>OX411552.1:50677898-52125398 GCA_948146395.1 Fragum whitleyi | reverse complement strand
ACCATCAATGCTATGGAATCTATAACATAGCCAAAGAAGATGATTCTTTGAATATGTACTTAGAGAGATTTCTTTAAATTAAATACGTAACCAAGATCAACTAAGATCTTTTAATATATTCACCAAAGAACTGCCTTTCTAGAGCGTAGCTTTCTGTAGGAGTTCATATTTAGAGAACCATCTATATAATAAGAACAACAAATGTTTTGCAGTCTAAACCAAGCATAAACAGGCAGAAGAACCTTGGGGAAGACAAAAGGTGAATAGTTTTTATACAAAAAGTTAGACAAACTTCATCAAGGAGCCCCTGTAATAGAATTTCAAATAATTTTGATAATTCACTTCAACGGGCAGAGAGAAATAAGCATCCCTCAAGTCAACAGTTAGGTCAAAAAGTCATATTCTTGAATAAGGTCTAAAACTACCTTAAATGTCTCTTGTTTAAAATGATCTTAATGCACGAAGTGATTGAGATGCCTTAAATTAATAACTGGTCTAAATTTACCATTCTTCTTTGGTACAAAAAAGAGAGTCGAGATAAATTCCCCCTCTTCATGTGTTGATAGGACACTTTACTGCCCCTTTTGATGATAATCCTTTTACTTCATTATCAACTAAATCAAATTGGTTCCAACTAAATAGGATTTTATTTGGAAGTCTATTTTGAAATGGGGGGGGGGGGCTATCAAAAGAAAATTAGTAGCCAGTAATTGCTTCCAAGACCCACAGATCATTAGTAATTTTTTACCATTTCACTGTGATAAATTTCAGTTTCAGTACCAACATTTGAACAAATTGTAGTTCTCACATTTAGTTTTACTTGTTTGGGGATATGTGAGTTGATGTTGGGGCCTTCCTTGGTATTGGATAGTTATTTGAGCCCCTTTGTTGAGCACCTCTAGTCAACAGAAAAGACTGATATCTTTGATTTCCAGTCCCATAAGAATTGGAATTGTGGTTATCATTTCCATTTCCACCAGTATTACCTCTTCTTTGAAAAAATCCTCTGTCTTGAAAAAAGGACCTATATGAGTATGATTGGTCCTTGCCCAACGCAACAAGAGAGTCACAGTTTTTGATATCTTTTGAAATTTCATCTTCAAACAAATTCCCAGTTATTGGCATAGATATGTTACATAAAGAATGATACTTCTTTTTAAGGGTTGGTCCAATCATGTCTCACAGACAAATTTAACTGGACTTGACCCAGCAAAGTAAGTGAACCTGCAACTAAAGTCTTGGCTTCATTATTTCCAGATATCTGTGGTTTCAAAACTTCAGCTAGCTGAATGAAAGGGGTTATACCCGAGGCTACTAAATTTTGAATTTCAGCCATACTTCTATCAACAGTCTGGCTACGCCTATCCATTATCTCCCATATTGCAATATTGACGAGTGGAGCACATGTTCTGTCACAATTTTCTAGAATCTTATATAATAAATAAAGTATCTGTGTCACATTGAGATGTACATGATGTATTGATAAGTTAGGCAAGAGATTTCAACACAGGTTTCCCCTTGATAGGTGCCAATAGTCTAGGCATGTACCACTCAGGTTCATCATCACTTTAATTTTCTTCAAAAGGGACATTAGTCATGTCCCTCAACACATTGCCTTGTTCCCTGACTGGAGATTCTTATTTTTCTGTCCATTTCCAGAGTCATTCTTTTGCTGAAACTTTGTCCCAGTTTTTTCCCAGACAAAGACTTAGGTCATTAAGGGTGAGTTTTTTACTAATTTGCTCAGCTGACAATCTGTGCTTCCTTGTTTGAGGCCATTGTGTGGTTGTATACAATAAGTACTTGGACAGCGTCCAGACAAGCCTCTTTAACCATATAACCCTCTTCTCACCAAAATTCCAAGGCACACAGCCAAATTAGGGCAAAATCTTCGAAAGCCAAATATGAAAATGCGATTGAAGCTTCTGCTGATCATTTGGGGTTGTATATGATAAATTTTTAAAACGCGTTGGTAGAGTAATGTTTTCGGTGAGATATTCTGTTTTCTACATATGAAAGCCAAAGGCTTCAACAAATATAATGGCATCATTTTTACAAGCAGCAACAGTTAGGTGTTTACTGCACATGGATGATACATGTCATACTATAGACTGGTCAAGTGACAAATATTGTAATAAACTATGAAACAGTTCATAATGGTTAATACACTACTCTAAGCAGCCACCTTTCTCCACTTTTCACACATGTCTTGCTTTTGTAAGAAAATGTGGACTAAACTTAAGCTTTTGAATGAGTGGTCATTGTGTTATCATCTTGTCTAGTTGTTTCATAAAAGCATACATGGGGAAGTTTTCAATGAGGGATCAAATACCAGTACCCTCCATTTCAAAAGTTACAAAAACTAGAAAGCCATGAATGGCTTGAGTCCCACTGCAGGCTTGAAATCATTGTAATAGCAAATCCAAGATTTGACTAGATTATTAGATATTTTGGGTTTTACTGATGTTGAAAATGATTGTCAAAGTTTCTACTAAATAACATATAGAGAAATGACCTCCAGCCATAAAAGACATATTTTCCATCCAATCATATACTATTTGGTAGACTGATAAAGGGTCACCCAAGGATCATTCTATTGAAATTTAGTTGATATCCATTTATTAGATTCTGAGAAAATGATTTTGAAAGTTTCCACTTTATAACATATTTGAGAAATTACCTCCACCTATGAAATGCATATTTTTCATCCCATCACAATAATTTTTAGTAGACTGATAAAGGGACACTAAAGGATCATTCCAGTGAAATTTGGGTGACACAAATCAGTAACATTTTGAGAAAATAGGAAATTTCGACTCATGAAAAACCGGAAGCCCATCATTTAAATGGACTACAATCAACAGCTAAACAACTGTGGACTTTAAAATACCGAATGAAATGTTGCAACATTAAAATGTTATAAACAATCAAGAATCAATCAGCCTAAATAATCGATGCAATATTAAATGAACACTGCGTACAACCAATGTGTTTCAATTTTCACCGGAGTGTTTCTTAACAGAAATATGAAATCACTACTTTTAAGCATTTTAGTGGACTTGAATGATTATGAGGAAAGAAAAGACATACACTAAAGATTATATATAAGCCAACTTGTAATTACAACATGAATGTCTAAATCCAAACAATTAGCGAAGATGCCAGCAATTTAGTTTCTCTGGCTGTGTAATGCCTTTGATAACCTTCAACAAAATCACAATTGATACTGGGGGCACTCAGTACACTCTCTATTTAAGAGATGAAAGAACATTTTTGAATTCATGGAGGTATGAACATTAAAGCCTTATGTAACTGTATGAATATCCAGTCCTGACAATGATGTGAGAACCTAGAAGTTGCTGCATTACTGTTGAGGCATTACTTATGTTTGAACCAAAGAAAATTTTACACGCCTTAGTCTAGGTGTATTTTCAAAACTGAGCTCTGACATAGTTGAATCCATTACCATAGGTACCTTATATCACATATATTTAAACAAGAGGGCCAGAATGGCCCTAAATCTCTCACCTGAAAGTTATTGGTCCAATGAAACTCATCCAAGTAACTTTCTGGCATTGTCTCATTCACATTTGCCTAATTCTTGAGAGGAGATTTAATTCCAAGATTTTAAAGTGAGAATAGACGCTGCCCTATCATTCATTACTGAGGAGACTCAAAATAAGCCCCTCCCTTCTACACCAATATTTATGGACCAAACAAACTTTTGCAAACAATTTTTGAAAAGGGTCAACCAAGGAACATTCGGGTAAAGTTTCATTGGAATCGGCCTAGTGGTTCAGAAGGAGATGTCATTCAAAGATTTCAGGCTAAAAAATAAGCCCCTCCCTGCCATGCCTATATTTATGGGCGAATCAGAATTTAGCGAACAATATGCTGGTAAAGTTTCATTGAGATCAGCCGAGTGGTTCCGGAGGAAATGTTGTTCAAAGATTTTGGGCTCAAAATAAGCCCTGCCTTATAAGCCCAAAATTATGGGCAAATCAAAATTTAGCTAACATTTTTTGACAAGAGGACCAAGATGGTCCTAGATCGCTCACCTGAGTCTCTATGACCGCTGGGACATCACATTAAATAGATAGGCAGATGTCAAAAAGAAGATAATTGCCTAAGATCAATACCATGGAACATTTTTAGCAAAGAGCAAGACAGATATGCCTTTTTGCTCTTTGATTCTATGTAAAAAGGGATGCACCCGGGTGGACCCCAAAAGTGACCCCAGGGTCTTGATATGAACAAACTTGGATGATGCTACATTCTAAATATGAAAGCTGTCTGCCTTCTGGTTTCAGAGAAGAAGATTTTTGAAGGTTTTACCATTTTCATCCATCGTGCTCAGATGAGCTGAAAGGGATGCGCCCGGGTGGAGCCCCAATATGACTCAAGGGTCTTGATATGAACAAATTTGGAAGGGGCCCACAAGATGATGCTACATACCAAAATTGAAAGCAGTATGCCCTCTGGTTTCGATTAAAGAAGATTTTAAAAGATTTTCGCTCTTTGATTCTGTGTTAAAAGGGTTGCGCCCAGGTGGAGCCCAAATATGTTCCTAGGGTCTTGATATGAACAAACTTGATAGAGGTCCACTAAATGATGCTACATACCAAATATGAAAGCTGTCTGCCTTCTGGTTTCAGAGAAGAAGATGTTTGAAGATTTTCATTTTTTTACCCTTCATGCTCATAAGAGATTAAGGGATGCACCCGTGCAAAGCCCATATATGACCCAAGGGTCTTGATATGAACAAACTTGGTAGAGGCCCACTAGGTGATGCTACACACCAAATATTTAAGCTGTCTGCCATCTGGTTACAGAGAAGAAGATTTTTAAAGATTTTCGCTCTTTGATTCTATGTAAAAAGGGTCGGACCCGGGCAAAGCCCAAACATGACCCAAGGGGTTTGATATGAACAAACTTGGTAGAGGTCCACTAGATGATGTTACATACCAAATATGAATGCTGTCTGCCTTCTGGTTTCAGAGAAGAAGATTTTTAAAGATTTTCATTTTTTTAACCTTCGTGCTCATAAGAGATAAAGGGATGCCCCGTGCAAAGCCCAAATATGACCCAAGGGTCTTGTTATGAACAAACTTGGTAGAGGCCCACTAGGTGATGCTACACACCAAATATTTAAGCTGTCTGCCATCTGGTTACAGAGAAGAAGATTTTTAAAGATTTTCGCTCTTTGATTCTATGTAAAAAGGGTTGGGCCCGGGCAAAGCCCAAATATGACCCCAGGGTCTTGATATGAGCAAACTTGGTAGAGGTCCACTAGATGATGTTACATACCATATATGAAAGCTGTCTGCCTTCTGGTTTCAGAGAAGAAGATTTTTAAAGATTTTCATATTTTCACCCTTTTTGTTAAGGGTAAAGGGAAAGTTAAGAATGGATTTCATTTATTTGAACAACTTTGGTAGAGCTTGACCCAAGGAACATCCCTGCCAAGTTTCATCAAGATTGGCCAACTGGTTTAGGAGGAGAAGATGTTTAAAGAAATTATGGACGACGCACGACGCACAACTGACATTCTACGATCCCAATAGCTCACCTTGAGCACTTCGTGCTCAGGTGAGCTAAAAAGGGACACCTAAGAAACATTCTGGTAAAGTTTCTTTGAACTTTGCCCAGTGGTTCAGGAGGAGATGTCGTTTTAAGATTTAAAAGTGAAAAAAGTGCCATACCCTGCCACGCCCACATTTATGGACCAATCAGGATTTTGCAAACAACTTTAAAGAGGGTCACCAAAGGAACATTTTGGCAAAGTTTCATTGAAACGGCCAAATGGTTTAGGAGAAGTTTTCTAAATTGTTTATGACAGTTCCGCACAACGGAGGATGCACATGGCACAACAGACTCAGGGTGATCCTAATAGCTCCCCTTGAGCACATTTTGCTCAGGTGAGCTAAAAATTATATAATAGGAATTGAACTTGATACCTCCTTTTCAACTTTGAAAGTACATGAATTAGTAAATCTTACGATATTAGACAAGCAATACATTTCATTTGAATGGTAATTTGTGTCATTTTTAGCTCACCTAAGCACAAAGTGCTCAAAGTGAGCTATTGTGATCATCCAATGTCCGTCATCCGTCGTCTGTTGTGCGTCATCCTTAATTTCTTAAAACATCTTCTCCTCCTAAACAGGTGGGCCAATCTTGATGAAACTTGGCAGGGATGTTCCTTGGGTCAAGTTCTACCAAAGTTGTTCAAATAAATGAAATCCACCCTTTACTTTCCCTTTACCCTTAACAAAAAGGATGAAAATTGGAAAATCTTTAAAAATCTTCTTCTCTGAAACCAGAAAGCTAACAGCTTTCATATTTTGTATGTAGCATCATCTAGTGGACCTCTACCAAATTTGTTCATATCAAGAATCTTGGGTCATATTTGGTAGCATCATCTAGTGGACCTCTACCAAGTTTGTTCATATCAAGACCCTAGGGTCATATTTGGGCTCTGCCCGGGCACAACCTTTATTACATAGAATGGAAGAGTGAAAATCTTTAAAATTCTTCTTCTCTGAAACCAAAGGCAGATAGCTTTCATATTTGGTATGTAGCATCATCAAGTGGACCTCTGCCAAGTTTCTTCATATCAAGACCCTGGGGTCATATTTGGTCTCCACCCAGGCGCATCCCTTTAAGCTTATCTTAGCACAATGGGTGAAAATAGGAAAATCTTCAAAAAAATTTTCTCTGAAACCAGATGGCAGACAGGATTCATATTTAGTATGTAGCATCATTTAGAGGAAATATACCAAGATTGTTCATATCAAGATCCTGGGTTCACATTTGGACTCCACCTGGGTGCATCTCTTTTAACACAGAATCAAAAAGCAAAAAAGGCATATCCTTCTTGCTCCTGGCTGAAAACATTCCATGGTAATTGATCTTATGTAGAAGTTATCGGTCATCTACATATTCACATATAACAATCGAAAATTTACAAAGATACAGAGGAAAGCATTTGTTTAATCATTTGGCATGATCAAATAGCATTTATGAAATGGGACAAGGTAAAATGAACAACTTGACATGTTGACGCGTCTATGTGTATTTTCCGAGTCATGGCTTCACCAAAATTTTATAGTGAAAACTTGTTGCTTTGAACATTGAAACATTTTTGTCGCTTTGTAACCTCCCATTTGTTTCTTATACCAGATAAAACAAGCATTTAGAAGTATTGCATGGCAATACCAAGTCCCCTACCGGATAAATAAATATATCCCTATAGCAGTATCTTTTTTGGTGGTAAAGGTATAACTACCTCTCCAAAATATTAGTTGTATCAGATTTTATGTAACAGCTCAATACCTCTGAGGATAAAAAAAAAATCCAGAAATTTCCTGGTAATTTTCTAAGTCCAGCATCCGTATCTTCCACAAAAATCAATGGACCAGAACCAAATTCAAACTCGTTCTGTAACTCATTGATGCGGACTCACATACCAAAAATCAGCTCCATATCTCCAAGGGTTAAGAAAAAAAGTCCAGAAAACTGAAATTTCCTGGTAATTTTCTAAGTCCAGCATCCGTATCTTCCACAAAAACCAATGGACCGTAACCAAATTTATACTCGTTCTGTAACTCATTAATGCAAACGCACATACCAAAAATCAGCTCAATATCTCCAAGGGTTAAGAAGAAAAGTCCAGAAAACTGAAATTTCCTGGTAATTTTCTAAGTCCAGCATCCGTATCTTCCATAAAAATCAATGGACTGGAACCAAACTCAAACTCTTTCTGTAACTCATTAATGCGGACTCACATACCAAAAATCAGCTAAATATCTCCAAGGGTTAAGAAGAAAGCTCCGCAAAACTGAAATTTCCTGGTAATTTTCTAAGTCCAGCATCCGTATCTTCCACAAAAATCAATGGACCGGAACCAAATTCAAACTCGTTCTGTAACTCATTGATGCGGACTCACATACCAAAAATCAGCTCAATATCTCCAAGGGTTAAGAAAAAAAGTCCGGAAAACTGAAATTTCCTGGTAATTTTCTAAGTCCAGCATCCGTATCTTCCACAAAAATCAATGGACCGGAACCAAACTTGAACTCGTTCTGTAACTCATTGATGCGGACGCACATACCAAAAATCAGCTCCATATCTCCAAGGGTTAAGAAAAAAAGTCTGGAAAACTGAAATTTCCTGGTAATTTTCTAAGTCCAGCATCTGTATCTTCCACAAAAATCAATGGACCGGAACCAAATTCAAACTAGTTCTGTAACTCATTTATGCGGACTCACATACCAAAAATCAGCTCAATATCTCCAAGGGTTAAGAAAAAAAGTCCGGAAAACTGAAATTTCCTGGTAATTTCTAAGTCCAGCATCCGTATCTTTCACAAAAATCAATGGACCGGAACCAAACTCGAACTTGTTCTGTAACTCATTGATGCGGACTCACATACCAAAAATCAGCTCAATATCTCCAAGGGTTAAGAAAAAAAGTCCGCAAAACTGAAATCCGGATTGACAGACAGACGGAGGGACGGACGGACGGAAGGACGGACGGACGGACAGACGGACGGAGTGCAAACCTATAGTCCCCTTCGGCTTTCGCCGGTAGGGGACTAAAAAGGGTCATGGTGCAAAAAAGTTTGTTATCATTATCCAGGAGTTTCTATTGTCAGAGTTCCAATTGTCCGATGAATTTTACATAGAATAAAGAAAAAATGGTTTTGTGCTGGAGGATAAGTTGCTAATTACCGAAAATCTAGATAATCTGGATTGCTTTTAAAGGTATTCTACTGTGCTGGAGGATAAGTTGCTAATTACTGAAAATCTAGATAATCTGGATTGCTATTAAAGGTATTCTACTGTATGAGGTTTAACACGACTTACAACATTATGATACTACCTATGATTTTATACTCCCAAAACTTTGTTTGAGGGGTATATAGGAGTCAGCTTATCAGTCAATTCGTCAGTGGTCTGTAGCTTTTGTGTCCACTCAATATCTCAGCCCCTAATGGGCAGATTTCATTCAAACTCCACAGATGTGATAAGTAATAAACAGAGATGTACAAGTGATATTAAGGTTACTATCCATCAATTTTTGACAGAGTTATGGACATTTGATGGAAAGTAGCTTTTGAACATTCATTATTGACTTAACAAAAGTCAAAGATAGCAAGAAGACAAACATTACAGTCAAATATGTTGCCTCTTAAGTACTAAAACTTTTTTTGAGATTTGAAGGACTGTCCTTGATTTTTACCCTCTTTCAGACTTTTATAAGATTTGAAGACAAACATTCTGACCAAGATGCAGAATTTTCAATCCAAGAGTGCACACAGGGATTTTCATAAATTTGATCCCTTGACCCATTTTTGATTCCAGTTGACCTAATTTTGAACTTGACCTAGGTTTATTAGAGACAAACATTCTGACCAAGTCTCAAGACATTTGAGTAAAAATTGTGGCCTCCAGAGTGTTCACAAGGTTTTTCTAAAATTTGACCCCTTGACCTTATTCTTTCACCAATTGAACCAATTTAGAACTGGAACTAGATTTCACGACGACAATCATTATGAATATGGTTGAAATAATTTGGACCAAAAATGGGGCCTCTAAAAGTGCACACTAGGTTTTCGTAGATTTGACCTCTTGACAACATTTTATTCACGTTTGACCCAATTTGGATTTTGACCTATGTTTCATGTAAACATACATTCTGACCAAGTTTCAAATCATTTGACCCAAAAATGTGGCCTCTAGAGAGCACACAATGTAAAATTCGATGATGGACGATGGTCGCTGGACAGCACTTCATGCTCAGGTGAGCTAAAATATGATAGGGGAGCTACTTAAAGCCAGGAAAATGGTGTTTTTTGATTGAAATACTATTAGGGGAGCTACACAAGGTCATGATCATTATCATGATATTCAGGTCAGTGTAGCAATTAAACACTCAAGCGCCTCTAGTTTTGTTTTACTGAATAGTATTGGTAGAGCTTCTTAAACATAGGGTATTCCAAATAGTAATCAAAGTGCTGTAAGCACTGTAATTGTGCGGTACTGAATGACTGAACTGCTTATTGTTGTTTCAGGAGTTTATGTATATATAGCATTGAAACAAAAAATAAATAAATAGACAAAAAATCCAAACTAAGTTATTGTTGCAGATATAGTCAAACCATACACGTCACTTTTAAAGTTACCCCAAAAACTTGTGGGAAACGTTCATTAGATAAATATTCTATCAAGGACGTTTTCAAAATTAATTCAACATCTAACTGCCAAATATAAGAAATGGAATTTGCTTCATTCATAGTTTTAGGTTTGAATATACACGGGAATATATCTCCATTTTTTATGCTAAAAAGCTCCTTGTAAAACACGCTAAGCATTCTGTATTGTAGGTCTTTGGAAAATTTATCTCGTGCCACTTCTTAAAGAGTTGTAGTAACAAGTTTTTAGAAATGTACATGTAGATAAATCACAGGCAGACATAGACAAATACACCAATATGAAGCTATAGAGTGAGGAGTGACACAATGCACTTACACTTTGTAAATAGTGAAGAGGTTAATAGGTGAATTATAAGGGGTTATTCCAAAGAGAGGGTATTAGGTAATCCATCTCTGTAGCTTTTTCCCTCATAGGTACGAAGTGCAAATTTACAACTGTATTTTAGTAAACTAATGTTAATATTCTATTATTTAGCTAAACTACTGAACTATTAAACCCTTCATGGAATGCAATGTAAATAAAACGCTAATTAACAACCAGAGAAAATAAGAAGCTCAATTTATGCCAGCAATTTTCGAAACAAACTGTTTACAAAATTGATTTGAGTTGGAAAAAAGGTTATTTTGCAAATTTTCAATAGATACAACCCGGGCAGAACCACTCTAATTGTGCTTCCGCACAATTAAAAACAGTAAACAAATATATTGAAGTATTCCTGGTCAGCTGCTACTGGAAGAAGGCAGTATGAACTACTAGATAAATTGGCAAATTTGACTTTTGATTTAGTCTGTATGAAATTTTTGCTTCTCAAAATACATTCTGTATTGCTACTTTATTGCAATTGTTCTTTGATTACTAGTCCAAATTGTTATTTGAGCCACATAATGAGAATTTACAAACAACAAAACCTTTCAAAAGCTTTCATTGATGCATAAGTGATATTGTTGTAGTAATGAACAAGAAATACTTGAGGCCCAGGAGGGACAAGTATCACTCGACTGGAATTGCCTCAAGAAAATCAGAAGAAACATTCATTTCTTTGAGTGAAATTTAAGTAAATGATGATTATAGAAAGCAGGTCAATATCTGAGAAAATGTAAATCTTACTGTTGGTTTAATACAGACCTCAACCCTAATATTCGGAATTTAATAAAATTAGGTCAAAGGTCATGGTTAGGGTCAAGGGTTCTACAGGATGCCAGAATAAAAGACAATCACCCCCAAACACTTATTAGTGGCAAAATAAAGTTCTTGACCTGATAATTCAATATTTTAGAAAGTGAGTCAAAATAACTTAGGTTAGGATCAAGGGTTCCCAGAATCAAAGACAATCATCGACCAACCTTGATCATTGATTTAAAACTGTTTTAGCCCTAATGCTTCAATATTTAAGAATGTAGGTCAAATGTCAATTTCTGGGTTAAGGGTTCCACATAATGCCAGAATCAATAAACCTTTTTTTGACTGGACACAGTCCTAGCCCTCATAATTCTATATTTAAGAAAGTAGGTTGGTCAGGGTTATGGATGTATCATGATGCCATAATCAAAGACAATCATCTTCCAACCTTTTTATTGACTTAATACAGTCCTAGCCCAAATAATTCAATATTTAAAGCTGCTCTTTCACAGATTGGGAACATGTCGTTGGCTACGTTCAAAAAGGACAGATAGGCCAATGTCCATTTTTTCTTTTATTGCGTTTTCGCACACATATGATATTCCTGCATCTTTTGCGAAAATACTGGACCTGATAGCTAATCCTATCCCCCCAAAAAGAGCTTCATGAACTTGTAGGATACATCATATTCGCACCAGAAGTGGTGGAAAAGTGAAGTTCGAAAATTACATATTGACAAATTTGATTATTGTTTCATCTTTCCTTATGATAAAAGTTGATTTTAAAAGATCCATTTGAAAAAGAACACAACCAGATTATTCGCGTGTCTCAGTTACATGCATAAAAATTGTTATAAATTATGCATTTTTCACTTTTTTTGAGAAACGTCACACTCAATGGCTTTCGGGGTCTCGTATGCACCTGAAAAGAAATTTTTTACAGGCGATTTGTCCTTTATCTTATATAACATCAAATTTAATTTGTGTTTTTCATGCATTTATCTTTTATGCCTTTTTTGTCTACACGACATGTCGTAAAAATTAAGTGAAAAAAACGACGAATTTTTTGTTGTTTGCTTAAATAACTCATTATAGAGACAAAATTTAATCATTATGACGACAGATAATATATTAAGTGATTCGATTTAAAATGTTTTCCACAAAAATGGTTGTACCAGTGTTTATAGGTAAAAAGATATTAAGTTTTTTCCTTCTCCTGAAAAGTAGGCATTTCCCGTATTCATCCTTTTAGAACGGAGCGGACGATGTGATCTTTGAAAATCTTTGTAAAATCAATTGGAAGTAACAATCTCATCATGTTGAAGCCTTTGAAATAATAAGATTCAATCTGGTAATGCATGGAAAAAAAGATAGATATTCCTGAATTTAGCGAAGTTCCTGAAAAATAAAGCAACTACTAACACCTGAAAATAATTCTTCAATTTCAAGCCAACTATTTATACATGTGCATTCCGTATGTTTGTCTTATTCCCCTAAAGATTAAGGTAAAAGTATTTGACAGCTGGAAAGTTCATATCAATACAAGCAAAAGTGAAAGATAATTCACGGAAAAGAACAATATTGAAATTTATAGACTGAAAATTAATAGACTGGCTCCCTTACTGATCTTGCTGTTTCGAAAAAGATAAGTTACAGAATTATTGAAATATGTTGATTTTAGTGCCAATGCCCATGGGCCAATCTTACTGGTCTAAAAAAAATACACACATTTTAAAATCTAAGAGCAAGTTTTGTATTTTTTCAATGAAAACTGTGAAACAGCATCTTTAGGATGAAGATCAAGATCTGGGTCAAGGGTTCGACATGATGCCAGAATCAAAGAAAATTATCCACCAACCGATAATATTGACTTTACACTGTCCTAACCCTCATAATTCAATGTGTAGAAAGTAGGTTAAAGGTCATGGTCAGGGTCAAGGGTTCAACATGATCCTAGAATCAAAGACAATCATCTACTAACCATTATTATTGACTTGACACACAGCTAGCCCTAGTAATTCAATTTTTAAGAAAGTAGGTCAAAGGTCTCAGTCAGGGCCAAGAGTTCACCATGATGCCAGAATCAAAGACAATCATCTTCAAACTTTTCTTATTGACTTAATTCAGTCCTAGCCAGAATAATTCAATATTTATAGTAGTCAATAGGTCATGGTCAGTGTCAAGGGTTCAACATGATCCTAGAATCAAAGATGATCTATTTCTCCCTTTTGGCCCCTTTCTTGCTGACGTGAAAGCCTCAAGTACCCAAGTTTATTACCAAACAAAAATTCAACAAAGACAAGGACTCAAATAAGGTGTTATATACAGCTAACATAAAGGTAACAAACATTAAATCCCCTTTTTGCATGACATACTTTTAGACACAAATTTCAAATAGTTTATGGTAAAGGGCATCTGATTTGCTACTCAAATGTGAAATTTCATCGAATTCTGAGCATAAGACTAGGAGAAATGAAAGAATAACTGTATTTTACACGCTAACGTAAAGGTAACAAACATTTAGCGCCCTTTTTCCACAATATATTTTTGTTTACGTTAATTTCAAATTGTTTATAGTAAAGGGCATCTGATTTGCTACTCAAATATGAAATTTTACTAAATTCTGACTGTTAAACTAGAAGAAATTTGGGGGAAAAAAATTTTTACCCTAAGTCCCCTTTTCCCATGACGAGCCTCAAATCAAAAAACTGTCACAGGTGCATCATCACTATATCATAGGAAGTTCACATGGTAATTTTCATTTGATTTGGCCCAAAGGTTAAAGATAAATAGGTGGGGACTGTTGGATGGATGGACAGATAACTGTATTTTACACGCTTACGTAAAGGTAACAAATATTTAGCCCCCTTTTTTTCCATGATATATTTTTTTTACGTTAATTTCAAATTGTTTATAGTAAAGGGCATCTGATTTGCTACTCAAATATGAAATTTCACTTATTTCTGATTGTTAGACTAGGAGAAATTTGGGAAAACTGTTTTTTTACCCTAAGTCCCCTTTTCCCATTACAAGGCCTCAAATCCAAAAACCGTCACAGATGCATCATCACTATATCATAGGGAGTTCACATGGTAAGTTTCATTTGATTTGGCCCAAGGGTTAAGGAGAAATAGGTGGGGATAGACAGACAGACAGACGGACGGACGGAAGGATGGATGGAAGGACCGACAGACAGACAGATGAAGCAGTGGCTATATGCTCTCCCTTTGGGGAGCATAAAAACTGAGAGAGCATATATATGAAACGAAAGCCGTATCGCCTATGTTCTAAACCCAATCATAATTTAACGAAGGAATCTGAAAGAGCATTTCCTGAGGATCATTTCTCTAAAGTGGGCTTAAATTCTGACCACTGGTTTCAGAGAAGAAGATTTTTTACATTTCACCAATGGGGCCCTTTTTAGGTGAAACTTCAGCCTGTAACACTGGTGATATCTACCAGATCATCAAAGGAATCTAAAAGAGCATGTCCAGAAGATCATATCTGTAAAGTTTGGTTGAATTCTGCCCAGTAGTTTCAGCGTAGAAGAAATTTTTTTATATTTACCATTGAGGCCCCATTTTTTGGTGACATGATAGCCTGTAGTGCCCAAGTTATCGATCCAATCACTATTTCTAAAAGAAATCTGAGAGAGCTTGTCCCTGTGAAATTTGGTGACATTCTGCTCAGTGTTTTCAGAGGAGAAGATGTTTTAATGAAAAGTTTACGAATCTAACGGTTAACAGTAGGTTTCACGGCCCACCACACAAAATCTACCCATTCAATTGAGCAAGAAACTTATGCCAGACGATCATTTTTAAATATCAATTATTTTACTCATCTTTATTCTTTTTTCTGACTGCCAAACACACATTTTGAGCAAAGAAGACAGATTTCGGGCGAAGAAGACTGAAATTACTTGATAATGCTTGGATATAGTGTTCAATAAGTGATTTTTTTAGTTTCAGAGAAATGTATTATTCTTTGATTTCGTAGATTAGAAAATACTGCACATCGATGTCATGATCCCAAACGATCATAACTACACCCGATCATAGTTGTTGCACGCACTTATTTTAAAATATTCACTTCACATTTCAACAGTAACCTATCGTTTGCTTCTCGTTTATTTTTCGCAAAATTACAAGAAATGAGTTGAAATGCTGTAATAGGAAATTGTTGTATCACCTACCTGTTGCGAAAATAAAATTAATTATCCCATTTTCCTCAATTTTAAAATCTGCAACAAAGTCACAAAAATATGACTAAATAATAATTTAAAAAGGGTTTGGCATCTACCCGAACAAACGTTGGGCGCGTTCAAGCTCTGGCAACACTTCAAAAAAAAGCCTTTAGGGTCCTTGATCATCTTTTCACCCTCTGTGTGAAATAAACTGTTCAGTGTCCTTAACCTCGTTGCAAGACAATAATATTTATTTCATTTGTCTTTATTGGCCAGATTGCTACTCGGATTTAATTTAAGAAAATTGAAACAAAAATCATTGAATATCGGTAAATTCTTTAATTCTTAAGAATATCGTGATATTGGATAAAAAGACAGTAACCATGTTTTGGACAATAAATATTTATTTTTCCATCAGTGGGAGCTGAAAATGTTGTAGCTACGTCATGCACACGTTCTTTCTTTGACATCGGATTAAGAAAATATTTGAAAATAATTGATTGTGATAATCAGTGTTGAAGATAAAAAATAATTCTAAGATAAATAGAAGTTATTCATATCTGAGTAAATTATGCAGTCAAGACCATCTCAAACAAGAAGATGACAAGCATTTCCTGATCTTCAGTAAATCGCTTTGATGAATGCCAGTTCATCTAAAAAAAAAAAAAATCATGAATCTTCGGATTTTTTTTGGTATTTGTCAAAGGTTTTGCATGAATTTTAAAGTATTTATAGGAATAATGGGTAGTTTACATTCTAGCAATTTTTCTTAAATCGGGGGATGGGCGATTATTAGAGTCACCAACTTTTTCCGAAAATCAGTCTTAAAATGGCCAATTTCCAGCAGTGTTTTGAGGGATGGGCGATTATTAGAATATGGATGATTATTGGAATAAATATGGTATTCTGAGAATTTATCAATCATAATGTACATGCCCAGAAATGGAATATTTTCAATCAGTCCTTTTCATTTTGTACACATTGTATATTCCTGCTGTACAAAGAGCTACTGTAGACAGTATTCACCATGCTCAAACTGCTTTCTTTTTAATAATACAACTTGAGCCAGATGCTGGTTGAAATATCCCGGAAATTTCATTTATAGTTATTTTGGATTCAGCAGGATTAGGGTTAAAAGATGTTCATTGGAGAAAAAACAAGAGCTGTCACTGTAAGATGACAATGCCCCCGACACCGCTTTGATTTTAAATTATGGCCAATCTATGTTGAAGGTCAAGGTCATCCAGGGGTCAAGGTCACCAAAGTATGTGCCTACAGAAAGGTAATGTACCAAGGAATGTTGTGGTAAAGTATGATGCGAATATGTTAAGTAATAAGGAAGTTATGGCCAATGTTAAAGTTTTTGGACGGAATGACGGACGGACGGACGGACAGACAGACGGACGGACGGACAAGTCAAATTTATGATGCCTCCCTATCGGGGGCATAAAAACACACTTACTATATTTCCTCTAATCATATAGAGCCCTCACTAATAGTAGTACCCCTACATATTTTTTACTAAGAAAACCCACTTCAAATGCCTAAATTTTAGGAACATTTTGAGACTTATTCTCTAATTTGAGATGAATTTCCTCTAAACTATCATTTATATAATTTTTTAGAAGAAATTTACTTCAAATTAAAAGGGGAATTGGCCTAAAATACATCAATTTCAATGATTTTCTAGTAAAAACAAGAGGACCATGATGGACCTAGATCGCTAACCTGTGTCATTTTGACCCCTGGGACATCACATTAATCAAATAGGCAGATGTCAAAAAGGAGATTATTTTCTACATAAGATCAATACCATGGAATGTTTTCAGCCAAGAGCAAGACAGATATGTCTATACACTGCCCTCCAAAAGATCCTTCACACACATTTCATTTATAAGATTTTCAGCTTTCATCTTTTTAAACAAAATTATAGATTAGTTTTTATTACTTAAAATCTGATTATTCCCATTTGAACGCTACTTTAGACGACAAAATGACTGTTGATAAAGATACTATTTTATAACAATGTATAACAGAAAATATTGAGACAAAAGGAGAAAATGCTGATTATCAGTGGAACGTTGTGAGAGACTTGTAAATAGTATGCCTAGATGCATGTTCAGGCTGTCTTACCTGCTAATGGAGGCTACACTAAATATTGACAGAAGTTGATCCCCTTGATAGAAAATTTGGCAAAATGGTGAACTATTCTGATTTTGTCGATTTTACATGATTTTGCCATTTCTGGTATTGCTTCTTAATTGATACATTGCAATAAAGATATAAAGTATATATTTTATTAATAAAAATAATATAAAACTTTGATTTAAATTACTTAAGCTAAAGATCTTTAAAAGAAGTGTGTGTGAAGAAACTTTTGGAGGGCAGTGTATATCTCTCTTTGATTCTATGTTCAAAGGGATGCAACCGGGTGGAGCCCAAATGTGACCCCAGGGTCTTGATATGAACAAACTTGGTAGAGGTCCATAAGATGATGCTACAAAATAAATTTGAAAGCTGTCTGCCTACTGGTTTCAGAGAAGAATATTTTTGAAGGTTTTCCAATTTTCACCCAACATGCTCAGATGAGCTAAAAGGTATGCGTCTGTGTGGAACCAAAATATGACCCAAGGGTCTTGATATGAACAAACTTGGTAGAGGTCCATAAGATGATGCTACATTCCAAATATGAAAGCTGTCTGCCTTCTGTTTACAGAAAAGAAGATTTCGGAAGATTTTCCTATTTTCACCCTTTTTGTTAAGGGTAAAGGGAAAGTTAAAGGTGGATTTCATTTATTTGAACAACCTTGGTAGAACTTGACCCAAGGAACATCCCTGCAAAGTTTCATCAAGATTGGCCCACTGGTTTAGGAGGAGAAGATGTTTTAAGAAATTGTAGACGACGTACGACGGACATTGTACAATCACAATAGCTCAGGTGAGCTAAAAATGCCTACTAAATAATAGCTCCAAGACCATGTTGTGTAAAGCTCTCCAAAACGTTATTAGAAATATGGTAAGAACATTTTTTTAGCCCTTACTGGTTGAAGCCACTGGGGCTATTGGCCAGTGGCCGCTTGAGTCTTGGCATTAACCGCTGTGTCAGTTGTGTGTCTCAGACTACGCTCTTTTTTCCATAGATAAATCTCTAAAGCACTGAGTACAGTTGAGCTACATTACAACATGACCCCTTTATAACCTTATAACTTTATACCAATTTCTATAAAGAGCAAATACAAGCATAAACTATCTATATACATGGCTTCTGTTTGTTCCACTCAGTTCTTTAATTTCACTCTAAATATACGGCAAAAGACATAAACAATTTTATGGACAGCAATGATACATATTCCTAGAAATTGTTGTTGAAAGGCAGTTTAAGTCAAGTTACAGAAAGGAAAAAAAACAAAACATTTCTAACAGCATTTTAGCACTCTTCAATAGCACAATGGTGATTTAATACCATATACAATATGATACTTAATTAAATGTTATTGAATCAAAACACCATCTTTTTTCATCTTAACAATGATTAGAACGTGTCAATCCACCATGTTAAAGGATTCTGTTAATCAATGCTCTATAGAAGGTCATGAACTCATCTTGATTCTGAAAATACTTTTTTTACAGTATCCTAAATCCCATGACAATGTCAATAGAGTCATTCCATGATATTAATTATTATCTTAAAGAGCTTCTCATGCCTAGATTACTTGTGTTAAATAAAAGGCTCATACCCAAAGCATGAACTGCTAGGTCAACAATGATTAAATTCAAAGCACTGAAAGTACTGATGGTTAGCAATTCACAGATGGCATTCTATTGTATCATATTGAATTCCTGGAGAAAAGAGAAATCATAAATGTAAAAAAGAATTAAGGGAAAGTGTCTCAAAAAATACAGCAATTCTCACTGTAAATTCAAATTGGTTTTGCATGTCGAATTTGTTCTCAAGACTATTACAATGAAAGAGAAAACAAGAGCACCGCAAGCGGGTGCCAACGCTCCGCTGTCTATTATTTCTTAGGCAAATACAAATAAATGAACTTGGTACCTACAATAAGGTCTTGTACAAAGCAATACTCATTTGAAATATGATGGCTCTTTAACTTACCATTCAAAAATTATGACCAACATTAAATTTTTTAAAACTAATTTGACCTTGAAAAATGACCTTGAAAAATGACCTTAACCTTGGTACCTACAGAAAGGTCTTGTCCCAAGCAATGATCATGTGAAATATGAAGGCTCTAGGACTTACCATTCAAAAGTTATGACCAAGGTTAAATTTTTTAAAGAAATTTGACCTTGAAAAATGACTTTGAATGATGACTATGAACTTGATACCTTCAGAAAGGTCTTGTCCCAAGCAATAACCATGTGAAATATGAAGGCTCTATGACTTACCATTCAAAAGTTATGACCAAGGTTAAATTTTGTCACGCCAACGCCAACGCCAACAAATGACGCCATAATACCTTGGGTTTTCTTTGAAAACAGCCGAGCTAAAAAGGCAGACTACTTAACAGGAATTATAGTGTGTTTTGTTTGGAATTTACTTTTGTTGTTTTAATCTACATTTCTATTCATAATTCAAACGCAATTTGACATTATTTGCTGAATATTTGAGGTTTTTGTTGTTGTTTTTTTCAATTATTACAATGTATATGCTCCAAGTGGCAATGTTGTGCTTCTTTTATGTAATTACAATGTGTGTGTGTGCGTGTGTGAAAAGACAGAAAAAAGGAACAAGAGGACCATGATGGTCTTTTATGGCTCACCTGAGTAAATCAACTAATAACTTGTCAACCATATTAAGATTACCAGAGATTGTTTGATGTACATTTAGTGTGGTTTTGAAAGAAAAAGACTTTAATTTCGTCCTACTGTAATTTGATTTTCTTTTTTTTTAATTTTCGTAAATTTTCAACCTCCTTCTTACCATAGCAACCAATGGTATTGATGGAATTGAATTCTTTCAACATCTTTACTAGACCTACACTTTAAGAACATACCTGAAAAGTTTAAAATTGATTGGCTTAATGGTTTAGAAGAAGAAATTTGCTGAATTTGCTGAGATTTTCGGCAAATGTTGGCCTTTCCATTGCCATTGAAACCAAAGTTTTAAATTGAATTAAATTCTTTTAACAAATTGAGTAGAGCTTCACCCTAGGAACATCCCTGCCAAGTTTCTCCTTGATTGGCTCATTAGTTTAGGAAATGAAGATATTTTCTATGATTTTTGGTAATTTTCCGTCTTTCTGTTACCAGAGGAAAAAAATGATAAAATTAAATTCTTTTAATAACTTTGGTAATGCTTTGCAAAAGGATCATCCCTGCCAGGTTTCAGCTTGATTGGCTAAGTTGTTTAGGAGGGGAAGAACTTTTTCTAAGAATCTTAGCAATTTTTCAACCTTTTTTTTCAGCCTTTGATGAAATTAAATTCTTTTTAACAAATTTTGAAGAGCTTCACCCAAGGAATATCCCTGCCAATATCAGCTTGATAAGCCTAGTGGTTTAGGAGAAGAATTTTTTATTATTATTTTGGCATTTTTCAGCAATTTTTCAACCTTTCTGTTACAATGGAGTTTTTGATGAAATTAAATTCTTTTAACAACTTTTAAAGGTTTTTAGTTAAAGGTTTTGGTTAAAGTTTTTCTAAGTCTATAAAAGGTCAAGGTCAAGGTCAAAATGTCAAAGCCTATCTCCTAGTGAGAGTGTATATGAAGTAATGCTGTCCCTAGGTAAAATCACTTAAAAAAATATGAGCAAGGTTAAAGATTTTTGGTTCAAGTATTTGGTCAAAGTTTTTCTAAGTCCATAAAAGGTCAAGGTCAAAAAGCCTGTGGAGCGACTCAAGCCATTCGTTGCTTTCTAGTTTTGGTTAAAGTTTTTGGTTGAAGTTTTTTTAAAAGTGTCAAGGTCACTGTCTCAAGGTCATTTTGACATGGGTACTTGTCTTAAATGAAAGTCTATAACCTAATGAGTGTTTATGTGAAATATAAAGCCTTTAGGATTAATATTGAGAGAAATAAAAAAAATTTAACCTTATGCTGACGCCAACACCGTCGCGGAGTCTGATCTTTTGCCATTCCAACCATATTTCTTTTTAAACCAGAATAGATTCAAAATTGTTTTATGAGCACTAATTACTGAATCGCAATAATGCATCCAATGCTTTCAGAATCTTTAGGTTCAATGCAATTTTACAAAGGTTTTTCAGCATGCCATAAGGATTAATTAGACATTTTCAATCATGAGAATTTTAACAAGATGTGCTTGCAAAACATCAATGTCGCAGACACTGCTGTTTTTCATGAATTTTAAACATATTTGACTTCAATAATGACCTTGACTGATGATTTTAAAGTGGTACTAAAACAGGAAAGACTTTTCACAAGCAATACTCATGGAACATGAAATATAAAAGACTCCATCCCTCATCAATCAAAAGTTATGGTCTATGCTTAAAGTTTTGGAAGACAAATAGACAAACACACAGGTCAAATATAATATACAACAAATCTATTGATGCAGGAGAATAATAAGTCTTAACCCTTGTCATGCTGAATAAAAATCTTTGTAAAACAAATGTAAAATCAAAGTGTTAGTGAGTATTGATTTTGGAAATGCATTGTTTTACATCTATCTGGTTTAAAAAATGAAATTTAGGTGGTATGATCTTA
Source organism: Fragum whitleyi (assembly GCA_948146395.1). NCBI lineage: Eukaryota > Metazoa > Mollusca > Bivalvia > Cardiida > Cardiidae > Fragum > Fragum whitleyi. The sequence goes on along the minus strand of OX411552.1, from coordinate 52,103,194 downwards.
GATCAGACTACACATATGTGCAGGCTGATCTTTGTCTATAACTCCTGTCAAAGCAGGATTATTCCGGGTTCAGCATGACAAGAGTTAACACAAATTTCTGTGAATTTCTTCTCTCTGGCCGAAGTTTTTTTTTGTGGATTAAGTTCCACAACACTCAATAGAGAACTGTCAATTACATCTTTTCTATAGGTGTTCTGAATTATGAAATACTAGAATCTGGTCTCCAAACTCAATTATATGTTGAAGAATGTTTGTCTCTGTGGGGTTAGAAATTTGACAGAAGCAATGTCTCTGTCATAAATACACCATATTCGTGAGGCCTCTCCAACCCATAATGTCTGGCTGGAAGTTGTAAAGAGAAACACGTTCCTACAATAAAATACTATCATTTTTTATTCCATTTGGAAAATAATCACATTATCTTATAAATCTGCAAAATGTGGAGCTCTTGGGATCAGTTTTGTGTTGCTGCCACTAGCCTTGCTGTTGACCTAATATTGTGATTGATGTGACAAACTTCTAACCTTGGTTACATCATAGCTTTGAATGAAGAATTTATTTATCATTATCACAACAACTTATTATTTTATAATAATCCTTGACCTCATCACATATGACCTTGACCTCTGTTTGTTTGAATGAGGTTTACTATTGCTTCTTACAGTTTTTCAGTCATATCATAGTGGCTAGAGTAGCTAACAATTGATTCCTGGTATTTCTGACACCAGTACCTATAAATCTTCAGATAGCCTTCAGTAGGATTCATTATCATCCACCCTGACTTAGGTATTTACAGATGTGTATTATTAAGATCTATCATCAAGCCAAAAATAAGTATTAATGTATATTAACAAGAGGGCTAGAATGGCCCTTAAACAATTTTATAGGTCCAGTAGTTCTCAACAAAGTAACATTTGAGTAAATCAAAGTGTCATTAAAATTTGCCCAGTTGTTGAGGAGATGTTGTTCAAAGAATTCAAAGCAAAAATAGCCCCCTGTCCACCCTCACAGACCTATTTTTATGGTCCAATCAGAATGTCATGAAAACTCTTTAAAGGGGTCACCAAAGACACATTTTGGCAAACTTTTATTTAGAATAGTGTTTTGGATTAGAAGGTGATTTCTAAGTGAGAAAAGGCCCAACCCTGCCAGTCCCATATTTGTTTTGAGAAGGGTCATGCATTAACATTTCTACCAAGTTTCACGAACAAGTTTAGACAAGGGTCACCCAAGGAACATTCCTGCCAAGTTTGGATGAAATCCGGCAGTTGGTTACTTAGGAGAAGATGTTTACAGATTTAAGGGTCAAAATTACCCCCCTCCTGCCATGCCAATATTTGGGGGTCAATCAAAAATTTTACAAACAAATTTTGAGAAAGGTCAGCCAAAGAACAAATCTACCATGTTTGGTTGAAATCCTCCAATCAGTTACTGAGGAGAAAATGTTAAAAGAATTGTTGACGACTTCCGACAGACGACAGACAAAGGGTATCACATATGTTTATCTTGAGATGATGCTGCGCTCAGGTGAGCTGAAAAGGCTTGGAGGAATAGGTAGATAAATACTGATAGAAAAATAATAGTCAGACAACATCAAATTTCAAATCCATTGCTCTTTCATCATAGGTTAAAAGCTATTGTTTGTCATGTCTAACATGAATCTTTAGAATATTTGGTTCAGCATAACAAGGGTTGAATTCTTAAAAAAATGTTAAAAGGATATTCTTTGGACAAATGAACCAATGAACCAACATAGAATATTGATTCATTCAGCCTCTATTATTAAATATTGCTAATTTTCACATCATGATATTAGTTAAATTCAAGGCAGTTATTTCTTTAATGTCCCTTGATACAATTTAATCCAACAAGATATAATAACCTATCCTTATTTGGGTATATTCATGTCCACAATCTTTTTTTCTGTTTATATGATGTTTGTTAGACTTGGGTTTAATGTTGTTTCTAACAAATTTTCAGCCATGTTTATGCAGCTGGGGCACTTAACAATGGATTCCTGGTATTTTACTGACCGGAGTAACCATTGACATCCCTTCCAAGGCTCAATCTGCTCACACTCATTAGTAACATAGGTCTACAGTTATCACCCATCGATGGGAGTCAAATGTCAGATAGGATGTGTGCTACCATCAGGGATTGAACATGTGACCTCATGATTGGGAGACTTACATGCTAACAACTATATGCCAATAACTGCAGCACTGTTTTCATGATTTGAAAATCTTTATGATTAAATCCAAATATAAGTCAAAGAAATTTTGTTTTAAACAAGAGGGCCATTGGCCCTATAGCGCTCACCTGATGCATGGCTTAACAAAAGTCAAAGATATCAAGAAGTAAACTTTTCAGACAAATGTGTTGCCTCTAAATTACTAAAAAAAGGTTTTGACCCTCTATCAAACTTGTGTAAGATTTCAAGATAATTTCAAACTTGACCTAGATTTCATACAAACATTCTGATCAAGTTTCAAGATATTTGAACAAGTTTTTTTTTAAGATTTGACTCCTTGACCCCATTTTTGACCCCCACTTGACCAATTTCAATCTTGACCGGGATTTGATGGAGACAAACATTCTGATCAAGTCTTTAGACATTTGGACCAAAAATGTGGCCTCTAGAGTGCACAGAAGGTTGTCCTAAGATTTGACCCCTTGACCCCATTTTTGACCCCCACTTGACCAATTTCAACCTTGACCGGGATTTGATGAAGATAAACATTCTGACCAAGTTTAAAGACGTTTGGACCAAAAATGTTGCCTCTAGAGTGCACACAAGGTTTTTCTAAGAATTGACCCCTTGACCCCATTTTTGATCCCACTTGACCCAATTTCACTTTGACCGAGATTTGATGGAGACAAACATTTTGACCAAGTTCCAAGACATTTGGGCCAAAAATGTGACCTCTAGAGTGCACACAAGATGTTGACGGACGACCAGACAACGGACACAGCAAGATCACAATAGCTCACCTTGGGCACTTTGTGCTCAGGTGAGCTAAAAAAAATCAGCAAAGGTAATGTTAATCATTAATGCTTGACATTGCCAAATAAAAGGATTATTTTCAAAGAACACTTAAAAGGGTATGCATACCTAAAGACAGCAAAAGTGCAGGCTGATCTACATCTATGTCACCTATGACAGGACTAGTTCTGGTTCAGAATGACAGAGATCAATTAAGATTATCAAACTTCAAAGGTACCTCAAGTTTTCTATAGGGCCTGTCATTCAATAGGTCAATTATTTCCAAGCTAATGGACTTCCATATACTGACAATGTAATAAAATAGTTCATCTTCATATTATAGTTACTACCTTGACCAACTTTCTTTCATTCAGAAATAAAAAAAGAAAAAAACTTTATTGAGCTGACATAATATGGGAGATTCCATCATGCAATAATTATTTTTATCCCCAACCAGAAAACCCCTGCAAAAAGTTTTCAAGAACTGGTTCTTGAAAGTTTTAAAATACAAAATGGCAGTTCAAGAACTTCTGGAACTGGTTCTTGAACTTCTAGAACTCTTAGACAACAATTCAGACTAGCGTGAATCCGACTTCCAAAAGTGGCACCTAATTATCAGTGGATACAAATTCAGACTCATCTAAATCCTTGATTCTAAAATGGCACTTAAAAAACATTCTAGCTTTCATTATAGGGCTAGAATTCCCATATTAAGAGTGATTGCAGCATGCTCTAGTCACACACAATGGCCATAGAGAAGTTTTATTCATCAGGATAACTAATTTCTGTGGGTAACACACCTCATTAAATGGACAATAAATCAAGCACTTTCTGTCTCCTCTTTTCTTGGAAAAACCTTTACAATTCAAGTGCCAAAGAATATTTTAAGCCTGAAATGGTGGTACATGTAATGAAGGTAGAACTAACTGAAATGGTGGTACATGTAATGAAGTTAGAAATAACTGAAATGGTGGTACATGTAAGGAAGTTAGAACTAACATCTAAGTGCAGCATCTTCTTGTGATTAATGATAAACATTTCTGTAAATCACAATAATTGAATTTCTACTTCTAATATCTCAATCAAATATGGTCATCTATAACCTTTGTCATGATGTTCACACCATTATTCCTGCTGTATACAAAGCTCTGACAGACAAAATGAACCCTTTACTGTTTAATCCCTGCTTTTTACGTGCCTGTGATTCTATGATTGAGAAAACATTGTGAAAAAAGAAGAAATTGCCTCTGACAAGCAATTTCTTCTTTTTCCACACTATTTTCTACCCTACTGAATGTTTATTTTTCAAATTAAATCCACTTTAAATTTTCGTCTGCAAAACCTTTGAATTTGGACAGGTCCAAAATTTTGTAAAAGGGTTAAAATCAGAATGCAGAGATTGAAACATTTCTGAATTCCAATGATTTTTCTTGTTGTTGTTTTGTTTTGCACTTTTACATAGTCCCTTTTGAATTTTGTTTTGTTTAGAATTTCCAACCAGGTAACGACTTTTAACTTACAAACATTGCATAGAAAAAGAAACAAATGATATTACAAAATTAAACCTTTTCATCTAAGTCTAAAATGCATTGAAAGATAAGAGATTGAAGAATCAAAGAAATAGTTCTTTATTACTGTAGCAGTATTCTACAGTTTTATGTCTCATAATCCCCTATATACAATCTTTATGTCTGGCAAGGTCGTAAGGAGACTCTCTCATTTTTATGCTAAAGAATAGAGAATTATGAGCAATTTCTTGAAATAGTCTTCAGGGAATGGATCCTTTCAGAGTCTGCAAATTGTCATCTCCAAACAACAGTGTGTTGATATTAGCTCTTAGGACAAAAAATAATTGATTCACAACTCCCTATGCAAGTCATGAAAGTTGAACCTCCAAAGAAGACTTGACCAAGTCTTTTTGTGACCTATAAGTATGATTCAAAATAGTACTTGTAAACATAATAAATAACAGAACTGGTACTCTAACCACATTACTTATTAAACACTAGATATCAATGAATGAGGGACTGTATGGTTCTGCCAAAAACATTCAGAATGCATCATATCATTTTTTAGCTCTGAAAAAAACAGTACAAGATGACCATGATGGTCCTAGATAGCTCACCTGACTCTCTTTGATCACTTTGACATCACATCAAGTAAAAAGGCAGATGTCATAAAGAAGATAATTTCTACATAAAACCAAGTTTCACTAAGTTTGGGCCATATTTGTGGCCATTAGAGTTATTTCAAGTAAATTATCATAAAGACTCCTTTTCCTGAGATATGGCATGAATCCTTCCGGTTTTCAACAGAGTTCATTCTTGTGACCTGGCAAACATTTTGACCAAGTTTCATGAAGATTGGACCATATTTGTGGTGTCTGGAGCTCTAAAAAAAAAATTGTTATTAAGGCCCCTTTTCCTGTGATATGGCACAGATCCTTCCCATTTCCAAAAGAGTTCATCCTCAAGACCTAACAAACATTCTGACCAAGTTTCATGATGATTGGACCATATTTGTGGCTACTAGAGTGTAAACAAAAAAAAAATGTCATTAAGGCCCCTTTTCCTAAGATATGGCATGGATCCTTCCCATTTTCAATAGTTTTCAATACTTTGAGACCTTGCAAACATTCTGACCAAGTTTCATGAAGATTTGGCCATATTTGTGGCCACTAGAGTGTAAACAAAAAAAATGTCATTAATGCCCCTTTTCCCTTGATATGGTATGGATCCTTCCCATTTTCAATAGGGTTCATCCTTGTGACCTTACCAACATTCTGACCAAGTTTCATGATGATTGGGCCATATTTGTGGCCACTAGAGTGTAAACACTTAAATTGTTGACGCATGACAACAGACAACGCACGACACATGACACACGACGGACGACAGACATTCAATGATCACAAAAGCTCACCTTGAGCACGATGTGCTCAAGTGAGCTAAAAAGTTAACATATTAATTTGAAATCCTTTGAGCCAACCTGATCCCCCATTTGTATTAAAGATAACCATTGGATAAATATAGACTGGAAACTATTTCAACTAATCACTGGCTTGCTGATTCAAAATTAAACAACAATCCTGTTAGGCTGAAATTATCTTACAGTCAAAATGTAACCAATGGTTAATTCAAATACAAATTTTATATGCCCAGAAGAATAGATTGTCAGATGAAATTGATCAAGCATAATGAAAGGTCAATTCAAAGGCTGACCTACAAAAGTAATGGTTTAAACCTATTTATTCTACATGCATTGGGAAACAAGTTCTTACAACTTAGATTAATCCATCTCGATTCTACTTCCTGAAAAATTCAACAGTACTTGCGCCAAATGTGAAGGCCAATAAAAGAACCAAGATCGATAGCCGCTCAGGACCTTTGGGTCTAGAGACTGACACTCTACCCCTAGACCATGGTCACCACACACCTACAAAAAGTAATGCCACTGTATGCAAACTTTCATCATTGCACTTCACAACTATGCCTCAAAGCTCCAGATCTTCAGGCCGACAAAAAGCAAGGCACATTCACCCATGGCATGATGAAGACAGGATACTCTTGCTTTGGTATCACAAAATGTCAAAATTTTAATTAAATTTGATGATAACATCAACATAAATTGATTGAGTTAAACGCTGCTTTCAACAGTTAAATCACGATGGCTGGAGCACCTAACAATGGATTCCTGGTATTTCTCTCACCAGTACAACCATCACATCCTTTCCTCGCCTCCAGCCGCTATCTCACATAGGTCTACGATGAATAACCCATTAGTGATAGACAAAAAGTCCGAAAGAAAGGGTGTCGCTGTCGGAACAACAACAACATTAAAGATGGCCTTTGACCTTTTGACCTAAACTTTGCTCCAAAATAGTCAAGTGGAGAAAATTTTCTAGAATTGATTATAGGTAGCTTTTATCATCTCAACTTTAAAGATTTAAATTATTCCGAAAAAAGCAAAGTATGACCTCTTATTCATTCTACTGAGAAACTTTAATTTACCCTGCTGAATAAGTGAATTGATTTTTACAAAATACTAAGGTCATAAGATGTTAAAGAAATGCTTTTTGAAGGACCGCGTTATTGCTTCATTCACAATGCTTTGGTTTCCTTTTCTAAAATGAAATATGGATATAAAAAAAGAAATAATCTAATTGCAAACTTTGGACATGTACACTACATTCATAATTCTTTCCACTTTTACTTATCAATGAGCCGGATTTTAGTTCTTCCATTTTGATTTGAATTTTTATAAAAGTTTCATCTAATATGTTTATAGAGTTATCAGGAAGAACTCACTCAACAAGAGCTGTCAGAGGACAGCGAAGCTCGACTATTCCTAGTGCTGGATAGTTAGTAACAGCAAATCATTATAATCATTGAAAAATTCAATTAAGAAAGAATCTAGATGCTGATATTCTGGTCACAGAAACATTTACAAAGTTTCAAAGCACTGGCTGTAGTAGAAACAGAAGTTCTAAACACTTTCACGTAAAAACTTAACCAAAGCATTTACCGCTGACGCCAACAATGACGCCCAGGTGGCTGGAATAGCCCTCCTATTCTACGAAGTCAAGCTAAAAAAGGTGCCAAGTATAATAATAATTATCAATCACAGGGAAAAATGGGCTATTTTAGAGATATCATTCCTTGTGAAGCCCATCCAGACATCAAAATGATATTTAGTGATTTTGCTGAAATATTACATACAAATTTGTTTTTTCCTATTGAATGATACTGTTTAACATTTTAAAATTTATAGAACAAAAGCAAAGAAGAAGGGTTTTGACTCAATGCAGCCCTTCGTTCATGATAAAAAAAACGGCCCAAACTTTTTGAAAATTATTTGCAAGTGCATGTGCAATGCAGGGTATAATTTTCAAAAAGTTTGCACTGTTTTGTCATCCTAAATGCTGGGCTGTTCAGGGTATTCAAGAAACAACATGCGCTATCTTTAGATTTAATTCTTACAGTAATAATTCTATCTAAGATTTTCGGCAACTTTTGGCCAATTTTTAGTCTTTCCCTTGCCATGGAGTTTTTGACCAAATTAAATTCTTTTAACAACTTCTGAAGAGCTTAAAAACCTTAAGGAATATACCTGCCATGTTTCAGCTTGATTGGCCTAGTGTTGAAGCAGGAGAAGAATTATTCTAAGATTTTTGCCATTTTCAGCCAATTTTCAGCCTTTCCGTTTCCATGAAAACCACAGTTTTTGATGAAATTTCATTCTTTTAAAAGACTTTTACTCAAGAAACATCCCTGCAAGTTTCAACTTGATTGGCCCTGTTGTTTAGGAGAATATGTTTATAGAAATTGTTGACGGACAGACAACGGACAGACAGTGAGTGATCTCAGGTGAGCTAATAACTATGACAAATACATGCTAAACATGTAGCTTTTATACGGCAGAAAGTGTAGATTACAATCAGCCTGCTCAGATGTGTAGTCTGATATACACCAACACTACCAGCTTTCTACCTAATTTTTGTGGGGAAAACTTGAGCAAGATTGTTTAAAAAGTTCCAGAAATAATAACACTTTGAAATTAGTTTGAAACAACAAGTTAATTCAGCATGATGATGATTAAAATAAAGGCTTTTAATGCAACTACAAAATAAATTAGACATTCCAAAACAACATTTTTCAGGCCCAAATTATTCAAATTCATCAGTATAATCATTTAATGCCTGATATTGAATTTGGTCAACACTTTTTTTTCATCAGAGAAACATTTCCTGGAGTCTTTTTGCCTTTTTGTTGAAGACATATTGTTGTCTTAATTAGCACCAGATATTATATCATTATTCTCTGGATAATTGCTGTAAAATTGTCATTATTATGCGAGACATTGGCCTGAGAAATTCTATTTCTGTCTCACAAGGAGAATGTCTAATTAGTTCTTGAAGAATTTTGCTTAAAGGGGAAAATTTATCATTGGGCGCAATTGAGGAGATTGACAAGTAACCATAAAGTTTCCCAAACAAGTCAATATTACTGGCAATATCAATTAGATAAAAATATAACTAACATCATAGGAGTGAAATACAGTCAAAACTGTGTCAGAGGTCACCAGAGAATAGTGGCCAAACTGCCATATTCGGCCAGCTCAGGAACGCCCATGCAAATATGCTCTTTAAAGTTACTGTGAATAGCAGCAATCTGTCGTATGCAGTCAGTCAAATGCACCCATTGTATATCCCCTTAAGCAGTCACATGTGCCATCAAAATGTGACAGAAGACTCGCTGATTAACAAAAAATCAATAATGCGCCTGGATTAAAGTATGCATTTACCTTGATGCATACCTAAATAACACATCTACTAAATTGTGTTGTCTCTTATTTGATTGATGACGGTAGCATATTAATAATATTTCAATTAATCTACCTATTAAATGTTAACATTGCTCTTTGTCCGAACTATCGAAAGATTTTTTTTAACGGATTGATCTCGGAGGGAATTTTCCTTCATCAGCTTCAGAAGTATTCATTTTTTTTAATATGAACAACCTCTTTTTTTCTCTCTCTCTTCTTTGCACCACATTTAATGACATACAAATGAAGAAAAATAAATAACAAATTGATTAAATTTAATTGCTGTATTTGTGTTAAGTATTGGTTGATTCTTTTGAATAATCAATGCTTGTCAGAAAAGTCTGGGTATTTTCCAAATGACATCAACTAACATGGTCAAACATGCTGGAAAACCCTACCTTGTTTATGTCCTGCACATTTCTCGCATGTGAAACAAATTGCCACCAAATCCACAGGAACTCCCTACTATGAAAATTATAAATGCTTAAAATATCGTATCTCCAGCACATTTAAACTTTCATTGAATGAACTCGAAATAGTCACTTTCTCTGATGAATAATAATTATTTTAGGTAAACAGGAATATTATCAGTGTCCAAATCTTGTTCATCATGTTCCTCACATGAAGTTTATTTAATTCTTTTCTGGCCCGACTCCCATATGCGGCCAATTTTGCCTTTTCCCATGGGTGGCCACAAGTTTCGTTAAAATTGGTCTATTGGTTTAGGAGAAGATGTTTGAAGAAAAAATTGACACAGAGACAGACACACGTATGGAAATACCCACAAAGGGACACATCATCACGACAATAGCTCTCTGGCATTCTGCCGGTGCAGCTAAAGATGAAGTTATAATGGTTGTGAAGATGTCATTTTACAAACAGCAATATATGTTAGGTATTCAGAAAATTTTAATCAGGGATTTTCAAGGATATTATTGATTTATTGCAGAAATTAGGGTCATATTACAAATAGAGTATCAAATTTTTGTTCCTAAAATGCCAAAATTTATTAGAATTGTCATCAAAAACAGATAAAAACTTGGAAACAAGCCTTGTTTTGTCTGTTAATAGATGAATTGTTTAATAAATTTGGTATTTCATAACTCATTTAATATCTTCAACATATTGAACAGTCTCCAATTTCCCTTTCTGAAAGCCCCATAAAGAAGAAAATATTCAACCCTGAAGTTCCTGAATAGAGTTCATCATTTACTCACAGAATGTCTTGATTCAGACAATGCACAAATTATGGGATCAGACACTGTTAAACTCTTGTATATGTTCTGCACAAAGTAGCAATTGCTTAAATTGTCTTGCACAAAGTAGGAATCACTTTGCGCACTACGATTCCAGAATTGGCTAATTATTTAAGCACAAAGTAGGAATCTGGACAAAATTAGAATAATTATAATTATTTCATTCTTAACTCAGACTACAGGACATTTTATGTATTGTTGATGATGTTGACTCTTGTCATGCTGAGCACGGAATATTCCTGCTTTGGCAGGAGCAACATATGTGCAGTCTGATGTTAGTCTACACCACCTGTTTTTCACTTTCAAACCAAAATTGTCCATAGATTTAGTTTTTCAAATAAAAAATTACCTACAGTTGGTACTTTGGGTGCACAGCAAAAGTGGCCTTTGGCCAGTGGAGCTAACAATTTCTGCTTTTCAAGTATTCAAAATGCCGTTGAAAACATTGCAAGAGAACAGGTTAAATATCTAACTTAAGCAATGTTTTCATTTGGCTTACTGAGCCCATACAGCGCCTGTAACTCGCTGTAACCCTAAAATCATGTGGTGCAAGTGCACTGGCAAACGTTGTCCCTGCGATCATCGCTTGGCTTTACAGGTGCCCTGGACCTATGTTATTTTGTATAAATAATTGTTATGCAAATTTTAAAAATAAGAAGACCACACGCCGGGACCGTAGCCTGTACACTCCACAAAGAGGCTATGTACAATCGCTGCACTTCCATTGCACGGCTACCGTGCAATATTTTGCCATTAAATCTTTAACAGATCACCCTACAGTCCCCATGAGGTTATCGTGTGATGATAGTACAGATGCCGCACGGTGTACGGTGTAAATGGTTGACAAATCGCATGGTCTCCGAATGGGGATCTCATGATTACCTTACGATCTCTGCACGGGCACCACATTGATTCTTGTAATAGTTTTATGAAAACCTGTGCAGACACCGCACGATTTTGTGAACACATATGCCCTAGAAAATAAAATTGTACTATGATAAAAATTATCATACAAGAAATCGCAGGCTGTGATATCGTATGGTGACCGAGGCAAAAGTAAACTAGGCTTTACTTTTCTAATTGATGCATACAATACTATTCTAGACAACACTTTAACCTATTTGCCCTTAAATTTCTTATTCCTTCTCTGGGTAGGGACATTGTCAGGTGAGACATTTATAAAAAAAAACCTCGGACATGTCTAGAATTTTCCAGTACAAATCTAGAATTGTCTGACTAAGTAGGAATTCCTACCTTGTGCAGGACGATTCCAGAATTGTACAAATTGTTTCTTTGCATCAAATATATATATTTACAAGCAGGAAAAATCCTTTAAATAGCATGAATACTCATTGTGGGGATTGAGTATGTACAGTACATTATTTTGAAATCCACTAATAAATGTAGGAGTTAATTGCTCTGGGAATAATCAGACAGACACACACACTAACAAGGATGCACCAACTTGTCAACAATAATTGTGTTTCAATAATCATAAAGGCAGTAGAAAAAATATTATAATTCAATTCCTTGGTGCACAGCAGTTTATGGGGGAATCAATACTTCTATATTGAACTATGTGTACTAAATTTGATAAGCACATAACTTTTGATCTACACATCTAAATACCAAGGAATCACCAAATTAGATAAATTGCGGGACAAAACTAATGGATTGTCAAATCAAATCTTCTTTTTACAAAATTTCAAAACATTTCAATGACTGAACATCCAAACAAGTTAAGTGTGATTTTCTACTTGTCCAGGGTCAAAAAGAACTTGTCTGAGTAGAATAGAATAGATGAATTTTGATTAAACACTGATTTTAAAGAGAAAAATGCTGGAATCAACTTGCTACATTTTCTTCATTTAACTAGAAAACCATGAATGGTTTGAGTCGCTCCACAGGCTTGAAATTCTTGTAATAGCAAATCAAAGTTTTGACTTGGTTTTTCGATATTTTGGGTTCTACTGATGTTGAAAATGATTTTCAAAGATTCTACTTTATAACATAAAAAAATGACCTTCACACAAAAAAGACTAAGTTTTCATCAAACACAATAATTTTTGGCTGCATAGTATGCAAAGGATCATACTAATGAAGTTTGATTAATATCCATCAATTAAATACTAAGAAAATGATTTTCAAAGTTTCCTGACTTTATAACATATAGAGAAATGACCTCCGTCCATAAAATACATATTTCTCATCCAATCACAATAATTTTGGTAAACTGATAAAGGGTCACTCAATGATCATTCCTGTTAAATTTGGTTGATATCCATCTTTTAGATTCTGAGAAAATGATTTTCAAAGTTTCCACTATATATACAGTCAACTCCCGTTTCATCGACATCCGTTACATCGACATTTTCGTATACCGACACTAATTTGTTGGGAACGGATTTGCACAGTTTATTTTACTCCCGTTACAACGGAATTCTCGTTTTCTGACATCGACACAAAATACTAGGGAACCAAAGTGTAAAATCCCTATATATTGTTATTCAATATATCGACACATACCTGGGAAATACCTACCGGCTATTTTTAGCACCTTGTGGAAAAGTGTTAATTAATAATGCATGTGTGTTCTAAATTATGCCGATGTGCGATTACAGGTTTTCCGCTTTGGTGATTATCGACAATCAAACCACCCGGAACACAATACCCTCGCCTGTTAATCGTTGGTTGGTTGAGGGTGATATTGTTGTATCTTATTTACAAAAAAATAAAGGAATAGTTACACCACTTTGCATTCGACGAGTTCTATTTGACCATCTTTTTCTCGGATTTTTCTTTGCAAAAATGGCAAGTCATTATTTTACTTTGTTTGATTGTAATGCAATCGTCTTGATTGTACATTTTGCGTTGATCTATTTTGATTAAAAAATGGCTGAGCCACCTGCAAAGAGACGTCGAACCCTACTCTCTATTGAGAAAAAAAACAAAAACAGACGATTTTAGAAAACAAATACCACGATTGAAACCTAGAGAGTGCATGGAAACTTTATCATTCTGCAGATAACAATGTTCACAATCAAAGACAGAAATGTATCAAAGATTTCTTCGAAAAATTATAATGAACAAGTTCAATATTCAGTTCAAAGTCTTTTAGACTTTTAATCAATATTCAAAGGTAAAATAATAGTATATAACAGTTGTACAGTGTATGTTGTGAGTAAATGGCATCACCTTCGAGTTAACAGGTTGATTTTCAATACACCGACATTTTCGTTATAACGACATTTCTGTCAGGAACAAACGTGGTCGTTATAACGAGAGTTAACTGTATCATATAGAAAAGTGACCTCCGCCCATAAAATACATTTTTTCTATCTGATTACAATAATTTTTTGTAGACTGATCAAGGGTCACCCAAGGATCATTCATGTAAAATTAAATTGGTATCCATCAATTAGAATCTGAGAAAACTCACTTTTTACCATATTCGGAATTTAGCCACGGCCATTAAATCCATATTTTCCTTTGGATCAAAATTTCTAGAACAACTTAGAAAGAGGGTCACCCAAGGATCATTCCTGTGAAGTTTGGTTTAGAGAAGATTTTTAAAGTTTACGACCAGGCGCACTGACGCATGGATGGACGCATGATGGACACAACTCCATGACAATAGCCCAAGTGGCCTTCGGCCTGCTGGCCATAAAAACAATATTTCTACCTTTAATACAACCCTTAAGCTAATAAACATATTCAATCTACTTAGTGTAAAAGGAAAGGCTTGTGAAAAAGTATATATCACACACAGACTCTCGTTATTATTATCAATTTGAAAGATTCAAAAGCATAACATATCAAACTTGAAAAGTATGCAACTGTGATGAAGCCAACAAAAGAGGTCTCCTTTTCAAGCAATGATTGTGTTTTTAAATTTGGGTATCTGTGTGACATTTCCAACAATTTCACACCCCTTATCAGGATTTATATAAAAGGCTCGATTTTCATTTCATGAAAATTACCATACCAAAAATTTACAAAATTTAGCTGCATGAATATTTGGTAGACTGCCATAAGAATCAAGTCTTAGAAAGAGAATAATAAAATGTGAGCATGTATTGATTCTACACAGGGCTTGAGAACAGTTACTACCATTGAAAGTTTTAGAGTATTGTTTTAAGGTAGAAAAAGTCACAAAGGTCAATTTAGGCCAGGATATGAAAATCTGCATCAGTAATCCCAAACCAAAATTGCAAGCTTATTTTTAAGATCGTCGCAAGCTTGTCGCTAGCTTGCGATTTAAGGTTGCGCTAGCTTAGATTTGGAACCTTCGCGCATGCTTGCGCAAGCTAGTACAAGCTAATGGAATTTTTTTAAATCGCAAGCTAATTTAGATTGTCGCAAGCTTAAATTTGCGCTAGCTTAGATTTGGAACCTTTGCACTAGCTTGCGCTAGCTTGCGCAAGCTAGTACAAGCTAATGGAATCTTGTTAACCAAGCATGTTTCTGTCAAACACTTGCAAGCTTGTGCAAGCTAGTACAAGCTAGTGCAAACTAGAGATAGAAAGCTGGCATGTATACACAGTAACACCAAGTTTTTCCTAGTTTTAAAAATTTATATAATTTTGCTACATCAATTCATAATTTTTGAAACACTTTCATTTTTATGCATTTGTCATTGTTGTGAAGGACAATTGATGTTGAGCCTGCATTTGAAGCTCAGCTATTTTCAGAGAAAACCAGAGGTATATAACCTTGGTGTTGTCAAAGGCCTCATTGTTGTGGTCGGTGTAGTCATTCATAACTTTTACATTTTGTGATATCTCTGGTTCTACTAAAGGCATTCACTTGAAACTTGGCGCACATTGTACACTATAAAAAGAGCAACCTTTACTATCAAGAGAGATAACTCTAGCTGTATTTTGTGGGAATTATGCCCCTTTTTCAACCTAAGATGTTTTGTCCACTATACAGTACACAACAGCTGAGCATAGGCTCTTGTTACCTTGACCTTGCGGTGTGACCTTCACGCTTTCTGAATATTTCTTTCAAATATTACATCTACTCATGAAAGAGAACAATTGTGCCAAGTAAATTTGAAATCCATCAAAAATGAAGGAGTTATTGCCTGGACAAAATCTGACAGACTTACAGATTAACAGAACCACACCAAACTTTTGTTGTTACAACTGACTTACTGATTAACAGAACCACTTCAACTATTGTTGTTACAACAATGTCTTCCTCACCACAAGTGGGCCGACAATAAAGCTATTATCTTGGTCACACTATATTATAAGCACTCTCTAACCCTTGTCATGCTGCACCTGGAATATTCCTACCTTGACAGGAGTTATAGACAAAGACAAGCCTGCACATATGTGCAATCTGATCTTAGTTTATACCACCTGATTTTCCTTTTTAACAAGAATATTTTGAAAATTTCATCATTTGTGATTCCCAATCATTGCATCCAGCACTATGATTTTACAGAAACTTTGCTAAAGATTTTATTCGGCATGACATGGGTAAAGGTTTCAAAGCTCTTCGAGCTGTCACACATTTACTGTTAATCATGCAATTAAATAGTGAATCGGTCATATTAGGATCACCCCTTTCATTTCTGAAATGTTTCAAAACAACACTTTAATGGCCTTCACTGCATTGCTCGGCAATGGATTATTTTATTTTTTACAGCATTGACAGCTGTCCTTGCCCCAATAGACAGCTCCTCTCTTGTAAAAAGAACACCAAGCAGGGCCATGACCTGCTTCCTTGGTTGACGGCAGTTGTGATTGGGTAATATGACATGATATGTTGCCCACAAGCTGAATGTTCTTCTGTCCATCATTCTGAAACATAGATGAAGTGTTTGTGAAACACAAATGCCCTGAAACAGCATTTTTTTCTCAAAACTTTGACCTTGACAGGTGACCATAACGCGCGACCTTGGTACCTCAAGATGCACATTATTGAGATCTAAAATCATGCCAAATATGAAGCTGGTACCTTAAAAAGGCTCAAAGATATTAACAAAGTTTTTGAGAAGTTTGTTCTTGACAAATGACCTTGACCTTGTTATATGACCTTCACCTTGCTATCAGCTGATGTGTATCATTGAGGTGTATCATCATGCCAAATGTAAGGCTTGTACCTTTAATAGGCTTAAAGATTTTGGTTATGTCAAGTTTTTTGTGGCAATGTTAAGTTCTTGAGTTAAGTTTTTTTTAAGTTGACCTTGACTTTGGAATCATCAGATGCATATCATTGAGATCTATCATCATGCCAAATATGATCATTGTATCTTAAATAGCCTTAAAGTAATTGGCTATGTTAAGTTTTTTGGTTAAGTTTTGCACACAGATGGACAGACAGACAGACAGACAACGGTAAAACAATATGCCCCTCATCTTATGGATGCAGGGGAATAAAACAAGAGGACCAAGATGGTCCTAGATCGCTCACCTGAGTTTCTGTGACCCCTGGGACATCACACCATTTAATAGGCAGATGTCATTAAGGATATAATTTCTACACAATAACCATTTGTTAAATGAAGTTTTGGCCAAAATTGTGGCTTTGAGAGTTCAAACAAAAAAATTTCATTAAGACCCCTTCTCCTGCGATATGGCATGGTTTGTTTGTTTGAATGGGTTTAACGCCGCTTTCAACAATCTTGCAGTTATATCGCGGCGGCCGGAGCACCTAACAATGGATTCCTGGTATATCTTTCACCTGTACTACCATTACACTCCTTCCTAGCCTCCAATCTGCTATTTCACATAGGTTTACGATTATCTACCCATTGGTGAAAGACAAACGTCGGAAAGGATATTTGCCGCCACCGGGGATCGAACCCACGACTCCCAGATTAGAAGTCTTATGCCTAACCAACTGCGCTATGGTGGCGGCAGCGATATGGCATGGATCATTCTCAATTTCAATAGGGTTCATCCTTGTGACCTGGCCAACATTCTGACCAAGTTTCTTGAAGATTGGGCCATATTTGTGGCCTCTAGAGGGTAAACAAGAAAAGTGTCTTTAAGGCCCCTCTCCGTGATATGGCATGGATCCTTTCCATTTGCAATAGGGTTCATCCTTCTGACTTGGCAATCAAACTGACAAGGTTTTATGAAGATTGGGCCATATTTGTGGCTTCTAGAGCATAAACAAGAAAATTGTCATTAAGGTCCCTTTTCCTGTGATATGGCATGAATCCTTCCCATTTTCAATAGGGTTCATCCTTGTGACTTGGCAAACATTCTGGCCCAGTTTCATGAAGACTGAACCACATTTGTGGACTCTAGACTAGAGTATAAACAAGATAATTGTCATAAAGGCCCCTTTTCCTGTGATATTGCATGGATCCTTCCAATTTTCAATAGAGTTCATCTTTGTGACCTGGCAAACATTCTGACCAAGTTTCATGAAAATTGGGCCATATTTGTGGACTCTAGAGTGTAAACAAGAAAATTGTCTTTAAGGCCCCTTTTCCCTTGATAAGGCATGGATCCTTCCCAATTTCAAAAGGCTTCTTCCTTGTGACCTGGCTAACATTCTGACCAAGTTTCATGGAGATTGGGCCATATTTAAATTGTGACCTCTAGAGTGTAAACAAGAAAATTGTCTTTAAGGCCCCTTTTCCTGTGATATGGCATGGATCTTTCCCAATTTCAATAGGATTCATCCTTGTGACCTGGCCAACATTCTGACCAAGTTTCATGAAGATTGGGCCATATTTGTGGCCTCTAGAGTGTAAACAAGAAATTGTCTTTAAGGTCCCTTTTCCCGTGATATGGCATGGATCCTTTCCATTTTCAATAGAGTTCATCCTTGTGACCTGACAAACATTCTGACCAAGTTTCATGAAGATTGGGTCATATTTGTGGCCTCTAGAGTGTAAACACTTAAATTGTTGAAGGAGGACGACGGACGATGGACATTCAATGATCACAAAAGCTCACCTTGAGCAAGATGTGCTCAGGTGAGTTAAAAATAAAGTTATAAATCTTTATTTGTGCTCAACTCAACTGAGCATAAAATTTATATCGCTCATAAATGGTAAAATGCTAACAATTGTTGACATTTTACCATTTATGAGCAAGATAAATAACTGGTTTTGATGATTTAAGGATTAAATTACCACTGATTCTGGTTATTTATTATTTATGAGAAGTTAAAATTTCAAAATCAGCTGATTCGAGCATAAAAATTTTTTATTACCTCAGGGCCATGAGAGACTAAGAGTCTGTATATCAAAATGGTCTTAAGTTTGATTTACTGCCGAAGAATATCACAGAAATCAAGGCTGTTGTGGGCTTCCTCCTGATGTTATGCCCAAGTTAACATATTTTTACATGTGTGGTCATACGATTTTTATGACAAGGCATTATTGCCTAAGTAGAAGTGATGTTATATAGATACCTGAGCAACTTACATAGAAAAAGTCTGATTGTTACCTTGACCATCCTCTAGTACCAAATTTATGCAAAATTAAGCACAACTTACAAGAATAGTAAATGAATTACTGTCACACTTTCTTCCCAGTGGTACTGTTTTTCAACTGCAACAGGCTGTTCAGTAGTATCATTCTGTCTCTTAAATACAGGACTGCATGGTGAATCATTGTTTGCTGAAATGCTCTATGAAGTAGAACTCAGCCTAAAGGATTTCTTAGTGGAGTACTGGTAGCTGTATTACATTTGAGATGGGCTTCTGCAAGACTGTGGGCTACTGCCAGATTATCCAAACAGTTGTTGACACACAGGATAATTTCTTTGATATCTGTTTCATGGCAAAAAAAATACATATGCTTAAATTTTGTAACATTTTTTTAGAAAGTGCACATATTCAGGGGTCAGTCTAAATTTCACAATATTGTGAAGGGCAACCCAAGTTTGGTATGATTACAACATACAAAGAAATCATTGACTACACACTACATCAACGCATGACAGATCCTTAGTGGCTGTACATATTACCCCTAAAGCATATGCTCAGTGAGCTAAAAAATAATGCCAATATAAAATAAAAATGGGCAGGGGTTCCCATATAATATCAATTTTTCTGCTAAGAATGATCTTGAGAACAAACCTTGTCCGTCCAATATCAAAAACAAAACAAATATGTTTAACCCTTGTCATACTGAAATAGGATTTTCATGCTATTCAAAAAAGATAGACAAAGATTTGTCTGCTCAAGTGTTCATTCTGAAGTCTATTTCTGATATTAACTTACAAACAAGAAAAATAAGAATAATAATTATGAAATAGAACCTGAATGACATTTAGTGCATTCAGTGCTTTCAGCACTTTGATTTCAATGCAATCTTGCAAAGGAACATATGTGCAGTTAGATTCTATTCAAAGCCATGTGATTTTTCTTTTTAAATGAGAAAAGTCTAAAAATAATATTTGTGATTTGTCTGCTCAAGTGTTCATTCTGAAGTCTATTTCTGATATTAACTTACAAACCAGAAAAATAAGAATAATAATTATGAAATAGAACCTGAATTGCATTCAGTGCTTTCAGCACTTTGATTTCCATGCACAGAGCTTCAGATTGACAGTGGGCCCGGGTCATTTCTCACATGATGACCCACAACTTTCCAACAGTTGGGGTCCTGTGACCCTGTCCTGCTTGGATATGAAACATTTTTACCATAATGAAAATATGCTTTGGCCCATCATTTCAGGAAATGACCCACAACTTTTTACCTCATGGGTCAATTGGACCCATCAGTCTTGAAAAGAATCTTAAGCCCTGCATGCAATCTTGCAAAGGAACATATGTGCAGTAAGATTCTATTCAAAACCATGTGATTTTTCTTTTTAAATGAGAAAAGTCTAAAAATAATATTTGTGAATAAAAGTCTGACTCATGATTTGTGTTTTCAGTGCTTTCAGCACTTTGATTCCAAATCAATCTTTTGAGGTTTTATTCTGCATGACAAGGGTTATAAAGACAAAGTGCAAAATATTGAAAGCAGAGCTATGGTTCTTTCCCTAGTCAGTAGATAATCATTCTGACCAACTTTCAGGTTGATTAGGCTAAAAATCAGTGTTCCCACTGCTGCTTCAATCTGGGGGGTGAAAATGGGTATTTTACAGCATGCATGTACCCCCTCTATATGAGACAAAGAAGGCTGCTTGCAAAAATAGGGGGTACAAGCTTTAATTTTGGGGTAAATCACCCCCATTTGAGGTTTTTTGTGACACTGAAAATATAGCCTCTAGAGTATCCACAAGGTTTTTCTAAGATTTGACCCCATGATCTAGTTTTTGACCCCATTGACCCAATTTCGTACTTGTCATATTTCATCAAGACAGCGATTCTGACTAATTTTCAGGTTAGGTGGGCCAAAATCATGGCCTTTAGAGTGTATATAAGGTAAATGTTGTCGATGTACGTCACACAACCCCAAAAGCTCACCTCGAGCACTTTTTGCTCAGGTAAGCTAAAAATGCACATCAAATTTTCAAAGGCAGATCCATACCCTAAAACATAACACCCTTGACTCCTTGATATGTGGACCACAGGGGAATTTCCCGCTGACCTTTTTTTTTGGAACATGTATAATAATATAGACAAGGGGTCAAACTCCATTTTGAGGAGGTATTTGTCTTAGATGAGAAATTGACGTCGAATCGCACAACATTTTAGTTTGGCTTTCGTAAATGAAGTTTGTTTGGTCATTAAATTAAGTACTTGTTGGTAGTTAATCCATTTAGCTATGAAATGATGTATTGGGCATTCAGATTGGGTAAAAACTGACTTAGAAATCGACTCTGGAATTGTGCTGGGTGATTTTCGCTCCAAAATTGAGCGGGACATTTCCCTGTGGTGTGGACATGAAGTTCAACAAATGAAAACAGTGTCATCTTATTCTACTTACATATTTCTTGAATATATCTGTTTTCACAGTGACAATCTTGTACGTATACCAGTGATGCATGCTCTTACATGTCTGACATTTTTCTGAAAAGATAGTTGTTTTAATTTTTTCAAAATTGTAAAATGTCAAGTTGAAATTATCAAATTTCATTGATTATTATCTATCTATTCTTATATAGATACTAACAAGAGAAAAATTATTGTAAATTCTACTCAGTTTTGAGAGACTACATTAAAATTTTAAGTACCCCAATCAGCAAAAATTAAAAAAAGTTTTCCGATAAAACTATTTAAAGAGGAAAAAGTCTTTGCTCATGAAAAATGCTATATTGACATTTTATGTCATTTTTGTCAGAAGATTAAACTTTTCTTTAAATAGATCTAATATGAAAATATCTATATGCTATTTACGTAAATCATAACTTGTTTGATAATTCTATATCAGTTTATTTTATTAATCTTAAATTCTGATGGGTATAAATAGATTTGCTTGGTTAAGTTATTCATTGTCTTTGTTTATAAATATCCGAAAAGTGGCTTGTCCGATTACTATTACAGTTTACCTGTCAGCTACGAATTATTTAAGTCATGTTCAGATAGTAATGAGGTGATTTTTGAAATAGTATGGGGGTAAATATATATTTCTAAAGGAGGAAGACATTTTACACTATCTTATTCCAATCAAAATGGTATCATTTTGATGAAAATTTTGATACAAAAATGGTGCAGATGAAAGTATTTCTGGCACAAAATCACTACGAATGGCCTTTAACATACTGACAATTCATAAATACCTTGATATCTGCTGCATTTAAAAACCCTATTTATTTGTTTGTAGAGATTGTGAGGTTTTAAAAAAGATCTTCCTTTTTTCGTGGGACATCCAAAAGTTGATATGAATTTGGGAATTCCATGTATTCTAAAAATAGAATCAGTTTACTTGTTGTTCAACGAGAATTCCTGACCACCATTTTGATGATCATTCCAAGCAGAGAATTTCATAATAAAATGCGATTAAATGACACTGTTGTGGATTTTATCATTGTTAAAAGATAAGTAAAGAAAATTTATTTATTCAAAATCATTTATTTCATTTTTTTCGTGACTGAAGAAGAATTAAATTTGTGGCCAGACATTGCAATCGCAAGGTTACTCGAGGTCAAGTTGAAAAGGGAAGTTGTTTATTTTCACTTAAAACCTTACGCGTTTCTTTACGTTCCGGGTTGTAACTCGTCTCTTGGTTGTATCATGATATTTTCAGCATATCAACAGCATAACGTAACCATCTCGTATAGACTTTTTTATTTTCTAAACAAAATGAACCGACAATCTGACTGTGGTTGTTTGCATCCAGGCGCGTGGAAGGATTAGACGGGTAACATTTTCATTGGTTCTTATCGATCACATGACTTAATCTAGACTAGAAATAGTAGACTGGAAATTTCCGTTAACTCCACGGCACCAAGAAATTTTTTATTTTGCAATCTTAATATATGCGATTTAACAAAATAATACTGATAGAAAACTGAATATGAAAATGGTTACTTACATGTTAAAGAGTTATTTATAATCTATTATTTTGATGTAATATCTTATAAGATATTCTTTGACTTGAAAATCCTCCCAACCACTTTAAGATAATAAATAGTCTTCTAATATGTCTAATAAATAGAGTCTTCTAATTTATCTATGCTATGACATTATTATTATATAAATAAAAACATATTCTTATTGTGTTAACAAAATATTTATTTAAAAGGTAAATATATGTATTCTTATTTACTTTTTTTCTGTATTTTTTTTTCTTTTTTGATATATATAAATTGAAATTTTTAAGCAATTTTAGGAAGATAAAGCTTCATTAGAGGGAAGAACTGGTGCATTTATTTTAAAATATTTATTCTTTTAAGCTTATGAAAACTATGGAAAGAATCTATAGACAGGTATGGGCATTCCCCAAGGTTATATACCAGGCCCCACTTTATTTTATCTATAAATGACTTCTGTTTTTGCTCCAATGTAGGTAAAATAATTTTTAGAATAAGAAATATGATTTTTTTGGCTCTATGATTACTCAATGATAACACATTATAGAGTCAAGAGACTTTTATAATTGTCCTAACCTGTTCCAGATCTTGAAATGACTGGTGATCAGGAGGAAACAGCTTTGATACCTGCCTGGGTCTGCAATATTCTTTCATGTAGATGATCATGAAATCTTTTCTATGGTTGTTCTCTCAATTGTGTTTGTGTTTGATTTAAAGAAAAATATTTAATTGAGAAAATGAAAGTGCATGTTGCCCTTTCCAAACCACAGCAAACTGCTGGATTTTAATGTCAGTAGCATGAAATATAATGTACAATGTGCAGGTGATCTTAATCTATAGAGGGTTTTTACTGTATGAATGCTTCTGACATTTATATCCTATTCATAAAAAGCAAACACTTTGATTTTCTCAAACATATAATTTTCTGAAATCATTGACTTTGGTGTTATATATTACTTCTTTGTCATAAGGTGATAATTTTGAATCCTTGAACACCATTATTTGATAAAATAATAAAAAAATTACAAATTTTTATAACTTTTTCCATGTTTTTGACTTAGACTTTTTCCATTCAATAAAGTTCCTAGTGTGGATCTGTGTATATGCTTGCAAAAATAGCAAGCTTGCGCATGCATGCAACAATCTCACTAGCTTGCACTAGCTTGCACAAGCTTGCAAAGTTTTTGAAAAGGCTTGCGCATGCTTGCGCAAGCTATTTGGCTACCATAGACAATCTTATTCTGGAAGAAACTAGCTTGCGCAAGCTTGCCGCAAGCTTGTCGCAAGCTTGTGACAAGCATGCGTTTTGGTTTGGGATATAAGCAAGAAACAAAACATTAACAAAAAGAAGACATGTGTTTAAAACTAATATTACAACTATAGCTCTTCACTAACATTTGTCCTGTACAAATAGACAACACCATGTAACAAGTAATTTTATTTGACAAACAATTTTAGAAGTTCTTAATCCTTGTCAAGCTGAACCCAAAATATTCCTGCCTTGGCAGGAGCTATAGACACATATGTGCAGTCTATCATCTTTGTCTATACCACCTGTCTATTTTTTATTTTATTTTTTCCTTTTTTGAAACCAGAAAAGTTTGAAAAAAATATTTTAAAATTGAATACCAATTCACAATCAATACATCAAGTGCTTGTTGCAATTTTGCAAAGATCTTTTATTCAGCATAAAGGTTATTTATTTGGCTACTTGATTTGGCATATCATATGGTCTGTTTTATTTCCATATTTGTCCATATTTTAGTGGTATTTGAGAATCCAATATCCATTGAGAGTTCTAGAGGAGGTATCTAAGACAGCTTGCTAGTGTGATTGGAGACAGATATATAGTCTGGCATGCCTAACCGATATCTCACTAACTGACTGGACACTTACCAAGTAACACATACAGTAACACTAACAGTACTCATTGATGCAATGGTTCACTGATTCTAGGAAAAAGGAGTAATTTATAAAGGAAGGAGTTTAAATCACACTGACTTTTATGGTAAATTATTAATGTATTTCTTTAACTTTTATCATGATTAATTTTTTGATCCCATAACTATTTGATTTAATTTTAAGTGTGTCACTCCAGATTATTGCATTAAGATTGGCTAAAAAATTGGTTTTATTCCCCAGTGAAAATAATGTGGATTGTGCATCTTTTTAAGAGTGTAAGTAGTCCCCCCCCCATCTCATTTTGAAAAATATTTGCATCTTCATTTCATGCTATAACATTTGAATGTGATCTATTTCTAAATCATTGAGGTATGAAACAACAAACAAAATCACATGAATGAATCTATTTCGCTTTCATCTCTTAATTCCATCACTTTAACCTTTATTGCTTTAACCCATACAATTCTGCTTTAATGGACACCTTTTTAAAAGGTTTGGAAAATTCTTTTGAATATAAATATGTTCAAATTGCATGTTTCAAACAATTTTTAGCTCACCTGAGCACATCGTGCTCAAGGTGAGCTTTTGTGATCATTAAATGTCCGGCGTCCGTCGTGCGTCGTGCGTCGTCCGTCGTCCTCCGTCAACAACTTAAGTGTTTACACTCTAGAGGCCACAAATATGATCCAATCTTCATGAAACTTGGTCAGAATGTTGGTCAGGTCACAAGGATGAACCCTATTGAAAATGGAAAGGATCCATGCCATATCACGGGAAAAGGGGCCTTAAAGACAATTTTCTTGTTTACACTCTAGAGGTCACAGAAATGGCCCAATCTTCATGAAACTTGGTCAGAATGTTGGTCAGGTCACAAGGATGAACCCTATTGAAAATGGAAAGGATCCGTGCCATATCACGGGAAAAGGGGCCTAGAATTAAGCCCCTCCCTGCCACACTCACATTTATGGGCCCTTAGGAAAGTCTTGACCAATTCAAGTGAAGTTGTACTTAACGAATAATCATGCCAAGTTTTATTGAAATTAGCCAAAATGAGAGAGAGAAGGACAAGATTTTTTAAGATTTCCAAATGAAAAAAAGCCAGCCCTGCCATCCCCATACATGGGCGTCAATCAAAATTCCTCGCCCTGCCACACTCATATTTGGGGACCAATCAAAATTTCTTGGAACAATTTAAGTAAAGGGTCACCCAAGGAACATTCATGACAAGTTTTTTGCAATTGGCCCAATGGTTT
Source organism: Fragum whitleyi (assembly GCA_948146395.1). Taxonomy (NCBI): domain Eukaryota; kingdom Metazoa; phylum Mollusca; class Bivalvia; order Cardiida; family Cardiidae; genus Fragum; species Fragum whitleyi. The sequence continues at coordinate 52,077,078 of OX411552.1, read as the reverse complement.
AGGAGGATAAGATTTTTAAAGTGAAAAATGCCCTGCCCTGTAACACAAGTATTTAGGGGTCAATTAAAAATTTCTTTAACTATTAAGAAGATCACCCAAGGATCAATTTGATTAAGTTTAGTTAAAATCCACCCATTGGTTTGGGAGGAGATGATGTTCAAAGAAAAAGTTCACGCACAGACGCTAGACGGACATATCGCCATGACAATAGCTCTCTGGCCTTTGGCCAGTGGAGCTAATAAAATATGTCCTCCAAATTTTTTCATATTTCTTTCTTTGAAGCATTTTTTCATGCCACAACATTTCGTAGGAATGTAAAAGAAATATTCATAAACTGCATAATAATTTTATAGGCATTTAGCTCAAATATTGATTCTACTTCGAGACTTTTTTCCTGAAGTGATGTGTTTTTTTAGCTCACCTGAGCACAAAGTGCTCAAGGTGAGCTATTATGATCGTAGAATGTCCGTCGTCAGTCGTGCGTTGTCCGTTGTCCGTCGTCCACAATTTCTTTAAACATCTTCTCCTCCTAAACCAGTGGGCCAATCTTGATGAAACTTGGCAGGGATGTTCCTTGGGTCAAGCTCTACCAAAGTTGTTCAAATGAATGAAATCCACCCTTAACTTTCCCTTTACCCATAACAAAAAGGGTGAAAATATGAAAATCTTTAAAAATCTTCTTCTCTGAAACCAGAAGGCAGACAGCTTTCATATTTGGTATGAAGCATCATCTAGTAGACCTCTACCAAGTTTCTTCATATCAAGATCCTGGGGTCATATTTGGGCTTTGCCCGGGCCCAACCCTTTTTACATAGAATCAAAGAGCAAAAATCTTTAACTAGAAAGCCATGAATGGCTTGAGTCGCTCCACAGGCTTGAAATTCTTGTAAAAGCAAATAAATGCTTTGACTAGATTTTTAGATATTTGGGGTTCTACTGATGTTGAAAATGATTTTCAAAGTTTCAACTATATAACAGATAGAGAAATGACCTCTGCTATTAAAAGACATTTTTTCATCATATCAAAGTAATTTTGGGCTGCAGGATAATGGGTAACCCAAAGATCATACCAAAAATGTCGATTGATATCCATCAGTTACATTCTGAGAAAATGTTTTTCATAGTTTCCACTATTAAACATATTGAGAATTGACCTCCACCCATAAAATGTATATTTTTCATCCAATCAAAATAATTTTTGGTACACTGATAAAGGGTCACTCAAGGATCATTCCAGTGAAACTTGGTTGATATCTATCACTTACATTCTGAGAAAATGATTTTCAAAGTTTCCACTATATAACATATAGAGAAATGACCTCCGCCCATAAAATGCATATTTTTCATCCAATCGCAATGATTTTTTGTAGACTGATAAAGGGTCACTAAAGGATCATTCATGTAAAATTTAATTGGTATCCATTGATTAGAATCTGAGAAAACTCACTTTTTACCTTATTTGGAAATTAGCCACGCCCATTAAATCCATGTTTTTCATCCAATCAAAATAATTTTTGGTACACTGATAAAGGGTCACTCAAGGATCATTCCAGTGAAATTTGGTTGATATCTATCACTTACATTCTGAGAAAATGATTTTCAAAGTTTCCACTATATAACATATAGAGAAATGACCTCCGCCCATAAAATGCATATTTTCCATCCGATCACAATGATTTTTTGTAGACTGATAAAGGGTCACCCAAGGATCATTCATGTAAAATTTAATTGGTATCCATTGATTAGAATCTGAGAAAACTCACTTTTTACCTTATTTGGAAATTAGCCACGCCCATTAAATCCATGTTTTTCATTGGATCAAAATTTCTTGAACAACTTTGAAAGAGGGTCACCCAAGGATCATTCCTGTGAAGTTTGGTTGAAATCCATCCAGTAGTTTCTGAGGAGAAGATTTTTAAAGAAAAGTTTACGACCGGACGGACGCACGGACGGACGGACGGACGCACGACGGACACAACGCCATGACAATAGCCCCAGTGGCTTTCAGCCAGTGGAGCTAAAAATCTTCTTGTCTGAAACCAGATGGCACACAGCTTTCATATTTGGTATGAAGCATCACCTAGTGGGCCACTACCAAGTTTGTTCATATCAAGACCCTTGGGTCATATTTAGGCTTTGCACGGGTGCACTCCTTTATCTCTTATGAGCACGAAGGGTAAAAATATGAAAATCTTCAAAAATCTTCTTCTATGAAACCAGAAGGCAGACAGCTTTCATATTTGGTATGTAGCATCATCTAGTAGACCTCTACTAAGTTTGTTAATATCAAGACCCTAGGATCATATTTGGGCTCCACCCGGGTGCATCCCTTTTTACAAAGAATCAAAGAGCGAAATTTTTTTAAAATCTTCTTTAATCGTAACCGGAGGGCACACTGCTTTCATTTTCGGTATGTAGCATCATCTAGTGGGCCCCTACCAAGTTTGTTCATATCAAGACCCTTTGGTCATATTTGGGCTCCACCCGGGCGCATCCCTTTCAGCTCATCTGAGCACAAAGGGTGAAAATATGAAAATCTTCAAAAATCATCTTCTCTGAAACCAGAAGCAGACAGCTTTCATATTTAGTATGTAGCATCATCTTGTGGACCTCTTCCAAGTTTGGTCATATCAAGACCCTGGAGTCTCATTTTGGGTCCAGCCGGGTGCATCCCTTTTTACAAAGAATCAAAAAGCAAACAGGCATATCTGTCTTGCTATTCGCTGAAAACATTCCATGGTATTGATCTTAGGCAATTTCTTCTTTTTGACATCTGCCTATCTTATTAATGTGATGTCCCAGGGGTCAAAGAGACTCAGGTGAGCGATATAGGACCATCTTGGTCCTCTTGTTTCATTATACTTCCTATTTTCTACCCAATAAGACATATTTTTTTTCAAAATTTCATCTATATTAATTGTATCTTAAATAGTAGATCTACTGCCTGGTTATGGGTTATATGAGTAGAAGTGAAAATGGTGGATCCTACTATCCTTGGATTTTTTTTTTTTTTTATTATTTCACCAGTACTCTCAAACGTCATCATTATCAACTAATATTGCAGTTAATACTTCATAGGGTTGAATTTTCCTATGTAAATTTTGATAAAATAATTTCATTTTTTATTTTTTTTTTTCAGATTTTTACTGGTTGAAGGAGGGGATTAATATTAACATATTCTAACTTTTTCCACTAACCTTTAGATAAATCAAGACATACGTGTAGAGCACTAATACCTCACTATATGGGATATTTTTATAAAACCTTAATCTTAATATTTGACCTCTACCTTTTCAGATGAATTTGACTCAGAAAAATTATGTATTTGATTAGAGAAACCTTAATGCAAAATAATGGCTATTTAACCGACCAACAAGCTGACTCCTATATACCCCTCCAATAGTTTTAGGACGGGAAATAAATTCTTCTTCACTATATCGAACCAGCTATCAATTTATCTGGTCAAGAATTATTACTAGAAAGGCTGTCCATGTCAAGCCGACAAAAGTTCTGTTCCAATATTTAACTTTAGCACTTCAGATTAATGATATTAGATCTGAAAATTCCTTTCAATTGGCTTATCTACTGATGATGAGATTTATTATAATTTGTGTTAAGCTAATTAGAATCTTTCAGTATGTTATTCTCATGATTAGTCCAATTCTATCATTTGACCCTGACATGTGACTTTGACCTTGAAGCTATCTGAACTAGAGACTGTTGAGTGCCTAATTTGCAACAAAGGCCTCAATCTTGTGCTAATGATTAACAGAGAATGATAAGGTTTCTTATATAACAAGAACAAACTCACTTGCAAAATTCTTTTCAACATTATTTGAAACCAACCATCAGAACAGTCATGAAAAAATCACCATACACTAAATGAATATTAGGTTCTTTAATGAAAAGAATGTTTCCATCCTATTGAAACAAATTTTGGTAGTATGATAAAAACTAGAAAGTCACAAATGGCTTAAGTTACTCAACAGGCTTGAAATCTTATAATAGCAAATCAAAGTTAAGACTAGATTATTAGATATTTTGGGTTCTACTGATGTTGAAAATGATTTTCAAAGTTTCCACTATATAATATACAGAGAAAAGACCTCCGCCCATAAAATACATATTTTTCTACCAATCACAATAATTTTCAGTACACTGATAAAAGGTTACTTAAGGATCATTCCAGTGAAATTTGGTTAATATCCATCGATCACATTCTGAGAAAATGATTTTCAAAGTTTCAACTAGATTCAATATTACATATAAAGAAATGACCTCTGCCCATAAGATACATATTTCTCATCCAATCACAATAACTTTTTGTAGACTGATAAAAGGTCACTCAAGGATCTTTCCAGTGAAATTAGGTTGATATCCATCAGTTACATTCTGAGTAAATGATTTTCAAAGTTTCCACTATATACAAAGAGAGAAATGACCTCCAACCATAAAATACATATTTTTCATCCAATCACAATTATTTTTGGTAGACTGACAAAGAATCACTCAAGGATCTTTCCAGTGAAATTTGGTTGATACCCATCGATAACATTCTGAGAAAATGATTTGCAAAGTTTCCACTATATAACATATAGAGAAATGACCTCCGCCCATAAAATACATATTTTTCATCCAACCACAATTATTTGTGGTAGACTGATAAAGGGTCACCAAAGGGTCATTCATGTAAAATAAGATTGGTATCCACCAATTAGAATCTGAGAAAACTCACTTTTAACCAAATTTTGAAATAGCCACGCCCATTAAATCCATGTTTTTCATTGGATCAAAATTTCATGAACAACTTTGAAAGAGGGTCACCCAAGGATAATTCCTGTGAAGTTTGGTTGAAATTCATCCAGTAGTTTCTGAGGAGAAGATTTTTAAAGAAAAAGTTTACAACTGGATACACAGACGGACGCAGGATGGACACAATGCCATGACAATAGCCAGTGGCCTTAGGCCAGGGGAGCTTAAAACATCTTTTAATCTTTCTTGCACAGTTTTGTTTAAATCCATCATTTATTTTAGGAGAAAAGGGTTTTCAAACTTTTCATTAATTATTAGAATGACCACATCTCATAAAAGTCACATTTTCAACCAAATCATTATAATTGTTAGTAGGTTGATAAAAGATCACATTAGGATCATTCAACTGAAATTTGGTTGAAATTGGCCAAAAGCTAAAATTGCTAGTAATAAACAAGCAATGCAAATTAACGAAATGCTTCTTATCTTTAATTTCACTTTCATTACACTCACTTTAAATTTTTGTCTTCAACTTATTTCTATTAAATTTTTTGACGGGTCAATGTAAAACTTTAGTGAGTAAAAATATAGGCACTTACAGTAGTATTGCATTGACTCTTGCCTTGGACTCAAGTCCAGCCTTTTCAACCTCATAATGAGCTTTTCAGTATACAATTTGAATCAAAACAAATACTTTTTCTTTTCAGGGAATGGCTTCATGTAAGATGCTAATTTACTAGAAAAAGTCAATCTACCCATAGAGAAAAATGGAGGAGGATTTACAACAATTTGTTGACATGTTCAACATGCTGAACAAAACATACAAACTTGACATTCAGGACAGCATGATTTCCATCAACTGCAGTGATTATTTTGTTGATGAAGTGCCTGTTGTGATGAATGAAACTTTTCAAAGTGCTGAAATACTGCAGCAGAACAAAACTCTGGAACAGGTCTATCATGTGTTGTATTATGTCATCATACCTATCGTGTGTGTGTTTGGATTCCTTGGAAATATCCTCAACATCATTGTGTTCTCGAAGAAGAGGACATGTAGAACCCTGGATGAGATTGAATACTGTACGACTATCTGCCTTGTTGCCCTTGCAGTCTCTGACATGATGTTCTGTGTCAGTATATTTCCAAAAACATTCGACAAGCGAACATTTGAAGTGTACACAGAGTATGAATTCATGATGTACTATAAAATGTACGCTCAATTTGCCATCAACAGTTTCATCATGTCCAGTACCCTGCTTACAGTCCTGACAGCAATCATGAGGTACACAGCTATCTGTCATCCATTTCATTCTCGACAGTTTATCTCATTTGTGAAGACGATCATCGCGATTGTTGTTGTCTTTCTGTTCAGTTTTGCCTTCAACATCCCTCACATTTGGAGATTTACCATCAGCAAGGTCAACTGTATTGGACCTATCAGCTACTTCCAGCTTGACAAGGGAGACCTTTTTGAGAATGACAGCTTCAAGTACACACACAAATTAGTGTGGGCTGTCCTTGGAAACTTCATACCCCTTGTCCTTCTACTCTACTGTAATATACGACTGGTGAAAGCACTGCATGCCAGTCAAAAACTCCGCCTACTTCACAGTCGTGACAATGTTGGATGCCTGTCTGCTCATAGAAGAATAAACATTACACTGATAACAATAATCATACTATTCTTCATCCTGGTGGCGCCATCAGAGATCTCAAAATTCATTTCTAACATATCTAACTCGGACAACAGTCCAAAGGGCCGTTACACAAACACTATGGTGTCCATGATTACAAACACCCTCCAGTGTATCAACTTTTCTGTGAATTTTATTCTGTATTACATCATCATTGCTCCATTTCGTAAAACTCTTCATGAGTTTATATGTATCATGCGGATGCGTCGAGGAACACGTGACTCCTCCAACAGTCAGAAACAACAGACATGTGTCCTCCTGACCATAAAGGAACAGAGAAGAGCTTTAATCTAGTAGCTTTGGCTGAGAAAGACACTAAGATCGACACAATTAGCCATGTTCTGGATGCAAAATGTCTGCAATTGCTATTGAAATGAAATGCCATTTTGCTTGTATAAAAGTGGACATCATTTCAAAAATGTTTTGTGGTAGTTTTCATCCTGAAGGCAGGGCTGAATTTATGACTGTCTTAACTGACAGAATCTGGAGACCAATAGATAAGATTTCAAAAATACTTTGAGATTTTGAGAGAAAACTTTGTGGCAAAAAAGAAAAGGATTATCCAAAGTTTAGTTTAATTTCTTTTTCCTATGAATTGATGACAATAGATACTTTGATACAGGGGGCGGTGATTGTTGAACTATAAAGAAACTGTAACAGTCAAACAAATATAATATCTATTTGTAATTGTGTTGTTGATTAAGTTTGGGGCATTCTGAATGATGGATTTGGCTGAAAAATTGGTTTTACTTTCCAATAAAAACTTTTTTGATGGATTTGGCTGAAAAATTGGTTTCACTTTCCAATTAAAACTTTTTTGTGTATGTAAATATTTTAAACACCTGGGTGTATGTTGTCCCTAATTCAATTTGTTTCATTCTGGAGACATTGATTCATTCTTTGCTTCAATGTAAGAAATTATAAGATATTAAGTGAGTTTTCAATTGCTCTCACAGATGTATGAAACTAAAAAGCTAATCACACTCATGTATGAATCTGCTTTGCCTATCTATACATGAGTGTAATCTGGTTTTAAGCTCACCTGAGCACAAAGTGCTCAAGGTGAGCTTTTGTGGTTAGGTGCATGTCCGTCGTCTGTCGTCCGTCATGTGTCGTCCGTCATGTGTTGTCAACATTTACCTTGTATGCACTATAGTTGCCACATCTCAAACAAGTTTAGAATTCAGTCAAGTGGGATCAAAAACTAGGTCACTTGGTCAGATCTTAGAAAACCCTTGTATGCACTCTAGAGTTCACATTTTTTGTCCAATCAACCTGAAATTTGGTCAGAATGATTGCCTTGATGAAATCTTGGACGAGTTTGTAATTGGGTCAATTGGGGTCAAAAACTAGGTCATAGGGTCAAATCTTAGAAAAACCTTGTATGCACTCTAGAGGTTACATTTTTTGTCTGATCAACCTGAAATTTGGTCAGAATGATTGTCTTGATAAAATCTTGGACAAGTTCGAAATTGGGTCAAGTGGTGTCAAAAACTAGGTCATGGGGGTCAAATCTTAGAAAAACCTTGTATGCACTCTAGAGGTCACTTTTTTTTACCTTATTAACCTAAAATTTTGTGAGAATGATTGCTTTTATGAAATCTTGGACATGTTTAAAACTGGGTTAAGTGGGGTCAAAAACTAGGTCATGGGGTCAAATCTTAGAAAAACCTGGTATGCACTCTAAGACATCACATTTTTTGTCCAATCAACCTTAAATTTGGTTAGAATGATTGTCTTGATAAAATCCCAGACAAGTTCAAAATTGGGTCAAGTGGTGTCAAAAACTAGGTCACTGGGTCAAATCTTAGAAAGACCTTGTACACATTCTGGAAGTCAAGATTATTTGCTTGAAAATTAGCCAAAAAAACTTTTCAAAACCTGCTTGAAATGTGTTTTGGACAGTTCACTCAGGTGAGCAAAAAAGGGCCAATATTGCCCTCTTGTTTATTCCACACCACCATGAAAATTCAGCGTTTTTTCTCCTTCTTTGGCCAGTACCCCAAAAAGGACCCTTTCCCAATGCCAAAAAGTGACATTTTTTCCCAAAATCATGAAAAAAATTCCCAATTTACCATGGTCGAGGACCTTTCCAAACTCTTTAATTGAAAATTAAGCAATAAACATATTGTTTCTCAGTTAAATCTTAGTTTTAATGTCTTGATGGGCAAAGAAAACCTTATTATTGAAGTAAATTGTACACAAAACTAAAGTTGTTGTCCAAAACTATTATTATAAGATTTTTCCCAATTTTTGTGAAAATAATGCATTTTTCCCAAAATGCCTGGTTTCGGACCCGTTCCACAAAGCCTGAGAAAAAACGCTGGAAATAAACAATTATAAATACTCTATTGGCCATAGTTTTTTACCTGTAGGGTGAGGCTGAAATGGCAATTTTACTTTTTAATATATTTTTTCTCTTTCAAAATTTTGAAAATTATTATTAACACTTGTTTATGACTATATCCAAAAACAGAAGGAATTAATTCTTGCATATCAAAAGTGAATGCAGTCATTTAGTTGTTAAGTTACCCAAACCTCAAGTTTTGGTCATCTTTTGACCATTTTGAATTTTCGATGAAAGTGTTTATTATCAGTAATTTGTCAGTAGACTTTCCCTTGTTTGTACAAAATAGCTTACACTTAAAATGAAGTGACAAATTAAATATACTCACCCTGGCATATTAAAAATAGTAAGAAAAAAAATTCTTACTGTTCAGTCAGAAGATTACTGCATTACAGAGATTACAGAGATGCTACATATATATGGTAATTTTGGTGAAATTTATAGAAATTTATCCTATGGCATATATGAAAGATAAAAACTTAGGACTGAGTAGAAATAAAAGAATCTATTAAAATTTGGAAACTCCATATGAATTCAAAGACATGACAATCAGTTTTGTTTCATTGTAATGTACTGTAAATAGGTTAATGTAAGTAATCAGTGTCAATATGTCTTGAAATTAAGAGCAAAATCAAGAAGGTGCTCATTATCATCATTACATAATTTCTACATTATGTAAATAACTTCATTGTGTTTACAGAAAATTCGCTTATTCATTTGTAGAAATTGTATTTTTCGAATTAGCCCATTACCTTCAAAAAGGTTTTACCCTGCCAGGTCAGTATAAGTTATAGAGTATTAATTACAAAATGAAGAAATGAATTGTAAAAACAGTTATTGTACAAATCATCATTGTATAAAAAGCATACTTTGCTAACAAATTGTTTGTATCTTTCCTTAAAATCTTTAAGAGTAATGAAAAACCATATACCTCTAATACAACCCTGGGGGATTATTGAAATCATTACATTTGTTTTAGAAGGGGATGAACAGGGTATTATTAAATGCTTCAGTTGTTATGATGCAGAAAAGAGGGAGGTGGGGTTGATGAAGAACGTGGGATTTATTAGAAATTTTACACATATATAGATGTGTTTGTAAAACCTCCTATCACTGTAATTAGCTCAGATGACAAATAGGTGTGTTTGTACACTTGAGGTAAAGCCAGAACCCCTGTATAGCATTTTTAGGGGTAAGTATAAAACTATTGTAATTCGCAGCCTATACTTTTATAGGTACTTACAATAGTTTTTGCACTGACCCTTAAATTCTGTCTTAAGGCAAATATTCCGGATGACATATATGGGCTAGAGTACAAATTTAATCGGATAGAATCCTCATGGATTCTAGAAAACAAAGCAACATTGACGTTTCCCGCTAATTATTGAAATATTAACGAAGCACTGTCACAAGAAACAGCAAACTTTGGACTTTTGTGTGAAAACTTCTTTCTATAATGAGGTTTACTTCATCAAGAAGATGTTGATTAAGTTCATTTAGCTCTTATCTTATTGGGCTTTGGGCTCACCTAATAAAAGAAATGGAAAATATTCAAAGGACTGAAAACCCTGAAAGTTGAACTTTTGGCGAGAAATTTTCTTTCAAATAGCATGATTGTATTCATAGCCAACTATCCAGAATTCAGATATTTAGACATGGGTAAAATTTTCCACACACACACCATGACCTACACCAACACCAACACCTCCAATATGATGACATTTTATCTACTTTTTGTCCCATTGAAACAGCCAAACAGACAGACTAGTGCAGGAGTGTACAGCTGCATTGATGTATCCATATTTGATGAATTTATGAAGTACCCAGCTGTAGCTCATTTCTTTCGAACTCTACTTGACTTGGTATTGGTTATACGACCATAAGACACACTTTTCATCTGATCATAATAATTTTTTGTAGACTGATGAAGGATTATTCCAGTGAAATTTGGTTGATATCCATCAATAAGATTCTGAGAAAAGTCACATATTTCAATATATGGATAAAAAGGGAAGCACTTGGGTGGAGCCAAAATATGATCCGAGGGTCTTGATATGAAAAAACTTGGTAGAGGCCCACTAGATGATGCTACATACAAAATATGAAAGCTATGTGTCCTCTGGCTACGGAAAAGAAGATTTTTAAAGATTTTCGCTCTTTGATTCTTTTTAAAAAGGATTGCGTCTGGGTGGAGCTCAAATATGATCCCATGGTCTTGATATGAACAAGCTTGGTAGAGGTCTACTAGATGATGCTATATACCAAATATGAAGCTGTCTGCCTTCTGGTTTCAGAGAAGAATATTTTTGAAGATTTTACTTTTTATGCATCATGCTCAGAAGAGCTAAAAGGGATGCGCCTGAGTGGAACCCAAATGTGACTCCTGGGTCTTTATATGAATAAACTTGGTATGATGCTACATACAAAAAATGAAAGCTGTCTGCCATCTTGTTTCAGAGAAGAAAATTTTTAAAGCTTTTCTATTTAAAAAGGGTTGTGCCCAGGTGGAGCCCAAATATGATCCCAGGGTCTTGATATGAACAAACTTGGTAGAGGTCCACTAGATGATGCTAAATACCAAATATGAAAGCTTTCTGCCTTCTGGTTTCGTAGAAGAAGATTTCTGAAAATTTTCTATTTCACCCTTTTTGATAAGAGTTAAGGGAAAGTTTAGGATGGATTTCATTTATTTGAACAACTTTGGTAGAGCTTGACCCAAGGAACACCCCTACCAAGTTTCATCAAGATTGGCCAACTGGTTTAGGAGAAGAAGATGTTTTAAGAAAATTGTTGACAACGCCATATCTGGACAACGCACGATGTATGACTGACAACGGACATTGGACGATCACAATAGCTCACCTTGAACACTTTGTGCTCAGGTGAGCTAAAATTACATGGATGGTAGCTGGTTTACAGAACTAACACATGCACTCAACTTTACAATAGGATTCCTATTGTAAGTCATGTTTTGAAAAGGGAAACAACCAATATTTAATTAATTTAAATCACAGGTCAATTTGCTTCCTCCTTATGTCTGTTTCACTGCCTGATGTCAAAGTATGAAAAACAACAATGGGAGATTTGTCAGTTTACTAGTTATTCTTTGGGATAAACAAAAAGAGGCAATGACAGACATACAAACACACAGATGAATAGAAATTGGCCAATCACATAAGCTCTTGAGCCCTTTGCCCAAGAGGGCCTGTATCACTCCACTGGCTTTAATTATCCCAGACTTTTGCCCTGCCATGCCTATATTTGGGGGTCAATCAAATTTCTTGCACAAATTATGTAAAGGGTCATCCAAGAAACATCCATACAAAGTTTCATTAAAATCAGCCCTATGGTTTGGGAGGAGAAGATTTTTAATGATTTAATCATGAAAAAATGCCACCTCCATATTTGAGGATTAGTCAAAATTTCTTGAACAATTTAAATAAAGGGTCATTCTAGGAACATTCAAGCCAAGTTTGATTGAAATCGGGCCAATGGTTAGGGAGGAGAAGATTTTAAAAGATTTAAACGTGAAAAAATACTGCCACAACCATATTTGGGGGTCAATCAAAATTTCTTGAATAATTTAAGTAAAGGGTCACCCAAGGAACATTCATGCCAGGTTTCATTGAAATCAGCCCCATGGTTTGGGAGGAGAAGAATTTTAAAGATTTCAATGTGAACAAGAGCTGTCGGAGGACAGCGAAGCTCGACTATTCCATGTGTTGGATAGTAACAGCAAATCAATTCCGACATTGGAAATTCAATAAAATGAAAGTCAAGAGAAAAGAATCTTTGTCTAGAGGCTGATATTACGGTCACAGAAGCATGTGCAGAGTTTCAAAGCAATAGCTTTAGTAGGAACAGAGATACAACTAACATAAAACAGTTGCACATAAAAACATAACCAAGATTTTTAAGGCCGAAAAGGGTTAAAATTCCACTAAATTAAATATCAGAGTAATGAATCTTTTTCTGTGGTCAAAGAAGCATGTCTAAAGTTTCCAAGCAACAGCTATAGTAGAAATAGAGATATTACAGAAAGTTTCCAAGCAACAGCTATAGTAGAAATAGAGATATTACAGAAATCCAACATTTGCACGTAAAAACTTAACCAAGAATTTCTAAGTCCAAAAAGGGTTAAAAATCCACTAAATTCTATACCAGAGAATTGAATTTTTATCAAAAGGCTGTTGTTATGATCATTGAAGCATGTGCAAAGTTTGAAAGCAATAGCTTTAATAGAATTAGAGATATAACTGATGTACAACATTTGCATGTAAATACTTAACCAAGAATTTCTGAGTCTGAAAAAGGTTAAATTCTACTAAATTCAATATCAGAGTAATAAATCTTTGATAAGAGGCTGATATTATGGTAACAGAAGCATGTGCAAAGTTTCAAAGCAAAAGCTTTAGTAGAAATAGTGATATTACAGAAATACAACATTTGCACATAAAAACTTAACCAAGATTTTCTAAGTCAGACAAGGGTTAAAATTCCACTAAATTCAATATCAGAGTATTGAATCTTTGTCAAGAGGCTGATATTATGGTCACAGAAGCATGTGCAAAGTTTCAAAGCAAAAGCTTTAGTAGAAATAGAGATATTACAGAAATACAACATTTGCACGTAAAAACTTAACCAAGATTTTCTAAGTCCGAAAAGGGTTAAAATTCCACTAAATTCAATATCAGAGTAATGAATCTTTGTCTAGATGCTGATATTATGGCCACTGAATCATGTGTAAAGTTTCAAAGCAATAGCTTTAATGGAAACAGAAATATCTCAGATAAACAACATTTGCACGTAAAAACTTAACCAAGATTTCTAAGTCCGAAAAGGGTTAAAATTCCACTAAATTCAATATCAGAGTAATGAATCTTTGTCTAGATGCTGATATTATGGCCACTGAATCATGTGTAAAGTTTCAAAGCAATAGTTTTTATAGAAACAGAAATATCTCAGATAAACAACATTTGCACGTAAAAACTTAACCAAGATTTCTAAGTCCGAAAAGGGTTAAAATTCCACAAAATTCAATATCAGAGTAATGAATCTTTGATAAGATGCTGATATTATGGTCACAGAAGCATGTGCAAAGTTTCAAAGCAATTGCTTTAATAGAAACAGAGATTTTAAACACTTGCACGTAAAAACTTAACCAAAGCATTACACCGACGCCGACGCCGAGCCCGGGTGACTGGAATAGCCCCCCTATTCTTCGAATAGTCGAGCTAAAAAGTGCCACGCCTTGCCATGCCCATATTTTTGAGCCAATAAAAATTTCTTTAACAATTTAAGTTAAGGTTCACCAAAGGAACATTCATGCCAAGTTTCATTTAATACCGGCCCAATGGTTTGGGAGGAGAAGATTTTTAAAGATTTAAATGTGGAAAAAAAGGCCACACCCTGCAATACCCATATTTGGGGGTCAATCAAATTTTTTTGAATCATCTAGGAAGAAGGTCATCCAAGGATCAATTCTACCAAGTTTCATTTAAATCCTCCCATTGGTTTGGTAGGAGAAGATGTTTAAAGAAAAAGTTTAAGCACACATGGATGGATGGACAGACACACACACGCATGACAGACACTTCGGCCAGTGAAGCTAAAATTCACATACCAGTAAGCATCATGAGTATGTCTGAAAGGTTTTCTGCATGTCACTTAAAAAAGCTCTAATAATAGTATATGTGTTGACATGAAAGGTTTCAGTGAGGAAATGAAGCACTTATGGATTCCATTAATAGTTTAAATTTATGACTTGAAACTCTTGAAGCCTTACTCAGTTATAATTTCTTGGGAATGTACTGCTGTGTTATTTTAACCTTATTTTCTGAAGTGTTGTCTGGAAGAAGTCAGTAACATTTAGCAACAATCTTCAATATTCAATATTGTTTATACACAATCAGTATTATTGACAATAATATTGGCAATAACAGAATCAATATTCAATATTGTCTATACACAATCAGTATTATTGACAATGATATTGGCAATAACAGAATCAATATTCAATATTGTCTATACACAATCAGTATTATTGACAATGATATTGGCAATAACAGAATCAATATTCAATATTGTCTATACACAATCAGTATTATTGATAATGATATTGGCAATAACAGAATCAATATTCAATATTGTCCAAACACAATCAGTATTATTGACAATGATATTGGCAATAACAGAATCAATATTCAATATTGTCTATACACAATCATTATTATTGACAATTGTATTGACAATAACAGAATCAATCTTCAATATTGTCTATACACAATAAATATTATTATCAATCAAGCAGACTATGCTCAATTTTTTCGCAGACAGACAGATAGAAAAGAGGGACACCAGTAAAACAAAATGCTTCCAATCTATCAAACGCATGTGGGGGCACAATAATGAAACACTTGTCAATTTCATAACTTACTAAAATTGTTGTCCAAACTATTCTGAGATCAGTTGAAAGTGAAGATGTCTGGTATTTGATTAACCTTAACTCCTGCTGTCCAAAACAGATGGTAATATAAACTAACATCAGCCTGCACAGACATGGATGGACCTTAGCCTACACTGACTACTTTCCACATTCATTGTGCCAAAAAAACTTGCGTCAAACTGGTTAAATGATCCTAAAATGTACTATTTGTATGAAATAAAATTTGAATTCAGTATGCAAAGAGTTAGAAAGCAAAGTCGCCTGAAGTATAAGAAGCAAATTTTCAAGAGAATACAATCTTCACAGTTATTCTGATATTTAGATCAGTCCTGGCTTTAGTAATGAGCTTCTTGTGTGGATCAAACAATAAATACTGATTGGACGATTCCAACACACAGATTGTCTTCATTTCAGGGAATATTGTTATAAAATACAAAATCACAATAGGCTTTTCCTAACAAAAATTGTTTATCATGTGAAAAATCTCGTAAATTGCAATGCTATTTACAGTAGAAAGCATACAAAGATGTATATAAAGACATAAAAGTCAATTGTATTAATAGAAGAAAATAGTATTATCTCTTTTTTGACCCTGTTGGATGTGACTTAATTTTTCAAAAATTTGTCAGATTTTTCGGAAAATGAATTAATGATAAATGTATTTTTTAAATCACTTATGAAAGGTTAACTCATTTTGTTGATGGATAAGCAAACACTTGTAATAAAAGCTCATTCAAGCTGTAGGTATGTGATTTTTGTCATTTATCGACAATTTGAATGATAATGTGAAAACTACCGTAAAAGCTCTAATGGAACCTCCGGGTTCTATGAGAATCATAGTAATCAATAAGATAGGAAGGGGCTTTTATAACATAGCAATGGCTTAGAAGGAAACAGTTGTAACAGCCTATAAACATAAAGGAAATTATAACTGTTTCACACTGAGCCATCAATGTTTGTAAAAACGATGTAAAAGTGGCTGAAAATAAACATAATCCGTGCAAAATTTTAATATTTGATTGGGGAAAACATTTTAAAAAACCTCTGTTGAATATTTAGTGAACTTGCTTTTCTGGATATGGGCCTTTATTAGAGGCTTCTAAAGTTTGTAGGATCAGATCAATTGGTTGATTTCAACCTCTGACAGGGGAGAAAGGGGTTTAATTAGAGCATAGGCCTCTATTTGAATTTTTACGGTATATTTAAACAGAGTGTATTTTCAAACATATAAACAAGGAGACTTTGTGCCATTAACTCCTGCCCTATCAAAGTGAATTGCCTTAAAAGATAATCAAATGACTATCAGGGGACCATTTTTCAATAAAATCATTATTGTTACCACCTACTAAACTATGATATTATACTCTCTTTCAATATTTCAACAAGTTCTTTCTCTAAAAAATCATACACAGAAATGTTCAATTACAGTTTACATTCATACTGTGCAGCCATATTGATAATTGCTTTGAATACTTTGCTACCTAATATACATTCACCAATCCAATGATTCAAGGAAACAGCTATTACAGCTCCTTTTTCCATAGACACCGGGCCTCGCTTTTTGCCCAATTAACCTTTCTGATTGATTGTCATGATCAAAAGCTTACACAAAAATCATATTGGATCAAAATCTAGGTCTACAGATTAAATAAAAGGAATATCTATGGCTATATAGTCTTTAAGGCTCCTTTTCCCTTGACATACATTGGAATGCACACAAATCAATAAGGTCCTTCCTGAAGCCCAGACAAACATCCTGAGATATTTTGAAAGATAATTGAGCCCAAATTGTGATGTTTAGTAACAAGGCTTCTTTTCCCACAACATAAGTCGGACTACCACCAAAACCAAAAGGGATCTTCCTTTGGACTAGACAAAGTTAACATCCTGAGAGAGTAAATTGACAAAGATAAGGCCAGAATTGACTTGTTTCACATAAGTCTGCGCATGCGCGGAAATCCCTCGACTCCCCCCCTAATACAAACGAGGGGGCATGTCATTTTAGTCCAGTAAAAGTTTATAGTAAAATAGTATATTCTAAACCACAAAATACTGGTTGTTATAAACGATATCAAAGTTATTTTTACACATAATTAGAATGTAGTTTTAATGCTTAAATTCTTCATGCCTTTTTTTGTAATTTTCTATGTTTTGCTTTTGATTAACATATATTTATCTAACACTATTTAGCGTCCCTGACCTATGAAGAAGTAGTTCTATTTATTTTATTACACTGACTTTTTTTAAATGTTGTCATCAAAGTTTCTCATATATTCATATATTATTCACTTTTTTTTATACAGATCTTATAATTTATTTTGCTCTTTTTCATTAAAATCCCAATATTACTTAATAAAAAACCCGTAGCCTACTCAATTATTTCTTTATATAGTGCAATATAAATATCTTTGAATAAAACATTTTTACCATCACATCGTAATCAACACACTAAGACAAGGAAATGTATTCTTGCAAAAAGTAATAATGATAAAAAAAGAATAAATAAATAAATCGTTGTACGCATATTCCAACCAAATACACCACCTCATTCAATAATTTTTAGTGATTATGCGCTGTTGAAACTTTGTGGCAAAAAGAGAAAAAGAAACCAACACATTGACGATCTTTCACTTTGTGAATCATGATTGTCGAAAAGTAGTCCCATGTGATATTTTGACCGTGCAATTTAAATTTCTTTGTGAAAAATGTTATCTATTCACAACAGCGGTTTTGTTGCACAAGAAATATTCATACTAAGGAAATATTAAATGATAATTATATATACATACGTCATGTTCTGAAAAGAGCACAGAAAGACCAGACTTAGTTAAAGTTAGATTCATGTTATTTATCTTATAGGGGCCGTATATCTTATACTCATTAAGAATGGTTGAAATGTTCTAGCACAAACCCCTTGCAGCACTGTTGTTTTTCATATTGCTAATGATAAAACTTAAGTGTAAAAAAAAGACATGTAGGTTTGAGTTTAATCTTCATGCGTGTTTATGGTCTTAAAAAGGTTTTTCAATATACTATAGACCCCAGATCAAAGAGCAGTAAAACACTAAGGCAGCAGTTATAAGTTACAACATGTGCGCTAAATAAACATTGTACTGGTGACAATTAAGCGTCATATGTGACATATGGTATTACGTAATCGTATTTAACTTCTATCACATCTATATGATGAAGATGCAGCCATAAAAAAATGTTTTTTGTGCGTTGAATAATTCATGAATTTGGAAATTTAATTGGATTCATAAGAGGTGAGTGTTAAAAAAAAGGCTGTGCGAAAAGAAAGATAAACTCAGAACTACAAATTACAAATTAATTAATTTCTGAACAGTGAAATGAACGTTTCCAATGTATTTAAAACCCCTTCCCAATCAAAATAATTCTGAATCATGTAAATTTGAATTATTAACAAAATTAAATAACAACTCGTAATAATAAACCTGCGATTGAATTATTTCTCCCCTTTTCACATAATCTATATCTCTCGATATGTTTTCGTGTTTTTTTTGTTTTGTTTTTTTTTTCCGTTGAAGTAAAAAAATAAACATGTCGAATTTGCATTCTGTCGTCTGTCGTTTTTGTTGTCTGTTCTTTATTATCTCTATATTTTAATCATATTTTGTTGTATTTTTAGTTAATTAATTACAATCGATTTGTGACGAACAATTATTAGTATTGAAATAATGAAAATGAACAGTAACAAGTATCTGGTGTTGTATGCAACACATTAAGTCCCCTACCGGCTTCGTTTGTCTCAATGTTTTCCCACGCCAATTCTATCAGGGACGTCAAAACCAGGTCTTGTTTTGGAAAGGGTTAAACAAGACTTACATGAGTTGTTGTCTCTGCTGTGCCCACTATACAATTCATGCAAGCAATAGACAGATGCAAGAAATAGTATCAATAACAGTTACCTTGTCTGATCCAAGATGTTTTTCTTCAGTCTTGTTGGTAAGAAATGAGAACTTTCACTGGAGGTGATTAATACTGCTGCATCACCACCCTGACTAACATGGCTTATAAATTTTTTTACATTTTAAAACAGGTTTCATCAAGTTAGCTTGCTTAGTTATTAAGTTATTGCAGGATCCATTTTTTGCCATATTTTCACTATTTCCGTTACCTTAGCAACCGCACTTTTTGTCAAAGAACAAAGATAAAATGATGTGCATAATCTACACATTGCCATCTAGTCATATACCAAGTCTCATCAAATTAGCTTGCTTACTTATTAACTTATCGCAGGATCCAATATTTTTTGCCATATTTTCACTATTTCCGTAACCATAGCAACAACAATTTTAGTCTAAAAACAAAAATAAAATGATGTGCATAATCTACACATTGCCATATAGTCATATACCAAGTCTCATCAAACTAGCTTGCTTAGTTATTATCTTATCGCAGGATCCCATTTTTGGCCATATTTTCACTATTTCTGTAACCATAGCAACCTCAATTTAAGTCGAAAAACAAAAATAAAATGATGTGCATAATCTACACATTGCCACCTAGTCATATACCAACTTTCATCAAAAACGCTTGCTTAGTTATTAAGTTATCGCGGGATCCAGATTTGAGCGGACGGACAGACGGACGGACGGACAGACGGAGGGCAAACCTATTGTCCCCTCCGGTGTGAACACCGGTAGGGGACTAAAAATGAAAGAAATCCAAACAATCTATCATATCAAAGTGTTTTCTCAAAACGGTAGATTTTCAGTGAAGGCTATCTATTTCGGCCAAAAAATATAAATTCATCAAGTACAAAAACAAGAGTTATCTCTGCAATTTATTCCATCCAGGGATCATATGTGTGAAGTTTGGTGTAATTCTGCCCAGTAGTTTTAGGAGAAGATTTTTTAAGAATTGTTTACGGACGGACAGCCTGATGACGGACATTCATCTTTGCAAAAGCTCACCTAGAGTGCTTTTATTGTGCTCAAGTGAGGAAAACCAGTGGCCTTCGGCCAGTGGAGCTAAAAACAGCTGCTCCATCTCAACCTTATATTGCAATGACAAATTGCTCAGGCTCTGCCCAGTAGGGTTCGGATGAGAACTTGAGTTCCGGGGTATCGATTAGGGTAACATTCCTGCCCTAGTCCTGAACCCATTACCCGACTATGGAAGATCTAAAAGTACTATGTACCTCAACCAATCAACTTCAGTACACTAAAAAGCCATGATTCGCTTGACAGTCTATCAATTCGAATCTGAGAAAACTCTATTTTTTCCATTTTTGGAAATTAGCCACGCCAAACCCACTTTACAGAAATTCTGAAACAGCCTTTCGTTAATAAAAGATACTCAAGTACCTGGAGGTATTAAGATCTAGTATCCAGTAACAAAATTTCTACTTGTCCCAGTTCTACTTCCCAGTCCTAGTGCAAATTATATACACAATAGCTATAACACTGGTTCCTCTTACACTCCTTTACAAATTAATTTATCAATTAATTAATAATCAAGCAAGTTTGACCCTAACCAGTGTGTTTGTGACACTTTTCATGATGTACATGGCATTTGAAAATTTATTCAGAAACAGTTTTTGACATAAGAAAATAAAAATAGGACAAAACCAGCAACAGTTATTACATCCCAGAGTTCAGGACAACAATTTTTATGGCAGTCTGTCCATTTATGTCAGTCTGTGTTCATACTACACGTGACTGAGTCAAGTTCATGCCAAGTATGAAGGATGTTCTTTACATATTTGTCATTACAAATGTTCCAAAAAATGGTCAGATAATGAAAATTTTATTTACAAATTAGACATTGTATTTATATTACATACACAAAAGTTTCAATGTGAAGAAGGCCTGCGCCTGGGCTTCAGAGCCTGAGTTTTTGTTTTACCTTGCTGGCCAAGTGGTTCAAGCACTCATCTTATCAGAATTTGACTTTTAAGGGAGCCTGGAAGTCCAACACTCCTAATATATACTCTTTGGGACTCCTTTATTTTGCAAGTAAGGATTCTAGTGACTTCCAATAGGAATATTTTAATAAACAGTGCAAAGGGAAGCTTGCTTTTTAACCCTAAGTGTCAAAACTGCATATCTTTTCACTACAAAAGTTGTCGACTTTACACATTTTGCTTGCATCTGGTAGTCTTTTGGAAGTGCATCATCTTCTTTGGAGTCAATTTCTTTTTTCCCACATTTTCCACAATGCACTCCAATTAAGAAAATTCTGACTCCTTACTTTAAGCTTGGACTCCTTGATTTCATAAGTTGGGAGTCCTTTCACAAAAGTTGGTGTCCGTCTCTGCTTGTGACGTGAGTTTCCATGGTTTCCACTCAGTCACCTGGGTGTGTTTATGGTCAAAATACAAGATAGCTAACCCTAGACAACCCAATTAGGTTACAGCAGGTTAAAGCAACTTATAGGAGACAACTGAATCTTGAGACACACATGATCTTGTATATTTTTATTTGAGTGACATAAAGCACCTAGCTATCACTTTTTGCTTTCTAAAAATGATGATATTTTGGTAATAAAGTTCTGTGGAATGTTAATCACATTATTTTGGTAGATAACTTGATCATGGTGATGTAATAAATTGGTATTAGGGCAAATCAAGGGCTTGAATATAGGATAAAATTGTCACAATAAATCCTACAAGAATAGTTTTATGGTGCACTTTCACAGCTGAACATCTGCTTTTCAAATAGAAAGAAGTTAATAATGAAAGAATATCTTAGATTTTCTCAATGGCATGAAATAGCAATAGGAATAAGAAATATATTTAACAAGGTGGCAGACTGTCACAAGATACTCCTGTAACACTATATATATATATTTTATTTCTCGGCCACAAGGGCGAGTTTTTCTTTACAATCATAACACAGAAGAAAAGAACAAATTTGAAGTTTAATCAGACAAACATGCAATATATCACATGCTTGCGGTCACACAAGCAATCATGCAAGCAATCATGTATCAGTTTATAAACATTGCATGATTTACAAGTTGAATGATTTTGGAATGACTTTGGAATGATTTTGAATGAGTGTGTAGAGCGGATTTTGAATGAAACCATATCGGAGAGTTTTTGAGCCATCAAAGTGAGCGTTTGGAATGAATTTATTGAGCGCCAAGTCGGCAATTGAGGCAAATGTCAAATTTCCGATGTTAATAACTGTATACATTTACATACACACTATAACTAAGATCTATCGACAAGCAAAATTACATACCCATACATACGCAAACAAACTCACAGAAAACGCATATTAATTCGACATGAGTATACAAAACAAGAGGGCCATAGTGGCCCTAAATCGCTCACCTGAATGAACTGTCAAAATTTGTTTAAAGTAGGTTTAGAAAGGATGAAGAATTCTGACCAAATTTCAGGTCGATTGGGCAAAAAATGATGCCTCTACACTGCTTACAAGGTTTTTCTAGGATTTGATCTCATGACCTATTTTTTTACCCCACTTGACCCAATTTCAAACTTGTCAGAGATTTCATCAAGATGATCATTCTGACCAATTTTCAGGTTGATTGGGCAAAAAATGTGGCTTCTATAGTGTCTACAAGGTTTTTCTAATTTTTGACCCCATGACCTCATTTTTGACCCCACTTGACCCAATTTCAAACCTTTCCGAGATTTTATGGAGACAATCTTTTTGACCAATTTTTAGATTGATTGGGCAAAAAATATGGCTTCTATAGTGTCTACAAGGTTTTTCTATGATTTGACCCTGTGACCTCATTTTTGACCCCACTTGACCCAATTTGGAAATTGTGCGAGATTTCATCAAGACAATCATTCTAACCAAATTTAAGGTTGATTGGGAAATAAATATGGCTTCTAGAGTGTCTACAAGGTTTTTCTAAAATTTGACCCCGTGACCCCATTTTTGACCCCAATTGACCCAATTTCGAACATGTCTTAGATTTGATCAAGACAATCATTCTGACAAAATTCCAGGTTGATTGGGCAATAAATATGGCTTCCAGAGTGTCTACAAGGTTTTTCTAAGATTTGACCCCGTGACCTCATTTTTGACCCCACTTTACCCATTTCCAAACTTGTCCGAGATTTCATCAAATCAATCATTCTGACCAAATTTCAGGTTGATTGGGCAATAAATATGGCTTCCAGGGTGACTAAAAGATTTTTCTAAGTTTTGACCCCATGACCTAATTTTTGACCCCACTTGACCCAATTTCAAACTTGTTAGAGATTTCATCATGACAATCATTCTGACCAAATTTCAGATTGATTGGGCAAAAAAATGGCTTCCAGGGTGTCTAAATGGTTTTTATATGATTTGACCCTGTGACCTGATTTTTGACCCCACTTGACCAAATTTCAAACTTGTCCCAGATTTCATCATGACAATCATTCTGACCAAATTTCAGATTGATTGGGCAAAAAAATGGCTTCTATAGTGTCTACAAGGTTTTTCTATGATTTGACCCCTTGACCTCATTTTTGACCCCACTTGACCAAATTTCAAAGTTGGCCGAGATTTTAATCAAGACAATCATTCTGACCAAATTTCAGGTTGATTGGACAAAAAATGTGGCTTCCAGAGTGTCCTTAAGGTTTTCTAAGATTTGACCCTGTGACCTCATTTCAGACCCCACTTGACCCAATTTCAATCTTGTCCGAGGTTTCATCAAGACAATCATTCTGACCAAATTTTAGGTTGATTGGGCAATAAATATGGCTTCCAGGGTGTCTAAAAGGTTTTTCTAAGATTTGACCACGTGACCTCATTTTCGACCCCACTTGACCCAATTTCGAACTTGTCCGAGGTTTGATCAAGACAATCATTCTGACTAAATTTCAGATTGATTGGGCAAAAAATATGGCTTCTATAGAGTCTACAAGGTTTTTCTATGATTTGACCCCGTGACCTCATTTTTGACCCCACTTGACCCAATTTGGAAATTGTGCGAGATTTCATCAAGACAATCATTCTGACCAAATTTCAGGTTGATTGGACAAAAAATGTGGCTTCTAGAGACTCTACAAGGATTTTCTAAAATTTGACCCCGTGACCCCATTTTTGACCCCACTTGACCCATTTTATAACTTGTCCAAGATTTTATCAAGACAATCATTCTGACCAAATTTCAGGTTGATTGGGTAAAAAAATGTGGCCTCTAGAGTGTCTACAAGGTAAATGTTGACGACGGACGACGGACATCACTCGACCACAAAAGCTCACCTTGAGCACTTTGTGCTCAGGTGAGCTAAAAAATATACAGTTTGAACATACATAAGACACACATGAATATGTCAAAGGGCACTCAAGTCAAATTAGCCCTTATCACGCTGAATTTGGAATATTTCTGCTTTGGCATAATGTTTAGATCAAGATCAGCCTACACACATGTGTTGTCTGAGTTTCATCTATAACACCAGTATTTCCTTTTGAAACTATTTTCATAGTTTTTCTTTGACTAGTAGTGCATTCAGTACTTTAAGCACTTTAGATGGCCCTAAAAAAAAATTAATTATAATTTTCTAAGTCTATTTAGCGTGAGAAGGGTTAAGAATGGTCAAGTTGCCTTTTTAAACCAAAATAAAAGAAACAACTGTCACATTCTTACGATTGTTGGAGAAAGGAAAAGGCAGAAGCATCTCGATTCAACCTTGAAGCAAAATCAAAATAGCTGAATGTCAAGTATAAATCAAAGCACTGAGAGTACTAAACATGGAAGTTTCTTGTGGCAAAATACAGTATAATCTCAGTAGTTCGCATCCTGTGGTTTGCAGGTATGTGTTTGTTCTTAAATTCTTAAATCCCAATTATTTTCCTTCTTTATCTTTGTAAGAAAGCTCTGTGTTATTCGCATGTCGGTCGTTCATAGTTTGTAGCCCATGTCAAGTCCCGAGAGATGGTTTATAACACAAATTCATATGTATCATTTGTAGTTGTGAATCAATAATTGCCCAAGGTGTCACAATTAGACAATTACCTAAATGTTCACACCTATTGATCAGTAGGCTACTAATCGATTGTTGTCATGCATCTTTATTTAGAGGCCTTGTTTGATTTGTAAATTTGGTGGGTTTAATCGATTAAAGATTTCTATTAGCAACCAAGAATGAATTTTATCTGATGATCTCATACCGATCTCATAAAAATGAATGTGCAAATGTTCTTTAGCTTGATTGTCATGATGTTGTCTACACAGATACACTGCCAAGAATTCATCATCCAGTGAAGGAGTACTCAGAGTGCTTTGATCCAAAGGGAAAACCCTCTATAGTCCAACCAGGATATTCGAAGACGCGGGAAAATGTAGTACAGCCAAGAGTAGGGTTGGACTGAACTGAAATTTAACAAGCGTGAGATAACGGTACTTGATAACAAATGTAATCACCTTTATACTGATGCAGTAAAGAAGCTCATCACGAAAAACACTTTTTTCTCCCTATCGATATTCAATGCTTTTTGTCATTTCAATTTTAGTTTCTTCGTGATGAAGTCGGTTTGGAATGCATGTTACGCTTTGACACATGGCGTTTACCGATGTAATACAAAGGATGGTAAAAATGTCAGAAGTTTTGCGTTTCTTTGGTCTTTCAGTATAGTCAGAGACCGTGACAGCAAAAAATTCGTTAGACCCAATTTGTCTGTATTAACTCGTCGAAAAGCTGTTTATAAACATTCCAATTGCGTGGTTTACCTATAATGGAGTTATGAACTGACATGTAAATAATTGAATAAATATTAAGGTATTTTGGTTTTGTCTAAACATAAGACAGGCAATGTATAAGTGGTATTTAGTTTCCTTATTCTCAAGAAATGGTGAAGTTTGAAATTGATTAAAAAATACATGCGTGTAAACTTGTAATCAAGCACAAAAATTTAAAAAAGGGTACCTAAAGACCAAGTCCGATTCTGATTTATCAAGAAACTACCGACTGCCTGACTCTGGTTGGTACATACTACGTTTAGTTCGTATAAATTGTCCCAGTCCCTTGTGCTACGAAGTACCGAGAGTTTTTTGTAAGTTATTTAAGTATTATATTGCAAAATGTTTCGACACATGTTTAAATGTTAATTCATTTTTTTAGTTTCCAGTTAGTTCTGAAATATTCCATAACAGATTGAACAGAATGGACAGATAATTTACATTAATTACACTTACACTGTTTCTGTTAAACCTATGTGAAGGACCAGTATGCAATTAGTACTTGAATTTTAATGAGTTCTATGATGTAAATATACATCTATAAAATAAAGGGCAACCACCCTTACTGACATTTTCATAAACAAATTAAATCCATTTTGTTCCAGTCCTCATTGTGGGCAAATATTGCAACTTCCATAAGAAAAGTTATTTGGATTATATATCTGCCATGTGCGACCAAAGCTTGGTCATATCTCAGTTGTTATTGAAGACATCATAATGACATATTCACCATCACTAGAGATATCCCTAATATGAAAGGAGATAATTCTGAAAAACATTTTTTAAGATTTTATCCAGCGAGAGCAAGTCAGCTTGGTGAATGTAGGAAATTAAAACTTAAATTGATTTCATGGATTTATGAAATCAAGATGTATAACACTAACATCAAGCAAAAGAGTAGAAATAATAACCATTATGACACAGATTTCTTTAAGGACTGGTTTGTATGTAAAGAATTACAAAATGACTGCATACTCAGAATTGTTTTGAATGAGGTATGAAAACAATTTTCCTGCCAGTCAGAGTGCATGAAAATTTTTTTAATCAACTTAAATCAAACTATTGGCTAATGGACTGCATGAATTAAGTGCCTTTTGTTTTCATCCAAAAAATGTCAAAAGTAAGATTATTTAAATTTGATGAACTAGAAATTGTCATCTACAACTTCTTTGAAATTTGATCAGTTTGTGCCATCTGATAATACATTCACCCTTGTCATGCTGAATAAAAAATATTTTAAAAATTACCCTTATCAAAGTGATGAAGGATCTGAAAGAAGCAATAGTATGCAAATATTTCTATTGAAAAATAAGTCTTTTAACAATTAAAAAAAGGCAGACAGGAGGTGTAGACCAAGATCCGTCTGCAAATATGTACACTGATCTTTGTCTATACATCCCGCTAAAGCAGGAAAAATTTAGGGTTCTGAGGGCAAAGGTTTAAGAAGCTGTTTTAAAAGAAGGTGAAATATGAGGAATTCTACACAGTTTAAAATGACATACATCTAGCATTGTTTTAAGTATCGAAAAACAAAATAAAATGCCTTGTGTACTTTTAACTAAATATGTTACCTGAAAAATTCAATCTTAAAGAAATTCTAGAAAATAATGTCTAAATTTGAATTCAATGAAGAACTTGTTTTGAATGAAATATGATATTGGTAATTTTCATGACTCACAATCTTTTTTAAATCGGACTGCGAAGCAGTTCGCATTTATATTTACCGTTTTTCAGGAATCCAGTCTGTTTGACCCACTACATTTTTACCATTATCTTCTGAGCAATGTGTTCAAACCAAATTATGTGTTTTCAAACACCGAAGAAACAGCCTTTTCAGTCACAATCTACAAACTTTGTTTTTATCTTATTTACTTTTCGACAAATAGAGAAGAGGCTAATACAAAATTTGATGTAATTTTTGCTTTTAGTAATTACCAGTTAGTATTTTCAGGGTTTATAACAAGATTTTCGGTTGAGTAAAGGAGTTGAAACGAACAATAGGTTAACTGCATAATAAATTTGTAGCACTTACAGTATTACTGCTCTGATTTTTTCTCGAACGGTCATTTACCAGTTGTAGGGCTGACAACCAATCAAATTCTGTTATGATTATCACTCGGTCAAAACCCAAGCAGAAATTCAGACCACGTGGTAGATGCAAATGGACATCGTCTGCTCGAAATGTGTCAATTAAGTTGTTTGTCATTGGTCAATGGTCGTCTGCACTCGGACCGGGAGCGTGGGAAGTTTACTTTTTTTCACATGGTGGAATGAGTACTGTTGACTATGTGTTAACAAATAGAAATAATTTTGTAATTTTGAAATATTTGATTTCAATGAGCACTCTGATCACGATCCAATCCTATTTTCAATAAATTCAAATTTGAGTATGAAGAAAATTAATTCAACAACAAATAAACCGACAAAAACATACGATAAACTGATATAGGATAGCAGTAAGAGCAATCTATTTTTAGAACAACTCATGAATAATCATAGAGTGCTGCTAGATTCAATCGATTGGTCAGAAACCAAAGATATAAAAAGCATAGTTGGCGATTTCACGTGTTTCTTGAGGGAAATGCATTTATAGTATTTGGGAAAACCCAATGCTTGAAATACAAACATGTTGGTAATCAAAATTGTAAATAGTTTAATGGAAAATGTTTTGTTGCTAAACAGGCTTTTAAACCCTATAGAGAGAGGAATAATATTAACAGACAAGCTTTTAGCTTGGCGCGTGCTCATTATAACAACGTAAAAAAATCTGCTAAGAAATAATTTAGACTAGCAGAGGGATATCGAATCAGCAAACTTTCAAAATCGGACCCACGAGGTTGGATGAGCTTGCGATGTCCTCGAAAAGATGGAGTGTTAAGACAAAAAACTCACAAATTGGGCAAATATTTTACCAACTTTTATTGTCCAAATTTGAGCCCTTTTGATTGGCGAACTATTGCACTATCCAAGCCTCTCAATGATGTCCGATTTACAGTGCTGACAGCACTTTGATTTAAAATAGCCATGACTTTGTTAATTCTTTTTAATATAGACTCATTCATTACAGAGATGAAGAGAGTATATTTTATAGATTTCATGTAGGTATGAAACTAGAAACATAATTAGACTGAATGAATACATGAAGCAGATTCATTCTTCAGTGTGTTTAGGTTTTTAGTTTTACAGGTGCCAAGGCTTGACTGCAGGGGCTGGATAACACAAACAAGAGGGACAGAAACAGCTCACCTGAATTTTATTGGTCCAGTGGAACCCATCCAAGTTACCTTCTGGCAAAGTTTCATTCATATTTGCCCAATTGTTGAAAAGGAGATGTTATTCCAAGAATTAAGGGTGAAAATAAACCCTGCCCACCCATTCATTACTGAGGAGACTCAAAATAATCCCCACCCTGCCAAGCCCATATTTATGGTCCAATCAAAATTTCGCAACAATTTTTGATAAGTGTCACCCAAGGAATTTTCTAGTAAAGTTTCATTAAAATCGGCCCAGTGATTCAGGAGGAGATGTCATGCAAAGGTTTCAGGCTCAAAATATGCCCTGCCCTGCCACACCCATATTTATGGGCCAATTAATTTTTTGTCAACAACTTTTGATAAGGGTCACCCATAGAACATTCTGGTAAAGTTTCATTGAAATCAGCTAAGTGGTTCAGGTGGAGATGTCGTCCAAAGATTCATGAACAATTTTTGATAAGGGTCACCCAAGGAATATTCTGGTAAAGTTTCATTGAAATTGGCCCTGTGGTTTAGGAGGGGATGTCGTTCTAGGATTTCAAAGTGAAAATTCCCACGCCCATATTTATGGGTCAGTCAGTATTTTGTGAACAATGTTTAAAGAGGGTCACCCAAGGAACATTCTGCCACAGTTTCATTGAAATTGGTCAAATGGTTCAGGAGGTGAAGAACATTGTTGATAAGGGACGACGCACGATACATGTTGTGCTCAGATGAGCTAAAATGCAAGTACAAAACTGGGCATAATTCCTAACAAATATACTTTCAAAGTTTTCCACCTATATGATCTAGATAGTTCTTGTGATAGTAAAGTCACATTCACAGTTTCATGATGGCATCTTCAATAACAAAGGAGAATATGACCAAGCTTTAAATTTGGCATGCCAAAACCAACATCAACACTAAAGCAAACATCAAAGCTGGTGCCTGGCGATGACCAAACCTTAGGTTTTCTCCCATAACAGTCAACATGGGTACAAATCAAAGCTACAGAAAAGAATATTTCGATACTAACATTTCAATATTTTTTACATCATTGAGATAATGCCATCAAATATCCTCAACAATTAAAATGTTTTGTTGATAATAAACTTTCCTAGACTTCCATTCCCCAATTCTATATCTGGAGTTCTGTAAAATTCGCTGAAGATGGGTAAATTAGAAATTGTGTGGACATGTACAGCCTTGATGGTGAATAATTAGTTAGCACCGGGAGCAATAACAGGTCCTCATTGATTGCAGTTAATTGCTAGGAACGGACAGTTTTTGTCCAGGGTCAATTAGACTTGTCTTCCCCAACACACACTTTCTACATACATGTTTTAAAGACAGGATGTATCAGTACTAATTGTATTGATTACTGACAACATGGACATTGTCTTTCCATTTTTCTTTATCCATATCCTTATAGTAGTCAAAAATATTGTGGTAAAAGGAGATATTTTTAGTTTCAAGCAATTTCTACTTTTTCACAATATTTTCTTGCATTTAAAATCCCAAGGAAATAAATTCAAAGCATGTGCAGAAAAGGGTTGAATATTTTTCCAGTAAAATGGGAGTGTGAAACATTACAGTGACAATTCCAGCTGTACATGATACGTTAAAGGAGCAAAAACAATAATTCTATAACAATGACCAATGAGAAGATAGAAAACTATTTCCTTGTATGGTTCCAGGATGCAAGTGTTTTCAAAACCATATTTCGCATTGATTTCATCTACATGTGCTGGTCACATGTGTTAGTTTTGTGGCCAATATTGACTTAGGAAAAATGAGTCTACAGTTTCAAAACCTTCAGTGTTTTATTCAAGATCATAGGCTCCAGCAAGGTTTCAAATTCTTATCAAAATGGTAACCATTCTAAAACACACTTCATTCCAGGGGAAACCAGGATTAATTGAGAAAAACCCTTTTTATGTCTTGATAAATGAACAAGTTGAGGGGTCAGCGCAACAATACTGTAAGTACCTAAAGAAACACATACCTGTGAGAATGCAAGTCTAAGTGCTTTGTGGCTGCCAAAGTGCACCATGTGTAAATTGCATCTTGCACTTCTATAATGTATGGGGGGGGGGGGGAAATAATCATTTAGAAATTAATTGAAATTAACGCCTAATACAAAATATCAGCCCTGGTCAGACTGTGTGAATTACAAAGGCTTGCTAAGGTTAAAACTTTGGTGCACTTGGCTTTTTTAAATCTAGAATAATCATTCTACTGTCCTGTGAAATAACTTCTGAAAAAACAACATCTGGTTGACCTGAACTGGAACCAATTTCCTTAACAAATATTTATTCAATAAATTTCCCAAATTGTCCTTTACTATGTAACTGGTTACATCTGTTATTGTTTGAAGTCAAAATATCTTGGCACAAATGGTTTGCATGATAAGTACTAGTGTGCACACATGTGCAGTCTAATCTTAGTCTATACACTCTGATTTTCCTTTTTAAACTAAAGGAGTTTAAATACTATATTTTCAAAATAAATAGAAAGACATGAATGGCTTGAGTTGCTCCACAGGCTTGAAATTCTTGAAATAGCAAACCTAAGTTTTGACTAAATTTTTAGATATTTTGGGTTCTACTGATGTTGAAAAGATTTTCAAAATTTCCATTAAATAACATATATAGAAATGACCTCCACCCATAAAATACATATTTTTCATCCCATCACAATTATTTTTGACTGCATGATAATGAGTCATCCAAGGATCATACTAATGAATTTTGATTGATATCCATCAGTTACATTCTGAGAAAATGATTGTCTAAGTTTGCACTATATATCATATAGAGAAATGACCTCCACCCATAAAACAAATATTTTTCATCCGATCACGATAATTTTTGGTAGACTGATAAAGGGTCACTCAAGAATCACTCAAGTGAAATTTGGTTAATATCCATCGAATACATTCTGAGAAAATGATTTTCAAAGTTCCAAGTATAACATATAGAGAAAAGACCTCTGCCCATAAAAAAACATATTTTTCATCCAATAACAATAATTTTTGGTAGACTGATAAAGGGTCACCCAAGGATCACTCATGTAAAATTTTATTGGTATCCATCCAATAGAAATTCATCCAGTAGTTAATCTGAGGAGAATATTTTTAAAGAAAAAGTTTACGACCGGACACACGGACGCACGACGGACACAACGCCATGATAACAGCTCCAGTTGCTATCAGCCAGTGGAGCTAAAAACAACTAACATGAACTGAATCCAGTGCTTTCAGCGTTTTTTGTTTTTTTTTTTATTTCATTTTCTATTCAATTTTTACCTCATTTTTCATTGGGCAAGACAAGGGTTAAACACCATCCTCTCATTCCAAGACCTCTCCAGAGAAGTATTTTATGAAGTACCTGATATTTTTACACCTCTTAACAAGGTAATAAACTGAATGAAACAGCTAATAAACACCGAGCTGTTTTCTAGTAATTTATTTTCAACTGTCTGAGTATCTTCAATTAATCTTCAGTAGGACACTTAAGACTGTAAGTCAGAGTTTTTGTGTTTTTTTTTAATTTTTGCATAATTTTCATCAAATTCTTACATCAGCCTCTTTCATCCATGATCATAATTATCTACTACTGAATGCATCTACAAGGACAAGGGACTTAATTGAAATAACTGTACAATGTACTTCTTACAAACAGATTCTCTTTGATAAAGAATTAAATCAAATTTCCTTAAGGCCCCCTTTCCCTTGTTGCTTGACTGGCATAACCCTCTTTCTAAGGAACAAGACTTATGTTAGTACAATCATTCTGTGCAAATTTAAAGCAAATCAAATAATCAAAGTACTGAAAGTGCTGATAAGTTGGAATGCGTTCAAGAGACGGTGACATCAAGCCACTAACGAAGCTCAAGCCTCCCGCCCACCACAGTTGAAAACATAATACGTCTCGTCTTTTGACGGTCGTATATAAATCAATGTATTTCAACAACGAGAGACCCTTAAACCCCTTATTCGCTATAAAGGCCTGCAACTAATGGAAGGAAATTGATAACAAGAGGGCCAAATGGTCCTAAACCGCTGTCCTGTATCCGATTTGTCCCGTGGATCTCACCCAAGAAACTTTCTGGCAAAGTTTTATTCAAATTTGCCTAATTGTTGAAAGGAAATATAATTCGAAGAATAAACAGTGATAGACCCTGCCCATCCACTATTTACAGAGGAGACTCAAAATTAGCCCTGCCCTGCCCTGAAACGCCCATATTAATCGGCTAAACAAAACTTTACAAACAAATTTTAAAGTTGGGCTCCAAAGGAACGTTCTGGTAAAGTTTCATTGAAATCGGCCAAGTGGTTCAGGAGGAGATGTCGTTCAAAGGTCCTGGGCTTGAATAAGTCCCGCCCTGCCACACCAATATTTATGGACCAATCACAATTTCGTGAACAATTTGCCAAAAAACGATACCCAAGGAACATTCTGGTAGAGTTTCACAGACATTGGCCAAGTGGTTCAGGGGGAGATTTTATTCAAAGATTTCTGGCTCAAAATTAGGCCCGCCCTGCCGCGCCAATATTTATTGGCCAATCATAATTTTGCAAACAATTTTTAAAAAGGGTCACCCAAAGAACATTTTGGAAAAGTTTCATTGAAATGGGCCCAGTGGTTCAGAAGGAAATGTTCTTCAAAGATATCAGGATCAAAATAAGCCCCGTTTTGCCTCGCCCAAATTTATGAGCCATTCTCAATTTCACGAACAATTATTAAAAAGGGTCACACCAGGAATATTCTGGTAAAGCTTAATTGAAATCGCCCAGTGGTTCAGGAGGAGATGTCGTTCAAAGATTTCTGGCTCAAAATAAGCCCCGCCCTACCACGCCCATATTTGTGGATTATCAGAATTTAGCGAAAAATTTTGAAGAGGGTCACCAAGGGAACATTCCGGTAAAGTTTCATTGAAATCGGCCCAGTGGTTCAGGAGGAGATGTCGTTCAAAGATTTCTGGCTCAAAAGAAGCCCCGCCCTACCACGCCCATATTTCTGGATTATCAGAATTTAGCGAAGAATTTTTGACGAAGGTCACCCAGGGAACATTCTGTCAATTTTTTTTTTGAAATCGGCCCAGCGATTTAGGAGAAGAAGACGTTTTAGGAAAGTTGAGGACACATGACAGATGACGGACGTCGGAGTCAGGGTGATCCTAAAAGCTCCCCTTGAGCACGTAGTGATCAGGTGAGCTAAAAAGAAAGAAAATGATATGGACCATAGGCTAATGGACGAAGAGGTGGACACTTATACACTCAAAACAGTTTCTATGTTATTTTTCAAATGACTTCTGCTCCATTCAAGTTATCAATTACATGTTTATTTAGAATTGTCGCAAAGCGGACCTCAACAAGCGCTTTGTCCTTGATGAAAAGCTTTTTTCGCAGGGAAGTCTCTTACTTCATGAGATGGAATCGCAAGACAATTCTTGGACGAAGTTCAATTGTAACTTCGACCTTCGTGACTCCAAAATTTTAGCACTTTCTTGGGTCATTGACAACATTTGTGTCAAGTTTTATGATTTGGGTCAATTGGTTGTTCAGTAAGGGGGGAAACTGTTAACAGTTCAAGGTAACTAATGATCGTAACATGTATGACCCCGAAACAATAGGTCATTTCTTTGGGTCATGGGCAATATTTGTGTAAAGTTTCGTTATTGCACGTCAATTGCTTCTCCGTTTAGCTAGCGGGAAGCAAAAGGTCAATGGACTGACAGACAGACATGATGAAATCAATATGTGCTCCTCTACTTCTAAGTTGGGGGTATAGTTAATGACATCGTAAAATTGATAAGATGAGCGATTTTGGAATGATTTAGAAATGATGTTGTAGTTAGCGGAGCGAGTTTTGAGTGAAATTTAAGAAAGGGAATCCAATGTCTCTTATTTTGTTCAGGATGAAAATATAGCGATATGTAAAACCTCCATTTAATAAAAAAGATGCATGAAAGTTCCACCAATAGCTTTAAATTTCGCCAAGAACAAACCAGACGCTTTAAATTTCAATTATGTCAGTGAAATCGCGATTTGGTTCTAAATGCTTTATTCATTTGAAATGTACAAGTTGATCTTATTTATTGAGTAATTTTGAGAGTTTTGAATGGTTTGAGTGAGTGTTTGAAATGAATGAATGGAGCTCTGAGTGAGCGATTAAGAATGTTTTTGATTGAGATGAATGTCAATTTCACGATGTAACTAACTGTATGATGGTGCTCTTAAACGTGTTGATGAGCAAGAATGTGAAGAAAAAAAGTTAAACTAGTAGGTCTGTTTCAAATGGCAAGTTATTTTGGCGATGGAATGTAATTGGGCAAAGTTATTCATAATTCCATTAAAGATGTGGTGGCCAGGATTTTATTTGATGAATTTGGGCTTTGACAATGAAACATTCATGTAGATAACTGCAATATAACGGAAAACAAACGACAATATGTGGCCAAAATATTTATAAAAGTATATCTTCACTTTTTTATTTCGTAACTGTAGACAGAAATGAACAATATAACAATTTGTCATATGTTAAATGTGTGATAAGGTCGTTCAGAAGGAGAAACTATACCTTTAAAAGAAGCTATAACATAATCTACGAAAATAGGTCGCGACATTACCAAATAAGCAGATCACGTGATTAGCCTGTGCTGTGCCACAATACTGAGAAACCAGATCGCGACATTGCCAAATAAGCAGATCACGTGATTGGCTAGTGCTATTTTCGATAGCTGACGTTATTTGACTTGACTTATCACATGATTTCCAAATATAGTAATGTAAACATGTGATACAAGTAAATCCGTACGCAAATTTCAATAAATGTCGTTTAAATCATGAATTAGCGTATTAATAATATACATGAAGTGATAGTTGTGTAATTGTACAGGATTATTTCCTTTTGATGAAATAAACTGTATGTCTATGTCAAGTTGAGATATACAAAATAGGCCGAAGTGTATTCACATCCTGTTCACGTGATGTGTGTTCTCAAAAAACCCGAAATGAATTTATCTTGTGTTCATTTTGCGGTTTTGTTAAATCTAAGTTGGATTTGCTCCGCATTCCAACTTAAAAATCATCAAGAAAAAGTTAAGGGTGCATGAACTTATGGACAGGAAACATGCCATTGCTAGAGCTCTTCTGACCTCAAATCAGAAGAGCTAAAATGCTCCTTCTTTCAAATAATTGTATCATTGAATGAATGTTTTTTTCATTGACTTTACACATAATTAATGATGATTTTTCTCTCCACAATCTTTTAAAAAAGCCAAAAATCATCCTCTACCCAATCATTTA
Source organism: Fragum whitleyi (assembly GCA_948146395.1). Taxonomy (NCBI): domain Eukaryota; kingdom Metazoa; phylum Mollusca; class Bivalvia; order Cardiida; family Cardiidae; genus Fragum; species Fragum whitleyi. Next base: position 52,040,618 of record OX411552.1, on the reverse strand, counting down.
AATAGAAGAAAAGTTAGGAAAATATCTTATAGCTTAATCAGAGACAATTAAATGGGGCCGCGCCTTTATAATGAGAATTAGAGTATAGTTCATTTGACTTCTATATGGACCAAAGTTTCGTCGAAACTCTCAGAATTGATTAAAGAATCCTGTTTTTTTCTTGTTGTATCATATTCCATCTAATACCATGAAGAATTTTGTTTTTCAGAACTTTTGTTTGTAAAATAACTGATTTTGTCCGTCTGTCTACATGATAACTCTCAGCCTTTCATACCTTCTTGTGATTGTATTAAATGGAACAGCAAATTGTCTATCCTAAAACAGTTTGCATAGGGCCGAGTCAAAAGTATATGATATAAAAGATTCGTTTTAGTATAAAATCAAGTATTCTTTAAAGATTAATTCTATCAAAGATTTTCACCTCTTTAGGATGTAATTTAATCTGAGTGTATGTTCTCTATGTTGAAAGACAGTTTGACCTGATATTTGGAAATTGTTTTTTCTTTTCTGAGATTAACCCCATATTCCCTTATTTACCCAAACAAAAAGCATTATTTTTCAAAGATGTTGGAATTTTCATGAGGAAAATTAGATAAGCAGGCGAGTAAAAATGGTACATGTCACATGATATTTATGTTCAAGATGAAATGACAGTCGATATGCTAATTAACCTGTCCAAATAAGGATTAATGGACAGTTCTTCTGTCATATGTTAAGTATAAAGCCACATGTTTTTACTATATGTTTACATTTTCTTCTTCTATATTAAAAAGCCTTCATCATCCCTCATGTTTAAGAGCGAAAAATGAGAAAAAAATCACATTAATTAGATAGACAAAATCATTAATTTGAAATCATTTCATTTTCAAAAAATATTTTTTGGAATGGTATTAAGCTGAAATAAAGATTTTCCACATACAAATCTTTCATTCAATCAAAATTTTATGTAATTGAGGAAAAGGTTGGTCCATATAGAAGTCAAACGGACTCTATATAGGATATCATTAGTTTTCTGCTAAAACTTCATAAAATAATGCTTGTTAAAAGCTGTAATTATGAGGTTTCGGAAGAAAACTAACTATGTTTTGAATTTATCAGAGTTTAAAAAGTACAAGAAAATTTTCCTCATGGTACCAGGTCATTATAGCGATTGGCAAAAATTTCATACATGATTTAAGTGCATTCAGTTTCACCATATTTGTCATTCAATTAGATACTGTCATTTACTCTCCCAAAGCTCCCTGTTTTTTGCATGATGAGGTTCTTTCCATGACAAAGTCATTATCAAATTTGCATGTGATTTGTAATTTTTCTCTTGTCAGTACCAATTCTTGTAATCAAATTATACAAGTTAACTCATGTTCATGACAACTTGTTGTTTTGATGTCTTTCTTTACTTAACCCTCGCCTGATCAGCTCCTAAATTTTACATCCTACATTTTACTCTGGAGAAAATTTTGTGGAAAATGAAGAAACTGTTTGTAACAAGCAATTTCTTAACCATATATGACGGTTTCCAAGCAGAGAGAATTTATGCACATGCAAGAATGTACCCTTAAACGACAAATCTTAAAGTTATAAACAGCCAATTGTCAATAGATGACTATCTCAGAATGTGTGTATTTAATTTGATTTATCATTACTATGATAGGGAATGTCCATATGAGCGCTGCCACCAAAAGACGGTTAATTGTGCAAGGATACATGACAATACTCCTGACAATATCTTTCATGGTTCTTCAACATGCTCTATGTAAAATACCGTCACTTTAATATGCTCTACTTAAAGTATTGTCATGTTTAACATGTCATATGAAAGACAATGAGTTTGCTTGTGTACAAGCCGGTGAATCAAACCCAGAATATCATGTGCCTCACTGACTTAGCTAATGGGTCTGACTATCTCAGAATTTGAAAGCCACTCAGCTTTATATCATGGTTGTTTGTCACACTTGGACAATGCCAGATTTAACCCTTGTAAGGCTTAACTTGGAATATTCCTGCTTTGGCAGGAGGTATAGAGAAAGATCAATCTGAACATATGTGCAGTGTGATCTCTATCTATACCACCTGATTTCCTATTTCAAAATAAAAATTATAAAAATTGTATTTTCAAAATAAATACTGACTCCCAATAAGTGCATTCAGCCCTTTAGCTTTATGCAGTTTTACCAACGTTTTTATTCATCATGACCAGGAATAAAATCCTAGCTATCATTCTGTTTTCCATCAAATCCATTACTGTGTTTCAACTGCAACACCTTTAGGATGGCCCATACAGGCTCAATATCATTGACTATGTAGGCAGCTTCAATAAATGTAGTTACAATATCCCAACACCTTGTGAAACAGTATATAGTTATTTCACATTGAATTATTGTCCCGAGGTGGAGGGGATGATGTTCCAAACTGTTTACTCATGTCAAAGGTAGAGGGCAACAATTCAGAATATCAGCACCTACACCGAGGGTGATGGTTTTTCACTGTTCCACAAATACCATGAAATATCCGTGTTATTACCTGATCAATGTTGTGTTAACACATTTTTAATTCAAAATTGTGTTTCAAAGTGAAACATAGAGAAGAAATGTGCAGATAAAATCCCTAAGAGTGCATCACTTGGCATGTTTATTTCAAAGGCAACTAAATGGTGTCATTTTCCCAAGCGGACAACAGTTCAGTGTTAAGTGCGCACGGATGAAACAGTTCATACTGTTAACCCACCATATGAGGGATATTGTAATAAACTATGATACAGTATGAAATAGTTAATATACATTTATATAGGAGATCAAGTTATAATTTTGTTTGAGCCCTACCTGATCTGATTCTGTCAAAACCACGGTGATATAATCATTGCTGTTTGAAACTAACTTCCTGACTTCAACCGGAACTTTCTCGCTCTCTAGTGCCAATGGTATATACTCAAACCACACCTACAACAAGACATGAACCCTAACACATATACGAAGAATGATCCAGAACAATGGGCTTTATTCTTGCTTATTTCAAGCTTGTTCAATGTATAATTTGGTGATACTGTAGTTTAGAATGTATAACAAGGTGCCAAATTGTCACAAGATACGCCCGTCACACTGCTTAGTATTAACTGGGGGTTTGAATAGAACTGAGGTTATTTTGAATGAATATTTTCTGCACCCATGAAGTTTCATGATCCTAGCTATTATACTCAAAAAACAGGCCAGGTAGAGTTATGGTTCTTGTGCATTACAATCTCCCTTGGTTGAATCTATACACTCATGAAGTTTAATGATCCTAGCTATTATACTTTAAGAGATATACTCCGGACAAGATTCAAGTCTGAAAAACAACAAAGGGCAAAAACTCAAAAAATAGGCCAGGTAGAGTTATGGTTCTTGTGCACTGCACTCCCCCTTGGTGAGATTTATATACCCATGAAGTTTCATGATCCTAGCTATTATACCTTTAGAGATATACTCCGGACAAGACTCAAGTCTGAAAAACAACAAAGGGCAATAACTCAAAAAATAGGCCAGGTAGAGTTATGGTTCTTGTGCACTGCACTCCCCCTTGGTGAGATCTATACACCCATGAAGTTTCGTGATCCTAGCTATTATACTTTAAAAGATATACTCCGGACAAGATTCAAGTCTGAAAAAACAACAAAGGGCAATAACTCAAAAAATTGGCCAGGTAGAGTTATGGCTCTTGTGCACTGCACTCCCCCTTGGTGAGATCTATACACCCATGAAGTTTCATGATCCTAGCTATTATACTTTTAGAGATATACTCCGGACAAGATTCTAGTATGAAAAACAACAAAGGGCAATAACTCAAAAAACAGGCCAGGTAGAGTTATGGTTTATGTGCACTGCACTCCGCATTGATGAGAAGAATACAATTGCCAAGTTTGAAGTCAATCGGACTTCAAGTGACAGAGTTATGCTCCGGACAAAGAAGTGGACGCCGCCGAACGCCCGGATGCCGGACACCACGGGTGATCCCATAATACGTCCCGTCTTCGACGGGCGTATAAAAAGCATAAAAGTTATTTTATAGGAAGACTTATTTAGGTATTTAACCATTTTCATGCTGAATAAAAACCTTGCAGCACAATCAAAGTGCTCAAAATTCTGGATGCTCTTATTGTAAGTCTTGAGGTTTTACTTTCTTTTTTAGACAAAGGACACTGAGGTGCTTTAGACTAAGATTAGACTACAAATATTTGCCAAATGAACTTTGTTTATACCTCCTGCCAAAACAAGAATATTCTGGGTACAGCATAATGAGGGTCAAATAAGATCAGTTCCCTTAAGAATGAAGATATATTCAGCATATTGGTTTATCAGACAAATAGAGGATAATCGTTTGTTTCAGTGTAAGATCGATTTATATTTCATTGAGTGAACAACAAACACTATATTTTCACGAGTGGCAGAGCCACAAGTGAAAATATAGCTTTTGTTGTTCATGAAATGAAATATTAATCGATCTTACACGAAAAACAAACGATTATTCTATTTCTCTAATGCAAAAATGAGACAAAATGTGAAATTTCTAGGACACATTTCGTAAAGCATGTCATTTTGCGCGTAATTGCTATGCAACGTTCATTGTGACGTCACTTATTTCGCCCTGCATATATAACGTCAGATAGGATGAAATGCACAAAAGCAGGGTATAAGTTTTTGATAATTTCACTGCTTTTTCAGTGAGATTATCAAGTGATAATCTACCGTTTTTTCTCGATAAGCCACCGAAAAGCATTAAAGAAAGAAGTGTAATAGAGTATTATAGAGACTCTACACAAAACTTATATATTGATGTGGCATTTGACAGTCATACTGACCCCCTGCCCCCTCCCCAAATGTCGGGTTTTTTTACTCTGCGATGAGGCATTTGTGTGATTCAATAACAAAACACACTCACAATAATCTTTGGGTAGCACAACACAAGTATTTCAACCTGAAGATGACATATGCAAAAGCCTGAAGCAGAGCAATGCAGCAAACAGTAAGTAGATACTCCACAGACCTTAATTCTGCAAGCAAAATTATGACCTCCATCTGATACTCTATTCTGAGCTAGAAGATGCTGTGAAAATGGTGACAAAAATGTTGTGTTTTACCATGTCTTATTCAAAAGTTTTTGTTATCAATGTACTGAAGGATGGACAAATGAAAGACTAGATAGGATGGACAGACTGGGGTAAACCAGCATAGCCCTATCTTTAGGGGTTTTCCCTCCTTTTTACTTCCATTAGGTAATATTAAAGGCAATGACAAACCTTTAATTGATTGCTGGACAATCTTGTCTGCCTATTTATTCCTGTAATCCTGACATTGACTGGGTTAGTAGTGACATCAACACTGTTAGAGGTTGATCTGTACTCTTGATAGTATTCGTAATGAAGCTTGTAGTTACTCAAAGTAGCTGTAGCATCATCACCCTCCCAGCCCAGTGTACCTCCAACTGCATCTACCAGCCTCACCTGAAATAACAATAGCCTCTAATACTTTCCTGAGGATTATGCAGATTTATCAGTGGTCGCTTATCATTGCTTAAAAAGTATGTTTTCAGGTTGTCATTGGTGAACATTAACAGACAAAACCCAGGTGTTGAAAAGAGAAAACACGGATGAACCTGTAAGTTCAAGTGCTGTTAACGCCTGAATTTGTTTACTTAGATAGACTTTATCTGGGCCAATACTCTTCAATCAATTTTAATAATACTCATTTTTTTCTTTGCACTAAAAATATAAATTGATACAATTTCTTTAAAATACGACAAAGATACAATAAATCGAGGAGTATAGATATTGATCTCTAAAATGTGTAAAAATGGTTCATGTCTACTGTTAATTAGGAGCATAACGCAAGACATTGATCTAATTCTCTTAAATTTTGTTATTTCATAATTTATTTTACATAGAAAATTCAGTATTTGAGTGACAGTGCAATGCATAACACAATTTTTTAAACATATTGTAGGTTTTAAATTTTTAATAGAATGATTTCCAAATATCTGTTTGAATGTTTTCTATAGCCTCTCATTTAATGCAACTCTGATGGGTTTTTCTTGTGTGTCTCTGCAAATGTCTCTTCAAAATATTTTCAATTGTGACTTTTGTTGATACATCAGTGAAAACCTAATTCATCTTTCATAGTAATAAACAATTACCCCCTACTTATGCAATACTTTATGAAATTTTCTGAATTTCTTGACCACTTTGCAAATATAATGTCTCTCAATAAGTTCACTAATACAAGAGGACCATGATGGTCCTAGATTGCTCACCTGACTCTCTTTGATCACTTTGACATCACATCAAGTAAAAAGGCAGATGTCATAAAGAAGATAATTTCTACATAAAACCAAGTTTCACTAAGTTTTGGCCATATTTGTGGCCGTTAGAGTTTTTCAAGTAAATTATCATTAAGACTCCTTTTCCTCTGATATGGCATGAATCCTTCCCCTTTTCGACAGAGTTCATTCTTGTGACCTGGCAAACATTTTGACCAAGTTTCATGAAGATTGGACCATATTTGTGGAGTCTAGAGCTCTTAAAAGAAAATTGTCATTAAGGCCCCTTTTCCCGTGATATGGTACGGATCCTTCCCATTTTCAAAAGACTTCATCCTCATGACCTAACAAACATTCTGACCAAGTTTGGTGATGATTAGACTATATTTGTGGCATCTAGAGCTCTTAAAAGAATATTGTCATTAAGGCCCCTTTTCCCGTGATATGGCACTGATCTTTTCCATTTTCAAAAGAGTTCATCCTCATGACCTAACAAACATTCTGACCAAGTTTCGTGATGATTAGACCATATTTGTGGCATCTAGAGCTCTTAAAAGAATATTGTCATTAAGGCCCCTTTTCCCGTGATATGGCACTGATCTTTTTCCAATTTCCAAAGAGTTCATCCTCATGACCTAACAAACATTCTGACCAAGTTTTGTGATGATTGGACCATATTTGGGGCTTCTAGAGTGTAAACAAAAAAATTGTCATTAAGGCCCCTTTTCCCGTGATATGGCATGGATCCTTCCCATTTTCAATAGGGTTCATCTGTGAGACCTAACAAACATTCTGACCAAGTTTTGTGATGATTGGACCATACTTGGGGCTTCTAGAGTGTAAACAAAAAAATTGTCATTAAGGCCCCTTTTCCTGTGATATGGCATGGATCCTTCCCATTTTCAATAGGGTTCATCTGTGAGACCTAACAAACATTCAGACCAAGGTTCAAAAAGATTGGGTCATATTTGTGGCCACTAGAGTGTAAACAAGAAAATTGTCATTAAGGCCCCTCTTCCCTTGATATGGCATGGATCCTTCCCATTTTCAGAAGGGTTCATCCTTGTGACCTTAGTAACATTCTGACCACGTTTCATGAAGATTGGGCCACATTTGTGGCCTCTAGAGTGTAAACAAGAAAATTGTCATTAAGGCTCCTTTTCCCGTGATATGGCATGGATCCTTCCCATTTTCCATAGGGTTCATCCTTGTGACCTTACCAACATTCTGACCAAGTTTCATGAAGATTGGATCATATTTGTGGCCTCTAGAGTGTAATCACTTAAATTGTTGATGCATGACGACAGACGATGCACGATGCAGGACGGACAACATACGACGGACATTCAATGATCACAAATGCTCACCTTGAGCACGATGTGCTCAGGTGAGCTAAAAATAAAGAAATCAATCAAAGCACTGCCTATGAGTACCTACACTTGGCTGTTGAGAGATGTATGGTCAAAGAGGGAGCATAATTTGCACATAATGCATCCTCCTAAATAGTATAGGTTGCATTTTGACCGTGAACATGAGTGCCAAGTTTCAAGTGAATGCCTTCAGTAGAACCAGAGATATCACAAAGTGTCACAGTTTTTTCACGACAATAACAACACCAAGGCGATAGCAATACCTTGGATTTTCTCCGAAAGTAGCCAAGGTAATAAAATGATCAAATCACTGTTAGACCTGCTTTTGTTCAAATTGACACTACAACTACATATAAGCTGGACCATAAGATACCAACCTGAAAGTCGAAGAACTCATCATTTTCAGAGTAGTCTGGTATAGGTTCTTCAGGCTGTGCTGTAAAGGGCACTGGTAGAATGGTGAACATATCGCTGGTATTAGCTGTATTACCTGTTGTACCTTCCTCAACAATGGCTTGTATCTTCAACATCTGTCTACCAGGTGCGGTCAAGTATTCACGGTTAGTTAACTCTATGTCTATTGTCCTGAATCCATCAAACTGGGGTAAAGAAATATTTTATCACATTGGTATTTTATCACATTATAAAATGATAATGATAGCCTTATTCATTTTTTTTTTCAAATATTGATTGAGTAGAAAGCAGGCAGTGTTTATTTAAAGAAATTGTTAATTTGGGGACTTTTCAACTAGTATTATTCATTTTTTTAAAAACAATAATTAGGTAGAAATATGGCAATGTAGGTTTGTACAGACTGACCTAAATCTAATTGTTCAAAGCTTCATGTGAAACACCACTAACTCACCTGATCCCATAGTTGTCAGTAAGGAAAATCATCTATTGATAATCAACAATGTATTCTCATTGATTTACAGAAAAGTTTAATTCCTTATAAACTGCTGAATTTATATTTTGTTTCTATCAAATATGATTTGCTCTTTATTTCCTTACATTTCAATAGATACAGGGTTATCCAAAATATTTGATAGGATAAAGAGATCCCTCAAATTTCAAATACTTGATGATGAAAATGTCTAACAGACATGTTAATGTTTGAATCTTTTGATTCCTGTTGCTCTTGTATCACAATGAATAAGTAAATTGGCAATTTAGGCCAAAATAAGGCTGCATGTCTATAATTTTTTAGGTACATCTTAGCCTCAATTTGGTGGCTCAGCACAAAATAGTTGTAACTGCATAGAAACATATTGGCAGTTACAACTGTTTCATGCTGAGCCATTTAATTGTCTGCCAAAGCTTTGTGTATAGAGTCACGTACAAACTGTCCTTAACCAAAGCATAGCAGAAAAATATCCGATGTGATCTGATGCCGAACCCACACAGACAACAATATTCAAATTTTTGGTTTACAAGTCCAATGCGCCGACCATTGAGCCAAAGAAGATCTTCCCTGACGCAGGTGTCAGACATTTTATTTAAATCAAGGAAGCTGTACAGGACAGTGGTCAGAGTGGTCTCCAATAACACACTTACCCTAAAGAGTCATCATATATTGATGATGATAAGCCTATATAAGCAGTATTGTGTTTCGTATACTAACAAAGTCAGTACAATGCCAACATTAATGATTCAATGGCCTAATCTCAACAAACCCCCATCTTATAAACAAACTGTCCACAACTGAAGCATAGCTGAAAATTACGGACGTAAGCCAGTGTCGAATCCACGCGGACAAGTAATATTTACATTATTGGTTTTCAAGTCCAATGCAATACCTCTGAGCCAAAGAAGATCTTCTTTGATTCAGTGGTTAGGGCATTGGACTTGTAAACCATTTATTGAATATTGTTGTCCGCGTGGGTTCAACACCAGCTCAAGTCAGATATTTTTCAGCTATGCTTTGTTTGAGGACAGTTAGTATGTAACAATAGCAGGTCAATACGCCATTTACACCAAGGAGAGGGTTACAAAAGTTAGATACAACAACATACCGGTTCTTTTATTATTTTTGGCTCACCATCCACATTCAGTGTAAGCTTTCCTGTCACAAACTGACCATATGTATACCTACAGTATAAATAAGAGATGTTTGTCAATCATTTATGTACCCAACAAGAGCAGATCACTGGAATATTCCATGTAAATATCTCTTGTGTTTTCAGAAAAACAATATGTATCAAATGGACAACTTTAAATTTAACAAAGGGAAATAATTGGAAAGAGTGAGTTATGGCTCTTATTTAAAGCACTCTTCCTCAATGAGATCTTATACACCAACCTGAGAAGTTCCAAGATCAGATTCTAGCTTGCATACATTTTAAGTTATGCTCCAGACAAAAAATTGTCTATAGACAGATAAACCTGTTAACCAACAGTCAAGAGCATATAAATATATCCCCTCTTCTTAAAGGGGGGGGGGGAGAAAAAAGGTGGAGGGGCAAGGTGTTATTATTAATTAAAATTACTTCTCTCAAGCATCAAAAAATGACATTAGCCAAATAGTGAGAATGTAAATTTCAAATTATAACAATTCAAAACCATAGCTTTCTCACCCTGTCAGGGGTGCCTTAATATTGATTTACACTTTGGGTATGATAGGCAAAATGATATTCAAGACAACTAAACTGTTGCAAAGCAGACTCATACCCCCCTACAAGTCCTTGTCTAAAATGAAGTGGCAATTTCTATCAAAGGGCCATAACTCTATCTATGGAATTTAACCAAATTTTCACTTCCACATCTTTGCTTGATACTGATCATATCTGTAAAAGTTGAATAAAATCTGCCAATAAGTTGCTGAGAAATTGTGTCGACATGAAAAAGCCCAAGACGGACGGACTGACAGAAAAACAGTTTGCTCCTAACTTATCTGTCAGCCAGAACAGTAAGCAGCATCTTAACATGTGTTTGCAGCAGAAAATCCATTTGCTGCAAACATCCTGAAAACTCCTTGAATAACAACAAGAGGACCAAGATGGTCCTAGATTGCTCACCTGAGTCTCTTTGACCCCTGGGACATTATATTAATTTAATAGGCAAATGTCATAAAGGAGATAATTTCTACACAAAACCAAGCTTGGGCCAAATTGTGGTCTCTACAGTTATAACAAGAAATTTATCATTTAGATCTCTTTTCCTGTAATATGGCGTGGATCTTTCCCATTTTCAAAAGGGTTCATCCTTGTGACCTTTCCAACATTCTGACAAAGGTTTTTGAAGATACGGCCATATTTGTGGTCTCTAGTGGGTTTACAAGAAAATTGTCAATATGGTCCCTTTTCTCGTCATATAGTATTGATCTTTCCCATTTTCAATAGGGCTCATCCTTGTGACCTGGCCAAAATTCTGACCAAGCTTCATGAAGATTGGGCCATATAATTGGCCTCTAGAGTGTAAATAAGGATATTATTGTCAATAAGGCTCCTTTTCCCATGATATGACATGGTTCCTTCCAATTTTCAATAGGGTCCATCCTTTTGTCCTTTCCAACATTCTGACAAAGTTTTTGAAGATTGGGCCATATTTGTTTTCTCTACAGTGTTAACAAGAAAGTTGTCGATAAGGTCCCTTTTCCCATGATTTGGCAAGGATTGTTCCCATTTTCAATAGGGTTCATCCTTGTGACCTGACCAACATTCTGACCAAGTTTCATGAAGATTGGATCATATTTGTGGCCTCTAGAGCGTAAACACTTAAATTGTTGACGCCAAATGGCAGACGACGCACTACACAAGACAAAGGACGGACATTCAATGTTCAGAAAAGCTCGCCTAAAGCATGATGTGCTCAGGTGAGTTAAAAAGTGTTCCTGCAATTTATTTGCAAACAGAAATGTTGCAATAAGTTTGCGAGAACAGTTTTATTTTAGTTAGATCAATGCACTTGGCAGGAAATTTGCAAGAAGATGAACTTTGAAACAAAAAAATCTTTAAGTTGCATTCCAACTGAAAACAGCTTTTTTGCGTAATTATTAACCCTTCCCATGCTGATCAAGTATTTCCTGCTGTAGGCCTATATAAGGCTTTAGCAGGCAGTATAGACTAAAATCAGCCTGAATATATGTGCACTCATAGATCTAAGCATACACTGTATTTAAGTGAAAATACTGGTGGAAGAAATTTCAAGAATTTGTTCTTATATGATCTAGTCATTTCGTTATTTCTGAAATAGTGTTAACAGCAGCCGAATACTTACTTCAAACTCATATATCATTTTCATAAAAATAATTAAAGATAATATTAATTTTTATGCACAGGCTCATAGAATCTAAATGTAAACAATTCAAGAGCCATCCCCAACATGAAAAGATACTATCTTGGTACAGTATAAAGTAAATATTTAAACCAGGGCTGCTTGAGCAGCTGTTTTGCTCCACAGGCCTGAATCAACTGATATGATGAGAAATTCAGTGAATGAATGAATAAAATAATTGATTTATTCTAATTTCAAGTAAGTAGTTGTTTTTAAGTGTCTCATGCTGAAATATCATATTTTTCACCATACTATTTTTTTGTAGACTGATAAAGTATCATTAAAAGATCATTCCAGTGAAATTTGGTTGACATCCATCAATTATATTATGAAACAAGAGCTGTCACTGTAAGATGACAATGCCCCCGACACCGCTTTGATTTTAAATTATGGCCAATCTATGTTGAAGGTCAAGGTCATCCAGGGGTCAAGGTCACCAAAGTATGTGCCTACAGAAAGGTAATGTACCAAGGAATGTTGTGGTAAAGTATGATGCGAATATGTTAAGTAATAAGGAAGTTATGGCCAATGTTAAAGTTTTTGGACGGAATGACGGACGGACGGACGGACAGACGGACGGACAGACGGACGGACGGACAAGTCAAATTTATGATGCCTCCCTATCGGGGGCATAAAAATGATTTTCAAAGTTTCCACTATATATTACATATCAATAACCTCCACCCATAAAAGACATATTTTTCATGTGATCACTATTATTTTTGATGGACTCAGACTAATAAGAAGTCACCCAAGGATCATTCCAGCGAGATATGGTTGATATCCATCATTTATATTCTTAGAAAATATTTTTCCACTATTTAACATGAAAGGAAATGACCTCTGCCCATAAAATACATATATTTCATCTGATCACAATATTTTTTGTAGACTGATAAAGAGTCATCCAAGGATCATTTATGTAAAATCTTATTGGTATCCATTAATTAGGATCTGAGAAAGTCACTTTTTACCATATATGGAAATAAGCCTAGCCCATTAAATCCATGATTTTCATTGGATCAAAATTTTCTTCTTTCAAAGAGGGTCACCCAAGGATCATTACTGTGAAGTTTATTTAGTAATCCAGAAGTTTCTTAGGAGAAGATTTTTAAGAAAAGGTTTACGACCGGACATATAGACGCATTGACACAAGCATGGATGTATGCATGACAGACACAGCCCCATGACAATAGCTTTAGTGGCCTTTAGTCAGTGGAGCTAATAAGAGATCAGATCATTTGGCAGAGGTCATCCACAAGTTCAACACAAAAAAAAATTGATATATGGTTAAGGAATGTTCATTCTAGGTTCAGAAAACATATTAACAGGAAGAGTTTTGAACATGGCCAGCCTACCGAGATAGTGTGGTCTGTCCCCAAGTTGATACTTTTCACTCATGCAACCTGGTTCTTTTTTGCTAAACAGCTCACATATAAATATATCTACTTCATCAATACCAAAAACTTTCTGCAAACTGTTTTCGAGAACAGTTTGCTGAAAATTGCTGCAAACTGATGCTACAAACTGTATTCAGGAACTGTTTGCAGCAAAGTTGCGCCAAACTGTTCTCACAAACAGTTTGTGGCAGCTTAGAAGCCATACTAAGAATATTATTAATAAAAATATCATCTCAACCATAAGTGGTCCAGTAGTCAAGTGAAGTAGATAGGGTAATAGTGTGGTGATCCAAGGTATAGTTGAAAGTCAGCAAAAGCCTACTTTGACAAGTGAATATGGATTCATGAAGGTTGAGAAAGAAGTCTCAGATTTACATATCACAAAAATATTTTTGAACAATAAATTAGAAAACCCTTGATCAAGTCTTACTGACTCCACTATTTCATCTTTTCACTAAAAACCTCACCTAAACTTTATTGGTCCAGTGGATCTCATCCAAGTAACTTTCTGGCAAAGTTACAATCACATTTGCCTAATTGGTGAAGACAAGATGTTATACCAAGAATTTAAAGTGAAAATAGACCCTACCCACCCATTCATTACTGAGGAGACTCAAAATAAGCCCCGCCCTGCCACGCCCATATTTATGGGCCAATCAGATTTTTTTTTCACCCAAGGAATGTTCTGGTAAAGTTTCTTTTGAATCACCCTTATGGTTCAGGAGGAGATTTCGTTCAAAGATTTTTAGCTCAAAATAAGCCCCACCATGCCTGCTCACATTTAATGGTCAATCAAAAATATGTGATCAATTTAAGGAAAGGGCCACCTAAGGAGAATTCTGGTAAAAAACCATTGAATTCCATTAAATCATTTTGAAAGGATTATTGGAATTTTGTAGTCACTATTGAAAGTCTTTATTGCCTTAAGTACGATATCCTAAAAAAGATTGTTAAATTGTTTGTAACAACAATCATATGTTTAGATAAAGCCTCACTTAAGGACGATTTCAGGAGTTCGTTCTTGCACAACATCTTTGTGCATCTACTCTTCAAAAAAGGAGTAAGCGCTCCAGACATGCACTTATTTCAGACATAACAAAAACACTACAAAACCCCTCTAAATTTCTATATTTCGCGGAAAATGCTTTCATGAAGACAATTTACAAATCCTGTCACCAAAACATAATTATATAAACTATAGTAGCTATTTAATTTTAAAATAAAGGATATGAAGTCACAGTCGTTTTTGTAGGTATTTATGAAGTTAACATTCCCGCGCAAAATCATACATCTAACAACGTTACCAGTCCTGAATCCGAAAGCTACATCTAACCGTCACATTTCATTTTGATGGGGTTATTTTTGAAAGGTTGACCTTGATAAAAGATCTTGTCGTTGTCAAATGATCTTGTTTGATTTTTAATTTCCAATGTTTGGATTAATTTTTTAACAGACTTAGGTTAACTATAAATTCTATGCGGGGGGAGGGGGGGGGGGGTGTGTAGATGACCTTGATCTCATCATATGACTTCCATCAGGGAATTTCACTATGTTTATTGACAAGATCAATTATTATTCCATATGCGAGTATTCAATTTTGAATAGGCTTGAAGATTTTTAATATTAGATTTTTGTGTGATTTATGTAACGTTGGCCTTGATATATGACCCTGACCTTTTCATATGATTTGACCTAGGGATTGATTAATTGACACAAAACAAAAAGATACCCTAATTGTTGAGGAATCCAACTCCATAATCGATTAATTTAAGAAGGATTGAATATCATTGATTTTGTACATAAAATTGGCATGAGAAAAAGAATGGTGGCTTTTCTCAGAAACTAATTGATGGATATAAACCAAACTTCACATGAATTATCCTTGAGAGACCCTCTATCAATCTACAAAAACTTATTGTGGTCAGATGAAAAATGTGTATTTTATGGGCAGAGGTCATTTCTCTAAATGTTATATAGTGGAAATTTTGAAAATCATTTTCTTAGAACCTAACGAATGGATAACAACCAAATTTCATCGGAATGATTCTTAAGTGATCTTTTACAAGTCTTAAAAAATATATTGTGATCAGATGGTAAATAAGTGTTTTATGGGCAGAGTTTATTTCTCTATATGTTATATAGTGAAAACTTTGAAAATCATTTTCTCAGAATCTAACAGATGGATATCAACCAAATTTCACTGGAATGATTCTTTTGTGATCCTTTATCAGTCTACAAAATAACATTGTGATCAGATGCAAATCTTTTATTGTCAGAGGTCATTTCTTTCGATAGTACATGTATTGTTATATGGTGTAATATCCGTAATATCCAATTTAGGGTGTAACAAACTTTTTTTAAAGTTCAAACAGATGGATTTCAACCACATATCATGCATCTTGTCGAACCAAGGGTTACGAACGTTTTACTTATCTTACCCTTGGCTGATTGAATGTGTAATTTCTGTACGCGTGTCGTCACAGAACGGAAAACGAGGCGGACCGATCAGTAACCTTCTTACAAAAAGGTCCGACAGCGGGAGGTATGTTAGATCAATATACCCCGCGGCTACTTTCCAGATGTGAAATTAACCCTTAGAATTGCGCTTAACCCCTTCAGTTTTAGGTAATTGTGACACTTAGCAAGACTGAAATACACCATCACAAAAACTGATCGAAATTCCTATATCTGTTCAAATGACAACATATCTTTTTAATAATTTGATGGTACATTGAAAGGTTCTCAAATTCTTCTTTTTCTACCCTCGATGACCGTGTATTACGATTTTTCAATGTTTATTTGAATTTTCAAGTTATTTAATCAATCAATACCTGTTTAAGTTTTCAATATTTTAGACCTTATGGATGGCATACTCCAATATAGTAGAATGCATCTATATTGAAGTACGCGAAATTTAAAATTTGGAATAAATTCAATAATTAAGCCGTCTTATAAATAGAAATAATTTAGAAATGATAATTTACTTGAATTTTCATATGAATTCTTATAAATAAATGTCGTTCGAGAATATTGTGGGAGCCGAAAAATTAATCAATTTATTTGTTTATTGTTATAAATTTGTCTTCATTATTTATTTACGTATTTGTTTATTTATTTGAATTAATTTTAATTTGAAAAGTATACATATTGCAGGTAGTCACAATGTTACGATAAATTTAAAACTTAGATTTGCTATGAAACAACTTATTCACGACGTTTAAGACAAAGCAATCACGCACAATGTTCAATCCAAATCGAATTACACATGTATTTGTAATTAAAAAGGGATCATTTGATTTTTATCTCTAATATATATGATATATACGTGTTTTGATGTGGGGTAGTCCAAAATCTCGTGGCTACAGCTTATTCAAGTTATGATTAAGTATTTTTGCCGCCCGTTGACTATATTCTATGTAGTATAGAAATATTTGCTTTCAATGAAAAAAAAAAACACTAAAAAACTGGCCATTAATTTTATTTATATTTATTTCATACACTTTTGGGGGGGGGGGGGGGGGGGGGAAGAGAGAAGGCTATCCAAAATGTTCCTCTATGGAACAATATGAGGGATAGATTAACTAATGTCTGAATTCCCAACTCACATTTTTGATGTAATTTAAGGAGGGGGGGGAGCTTAGGAAACATTCATGGTGGACAATGAGGAAACGTTGGGCTTACTATTCCTATCATTCTGATAAAAAGGAACTGATTTATATTTTGTTGATTTTATAAATCTATCTTTCACCGAATAAAAACGTACTAAAATGTTAGCGTCTTCGATGTGGCGCATTTTCTTTATCCAAGAATGAAGGGTTATCTACACAGCCGTCGGAATACAACAGGTTGCCATAGGGACTAAAAGGTACCGATGTCGTTTGTAAGAAGCTCTCTGATTGGCAGTTACAGAAATCGCGTTTGACCTTTTGATTGGCCGGCTAAAAATAAATCGTACAGAAAATACCTATTCATTCAGTCAAGGGGTATTCGAGAAGATCTTATCGATTCGATACCCCTTGACTCGTGAAGATGCATATCATGGGAATTGTATTTCTGTGAAGTTGTATCAGACTGCAAAAAATATTTGATTAGATGAACAGCATACTTTTTATTGGCAGAAGATATTTCAACAAATAAAGTGAATATTTGTTCACCCTTTTCGTATCACCTATGATTTTGTTTTAGACTCATTAAACTTAATAGGTGTAAAGATTGTAGGTTAGAAGGAATATAAACTTTGTTGGAATCCAAATGTATAGAAACATTTGATGAAATAGGGAGTATGATATACCCCCTGAGAATTGGTCAGTTTAGTTGAACAAAGGGTGACTCTGCACAAAGAGGACAAGTGGTGTAAAGTGGCCTACTGAGGTTCAGAGTTGGGTAGAAAGAGCTGAGTTGACTGCACTCTAAGGCATTGGGCAGAATAAATATATTGGACTTAATATTTTACTACTGTTTATCATTAGTTAGAATTTTGTTTTGATGACAAACAATTATTGTGAAGTAACACCCTAATAGTGGTGTTTAATGATAAGTAGAAAGATCTGCAATCAAAATTTTGTGGACAAAGTACCAGTATATTGTGCAGTAACATTCTGTTAGTGTTGAACTTTTATTTTTGGATTTCAAACAAATTTCACTGGAATGATCCTTGTTTTATAAAGCCTTATCATCCTCTAACACTCATTATCAGGATATTCAGGCCTGTGGAGCAAATCCGGCGCTCAAGTTCCTCTAGAATTGTCTTGAATTTCAGGTCAATATTTCTTTAAACAAGAGGACCATGATGGATCTAGATCGCTAAACTGCATCTCTTTGAC
Source organism: Fragum whitleyi (assembly GCA_948146395.1). Lineage (NCBI taxonomy): Eukaryota > Metazoa > Mollusca > Bivalvia > Cardiida > Cardiidae > Fragum > Fragum whitleyi. The sequence continues at coordinate 52,022,468 of OX411552.1, read as the reverse complement.
CCCTGGGACATCACATTAATTAAATAGGCAGATGTCAACAAGGAGATAATTTCTACATAAGATCAATACCATGGAATGTTTTCAGCTAAGAGCAAGGCAGATATGCCTTTTCGCTTTTTTACTATATGTACAAGAGGACCATGATGGTCCTAGATTGCTCAACTGAGTCTCTTTGACCTCTGGGACATCAAATCATTTAAATAGGCTGATGTCTATAAAGGAGATAATTTCAACACCAAACCAAATTTCAAGAAGTTGGGCCAAAATTGTGGCCTCTTGAGTTATAACAAGAAAATTATCATTAAGGCCCCTTTTTCCTGTGATATGGCATGGATCCTTCCCATTTTCAAAAGGGTTAAACCTTGTGATTTGGCCAACATTCTGACCAAGTTTCATGAAGAATGGGCAATATTTATGGCCTCTAGTGTGTAAACAAGAAAATTGTCATTAAGGCTCCTTTTCCCGTGATTTGGCATAGATCCTTCCCTTTTCAAAAGGGTTCATCCTTATGACCTGGCCAACTTTCTGACCAAGTTTCATGAAGATTGGGCCATATTTGTGGTCTCTAGGATGTAAACAAGAAACTTGTCATTAAAGCCCCTTTTCTCGCAATATGGCATGGATTCTTCCCATTTTTTAAAGGGTTAATCCTTGTGACCTGCCCAACATTCTGACCAAGTTTCATGATGATTGGACCATATTTGTGGCCTCTAGAGAGTAAACAAGAAAATTGTCATTAAGGCCCCTTTTCCTGTGATATGGCATGGATCCTTCCGGTTTTCATCCTAGGGTTCATCCTTGTGACCTGGCCGACATTCTGACAAAGTTTCATGAAGATTGGGCCATTTTTGTGGCCTCTAGAGTGTATACACTAAGATTGTTGACGCCGGACGACTGACGACACACAACATACGACGCATGACGGACGACAGACATTCAATGATCGCAAAAACTCACCTTGAGCACGAAGTGCTCAGGTGAGCTTAAAATGGAATGGACCTGGGTGAAGCCCAAATGTGACCATAGGATCATAATATGAACAAACTTGGTAGAGGTCCATTAGATGATTCTACTTACAAAATATGAAAGCTGTCTGCCTTCTATTTTCAGAGAAGGAGATTTTTGAAGGTTTTCCAATTTTCACTTATCATGCTCAGAAGAGCTAAAAGATATGCGCCCAGATGGAGCCCAAATATGAACCCAGGGTCTTGATATGAACAAACTTGGTAGAGGCCCACTACATTATGCTTCATACTGAATATGAAAGCTGTGTTCCCTCTGGTTTCAGAAAAGAAGATTTTAAAATATTATTGCTCTTTGATTATATGTAAAAAGGGTTGCGCCCAGGTGGAGCCCAAATATGATCCTAGGGTCTTGATATGAACAAACTAGGTAGAGGTCCACTAGATTATGCTACATACCAAATATGAAAGATGTCTGCCATCTGGTTTCAGAGAAGAAGATTTTTTAAGATTTTTGCTCTTTGATTCTTTGTAAAAAGGGTTGCGCCCAGGTGGAGCCCAAATATTACCCCAGGGTCTTGATATATACAAACTTGATAGGGGTCCACTAAATGATGCTACATACCAAATATGAAAGCTATCTGCCTCCTGGTTTCAGAGAAGACGATTTTTGAAGATTTTCCTATTTTCACCTTTTTGTTAAGGGTAAAGAGAAAGTTAAGGGTGGATTTCATTTATTTGAACAATTTTGGTAGATATTGACCCAAGGAACATCCCTGCCAAGTTTCATCAAGATTGCCCACTGGTTTAGGAGAAGTTGTTTAAAGAAACTGTGGACGCTGGACGATGGACGACTGACGACGGACTATGGACATTGTATGATCACAATAGCTCTTCTTGAGCATTTCATGCTCAGGTGAGCTAACAATATTATATAAACAAGCCTTACTCAAATGGGCCAACTAGGAGTTGTATTGACTAATTTCAGTCAGCACATATTTGGACACATTTGCAGACTGATCTTTGTCTAGACCTCACCCAGAACAGGGATATTTCAGGATCAGCATCATGACAAGATTTAAAACAAGACTAATACTTACACTGCCTTTACTTCTCCTTTGATAGGAATACTTTTCATGTTTGGTGTCTTTGCAACACTTGACACATCCAGGGTCAACATAGTTTTAAATTTGGGAAGAGCTTAAAAAAATAAAGACTAACTGAAGATTTTAAGGTAAAGCAGATAGTGAAATACAAGTCACAAAATGATGCTATGTTGAGTTTTTATCTGTTTTAGATGACAAACTTGTAAATTTAGATAACACAACTTAATTTTTTACAATAAATTGACAAATTTCTGAAAAGCATTTATTAATAATTTCCTTACAACATACGGTTTGAAAAAATAATGTGTACATTTTTATTAAGAAATTGTTTACAAGCCAATAATCCATTCATTGTCCAAATGTTTACTTCCCCAAAACACAAATATGATGGAAATTTTTTTTTTTTCAAAATTCATCATAATTATGGATGGGTGGACAGATGGATGGATGGGTGGGTGGATGGACAGAATATTAACAGTTTTTTTGATCTTTCAACATATAAATGCTCTCAACTTGAAAGTAACTCAGATCAATACATACTGTACTTTTCTACTGTAAAGATGGCTTCCTTCTTAGTAATCTGAAATATTGATTGATTGATTGAATGGGGTTTTACGCCGCTTTCAACATTATTTCAGTTATATCGCGGCGGCTGGAGCACCTAACAATGGATTCCTGGTATTTCTCACGCCAGTACTACAGTAATCTGAAATAAAGCAGTTTCTATTTAGTTAAGTATCTGATCCATTCAAGATTGATGGTTACTCATCACAAGACTTATATTTATACATGATCGATACAGACTTTACCCCTACCACACCCACATGTGTTCAAATGTGTTATTTGAATTAAGGATAGGATATACACTACATTTACATAAAGTAAGAGTAAATAATCTGGGGGTCAATCTTACCTCGTTTTCAGAAAAATAACGAAAATTTGATGCGTCAGTGGTGTACATTAAAAAATAAAGACAATCAAAGCTTATTTTAGCCAGTGTGAAACTGGGAAATTCTCTATTTGTCATAAGTCATTTATCATTTATCTTCTACTTCCACATACTTTATCAATTCTGAGGGAGAAAGAATGTTTTTGCCCAAGCGTTCTCCTATGAAAATGTAAACTTGAGTCAGGACATAGAGAAAACAGGGGAATTGCACAATCCCATGGCCTGGATGCAACACTGGAAACTGCATCCCCCACCCCTCCTGCCATGCCCATATTGGGGGGGGGGGATTCATTCTTCATTCAAAATTCCACAAACAAGCTTTGAGAAGGGTCACCAAAGGAACATTTCCATCAAGTTTGGTTGTAATCCACTAATTGGTTACTGAGGAGAAGATGTATAAAGATTTTGGGCAAAAAAGACCTGCCCTGCCTATCTCATATTTGGGGGTCAATCAAAATTCCATGAACAAGTTTTGAGAAGGGTCATCCAAGGAACATTTCCATCAAGTTTGGTTGAAATTGGCCCATTGCTTACTGTGGAAAAGATGTTTGAGGATTTCTGGCTCAAAAAGCCTGGCCCTGCCACATCCATGTTTGGGAGTCTATTCAAAATTCCACAAAAAACTTTTGAGGAGGGTCACCCAAGGAACATTTCTGCTTAGTTTGGTTGAAATCCATCCATTGTTTACTGATGAGAAGATGTTTTAAGATTTTGGGCTCAAAAAAAGCACTGCCCTGCCACGCCCATATTTGGTGGTCAATCAAAATTCCATGAACAAGTTTTGAGGAGGGTCATCCAAGGAACATTTCGATCAAGTTTGGTTGAAATCTGCCCATTGGTTACTGAGGAGAAGATGTTTAAACAAGAAGACCATGATGGTCCTGGATCGCTCACCTGAGTCTCTTGACCCCTAGGACTTCACATTAATTCAATGGGCAGATGTCAACAAGGAGATAATTTCTTCATAAGATCAATACCATAAAATGTTTTCAGCCAAAAGCAAGGATATGCTTTTTTGCTCTTTAGTTCTATGTAAAAAGGGATGCAACCGGGTGGAGCCCAAATATGACCCCAGGATCTTGATATGAACAACCTTGGTAGAGGTCCTCTAGATGATGCTACATACTATATATGAAAGCTGTCTGCCTTCTGGTTTCAGAGAAAAAGATTTTTGAAGATTTTCCTTTTTTTACCCTTCATGTTCAGATGAGCTATAAGGGATGTGCCCAGGTGGAGCCCAAATATGACCTCAGAGTCTTAATATGAACAAACTTGGAAGAAGCCCACTAGATGATGCTTCATACCAAATATGAAAGCTGTCTTCCTTCTGGTTTCAGAGAAGAAGATTTTCCTTTTTTTACCCTTATTGCCCAGATGAGCCAAAAGGGATGCACCCGGTTGGAGCCCAAATATGATCCTAGGGTCTTGATATAAAGAAACCTTGTAGAGGCCGACTAGATGATGCTACATACCAAATATGAAATGTGTCTGTCATCTAGTTTCAGAGAAGAAGATTTTTAAAGATTTTCAGCCTTTGATTCTATGTAAAAAGGGTTGCACTATATGTACAAACTTGGTAGAGGTCGACTAGATGATGCTACATACCAAATATGAAAGCTGTCTGCCTTCTGGTTTCAGAGAAGAAGATTTTTGAAGTTTTTCCTATTTTCACCCTTTTTGTTAAGGGTCAAGGGAAAGTTAAGGGTGGATTTCATTTATTTGAACAAAATTGGTAGAGCTTGACCCAAAGAACATCCCTGCCAAGTTTCATCGAGTTTGGTCCACCGGTTTAGGAGGAGAAGATGTTTTAAGAAAGTTTGGATGACGCATGACGCCTGACGCAAACTGCACGACTGACGATGGACGACGGACATTGTACGATCACAAAAGCTATACTTGAGCACTTTGTGCTCAGGTGAGCTAAAAATTGTAGACGACTTCTGATGACCAACGCTAGACAAACAAAAGGTGACCAAAAAAGTTCACCTTTAGCATATTGTGCTCACATGAGCTAATCAAAGTGCTGTCAGCACTGTAAATCGGGCAACATTGAGAGGCTGGGATAGTGTAATAGTTCGTCAATCAAAAGTGCTCAAATTTGGACAATAGAAGTTAATAAAATATTTGCCCATTTTGTGAGTATTTTGTCTTAACACTCCTTTTCGAGGACATCGAATAATATCCACTCAACTTGAGAGATATGTCACAAAATATTTCCATTCAATTTGGGACTGGAGCCAGTTCAACTAAGATTGATTATCTAAAATGCTACCAACTGCGCTATACGGTTAGATGTCAAGGGGGTAGAACCGGCATCAATTTGACGCCTGAGGGAATCATTTATATAGAGGCAGATAATGGCAAATCCCGGTCATGTCTCTGCAGCGTATTAGCTCAGTAACAGTTGAGATGCCACAAATTGCACATGAAATTTCAACAAAATTATTTAGCCTTGGTCCAGTGGACTGGAAAAGCCCTTTTTCGCGCAAAGAGCTAAAAGTTAGAACACAATGGGGAACGATTTTATCCAGTTAACAATGACGCAATATCGGACGAACAATATTTCGTAGGTGTTGTTATAAAATTTCGTAACTACCGCTTGAGTAAAGCCGTAGTTACGATATTTTATAACAACACTGACGGTTTATCAAAACGTAACGGTAATCCTAGGCCTTAGCGCAGTTTGTAACGCACCTGCCTATCGTTTGAGAGGTCTGGGGTTCGATGCTCGGCCGCGGCAAATACCCTTTCAGACAAAAATGTCGCCCAACAATGGTTTGATATCGCGAACCTATGTGTTTGAGCAGCTGGAGGCTGGGTAGGGGTGTTGTGGTAGTACTGGCATGAGAAACAATAGGAATCCATGGTTAGGTGCTCCAGCCGCTCAATATGACCACACCAGTCGAAAACAGTGTAAAGCCTTATAAACCGATCAAAATCAACGCAATGACAAAGATGTGCTAAAAATAGACTAGGAATAAACCATGTCAACTATAGAAGCAGATGATTCCAACAGACGACAAATGAAGAAAGAACTCGAGACGAAGGAAAACGGAGAGGAAGGAGAGTAGGGAATTGTTGTTGTTGTTCTTTTATGAAATATAAGAAGTTGTTAAACCTTTTTCACAATGTATCCCCTCCGCAGGGATAGACATTGATCACATTAAGTAGTTTTTAGAACAACAAATTAGAACAGCATGAAGATGATTTCAATTCCTTTACTCAACCGAAAAGCTTGTAAAAACGCTGAAAATAATAATTGGTAATTACTAAAAACGAAAATTACATCAAATTATGTATAAGCCTATTCCCTTTTTTGTCGCAAAAGTGAAGGAGATTGTAACTGAAAAAGGCCATTTCTGCGTTGATTGTCTTGAACAAATAGCTCAGTGGATAACACGCAAAATGAAAGTGTCAAGTCTCGGAAAGCGTGGGTGTATTTCCGTTTATTTATCGTCGCTACCGTAGCACATGCCCATATGAGCGACGCCCCCAGAAGACGGTTAGTTGTTACGGGGGATAGTGCAAGGATACATGATGAAACTACTGCTGAGATCCGCCATGGTTCTTTAACGTGCTCGGTGTAAAGCACCGTCTCACGGGGCCTCGTTTAAACGTCTCATCCAAAAGACAATTAGTTTTTATTAGTGTACCAGCCCGGGAATCAAACCCACGCCGCCGAACTCCAATGGTTTTTGAAGTCCGGTGCTCTACCAACTGAGCTAATCGGGCTGGTAAGCGTGGGTTTTTACCACGTGAGAATCATAACAGAATTTTATTGGTTGTCAGCCCTACCACTGGTAATTGACCTTTCGAGAAAAAAATCAGAGCAGTAATATTGTAACTGCTACAAATATATTATACAGTTAACCTATTTTACATTTCAACTCCTTTACTCAACCGAAAATCATGTTATAAACACTGAAAATACAAACTTGTAATTACCAAAAGCGAAAATTACATAAAATTTTGTTATAGCCTCTTCTTTATTTGTCGCAAAAGTAAATAAGATAAAAAAAATTTGTAGATTGTGACTGAAAGGCCGTTTCTTTGGTGTTTGAAAACATATAGTTTGGCTCAAACACATTGCTCAGCGGATAAGGGTAAAAATGTAACGTCTAGACAACTGATTCGATTTCTGGAAAACGGTGTATATAAATCGGTGCCCGATTTAAAAATATATTTGAGATAAACCCTTTAACAATCCTGAAATAGCTTAAGAAAAATTTCTCTATCAAATGTTCAGATACTCTAAGCTTGAAATTACTTCTGCAAGAAGACCCATCTAAATTTGTTGTTGCCAGTACATTGTACATACCCCATAAACAACAATCTTGTATTGCCCGAGGGGGGCATCATCAATCAGGGTACAGTTTCCATCAATGATTCCTCCTCTCTCACTAGCTGTAAAAACACACAGGAAATAATATAGTCTTGAGCACTGTATGCACATACCAAAATCTATGACTACAAAGGGACAAAATTCATACAATGATATATAAAGAGTTACTCCCTTTGGAAGTATAGGATGCTCTTTAGATTTTGAATAGAGAAATAACACATGATGAATTCCATAAATCGTTTGCTTGATTGATTTAGAAAGAATAATCTATAGCTCTAAAGGTCAGATTTTGCCCTTTTAAGCAAAACTTGATGGGCTAGGATTCTAGCCAGGAAATTTCGCTGATTTTTTTAAGGACTGGCAGCAGAGATCCAGACGTAGGTTTATAGGCAATAATTATCCCATTGAAAGTCTTGTTTACATGATTATAACAACAAGGCCAGAATGGCCTTAAAGTGCATGCCTGAATTTTAAAGGTCCAGTAGATCTCACCTATGTAAGTTTCTGGAAAAGTTTCATTCATATTTGCCTTGTTGTTGAGAACATATTATTCTATACAATTGGGTAGCCTGGATGCAACACTGAAAATTGCCCACTCTCCTCTGCTATGCCCATTTTTTTATTCTTTGGGGGACAGGGGTGGGGTGGAGAGCAAAAATCCCTGAACAAGTTTTGAGAAGGGTCACCCAAGGAACATTTCTGCCAAGTTTGGTAGAAATTGGCTCATCGGTTACCAAGGAGAAAGGGTTTAAAGATTTAGGGCTCAAATATAGCTATATAAAATTCTGCCAAATTTTGTTGAAATCGGCTCATTGGTTACTGAAAAGAAGATGATCAAAGATTTTGGGCTCAAAATTAACCCTGGCCTGCCACACCCATATTTGGGGGTCAATCAAAATTCCATGAAGAAGTTTTGAGAAGGGTCACCCAAGGAACATTTCCATCAAGTTTGGTTGAAATCCTCCCATTGGTTACTGAGGAGAAGATGTTAAAAGATTTTGGGCTCAAAATAAGCCCCGCCCTGCCACACCCATATTTGGGGGTCAATCAAAAAAACACTAACAAGTTTTGAGAAGGGTTACCCAAGGAACATTTTCCGTCCAGTTTGGGTTGAAATCTGCCCATCGGTTACTGAGGAGAAGATGTTTAAAGAACTGTTGACGACTTCCGACCACCGATGGACGACGACCGACGGACAAAAGGTGATCACAAAAGCTCACCTTGAGCATGTTGTGCTCAGGTGAGCTTAAAACAAGATACATGTATCTGTTAACTAGCCATTCAGTAATTAGTGAACACTCATCCAAACACTAAGATTCACGCATTGACAAACTAGAGGCGCTTGAGCGCCTGATTCGCTCCACAGGCCCGAATATCTAAATAATGACTATTAGAGGATGATAAAGCTGTTTAAATGAGAATTGAAGTGAATGAATGAGTGAATGTTTATTTCAAGTAAATAAGGGTCATATGCTGAAATATTTCTGCATAAAAAATTCATGATCAGTGAATAACAAAATTGACCTCTACCTGTTACACAAATATTTTTCATTTAATCACAATAATTTTGCGCAGTCTGATAATGGGTCACCCAAGGATCATTCTAGTGATATTTTGTTAAAATCCAAATATAAGAATTTCAAAACTAACAGAATGTTACTGCACAATATACTGGTGTTGGTCTGCAAAATTTTGATTATAGATCTTTCCACTTTTAATTAAACACTACTAAAAGATGTTACTTCACAATTGTTTGTCATCAAAACAAAATTCTAACTAATTATAGTAAGAAGTAAAATATTCAATCCAATATATTTATTTTATTCTGCCCAATGCCAGAGTGCAGTAAACTTAACTCTTTCTACCCCACTCTGAATGTCAGGAGGTCAGAACATCGTTTTACACTCTGTGCGATTCACCCTTCGTTCAACTAAACTCACCAATTCTGAGTGGGTATTCTCAGGCTACTTATTTCAACTAATGTTTCTATACATTTGAATTTCAACAAAGGTTTTGTTCCTTCTAATCTATAATCATTACACCTATTAAATTTAACAAGTCTAGAAAAATTCATCATTGAGAAGATACCAAAAGGGTGATCAAATATTCATTTTATATGTAATAATACCCTCTACCAATAAAAAAAATATGCTGTTCATCTAATCAAATATTTTTTTTCAGACTGATACAACTTCACAGAAATAAAATTTCCATGATATCTAATCCATCTGTTTAACCTTTCAGGATAGTTTGTTTTACCCTATATATGAAGAAATGACCTCTGCCCATAAAAGACACATTTTTGACCTGATCACAATATATTTTGATCAACTGATAAAGGATCACTAAAGAACCATTCTAGCAAAATTTGGTTGATATCTATCAAGGTTCTGAGAAAATGATTTTCAAAATTTACACTATATAACATATAGAGAAATGACCTCCGCACATAAAATATATATTTTTTATCTGATCACAATAATTTTTGCTATACTGATAAAGGGTCACTCAAGTATCATTCATGTAAAATTTGGTTGATATCTATCAATTAGGTTCTGAGAAAATGATTTTCAGAGTTTTCACTATATAACATATAGAGAAATGACCTCCGCCCATAAAATACACATTTTTCATCCGATCACAATAATTTTTGCTATACTGATAAAGGGTCACTCAAGTATCATTCATGTAAAATTTGGTTGATATCTATCGATTAGATTCTGAGGAAATGATTTTCAAAGTTTTCACTATATAACATATAGAGAAATGACCTCCGCCCATAAAATACATATTTTTCATCTGATCACAATGATTTTTTGTAGGCTGATAGAGGGCCCCTCAAGGATAATTCATGTGAAGTTTGGTAAATATCCATCAATTAGTTTCTGAGAAAAGCCACCTATTACCATATATGGAAATTAGCCACGCCCACTACAGCCATGATTTTCAACCGATTAAAAATCTTTGAAGGAATCTGATAGAGGGTCACCCAAGGAACATTCCTGTGAAATTTGATTGGAATCCATCCAGTACTTTATGAGGAGAAGATTTTTAAAGTAAAAGTTTACGGACGGACGGACGGACGGACGGACGGACGACGGACACTTCGCCATGACAACAGCCCGCTGGCCTTTCGGCCAGTGGAGCTAAAAACGACTATTATATCACACTAAGTAATTCTCTGTGTTGTGTTTGATTAGGCCATTGTTTGTTTGTTTGCATGGGGATTTATAGCCGCTTTCAACAATCTTTCAGTTATATCGCGGCAGCTGGAGCACCTAACAATGCATTCCAGGTATTTCACACACCAGTACTATCATTACATCCTTTTGAATGCTAAGTCTGACGCGCTACCAACTGCGCAATGACAGCAGTTTTGATTAGGGAATTTTATAATATTGTTACCTATAAAAGGTTTAGAATACAGGCATTATTTTGGTTTGAACTAATACCTTCTACACAGCCTGTCCAACTGAATGTAGAGCTCTCTTACAATGTTTCCTATGACAATAATAAATCTTTAATTCCTCTATACTATCAGCTGGAGATTTTTTAAATTTTATTTGAATCTAATGGTATTAATTATCAGCTAATTTTTGACCCCCAAACATGTATCAATTGGTTCATTTTCATATGATACTGTATAATAAAATAAGTTATTTATTATCTAGTATATATTTATATTCAAAGTTTCAGGGAATGCCTATAGTAATACTATTTTACATTTGTCTCTTAGCTTCATTTAAGATGTATTTAAAATCTTATCTCTCCAGGAATAAAATTTCCAATACTTTTTTATAGATGTAATAGAAGGGACACAACTCATGCTTAGGCTATGCAAAACTAAATTTATGGTTTATCTGTCCATGTAATTGTGCTGATTATGTTAGTGGTTTGCCCAATTGATTATGTTTGTGCTGATTTACCTTGAATGAATCCAACTAGACACTATCAACCATTTTTGGTGAAAAAGGTGATATTAAAGATCAAATGAAAAGCTATTTTTCGAACAAGAACTAAATATATATTTCAATCAGTTTAATTGAAATAAAAAGGTATAAAAAATCCGCGTCGAAAAACACACACCCAAAGGGACAATAATTACAAAAGAACGACCGTGATTTATTGGAAATTTTCACCTGGCCGAAAACGGATTTTCGCACTTGCGCACAGGATGTGACGTCATTGTAGTCATTCCTCTCGAAGGTAAACAATGCGAAAGCTTGTTATTATCACATCTATCGAACAACAACACGAAGGTTCGGTATTGTTATACCGCTATCAACTTGTGCAGTCAGCACAGTTTAAACTTAGCAAGCGGAAACTACAGATATGTTTACTTTAAACCCTAAATCTGAGATATCTAGTCACGAGTCTAACAACAAGGTCCGGATAAACGTAAGTCGGAAACTATGGCATGGTTAGAGTGTTTTCACGCCGTTGTAACGATATAATCTTATTAAAAATAAACATTTTTCTCTCACAAATTAAAATCGGCATTTTTCAGACTGTTCACTTCGTAAATTTGGTAAAAACTTCAGAAGGAAATCCAATTTGGTCTAATTAAGAGTAATATTTCACAGTGACCAATCATTTAGCTTCAACTTTTGTTTATTATACAGATTTATAAAAGAAAACATAAAAAAGGCTTGACATAACACATTTGATGGTTGGTCAAAATCATATTACAAGTCAATCAAATATATTATGCAAAATTAAATCAAGACATTGAATAAAACCCTACCTCAACAGGGCTTTGGCAATTAAATGGTATGAAATTCCTCCAAACTATAATTATTTGTCGGTACAAATTTCCTTTTCCACGATTTTTTCCATTTTCTTTAATCCACAAATGTTCACCCATGTTTTCACCTTTTTTTGAATTTGTCAAAAATATAACGAATGAATATCATGAACAAATAATTAGAAATATAAATTCAATTAAACACAAATTTGATGGTATTCCGTTGTCGATTGAAGGTTGTGTCTAGGTCTACCGCCGGTTGAAAATTAGTCTTTTGCGGCATGTCAGTTGAATCAATGAAGGATAAAATGTGTGTTTAATTAAGTCATAATGTTTTATAAATTACATGTATAGTTACGCAAGAAAGAGTGAGGTCCGAGAAACCGTTATCTCCTATCAGTTTCAATGTAACATTGGTCTTTGATCACTCACTTGAAATTGTAGGTCTATAGCTGGATGGTTTTGTTTATTGAAAGCATTGTGACATCTTGCCGATTACACAACAGCGCACATGACAAATGATTTACCGAAGGTAACCCTTTCTGCGTGTGCTAATCTGTGTACCGATAATTCTTCTAATATGCCAATTATTTTCAAAATCATTTCTGAAACATTTTTCAAATTTATACATTTTTTTTTATTTCGGCACACAAAACATTTTTATATATTAAAAAAAGGTCACCATTTCAAGCTGTAATAAGTGTCAAGCGGGTTCAATATCGTTTACACCAAGAAAATTTCTTCTCTTTTTTTTTCAACAAAAAAGTTTTCACAATATTGTAAATATCGAAAAACTGTTTAAATGTTGTATTAAATGTCTTATATCAAGAAAAAAGATATAAAGAGAGAAAAAAAGGCTAAAAGAGGGAGAGGGAAAGAGAGGAGGACAGACAGAATGCGCCAAACCAGAGAGAATGTTCTAAATAAAAATGTTGATGGGTGATCAAAATGTCGCAAATGTAGCTTTAAAAAGCTGTACTTGCGTTGATTCGATAATTTATCAATCATCGACGATATTGTTCAACGAATAATATATTACTTATTTCGCGTGTGCGTACTGCGTGTCATGTTTTTACGCCCTTGGACAAAATTATAACAGGAAGAAATCTTCCCGGCTTTCGTACTGTTCAAGTTTATACGTTAACTTCCATCTCAAGAAATAATTTCTCAGAGCAAAAGTTCGAAGAGACCATTCATTAAACTTCAGCTTCATTATATGTGACCCGTCACGCGAAAGTGGACCGACTGGGAACTCAAAATTCAAAATTCAATAATATCGTTTTAAACTGTAAGTGCGATATTTTGGTTTTACAACAACAAAATGTTTTCATCATTGAACACCAAAATAAGTTATTTTACTAATTACAGCAATTATGACATCTGTTTACACTTTGGTTTATTGACGGGGCGTGGTTTTCCAATGATATACATGATTATAATTGACTCTTGAAAAAATTTTACCCAATCAGTTCACCGGAAATTTCAAAAGGCGTTTAATTGGTTCATTACCTTTTGACGGGGCGTGGTTATCGAACAATTCATGCGTAGGAATAACCAATCAGTACACCGAAAGATATTTCTATGTCTTTGTGTATAGTAAATGTTTCGAGTCCCGATTGAATTCAATTAGGATAATTAATACTATTAATAATGCTACATCAAGACATTTTAAATGAATTAGACCCTTGCATCTTGCCGCAACATCTTATAGACAATCGTTTTTACGACAAATTTGTGAAAAATCTGTGATAGGTTGAACGAAATTCTGCAATTTTATATGATCTGCTTATTCCGTCAATACATTCATAACTGCAATGACGTCACAGGTCAGTTTCAATAGCGGGCTACAGGTGTGAACAGAGAAAATCGTCGATTTTACCATTATCGTATATACTATTTTCATTTTGAATATCGCATCAGATTATTTTAATACATCTCTTTGTATTTACGTAAGGTCAAAAGAGCTTTTCATTTGACCTTTAAAACCTTTTTTGTTCAAATACACCTAACCCATCTTGTTTTGTCCAAGTCAATCAACCTTTTTGATGCCCCCTGAAGAAACTAGATCTGTCGCTAAGTGAACTAAAACCCCACCCATCAGCACTTTGTCCCAGGTCTGTAAACAGTTTTGTAGTCAAAGTTCAATTGTGACCTTGACCTTTGACTTTCATGACCTAAAAACAATCGGGCACTTCCCTTGGTCAACAATTGTATAAAATTTTGTGAAAAAGGTGATATTAAAACCTTTTTTGTTCAAATACACCTAACCCATCTTGTTTTGTCCAAGTCAATCAACCTTTTTGATGCCCCCTGAAGAAACTAGATCTGTCGCTAAGTGAACTAAAACCCCACCCATCAGCACTTTGTCCCAGGTCTATAAACAGTTTTGTAGTCAAGGTTCAATTGTGACCTTGACCTTTGACTTTCATGACCTTAAAACAATAGGGCACCTCCCTTGGTCAACAATTGTATAAAATTTCACGATTCCTGGTTACTTTAGTTAAAATTCAGGTAGGAAAAAGGTATATTGACATAATGGTGGACAGACGGATGGAGTCATTAGCTTTTTATCACAAAATCTAAATTTCTAACTACCTTCAAATGAATGAAATATTGAACATAGGGTGGATGTAAGGGACTTTTGGTAACTACTATGTATTCAATTCCTTCATTTTCAGTGCAAAAAAGTTGTAATTGCCTATATGCTTATTGGCAGTAACAATTTTCCTGCAATGAGACATCAATATACTTTTTATCTGAGAGAATTTTAACGTTCAGTTAAAAACCCTTTTCCTTTATAATGACAAGTTCTAAGTTCTAGTATATATTCATCATTGTCTAGGATGTCTTTGTTGATATTTCCCCCTTTACAACACCTTATTTAAACCAGATCTTAGTGAATCAAAATTGACTGCTTCATAAAACAGCAGGGATAAGAAGATCCTGCAAAATATTGAATACTGCTGAATTGGTGAGACCCGCCCACCAACTGCCAACCAGGACTTAAAATGAGTGAAATTTTAATACTTCTTGATCTTATTACTTACCACTTATTTGTAACCAAAACAGTGTAACTATAACTACAGCTCTAGTGAAGCTTCTACTAGGAAGGGTTGGATTACACAACAACAATAGATGGATGGTGTTAATAACTGAAGTTTTTATTGCTGCAATTTTTAAATGAGACTGTCAGAGATATGCAATTAAAGGAAACAAATAGAAAAAGAGTGCTGGTGAATTATCCCTTTTTTGCTAATCTAACCTGTTTTCTAATTTATGTAGTCAGTTCTCAGATGGGTCCCAAATAAAACAAGTGTATAAGTGGTATCTTACCTGTGGCATTAGATTTCTTTTCATACACAGTGTTGTCAGCAGGGTCCTGAAAATATTATTTCCAATTATCATAACAGAACATAGTTCACACTAATTCTATCGTCTGTCATACTCTTAGAGGGGCTTCACAGAGATAACGTAGCTTGCCAGCAGGTATCAGAACGAGGCTGCCACTTGCAGGGACAACAGCCAGGTGTATTTAGGGTCCATTAAATTAATTTAATTTCACCCACATTTGTTTTACCATTATTAATCTTGAGTGATAATTATTTTCAAGTGTTCAGTGATTATTCAGGAATTTATTTGGAGGTCAATCACGGTAAAGTTTTCTTTAATTTTGTTGAATTTTCATTCTGGTCACTTGACTTCCTTTGTTTCTTTGTGCTTATCCCTAGAAATGTCTTTGAGCTCTGAATGATCAATTTGAATTAGAAAGGTCAAAATGATATGACTGATCAGAAATAAGCTTCTTTACTTATATAGTTGTCTATATGACATTATGGATCTTACAAAATTAAACCTTTGCCTGTCTGGATGATACTAGATACAAATGTACTAAACTACAAATTTGCCTACATGGCTGACTATGTGACAATGGATGCATAATTGCAAATTGCCTACATGGCTGTCTATATGACAATAGATCCACAGTTGCAAAATTGCCTACATGGCTGTCTATATGATAATAGATCCACAGTTGCAAAATTGCCTACATGGCTGTCTACATGACAATAGATCCACAGTTGCAAATTGCCTACATGGCTGTCTATATGACAATAGATCCACAGTTGCAAAATTGCCTACATGGCTGTCTATATGACAATTGATCCACAATTACAAAATTGCCTACATGGCTGTCCATATGACAATAGATCCACAAATACAAATTGCCTACATGGCTCTCTTTTGACAATTATAGATCCAAAATTGAAAATTGCTTACATAGCTGTCTATATGATAAAAGATCCACATTTGCCAAATTGCCTTCGTGGCTCTCTTTTGACAATTATAGAACCAAAATTGAAAATTGCTTACATGGCTGTCTATATGATAAAAGATCCGCATTTGACAAATTGCCTACATGGCTGTATTTATGACAATTGATCCACAATTACAAAATTGCCCTCATGGCTGTCTATATGACATAAGGTCTAGAAATCAAAACCACTTCTTTTGTTGTTTACGTGCAATGTTTGACCGACTTAATAGAATTGCTATGATCATATGACGGCTGTCTATAAGTTAAATTGGTCTGAAATTATAATGCCTTTATGGCTGTCTATATGACATGAATCTTACCATTCCAAATTGCCAAAATAGTTGTCTCTATGACATAATAGTTGTGGCCTAATCTATTACCTCTTTGGCTGTCTGTATAATTGCCTATATGGCTGTCTATATGATATGGTGGATCTCAATATCGAAATTGCCTTAATGGCTGTCTACATGACATGGTGGATCTCAATATTGAAATGGCCTATATGGCTGTCTATATGACATGGTGGATTGTATTATTAAATGGCCTATAATGGCTGTCTATATGACATGGTGTATTGATATAATAAAACTGCCTATATGGCTGTTTGTAGTTTGTCACAGATCTCAATGAAATTTGCAGATACGCTACTGTATTTCGGAGTGAAAATGCAGCCAGAGTGGCAAACAAGACACATTTTTGGCTTTATTTGTGTTTTGATGATTGATTTCAAGTAAATCTTCTGGTAATTGATCATTCGGGCATCTGAGACAGTTAATTATTATACCATATGGAAAGCTTAGCCAAAAGCAAGGCCATACCCAGGACACTACCATAAATGCTCACTTGCAGAAGCATATAGCTCATGGATGGAGGTCATGGAATTCAGAATCCATCAAATAAGCTAGTTCGTATGTTTCAGTATTTTGAATTTTATGTAATCAAAATAACTCATTTTACAAATCTATATCAATTTTATGATTTTGGGGTCAGATTTTCTTCAAAATATCTTAACTGTTTGTATTCAATTATATCCATTTATTTCAAGAACAAGGGTTTTGTAGGATGCATTGTTATCTGGTCCAGATCCCTAGGGGTCATTAATGGGGTCAGAAAGTGAACATGATAAATGATGTTTGGGTCATTTGGGGTTAAATACTCCTAGACTGTCTATCAGTGATTTAAAAGTGTTGGCTCATTCGGATCATTTACAAATTAACAGCTAATTATGACCCTGTGTATTTCAATTCTTTTCTTAGGCAATCTCTTTCTCCTAAGGAATTCCATGGTCTTTGATGACAACAACAGTCCATCATAGCCAGGGAGGAATGGTTGTCTACAAGAAATAAAATCAACATAACCTTACTACTGAAATTTCATGGATGTATGAACCATTTTTTTTTTTTAATGCAATCGGTATTTTGACCTAAAGTTATTCTGCATTTCTTGATACAAGTCATATGGAAGCCTGGCCAAGTAAACAATATCTAAGGACTTTTTCAATGTTCATATCATCTCAACATGGCCTGCTAGAGGGCCATATTCTTGGTTATTGGTTTTATTTTGATATTTTATTTCCATGTTGGAAATCCATCACTTGCATCTTAGATTGCTAATGATGGAATACTTACCACTAGGTTTTTGATATATCCTGTTCTATTTCTGTAAGTCAATGTTTAGTGTTAGCTATTTACCATACTTACTGTATGTAAGTTTTTATTGATAATAAGTTAAATAACAATAAACTATAACATCTTTTTCAGTAGTGAATATTGCAACCAGTCCTTGAATCCTCATTTGATGGGGAGGGGGGCAGTTCCAACCCCTTATGATAAAATCATTGCATACAATATCAGACTATATTCAACCCCACAGAAATCTATGATTTTACTTAAAATAGAAATATAACCACAGAAATCTATGATTTTACTTAAAATAGAAATATAGAAATGATATTGTCACTATTTCATTTTTAGACAGCAGTATTTAGGTTGAAATCCTTAAAAGATCTCTGTTCTAAAGAATTTAAATGGTTGTACACATGTAGTACATAGTATTGCTTTGCATGCGAAAGTTGGATGAAACCAAAGACTGATTACATAAGCATACATTTATGAGGAGAAAGATACTTATTGTGCAAATTTGAAGAATTATTAGAAGCCGATACACATAATTATGAAGGATATTAGATGAAATGAGTAAAATTATGTATCTGGTGGTCAAGGCAAACTCACATCTAAGGTTAAGAAATGTTCTAGTAGGTATAAGGAAACAAATGAGTAGCTATCTTTGAAAGATTCAGGCTTCAACAACTTGACAACTAGGCATTTTTGTGTATCACCATACATAAATTTGAAAATTTACCCTATTGGTCATTGAAAGGGTTTTCAAATGATGGTTATATGACATTTTCCAATAACAACATAAGATATAGAACATATTGAAACCTTAGTTCCACAAATTATGCTGATTGTAGTCAAAAGATAAGGCTCTCTATTAGGATATATAAATGATCAAGTATACATAATGTCTATTATACTCATCTAATAAAACAAATCAACAATTTGAAAGAAATTATTGATATATTAAAGCATGATTAAATGCAGAATATCAATATTTGCTGTAGTCAATGATAATTAATACCCAAATGATACTACCATGTTTTATTGATGTAGTTTCTAGAAAATCATTGGAATGATATTTGACAACATAGCCTTGTACAGGCTCTATTTAGAAATAGACAAGGAGGCCAGGGAGCAATTGATACTGGATCAGTAGTCAAAGAACTATGGTCTAAAACAAGCACAATGAATGTCGGGATAGGCAACAGTTAGATATGTGATCTTTCAAATGTATTGTATAGATAATTTAGGAGGATTCATTCACTGTAACAGTTAAAACTTTAGTGCTCAAATTAAATGATCTAATGATATAATTTCTGTTTACTGGAAAACAAACACTGGTTCATTCAGAGTTGAGCTACAATAAGCAGTATGGTCAGAACTTTTATAATCCGTACAAATTGATATTCTTGAGCTTAAGGCGTGCAAGCTTGGATTTATAGACTTGGCAAAGAGGAAAGAAAACATTTTCATTGGAATCTTGACAGATGATGTAACATTATCATTTTCATACAAAATCAAATATAAAAGACTTGAATGATCTTGCTTAAGAGTTGTAGCACAAGAAGGGCTTTTGAAAAACCATACAGATGACTTGGAGTGGTCGATAGACAATTATGTTTTCAACAAATGAAAGCATCATTTTATCCAGCAATTGGAACAAATATGCTTGTGTAGCTACTGAATGCTAAATTGAAAAAGAATGTTTCTTTTTATCCTGACTATGAGGCTTTGGCTGTTGATACACTCTTAATGAACTGGAGTAATAATTTGTTTTATGTTCTCCTTTTCACAGTCATTGGGGGACTTCTCCAGAAAATAGGCCTAGGTAGGCCTTAAGTTGAAAAAACAGACTTAATGGCCTCAGCATATGAAAATACTGCTAGTGCCTCAATCCTCATCTTACAAATACGAACTAGAGAAAAAACATCTATTGAAGCATCTAAAACTGAGAGTTTTTAATATTTTAGGAAGGCCTTACAAGACCAAAACATACCAAATGCATCAATTGATATTATTATGCCATCTTGGAGAATATTCTACTAAAAAGACTTATAAAGTTTACATAAATAGATGGATTAAGTTTCCAAATGCCAAATGCTTAGTATCCCCTGCTTCTCCTCACATTACTATGCCAATTTCTAACTCAAATTCAGAGGGGGAAGGGTACAGTACCATAAACACTACCAGATCGGCTATAGATCAACTTTTCAATTTTTTTATCAGGGGAAAAATTCGGGCACTGCTCATAGACAAACAAATTCAGGAAGG
Source organism: Fragum whitleyi (assembly GCA_948146395.1). Taxonomy (NCBI): domain Eukaryota; kingdom Metazoa; phylum Mollusca; class Bivalvia; order Cardiida; family Cardiidae; genus Fragum; species Fragum whitleyi. The sequence continues at coordinate 52,002,163 of OX411552.1, read as the reverse complement.
ATTATTTTAATTGTTGTCTTCATTACCAAGACATTAATATAAATCATGCATGGGATGCTTAGACAGTTATGGAGTATCAGTTCTGGATCATATCAACTTGACATTGCATTTATAGTGGAAGTGCTATCTTGAAAAATAGCTGGTTGTTTTATTGCAGTCAACTGCTGAAATGTGTCAAATGTCACATGTGATTAATTTGACTAACATTTCTCTGGTTTAAGATAAAATGATTGTAAAGCTCAATCATTAACTAAAGCAGTCAAGGCCAGGTCATCACCTGTGTCCCCTGATATTGGAATCATATAATGTTGAAAGCACTATGTATTAAAAAGTTTTTCCTGGAATACATAAGTAGAACTTAGGGTTTCCGTAACACTGTGCAAAGTTAATGATTAACACCCACAAACATTATTCAGACATTTCTACATGCAATAACATGCGTCAGGCTACTGCGTCAGGATTTTCTTAAAAAGTACAGGGTTTTTGAAAATTATGGTCCCAATAAGCAGCTACAAGTAAAGCAAAAGCTAGAAGGCCTCTCTTCAAAATTAACTTAAAACTTCTGAGTGGTGCACTGGTTCTAAGTTTGATAAATAAGTCATTGGAAAAGACATCTCTCTACAATTCAGTAGCATGTTACAGTAAGAACTGCACATTTATCATAAATGTTCAAATAGTGTTGGATTTGTTAAAGAGAAGATTATATGCATCACACTTTCATGTCTAAGTTTTTAATTATTAGATCAGCTTGAACAGAGTAAACTCTAAAGTCTCTGTGAAGCCCCTCTAAGAGTATGACAGACGATAGAATTAGATGATTAAACGAGACTTACTTGGAAGTTGATGTTTGATCTGGATTCTATCGTCTGTCAACTCTTGGATGGGCTTACACACCCAGCCCTTCCCGACCCAATGCATTTCTTACTCTGTGCAACCTTCAAAACATTGTCGTCAAGTTTATAAGATGTAAAGTACTTAAAATAAAACTTCGACCTCCAATGGACTCTAAAGGCTGATACCTGCTGGCAAGCTACGTTATCTCTGTGTAAGCCCATCCAAGAGTTGACAGACGATAGAATCCAGATCAAACATCAACTTCCAAGTAAGTCTCGTTTAATCATCTAATTAACCCAAAACTTTAAGGATATTGGGTGAGTCATCATTGAATACAGTATGTATTAAAGGAATCAAATAGATATAAACGGGGCTTTTAAAATAACAAAGGGCAATAGCTCCAAAATTATGCAAGCAAGTCTTGTGGTTCTTGTGAGCTGCACTTCTCCTTCATGAGATCTATCCCCCTATAAAGTTTCAAGTTGATAGTTATTTAACTTTCAGAGATATGCTCCGGACAAAATCTAAGTATTTAAAATAACAAAGGGCAATAACCCCAAACAAGGGTTGTAGTTTTTGTGCACTGCACTTCTCCTCCATGAAATCTATCCACCTCTAAAGTTTTAAGTTGATAGATATTTAACTTTCAGAGATTTGCTACAGCAAAGTTTAGTGACAGTATGACAGAATGATGGACGAAGACCATAATTAAACCCACTTTGCTGTAAACAGCTGGGGGAAAATAAACCCTGTTCTGCCATGCCCATTTTTATCGATTAACATCTCAAAAACCTTTGAAAAGGGTCACCAATGGAATATTTGTGCAAAGTGTCATTGAAAATAGTCAAATCATAGTAGGTGATGTTGTTTACAGATTGCATAGTGCAAAAAGGTCCCACCATGCAACAACTTTATTTATGGACCAAACAGATTATAATGAACCTTATTTAAAGAAGAGAGGAACATTCATGCCAAAATCAATTGAAATTACCAGATAAGTTTGGGAGAAAAGACATTAAATGATTAAAAAAAGGCCACTCTGCTGACTCTTTGAAAAGCCTATTTCTTGATAGTGCTATCCAAGATATAACCAAAAAAAAAAGTTTCATGAATATATATCCATAAATGAAGGGAGAGTTGCGTTGATAAAAAAATTCACTTAAAGGCCACTTTTCCCATGATGCCGCATAATTGCACCAAATGTCAAAGGTCACAAGGCCATGGTCACATGAGAAATATTTTACTTAACTTTTATGAAAATCCATGTACAGTCAATCTTGCTCAAGCTACCATGTCTATCAATTGACCCTTTTTATTAAGCGACCGTTTTCAAAATCCCCTTCTTTATATGGAAATATGAGAAAAAAGTAGATGTCATTGGTATGAAAATTATTGTAAATGAGTCTTATGTTGTTAAAACTCACCAGAATCGTCTCAATGTGACGATTCTTTTGAGTTTTAACAGCATTGAATTATTGAGAATTTCGCAATAATATACATGTTTATTAAATTTCAACAAAACGTGTATTAAGCGACCATTTTCTTTTACATCCACTTTTTGGTGGTCCCATTCGCTTATTACAAGTTTTACTGTATAAATAAATGAAAAAGTTGTGTAAACATTAAATAATAAATATGGCATAAATCCCCTTTTTGCATGACACTGCATATTAACACCAAACCTTTGTGAAATGTACATAGTCACTTGTTACGGGACATTCTATACTACAAATGTATTTATAAACAAACCAAGAGTTGTATTAACAAGGAAGTTAACATAAGGGCCCATTTTTCTGTGATGTGGCATATTACCAAATGTTAGAATTAATTTGGTCATGAACACATGATGAGAAATATTCTGTTAAGCTTTTATGAAAATCTATGTATAATGAAGGAGTTGTGTTAACAAAGAGTATACATAGACGTCCTCATGGTAATGCGGTACTAAAATGTAACATCAAAATAGCAAGCTTCGATGGCATGGCGTCTAGTTTTTTTGTGTGTTTTTTTTTTTCAGAGAAAAATTAACGTAATTTTTATTTTTCTCACTCTCTCTATGAAGTAATAGCAATGTCAGAATATAATCAATTTTAAAAAAAATTAAATCTCGCCTCTTTTCCCTCGAAAGTCTTTGTAAAAAATGTATTAAACATTTGTTTTTGCTATCAAATCAACATGGGCGATTCCTGGCTATGTTGACCCTCATGTTTATATCTGGTTCTTCTCTTCCCCCTTCTTGCATCCCCACTTCCAAAAAAATATTCTTCTCGCATGGGGTTTCGCTTTCTTTTTATTTTCTTATTTTTCTTGACATTGTGGATTTTAATCAACATCTAAGGCGCGTCCATTTTATAATTAAACGAATCAAACTTAACGTCGCTGTAAGAAAATGCGTTTTTTTTAGAAATCGTTCCACACACACTTATATCAACATCTCTTTTATTGGTAAATATTTTTCCTTGAAATTTTAATATGATTATCAAGAGAAAAAATAATATTTCTTGGCTAAATTTAAATTATCTTACAAATAAAGGAACTGCTATTATTAGCGCATTTAAAATGGAAAAAACAGTTTTTTAACATCCTGAAAAGATTTCGTTCCACAAGAATTTCAGCTTATAAATTTTCCGTTTAAAACTCTAATTGGTATTTATTTACATATTTAAGAAATACAGAAAAATAATATTTTGGATTTTAAGTTTGGTTGCAATCAATCAATTTTTAATGAAAATATAAAAGAAAATAGTTATATTTTCGGCGTCTTAAAGTTTGGTGTTACGCTTCACTTTTTCTTAAACAGAAAACGGTATTTTTCTTATTTGTGGTTAAAATTCAATCTCCAATGGTAAAGTTGCTGGATGTCATGCCAGTTCAAATCTAATATAATTTCAATCAATTGAAACATTATTAAACTGTTTAAAATATAAGATGTGTATCGTTCAGTGATACTTTCGTGTTACATGTTACACATGTTTTTTTTGCATAAATTACACATTGAAACTCCTTTTTACAATCTTACCAAAATAGTTTGCAACTAAAGTGTGACACTTAAATTGGCCTTGGTTTAAGCGTTATTTCGATAAGAGATACTACGATGGTGGGTGTAAGGAGTCTTGTAATGATAAGTTTTAGAACTCAGAGGGTGACGTTTTTTGAAAGTGCCACATTACCGTGCGCGACGTCAAAAAGGCCCCTTTTATTATTACACGGCATGTAACTAAACAGCCACAAATGTATATAGTCACTGGAAATGGAGTATTCTGTGGAAGTTCCACACGAAAGAGGAGTTTTGTTAACAAGAAGTTTACATTAAGGCCACCTTTTCTATGACCCAGAATGAAATCATCAGACCTCATCAATATGCATATGATAACAAGATGTAGAATATTAAGTGATTTTTCAATAACTTCCATGTATAAATGAAGGAGTTGTGTTCACAATAAATATACATAAAGGCCCTTTTATTGTGACATGGCTTGTAACGATATTGCCACAAATGCACATAGTCACTAGATATTCAATATTCTGTGAAAGTTTCACATTAATGTATCAATTAAATTAAGGGAAGTTTTGTTTCAAAAGGTTTACATTAAGGCCCCTTTATCTATGATGCAGTATCAAATCACCAGACCACATAAATATGTACATATAGTCACATGATGTAAAATCGTGAAATTTTTATTAACTTCCATGAATAAATGAAGGAGTTGTGTTTACATAGGAACATACATATAGGGAACTACATTGAGACTCCTTTTATCATGACGTTGTATATTAATAGACGGCCACAAATGCACATAGTCAGTGAAAAATTCTGTGAAAGTTTCAGATGAATATATCCATTTATAAAAGAGGAGTTTTTTTTTAACAAGAAAATTTACATTAAGGCCCTCTTTTCTATGACGCAGTATGAAATCACTAGACCACATCAATATGCACATGGTCAGATGGTGTAAAATTTCCATTATCTTCCATGTATTAATGTAGGAGTTGTGTTAACAATGAATATACATATAGGCCCCTTTTATTGTGACACAGCATATAAATAAAAAGTAACAAATGCACATAGTCACTGGAAAAAGATTATTCTGTGTAAGTTTCACATGAATGTATCACATGTATGTATCCATTAATGAAAGAGAAATTTTGTTAAAAAACAAGTTTACATTTAAGTCCCTTTTTCTCTGAGGCAGTATAAAATCACCAGACCACATAAATATACACATAGACACAGAATACTAAGTGAAATTTTTATTTACATACATTTTCATTTTATATGCATATATGAAGAAGTGTTTACAATGAATTCTTAAAGTTAATATTCAAATATAGGCCTCCTTTTCTCGTGACGCTCGATCTATCAGAATTTTTTTTTAAAGAAATATCATTGTGATGATGCAATCATTCTGAGCAAGTTTGAAGTCAATCCGATGAAGCGTAAAAGAGGATTATCTAATTAAACTTTTCATTTGGCTCCTTTTCTCTTGATGCTTGACAGATCGGGCCCATTTTTTGAAGGAACCAATCTTGTGATAGTACAATCATTCTGAGCAAGTTTGAAAACAATCAAAAGAAAACTGTGGACTTAAGAGTGTTTCTAGTCAAATTTTTCAATCATTTTCATTTGGCCCCTTTTCCTGTGACACTTGACAGATCGGGCCCATTTTCAAAAGGAACCATCCTTGTGAAAGTACAATTATCAGTAGAGCTAAAACGTGAAAGCAGTGCCCTATTTTGTGGGTCATTCACAATTTCACAAATTCACAAACAACCGAAGCATAGCTGAAAAACATCCGCTGCGAGCCCGTCTCGAACTCACGCGGACAACAATATTCAAATATATGGTTTACAAGTCCAATGCTCTACCACTGAGCCAAGGAAGATCTTCTTTGGCTCAGTGGTAGAGCATTGGACTTGTAAACCATTAATTTCAATATTGTTGACCGCGTGAGTTCGAGACGGGCTCACAGCGGATATTTTTCAGCTATGCTTCGGTTTAGGACAGTTCGTACGTAACATGGTGGCTTGTCTGAGATTGGCCATTGAGCCATATTTGTCGGCATTGTACCAACTTGGTTAGTGCTCACATTACTGCCTTGATAGGCTTATCGTCATCAATATATATGATGACTCTTAAGGGGGGGTGTGTTATGGGAGACCACTCTCACCACTGTCCTGCATAGCTTCGTAGGTTTAAATACAATGCCTGACAACTGCGTTAGGGAAATGGACACACATTGTCACTAATGTTTGTAAGTCATTGATGACACATGACAGATAAAAGGTGATCACAAAAGCTCACCTTGAGCATGTTGTGCTCATGTGAGCTGAATAAAACATCCCATTTGGTAGAAAATATTTTCCAAAAAGATGAAATTGCTTGTTACAAGCAACATGCTACTTCTTTTTCCAAATCATTTTCTCAAAATCAATACAACAGAATGCAAATTCCAGAGACTAAAAAGGAAAGGGTTAAACTAATGTAATTTCATGTTGACATTCCTACCTTTACAATTACTGTAACGTCATTCTGTAAGGGCTTTAAGTCACTGTCCACATTAAGGATTCTGAACAACACTGCAAGAAATAAGAACAAGAGGGTCATTATTGCTCACATTAGTATTATTTAAGGTAACTGCGGACAGATAACATTGTCGAATTTTCGACTTTCTTTAATTCTCATAATAATTTCTGAGATAACTTCATAATAACTTCTGAAGTGTGTGCATTAGCTTAAACCCAATAAAAAGGTTTTGAAGCACGTTCATTTGACGTCGTGATGTCATTAAGGGGCCAACCCCTTTTTCGACCCGCCAAAATCAGTATTTGCAAATATCTTTTTAATAAATCGGTCGATTTTTACGAAAAAAGTTTCATTTAGAAAGTCCAAGAACGCCAGAGATAGTCATTTACTTTCTGTGCACATTCAAACAAAAAAACAGGTGTAAAACACTATCTATTTTGCGATTTTATAAGATTTGAAGTTACATTTTTCATTTTATTTTTTGTAAAGATATAGAAATTTCTCGAAATTTTGTCCGGTGACCTATGCTGTTTTTTTGTTATTTTGTAGCGAAACAAATACGCTTCACATTAATTTATCAAATAAAAATGATATGTCTTTGGGATAAATTTTTCATAAAATTCGATTTTGTAAAGTTGTTGCAACATTTTTCGTCGAATTCGACGTCGCACCAAAACCATCGTTACTATGCTTATTTGACGCCAATCTTCATGCAATAACGCATTCTAAAATATTTGAAATTAAGGTTTTATTGTAAAATATAGGCTTCAGAAGTATTAAATCTGAATTTGTTTTTAAGAAAAACAAAAAAAGAATTAATTTTCCATCCGTTTAAAAAGCAGGTTTTGTGAATATTCGACGCGACGTTGAAATCTCCTTTGATTTGCAATATCTTTGCGGAATCGAATTTAATACAAAATCGAACACTAAGACACATGGATTTTATTTTAAATGGAATGGTTTGGCAGCAACATATCTAAATTTCAGCATAGGTCACTAGACAAATTTCGAGAAAAAAGTCCATATTTCAGTAACTTAACTCGAAAACAGCCAAGCAGAATGCATTTACATTTAATATGTTACACCTTATTGTATTTCTTAAAATCATATGTTCATATCAATCAAAACAAAACAACAAGCGTCTTTTTACAAATCAAATGGCAATTTCGGAATAAAAATCGGATAATTATTTCCGAAAAAAATTGACAATTACTGAATTTGGTCCCTAAAAAAGGGGCAGGCCCCTTGATGACGTCATTTCTACGTTATGTAATTCCTTTTTATGACCAACATTATGAAAGCGGGTATTTCAAAGTTCAATTCTATCGCATTAGGCAAGATTTGCAGACAATTTAAAATTTGGACCTAAAATGACCCTCTATGTGTCCGCAGTTACCTTAAGTTTTGATATGGTTGTCAACATTAAATCTCACTATCATTTGGAAAACTTTTTTTTTCAGATCACTGATCACCATGAACAAAATTTTGAACATGTAATGGGCTGTATAATAAGTGACAATATGTCATTGGACACACTTTGTCACAAATGTTTGTAAATCTTCTTACCATAGTTCAGTCCACCAATCTCTTTCAACAGGTGCCAAAAAAACTCTATTATATGCATTTGTCCAGGTCAACTTGAATATTGCAATTCCCTTTTGTCAAATGCCCCTAAATGTCTAATTGATATATTACAGAGAATCCCAAGAAGTACAGGTCAACTTGTATATTGAAATCTTTACTAAAGAAATCCTACAAAGCCCTTATCAACTACAAACTTTGTAATCTCTGCAACAAATATTTATAGGATCTTCACCTAAATACCTCAGTAGCACTCTTGACAAAAAAAAAACATAAGAAAACCCAGTTCATCCTTTGATACATGTGTATTCAATGTAAAAGGGTCCAGGACTTAAATTTGTACATTTTACACTTATTTTATTACAATTCTTACCTGTTTTAAAGTAAAAAGAGCATAGTTTCATATACTATTACCAAAGCTCTGGAATTCTCTTCCATATTTAACAAGCATTTGGAAGTATTGCATGGCAATACCAAGTCCCCTACCGGATAAATAAATATATCCCTATAGCGGTATCTTTTTTGGTGGTAAAGGTATAACTACCTCTCCAAAATATTAGTTGTATCAGATTTTATGTAACAGCTCAATACCTCTGAGGATAAAAAAAAATCCAGAAATTTCCAGGTAATTTTCTAAGTCCAGCATCCGTATCTTCCACAAAAATCAATGGACCGGAACCAAATTTGAACTCGTTCTGTAACTCATTGATGCGGACTCACATACCAACTAGAAAGCCATGAATGGCTTGAGTCGCTCCACAGGCTTGAAATTCTTGTAAAAGCAAATAAAAATGTTTGACTGGATTTTTAGATATTTGGGGTTCTATACTGATGTTGAAAATGATTTTCAAAGTTTCAACTATATAACAGATAGAGAAATGACCTCTGCTATTAAAAGATATATTTTTCATTAAATCAAAATAATTTTTGGCTGCATGATAATGGGTCAACCAAAGATCATGCCAAAAATGTTTGCTTGATATCCATCAGTTTCATTCAGAGAAAATGTTTTTCATAGTTTTCACTATTTAACATATTGAGAATTGACCTCCACTCATAAAATGTATATTTTTCATCCAATCAAAATAATTTTTGGTAGACTGATAAAGGGTCACTCAAGGATCATTCCAGTGAAATTTGGTTGATATCCATCAGTTTCATTCTGAGAAAATGATTTTCAAAGTTTCCACTATATAACATATAGAGAAATGACCTCCGTCCATAAAATGCATATTTTTCATCCAATCAAAATAATTTTTGGTACACTGATAAATAGTCACTCAAGGATCATTTCAGTGAAATTTGGTTGATATCCATCAGTTACATTCTGAGAAAATGATTTTCAAAGTTTCCACTATATAACATATAGAGAAATGACCTCCACCCATAAAATGCATATTTTCCATCCAATCACAATGATTTTTTGTAGACTGATAAAGGGTCACCCAAGAATCATTCCAGTAAAATTTGGTTGATATCCATCAGTTACATTCTGAGAAAATGATTTTCAAAGTTTCCACTTTATAACATATAGAGAAATGACCTCCGCCCATAAAATGCACATTTTCCATCCGATCACAATGATTTTTTGTAGACTGATAAAGGGTCACCCAAGGATCATTCATGTAAAATTTAATTGGTATCCATTGATTAGAATCTGAGAAAACTCACTTTTTACCATATTTGGAAATTAGCCACGCCCATTAAATCCATGTTTTTCATTGGATCAAAATTTCTTGAACAACTTTGAAAGAGGGTCACCCAAGGATCATTCCTGTGAAGTTTGGTTGAAATCCATCCAGTAGTTTCTGAGGAGAAGATTTTTAAAGAAAAGTTTACGACCGGACGGACGCACGCACGCACGCACGGACGGACGGACGCACGACGGACACAACGCCATGACAATAGCCCCAGTGGCTTTCAGCCAGTGGAGCTAAAAATCAGCTCCATGTCTCCAAGGATTAAGAAAAAAAGTCTAGAAAACTGAAATTTCCTGGTAATTTTCTAAGTCCAGCATCCGTATCTTCCACAACTAGAAAGCCATGAATGGCTTGAGTCGCTCCACAGGCTTGAAATTATTGTAAATTAAAGCAAATAAATGTTATGACTAGATTTTTAGATATTTGGGGTTCTACTGATGTTGAAAATGATTTTCAAAGTTTCAACTATATAACAGATAGAGAAATGACCTCTGCTATTAAAAGACATATTTTTCATCCAATCAAAATAATTTTGGCTGCATGATAATGGGTCACCCAAAGATCATACCAAAAACGTTTGATTGATATCAATCAGTTACATTCTGAATATATTGAGAATTGACCTCCACCCATAAAATGTATTTTTCTCATCCAATCAAACTAAATTTTGGTACACTGATAAAGGGTCACTCAAGGATCATTCCAGTGAAATGTAGTTGATATCCAAAAATCAGATTCTGAGAAAATGATTTTCAAATTTTCCACTATATAACATATAGAGAAATGACCTCTGCCCATAAAATGCATATTTTTCATCCAATCACAATAATTTTTTGTAGACTGATAAAGGGTCACTCAAGGATCATTCCAGTGAAATTTGGTTGATATCCATCCATTACATTATGAGAGAATGATTTTCAAAGTTTCCATTTTGTAACATATAGAGAAATGACCTCCGCCCATAAAATGCATATTTTTCATCCAATCAAAATTATTTTTTGTAGACTGATAAAGGGTCACTCAAGGATCATTTCAGTGAAATTTGGTTGATATCCATCAGTTACAGTCTGAGAAAATGATTTTCAAAGTTTCCGCTATGTAACATATAGAGAAATGACCTCCGCCCATAAAATGCATATTTTCCATCTGATCACAATGAATTTTTGTAGACTGATAAAGGGTCACTCAAGGATCATTCCAGTGAAATTTGGTTGATATCCATTAGTTACATTCTGAGAAAATGATTTTCAAAGTATCAACTATATAACATATAGAGAAATGACCTCCGCCCATAAAATGCATATTTTCCATCTGATCACAATGATTTTTTGTAGACTGATAAAGGGTCACCCAAGGATCATTCATGTAAAATTTAATTGGTATCCATTGATTAGAATCTGAGAAAACTCACTTTTTACCATATTTGGAAATTAGCCACGCCCATTAAATCCATGTTTTTCATTGGATCAAAATTTCTTGAACAACTTTTAAAGAGGGTCACCCAAGGATCATTCCTGTGAAGTTTGGTTGAAATCCATCCAGTAGTTTCTGAGGAGAAGATTTTTAAAGAAAAGTTTACGACCGGACGGACGCACGCACGCACGCACGGACGGACGGACGCACGACGGACACAACGCCATGACAATAGCCCCAGTGGCTTTCAGCCAGTGGAGCTAAAAATCAATGGACCGGAACCAAACTAGAACTCGTTCTGTAACTCATTGATGTGCACTCACATACCAAAAATCAGCTCCATGTCTCCAAGGATTAAGAAAAAAAGTCCAGAAAACTGAAATTTCCTGGTAATTTTCTAAGTTCAGCATCCGTATCTTCCACAAAAATCAATGGACCGGAACCAAATTTGAACTTGTTCTGTAACTCATTGATGCGGACTCACATACCAAAAATCAGCTCCATATCTCCAAGGGTTAAGAAGAAAAGTCCAGAAAACTGAAATTTCCTGGTAATTTTCTAAGTCCAGCATCCGTATCTTCCACAAAAATCAATGGACCAGAACCAAATTCAAACTCATTCTGTAACTCATTAATACAGAAGCACATACCAAAAATCAGCTCAATATCTCCAAGGGTTAAGAAAAAAAGTCCGGAAAACTGAAATTTCCTGGTAATTTCTAAGTCCAGCATCCGTATCTTCCACAAAAATCAATGGACCGGAACCAAACTCGAACTCGTTCTGTAACTCATTGATGTGCACTCACATACCAAAAATCAGCTCAATATCTCCAAGGGTTAAGAAAAAAAGTCCGGAAAACTGAAATCCGGACTGACAGACAGACGGAGGGACGGACGGACGGACGGACAGACGGACAGACGGACGGAGTGCAAACCTATAGTCCCCTTCGGCTTTCGCCGGTAGGGGACTAATAAACCATTTGAGATCAACCAAGCCTTCAAACAAGAGGACCAAGATGGTCCTAGATCGCTCACCTGAGTCTCTTTGACCCCTGGGACATCACATTAATTAGATAGGCAGATGTCAAAAAGAAGATAATTGCTTAAGATCACTACCATGGAACCTTTTCAGCAGAGAGCAAGACAGATATGCCTTTTTGCTCTTTGATTCTATGTAAAAAGGGATGCACCCGGGTGGACCCAAAATGTGAACCCAGGGTCTTGATATGAACAAACTTGGAAAAGGTCCACAAGATGATGCTACATACTAAATATGAAAGCTGTCTGCCTATTGGTTTCAAAAAAGAAGATTTTTGAAGGTTTTCCTATTTTCACCCTTCATGCTCAGATGAGCTGAAAGGGATGCGCCCTGGTGGAGCCCAAATATGACCCAAAGGTCTTGATATGAACAAACTTGGTAGGGGCCCACTAGATGATACTACATACCAAAAATGAAAGCAGTGTGCCCTCTGGTTTCGATTAAAGAAGATTTTAAAAGATTTTCGCTCTTTGATTCTATGTAAAAAGGGTTGAGCCCGGATCGAGCCCAAATATGATCCTAGGGTCTTGATATGAACAAACTTGGTATAGGTCTACTAGATGATGCTACATACCAAATGTGAAAGCTGTCAGCCTTATGGTTTCATAGAAGAAGATTTTTGAAGATTTTCATTTTTTTACCCTTCGTGCTCATAAACATAAAGGGATGCACCCGTGCAAAGCCCAAATATGACCCAAGGGTCTTGATATGAACAAACTTGGTAGAGGCCCACTAGGTGATGCTTCATACGAAATATGAAAGCTGTCTGCCATCTGGTTTCAGAGAAGAAGATTTTAAAAGATTTTCGCTCTTTGATTCTATGTAAAAAGGGTTGGGCCCGGGCAAAGCCCAAATATGACCCCAGGGTCTTGATTTGAACAAACTTGGTAGAGGTCCACTAGATGATGCTACATACCAAATATGAAAGCTGTCTGCCTTCTGGTTTCAGAGAAGAAGATTTTTAAAGATTTTCATATTTTCACCCTTTTTGTTAAGGGTAAAGGGAAAGTTAAGGGTGGATTTCATTTATTTGAACAACTTTGGTAGAGCTTGACCCAAGGAACATCCCTGCCAAGTTTCATCAAGATTGGCCCACTGGTTTAGGAGGAGAAGATGTTTAAAGAAATTGTGGACGACGGACGACGCACGACGCACGATGCACGACTGACGACGGACGCCGGACATTCTACGATCACAATAGCTCACCTTGAGCACTTTGTGCTCAGGTGAGCTAATAAAAAAAGTGACCTACAGTTAGTACTTTAGGTGCTTTCTGCCCTTTGATTTTGAAGAAAATTTTAAGCCAAAATTTATTCAGCATGACAAGGGTTAATAGATCCCAGCTGTCAATCAACATATTGATTGCCCAATCAAATGTTCATTTTTATCCTGTCACTTGCTTTAAAAATTGCATGATAAAAAGGGGGCCTTATAAACTTGTAAGTATCAGGTCACTTGATGACATGACAGCTTTACCAATTGTCACTTGATCATGTGACCACCAAGATCTACTTTTGCACATATTTACAGGCTGGTTCTTTACTTTACCTTCTACCAAAGCAGGAACAGACTTGTTTCAGCAAGACAAGGGTTAAAATTCCATTCTTCCTAAACATCACTCACGCCACAATTTTTTTTCCCCATGCAACAAACATAACCCATCTGAAGTTTCATCCAATCAATAGCCACGATACAACAAAGCAATTCCCCTTCATGCAAGAATATCAATGAACTAGATCGCTCACCTGAGTCTCTATGACCCCTAGGACATCACATTAAATAGATAGACAGATGTCAAAAAGAAGATAATTGCCTAAGATCAAAACCATGGAACGTTTTCAGCGAAGAGCAAGACAGATATGCCTTTTTGCTCTTTGATTCTATGTGAAAAGGGATGCACCCAGGTGGACCCCAAAAGTGACCCCAAGGGTCTTGATATGAACAAACTTGTAAGAGGTGCATAAGTTGATGCTACATACCAAAAATGAAAGCAGTGTGCCCTCTGGTTTAGATTAAAGAAGATTTTAAAAGATTTTCGCTCTTTGATTCTATGTGAAAAGGGTTGCGCCAAGGTGGAGCCCAAATATGATCCTAGGGTCTTGATATGAACAAATTTGATAGAGGTCCACTAGATGATGCTACATACCAAATATGAAAGCTGTCTGCCTTCTGGTCTCAGAGAAGAAGAGTTTTGAAGATTTTCATTTTTTTACCCTTCGTGCTCATAAGAGATAAAGGGATGCACCTGTGCAAAGCCCAAATATGACCCAAGGGTCTTGATATGAACAAACTTGGTAGAGGCCAACTAGGTGATGCTACACACCAAATATTAAAGCTGTCTGCCATCTGGTTACAGAGAAGAAGATTTTTAAACATTTTCGCTCTTTGATTCTTTGTAAAAAGGGTTGGGCCTTGCAAAGCCCAAACATGACCCCAGGGTCTTGATATGAACAAACTTGGTAGAGGTCCACTAGATGATGCTACATACCAAATATGAAAGCTGTCTGCCTTCTGGTTTCAGAGAAGAAGATTTTTGAAGATTTTCATTTTTTTACCCTTCATGCTCATTATAGGTTAAGGGATGCACCTGTGCAAAGCCCAACTATGACCCAAGGGTCTTGTTATGAACAAACTTGGTAGAGGCCCACTAGGTGATGATACACACCAAATATTTAAGCTGTCTTCCATCTGGTTACAGAGAAGAAGATTTTTAAAGATTTTCGCTCTTTGATTCTATGTAAAAAGGGTTGGGCCCGGGCAAAGCCCAATTATGACCCCAGGGTCTTGATATGAACAAACTTGGTAGAGGTCCACTAGATGATGCTACATACCAAATATTAAAGCTGTCTGCCTTCTGGTTTCAGAGAAGAAGATTTTTAAAGATTTTCATATTTTCACCCTTTTTTTTAAGGGTAAAGGGAAAGTTAAGGGTGGATTTCATTTATTTGAACAACTTTGGTAGAGCTTGACCCAAGGAACATCCCTGCCAAATTTCATCAAGATTGGCCACCTGGTTTAGGAGGAGAAGATGTTTAAAGAAATTGTGGACGACGGACGACGCACGACGCACGACGCACGATGGACGACGCACGACGCACGACTGACGACGGACGACGGACATTCTACGATCCCAATAGCTCACCTTGAGCACTTCGTGCTCAGGTGAGCTAAAAAGCTCTAAAATTCTTCTTTTTCTAAGCTATCACATTTGAGTTTTAGACTCATAAATCTTTAAAAAACCTTAATCATGCACCTGGTTTGTGCAGCATAAATTGTGTTATAAATATACATTTTTATTATTATCATCATTATTACTGTTATTTTTGTAATCAATTACCAAATAAACATGTCCTTCACACAAATTAGTTTCATTAAAAATGTTCTTAAACATTCATGTTCTAAAACATTCATATTTTTTGAAAGGTGCCATCAAATTATATGCCATTGTCATAATAAGTACCTTATTTACTCAAATAATCGCCTGGGCGTTTATTAGAATAGTCACAAATGACTATGGTGTTGATTTTCCACATGACAATTTCATAACTCTCTTTCCTTGACAGGTGTCAAAAAGGATCATGTGGGAATAGGTTAACAAACCTGCCAAAACTTTCTAAACCAGTGAACTTAACATATCTCTAGTAAGAGAAGTTCACATTCTAATATGAATAAGAGATTTTGTAAATCATTTATGCCTCCCAGAAAAACGGGTCAAAGTCAGGTCACTCACATATTCCTAGTCAATATCTCTTGTGCTTTCAGAAGAGCGTAAAGTATCCAATGAACAAGTTTTGAAATTAACAAAGGGCAATAACTCAGAAAATATAAATAGATGTGTTACGGTTCTTTTGCACTGCATGGAATCCTCCTTAATGAGATCTATCCACCTTTGAAGATTCATGTTTCTAGCTAGCAGAGGGACAGATGGACCAAGTAATATACCCCTATTCTTTGAAGGGGGTCAATTTGCCTCCTACCTGACTGTCCTGGTTTATATTTTCCCTTGTCTGTTTGTATGATGGTTGTGGATGATATATTCCTAATGCTGATGCTGTCACTTTGCACCAACTGGGTACCAGCCATTGTCTTACTGACAGTAACATACCCTTCTCTATCACGAACTGTTGAATCAACCTAGAAAAAAATATTGTCACAAGAAAAGTTGTTGTTGGAAAGCATGATAAGTCCACAAGAATTTATCAACATTTTTAAGTTCATATGAAATCCTAGAAAAGTATCAAACTCCTTTGTAAAGTAAAAAACTAGAAAGCCATGAATGACTTGAGTCACTCCACAGGCTTGAAATTCTTGTCATAGCAAATCAAAGTTTTGACTAGATTTTTAGATATTTTGGTTTCTATTGATGTTGAAAATGATTTTCATAGTTTCCACTATATAAAATATAGAGAAATGACCTCCCCCCATGAAAGACATATTTTTCATCCAATCACAATAATTTTAGGCTGCATGATAAAGGGTCACCCAAGGATCATACCAATTAAAATTGATTGATATCCATCAGTTACATTCTGAGAAAATGTTTTTGAAACTTTCCACTATATAACATATGGAGAAATGACCTCTGCCCATAAAATACTTATTTTTCATCTGATCACAATTATTTTCGGTAGACAGATAAAGGGTCATCCAAGGATCATTCAAGTGGAATTTGGTTGATACCAATTGGTTACATTCTGAGAAAATGATTTTGAATCTTTCCACTATATAACATATGGAGAAATGACCTCTGCCCATAAATTTCATATTTTTCATCTGACCACAATTATTTTCGGAAGACTGATAAAGGGTCACTCAAGGATCATTCAAGTGAAATTTGGTTGATACCCATTGGTTAGATTCTGAGAAAATGATTTTGAAACTTTCCACTATATAACATGTAGAGAAATGACCTCTGTCCATAAAATACATACTTTTCATCCGATCACAATTATTTTTTGTAGGTTGATAAAGGGTCACCCAAGGATCATTCTTGTTCTAATTGGTATCCATCAAATAGAATCTGAGAAAACTCACTTTTTACCAAATTTTGAAATTAGCCACACCCATTAAAATCCATGTTTTCTATTGGATCAAATTTCTTGAACAACTTTTGAATAGTGTCACCCAAGCATCATTACTGTGACGTTTGGTTGAAATTAATCCAGTAGTTTCTGAGTAGAAGATTTTTAAAGAAAAAGTTTACAACCGGACGCACGCACAGACAGATTGATGGACAGACACACGACCCAACGCCATGGCAATAGCCCCAGTGGCCTTTGACCAGTGGAGCTAATTATTTAGGATATATTATTTAAATCATTTACTAAATCATAAACACTACCTGTCCATGTTTATCAATCATTTATCAGAGTAAATACATTAGATCTTACACTGAAACAGCATCCAAAATTGATCATTTAAAGTATAGGTTAACATTTTATTACCATAAAATTAATTCTTGCTATGTCCTGACCAATAGCTGAAAAGAGAAAATAAACAGATTGATTATAAACAAATTGAAAATTAAGAGATAAAATAGGTTGATTTCATGAAGGTATATGAAACTATAGCTAAACCACTATATTCAAATGTTTATAAACAGACTTAAGACAGGTTTAAAATAGATTAACTAGGACTAACAAATTTTTAGAAGTCCGGCTCTCTGACTACTGAAAGATCAAAGAAACACAAAACTACTGGCCTTTTTACCATCCTTTGACTTATCATAGGTAATGTCATGTGCCAAAGTGTAAAAGTAAACTGCTTTCTAAACCAGCTGCGTGATGAGGAAACTAACATTATGACGGCAAAAAGCAATGAATAGGGAGAAAAAAGGGGTTTTCTAATGAGTTTCTTTACTCTACTCATTATATAGGTGCTTGTATTTATAATTAAGTACCGCTATCTCACACCTTTTGGTTTTCCATTCAGTACATCCCTACTCCTGATTATACCACATTTTCTCCTATACCACATTTTCTGTGTTTTAAAATACCAAGGTTTGACTATAAAATCTAATCAAGTACAAGACATGGAAAAGGTAGTTTTGTTTGTTTTGTAGACAGACAAGGGAACAGACACACCTGGTTATTTTTTGCAAGTAATATGACTATCAAGTCAGAAAATATGGACTTCAAAGAATTATTTGGTCAGTTGGCTAGTAAAATGTTGTAACTACAGATTTGCTCAAGCTGTAGGTACAACATTTTGCCTGCCAACTAAAAATTATAAAATGTGAACATTTTCCATTTGACGCCCTGACAAAAATCTGGATCTACCTACGAATCATGAATCAACATACCACGAATGAAGGACTCTGATGATTGTAGAAAGGACACTGTTAAAGATTCTGCTTCTTCGGCTGGTGATGAAAACACAATGTCCACTGGAAATTCTCTCCCCTTGATCACTGTTTTTGGATGGGTGATAAATAGGCTGAAACAATTCAGTTACATTTTGTCATTATGACACTAATTATAGAGAATAACTGAGTAACATAATACAAGTGGACTAGGATGGTCCTATATCGCTCACTAAATGTTCTCTAAATGAAATATAAATGTATCTTACTTAATATTTATTACTTAAGCAAAAAATTCCCAATGGATCAATTTTTGAACAGCTGCACAGATGATACCAATCTTCAGTTTCAGTGTATAAAGAATGAATTTTCCAGTAGTAATTAACTAGAATCAATTTATTTACCATTAAAGAAGTATATCTTTACACCATTCCATATGGTTTGATGGTCAGAGTTTTTATGATTGAAATTATTGACCTTGACAATGTGACCTTGACCAAAAACCTTGTCTTAGATATCTACTGAAAGACCTTGACCTTGACTGATGACCCTGAACTTGGTAAAAACAGAAAGTTCTTATCACAAGCAAAGCACATGTGAAATATGAAGACCCTATCTCATTCCAATTAAACTTTGAGTTTTTATGATGGAAATTATTGACTTTGACAATTTGACCTTGAAGTTGGGCAAGATCCTTGACTTTGTTTTCTAATAAAAAGGTCTAGTAACAAGTAAGAAAAATTTGAAATATGAAGGCTATGGCCAATTTTAAAGTTTTAATTTTCTGAATTCTGACCTTGACCTTGACTGATGACCTTGAACTTAACACCAACAAAAAGGGTTCGTCATTAGTAATGCACATGTGAAATATGTAACCAATCAAAAGTTATGGCCATTATAAGTTTTTGCAGGACAAAAAGAGAGCGAATGTAAAGCTGATAACATTAAGGACCCTTTCCCCCTGACACTTTTCTTTTACATAAATTTCTTGTAGTTTAGGGTCAAGAGGATCTGATTTGCTACTCAAATATGAAATTTCATTAAATTATGTCAATTAGACTAGGAAAAATTGGCATAAAACAATTTTTACATTAAGGCCCCTTTTTTCCATGACACAGCCTTGAACTGAGAAAAGTAAAAAAAAGCCGTCTTGAAAATTTTCTAGGAATATTATATATAAAGTTTTATCTATAGGACCAGGGGCTCCTGAGATATGATGCTGAACGGTCGGACATACGGACAGACAGAGGGATGGATGGAATGACAAGATGTGTGCACAAGCTGGAGACTGTGCTCCCCTGTAAATTTTTTGGGAGCATAAAAAAGGAGGAGTCATGTTGATAAGAAAATTTACTGCAAAAATGTTCAAAATAGATACATATGTGCAGTCTGACGTTAGTCTTCACCACCTGTTTCTCACTCTCAAACCAGAATTGTCAATAGATTTAGTTTTTCAAATAAAAATTGACCTATAGTTGGTACTTTCAGTGCTTTTTGCCCTTTGATTTGGATGAAAATTTTTAGCCAAAATTAATTCAGCATGACAAGGGTTAATTATATCCGATTCACCTGTGGTAATGGACTCATCCCTAGGTCAGAGCTCAGTTTTGAAAATACACCTATACTGAATCATGCTGACACACTTGAATGATTTTAACCCTTATCATATGAAACCAGAATATTCCTGCATTGACACAAGGTATAGTCCGTTTGACTTCTATATGGACCAACATTTCGCCGAAAATCTCAGAAATTAATTAATGAAACGCATATTTTTCTTGTCATATCATTTTTCCAGCTAATACCATGACGAATTTTGTTTTTCAGAATTTTTGAATGTAAAATAATGATTTTGTCCGTCCGTCTACATGTTAACTTTCAGCATTTCATACCTACTTGTTACTGTATTAAACGGAACAGCGAATTGTATAACCAAAAATAGTACTGATTTGCATAGGGGCTGAGTCAAAAGAGTAAGATTTTAAATGAATTATGTTACTATAAAATTGAGTTTTTCAATATAATTAAGTTTGTCTAAGACATTTGCTACCGTTGGATATCAAATCTGCGTATATTCTCTCTTTCTTCAGAAACTGCTTGACCAGATAATTGATTATTGATTCTATTCAATTTGAGATGAACCCTATATTTACATGTTAAAGACCAATCAAAAAGTATTATTAAACGAAGTAGTTGGGAATTTCATGAGGAAAACTTGATGAAAAGGCGAGTACTAACGGTAAAAATCACGTGCTATTTAAGTTTTAAGATGACATGACCGTCGATATGCTAATAAGCATGTCCAAATAAGGAATAATGAACATTTCATCTGTCAAAAGTTAGAATAAAACCACGTGTTTTTACTATATAATTATGTTGACATTTTCTTACAATTGAACAGCCTCCATCACCCCTCGTGTTTAAGAACGGATAATGCGAAAATATTAACATTAACTAGATAGACAAAATCATTATTTTGAAATCATTTTATTTTCAAAAAATATTTTTTGGAATGGTATTAAGCTGAAATTAAGATTTTACTACATACAAATCCTTTATTCAAACGCAATTTTATGTAATTGATGAAAAGGTTGGTCCATATAGAAGTCAAACGGACTATATAACCATAGATCAGTCTGCACATACCATATGTGCAGTCTGAACTTTGTATTTACCTCCTGATTTTCTTTTTCAAACCAGAAAAGCTCAAAAAATTCATTTTCAAAATTAAATACTGACAAACAATCAGGACAAATAGTGCTCTCAGCACTATGATTTTGATATTATAATGCCAACATTTTCATTCCGCATGACAAGGGTTAAAAGGTAATCATGAGTATCAAGAGCTAAAGATAGCTTACTCAGGCTGTCCATGTACCAGACCTTGAAGGACCAGAAGGAACACAATTGTAGCCCCCAAACTCCACATAGCTCCTCTTGATGCTACTCTATCTGAAATTAGTAAACAGAAATTGCATGCATCATCTTGGTAAAAAAAACGTACAAATTTCACTAATGTAGATAATATTTTCAAATCTTCAGTTTCTTGAGATACCTAGATATTGTAAATCGGGAAAACTATGGTTGCCTGTATGAATGTTGAATATTCCCATTCCCCCTTTTTTTGCTCCACTCGCCAAAGGCCACTGGGGCTATTGTCATGGCGCTGTATCCGTCATGCGTCCGGACATACTCTTTTTTTTTTAATCTTCTTAGAAACTACTGGAAGAATTTCAACAAAAATTCACATGAATGATCCTTGGCAGCACCCTCTTTCAAAACTGTTCAAGACTTTTTTGTCCAATGACAAACAAGGCTTTAATGGGCTGGACTAATTCCCATAAATGGTAACATGCAACTTTTCTCAGATATTACAGATGCATATCTACCAAATTTTATTGCAATGATCAATGAGTGACCCTTCATCAGTATACAAAAAAATATTTTGATCAGATGAAAAAAATGTCCTTTATGGGTGGAGGTCATTTCTCAATATGTTATAGGGTGGAAAACTGAAAATCATTTTCTCAGAATTTCATCAATTGATATCAATCAAATTTAATCTATGTGATCCTTGTGTGACCCTTCCTCATTCTAAAAAAAAATGTCGTGATCAGATGAAAAATATGTCTTTTATTCATGGAGGTTATTTCTCTAATATAATATAGTAGAAACCATAAAAATCATTTTCTCTGAGTCTAACAGAAGGATATCAACCAAATTTCATGTAAGTGATCCTTGGGTGACCCTTAATCATTCCACAAAAAATATTTTGTGATTAGATGAAAATTATGGCTTTTATGTGCAGAGGACATTTCTCTATATGTGATACAGTGGAAACTAAGAAAATCATTTTCTCAGAATCTAAAAGATGGATATCAATCAAATTTTATTTAAGTGATCCTTTGGTGAACCTTTGTCAGACAAAAAAGATATAATAGTAAGATGAAAAATATATCTTTTACGGGTGAGGTCATTTCTCAATATGTTATATGGTGTAAACTTTGAAATTGATTTCCTCAGAGTCAATGGATGAATGGGAACCTGATGAATATCAAACAATTTTCACTAGAATGATTCTTGGGTACCCAATAATCAGACTGCACAAAATTATTTTGAGTGGATGAAATATATGCATTTAAGTGGCGGAAGTCAATTTTCTATATGTCATTCATTGATCACAAATTTTTCTTTGCAGAAATAATTCAGCATGTGTCACTAAAATCACTTATTTACTTGAATAAACATTCATTCATTCACTTTGATTCTCATCTAATCATATCAGTAGATTCAGGCCTGTGGAGCAAATCAGCTTCTCAAACAGCATTTGTTTTCTTCATTTTGTTCAAAATAACTTGGGATTCACTGGAGGACTAGTACTTGACAGGAAATATGTTACATTTAATATCAAATCAATGTTTCCCACCTAAATATCTAAGCTTATTGTAAGTACAGTCTTTGAGGCAAGTACACATATTATGGGAATTATAGTATACAGTGGATCTAAATGGTGTGTTGGAATATACATACTAAACAAGAGGGCCAGAATGGGCCTAAATTGTTAACCTGAAAATTATTGATCCATGTAACTTTCTGGCAAAGTTTCATTCACATTTGCCTAATTGTTGAATAGGAGATTTTATTCCAACATACATGTATTAAAGTGAGAATCGACGCTACTCACCTATTAATAACTGAGGAGGCTCAAAAAAAGCCTCGTACTGCCAGCCCGTATTGAAATCAGCCCAGTGGTTCTGGAGATGTCGTTCAAAGATTTTGGGCTCAAAATATGCCCCGCCCTACCACGCCAATTTTTATAGGGCAATCAGAATTTCATGAACAATTTTTGTAAAGGGTCACTCAAGAAACATTCCGGCAAAGTTCCATTGAAATCAGTCCATTGGTTCAGGAGGAGATGTCGTTCAAAGATTTCGGGCTCAAAATAAGCCCTGCCCTGCCACACCCATATTTATGGGCCAGTCAAAATTTTGTGAACAATTTTTGAAAAGGGTCAGCCAAGAAACATGCAAGTAGAGTTTCATTGAAATCAGCCCAATGATTCAGGAGGAGATGTCGTTCAAAGATTTCAAAGTGAAAAAATGCCATGCCCTGCCCTTATTTATGGGCCAATCAAAATTTTGCAAACAATTTTTGAAAAGGGTCTCCCAAGAAAAAATCTAATAAAGCTTCATTTAAATCAACCTAGTGATTCAGGAGGAGATGTTGTTCAAAGATTTCGGGCTCAAAATAAGCCCCACCCTGCCACGCCCATGGAACATTCTTGCAAAGTTTCATTGAAGAAGAGTTTTTCTTGATTGTTGACGACGCACGACAGACTCAGGGCGATCCTAATAGCTCCCCTTGAGCACGTTGATAGCTCACCAAGCTAACAACAAAAATAATGCATCACCTTTCAATGACAAATAATTCTGCCCCGAAAACAATCAATTTGCTGTTATGACATAACTTTATTTTGACGGCCACTAGGTAAACGATTAAGGTAAAATTTATTCCTTAGACCATACTCACCTGAGCAGAGATACTTGAATATGATAAACATGATTTCTGCTCATGAAGCATATTGAATACATTGTACAAAACCTAAGTTGGTTGGGTAATACAGCTTGAAAAGGTGGCATAAAAAACTGTGTAAACATTTATCAGATAAAGCCAAGTCGTCGAGTTTGGTGGTAGCAGAAAATTGAATTTCTGAACGTCATAGGGCAAAGTCATATTGAACAAATTCATTTAAGTGATTAAATTCAAGGACACTTTCACCTAACGTGAGGGGTCAAAACTCGACTATTGTTATGACCGGGAACTCTTTACTCTTAGGTCACAGTTTTTCAGGTTATCGAGGACTGGTGATGACAGTGAACCACAAAGATGAGGTACGAGGGTATCTCAGTTTGTCAACTACTTCATATGCGACAGCAATAGGGTATAAATAAGTCAATGTTATGATATATTCATCTCATGCCATTATGCACTTAATTCTGGAACATCTTCTCAAAGTTAGACCAATGTCTTCTCTTTCACTGACCAGACTTGTTTCAAACTCAAGCATATCAGAAATGAGCCTTCAATAAGAGCCAAAAAATATCGCTAAAACCCAAGATTTTGAGTCAAGTAGAGGCAACATGAATAGCAAATACATAGCCATGATGGGATTTAGTTTTGGTAAAACTGAGAAATCAACATGTCCGACATTCTTTCTTCTCTGAAAGCAATATTGCATTTAAACTCATGCACTGTTGACTTTTACTGAGCAATATCAACTGACTCTTATTTCAAAATTTTGATTTTAGGGGTTACCTTCCTGCGCTTATAACTCTTCAATGCTTAGGTCTACTGTACCATTCTGTTTCTCACATATCAATAAATTGTTAAGGTTTAGTTTCATATAAATACTCTTCCAAACTTAAGATTACAGAAAAAATTATATCTAAAAAATTAAGTGATGCATTATTTTTGTTGTTCCGCATACAACAGAACTTAACTTTTGTACCCCAGAGTAAAAAGCAGCTCATTCACATTCTTGGTTGGATAAATAATTTTACCCCCCAAAAAACAATTAAATTTTCAATCACATAATTATATGGTCAATTTTAATGATCCTTTATCATCATTTATCTGTAACATTACATATTTATCAATTCATTTATTTGATACTTATAGTCAATAATAGTTCTTGGGCTGCTTTCAGTCTTTCATTCAATTTTTTTTATTTATTAATAATTTTTCGGGCCTATACTCGTGGCGGGTCTCCTTGATTTTTTGTTTTTGCAACTCATTTAAGCAAAGAAAATACTTAGCCATCCACCAAATTTTCTACATTGTTTGTACATCTATCCTTCTCAATCTCCCCCCTTTTTCTCATTTTTTCCAGTGGAGGGAGGAAATGTATGAATGGCCTCTATATCTAACCTATTCCCTGGAATGGAGGAAGGGGGATGTACAAATGGCCTCTATAACAAACCTATTCCCTCAAGCGATTGATTGATTGAATGGGGTTTTAGGCTGCTTTTAACATTATTTCAGTCATATGGTGGCTGGAGCACCTAGCAATGGATTCCTGGTATTTCTCACACCAGTACTACAATTACATCCTTTCCTATCTAGGAAATAGGTCTACGATTATTAACCCATTGGTGGATGACATATTTTGGAAACCCCCTCAAGTGAAGGAAGGGGTATGTACAAATGGCCTCTATATCTAACCTACCTATGTTGTGAAAAACTATGCGTCTTTGTACAATGTTGTATTTGGCCGCAATCTTGTATCTTATCACATATAACAGAAATTCAGAAGACAAATCTCTAGACCATGAAATCTTCTACCTAATTAAGGTTGCAAGACATTGTATAATCTTCCCAATCTTCACACTCACTTTAACACACCACTATTTACATCACATCAAATACAAAATCTGGCCTTGAATCAAAATTTTAAATAAAACATTCACTTTACATTTTAAGGTAGGATGATGCAGTTTCATGGGGTATCTAAATATCCGCGAAAAAGATGTATGTTTTAGACCATACATATCCACACACATGGTAAAAAATTCAACAGAGCTTTCCACACATATTTTGAAAATATGAACATTTTTCTGAACATGGTCATGTTTTCGAAAAAATCAAAGAAATCTGTTTATTACACCAACCAATCACATCATTGATGTGCTAAATGAACATCTATTTATAGATATAGATATGGAGAACATCAAGATATAATATGATTTCTAGTAAGAGCAAAACTAACTGGCAGATTGAGGTTTTACTTTAAATGTTCCTCAAGAATAAAAAGTACACATTTTTCTATGGAGGCTGAAAAATCAAGCATTTATACTAAAGAAAATTGAAATATACATTTAGAAAATAAGATCAACAACAGTACAACTAAAATCATCAAAGAAAAGTTTATGTTTCCAGGCATTTTTAGTCAATTTCATTGGTTTGAAGTACAGTACCCCCCTCAATTTAAATTCTGTCACTTGATTTGGTCAAGACATTGTTACCTCCCTTGATACCCTAGGCTACAAGAGAAAAGTCTTTGAAACTCTGATATACAAGGTTACATCGATGGCGGATTGAGGTTGTGTGTCCGGGGTCTTAGTTACAACCCAGGGGGTGGGGAGGGGGTCATTTCATACCAAGTGAAATGAAAAAGATGGAACACCTCACACCCTCTGGATTAGTCATTCACCTCATGCCCTCTGGATACGTCATTATACCCTCAGTTATCAACTAAAATCAGGTTGTGTTGTTTTTCTCAATAAACCCAATTTCTGTGTGCACCATTAAATATTAATATTAAATGCAACTCTGGTAGCCACGAAAGATTAAATGGCTTATTACTTTATTAACAAGAGCTGTCACTGTAAGATGACAATGCCCCCGACACCGCTTTGATAGTAATAAGGAAGTTATGGCAAATGTTAAAGTTTTTGGACGGAATGACGGACGGACGGACGGACAGACGGACGGACAGACGGACGGACAGACGGACGGACGGACAAGTCAAATTTATTATGCCTCCCTATCGGGGGCATAAAAAGTGCAATTTTCAATTGATTTTGCAGCCTGTAGAGTTCTGTCATTATACTTAAGTTCAAACCTATTTATTTGTCATTGGTTTGTAAACAATATCCTCAACCTAAGATTACCCCCTACAGCACCACTACCACCCAAACCGCTCGATTCTGTTGATGACCGGAGAATTCATCAGTATTTCGCCAAAAAAAGGATAAAAGTCTCTGTAACTGAACTCAGGACTTCTTGGCAAAGTAGCTAACAGCTACTGAACAGGACAATTCAGCAACTAATCAGTTGCCTTCAGGAGTTAAAAGAAACCGGCGTTTCATCAGAATCAGAAACAGAAGAGAATGGAAACAGAAGAAGAAAATACAAAAAGAGATTTTGCGGGGAAAAGAAACAGTATTAAATTTGTCGAAAAGATCTCTTACCAAAGCAGAATATAGACTTCTCGGGAAAGGCCTTAAGTTTTGTCCAAAACCTAAACATCATGATGAAACTCAATTAAAACAAGATATATACGAGTTTTCAAGAAAACTGCGTTTAAAAGAATTCTTCTACGAAAAAGCAAACGATAATGATAGTGAAAGTGATGACAGTGATGATGGTGATAATGGTGAATGTTCTAAACGTTTTTCAAAATTTAAAAAAGATAGCAATTCATCTTTTATCCCACCCTCTGGGCGAGACTCTACTTTAGATTTTTACATTGAGGCCATCACTCATGAAATTTTACAAAAAAACAAAAGGTATAAATATAGGTCTAATCTTTCAAAAGAAGAACAAAATGCTTTATATTCCCTTAGCCAAGATAGAGATATAATTGTGAAAAAAGCTGACAAAAGTGCATCAATTGTAATCATGAATCGTGAAGACTATATTACTGAAGTTGAAAGACAACTTAGCGATGAAAAATATTATAGTCAACTAAACGAAAATCCCCATGAAAAATTCAAGAAAGAAATACAAACAAAAGTTTCAAATATACAAGAACAAGGTGTATTAAAAAACTTTAATGATGTTGCAGTCTGTTATGATAGTATTCCACAGTTCTACATATTACCCAAAACTCATAAAAATCATAATGCTAGTTTACCTTTAGGCTACCCAGGTAGACCTATTGTATCCGCATGTGGATCTATTACAGAAAATATATCAGCATTTGTTGATAGTACTTTAAAACCATACATGGAATCATTGCCTTCATACATTAAGGATACTACAGACTTCATCAAAAAAATTAAACAACTTCCAAAATTACCTAAAGATAGTTTTATCGTTACTTTAGATGTAAGTTCTTTATATAGTAACATACCTCATCATGATGGTATTGAAGCATGTCAATATTTCCTTAAACAGGACTGTAGATCAGAGAAATCGGTTAATTGTATTTCTGAATTAATTGAATTGGTTTTGACCAAGAACCATTTCCAGTTTAATGAAAAGGATTATCTCCAAATACTAGGCACTGCTATGGGAACACGTATGGCCCCGTCTTATGCATCACTTTTTATGGGTAAACTTGAGAAAGATTTTCTTGAAACATGTGAAATACAGCCTTTACTATGGTTACGTTTTCTAGACGATATTATCATGATCTGGGATAATAGTGAGTCAGAACTATTAAAGTTTCTAGAAAAACTTGATAAATTTCATGAAACTATTAAGTTTACCTACACCTACTCTAAAACCTATGGCGTTTTCCTTGATGTTCAACTAAACAAATCTAATGATGGGATTTTGCATACTAGTGTATATGAAAAAAATACAAATGTCCATCAGTATGTTGAGTTCTCCTCTTGTCATCCTCTTTCTTGTAAAAAAGGTATTCCTTTTAGTCAAGCTAAACGATATCGTCGCATCACTTCTGACGACAATTGTTTTAAACAAGAACTTAAAAAACTTGAGTCTTATTTTCAAAAGAGAAATTACCCAGCTAATGTATTGTCTGATGCTATTCAAAAGGCATCTAGATTGACTTGTGAAGAAGCTCTCAAATCTAAATCACATGAAAATCAAAATGTTATTCCTTTTGTATGTACATACAACCCTTCACTTCCTAACATAGGAAAAATTATTAACCAATACTGGGATTTGCTTGAAATTTCATGCAGTGAAAGTGTGCGTCATTTATATAACTCAAAACCTATTGTAGCATTCAAAAGACCAGTTAATATTAATGACAGACTTGTTCATTCAAAATTAAACACATCTCCTGTTTCTTGCAAGGTAACTAAATGTGAAAGACGGCGCTGTTCACACTGCTCTACAATTCAAGAATCTGATAGTTTTGTTAGCACCAGTACATTACAAAGCTATAGGATAAAACAAAACCTTAATTGCACTTCAACTGATGTTATTTACCTTATTACTTTAAGAAATGCAAAGCTCAGTATGTGGGCCAGACTCACCAAAAATGTTCAAATCGCATGAATAGTCATAAATTTGATATCATGCATTTTCCTGATGTCATTACAAATGTTTCTGAACATTTCAATTCTCCAGGACATAGCATTCAAGATTTTTCTTTCATGCCAATCGAAAAAATTTCAAATAACTTGAAAAGGCTTCTTAAAGAAACACGATGGATGCATATTCTTGATACTAAAGCTCCAGAAGGAATGAATTCAAAGGTTTTATTTTGATTATGTATTTTTGTTTCATGATATTCTAGGTATTAAATACAGTCCATCTTGCTTGCAGTTAGTTGCATCGTAAAATTGACATTCATCTTAATCAAAACCAATCTAGATCACTCACTCAGCGCTCCATCCACTAATTCCATACACTCACTCAAATCGATCAAAAACGCTCCAAATTACCAAAAAGTATGAAATCAACGGCCACATTCAAAAAAGAAATATAACTGAAAAAATCGTGATTTCACTAACATAAATGAAATTGTTAGCGTCTGATTGGTTCTTTAAGAAATAGGAAGCAATTTACAGAACTTTTATGCATATTTTATTAAAGGGAGGTAATCAATATCGCTAATTTTGTTCATCCTGAACAAAACTAGCGAAAGAGGATTAACTTCCATTTAATTCAATAAAAACTCGCTCCACACACTCATTCAATTTCATTCCAAAATCATTCCAAAATCATTCACCTCGTTAATTTCACGATGTTGTAAACTGTAAGCATCCTCAGTCTATCAAGCGACCATTCTAATTAAACGATTATTTTCTAATAAATACTTTCTTTAGTTCATACTATCTTTAAAAGTTGACATTATTAGTCTCATAATTATAATTAATGAACCCTATGTTGTTGAGACTCATTAGTATTGTTTCAATGAGACAATTCAAATGAGTTTTGACTCCTTAGGATTATTGAGCAAGTCGTAAAAACATACATATTCAATAACAATTATGTTTCTAATTTATAGGCTGAACTTGTACTGGGTGACCATTCTCCTTGACGACCACTTTTTGGTCGTCAAGTGGGTGGTCTCTTAGTGCATGTTTTATTGTATGTAATATTAGATAAAATTGATTGCATTTTAAGCAGGATGTATACTTTTTGTGTTTGTAATTATCAAAATTTTGCCTTTTCATTCATCCTTCTTGCAGTAGATTTTACCCTCTAATATATTACTATTTAGGCAATTGGGACCATCTGGATGATATTACTAGGTATCTACACAAGTTATACAGGCTACCTTGATTCAAATTTTTCGCATTTTGCTTTATTTTTCAAGTTATAAATATCATTCTATCATCCTTAACGCGTAAGTGAAATAGAACTCCAAATGACTTCTATTTTAACGATTTTTTTTTTTTTTTCTATTTTTTTTTTTTTTTTCTTTTTAAATATTAGTTTTATGGAGTACCCAGATGGTACCTTTTCATGTTACGGGTCCCATATGTTATTTAGTTACAAAAATTATAAGCTCAAAATCATATTAATTCTATGATTTTTTTTTTTTTTAATTTCATTTTATTATTATCATTATTATTATTATCATTATTATTATTATTTTCTATTTATTAATAAAATTTAAAAGATATATATACATAGTGGGTAGTCACATAATAATCCTACTTTTTTTCACTATTTTAAAAGTGAATTTAAATATCTAAATATTTATTTATTACTTTGCATTATCTTTCATTTTAACAATACAGTTATTGCAGGCTTTTTTCATCTTTTGCTTTCAAATTGCATTTATCCTGTAATATTGTATCTTTTTAGATCCTGTATCTGTTGATTTATTTAATGTATTGTAATATTGATATTTTTCTGCCAAACTCATTGCCATTTTTTGACGTTGTTGCCGTTGACGTCATGTGACGTTAATGACATCATAAATTGTTATTGTTCAAAATGGTTTCCCTTGAAAAAGGTTTATTTTAAACCGAAACTAGTCGGGAATAAAAATTAAATTTAAATCAAGTTGGAAGTTTGATCTTTCTTTATCCCTATTATGGCAAAGTAGCAGGCACTATAACTCCCGAATACATACACCCTTGGCATTATGCGAAAGCTATTTGAAACCAGTGCTTATCGGAATATTCAATAATAAAGCTTTGGATAACACAATTACAGTTCCAATTGAATTAACATTTTCATACATTAATACATACACACAACGAATATTATAAAGATAAGAAATAAAGAGAGAAGAAAATAATTTCAGATAAGTTGAAATTCTCATTTTTGTACAACAATTTTTTTTCAGTTTCAATCAAGTATTACATAGGTATAATGAATGGAATCCTTGCAGAGAAGAGTAAACTATTTAGAACAGCGAAAAACAAACCGAAAATAAACACTGCAGAGAGAGAGAGGGGGGGGGGGGAGAGAGACAGAGACAGAGAGTGGTGGAGAGAGAGAGAGAAGGAGAAAGTGAAAAAGAGAGAAATCACTTTTTTGTTCCCCTTTTCTCCTTTTCGGGCAATGTTCAAATATCGAAAACACAAGTGTTCACCCTACATTTGAAACATGTATTACATTCGCCTTACATTCGTTCATTGCTTGTGATTCATTATCCTGAACACATTTATCTTGAATGCAGGACTGCATGGAGGATGGTAAACCTCTGATTGTTTTGAAAATACTATTTCGCTTTGTATGTGCAACTTCATGTGAAGTTTATTTTAATAGGACAGTATATGTTGAATGCTTTTTTTTCTCTCTCACTTGTTCAAATTGTGAATGAAGTCATTTCCGCTTAGACTGATTCAATCTTCCATACCTGTTTAAAATTGATAGATTTTGTAACTCATTTTGGCACCTTATATATTTTCTATTTCTTAAGAGCATATGGGGGATCACTCTATACAAATTAAATATGGTCAGGTCTAAAACGCTTAAAAACCTCACCCTCATATTTTTTTCTAAGCCAGTTGTCTCCCCAAAACTGCATCATCCCTCCTTAATTATTTGTTAGTTGGAATTGGTTTTTACGTGGCTTTCAACTACAGTACTATAATTACATCCTTAAATTCATTGCCTTTAGCTGCTTTCCCACATAGGTCTTCGATTATCAACCCATTGGTGGAAGGCAAATGGTCGGAAAGGGTAGGTATCCAAGTTTTTTGAAGTCCTGTCCAAGACAAGAAAAATTTTCACAGATTTACAAATGTATTTCAAATTGATTAAAATTTCAACTGAAAGCTTTGATCAAAATCAATGACAGAGCACAAAACATTGTAACTGCCTTTTAACATTTAGACAGTTACAGTTAGAACATTTACAGATTACAGTTACAGACATATAGGCAGACAGATGGACAGACAGATGGGCAGACATATGGACAGACAGTTATAGATGATACCTACATTCTCCATCTTAACCATTGTCATGCTGAACCCAGAATATTCCTGCTTTGACTGAAGGTAGAGAAAAAGATCAGTCTGCACAAATGTGCAATCTGATTTAAGTCTATACCACTTGTTTTTCCTTATTAAGCCAGAAAGGTATAAGAAATACAGACTCACAATAAGTTCTTCCAATGCTTTCAGCAGTTTTATTTTAATGCAATTTTGATGATGTTTTTATTCAGCATGACAAAGATTATTGTCTTATCCTAATTTCATGAATTGTATTCTCACTTTGTTGAAAGGTCAATACCTGTTTTCATTTCGGTCTCCCTCTTTCACTTTTAACACTTTCCCGTTTTTCAAAATTTTGGACCTGTCCAAATTCAAAGAATTTGCAGACAAAAATTTAAAGTGGATTTAATTTGAAAAATAACCATTCAGTAGGGTAGAAAATAATGTGGAAAAAGAAGAAATTGCTTGTCAGGAGCAATTTCTTCTTTTTTCACCATGTTTTCTCAATCATAAAATCACAGGCACATAAAAAGCAGGGATTAAACAGCAAAGGGTTAAACAAATACAGAATGATTTCAAGAAGCAAATATTATTTCTGCATAATTTAGTAGGACATTGACTTCGATAAGCTTTAGAAATTTCTAAACTGTCATAACACTTGTCATTCTATACTAGAATATTGTTTTTTTGTCAAGATTTATAGACAAAGATCAGCTTCAGTCAGATCTTAATCTTTACCTCCTGCTTTTGTTTTAATACATTAAGTCTTTCCTGTTTTACGAAATTTTGGACCTGTCCAAATTCAAAGGTTTTGCAGACGAAAATTAAAAGTGGATTTAATTTGAGAAATAACCATTCAGTAGGGTAAAAAATAGTGCGGAAAAAGAAGAAATTGCTTGTCAGAAGTAACTTCTTCTTTTTTCACATTGTTTTCTCAATTATAAAATCACTGGCACGTAAAAAGTAGGGATTAAACAGCAAAGGGTTAAACAAAAGGCCCTCAAGGCCACAAGGACCTGAGAGTCTCTGCTGATTTCTATATTTTACACCTTTTAAGCTGCTATTTCAGGAAAATTATTGTAAAAGGAGAATGTGTCAAGTAACAATAACCAAACACCTTTCTCCTCTATAATTTGTGTTAAGAAATTTTTGTTGGAGCTCCTTTTCCAGTATTTTCATTAAATGTTTACACAGAACCTTATTTAAAACCATAGAATCATCCTGTGAAAGTGAGAAGAGAAATTTTATCGCATAAACAACAATTTTTTCAACGAAAAATCCATAAGGCCCCTTTTGCCATGTTTTACAATGGACCACTCTTATTTTCAAAAGAAACCTTTCTTTAGACACTTGTAACAATCATCCTGTGAAAGTAGATTCAATAATATTTGAAGACTGAATCATATAAACAAGAATACTTCATTTAAAAATCTAAAAGGCCCTTTCTGTAAATAAATATGTCTGAGGGATCAGCCCAATTATTGAAAGCAACCTTTCTCATAAACCTACAATCATCCTGCGAAAATAAGCCCTGCCCTGCCACGCCCATATTAATGGGCTGATCAAAATTTTGCGGAAAATTTTTGAAAAGGGTTACTCTAGGAACATTCAGAAAAAGTTTCATTTTAAACCGCCCAGTGGTTCAAGATCTTGTTCAAATTTCGGGCTCAAAATAAGCCCCGCCCTACCACACCAATATTTATGGACCAGGGGGAACAATTTTTGGAGAGGCTCACCCAAGGATCATTCTTTTAAACTTTCATTTTAATCAGCCCAGTGGTTCAGAAGGAGATGTCCTTCAAAGATTTCCTAGTGAAACAAGATGTGTTTCACAAACACAAAGGCCTCTGTAACAGCATTTCTATTCCAATTTGTTGACCTTGACAGATGACCTTGAACTTTTAGCATGACCTTGACCATGATACCAACTCCATCACTGAGATCTTTCGTCTGCCAGCTTTTGGACATGGTATCTTTAATATGCTTGAATACACTGGACAATTAAAGTTTTTGGTGAACGAACGTCGTTCACCAGTGTTATATACCATGTCAGGAAAATCCTGTTGGATGTTAATACATTTGAAATAAAGTAGCGCCTCTTAAAATTCAATTTTGTATCTTTCAATATTTTTCGCCGCAAAATCACTGTTTTTTTCTTTAATTGCGTGATACTAGTATTCTTTTTCAAGTGAAAATAATGAAAATTTGCCTTGAAAAACATAATATGATCTTGCAATGTTTATCAAGGGAATTTTTGATCGGCGTAAGCTTGTCGAGAGTTTAAAGCAAAAACAAAGTTTGTGTCTAGACACCGTAGAGACAGAAACTATGTTTTTGACCCAAGCCTTCGCTGGTGCAACTTGTAGTAATTAGCCGGAAATACGTGTTTATTTAGGTCATGTCCTCTTGAACTTATATTCGGCAATACTCGGGCGATCTCCGACGGCTCCGATTTAAATGTAGGTTAGAGGAATCGGCCGAGTTGAGACGAATGACACATCAAGACACCTTGTGTCATTAGAAACGGTAACGCGGTTTTACATAACTTTTCAACTAGCGACAGTCAGTCTCGAGACGGTTTTAAGAA
Organism: Fragum whitleyi; assembly: GCA_948146395.1. Taxonomy (NCBI): domain Eukaryota; kingdom Metazoa; phylum Mollusca; class Bivalvia; order Cardiida; family Cardiidae; genus Fragum; species Fragum whitleyi. The sequence continues at coordinate 51,966,870 of OX411552.1, read as the reverse complement.
TGATTCGACATGTGTTTTACATGTACAACCTTTCTTGTACTTTTATTTGAATAGGGATGAACGCCGCTATTAAGGTTTTTCTGTAAAATTGCGTTGGCTGAAGTAGGGCTTGTAAGGATACACTCGAATATTCGGTGAACTTATTCCCAGCGAAAACGTTTCGTATTCGTCTGTCTCAGAAGCGAATACCAAATGCGATAGGCACGGAAGATATTTCATTGGGGCCATTCTACTTTGCATTTTTTCAATCTGTAAAACCATATCAATTCAAAATTCTATTTGAAATTTTAAATGATAGCTAAATATTCAACCCTATATACCACTCCAATTGACGAGTAGATATTGCCGTGGTCAAGGGGGGACCAGATCCGTCATGCACTTGTTTACAATTCGACAGGCGGGTTTAGTTGTAAAATTATTCTGGAAAAGTCATTGCGTTTTTTACAGAAGTCGTATAAATCTTAATCGATGAATAAAAACTGGCTCCATCCTTCCAAAAATACGTTTAGAATTGGTTAACTACATTTTAAGCAAAAACTAGCTCCGAGCAGAAAGTCTAATATCAGCCGCAATACTGTAATAAGCTATCCATAGTGAGTGATTTTACAAGCATCCAAACTCTTGAAGGTAAACAATAGGTTCTCGTGCAAAAATAAACCGACAATTGTAAGGATTCACAATTCTTTTTGGAAAGAAAGTCGGAAGGAAAAAAACATTGTATTATACTTAAACATAGTCATAGACATAGTCATGCAATTATTATCTCCCTTTAAAAAATAAACTTCTTAAATAAGATTCTTATTCGCTTTTGATGTAGAAATTACATTACAAAAATAATATTTATAAAGACTTTTAGTATGCAATTTACTATGGAGCAATTGTTTAATATAAAAAGTTATACTTTAATTTCTAAACCTTAAACAGAAATTATCTATGAATTATACTAATAGGGCACTAGACCTCCTTTAACCTATAGGGGGAGGGGGGGGGGGGTTAACCTATACCTAAATATGGGCGGCCCGGTGGTCTAGTGGTAAGACACCGGACTACTAATCCTAAGGTCCGTGGTTCGAATCCCGAACGCGGCAGGAATTTTCAGGGATACTTGCTATCCCCCGCCCAACTAGAAGTGAACAGGTAAGAAACCCAGAGGTAGCTTCGCGTGTATCGGTGCTTTACACTGGGCACGTTAAAGAACCAAGGAGGTCTATTCGTAGAAGAGCTAGGGGCATATGAACCCGGATCTCCTTGTATCCGCTTCTTTCTCTCTCATGGTCCATACCATATATGCCTAGAGCACGGAGGGACCTTAATTCTACAAACACACACACTATACCTAAATATTTCTCATCCTGCAGTGTTATAAAATTGAATAACGACATAAGTCTCAACCACGGAAGTGGTTATGGCTTCAAATATGATAAAAACTAATCTCTCAAGTTATGGTTCAAAATAATGTTAATAAGTTAACAAATCATAACTTTAAACAATGAGTACAGTTCAGGACTGACTGATATTCATAGGTGTTTCTTTGGTTGGTACTCAAAGACCTTTTCATCCTCTGAGAAGAAACAAAGATAGTTAAAAAAGTTAAAACAAATACAACAAATTTACTTGAAGTAAGCTTAAACATGATAACAACTACTTTTGTAAAAACAAACACCATTGGATATAGGTTAAAGACAGTTTTAGATAGGATTAAATCGTTTTCTCCATTTATGTTTAATTAATAAATGTACCTATTTCAAGTGTGTAAAAGAAATTTTCACAGAGTAACATCTCATATTCTAACAAATATTTTTCTAACAGGATTTTTCCTCTCTTTCCCTTTCTTTGAATTTGCAGTGAAATTTCCGAATAACTGAAATTTTGTCAAGACAATTCTTCCCACTTTTTTTTTTTCATTCGTAATTTCTCTTTTCTAATTGAATTCAATATATCACTCTAGAATGCCATCAGGTTCGTTCACCATCAGTACTTTCAGTGCTTTGATTTGGTTATGTTTCTGAGAAGTTAGGATAATGGCAATGTTAAGTTTTTGGGTTAAGTTTTTGAGTAATTTGACCTTGACAGATGACCTTGACCTTGTCAGATGACCTTGACTTTGCTATCAGCAGATGCAGATCATTTAAATCTATCATCATGCCAAATATGAGCCTTGTATCTTGAATAGGCTTGAAGATATTAGCAATGTTAAGTTTTTGGGTTAACTTTTGCAGACAGACAGATGGAAAATGGTAGAACAATATGCCCCGGATCTTTCGATACGGGGGCATAAAGATGCCAACGCCCTGCCACACCCATATTTAAGGGCCAAACAAAATTTTGTGAACATTTTAGGAAAGGGTCACCCAAAGGACATTCTGATAAAGTTTTGTTGAAATCAGCCCAGTTGTTTAGAAGAACTTTTTTAGATTGTTGAGGACAGAGGACGCATGAATGACAACGCTTGACGGACGATAGACTCAGGGTGTTCCTAAAAGCTCCCCTTGAGCATGTTGTGCTCAGGTGAGCTAAAAAGTAAGGGAATTGGCGAACTTGGGTCAAGACATTTCAGTTTGTCATATTTTCACATGTACAAATTCTTTTTTGCAAAGAATGGTTGAATCATTCTTGTATTCCAACAAAAATGTCCACTATCACTACTTTCACTACTTGCTTTGAATTTTTTATGTTAAACTGTAAATTTGTAATGTTCACATTGATTTAATCAAACCTGTATTTAGCAAGCACCCATGGGAGTCAGATATTCAAAAACAGTCTGCTTAAGAGAGATGCCTGCTTAATTATCCCCTGCCATTTTGGCCATCCATCATACAGTCATTCTGTTATTCCCAGGTTCCATCACTAAACTTGTCCAAAGCATATCTCCTAAAGTATAAAAGCTATCAACTTGAAACTTTAGGGGTGGATAGATCTCATGGGGGAGAAGTGCAGTGCACAAGAATTACGACTCTTGCTTGCATGATTTTGGAGTTATTACCCTTTGTTATTTTTGACACTCAGATTTTGTCCGGGGCATATCTCCTTAAGTATAATAGCTATCAACTGGAAACTTTAAGGGTGGATAGATCTCATGAAGGAGAAGTGCAGTGGACAAGAACTACAACTCTTGCTTGTTTAAGTTTGGAGTTATTGCTCTTTATTATTTTTAATACTCACATTTTGTCTGGAGCTTATCTGCTAAAGTATAATAGCTAGCATATTGAAACTTTATGGTTGGATAGATCTCATGGAGGAGAAGTGCAGTGCATAAGAAATACAACTCTTGCTTGCATGACTTTGAAGTTATTGCCTTTTATTATTTTTAATACTCACATTTTGTATGGAGCTTATCTGCTAAAGTATAATAGCTAGCATATTGAAACTTTATGGTTGGATAGATCTCTTGGAGGAGAAATGCAGTGCATAAGAAATACAACTCCTGCTTGAATAATTTTCCAGTTTTTGCCCTTGGTAATTTTTATACTTAAATTATATCGGGAGCATATGTCCTAAAGTATAAAAGCTATCAACTTGAAATTTTATGGTTGGATAGATCTCATGGAGGAGAAGTGCAGTGCACAATTATTTTAACTCTTGCTTGCATATTTATCCAGTTTTTGCCCTTTGTTATTTTAAAGACTTAGATTTTGTAGGGGGTTCAGATTAATTTTTGTACAACTGTGTTTTTGGAAACTCAGTGGTTGCTTGTGTAATAAAGCTTGCTTGCTGCATAGGGCTAATAGCTCAGACAAGATTGACTGTACTTTCATGCATCTGGGATTTAGCAATATTTTCAAGTTGCATGCTCCATCAGTTGCTTGATTTAAAATTCTGTGCCAATTGGACCATTTTTAAATGTAAACCAGAACAGTGGATATAGAATCCCCTGTGAGTGTTCAATAATTGGTACAATGCATAACCTGGTGAAGTGTGTCTAATGCATGTTTCAAGATGGAGACGCTTGTGGGCACTTTGCTATCCTGTGCGCAGATCATATTTAAACAATCAGATACAAAAATCTATTCCAATTAAGTCGACCAATATTTTTGAAATTATGATTATAAAATTTGAAAGTGTATGTTTGATAATTGACCATGAATATAATCTTCCATTTTCTTCAATGCAGATCAAATTATTTAACAGGTTTTTTTTTTCTTTTATAGAGAATTTTGGATTGCCTTGCAAAACAAAAGTAGAGCTGTTATAAAGTGGATTTATACCCTCCTCCAAAGCTTTGAGTTTGATTGTACCTGGACCTTTGATATGGATGACTCAAAACCAATAGGGCATTTCCTTGGGTCATGGACATCATTTGTGTAGAGTTTCATGATTCTAGGTCATTCGGTTCTTGAGTAAGAGTCCAGAAATAGTTTTCAGGCAAGGTTTTATTGTAACCTTGACCTTCATGACCCAAAAACAATAGGGCACTTCCTTTGGTCGTGGTCATTAATCGTAATTTTGCAATTATAGGGTTTTGTTCTTGAGTTAGAGTCCAGAAATTTGTTTTGGATACAGAACTTGATTGTAAACTTGACCTTTGCCTTTTGTGACCTGAAAACAATAGGGCACAGCCTTGGGTAATTAGCAACAATTGTTTTACTGTTCAAGGTCACTTAGTTCTTGAGTTAAGAGTCCAGAAACCAAAATGTCTGAATGGAAGGACAGAGCAACCAACCAACCTATTGATGAGCAGACAGACAGACATGGTGAAACCAATATGCCCTCCTTTAATTTGTAAGTAGGGAGTATAATTAGAAACAAGAGCATCACTTAGTTTGAGATGCTCACAAACTTATGTTATTCTAAAAAGAATGCCTAAAGAGTTATGTAACCAAGTTTCAAGAAAATATCTTCAATAATAAGAAGGATATGTCCAAGTTTAAAGTTAGTTATCTGTGTTATTATTTATCTGGAAGGGCCTGGCTAGGTTCTTACGTAATTTGGTAAGTTTATTTTTCAATACATTAGATTCTGTCAAGAGTTTGACAGAAAAATTGTAATGTGGGTAACTGTATATTAAAGTAAAGTATTAGCTAGTTTCGAACAAGTGAACATATTTCGTTTTCAAGTTACCAAACCCTTGTAAATTCAGCTTTTTACAAGGTTAAGGTTACCGGACGATGATTAAAGTTTTATTAGATATTTGTGGACTATACAAAAATCAAAGCACTGAAAGTACTGATGGTGGACGTTGCTGTTGGCATACTATAGTGATTCTTTCATTTGTTGAGAAAAGAGAAATTTTACATGTAAAATTACGATAAAAGGAAAATGACCTGACGCAAGTTCGCATCTTGCTTCAGATATACATTTCTCAATGTATATTGCCGATCGTCAACCAAAGTTCTGTAATTACAAGGTTTCGATAACTTTCGGCATTATGCCGGGTGTAGTTTAAAGAGTGATTGTCTTATCCATTGGGTATAAAAGTTAAGAAATTACAATTAGATGATCTAGGTTATTATTTTTATTTTGTAATACTTAAAGATTCTCCGTAATCTCATAATTAAAATCATGGTGTTATCTGCTCAAATAATTCTATAAAAGGATGATAATTAATTGTTCCAGAATTTTCAATTTCAAAGAAAGAAAGAAAGGGTAAGTGTTTATATAAACACGTAAAAATTGCAGACCCTCGTCTCGAGATTGGCTGTCACGTGTTCAAAAGTAAAGTAAAACCCCCTTCCATAAACCTTTATCGCATGACCTGAATGCTTTACTTTACCTGCTTAGGCTGTATCGGTATTCATGTGTATTCCGATATTTGTGTGTGTTTTTGGCCATTGTTTTATATACATTTGTAGTATCAGGGGAGGTAACCATTCAAGTAATTCCATTCAACAAGTTTTCATGAGTGACCTCCCATAGACCATTGGGAAACAAGGGGCAAATTACTCACTCTGCCTGAAATGTAGTTCTACTCAAGGGAAACGTCCATCCGATATCAGAATTGCATATGGTTTCGCATTTAAAACATGTCTTTGAGGTTTCAACAAGTTATGTAGAATCCTTGTTTCACTCCATTTTTAAAATACATAGTTGTCAGACAGATACAATTCTTGAAAAAGAGTAAATTGAATCTTAGTGAGCACTACTGTTTTGAAAACCTAAAGTCTGACAGGATTGTTCTTACATTGTATTAACACTGGTGAACATAAACGTCCACTAAACAGAATGAAAATCAAATATAGATGCTTTACCTTATCCTTAAATGTGAAGGACTGTTTCTAGGCTACAAGAGCGTAACTACCAATATGTACATTACACAAGTACATAAAACAAAATAAATACTCTGTCAAAATATTGTTGATGAATATTCAGCTTACATTGAATTGACTATTCATCAATTTTGAAATCATTAAAATTATATCTTGGGACCTTTTGCTCTGTACCCCATTTCTCGCCAAAAGGAGCAGGTGGGCATCAGTTTGATTAAGGTGAAAGAGGATAATACACTTAATTTGTCTAACTACACATTTCTCATTGATATCTAAATATCTATGTCAAGATATGCAAGTTCTATTAATTGCATGATTCCCGTTCCAATGAGAGTACACCTGCTGGCGCGTCGAATGTGGAGCAATCGAACATTGGACCGCATGGTAAAAATGCATATGCTCTAGTTAATGAGCATCTGCACCAAGCTTTCAGTGTATGATTTTATCATCAAATTAATTTACTATCATTGCCTTTTGTTTGGTTGGTTGTTTTCTGTTGGAGTATTGCATGTATAAGAATACAAGATTGTTAAAAAGGACAACAAACTATAAATTGATGGGAAGGTATTCAAACAAACTATAGATGGATGGTATTGAAATGAACTGTAGAAAGATATTATATTCCATTGTCTACATACAAAATTACCGATAACTCTAACCAATGGTTCTGGTGCAGTGCTTGTTCTTGTATCCGTGTAACTACAACAGTAACATGTAGCTTAGACATGTTTCATCTGGCTAAGTATATCTTTGACAAAGAGTGAGAGAGAGAGAGAGAGAGAGAGAGAGAGAGAGAGAGAGAGAGAGAGAGAGAAAGAGAAAGAGGAAGGGGGGAGAGAGATTATTTTATTGAGTTCAGTGGTTTTGTAATTGGTGTTGATGTTGTTGTTGTTAATATGAAATCCTCCAATTTATTAAGAATTGTATAGTTTTGACTGTGGGCTGTTGAATTTTCCTTTTAATTCATGTAGTGTTTGAAGCATGAAATACAGGAATCTATATTGCATAATGTGAGAGTAGTTAGTTTTTTTAAAAAAATAAGCAATTTATATATGTGTAAAGAAATCTATGGATTTGGTATCTACCCCTTTCTGTGTCACTAGGAAGGGTAAGAAAAGGTTTTTAGTCATGATCATAAAAGGGTTGATTCTTATGTTAAACAAAAAACATTCTGCGACAATCGTACGATTATTGCAGAGTAAAATTATTGCAGTTTAAATCAAAATGATAGTGCACCAATTGTTTTTAACATAACCCATTTATTACACTATATTGTACTGGGAAATTTAGCATGTGCATAGCTTAGTAATCGTTCTAACCTCCGCAAGAGTGAGAGAGAAATCCGAGAAAGTATTAGGCTCATAGGGACAAAATTGTAAAATTTACAACTGGTCTAAAGGTGTCACAGATTTTATCGTAGATTTCACGATATGACGCCTTTCTTGAAAGCCCAAAAAAATTTTTCTTGAAAGCCAATTTTTATCGTATGATTGCGATACGACCAAATTTCAATTGTAGGACCTTTCTTGAAAGAGGCCCCTGGCTTTATAAATAGAGTGGAGTTAAAGTGGTACCAGATGTGGGAGAGCCTCTGTCCTGAAACAACAGTCATTTACAACAGCTTACAATATGAAGTCTGTCTTATGGCAACCTATAGCATTATGACATTCCTCTGTAAATTTAACCATTCTTTATTTCAATTCTCTGGGAAGACGTTTAATTCCAAAAGTAATCAAGAATGGTATTTCATTGTCAACATTATGAAGAACTTTTGGGACCATCAAATGAATCTGAAAGTGTACCTGCTGTTTTAGAATGGAAGATTATCTGTAATTTGATGTTGACTTCAATATGCAGAAATGCTATCAAGTAATCCACCGCAATACATGTACATTTTTTGAGCTACAATTACTGTTCACAAAACAGCCAATAGTTACGCTTAAAGGCTCCATCCTGCCAGGGCAAAAAATTATCAATTTTAAAGCCCCCTACGTCTACGAGTACCAATCAACAGAGCGATCACTATAACGGAAATAGACAAGCTAAGAATGATTTGTTCAAATTGATGAAGATCAATGAAAATGCATTTCATTCATTTGATTTATTTTAATTACCCTGGCTATGCAGAGGTTACCAAACCAGGCACTTAGGCTACCGACATTTCTAATGCTATTTCCTGACATTTTCTGTTTGGACAGGAGGTACAGACAAAGATCAGCCTTCTCATAAGTACAGTCTAATCTTTGTGTATATATCCTATTTTATCAATCTGAAGTTGGTAACATTGATAAGATTAATTTAAGAACAAATGATATATTATCATAACAGTCCTCCAGTAGGTTCAGTCATTGCATGAAAATAAGCAGTCATTAAAAAAGACACAATTCAGAATGTTTACTGTTTGGGGTTGTATAAAAAATTGACTTACCTGTAAAAAGTACCAATATAAAAACTCAACCACTGAAGGAGCTCAGACTTACGCAATTGTTTGGGTGTAAATAATTCAGGACAACTAATAAAGTACAGCATGTATTTTCTCTCATCGAGAGCTAAATAAAGATATTCAGGTTACCGTCACTCAACCGTACAATACAACATAATTTGTAAAAATTGAGATCTCAAATACAGTGTATGGTAGCTAAATTCGGTAACTTGATTTTACACACTGTCTAAATCGGTGTGAAAATGAAGAAAACAGAATAGTATAAGTTATTTTATTGAATTGTTTTCTACTTTTACCACACTGTCTTCTTCCTTACATGTCATTTATCAATAAATAGTACGAGCATTTGGACATGTTATCTATGTTATCAGACTGATCTTGGTCTATACCTAATTGCGAAAGCAGGAATATTCTGGGCCCAGCATGACAATGGTTAAAACTGATTTCAGACTGAAATATTGAATCAATTCTGCCATTAACCCTACATTGTAAGTACTAGCTCATTATTGTTCTCTTGTTATAATTCACATGAGTATCCACAATATAGGGTTTCAATGGGGTTTTGGGTACACATCTAAATCATCTATACATTTTTTATGGTGTTAGATTGAGTACTTTAGGTTTTCAATGAGATACAATGACTTGAGACTAATGACTTTAACTACAATTTAGCCAAGTTTTGTAACCTTTTGTGACAAGGGTTTATAACCAGTAGAAATTTGTACAGGTAAAATTCTATATAAGGATGATTATCCTCCTAATGACCTGTCTTCTAATGTATCCATGGAAATCTCAGTTTTTCTTGTAATACAATACATGAGTTAGTTCTATTTATCTATTGAAAGGAGGTCTTGAAGCTGAAGTTATAAATATGATTCAACCCTTTCCATTTTTTCACCTTTAGGCTGGTCCAAATTCAAAAAAGTTGCAGACAACAATAAAGTGGGAGCAGTTTGGACAGAACCATTATTATAATAGAGGATACAGGAAATATTGGTTGGGCAGTCAGTAGAAATGGATGTCACACATTGCAGGGCTTGCATTGTTGACATACCAGTAAATGTTCAAATATGGTCAAAAGCTTTCCAATCTAGATCTACACAAGAATAGTGGGAGAAACATTTTACAGATAGTGGGGTCCTGTGCATTTGTTTTTACATACGCATGTAAATAATAATATAACAATAGGTGTAACGGGAAATGTTATTTGAAGAAAGATTCATTCTATTGCTTGATTCAGTCATTTACTCAACTTGAGCTATTGACTTTAACCACAAAGCTCCTGTATCCCACCCTTTTGCTGTATGAAAATGATGTATCACATTCAATATCATCTGTCTGTCTGTCTGATCATTTTTATTCTTTTATTGAATGGGGCTTTAGGCCACTTTTTATCATTTTAAGTCATATGTGAACAAAACAAAAATAAAATAAAATCATTTGTTGACATTTTTTCTCTACCAATGATATTCTCACCACAAAAAAACAAAAACTGTAATCAGTGTAATAAACTCTCCAAGGTGCTGAACAAAATATGCTTATTCAAATGAGATAAATAACTTATCTATCGATTCAATGACTATACTTGCTTTTGCTCATTAAGATTGATTTTCCCTAAACAATCATTTAAACAATTTTAAGAAGGAATAATCCTTATATGAGTGAAAAATACTCATACAATTCTTACAGTGTTTGGGATTTTCTAATAAACTGAAATGGATGTTTCTTAGTGTAAAAATTGTAATGGAGTACCCCCCCCCCCCCCCCCTCAAAATTTTTTACTTTAAAAACTAATTTCAGTTTAAAAGTAGGGCGTTTGTATTAAAGCAGCTACATAAGGTCTAAATCTTAAAAGCTGCAAATCCAACGAGATGTTGCACAACCTAGCTCTTGTTACAATTTCTAAGAAGACTAACTGCAGATATTGCTATAGATTCCTCTCTTTCAAGTTTAATCTTGTTTAGCTTCTTACTCTAACTTATAACCCCAAAACAACGATGTTTAAACAGGAAAAACTAGTATAGTGCCTTATTTCCAAAAAAATGTAGTATGAGGTCATTTGCAGAGGGTAAAAAGAAAAACGTCATCCAGATGAGATTCTAAGCACAATTGTGCAACATTTTTAATGTAAGGCTGCTTCTTATCCTAATTTCATGTTCACTATAATCTAAATTTTGATAAAGATCAACAGAAATACAATCAATGAAAAAAGCAAGAAAATTAAAATAACAAAACAAAATAACAAAATTTTGCGAGTTTATCATTTTCCATGTAGGCCACAATTGTGAAAACATAAAAAAAACTTTGATTGTATATGTTCTGCTCTTTGTTTTTGGTTATTCAAAGCCACCATCATAGTGCAGTTGGTAGCCTGGGTTCGATCCCCGACAGTTTCACTCATTATTTCATACTACTGGTCTCTCATCAATCAGTTGATAATCGTAGACCTAAGTGAGATAGCAGTTAGAGGCTAGGAAAAGATGTGTTGGTTGTACTGGTGAGAGAAATACCAGGAATCCATTGTAGTGTGCTCCAGCCGCAATATAACTGAAAATTGTTGAAAGCAGCATAAAACTCCATTCAAACAAACAATTTTTCACATGTGTTATCTAGAAGAGGGAAAAGCCTCAAGTGCCCAAAGAGCATTTAGCGCTACTTTTCTTGTATTACATACAAAAGGGATGTGGCTTGCATGAATACAGAACGTGCTCATGGAGATGTCAAGAGAGTAATCTGAGGCCCAAAGGAACAGAAAAGGGATGTGACAAGGTCTAACCTGGGTTCTGTAACATCATAGCCATTGTAAATCAAATTGGACCTAGCTCATTTGGTCACAACTTGATAATCCTAGCATCATGAGTTTGAATCCTAGTTCAGCCAACTCTCATCCAACATTAGACAAAAGTCATTGTGACAAGGGTGTTTGATTCCACCAATGGTATGAGCAGCTGGTGACTCAGATGAAATACTGTTGTTGTACTGGTGCGAGAAACAGCAGAAGGCATGGGTAAGTGCACCAGCATCCGCGATGTTAAATGTGGCTTAAAACCTCTCCTTTTGACCCTTCAATCATACATGAAAGTTTTGTGAGAAATGTTTAAAGTTTGTGGGCTTTATCAAATTATCGCTTAAAGGAGATTATTTTGAGTGAAAGTGTTGGAGGCATGGTCTTTACCCTTGTTTTTCTACAGATCAGCTCCATTTCCAATTTGAAGGAACCTTCTTGTGACCCTATAATCACTTGTCACAGGGAAAATGACAGTCAATATTAACTTAAGGGCCAAACCTTCAAAAAATCAATATTGAACATTAGGGGTATAGGTATTTACCAAAAATTCTAGGAACCAAGCCCATAAACTAGGGGTCATGGGCAACTTGGCCCATGCTAGTCTTTTAACCTGTTCCTGTGAAGGTGTCAAAGAAATTCGGTACTATTTGAAGACTTAAACAAGAACATTTTAGGTAGAAATCTATAGGGCCCTTTTTTCTTCAACCATCCACCTACTCCACTAGTGGCAGAGGGGTGCTTCTGCAGATACATGAAGGATGTAAACACCCTAACTACAGCTACAACCTTCATCTTTTTGACAATTTAAAGTATATAAATGTAATACACACAAGACATGTGTTATGTGTATGATGGTGGTTACGCCCCTGAAATCTGTTTTCCTTCCTTTGAAAGTATTTTGTAAGGATGCATGTAAATGATATAACTTTTAAAAAATTATTAGTTTAACTTGATTGTTAAATAGGGATAATCTTTTTATTAGAGCTTAGATGTAAAGTAAATAAGTGCAGAAAAGATGTGCCTGACATGGGACTCAATCCCACAACCCGGGAACACCTACTCTACAAACTCAGCTACCCGGATACATGGTCATGAGTCTACCCGCTGTCGATCACTACAGATGTATGTCAACCATATCAGTTATAGTCCAGTCAATCTAGTACATTGGTTTGAACTAATTGCAACAGAAATTATAATTACACCATATGATAGAGGATAGAAAATTGAATAGGTAAAAAAAAGTTGCAATTTTTCGCACCAGGCAAAATGAAGTTATTAGCATTTTAATTTTTCAAATCTGTTATAATTTGAATGACAGATATCGGTCTCTAGTGGCCATTACCATGTAATTAGACAGACATTTCCAGTGTCAGGTACAGTAGTTAATGGCCATGTGGGCAATTAAAAACTGATAAGCCTTCGGCTAGAGGGTGATTTAAATACACACTGGACAGTTAAATTTGGCATCCTTTGCAAATACTGCTCTTTGTTTGTCAGTGAGTACATGTAAGGACAGCTTATAATGTATCTTAAGGTCTGAATTTAAAGGAGATTTAATCAAGAATATAAAAGTTGTAATCTATTTGTGTTGCTCTCTATCCCTTTCTTTTATTTTAATTCAATACTGCACCAAACACAACTTTTTCGCTCTAATAAATTAGGTTCCTTTGACTTGTCTAAAAATCATGATATTATGATTACAATTTCTTGTTCCATTATCCGTACATGTAATTACTTATAAACTTTCTGACCTTGTATATTAAATATTGATGCATCCGAAAACAAATACAAAATCTCATGAGGCAAAGTTTCAATATATGCATTAGTTTTCCCTTCGGTTATTTGGAATTTCTTACTTATATCTGAACCAGTTTGTCGCAATTAAAAATATTTGATTAGCTTTATTCATCTGAAAAATATGAATATATATGAATTCAACAGGCATTTACTTTATCTATTTATAAACTAGTGGTCTTATTTGCAAATAATATATGTCTGTTTGACTATTTGCCATTAAACTATTGTGACTCTTTGTGTGAGATGCAATTACCATGTGAGAACAAATTCTAACTGTATAAGTAAAACTTTAAGGGATAATGTGTAGCTCAGTGGTATGGACATTGGTCTTACAATCTGAGAGGTTAGAACTAGGCTTAAATCCCGCCTGACCTTGTAGGTTTATCTCTGGAAGTTCATATTAAATTTCGAGTCTTAGGAAAGTAAGTGCTCTGTTGATTCCCAGGACACACATTAGTATTTTTTTGTCAAAAATATAGCTGGAAGAGCTGAAAAATAATAAACCATTTATAAAGGTATGCCTTATTGTCAACAAGCATTCTCCTCATTGAAAAGAAGGGCATGATAGTGATTTATTTTGTTTGTCTTTTGTAGCACAATCAATACATTTCACATATTTGTTTTGAAATAAAAGTTTTGAAAAATAATATAATTTGAATTAAAGTCAATCTATAAAACTCATGTTACAACATTCCTGAGTAAATACAATGTAATTGTACTTTCCCATAATTTCCAGCCACTAAGATTTCAGCTCATCTGAGAAATTGGTTGGGGTAATTTCGATATTTCAAGGGTATAGTTATACAATATTAATTTATTGTTGAAAATAATGATAAGTCATTCGATATCATAAATTCTAACTTCATATTTTGGCATGTTACATCAATATGATGATTTATCAAAACAGGCAATGAAACTATTACTATATTTAATTCCTAAACAGGCTGTCCTTGGTATGTATCCACATATTATGGTGCAAAGGGTAGGCATAAAAAAGTGTTAAAAACATATTTTGCCCCTTCTTACAGATGGCAACTTTTTTTCTGTGACTAACAAGGTGTTATAGAATATGAAAAACAAAAAATCATTTCTGTTGCAATTAGTTCAGGGTTTGGTGCTAGATTTTGCTAGATTGACTGGACTATTAGCGCAGTTTTGCATGTATATATAACAGTGTATAAAGCACTTGTCTAATATACATCATGTTAAACATTAAACGTTAAAATGCCTTGGTTCCGCAATTAGCAGTCCAATTAGCGCTCAATATCTATGATACTGGCAACGTGTCAAGGATCACTCTATTTTGAAACTGCATCAATATTATGTCATCATAATAAATACATCCATTCAAACAAACAAACGATAAATATTTTACCTTTTGGCCAGATTTGACAGACGAACAAATCTTGTTTACTTTCAGTTACAACAGGCCAAGGCTAAAAAGCATACAGGCTGCACTATAAATCGATATCGTCATAAAAATACACGAGCCTACGTCGAGCTACCTTGATTTTGGTTACTCTGTAGGAGGCATGCTAATCCCATAACTTCTCCAACGCAACTAACAATAAGGTTTTATCACGATATATGACAGAGCAACCCTTCTTCTTATATAGATCATAGTTAAGAGAGCCTGGAGAGGCGGAAGAGAGAGAGAGAGAGAGAGAGAGAGAGAGAGAGAGAGAGAGAGAGAGAGAGAGAGAGAGAGAGAGAGAGAGAGAGAGAGAGAGAGAGAGAGAGAGAGAGAGAGAGAGAGAGAGAGAGAGAGAGAGAGAGAGAAGGGGGTGAGAGAGGGAGAGAGAGAAAAATATGGTTAATTCAATTGTCTCAATTCAAAGATCAAGCACTGTAAATGTGCGGTACTTAATTGAAATGCAACGCTTGTGTTTGATTCCAGGCTTAAGATGTCTACTATGATTTTTGAAAAAAAAAACAACAACAAACAAATCATGGGTCAATTGAAAAACTGGTCAATCTATACACCGTGGCACATTTAAAGACACATGTGTGGAAAACGTTCATCAACGGACAAAGGCTAAATCATAAGTCTGAAAACAAAATTAATTCAATATCTACCTGCCAAAGATAAGCATTGCATTATTCAATTTCTAAGGTTTTAGTATATACCAACCCCAAAAGTTACGTCCACAAATACATATTCTCTTAAAACCTTAACCGTTTATTAAATTACTTGCATTTTTTATTTTAATACCTATCAAAACTGATGACCGGGTTTTTGCATATTGGGGCCTTGTTCCTTTCCGTAGAAACGTTTTCTAATTAAACGTGGGTCCCATTAAACGTACCCCCTTACCTTGCTGGTCTGATGCACAAAGGTTTGATGAAAATCCCTAATTAGCATGATCTTGTCTTATTTATTTGGTCGTTTGAGACTAAAACTTCGTCACTTCAGCTTCAGCAAACTAACAGGGTCAAAACTTTTTGCACCGTGCTTATTTTCTGAATCTAGAATGATTAATCAGGCTACCTTCCAGTGAACGGATTGTTGGAATGCGACTTCTGGCTGACCTATGCTGGATCAAATATCTTTTTCAATGATTCATTTTACAGAATTCCCGGATGGTCCCTTATCGCGTGACGGGTCACATATACTTTTTGAACGGGCGTTAAAACTTAATATACCACATAAGCCGATGAGTTTAGTTCAAGGCAGAATAAAGGTCTATTCAGGTAAAATAGGATAAAGGATAATATACCCCTTGGGCGACGCACAGGGAATTTGGTGAGTGATGTTGAGCGGACTATATAAGCCCAATCAGGGGATTAGGGGGCCACTTCCAATTTGAACGTGGACCAATATGCTTTATTATAGTAAGTAAATGTTGATTCTTTACCATCTTGAACTTTTTCAGCAACTTTCTTTAGGTAGATCGATCTGAATTATTTCAAACAAAACATCAAGTTCCAAAGCTGTACCTGCGCAGATCCAGGGTTTTCTCTGAGGCCAACCAAGTTTTCTTCGCGGATCGAGCAACTCTAGCTTGGACAAAGCTGCAGTTTCGAAGTTTTGTTCGCCGGATGAACAAAAGATTATTTGTTTTCCGTATTTTATTACTCAATAACGAAAAAATCAGTCTCTATCCCCGGCGGAGTGCATGTCGCGTACCTATTTTGCTCTGAGTAAAATTCGGATCACGGCTTGTTTCAATGGGCGAACGGCTTCATGATTTCGAGAACTTTTCGGGAAAATGAAGTTATGCCTGTTTTCTAAATATCATTCCGATCATTTGACTAGCAAAATGTCGTAACTACAGTTCGATAGCTCAGTGCGAAAAGGTTGGAACTCCCTTTAAAAATATGGGGACGGTTACAACTGTTTCATGCTAAGCCATCGAGTATTGTTAAGGCTGTAGTTGCGATATTTTATTAGACCTTTGGCGAGTATAATATTGATTATTGAAACATTTTCAATCGGTTTTCCCTCCTAATAGAAATAATCTGGTTATGCACTTGGAACAGTCACCGTCGGAATTCCCCGGATTACTTTTAGCTAATCGGAACATCACTTGTGCATTTCCATTGCAGCTTCATCGGGAACACCATTCGGAACATCGCTCGGACTTTTCCGTAAACTGGAAAGTTGTCTTTTCCGTAGAATCGCCGAGGGTTCCCGATTGCGGAAACCCTCGTCGATTCTACGGAAAAGGGCACTTTCAAGTGTACGGGAAAATTCGAGCAATGTTCCGAATGTTGTAAACCGCCCAGCCCAGCACTGCGTTCGGGATGTCGAAACGATTTAAACTGTTTGCAAATCATGCTCCGCTTTACAAGTAAGCATGTGTATGTGCAAAGCGAATTACCCTGTTTTGCAATCCAGAACGCCGGATATTGTTCCTTGTTTTTGGCATGACAGGGTATAGGGTTCGTAAATTTGTTTACAATATTTATGAAGCTTGAGTACATGAAAGACTTGAGTTACAAGGTTTTTGTAACCCAGCGACTAATTTTGCTCGGCTTTTGCTCTGCACTGCACGTTAACACTTTGTTTAAGGCTCTTCGAAAATGTAAACGATAATTGCGGATCACCTTTTGAAACAATCCAATAGATCTTGTTAATAAAATCATAAAATTACGTCATTATTAGACCACGCCTCATATTCGAAACACTGAGGCTATCAGTATTTCCAGCGGGAAAATTTCAAACTGGATAGGTAGATCTAGAGAACTTATTCCTTTTTTACAAATATATATATTTTTTTTATCAATTCCATGACCAGATCAAAAGATCTGAAATCAAATGTGGATAAATTCGCTCCTCCATTTGTTATTTGAAGAATCTTAAAACACAGTGACTGCAGCTATAAAAAGCTGTTTATGTTATGATTTAATGTTCATCCATATTTGCCACTTGGCAATAAACTTAACTTCAGGTAAAATCCTAAAGGCAATCTTGGAATTGTACTTGTAAGATCATAAAGATATATTATCCAAACCTTTACAGTAGCCTATATCAGAGATCAGAAAACATGGTTTTAGTGAAGAAAATGCAGGATACAAGCATTTAATTCATAAAAATCATGATTCTCAATATTTATTTTTTCACTTTTTATCTTGACAAGTATCAAATAATATTTTATGAGCGGGAAAAACATGTTTGCTATATTGTGTGTACAGATAGTTAATGGTTTGCCCTTGTATTTTAAAGTTTCAGTTTGTAGCCTGGATGGTCGTGGTAGATGGCAGAAGATATGGTGGATGGCAGAAGATATGGTGGAGTTCACATCAACAACTATTGAAAGTTAAGTTTTATTTATTTATCTTAATTATTCAATCATTAGTCATTTAAAATGTAATTGTTAATCAAAGGTAATAAAGGAGACTCTTTTCTTTTGGCAACATCATCATTATTTTTCAAAATTAATCTCTTCATTATTTAATTGCTATTCCTGTTCTCGAGGATATTAGTTAGTTATTTAGTTAGGATAATTTATTTTCCAACCTGCCAAATTGTTAAACTGGACAATGCACCGTGGTTCCTTACGATTTCAGAGTATGTGTCCTTCCAGATATAAGTCATCTAGTTATTATAATTAATTCCTACCTGTCGGCATATTTTAACTGGACAATACATCACAGTTCTGACCAATGTCTCTCTATGTGTTCTCATGGAAATTAGTTGAGTAGGTCAGATATTCAATTCAAATCTTACTCGTCCTACTAGCCAACATATTTAAACTTGACAATTTACCAGTCCATTCCAATTGATGTCTCTGTATATGTTCATGTGGAAACAAGTTAATTAGTTACGATATTTTTTTCTGTCCTGCCAAATTATCTTATCAGGACAATGTATCACTGTTCCAATCAATGTTTCCTATAAAACATGTTGATTGTTCTTTTGGAAATAAAACAATTAGCAAGAATAATTCATTACAACCTGCCAAATTAATTTTGCTGGACAATACACCAAGGATCAAATCAATGTGTCTTTAGGCGTTCTTGTGGATATCAATTAATTAGTTAGGATAATTTAGATATTCTAACCTGCCAAATTGTTTTAACTTAACCACAGTTCCAATCCATATCTCTGTGTTCTTGCAGAAATGATTAAATGAGTAAGGGTAGTTAATTTCAATCTACAAACATATTTTTACTGGACAATGTATCACATTTTGAATCAATGTATCTCTATATATTCTCGCAGAGATAGGTTATTGAGGTAGGATAATCTACTTCAACCTTTCAACAAGGACAATTTATTTCAATCTTTCAACATTCTTTAATTGGGCAATGCATCTCATTTTGAATCAATGTCTTTCTATATGTCATTGTGGAAATAAGTTAGGGTAGTTTAATTCAACCTAAGAAATAATGGACAATGCATTGAGGTTTCAATCAATGTCTCTCTATGTGCTCTCTTGGTTATAAATTAATAAGTTAGGATAATATATTCAAACCTGTATACATAAATGAATTGGACAATGCTCTCAATGATTTATTCTGACAACTTTACATATTTCATCTGGAAAATGCATCGTGGATATACCAAAGTCACATTCTCCCACAGGATATAAGTATCAAAGTTTATAAGTTAGGATAATTTATTCCAACCTTCCTACATATTTTAACTGGACAATGCAACATGTCTCCGTCTAATGTCACACTATGTGTTCTCATTGATATAAGTAGGTGAATTATTTAGGCTTAGTAGTTATGATAAGTTTTTTCTAACCCACAAAATTGACATTGGTCAATTTATCGTGGTTCCCACTAAAGAGCATTGTATGTTTCTAAGGATATAAGTAAGTTATTAATTTTCGTAGATGTCTTACTTTATTTCATACTGATTATACACTGATATTCGCGGCGGCATTTGTAGAACAATTTCTTTACATAAGGTCCTGTATGTGCACATTTATCCTTTTCTCACACAGTTTTCTAATAGTAATTTAGTCCAGTTGATAATCATTAACCTTACTTATTTTCTCTATTTCTATCTTAATGGTATTAACATTAATTTGTTTGTAAATCACAACTGCATAATTTATGTTATGGTAAGTCTATACTGGTAGTTCAGATGTAAGGTTAGTGGATTATCAAGATTAACAAACTCCCATCTAAATGTTTCAAATGAAAAAGATTAATGTAAAATTTATACAGAAAATATCAAATTGTTAAAATCCAAACAAATTTTTATTTTTTTGCTCTTCTGCTAAAGTATCACATTTTCAAAATCATCATCTACATTTACCATCTAATGACTATCTCGTCAATGGCCAAAGCACCCTCCTATTATTGCACTCATCCTTTACAACACCATTCATACAACATGATGCTTAGTTAGGTCTTGTAAGTGCTCGTTTATCCATTTTACACACTACTTTATGATTGTAATATATCGGCCTTGGGGGATCAAAGCCTCCTAATTACAGCTCGAAAGCTGGAGTTAGTATGTTTTGATCGCCCATTGACGATATGTCTATATAGTCTGCCTGCCAGTTTGCCAATATCCCTCATCCTTTGTGGCGCCATTTATACAACATTATGCTGAGGTAGGTCCTGAATGTGCACATCCATTTCACAAGTTTTCTTATTGTAATATATATCTGTAAATAATGATTATCTAAGGCGTTTGTATTAGTCTATTGAGTCTTGCAGATTAACTAACAATATTAGCAATAACAAACATGTTAATTTGAGCCACATAATTGAGTCATGTGTTTTAAAATTAAGATGTATGTGTCATTATATTGGTAATTAGATTGTATTTGGCTATATAGTCTGGCAGCTTTACTTACAAAATTAATACATGTACTAATAACAATATATTTAAGTATAAATAAGCATTGGGGCCCCATTATTAATGTTATATGTTTATAGTTAAGTAAGATTGGTGTGTTATTATATTTGCCAATTAGATTGTATTTGTCTACTTGTATATAGTCTGCAAGCCTTACTAACAATATTAATAAACATTGTAATAAGAGCCTTATCATAATTGTTAAGTTTAGAGTTAAGACATGTCTCCCAGCGTTACTAACAACATTAATATTTATAAACATGTTGATAAGAGCTTCATCATTAATGTTGTTCAGAGTTAAGATGTGTCATGTAAATTAGAGCCTCATCATAGATGTTATGTTTAAGTTTAGATGTGTCTGTCAGCTTAACTAACAATATTTGCTAACAATATCAATAAACATATGAATAAGAGCCTTATCATGAATGTTAAACATGTTAGTTAGAGCCTAACAATATTAATCCTTAGGACTTTTTTAAATCTGCATAATAGAGGTTAAATGTTCAAAGATTTATGATATTATTGACACTACAACATTGTTGCATTGAGCACTTGTAATACTTTTTCCCATTCTCCCTTCTTTCTTTCTTTCCTTTTTGGTACAAACATCATTCGTCTATTGATCAATGGCCAAAGAATCCTTTTCATCTGTAAGTATCAACATCAAGGGTCAAACCAATTTTTGCAAGTCATAAAAAATTGAGGTTTTAAGATTTTAAAAATTTGGTAGCAAATTCTCAAATCACGTTTAAAAGCACCCCAATAAAAGTCATTATAACTGATTGTAGTGGTAGTAGTAGTACTTGTAGTAATTATACAATTTTTACTCATCCCTTCAACAATAGTATATGCACATTTATCAATTTCACTTAATTTTTTTTATTGTAATCTATGTCTGTATATAATGATTATCACTAATCTCTGCATGTTTCTCCAACTCTCTCTCCTTTACTAACAATATTAACATTAAAATAATGTTAACTACACAAATATTATTATGTTATTGTGTTTGTCAATGAGATTTATTAAGTGTTTGGAACAACGCGATTAGGTGTTTGATACATATTTAGAAATCAAGGAACTATAAGAGCCGCAAAAATGTTTTTCCTCTTCTTCTAATACATCAATTCTCTTTAAGAGTTAAGATCTTTATGTCATTAAATCCAAGATTTAAAGGGTGGTCCATTTCGCATTTAGTTTCGAATGACATTTATAAAATTCACTTACCATATTCATTTCCAAGCGCAAAACAGATGTAACTGTATATGTTTATAGGCAGTTACGATTGTTTTGCAATGAGCCTCAATCTACCTTGTGATATGCACTTGAGGAATGGGAAAATCTGGGCGTAACCAATCACAGCACAGAAAAAAGTGCGCATGCGCATGACTTCGGAAAAAACGGAAATTTCCGATCATTTTTTTCCAGCCGCCATTACTGCCAGATGCTGTACGCAAAGGTTTAGGACGAATATTCAAAGATATACCTTATTAGATACCTTGCACACCTTGCAATCGTTTGGACTAATCGGTAATTAATATCTGTTTTGGAAAATCTTTCCTTTTTTGTTGTAATTCCACATGATTTACGTCTAACCACAAGCGGTTTTTAATCAAATTTCCCCGCTTGGAAAACTTCCGTAGTCGTATATTTAAGGCTTCATATTACATCGAGAAATTACTAGTAATGCAATATAACCTCCATTATTTAATAAATGTTTTTAATTGTCAGAGATATTGATTGCTGCTTGAACCAAATCTAACGTACGGCTTTAATAGTAGTCGGAGGGAGCAGAAGCCGGATAAGCAAGCCGTTCCTTTACAAGGGGAAAGGGTTCCAGAAATTTAACATTCTGAATTAGTCTAAGCTCTTGATTGGTTTTATCACAATTGCTTAATATTATTTAATAACGATTTCTCGTTCTCAATCAAAGTTTTCTGGTCTGATGTGTAACTCAGGCCACACCTTACATTTTCTGCCCTATTTACATTCAACCGCCAGTTTCACCTAAAATTCGTTTATCAGGTAATTAACTGCTTAACACCTTTTATTTGAAATAGGATATATTTCAGGGCTTTTTTTCGTTCTTTAACAGAGGCCTATTAAAGGCTACTTCCCAATTAAAAAAAGGCTCTATTTTTCCCATTTGTGGCAGAAAATTTTCCCAAATTGAGAGATGATTTTCGCACTATATTAATTTTTTGTGTTCAAAATTCATTTTCTTTGATATTTACGTAAGTTTTATGACTGAAAAGACTAAAAAAGGGGTTATGTATCATCAATCTTTGCAAAAAATGCATGAATTGTACTTTTAATACTTTATTCAATCAAGCATGTGTTTCCCAATTCTTCTGAAAGGCGCACTGAAATTTCCCAAAATGAGCAGGCTAAGGCCTCTTCCCAAATTCTAGAGAAAAAGCCCTGTATTTAGAGGTCCGAAATTTGAATTTTGAAAATGACCTGAGACCAGGAACTTTGAAACAGACATTTGAACCTTGGGGCCGAGACTGACAAAATTCAGTATTTGGGGACTAGTCATTTACTCCAATTTATAGGGGCCATGGGCAACTGGGGCCCTACTAGTCTTTTCCCCTGAACTCACTTTGGGTATTCAATCAAAGACACTAGTTTCATGAAAGGATTACAACTACGTCAGAAAATGACTAACAATTTTAACTTTAAGAGACCCTGGCTTCAAAAATTCAATATTTAACATTGGAGGCATAGGGATTTTCCGAAAAAATCTAGGGGCCAAACCTAAAATCTAGGGGCCATAGGCGATTGGGCCCCTGCTAGTCTCTTTCCCTGTATGTGAAGTTGGTTGGAAATATATTCAAAGATAGATAAGATAATTGAATTGATGCCAATTACCCCTTGTTATGCTTAATTCAGAATATTCCTGCTTTTGCCTGAGGTATAGAGTTAGACTAAGAACAGCCCACGCATATGTGCATTCTGATCTTAGTTTATATACCTGATTTTCTTATTTAAACCAGAGGACTTGCAATTCATTCTGCATGAAAAGGGTCAATGAGTTAAGGGCTTACAGTTGAACCCTTTGTCTTTGGAATTTTTGT
This sequence comes from Fragum whitleyi, assembly GCA_948146395.1. NCBI lineage: Eukaryota > Metazoa > Mollusca > Bivalvia > Cardiida > Cardiidae > Fragum > Fragum whitleyi. Next base: position 51,943,301 of record OX411552.1, on the reverse strand, counting down.
CAGTTTAATCTTGCTTAATTACTCTTTGGTATTTCAGTACTGAAAATCCGGGGATGTAAAGAGAATCTATGATCAGATGTTTTTGGTATGACACACATAATTCCTAAAATTGGTAGGTTACCTTAAGATATTTTTATTTCATTTTTATCCTTTTCATATAAAACATACATGTGATTTTTGTGTACAGAATACCAGAAATGTCATGATCTCATCTCAATGTAAAAGAGTTAGGGGATCAGAATACAAAATAGTAATGTTATGAAGTAAAGTTTACTTCATAACATTACTATTTTGTATTAAAAGGGTTAAATGCATAATTCTTTTGTACAATAGCAGCAACCGGTTGTAAGAAACATATTGGATGCATACACAAAAGCACAAAATTGATCGATTGAGTGGAGTTTTACGCCGCTTTCAACAATTTTTTCCTGTTATATGGCTACAACTGGAGCACCTAAAAATGGATTCCCAGTATTTCTCTCACCAGTACAACCATCACATCACCTAGCCTCCAGCTGCTATCTCACGTAGGTCTATGATTATCAACTCATTGGTGAGAGACAAATAGTTGGAAAGAATGAGTGCCGCCATTGGGGATCGAACCTGGGACCTCTGAATTGACAGTCCGAGGTGCTACCAACTGCGCAATGACGGCGGCCTTTGGTCATGGAAACCAATTGTATAAACTTTCATGATTCTAGATCACTTTGTTCTTGACTTTCCTCTACTTCATAGGTGGTGGTCTAACAATTTTTCGCCCTTATGAAATGGGCAGCTTATGGGCTCGGATAAATCGTTGTGTTTGTATTGGTGTGAAAAATGACACAAAGCCATGGATAGGAGAACTATCTTTCAGTCATTATGCATCAGATGGACCATCTTATCTCATGGTTTTCATGTAGGACCTGTTGTTATCATAGAGGGGTAAGAGGACCTGTAATAATTTTGGCCTATAGGTCCTTCAGAGAGGGATTAATCTAAGTTGTTAGAACTTGTTTCCCAATCAATGTAAAATAAATAGGTTTAAACCAAACCTTCAGGCTGATGGCAAAAAGTATTTAGTGTTTAACCCTGCTTATATTTTGTAGGTAGCATAATCTAGTGGACCTCTATCAAGTTTGTTCTTATCAAACCCTTGATGTCAAATTTTGGCTTCAACCAGGCATATCCCGTTTCACATAAAAACAATCTTGCAAATCCCTTAAAATCTTCTTCTCTAAGAAGAGAGCTTTTATATTTAGGTATGTAGCATAATCTAGTGGACCTTTACAGATTTTGTTCATATAATTCCCCTTGATTCAAATTTGTGCTCTGAATGGCCCCCATCCCCTTTTTACATAAACACCAAGGAGGAAATCTTAAAAACTTGTTCTCTGAAACCAGAAGGCAGGGTGACTTTTCTTGATAGTTTTATTTAAATGACTTTCATCAAGTTTATTCATTACATGATGCCCCTATGTTCATATAAGGGCTGTGTCCAGGCATATCAAGTGGTTCTGAAATAAGTTGTCCTACTTGTCCATGAAGCTGCATGGACAAGCACTTTTTCATTGCTTAGTTGTCCGTGGACAAGTGAAAAATCTCAAGAAAAAAAAAATCTTAATAATTTCACAAAGTAAAGGTTAGCTGTTTTCTTAAAATGGATTTAAATAAATACAATAATCCGTAATCAACAGTAAATGAGACTATTTATGGATGCCTCTTATAGCAAAACCAATGTTACTTCAATATCAAAATTTTAAGCCGCAGTCATGGTGCAGTTGGTAGCGCTTTGGACTTTGAATCTAGAGGCAGGGTTGGCAAGTATTGATCGGGGCGGTTTAACTGGGTCGTTTTAACCGATTATAACTTAATTGACCATACTTTCACACTTATAAAATTATAAGCACACTTTCACATTTATAATTGCTATCAGATGTCAAACAATATTTATAACTAACATCTCAATGACCATTGATTGTATATTGATAAAACAAAGACACACCAATAAAATCATTAGGACAGTTCATACTTAATTAGTGTAACATTTGTTGGTCCCTGGTAGATCCTGAAATATCTAGAAACAGTCAGTCAGATTTTTATCCCCCGCCGTTTTCGGCGAGGGGATATAGTAATGGTCTCCGTCCATCATTCTGTCATTCCCTCATTCCGAGGTTCAGTCACTAAACTTGGCCGGAGCATATCTCCTAAAGTATAATAGCTATCAACTTGAAACTTCATGGGTGGATAGATCTCATAAAGGAGAAGTGCAGTGCACAATAACTAAAACTCTAGCTTGGACAATTTTGGAGTTATTGCCCTTTGTTATTTTCAATACTTAGATTTTGTTCGGAGCAAATCTCCTAAAGTATAATAGCTATCAATATGAAACTTTGTGATGTATAGATCTCATGAAGTAGAAATGCATTGTACGAGAACTACAACTCTTGCTTGCATAATTTTGGAGTTATTGCCCGTATAACAGCTATCAACTTGAAACTTTATGGGTTGACGGTTCTCATGGGAGAAGTGCAGTGCACAAGGACATCAACTCTAGCTTGCATAATTTTGGAGTTATTGCCCTTTGTTATTTTAAATACTTAGATTTTGTTCGGAGCATATCTCCCAAAGTACAATAGCTATCAACTTGAAATTTTATGGGTGGATAGATCTTGTGCAGAAGAAGTGCAGTGCACAAGAACTACAACTCATGCTTGCATAATTTTGGAGTTATTGCCCTTTGTTATTTTTAGTACTTAGATTTTTTGCCCTTTGTTATTTTTAATACTTAGATTTTGTTCGGAGCATATCTCCTTAAGTATAATAGCTATCAACTTGAAAGTTAATGGGTTGATAGATGTCATGAAGGAGTGGTGCAGTGCACAGGAACTACAACTCTTGTTTGCATACTTTTGGAGTTATTGCCCTTTGTTACTTTTGATACTTAGATTTTGTCTGGAGCAAATCTCCTAAAGTATAACAGCTATCAACTTGAAACTTTTTGGGTGAATAGAACTCATAGAAGAGAAGTGCAATGCATAATAGCTACAACTCTTGCTTGAATAATTTTAGAGTCATTGTCCTTTGTTATTTTTGATACTTTGATTTTGTAGGGGGTAAATGTCTTAAAAGTTCAAAAGAATCCTTTATATATTAGGCTTCAGTTTTACTATCAAGCTTTCGCAGCGGGGGATGGCCATGTCCAACATGGCTCTTGTACATACAAATATTCTGGCCTTTAAATGACTGTATTAAGTTCTTCCTATTACTCTTTTATAGTTTCTTTTACTGTATGGTTATTAAGATGTTCAGATTATTTCAAAAAGTCAAAAAAAAAAATAAATCTACATTAATTTGTTTTATGTAAGAAAGTATGATGACTTCTTGAAAAGACCAATCGACCAACAATCAACCACTGTATTGACCAGAAAGCCTGTAGCCTTTCAAAATGGAAGAACTTGTTTCTATCATTTCTATGACTACATCATCAATAAAGGTTGCCTTAGTTATCAAGCCAATAATATCATAATACAAGAATATTTTACACAAAGGCATGATGGTAGGGTATGGTTATATGAATTGACCAGTTGACCACCAATTGACCAGTATTGACCGGTTTAAACCAGTATTGACCCGGTCTGGTCAATACTCCAAGCGACTGGTCGATTGCCTATGCTGTCTAGAGGTCCCAGGTTCAATCCCCGACAGTGGCACTCATTCTTTCCAACTATTTGTCTCTCACCAATGGGTTGATAATCCTAGACCTATGTGAGATAGCAGCTGGAGGCTAGGAAAGAATGTGATGCTTGTACTGGTTAGAGAAATACTAGGGATCGGTTGTTAGGTGCTCCAGCCACCACCATATAACTGAAATAATGTTGAAAGTGGCCTTTAACTCCATTCATTCAATCAATATCAGGAAAATTAAGACTATTTATTTTAACAAAACAATGCTTATAATAAAGAAAGAGCAAGTTGGTTTTTGATACAGACCAGACAGTTTGTGATTGTCACTTGTACGTGGACAAGTTGACTTTCAAAATATTTCAGAACCCCTGATATCCCTTTTAATGGTATTTGCAGATTGCTGAAAATATTCCGTGCTATTGATCTTATGTAGAATCTATCTCCTTGTTGACATCTGCCTATTTAATTGATGTGATGTGCCAGGGGTCAAAGAGACTAGTAAGGTGAGCGATCTAGGACCATCATGGTCCTTGTGTTTACTCTTTCATAATATGAATAATGATTAATTTTTTTCAAAATCAAAAGCAGAATAAAAGAAAAGTGGATTTATGCTTTGCCCCAGGTAATGTGCTTTGCCCCGACTATCTCGTTATATCTAGAGTGCACTGTAAAATTGCTTTTTTAGAACCTTTCTCTAGTTAATTGTATATTCTTGAAGTAAGTATCAGTTATGTGTTTAAAAGTACTAGATTAAAAATTTAAAAAAGTGCTAGATTAAAAATAAATGTTATCAATATGTAAAATACAATGTTAAATAAGTGATAAATTGTTAAAATACATCGAATCTTATTAATGTAAAACCTTAATTTTGAAACAATAGGTTCAATTCTGGACTACTACACTGACTATTCTAGGAGGGGGGATTGCGCATTTTGGCACATACTTTTGAAAAGTCCTCCTATTTTTGAAGATGATGGGGGATTTTTTTTTTCATAGAGAAAAAGCAAAAACTCCCTTTTTTTGGCAATTTTGAGGATTTTCAACAAAATTCCCCAAACTTTCTGAATCCTAGAATAGACACTGCTACTAAATGCAAAAACAAGAATAATGAATTGGATACAACTTTCTCTATTAAAGTTTTCTGGCCTGATTCACATGTTTTTATAATTCTTATCCGCCCAAAGGGTTGTATTTTGTAATGCCCCCCTCTATCTGTCTGTCCGCTTGCAATATTTTGTGTGCACAACTCCTCCTAACCTATCAATGGGACTGAAATGAAAATTGCCACAAATAATTTCTATGATGTATAGTTGTGCATAGAATATTTGAAATCTAAATCACTCTAATCATTCTTGAGTTATCTTGAATTATTTGTCTTTGAGTTGAATGAAAAATAAATTTCTTGTGAGCTCACTTTCTCCTTCATATTTTTTAGCTATCATTCAAAATGGAAATCAGAAAGATAACCTTTTCATATATTCTCAACATAGGCATACCTTCAGCTGTAGCCTTTACATTTTGAGTTTTTACTTTTAGTAAAGGCAAATTAACCCTTGTCATTCCAAACCCAGAATATATATATACGACGTTAACACTGATGAGGCGATATCCGAAACATGTTTGTATAGCTGAAAATTAAATTAAATATCATTCGTTATAGGCAAGTGAAGTCTACCTTTTATTTTCATTTATATATATATATATAAAAAACACTGACTCACAATTAGACTACATCCATCGCTCTTAGCACTTATTTCAATGCTTTTTTGCAAGGGGTTTTATTCAGCATGACAAGGATTAATGAATCAAGGGTCTTCAGTTTTAACCTTTGCTTTTTGAGGTTTGGTCATTATGAGCTTGCTTTATCAATCTTTTAATATTTCCGATAATGACAAGCATTAGATGTGAGGAGGAACTATGTTTAGATGATTTTTGGTGTGACACACTTTATTAGCTCACCTGAGCACGAAGTGCTCAAGGGAGCTATTGTGATCGATCGTTGTCCGGCGTCCGTCTGTCCATCTGTCCGTCTGTCCGTCAAGGCGTCAACTTTTTCTTTAAACGACATCTCCTCCTAAACTTATGGGTCAAAATCAACCAAACTTGGCAGAAATATTCCTTGGGTGGTCCCTTATGAAAATTGCTCAAATGGAAAGAATCCGTGCCATATCACGGGAAAAGGGGCCTTAATGACAAATTTCTTGTTTTCACTCTAGAAGCCACAAATATGGTCCAATCTTCATGAAACTTGGTCAGAATGTTTGTTAGGTCATGAGGATGAAGTCTATTGAAAATGGGAAGGATCTGTGCCATTTCACAGAAAAAGCTGCCTTAATGACAATTTTGTCAACAATATCTTTAAACGACATCTCCTCCTAAACTTATGGGTCAAAATCAACTAAACTTGCCAGAAATATTCCTTGGGTGGTCCCTTATGAAAATTGCTAAAATGGAAAGGATCTGTGCCATATCACGGGAAAAGGGGCCTTAATGACAAATTTCTTGTTTTCACTCTAGAAGCCACAAATACGGTCCAATCTCCATGAAACTTGGTCAGAATGTTTTTAGGTCATGAGGATGAAGTCTATTGAAAATGGGAAGGATCCGTGCCATTTCACAGAAAAAGCCGCCTTAATGACAATTTTGTCAACAATATCTTTAAACGACATCTCCTCCTAAGCTTATTGGATAAAATCAACCAAACTTGGCAGAAATATTTCTTGGGAGGTCCCTTATGAAAATTTCTCAAATGGAAAGGATCTGTGCCATATCTCGGGAAAAGGGACCTTAATGACAAATTTCTTGTTTTCACTCTAGAAGCCACAAATACGGTCCAATCTTCATGAAACTTGGTCAGAATGTTTGTTAGGTCATGAGGATGAAGTCTATTGAAAATGGGAAGGATCCGTGCCATTTCACAGAAAAAGGCGTCTTAATGACAATTTTTGTTTACTCTCTAGAAGCCACAAATATGTTACAATCATCATGAAACTTTGTCAGAATGTTTGTTAGGTCATGAGGATGAACTCATTTAAAAATGGGAAGTATACATGCCATATCACAGGAGAAGGGATCTTAATGTCAATTTTGTTGTAAGAGCTCCAAACGCCACAAATATAGTCCAATCTTCATGAAACTTGATCAAAATGTTTGCCAGGTCACAAGAATGAACTCTGTTGAAAATGGGAAGGTTCATGCCATATCATAGGAAATGGAGTCTTAATGATAATTTACTTTAAATATCAGGTGAGCGATTTAGGGCCCTCAGGGTCCTCTTGTTCCTTTAAATAGTAGGTTATTTGTTTATTGTATACTGAGCACTAGTGAACAGTCATGTTTATCCTTTTCCTGTAATGCTTGGTTCCCACTACTGATCAAATCAACTTGATCAGGTAAAAAGACTGAGGATTTTAAATTAGGAAAATACATTTTCATCAATTTTTTTTAAATGCAAAACAAATTTACTCAATGATAATCAGATCATAAAACAGTTACTAAATGGTGGTTCATGGAACAGTGAAAAGCTATTGACCTTGTTATAGGTAATGGCATTTAGATCTATAACCCTCAGCCTTTCATATCAGGCAACAGTTAAAAATGTCATCCCTCCACCTTGGGACAATAGTTTCACAAAACACCATGTATAATATTTGTTTGCTATTTTCTTATTGCAGTTAGTTCACACAGCAGAATTTGACCCAGCTCAGTCACCAAGAGGAAGGTTATACATCATTTTGTTACCTTTTCTTTCATTTACAAAATGCCCAGTCACAAATCAATAAGAACAGAGACATGTCATTTTACCATTATTTCTTTCTGTTTGAATAACTGAAAATCTTAACATACATGGCAAAGTTCTATCAGCCTTTTCTACACAATCTGCTCAAATTTCACATGGTGATATATCTCAATGAAATGGTTTTTCTATCAAGGTCAGACTTTGCAAAACTTAACCTTGAGAGGTTAATTTTTTCCAAATTTATTAAAGCCCTAGTAAAGTTACAATGCTTATACTTGGTATGATAGTGATCTCCATAACATACATCTTCAGACACAAAGGTCAAGGTTATTTATCTAGAGCAAATCATATTTATTATGATACTTATGCCCCCCCCCTCCTTTCAGAAAGATTCGGGCATATTGTTTAACTGCTTTCTGTCTGTCTGTCAGCAAAACTTAACCAAAAAACTTAACAATTCCAATATTTTAAAGTCTATTCAAGATACAATACTCATATTTGGCATGATGATAGATCTCAATGATACACATCTACTGGTTACAAAGTCAAGGTCATGTGATAAGGTCAAGGTCATTTGTCAAGGTCAAATAACTAAAAAAAATAACCAAAAAACTTAACATTGCCTTTATCTTCAAGCCTATTGAAATTACAAGCCTAATTTTTGGCATTGTGATAAATCTCAATAATGTGCATCTGTAAAACCTAAGGTTAAGGTCATATGACAAGTCAAAGGTCATCTGTCAAGGTCAAACTTCTTAAAAACCTGACCAATAAACTTATCATTTTTCAGTTTTTTGAGCATATTTTAGATACTTTCCCATAATTGACATGATGAAAGATCTCAGTGATATACATCTGATGTAATCAAAGTCATGGTCATGTGAAATGGTAAAGGTCATAATTTTGAAAAAAAAATGCACGGGGCATTTGTGTTTCACAAACACATCTTGTTGTTAAATTACTTCAAACCTATTAAAGATGTATTGGTCATATTTGTCATGATGATAGACCTCATTTTTAGCTCACCTGGGACGACACACTCACCAGGTAATAGGCTTTCACCAAGGACGAAAGTCCTTGACAATTTGACATTGACCTTATTCGGACTTGAGAAAAACTTCAACCAAAAAGCTTTAACCAAAAAAACTTTAACCTAGCTTATATGTGCGAATGCTTTCAACTAGGATCATAATTCCTTCATATACAGACTCAACATGTAACAGGTCTTCACAAGGGACCAAGGTATTTGACCTTGACCTTTTATTCAGAGAAACTAACAAGAAGACAAGCAATAAATTGAGAACGAGTTTTCACGACCTCTGACAGACGCCTTTAGTTAAATCGAATCAAGCCACAATTCACTTTTAATAATGTCTTTCTCTTGAATATGAGATATTTTCTAAATGCTGTGTTGAGCTATTTCATAATTTTATTTCTTAGACAAAAAATTTTAATCAACATTTATTTTATCCATCAAACTATATTCCAAAGAAGCGATTTATTTCGAGAGTTATTTGGCTACAATATATGCATTAGATGTTAATATTACAAGACAATGGTCACAAACTGTTGTAATTAAGCAGTATTATGTGTGAACTTGTACAATAGCTTTATTGAAATTGATTGGTCAACTTACAGCTTGCATTAGCTGGAATTAGTTTGTTTTGTTGACAAAACCTTCTCCACCTGTGATAAACACATATTAAGTAGACATACACATGCAAATTTTCTGTAGCATGTTTTTGTTTGCGGCATTCATGGGTGGTTACAATCTGCAAATTTAAATCGCTGCAAAAAGCCTGATGTTATGAAAACATGAACATTTCTAGCCGCAAACTTTTCTAGGTTTATAGTATATTTTCTGAATGCCTTTCCGCATCATACTTCATTTCAACATTCATTAGATGATAGGCTATGACCTGTTACCAAGATCCTAGACACTGTGACCTTGAATTACTTTTAAAACTTTAATTTATTTCCTTTTACTTGCATATATTTTCTTAATGCTTACAGCTAGGCAATAATGCTTCATAAATACCGATAAGATGATCAACCTTATATTTAATAACTAAAGTCATTAGACTGTAGGCTTTCACTGTACCTTAAGGCTTGACCTTTTACTGTACTTTAAACAAAACTGTGTTAATATTTATTTATTACTTCTCAAACAGAATGATAAATATTAGATTATGGAAGATAATATAGTAAAAATGACCATGAACTTTGATCTTTTGTTAAGCACTGTTGGTTTGTGACAAGCAGGAGTGTGGGCGAACTTTGTTGTCCACAAACAACTCTTGTTAAGATAACATGGTAATGTGATTTGCTAAAGCCAATGTCAAATATCAAGAGTAAACTTTTTTTCCAGTAGCATTAGTCTTTCAAAAAGTCATTGTTGATTGTTTTGTTATATAATTAGACACCTCTTTAAGTATTTTCTATGAATTAAGAAATAAAACAATGTCTTTTTATTTATGAAGATTTCTTTGACATAAAAAGAGCTATATTTTGTATTTTAGACAAAAAATGGTAATTAGTGGAAAAATCCTTTTGAAAGCAAACCCTGCAACATAAATATATAAAATTGTATGAAATTTTCATAGATTTTATTATCATGTGACCTTTCAATTGAATGTATTTTTGTGATATACAAGGCTCAGGTATTGTTTCAGAGTGCAATGGTTCTGATGAATGATAAAACAATGGAGAAATCTTATTCAACTTGAGACTGGAACACATGACAAATGAGGAATGAAGAGTAATGAAGAATACCAGAAGATCAAAGATGATAACACAAAGCACCACAGGGTAATGTTAAGGTCAAGATGATGACCTACTGCGTTCTTTCAACGGTGGCAGCAAATATCCTTTCCGACATTTGTCTCTCACCAATGAGTAATAATCGTAAACCTGTGTGAGATAGCAGTCTGAGGCTAGGAAAGGGTGTAATGGTAGTACAGGTGAAAGAAATACCAGGAATCCATTGTTAGGTGCTCCGGCCTCTGCGATATAACTGCCAAATTGAAAGCGGCGTAAAACCCATTCAAACAAACAAATGACATACTGCCCCATATTCACCGTTACATACGACACTAAATTTTGCCCCTATCATTCCCTGTTGGAGTACTAGCTAGGAACATTAAACTTCATAGGTGGATAGATCTCATTGAAGAAACATGCAATGCTCAAAAACAAAATGCCTGCTTACATAAACTTTTAGTGAAGGCATTTAAGGGACTTTAATTCTATCCAGAGCATATCCCAAAAAGCATCAAAAGTATCAACTTTTATATTTAGTGCTATTAAATCTCATTGAGAAGAAGTGCACTTTACAAGAAACTTAATTTTTGCTTGCACAATTTATGAGCATATCTCTTAAAGAAAAAAAACAGATATCAACATATCAGCTTTTGCCCAAAAATTATTAGGAAATTTCAGTTTTCCTGACTTTTTTCTATACACTTTGAGATGTTGAGCTAATTTTTTGTATGTGAGCTTGCATCAATGAGTTACAGACCCAAGTTTGAGTTTGGTTCTGGTCCATTGATTTTTTGCTCATCTGAGCATGAACTATTGTGATCATCTGATGTCTGTGGTCACTTGTGAATTTCCGTTGTGTGACATATGTTGTCAGTTGTCTACATTTTTTTAAAAAAGATATTTTACTCTTTGACCTTTGAACCAATCTTGATGAAACTTGGAAGGCATGGCCCTGGTGCATCCTGTTTTACATAGTAACAAAGAGCAAAAAACTTCAAAAAATTTTTCCAAAACCAGAAGGTGGAGGACATCAATCATATTTGGTACGCAACATCATCTAATGAACCTTTTTCAAGCTTGTTCATATCATGTCCCTGCGGGTCAACTTTGGGCTCTGCCAGAGTGATCTCCTATTACATAGAAACAGTGAATTCTGTATATGTGTAAATCTATTTCTCTTAACCCTTGTCATGCTGAACCCGCAATATTCCTGCTTTGGCAGGAGCTATAAACAAACATCAGCCTGCACATATGTGCAGTCTGATGTAAGTCTACACCACCTGTTTCTCACTTTCAAACAAGAATTGAACATAGATCTAGTTTTTTCAAATAAGAATTGACCTACAGTTGGTACTTTCAGTGCTTGTTGCCCTTTATTTTGATGAAAAATTTTTGCCAAAATTTATTCAGCATGACAAGGGTTAAACAAGAAACAGACAGCTAAAAATTTGGTGTTAAGCTTCATTTAATTTTTCTATATGAAGTTTGTTCATATGTTCTCTTAGGATCGTATACTTGGGCTCAGCCCATGTGCATCCAATTTTATGTAGAAACAACATAGGAATTATTTCAACAATAACTGAAAAACATTTCAGGGCATTAAAAAATCTCCTCAGTATTGGACGTCTAGGGGGTCAAGGAAGCTCTGGTGAGCAATTTAGGATTGGCAGACTGGAATGAAACTTTCACAAAACTGTCATCATACAATATGCTTTGCACAATAAAGTCAGGGCTATGTGTATATTGTCCTTGGTGAAATTGTGCTGTGTTGCACAGCCTACTGAAGCCTAATGTAAACTTACTAGTATCTACTACACTTATGAAAAGGACAATTAAACTAAGCATCTGCTTCTTCCAAGATCAAGGTCATCTGAGAAGGTCATTCATTTAAGGACAGGTGAAACATTGTAAATACATAACCAAAATGTTAATCTGTTCAAGACTGTTAAAGAGACATTGCTCATATTTGTCATGATGATAGATCTGAATGATAAACATCTATTGCTACCAAGCTCAAAGTCCTCTGACAAGGTAAAGGTGATTAATAAAAGTCAAAATTTTAGCTCACTTGAGCACAGCATGCAAAGGTGAGCTTTTGTGATCACCTTTTGTGCATAGTGTGTTGGAAGTTGTCAACAATTCTTTAAACATCTCCTCATTAACCAATAGGCAGATTTCAACAAAACTTTGCAGAAATGCTCCTTGAGTCACATCTCAAAATATGTTCATGAAATTTTGATTGACTCCCAAATATGGGTGTATCAGGACGGGGCAGTTTTTGACTCTGAAATCTTCAAGCCTCTTCTCCTTGGAAACCAATGGGCTGATTTCAACTTAACTTGGAAACTATTCCTTAGGTGACCCTTTTTAAAACTTGGTCATGAAATTTTGATTGACCCATAATATGGGCTTATAGGGTGGGGTAGTTCTTGACCCTAAAAACTTGTACATTTTCCCATCATTTATCAAAGGTAGTTTTCAACCAAACAAGGAATATTTTTTCTTTGTGTGGCCCTTCTCAAAACTTGTTTGTGAAACTTTGATTGACCCCCAAATATTGGCATGGCAGGTAGTTTTTGACCTAGAAAACTTTAAACATCTTCTGCTCAGTAAACAATGGGTATATTTCAACCAAATTTTTCTGAAATATTCCTTGGATGACCCTTCTAAATGTAAGTGAAATTTTGGTTGACATCTAGCCTCAAATAAGAGATGGAAGTGTGAAGAAGATTTTGACCCTGAAATCTGTAAGCATCTTTTCCTCAGTAACAAGTGAGCAATTTCAACTTAACTTGGCAGATATATTACTATTGTGACTCAAATCAATACAATTTACATGGACATGGCGAGGAGGAGCTTTTTTCACTGTGAACATAATCACTTCCTTAACCTGCAGTTGGAAGGGCGAGGGACTCAATTTAGAGGCCCCCGGTACAATCCCTGATGGTGACACTCATCTTTTCAGACTATAAGTCTCTCACAAATGGGTCAATAATTGTAGACCTATGTGAGATAGCAGCTGGGGTATAGGAAATGATGTATTGTAGGACTGGTGTGAGAAATACCAGGAGTCCATTGTTAGGTGCTCCAGCCGCAGCAATATAATTGAAAGATTGTTGGAAGTGGCGTAAAACCCTGTTCAAACAAACAAACTCCTAAACCAATTTTAGATGAAATTTTGCCAGAATGTATCTTCAGTGATCCGTTACAAAAAATTGTTTGTGAGATTAATTGGGCTGTAAATATGGGCATGGCAGAGTCACTTTCACTTCAAATTTATCAAATAACATCTCCTCCTCCTGAACAAATATGAATGAATCTTTGCCAGAAAGTTACTAGGGTGAGATCCACTGAACCAGTAAAATTAATGTGACTGGTTAAGGCCCTTTTCTGGCCCTCTCGTTAACAATTTTCCATTTCTGATGCATTTGTGTTTCTTAGAACACATCTTGTTTAAGTAATGCCCCCTTTTTCATGCCTTAAGGACATGAAATGTAAAAGGGGAGGGGTGGTAATCACATGATAAAATTAATGTGACTGGTTAAGGCCCTTTTCTGGCCCTCTCGTTAACAATTTTCCATTTCTGATGCATTTGTGTTTCTTAGAACACATCTTGTTTAAGTAATGCCCCCTTTTTCGTGCCTTAAGGACATGAAATGTAAAAGGGGAGGGGTGGTAATCACATGATAGTTATCTGAATGTTTTCTCTAATGTATTTTCTTTCTCCAGAACCAGTGCCTAAAGATGGTTAAAAATCAATATTTTATATTATTAACTTTATATTTTCAGAGGGTTTAAACAGAGCAGCAGATATACTCGTTCTTCTTAACCATCGACTTGGCTTCAAGAAATGCTGTTGTTGTTGAGAAAAAGATTCAACAGGGTTAAAAGATTCAACAGGAGATATCATTCATGGACATTAGTTAATCTGTGTAACATACTTCACAATGCAACAGAAAGCATTCAACAATACTATGTCATAGACAAAAACATGAATGTTTAAAAATATCTTTTTTGAATATTAGATTTTTTGACAATCTTTAATACTCAAGATCAATAAGTTATCTGTTTTGATAGTTTTGATGTTGATTCTATTTTATAAATATATAAGTCTGAATTATCTGAGAAACATGTACTGTTTGAAAATACTTTTACAGAAAGCAGTTATCACACCCCCAACCAGTGCAATGCAGGTTACTGCTGGTTTTACAATGTCAGTCTGTCAACAGATCAAATTGATCCTTTTATTGTCCATCTGTTGATTATTTTCAACTTAACTGTTATTTGAGAAAACTGAAAGAAAAAATGAAGATGTTGTCAGCACAGAACACTATGGTTTTCCATTACATTCTATCTGTCAAGTTATTGACCTGAAATTCTGGATAATTTTCACTAACAAACAGAAACCCACCAAATGTTTATTCAAAGTCAAGGTCAGAGCTTTATTTCAAACATTCAAATAAATAGGTGGAATCAGGATTTTAAAACTAATTTGACAAAGTTGTTATCCATTATCTGTAGCTAATGCTACATTGAATTGATTTTTTGTTAAAGTCACTGAACAAAGTGCAATGGATTCCAATTAAAAGCTACATTGAAATCAGCAATTTTCATTGTTTTGATGGATTATTTAGAAATATCATTAGAGCATTACTGGATGATCTCACTGCCAAGCAAGTGAAAATACTGAAGGATTATACCCTGCATTTGTTCTTTTCACCCTTTTTGACATTAAACGACTTGCTAACAACTGACATCATGATGTTGCATAGTAATCACATGCAAAATGGCATGCTTCAAATTAAATTCTTCATCAAATTTCCACAATAAGTTGAGTTATTGCATTAAAGATAACGAATAGCCAATTTTTATGTCCCCGTATTGAAAGATCGTGGGCATATTGTTTTACTGTTGTCTGTCTGTCCATCTGTCTGTCTGTCTGCAAAAGTTAACAAAAAATTTTAAAAACTTTACATTGCCAAAGTCTTGAAGCCTATTCAAGAAATAAGGAACATATTTGGCATAATGATAGATCTCAATAATCCACATCTGCTGATACCAAAAGTCAAGGTCATGTGACAAGGTCAAGGTCATCTGGCAAGGTCAAATAATACAACAACTTAACCAAAAAACTTATCATTGCCAATATCTTCAAGCCTATTTAAGATACAAGGATCATATTTGACATGATGATAGATCTCAATGATCTGCATCTGCTGAAACCATGGTTATTGTTCTAGGTCATCTGTCGAGGTCAAATAACTAAAAAATTTAACCAAAAAACTTAACATTGCCAATATCTTCAAGCCTATTCAAGATACAAGGATCATATTTGGCATGATGATAGACCTCAATGATCTGCATCTGCTGATACCAAGGTCATGTGACAAGGTCAAGGTCATCTGGCAAGGTCAAATAATTAAAAAACTGAACCAAAAAACTTAACATTGCCTTTATCTTCAAGCCTATTGAAATTACAAGCCTATTTTTTCTGTTTAGATGAAGAGAATGGTCTCTGTCAGTCATTCTATCACTAGACTTGTCTGATGCATATCTCCTAAAGTATCAACCCAGCATTTTTATACGCCGCCGGAGGTGGACGTATATTGGCGTTATCTTCTCCATCTGTCCGTCCGTATGTCCGTCCACTTTTCTTGTCAACGCAACTTCTCTTAAGTTTCTGGCTGGATCTTCTTGAAACTTGGTCAATGTTATCACCTCAATTGGTAGATGTGCATAAAGGAAAGATTTTATGGTTCGTTGATTTTTGCCTGAGTTATGCCCCGTAAAATCTTAGTCTCTGGGGCTTATTGCCTCAGTTATGCCCCCTTAAAATTAAGTCTCTGGGGCTTATTGAAATTGCATCCTTGTGAATGCAACTCTTCCTAAGTTTCTGGCTGGATCTAAATGAAACTTGGTGGATGTTATAACCGAAATTGGTAGATGAGCATGAAGTAACCGTACATCCATCCACTTTTCTTGATTTTTGCCTGAGTTATGCCCCTTAAAAATTTAGTCTCTGGGGCCTATTGCCTCAGTTATGCCCCCTTAAAATTTAGACTCCGGGGCTTATTGAAATTGCAGCCCTTTGAACGCAACTCCTCCTTATTTTTTATCTTTATCTAAATGAAACTTGGGCAATGTCATCACCATAATTTGTAGATGTACATGGATCAAAGATTTTATGGCTCATTTATTTCCCTGAATTATGCCCCCTTAAAACTTAGTGTCTGGGGCTTATTGAAATTGCAGCCTTGTGAAGGCAACTCCTCCTAACTTTTTGTCTTGATTTAAATGAAACTTGGTCATTTTGAATTTGGTTGTCAAAATAAGTAGTGTCTACAATTATTTTCGCGAAACAGCAGCAAAGTGGCGGCATATTTTGTGACTATGGCACTCTTGTTTTATTTTAAACAATGTTTCTACTCTTTGACAAACATTAGGTAGATTAATCTAATAGATCTGCTAAGTGCTACTCAAAGATTTTCCCTAGTATTTATTTTTTCATGGACAGAAGACCTCAAAAATGGACTTGCCAACAGAACAGCCCAAAAACACACACACTTCCTGAGTAATGCCCATTTTCAACTAAGATTTTTTGCATGCATAAAGCACCTACAGCCAAGCAATGGCACCTACATTGGTTGCTCTTATTAGCTCACCTTAGCATAAAGTGTTCAAGAGGAGCTTTTAGGATCACCCTGAGTCCGTTGTCAACAACCTTAAAAACCTCTCCTGAACCACTGGGCCAATTTCAATGAAACTTTACCAGAATGTTCCTTGGGTAAGCCTTTTCAAAACTTGTTTGCAAGATTTGAATTGGCCCATAAATATTGGCATGGCAGGACAAGGGCTTATTTTGAGCCCACAATCTTTACTTGAATCTTCCCTTGTTGGCCCCTCAAAAATTGGGAGTGGCAAGGTAGGGCATATTTTGAATCTCCTCAGTAATGAACGGGTGGGCAGGGTCTTTTATCACTTTAAAATCTTTGTAATAACATCTCCTCTCCAACACTCAAGCAAATATGAATGAAACTTTGCCAGAAAGTTACTTTCATGAGATCCACAGGAACTAAAAAATTCAGGTCAGTGGCCAAGGGCCATTCTGACTCTCTTTTTGACAACAGACGAAATTTCAATGCTCACATAGGCTAAACTTGACCACGTTGAATGCAACCTCGTATGCGTGTGACGAGATATTGGCTCAGATTCCTTGGTTTAAAAGTCGCCGTCGTAACGCCATTGGTTGCGTGTCGGACTCTCGTATGGTCCAGGATTCGATCCTTTCCCAATAATGAGAGGATGATCATACGTAGGATCCTCGGAAACGATGTCTCGTGGGTACATGTAAGATTATAACTATGAATTTATGGTTAAGTGCTTCAGCCCCCGCGATATGACTACGATTTCTGACTACGGTTACTCGCCGTAACCACAATATCGTGTGGTGCCCGTACGGCGGCATACGATGTCCGTTCGACGATCGCGCGGCTTTAGGGGTGCCGTAGATTCTTTCGATTTGGTTTAAAAAACAGTTATACAAATTTTAAAAAAATCGCAAGACCACACGGAGACTAGACACGTCGTAGAGACATCGCACGGCCACCGTGCGATGTTTTGCTTATAGGTCTTGAACGAATCACCCTACGGGACCCGCGCGGATGTCGTGCGATAAAGCCTAGTTTACATTTGCCACGATCGCCGTATGATATCGCAACCTGCGAATTTTTTTTACGATTTTTTGGACATCGCAGACAGCTACGATCTGTGGCGTATGTGTTCACAATGCCGCACGGTGACCGTGCGATTTGGAAAATATTTGAGGGGGAACATACCTTAATGAGAACGTACGGGTCCCGTGCGATATCGCAAGGTAATCGTGATATTCCCGTGCGGAGATCGTACGGGTTCCGTATGGATATCGAGAGGATGCCGTGCGGTCATCGCACGATTCTACGGGTTTTATTTTGGATGTTTGATAGTTAAGATATCTTGCGATTTCCGCGCGATCAACGCAAGGCTTCCATGCGGTGTCCGCACACGGCTACAGGATTACGATTTTGACGTGTATTACATTTTTTTAACGAGATCACAGGTGTCTGCGGTGTCCGGAAGACCGTGCGATGATCGCACGGGCACCGTATGTCACCGCACGATTTTATGCTTACGGCGAGATACGGACGCCGTACGGGCTCTGTAGGCCAAATGTAAACGAGGCTTAACCGCGCTACGGTCGCGTGGTTTACATCGTATTTAGTTGACAAAACGCTTGGTCTCCGTGCGAGGATCGCACGATAACCGCACGATTTTGTGAACACAAGCGCCGTGGAAAATAAAATTGTACGATGTCAAAAATATGATAAAAAAAATCGCAGGCCACCGTTTCAAATGTAAACTAGGCTTTAGTGGGCTTTACATTTACCACGGTCGCCGTACGATATCGCAGCCTGCGATTTTTCTTACGATTTTTTGAAGTCGCAGACAGCCACGGTCTGCGGCGTTTGTGTTCACAATGCCGCACGTTGACCGTGCGTTTTTAAAAATATTTGGGGAACATACCTTAAGGAGACCGACCACCGTTTCAAATGTAAACTAGGCTTTTTGGGCTTTTCATTTATCACGGTCACCGTACGATATCGCAGCCTGCGATTTTTCTTACGATTTTTTGACATCGCAGACTGCAACAGTCTGTATATGTATGTGTTCACAATGCAGCACGGTGACCGTGCGATTTTTAAAAATATTTTGGAGAACATACCTTAAGGAGACCGTATGGGTCCCGCGCGATATCTCAAGGTAATCCTGAGATTCCCGTGCGGAGATCGTACGGGTTCCGTATGGATATCGAGAGGATGCCGTGCGGTCATCGCACGATTCTACGGGTTTTATTTTGGATGTTTGATAGTTAAGATATCTTGCGATTTCCGCGCGTCATCGCAAGGCTTCCATGCGATGTCCGTGCGGTGTCCGCACAAGGCTACCGGCTTGCGATTTTTAAAAATAGGTTTAATTTTTTTCTAAACGAGATCGCAGGTGTCTGCGGTGCCCGTAGGACCGTGTGCTGATCGCACGGGCACCGTATGTCACCGCACAGGCATCGCACGATTTTATGCTTACGGCGAGATACGGGCTCCGTTGGCCAAATGTAAACGAGGCTTTATACTGCACTTCAAGGGCTATGGCCTAACCTTTCAAGACTCGAACATTGGATTATTATCACAGAACGATAAGTTAGGGCTACAGCCGGGAATCCACTTTAAGATTGTTATAAGCGGTGTTTAATCCCATTAAAACAGACAATCTTTTGGGTTAACATTTCTTGTCCCAAAAATACATATCCGAACAAGAGAGCGAACCAAGTTTTTTTTTACATGAAAAAAACTTATTCCATTGTCTCTATTTAAATCCTGATTATGCGTTTGTGAGCATTTCATAATAATCCGACCAACCATTACAATACTATAAAACAACGATTTTATTAAAGAATGATGTCAAAATATGCCAACAGCATTCTGTTGGGTGGACACTTTTTGTCCCCAAAAACAGACTACGGGAATAATACAAACGAAGCTTGTAGCATAACAATCTATTTCATTTTATATTTGACAGATCTTACCCAAATTATATTGTCTGATCATGACGGCTTAAAAGCTTTCGATAAATATTAATGATTGACATCATATTATGATAATTGTATTCTGTTGGAACCTCCCCCCCCCCTTTAAAAAGGTCTTATCATAATGTAGTTGAACATTCCTTGATTTCTATATGAATAACAACAAACGCGATATATGGACATTTTTGGCCCCAAACAGACTACGAGAATATGTCGACCTTAAAAACTATCTTAATGTATATTTGAGTGATATGACTTTATATCACATGGTCTAAACAAAGTTGTACCTTAACATTGGATTATAGTTCGAAGAATGACGCAGCCGCCGTCATATCGCAGTGAGTAGCGGGTCGGACGGTCAATCTTGAGGTCCTGGGTTCGATTCCCGACGGCGGCATTCATCCTTTCCGACTATTCGTCTCCCACCAATGATTTAATAATCATAGACCTATGTAGGATAGCAGCTCGAGGCTAAGAAAGGATGAATGAGATGGTAGTACTGGTGTGAAAAATACCAGGAATCCGTTATTCTATCGCCGCCGCGATATAACTGAAAGATAATTTAAAGCGGTGTTAAAGCCAATTCAATCAAACAAATGAATTCATGACGACAAAATATGATAACGGCATCAAGTTTGGACATATATCTAAATAGGTCAAACCAACAGAATGTCATTATAAAGCGTTTAAACTTGATCCTCATTTGGAATGAGAATAACTGCACTTCTAGAACAATGGAACACGGGTAGGTTCACCAACAGCCGCGAAATAACTGCAATAATGTTGAAATTGGCGTTTAAACAAGCGCAAACCAATTAGAACTTTGCCTCAGCCGCTTTGCGTTATGATAGTGAACGATTGTTTATGTAAAAGTTTGACGCAATAAAACTTGTAAATATTTGACGCCATATAATGTCATTGGCTTCGGATAACGTGTGCAAGATGCTTACACTAGCTATATTAGCTTCGGCATTGAGAAGGCCATGCATTTCTTTAAAATTAAAATGTTTCATTATTTGTCAAAAACGACAACGCCCTTTGTTTACGTAAACCGTGCGTCGAGCTCATTGACACATTGAGCCGCCACACGTGCATTTGTGGGTAACAGCGAGACAAACGGGCTATATACAGTCCAAGTGAAAGGGGGATACTACAATACAGCGTTTGAGAGGAACGTATGCTCTACGTGCAAAAGCCAGCTCATATGCACAACTTTTCAGCGAACCTCCCAAACTTAATCAGAAAAACGCAACATTTTCACTTACTTCAAGGCTATTCAAGATACAAAGCTCATATAATGTAATATGAAAGCTCTTGATTGTGTGCATCTAGATACCAAGGTTAAGGTCATATGACAAGGTCAAGTTCATCTGTCAAGGTCAACGTTTAATAAAATCTGCAGTTTCGGGAAGGCATTCATCGATCTCATGCACATCTTGTTGTTGTGGTAAATTGTCTATTGCTTAGTTCATCAATCATATGTCCTTAATCCTTATAGGGTATAATAGTGCATTAATAAAGTTCTGTTTTATTCTAATTGTAAGACCAGCGTATACGTAGCAAACACACACACACACAAACAAAAAAACACGGACGTTCGCTAGCATATCTCGCCATCAATATAATGTTTATAACATTTTGGCGTGTGGGTAGAGTATGCCAGCGAACGAGTAGTGTATGCATAACGTATGAAAGCGTATAAATAACGTATACATAAGTTATGAATGAGTTTCCTAGGTCTTACGCTTGACATATATCCGATATGATTCCGAGAAAGAAACAAGCGGCCCATGGCATCGGCCAGAGACGCTCTACTGACCCCCTTAGAAAGCATATTGCATCATAGTGAATGAAAAGACCATTTCTAAGTAACATTAGTCTTATGTAAATGGCAAAACAGTTTTAATCAAGTTTAAAAAGGTCCCCATTCCGGTTTATACTTGTTGCACCTGACCCATTTGCACAAGAAACGATCCATATGATGGTAATATAATTTTATGTAAGTTTGGAGCGAAAGAAACGATCATTTTACTAATTAAAAACCAGGGAAAACTAAGAATTCTACAATGATGATATTGCTTCACATTTTCACAAGGCCGCCTTTCCCGTGATACTCTAGGGACTTGGTGTATTTTCTAAAGGCAAGATCCTTACGATGATGTTTCCATTCTGTGTAAAATTGAAAAAACAAGATGTGTTTGTGAAACACGAATGCCCCCGTAACGGCATTTTTTTCAAAGTTTGACCTTGACAGATGACCTTGACCTTGTCACATGACCTTGACTTTGGTACCAGCGGATGCGTATCATTGAGATCTATCATCATGCCAAATATTAGCTTTGTATCTTGAATAGGCTTGAAGATATTGGCAAGGTTAAGTTTGGTTAAGTTCTCGGACAGACGGACGGACATGAGTAAAACAATATGCCCCCGATCTATCGATGCGGGAGCATAAAAATCAGATGAAGAGTTGACTTTATTTCAATTACGACAGACGCGAATTGATAGACGAAATCGCGCCACTGCTACTGCTCTTCTGAATTTGGGTCAATAGAGCTAGAAATTGTCATGAGGGATGGGGAATCGAAAGCTCTTGCTACTCCCGCCTAGATGATAGGACTTGTTAATACGAAAGACTTGCTGAAGGTGTAGATCACAGATCTCAATTTCTCTCCTCCTGGTTGAGGCTGGTCACGTGATTCTTCTCACATCTGAAGCCGAGTCATATACAGTTACATCACCATTTATTACAAAGCACAGAACTAAAAATTTACATGGATCCTAATTAAACAAGATGTATTTTTGAAACACAAGTACCCTGGAAGAGCAAATTTATCAAAATTTGACCTCACCATACATCCTTGATCTTAGTTCTTACGGTACGTAGGAATAGCATCTATACCGGTAATATCTTGCTTTTTTTATTTGGTTTTTGAAAGTTTGACCTTAATAAATGACCTTGACCTCATGTTTGCAAGTATTTGACCTTGACCTCATAACATGACGTTGACATCAAAATGTATTTTTGAGATTTATCATCATGCCAAATATGAGCAATAATCATTGAATGGGCCTCAAAACTTTATTTTTCTTCTTGATAGACAGACCAATGTGACAGACAGACAGACAGACCAACAGACAAAGGGACAATGATAAAAGAATAAGACCACCATCTTTTGATGCAAGGGCATTAAAACATTCATCAAAGTTATGTGTGGGAGGAGGGGGAAAGTAAGAATCATATCAAGTAGAAAATATAAATAGACAATAACTTCACTAGAGTAACATTGGACATATTAAGAAAGCAATTCAGCTAAAAAGTTCAAAGCTAGCTTTATTTCAAGGAACATGTTATGTACAACAACACAGTCAATTGTGAGAAGTTTCAGTTTACAGTAGTTTGGATTCTGTATTCTTGTCTGTTCTGTATTGTTTTCTGCCATCTCAAAAATGTCATTCTACCATGAAACCTGAAATGAAAAACAAGAACTTTGCAGAGCGTCACATAGAGGCCTGAGAGGACCAGTCAGACAAATGGCTTTGAATGATAGATTTACACTTATCTGATATCAATATGATATAAGACTTAACAAGATGTCCCCTAAACAGCCATTTTTTTTAAAGGTTTTGACCTTGACAGATGACCTTTACCTTCTTACTTGACCTTTAGATCTGTATTATGCACATTATCGAGATCTATCATCATGCCAAATATGAGCATGGTATCTTGAATGGCCTTGAAGTTTTTGGCAATATGTTTTTGTGTTAAGTTTTGCATACAGACAAACAGACACACAAGTTTACATTAAAATAATATGCCCCCAATCTTTTGATGCGGGGCATAAAAAGAGCAAACAATCAGTCAAAGTTTCAAGATTTTTGTTCAGTATGGGGTGACTGTGCACATATTGAAGATGTGGACATACAAAATATACAAGAAATTGACATGAAAACCCCCTTTTCTCTGTCATGGCAGAAGTTCAATAAAAAAAGCAAAAACACAGTAAGATGCGCAATGAGACTAGGAACATTTTGTGTAAGTTGCATCCAAATTGGCCCATAATTGTAGTAAAAGTTGCACTCACAAGAAATTTGATATGAAAGTCTTCTGGCACAGAAGAACGTCACAAAACCTTGGCTTCATGAGCAAGGTCTGATGACTAGAAAGATTTTGTGAAAGCTGAATCGAAATAGGCCCAGAAATGAAGGAGGAGTTGCCTTAATTAAAAATAGACATGAAGGCCACCTTTACAATGACACAGAATTTTAAAAGTTATATACTGAAAGGTCTCGGCACAAGAAATAAACATATGAAATATGAAGGTTATATAACTTCCATTGCAATATTATAGCAAATCTTAAAATTTTAATTTTCCAACTTCAACCTTGAGAACTAGAAAGCCATGAATGGCTTTAGTCACTCCACAGGCTTGAATTTCTTGTGATAGCAAATCAAAGTATTGACTAGATTTTTGGATATTTTGGGTACTACTGATGTTGAAATGATTTTCAAAATTTCCACTATATAACATATAGAGAAATGACCTCTGTCCATAAAAGTCATATGTTTCATCAAATGACAATAATTTTTGGCTGCATGATAGTGGGTCACCCACGGATCATACTAATGAAGTTTGGTTGATATCCATCTGTTACATTCTGAGAAAATGATTTTCAAAGTTTCCAATATATAACATTTAGAGAAATGACCTACGCCTATAAAATACATATTTTTCATCTGATAACAATTATTTTTGGTAGACTGATAAATGGTTACTCAAGGCTCATGACTAGATTTTTAGGTATTTTGGGTTCTTAGAACAAACACAAATTTAAGAGCAGTAATGTAGTAAAGAAAAGATAGCAAATGATTGACTAACTGACTTATTGATTAACTTATTGATGGGTTTTGTAGTGATAATAACCATGATGGACATGGGAGTAATAATAAATTCGAAAAATGCAATTCTGTCAAACTCAAGGGCACATCAAACAAGAGGACCTTGACGGTCCTTAATTGCTAGAAAAGCACACTATTGTCAAATAAAGATGCGAGGTTATATTTAAGCTTAAAATTGCTCTCGTGACTTTATGAGTCTATAATAATCAATATATGTGGCTGTAACAGTGAAAAGGATGTTTAGGAAAACTGCAATTTTGTCAAAATATTGGGAACATTATTCAAACAAGTAATTAAGGGGTTTTAAGTGTCACATAGTGAAATATTTCTGCAAGGAAAATTTATGATTGATGAATAACATATAGAAAATTGAACTCTGCCAATTAAATACATAGTTTTTAACCAGTCACAGTAATTTTGTGCAGCCTGATAATGGATAACCAAAGGAACATTCAAGTGAAATTTTCAAAGTTTCCATGATGTAACATATAGAGAAATGACCTCCTCCCATAAAATACATATTTTTCATCTGATCATAATAATTTTTGGAAGCCTCATAAAGATTACTAAAGGCTTTAAAGAAAAAATTTAAGACAGGATGCACAGACGGACAGACGCATGACGGTAACAGCGTCATGACAATAGCCCCAGTGGCCTTTGGCTTGTGGAGCTAAAAAACTTGACCTTGACTAATTACCTTGAACTTGGTACCAACAAAAAGGTATTATCACAAGTAATGCATGTGTGAAATGAGAAGATAAAAGTTAAGACCAATTTAGAGAATTTTTTTATTGAAATTATTGACCTTGTGGATAATCTACTGAGAGGTCTTGTCAAAAGTGATAAACATGAAATATGAAGGTTATATTACTTATCATTGCATACTTACAGCCAATTTTAAAGCTTAAAATTTCATTTTTTTTCACCTTGGGAAATGACCTTGACTTTGAAAGATGACCTTGAACTTTGTAGCAACCAAAAGAGCTTCACAAACAATAAACATGTGAAATAGGAAGATTAAATCTCATTCCAATTAAATATCATGGCCAATTTAGAGTTATTTTATGGAAATTATTGACCTTGAAAATTTGACCTTAACCTTGACCAAAAGCCTTGTCTAACATATCTACTGAAAGACCTTGATCTTTACTTATGACCTTGAACTTGGTACCAACAGAAAGGTTGTCACAAGCAAAGCAAATAAGAAATATGAAGACCCTATCTCATTCAAATTAAAAGTTATGGCCAACTTTGACTTTTCATGATGGAAATTTTTGACCTTGACAATTTGACCTTGACATTGGGCAAGATCCTTGTCTAAGTTTTCTTATAAAAGGTCCTGTCACAAGAAATAAACATTTGAAATATGAAGGCTCTATCACTAACCAGAGAAAAAAAGACCAATTTTTAAGTTAATTTCTAAATTCTGACCTTGACTGATGACTTTGAACTTAAAAACAACAAAAAAGATTCGTCACAAGAAATGCACATGCAAAATATGAAGAGTTAATGTATAACCAATCAAAAGTTATGGCCAATATAAGTTTGCAGGACAAAAAAAGAGCTTATGTAAAGCTTATCAGATAATAAGGCCCCTTTTCCCAGTTCACATTTTTAACATGAATAACAGTTTACAGTCAAGAGGATTTAATTTGATACTCAAATCATGAAATTTCATAAAATTTGGATTCTGACTTTTTCTAAATTGGTACTTAATCACAAGCTATCAGAAGTGAACACATATAACTAGTAGGTAAAATTATACGGAAGAAGACTATTTATATATCGCTTTAAAAAATCACACTTATTAAACTCAAATTGTTAAATAAATTTTATTTCACTCATTACCTGACAATTTTGACTTTGATTGATCTGAATTCCAAAAAGTCTCAACAGACAATGAAGAAACAAGAGGGCCAGAATGGCCTTAAACTTCTCCTTTGAATTTTATTGGTCCAGTAGATCTCATCTAAGTAACTTTCTGGCAAAGTTTCATTCACATTTGCCTAATTGTTGAAAAAGGGGATGTAATTCCAAGAATTTAAAGTGATGATAGAGCCTGCCTACCCATTCATTACTGAGGGGAATCAAAATAAGCCCCGCCCTGCCACACCCCTATTTATGGGCAAATAAAAATTTTGCAAACAAGATTTAAAGAGGGTCACCCAAGAAACATTCTGGTTAAGTCTTGTTGAAATTGGCCCAGTGGCTCAGGACATGTTCTTCAGAGAATTTGAGCTGAAAATAAGCCCAGCCCTGCCACACCCATTTTTATGGGCCAATTACAATTTCATGAACAATTTTTAAAAAGGGTCACCCAAGGAACATTCTGGTAGAGTTCTATTGAAATCAGACAAATGGTTCAAGAGAAGATGTCATTCAAAAGTTTTGAGCTAAAAATAAGCCCTGCCCTGCCACACCCATATTTATGGGCCAATCAAAATTTCACATACACCTTTAAAGAGACTCACCCAAGGAACATTCTGGTAAAGTTTCATTGAAATATGCCAAAGGGTTCAGGAGGCGGTGTCATTCAAAGATTTTGGGCTAAAGATAAGCCATGCCCTGCCACACCAAAAGTGTGTGTGTGTGTGTGGGGGGGGGGGGGTTCAATCAAAATTTCTTGAACAATTTAAGTAGAGGGTCACCCAAGGAACATTCTGGTTAAGTTTCATTGAAATTTGCCGTAGGATTCAGGAGGTGTCATTCAAAGATTTTTGGCTCAAAATAAGGCCCGCCATGCCACACCCAAACATGGGGGTCAATCAATTTCTTGAACATTTTAAGTAGAGGGTCACCCAAGGAACATTCTGGTAAAGTTTCATTGAAATTTGACAAAGGATTCAGGAGGAGGTGTCATTCAAGGATTTTGGGCTGAAAATAAGGCCCGCCCTGCCACACCCAAATATGGGGGTCAATCAATTTCTTGAACATTTTAAGTAGAGGGTCACCCAAGGATCACTCATGTTAACTTTCATTGAAATCAGCCAAATGGTTTGGCAGGAGAAGATTTTTTAAAGATTTTGGGCTCAAAATAAGCTCTGCCCTGCCATGCCCATATTTGGGGGTCAATCACAACTTCTTGAACAATTTTAGTAGAGGGTCATCCAAGGATCATTCATGCCAGGTATCATTGAAATCAGGCCAAATGTGTTGGAGGAGATGATTTTTAAAGATTTTGGGTTCAAAATAGGCGCTGCCCTGTAACGCCAACTGCTT
Organism: Fragum whitleyi; assembly: GCA_948146395.1. Taxonomy (NCBI): domain Eukaryota; kingdom Metazoa; phylum Mollusca; class Bivalvia; order Cardiida; family Cardiidae; genus Fragum; species Fragum whitleyi. Next base: position 51,915,401 of record OX411552.1, on the reverse strand, counting down.
GGGGTCAATCTAAATTTCTTGAACAACTTAAGAAGAGGATTATCCAAGGACCATTTCTACCAGATTTCGTCAAAATCTGCCCATTGGTTAAGATGGAGAAGATGTTTAAAGAAAAGTTTACAAAGGCCCACACAGACGCATAACAGACACAATGCCATGACAATAGCTAGCTGGCATTCAGCCAGTGTAGCTTACCAGAGCTGCTTGAGCAGCTGATTTTCCCCACACGCCTGAATCGTCTGAAATGATGAGAAATTCAGTGATGAATTGATTCACTGATTAAATTAAATTTCAGGTAAATAAGTGTTTTTGAATGTCACATGCAGAAATATTTCTGCAAAGAAAAGGTCAAGATTGATGAATAACATAGAAAAATTGACCTCCACCTGTTAAATATATATTTTCTATCCAATTGCAATAATTTTGTGCAGCCTGATAATGGGTAACCAAGGGATTATTCCAGTGAAATTAGGTTGACATCCATTAATAGTATTCTGAGAAAATGTTTTCCAAGTTTCTTCTATATAACATAAAGAGATATGACCTCAACCCTTAAAAAACTAACATATTGTTTTCAACTGATGACAATATTTTTTGTAGACCTTATAAAGAGTCATCCAAAGGTCATTCACATTTGGAAATTAGCAAGGCTCATTAAATACATGTTTTTCATTGGATAAAAATTTCTTGAACAACTTTGAATGAGGGTCACCTTAAGATAATTCCTGTGAAGTTTGGTTTAAATACCTCTAGTAGTTTCTGAGAAGAAAATGTTAAAAGAAAAAATTTCACGACAGGGCCCACAGACAAACGGACACAGCACCATGAAAACAGCCCAAGAGGCCTTTGGTCAGTGGAGCTAAAAAACGTGTCTTGACAAGCGAAGACTCAGATTGGTAACAACAAAGAACAAATCCATAATATTGGTAATCATACTTAACGATGATACAAACAGGTGAAGCTCTATGTTCTCTTCTTTTCCATTTCATGAACTATACAGATTGTCAATCAGTCAAACAGCTTCATTGAACAAACAAATCTGAAAATATACTATGAAGCAACAAGAGTAAATATTCATATTCATGTGAGTAATAGATAAAATCAAAATGAGTTTGTTTGAAATATTTGACCTACACAAATTAACAGAGAGAGAAAAAGATTGACAAATGAAATTTTTGGAAGACAGTATTGCCATACTACACAAGTGAGCAATTTAGTGATGGCAAATTACTCCCATTTTTTCTGAGATTTTCTATTGAATCACACAGTGTTGTCACCTAAGTGTACATTTGGATATTTTCCCATATCTGTTTAAAATAGCAAGTTACACTGTATACTCAAAATCAGTAAAAACTACTGCAAATTAATTTGAAATCCATTCAGAGAAAGAGAAGTAATGTGGTCAGGCTCAATTCATAGCTATTTGTTATTTGAATTTGGCTAGTGGCCTTGACTTAAGTCAATGCATCTTTTAGAGTGGAACATTTATCCCCGATAAAGGAAAAGAGGCCTTATTATATCAAAAACATCCAAAAAATAGGAAGGCTCTGGACAAGTCTAAATATGACTTTTGACCTTGACAATTGTTACCTAGAACTTGAAGGTATCCAGAAATTCCTTTGCAGTGCACATCTGCAGATAACAGAGAACAAATAATTTTGTTGAATAAGTGAAAACTATCCGTTAAATGTAGAAAAAAATCCAAACTAGCTCATTTTTGATGATTGACCTTGAACTTGTTGCTATCTAAAAATTCTTTTGTAGTGCAAACCTACAAATGATGGCTAATATTTGTGCAAAATTATATTTGAAATTCACCCATATTTGTAGAGGGAATACTCCTGACAAGCCTATTTTTTATCCTTTACTGTGAACTTAATATTATTGAACTTCTTCTTTCAAATGGCACATCTATACAAAACAGGGAACGATAAGGCCACATTTTTTGAAGGGTACACAAGGCACGGACAAAGAGGACAGATGGATTGCAAAACAATATCCATACACCTTTTCAGGGGGTAGGATGATCAACCAGCCTACAAGGTCTGTTTTATTTAAGATCTTTTTTGCTGATATAAGCATTAAAGGAATTACATTTCTGTATTAAACTAGAAGTGTGAAAAAAGGGCATTTTAAAATTGCTAAAACCAACATAATTTTGTTCATATCAATCTGAGCTGATTAAAGCTGTCCTAAATGGCTCTAATGAGTTTTTAAATGATCTAAGAACATGATATCAATGCCAAAACTGATCTTTACTTACTTAAATAGTAGTTTATGAGACTAATGTTAGCAACATTCTGACTAGTCTCAAAAGATTAGATCAAAATTGCGGCTCCAATAGAGTAATAAAGAAATCGGCACTAATGCTCATTTTCCAATGTTTTTCAATGAAACCTTCCCATTTTCAACAGGATTCATCCTTGTGATCAGAAGAATGTTCCAAGTTTCATGAAGATTTTGACAGAATTGTGGTCCCTAAACACAAAATTGTTGTAGACACATAACATGACTGATGATGGACATTAATGCTGATGATGGATATTAATGATCACAAAAGCTCACCATAAGCTTGTCGTGCTAGGGTGAGGTAAAGTGGAACTAATTGTAAACTAGAGTGGTATACAATATTTGAAAATGAAATCAATATGATGCCAGATTCAAAGATTAGCATCTACCAACCTTTATATTGACTGAACACAGTCTTAGCCTTAGTAAATCAATATCTAAGAAAGTAGGTCAAAAGTCATGCTCAGGGTCAAGGGTTCATCATGATCCCAGAAGCAAAGACAATCATCCACCAACCATTAATATTGACTTAATACAGTCCTAGACCTAATAATAAAATATTTGAAAAAGTAGGTCAGAGGTCAAGAACTAGGTCAAGTGTTCAATATGATGCCAAAATCAAAGATAATCATCTACAAACCTTTATTATTGACTTAATACAGTCCTAACCTTATAATTCTATATTCTCAAAAGTATGTCAAAGGTCATGTTCAGGGTTAAGGGTACATCGTGATCCGAGAATCAACAATAATCATCTTCCAACCTAAATCATTGTCTTAATACAGTCCTAGACCTCAAAATTCAATATTTTAGAAAGTAAATGAATTTTTTGTTTGAATGGGGTTTTATGCCATTTTCAACATTTTTTCAGTTATATTTCGGCGGATAGAGCACCTAACAATGGATTTCTGGTATATCTAAAACCAGTACAACCATTACATCCTTTCCTAGCCTCCATCTATTATCCCACAGAGTTCCATTATTATAAACCATTGGTGGGAGACAAAGTTGGAGGGAATGAGTGCCGCCGTTGGGGATCGAACTCGGGACATCTAGATTGACAGTCCAACGCGCTACCAACTGTGCTATGACGACGGCATGAAAGGTCAAAAACTGGGACAAGGGTTTAACATCATGCCAGAATCAAAAACAATCATCTTACAATCTTTAGTATTGACTTAACACAGTCCTAGCCCTAATAACTCAATATTTAAGAAAGTAGGTCAAAGGTCACAGTCAGGGTAAAGGGTTCATATGAGGCCAGAATCAAAGACAATCATCTACCTACCTTTATTATTGACTTAATACAGTCTTACACAAAATCATTCATAGCCTATGCCGAGTTTTAGACAGTTAGCTTTTTTCTATTTCTCCCTTTGGCCTTCTTTTTGCTGAAGTGAAAGGCTCAATTGCCCAAGTTCATTGCCAAATAAGAATTTAACAAAGAAATCTGAAAGAGCATCTTCTAAGGATCATTTCAGTAAAGTCTGGTTCTGATAAGTAATTTCAGAGAAAAAGATAATTAAAAAATTCCAGAAGGCCCATTTTTTGATAAAGCAGCAGCTCATAGTACCCATTATATCTACCCAATCAGAATTTAAATAAGAAATTTGAAAAAGCATGTCCTTTGAATAATTCTTGTGAAAAAAAGTTGAATTCTGATGGGTAGTTCCAGTGAAGAAGATTTATTTCAAATTACACAATAAGGTACCATTTTTTATGACGTGGCAGCCCTTAACTCCCATGTTATTAATTCATTCAAAATTAAAAAAAGATCATTCAGGTGAAGTTAGGTTCAATTCTGTCCAATAATTTTAGGGAATATTTTTTTTTAATTTACACTATTGGTGGCCCATTTTCTGGTGACCTGAAAAGCTGTATTGCCCAGGTTATCAACCCAATCATAATTTAATGAAGGAATCTGAAAGAGCATGTCCTGAGGATCATTTCTCTAAATTTGGTTGAATGCTGATCACTAAAATTCTGACTCATGGTTTCAGAGGAGTAGATTTTCAGAGGGCCAATTTTTTTGGAGACACGTCAGCCCCTATGTTATCAACCAAATTGAAATTCAATGATAGAATCTCAAAGAGCATGTCCTGAGGATCATTTCTGTAGAGTTTGGTTGAATTCTGACCAGAAGTTGCAGAGAAGAAGATTTTTCATATTCTACCAATGCGGGACCCTTTTTTGATAACACCTCAGCCAACAGTGCCCAAAGTATCAGCCCAATTTTAACAAAGGAATCTGGAAGAACATGTCAAAAGTATCATTTCTGTAAAGTTTGATTGAATTCTGATCAGTAGTTTCAGAGAAGAAGATTTATTTTTTTATGTTTCATCATTCGGACCCCTTTTTTAGTGACACGTCAGCCCATAACGACCAAAGTATCAACCTGATCCAAATTTAAAGAAGGATTCTGAGAGGATATGTCCTTAGGATCATTACTGTAGAATTTGGTTGAATTCTGACAAGTAATTTCAGAAGATAATTTTATATCTCATCATTGGGGACTCATTTTTGGTGACTCAACGACCCATAGTGCCAAAGTTATCAACCCCAATAAAATTCTTGAAGGAATCTGTGAGAGCACGTCCAAAGGATCATTCCTCTGAAATTTGGTGATATTCTGCCCAGTGGTTTCAGAGTAGAAGATGTTTAAATGAAAAGTTTCTGCAAGGATGCAGAGACTCATGACGAAAAACCCGCCACGACAAAAGCTCAGCTACACTTAGTCCAGTGGAGATAAAAGTTATTTGTTCTTGTAAATATTAAAAGTTTGCAGAAATTACAGCACACATATTTTACAATAACAAAATCTTACCTTGAAAAGTTTGACATAAATCTGACGCCATGGTGTTACAAACTATATCTGTTCCTTGTGCATTAATAAGTACATCATCTTAAAAGAAAGTGTTTTTCCTAAACTTAAATACATCTACTGGTAGTACGTATATGTATAGATGCCAGCTAAGTGAGGAAGGTAAAGTTAGTATTCTTAAATTAAGGTATAGCAGCTTGTAAAAGCAAAAGGGCCAGAATGGCCATCAAACCCTCACCTGAATGTTATTGGTTGTGTGAATCTAACGGTCACCAAATAAACTTTCTGTAAAAGTTTCATTCACATTTGCCTAGTTATTGAAGAGATGTTATTCCAAAAATTCAAAGTGAAAGTATGCTGCCCATTGGTTACCGAGGAGAAGCTGTTTCAAGATATCCAGCTCCAAACAAGCCCTGCCCTGCCACACCTATACTTAGGGGTAAATCAAAATCCCAGGAACAAATTTTGAGAAGGGTGGACCAAGGAACATTTCTGCCAAGTTGGGTTAAAATCCCCCCATAGCTGAGAAGATATTTAAAGATTTTGGGCTCAAAATAAGCCTATCCTTGCCACACCAATACTTTGGGCCAATCAAAATTTTGTGAACAATTTTTAAAGAGCCACTAAACATTCTGTAATAGTTTCATTGAAATCAGCCCACTGGTTCAGGAGGAGATATTGTTCAAAGATTTCAGACTCACTATAAGCCTCAACCTGCCACACAAAGTTACCACTCAAAATATTGAGAACAATTTTTGAAGAGGAACATTTTGGTAAAGTTTCATAGAAATCTGCCCAGTGGTTCAGGAGGATAGTCATTTAAAGATTACAAAGTGAAAACAAGTGCATGTCGTATTGCGATGCAATACAGGAGTCCCCCACCGAATAACAAAAAATCCTTTCTTATAATATATCTCTTACTTACTAGATCGATAACTGTATACAAAATTTGAAGTTGCTAGCACATTAGATTTTGAACAAAAATATCCCAAACAAGAATATAAGAGTAAAAACAACCAATGGCAAAAACTCCAAAAGTGGGTGGAGAAGAATGATTCTTGTACATGCCACTTGTCCTCAATGAGATCTATAAGTGTACCAAGTTTGAAGTTGCTAGCACTGATGGCTCAGGAGATATGGTCCGGACAAAAATGTCAGGATAAAAAACAACAACGGACAATAACCAAAAAAGTGGATGTGGCAGAGTAACAGTTCTTGTGCATTACACTTCTTCTCAATGAGATCTACCAGTGTACAAAGTTTGAAGTTGCTAGGGCTTATGGTTTAGGAGATAATTACGGGACAAAAATGTAAGGATAGAAACAACATAGGGCAATAACTCAAAAAGTGGACATGGCAGAGTAACAGTTCTTGTACATGACACTTGTCCTAAATGATATCTATAAGTGTAGCAAGTTTGAAGTTTCTAGCACTTATGGTTTAGAAGATATGTTCTGGACAAAAATGTAAAGGTAAAAACAACAAAGGGCAATAACTCAAAAAGTGGGTGTGGCAGAGTAACAGTTCTTGTACAAGACACTTGTCCTCAATGAGACCTATATATGTACAAAAGTTAAAGTTACTAGCAATTTATAGTTTAGGAGATATGATCTGGACAAGAATGTAAGACTGAAAACAACAAAGGGCAATTACTCAAAAAGTGGACATGGCAGAGTAACAGTTCTTGTACATGACACTTGTCCTGGATAAGATCTATCAGTGTACAAAGATTGAAGTTGCTAGCACTTATGGTTTAGGAGATATGATCTGGACAAAAATGTAAGGGTAAAAACAACAAAGAGCAATAACTTAAAAAGTGGGCGTGGCAGAATAACAGTTCCTGAACATGACACTTGTCCTCAATAAGATCTATAAGTGTACCAAGCTTGAAGCTGCTAGCACTTATAGTTTAGGAGATATGATCCGGACAAGAATGTTAGGCTAAAAACAACAAAGGGCAATAACTCAATAAGTGGGTGTGGCAGAGTTATGGATCTTGAGCATGACACTTCTCCTTAATAAGATCTATAAGTGTACAAAGTTTGAAGTTGCTAGCACACATAGTTTAGGAGATATGTTCCGGACAAGAATGTAAGGGTTAAAACAACAAAGGGCAATAACTCAAAAAAGTGGGCGTGGCAGAGTAAGGGTTCTTGAACATGACACTTCTCCTCAATGAGATCTATGAGTGTACCAAGTTTGAAGTTGCTAGCACACAGAGTTTATTATCAGGGTTGCAATTGAGGTAATTCAACTGTACTAGTATGATACTACATACACACCTATGGCATATAATTCTATACAAGAGCCGTCAGAGACGGATTATGCTCCCCGAATAAGGCATTGTCACAAAAACAAGAGCCATGTTGGACATGGACATCCCCCGACAAGAAAGCTTGATAGTAAACTGAAGCCTAATAGATAAAAGATTCTATGTACTGTCAAAGATTTGCCTCCTATAAAATTTAAGTAATAAAAATAACAAAGGGCAATAACTCCAAAATTATGCAAGCAAGAGTTGTAGTTCAGGTGTATTGCACTTCTCCTCTATGAGATCTATCCACCCATAAAGATTCAAGTTGATAGCTATTATACTTTAGGAGATATGCTCCAGACAAAATCTAAGTATCAAAAATAACAAAGGACAATAACTCCAAAATTATGCAAGCAAGAGTTGCATTTCTTGTACACGGCACTTCTCCTCTATGAGATCTATCCACCCATTAAGTTTCAAGTTGATAGCTATTATACTTTAGGAGATATGCTCCAGACATAATCTAAGTATAAAAAATAACAAAGGGCAATAACTCCAAAATTATGCAAGCAAGAGTTGTAGTTCTTGTGCACTTCACTTCTCCTCCATGAGATCTATCCACCCATAAGGTTTCAAGTTGATAGCTATTATACTTTAGGAGATATGCTCTGTGGTCAGATTGCAAGGACTCAAATAAGATGTTATCTTATACAGCAAACATAAAGGTAACAAACATTAAACTCCCTTTTTGCATGACATATTTTTAGACACAAATATCAAATACCTTATGGTAAAGGGCATCTGATTTGCTACTGAAATGTGAAATTTCATCAAATTCTGAGCATGAGACTAGGAGAAATGAAAGAATAACTGTATTTTACGCGCTAGCAAACATTTAACAAACATTTAGCCCCCTTTTTCCATGATATTTTTTTTTTACGTTAATTTCAAATTGTTTGTAGTAAAGGGCATCTGATTTGCTACTCAAATATGAAATTTCACTAAATTCTGACTGTTAGACTAGGAGAAATTTGGGAAAAACTGTTTTTTACCCTAAGTCCCCTTTTCCCGTGACGAGGCCTCAAATCCAAAAACCGTCACAGATGCATCATCACTATATCATAGGGAGTTCACATGGTAAGTTTCATTTGATTTGGCCCAAGGGTTATGGAGAAATAGGTGGGGACGGACGGACGGACGGACGGGATTATTATTTTACATGCTAATGTAAGGTAACAAACATTTAGCCCCCTTTTTCCATGATACTTTTTTTTTTACGTTAATTTAAAATTATTTATAGTAAAGGGCATCTGATTTGCTACTAAAATATGAAATTTCACTAAATTCTGACTGTTGGACTAGGAGAAATTTGGGAAAAACTGTTTTTTACCCTAAGTCCCCTTTTCCCGTGACGAGGCCTCAAATCCAAAAACCATCACAGATGCATCATCACTATATCATAGGGAGTTCACATGGTAAGTTTCATTTGATTTGGCCCAAGGGTTATGGAGAAATAGGTGGAAATGGACGGACGGACGGACGGACGGACAGACGAAGCGGCGGCTATATGCTCTCCCTTCGGGGAGCATAAAAATAAGATGATTTGACAAATATGAATGACCCTTAACAGCACTTTTTTTCAAAAGCTTGACCTTAATAGATAAACTTGACATTCTCAGATGACCATGACTTTAGAATTAGCAGATGAATATCACCAAAACTATCATCATTAAGCTTAAACATGATAATCTTGAAAAACTGGACAATAGGCAATATCATTATATTTTAGCTCACCTGAGCACAAAGTGCTCAAGTGAGCTATTGTGATCACCTTTTGTCTGGTATCTGTGTGTTGACAGTCATCTGTCGTCCGTCAACAATTTCTTTAAACGACATCTCCTCCTTAACTACCAGGCCAATTTACACCAAATTTTACAGAAATAATCCCAAGTTGGTTCCCTTCCAAAATTGACAAAAAGAATTGAAATCGGTGAAAAACTCTGGTTTGCTATGGCAACCAAAGTTGAAAATTTAAGAAAATCTTTAAAATTCTTCTTCTTTAGAACAAGCAGTCCTACAGCCTTGAAATTTGGCATGGATGATTAGCTCATAGACCTGAATAAAATTTTAGCTAAAATCATATCTGTTGGGTCACCAGGTGCAGAGCACCTGGGGGGGGAGAGGGGGTGTTCTGTGAAAATTTTGTAATCTTTAACCTTCTTCTTCTTCTGAATAAGAAGCACTATAGCCTTCAAATTTGGCATGGAGAATCAGCTCAAGGACGTAAATAAAAATAGCTAAAATCATATCTGTTGGGCTGCAGGTGCGGAGCACCAGGGGGGAGGGGGTAGTACTTTTGTGAAAATTTTGTAATCTTTAACCTGCTTCTGAACCAGGAGCCCGGCAGATTTGAATATTGGCATGGATGATCAGCATATGGTCCTTTATAAAAATAGCTAAAATAATGACTGTAGATTCACCAGGTGCGGAGCACCAGGGGGGAGAGGGTAGTACTTTTGTAAAAATTTTGTAATCTTTAACCTTCTTCTTCTTTTGAACCACAAGCCCTACAGACTTGAAAATTGGCATGAAGGATCAGGTCATAGACCTTAATAAAAAAAAGCTTAAATCATGACTGTAATGCCACCAGGTGCGGAGCACCAGGGGGGGAGGGGGTAGTACTTTTGTGAAAATTATGTAACTTTAACCTGCATCTTCCAATGAACCTTGAGCCCTACAGACTTCAATATTGGCATGGATGATAAGCATATGGATCTTAAATAAAATAGCTAAAATCATGAATGTAGGGCCACCAGATGCGGAGCATTAGAGGGGAGGGGGTAGTACTTTGGATCATTTTTGAAATCTTTAAATTTCTTCTAATGAACCAGGGGCCGTATCCACGAAACATCTTAGTTTGAGATTTTTCTTAGTTTGGCATTTTTTACTAAGTTTTCCAATATTTTCTTAGTTTTTCATTTTTCACTAAGTATTTTTCTAAGATTTTGCTAAGTTGAAAATTTTCCACTAAGATATTTCCATTTTCTGCTAAGTCGAACTTTCCACTAAGTTTTTGACTAAGATCGGCGATTTTTCACTAACAATTTAAGATAGCTACCGAGCTGACTTAAATCCTGAGAAATTTCTTAAATATGGCGGTTTTCATCTTAAAAATGGCGACAATCACCGCTTCGAACAGAAATTCGACGGATTTGGATGGAATTAGACGAAAAATCTTCGAACTTTTTTCATTTCTTCGAGTTATTTATCGATTCTGTTAGTTTAATGGCAGAAATGAGTCATTCTAAGGGCGATAAGCGAAAAATCGACGATCGACCAAAAACGTTCGAAGATACGATGTATTACTCGACATTTTGTCCATTTTCTCGACAATCCTCATGATAATTGATGAAATATACGTTAACGCTGATGGAGGAAAGGTTCGTTCAGTTGAAAACAAACTCACGATATGGACAGAGATCGTTCAGAAACAGGAATTCATCGTTACCCCACCCACCCAAAACCACAACAAACACTCGGAAACGTTGAACTTGAAGCTGATTTTCCTCGTTCGTGACAGTTACTGGATTGATCTGCTCCAGACTTCAATTAATTTATTGCAAAAATAAACAAATGCAGAGATTCTCTGTCCATCTGACTGCCTTCTATTTAACTACCAACAAGGAGGGAGCTCTGATGAAAATGAACACTCTTAGACGTTACATGTTGGGATCAAGATAGGAGTTTTAAACACTTCTTTGCTCTCTTAGGAACTCCAAGAAATCAGTATAGACTCGGTCACAGGAAATAATTATGTGTCCTGACAAAACTGAGTGAATGTCCATTGAGATTAGCCAAAACAAAGTGAAGTTGGTTTAAAAACTTGCAAAATAAATAGTGAAAATTAAGGGAGTGATATACAGTGCTGTCGGCTAACCCTGCGCACTTAGGAAAGTCAAGTACAATATTCATGTAAAAATATCGGTTGTACAAAAAATCAATACACGAATGTACTCGTTGACCATTTTGGCTATGTAAAAGACATTTTATCTAGAACAAAATGTAACTAGAATTACACAATCCGGTGATGAACAGAGGCACCGTTGCGTATTATCAACGCAGTTTTCATCGGCTAACCCTGCGCAGTCGAGGAAAGAACCTAAAATTATTGTCCGCAGTCTATTCAAATTAAAATGAAAAACACTGAGACAAAAATGGGAATCTTTTTGCTTTAAACTACACACGTGAACTATTTGTTTAAAATGGTAGAATTAATCGAATTTTGAGTATGAAAAATAGGTGGTTCTGCTTTTATGTTTAGCGGCCATTTTCATAGTTTACATGACGTCATATAGCTGCGCAGCTTTACACGACGCGCAGGATTACCCGACATGAGTGTAATTCCAGAGGTGTGTTTTTTACATTAAGATGAAAATTTTCGCTAAAGGAAATTATTAAGAAGTCATAAGAAACGTTTTTTGATATTTTGAGACTGAAAACATTTGACGTCGTCAAGGCTACTCGTTTTAAGCCATTGCAAAACCATCTTCGTTTCCCCGTTAAGATATATTAAGATTCTTATTAAGCGGCTTAAAAATCTTAATCTAAAAAACATCTTAAAAATCTTAATGAGACTTTTAAGAATCTTAATCTAAGAAACGCACCTAAGTTTGATACACATGTAGCCTATACTATAGATCTACTTTAAGTGCTTTAGAGTTACCGAAAAAGTCATATTTTGAAGTGAATTCTGAATGATAGACAGATGCAAAATTATACCATTTTGAAATACAGAATGAGATTTAAGGAAGATATGGGTCCACAAAATGCAACCATTTCATTATGTACAATGCCTTAATAGTATTTTGAGATATTGAAAGGTATTAAATTTTAAATTGTTTAATGCTATCGAGATAAGTTGGTAGATTCTCACTTGGTAATCTCACCGCCAAAACAGTGAAATAATCAATTTTGCTTTAAAACCAGTGAAATTATCAAAAAGAATTTACCATAACTTTCTGATAAGTAGAAAATTATCTCATGTCTTTGGACAAGCAGAGATATTTTGCATTCTACAGCTTTGGCAGGAGCTATAGACAAACATCAGCCTGCACATATGTGCAGCCTGATGTTAGTGTACACCACCTGTTTCTCACTTCAAACCAGAATTGTCAAAAGATTTAGTTTTTCAAATAAAAATTGACCTACAGTTAGTAATTTCAGTGCTTTTTGCCCTTTGATTTTGATGAAAATTTTTGGCCAAATTTTATTCAGCATGACAAGGGTTAAAATTTGTCGACACTTTACCTAGGTGGAGTTTATTTCTTTTCACAATATTTACTCATGGAGTTTATAGGCCTCTTTTTGTGTAACAGTACACAAAATGAAAAAAAAAAAGAGAAAAAGAAAATTACGGGTCATTCATTATCAAATTATGAACCTTACATAACTAAGGTACATGTAGTGTGTAAAATTCTATATTGGCTGTGAACTTTTTATTTCATACTGAATCTGTACTAGAAGATGCCAAAAGTTACAATTCATTAAGAAATTATGAGGGAATGGCTTAAGGTAGTGGACCTGTAATTGTTCCGTTACGTTTTGGAACACATGCCCTTTAACAATGTTAGTCAAGGTTTCCTAATGAAAATCATTAGGACACCTTGGTTAACACTGTTAAAGTGAATAATTTGGAATTACACAAATATACACTTGGTAACTTTGTGAAATTGACTTTAAATTGACATTTACTTCTGTCAAAATCATTATGACTATCTTGCTCAGCACCCCATTCATTCAATCCTAGCACTCACTCAACCAATTCATAAACACTCTAAAATTATTCAAAAACACTTCAAAATTGTTCAAAAGGATCAATTTCATTCAAATTGATTAAATCTTTCTCTAAATTTATTGGCTGTAACATGTTGACGCAGGGATCATTTTTGGACGAGATATTGTCATTGAGAGATTCTCTCATTTTTCTGTCAGAAAACTCATTGAAACTTGCTTAATGAGAGAAAAATCTCAAAGCAATGTGTAATTCAGTGAAGAAATTGGTAAATTTCGTTGATAACAACTCTTGATTTCTCACTAGGATGGGCAAAATGAGATGTTTTTGCACAAGATATTCTGAGCCAGAATTATCCCCGTTGAGGTTTTTAAAGTGTCTAATTGTCCTTGAAAACACCAAGACTCAAAAGTATGTAAGGAGAGAAAAATATTGTTACCTCCCTTTAATTTCATTAAAAACTCTCCTTCAACTTAATTTCATTTGGAAATCAATCCAAATTCATTCACATTTCAATTTCATGAATGATGTTAACGGTACATGTATTATGACATATTCCTTCTGTTCACAAAAGTCTGGCAGACACTTTCTACTAAGATCAACTTGCACAGATGCGCATTCTGATCCTAGCACAGACTGCCTGCTCTCTGCTTAAACATTTTGGAAAAAACTATCTTTGACACAGTCTAATTTCAGCAGGATAAGATTTAATAAGGAAACACAAAGAATATTGAGATGATAATAATTATTCATTATTTATTTCACAAATTTAGACAATATCATGTAATCTGTGATTGTGAAAATAACAATTAAAATACAGTCCATGGAAAAATAAAAGATTTTGTTTTGTCTGTGTTGTATAGAAGAAGACCCATTACACAAGAAAAGAAAACACTGTATTTCTCATAAATTGCATAGTCTTGGCAGTGTGATTAATTTTAACTAGTTAATATGGGAATTTTCATAAACATTCTTTTACAAGATAAAAAATGTTTTTTGAAATTCCTATATTTATGTTCACCCCATGCAGGGTACCTGTTTGACCCTTAAACCAGGGTTTCGACCCTCAAAAATTTGAAAACATCTGATTTTGACCCCTCAATTTTCTATCAGGAGCGGTCATTTTGACCCTTTTGATTTTCAGTGTTGCATATCAAAACTGCTGCATATTGTAAATGTATTAGAATTAGTTGTCTCCTTCTTATCTTTAATTCTTTATAGGAGTTTCACATGAATCTCTTACATAAAGATATGAAGGAGATAATCAAAGAAATTCATCAGCAAAATCAAAAACAATTTACCAATTATATCCTCTCTTAAGACTGTTTTGACCCCTTCAACAGCAGTTTTGACCCCTACAATTACAGTTAAGGGTCAATGACTCTTGAATTTGAAAAGCTAGCACAAGCTCTGAATGGAAGATTAACTCGAAAAAAATTATTATCAATTGATTCTATTTTCAAAAATCTGTGAGGCCAATAACACAAGAGGCCAAAGAGGGCCCGTATTGCTCAACTGGCTTTAATAACCCCAGACTATTGCCCTGCCCTGCCCAAATTTGGGGATCAATCACAACTTCTTGAACAATTTAAGTAAAGGGTCATCCAAGGAACATCCATGCCAAGTTTCATTAAAATCAGCCCAATGCTTTGGGAGGAGATTTATTAAAGATTTTAACGTGAAAAATCCCCCCCCCCACCCCACTGCCACGCCAATATTTGGGGATCAATCAAAATTTCTTGAACTATACTTAGCAAAAAAAGAAACTTTACATGACTGACTGAGGGCTGTAGTATCGCTATGAAACCATAAAGAATACAGATGTTACTATTACATGAAACTTGAAGGCAATATCCGTCAGTTTATGGAAGGGTCAGTAACTTGATGTTTGTAAAATGAGGTTTTTATTGGTGGTCTAAGGACAAAGGGGTTGATTTCAAAAATCACAGAAATGAAATCAAGGTTGTTGGTGATGCTATTGTCATGGCGAAGTGTCCGTCATGCGTCCGTCCGTAAACTTTTCTTTAAACTGTAAACATCTTCTTCTCCTAAACCAATGGGTGGATTTTGACAAAACTTGGCCAGAATGTTCCTTGGGTGACCCTCTTTTAAAGTTATTCAAGAAATTTGGATTGACCCCCAAATATGGGCGGGGCTTATTTTGACCCCGAAATCTTTGAATGACATCTCCCAAACCATTGGGCCAATTTTAATGAAACTTTACCAGAAAGTTCCTTGGGTGACCCTCTTCTAAAGTTGTTAGGATTTATGATATGACCAATATTATGACAGATGGACAGACAGAAGGACGAAATCAAGTCAACCTAACAGTTAACCGGTGGGGACTAATAAAAGAAAAATTAAGAAGTGCCAAATGTAAAAATAACCTATCTTGACCCTCAAAATTTCTATCAGGAAGGTGTTACCGTTAAGAACATCATGAAATTGACAAAATGACTGATTTGGAATGATTTCGGAATGAGATTGAATTAGTGTGTGGAGCAAGTTTTGGGTGAAATCCAAGGGAGGAAATCCAATTTCTCTAAATTTGTTCTGGTTGAACAAAATTAGCGATATTAATAACCTCCCTTTTATAAAACATACATTCTATGCTGTTTGTGTATTTTCATCAATGAATCAGTAACTTTAAAATCCACAACAGCTAATAATATCTAATTGATTTGCATTAAATTTTGATCATCTTCAACAATTCTGAAAGGATTCCAGATGATTTTTTAGCGTTTTTGATCAACAATTCTGAAAGGATTCCAGATGATTTTTTAGCGTTTTTGATCAATTTAAGTGAGTGTTTGGAATGGTTGAATGGATCGCTGGGTGAATGATTTAGAAAGATTTTGATTGAAATGCGTGTCAATTTCATGTTGTTGACTATACCCTGGTTTCAAATTTCTCTGCTGGATCACTAAAACTCTCAGAAATTTTGATGAAAACTTTCTTGAAATTCTTCAGAGAAAATTTTATTAACCTATGAACATAATTAAATGGGAAAAATGGCTTGTTCAAGCAATTTCTTCATTTTCCACATTATTTTATCATAGCAGTGTAACGAACCGAGCGACTAGACAGACGTGATCCATTCAGAGAAAAGGATCCTCAACCCTAAATGGGTCGACTCTGTCTATAGAGGCTTCAAATAGCCATTCAACTAAGGGCAGGTCTCTCTCATTTGCATATCCAATGCAAGTTACCTCCCTTTAAACCGTTACATTACTCTCCCCTCCGAGAAGACTCGTCCCGAGTCTTGGCCTGGGAGACCCGTGGGTAAGGCAACTCCGGTCTGGCAGTTGTCATTATCCCACCGCTGCCACCAATTGTAACGAACCGAGCGACTAGACAGACGTGATCCATTCAGAGAAAAGGATCCTCAACCCTAAATGGGTCGACTCTGTCTATAGAGGCTTCAAATAGCCATTCAACTAAGGGCAGGTCTCTCTCATTTGCATATCCAATGCAAGTTACCTCCCTTTAAACCGTTACAGCAGTTTTTGATAATAAGGAAAGGAGGCCTCCCCTCTGCAGCCTATAGATTTCAGTTTCATGCAGAATTTCAATCAAAATGAATCATAATGTAATCCTTGGAAAAGAAATCATCCTATTTGTATGTTCGAACTGAAATCCTGAATCTGTGGATACCAATACCCTAGCTACAGTAAATATAATAACTAGAGGCGCTTGAGCGCCTGATTCGCTCCACAGGCCTCAATATCCTGATAATGACTATTTGAGGATGGTAAAGCTGTTTAAATGCGAATTGAAGAGAATAAATGAGTGAATGTTTATTTCAAGTAAATAAGGGTCATATGCTGAAATATTTCTGCATAAAAAAACTCATGATCAGTGAATAAATTGACCTCTACCTGTCACAAAAATATTTTTCATTTAATCACAATAATTTTGTGCAGTCTGATAATGGGTCACCCAAGAATCATTCTAGTGAAATTTTGTTAAAATCCAAATATAAGAATTTCAACACTGACAGAATGTCACTGCACAATATACTGGTATTTTGTGTGCAAAATTTTGATTGTAGATCTTTCCACTTTTAGTTAAACACTACTAAAAGATGATACTTTACAACAATCGTTTGTCATCGAAACAAAATTCTAATTAATGATAGTAAGAAGTAAAATATTATATCCAATATATTCATTTTATTCTGCCCAATGCCTTAGAGTGCAGTCATCTCAACTCTTTCTACCCCACTCATAATGTCTGGAGGTCAGAACACCATTTTACACTCTGTGCAGATTCACCCTTCGTTCAACTAAACTCACCAATTCTGAGGGGGTATTCTCAGGCTACTTATTTCAACTAATGTTTCTATACATTTGAATTTCAACGAAGGCTTTGTTCCTTCTAATCTTTAATCATTACAACTATAAATTGAACAAGTCTAGAAAAATTCATCATTGAGATGATACCAAAAGGGTGATCAAATATTCACTTTATATGTTATAATACCCTCTGCCAATAAAAAAAGTATGCTGTTCATCTAATCAGAATATTTTTTTGCAGACTGATACAGCTTCACAGAAATAAAATTTCCATGATATCTAATCCATCTTTTTAACCTTTCAGGATAGTTTGTTTTACCCTATATTGGATATTCCACCATAAAACCTATCTGAAGAAATGACCTCTGCCCATAAAAGACATAGTTTTGATCTGGTCACAATATTTTTTCATAGACTGATAAAGTATCACTAAAGAATCATTCTAGTAAAATTTGGTTGAAATCTATTGATTACATTCTGAGAAAATGATTTTCAAAGTGTACACTATATAACATATAGAGAAATGACCTCCGCCCATAAAATATATATTTTTCATCCAATCACAATAACTTTTGCTAGACTGATAAAGGGTCACTCAAGTATCATTCATGTAAAATTTGGTTGATATCTATCAATTAGATTCTGAGAAAATGATTTTCAAAGTTTTCACTATATAACATGTAGAGAAATGACCTCCGCCCATAAAATACACATTTTCCATCTGATCAAAATTCTTTTTTATAAACTTGTTGATGGTCACTCAAGAATCATTCCAGGGAAATTTGGTTGATATCCATTAGTTAGAATCTGAGAAAATGATTTTTAAAGTTTTCACTATATAACATATAGAAAAATGACCTCCGCCCATAAAATACATATTTTTCATCTGTTCACAATGATTTTTTGTAGGCTGATAGAGGGCCACTCAAGGATAATTCATGTGAAGTTTGGTTTACATCCATCAATTAGTTTCTGAGAAAAGCCACCTTTTACCATATATGGAAATTAGCCACGCCCACTACAGCCATGATTTTCAACCGATTAAAAATCTTTGAAGGAATCTGATAGAGGGTCACCCAAGGAACATTCCTGTGAAATTTGATTGGAATCCATCCAGTACTTTATGAGGAGAAGATTTTTTAAGTAAAAGTTTACGGACGGACGCACGGACGCACGCACGGACGCACGGACGACGGACACTCCGCCATGACAATAGCCCGCTGGCCATTCGGCCAGTGGAGCTAAAAATTACATAATGAATGATTTTGGAATGATTCTGGAATGAAATTTAATGGGAATGATGAGTGAGTTTTGAGTGAAGTTCAAGAAAAGTAATAAAATATCCCTAATTTTTCCAAAATAAGACAAAATCTATATTTTTACCTCACTTTAATAAAATAACATACTTTTCTGTTATCTAGTATTCAGGGATAAATCAGACACTTTGAAATTCACTCTAGCCAATAAAATCATTTTATGATTGATAAATTTGAATGCAATGTTAATCGTTTGAGACCGGATTTCAAAGTGTTTTTTGAACATTTTGGAGCAATTTTTAATGGTTTGAGCGTTTAGAATGAATGAATTGAGGGCTGAGCAAATGAATTTCGGATGTTTTTTTTATCAGAATGAGTGTTTATTACATGATGTTACTTACTGTTGGCTCTGAAGTGTTTGAAAATAAAATTGTGGAACAATCTTGTGAATAAAGGGTTCAGGAAAATGAAAACTACATGTAGGTCACAGAAATAACCAAAAATTATTAAGTCATTGTTTCCCATTATTGAGGAAATTTTTGAATAAGTCATAAATTAATCTATGGTTCAAAACTTATTTCAGCACTGCTTAATATGATTATAAATATATATTTCAATATTTGGTTATTTGTAAAATCGATTCTATAATTGTGGATTAATGTCACAGTGCCTATTGGCCTAGCAGATAAAACTCTGCTCACCTCAAGTTAAGAATATGTACATAATATGCATCTCCATCCTGTTATACGGTGTATACCATTCTGTTCCTGCGTAAATGCATTTACAAGCTTTTAGCACTAGGATGTCAATTTATTAATTGTCACTACTGTAGAATATTAGCTGCACCCCAGGAGAATATTTGTTAATACAGAGGATAATGATGGGATATCACAATGAAATCACTGTTGAGATCTGCCTGTTTCTTCAACAAACTCTTTGTAAAGCACTGTCTGATATCGAGATTATGGGAACACTTGTCACCCAGAAAGCAATTAGTTTGTTAGTTGGCCAGCCTAGGGATCAAACCTGTGTTTTAACAGTTTTTAGCTATTCACACAATCAACTAAGCCTGCTTCTCGACCATAAATTGACAAAGATTCTCTTAAAATTGTGAATAAAAAGAATCTGTGGAAGTTAGTACTCTGTATTTTGCCATGTACAGGCAGTCAAAACTCAGTTTCTGTCTTCTTGTAACCGTATCAAGGACATTACACTTCCCTAGGATGGATGTCCTTTCATTAGACAATGTGGAGATTTCATAATTCAGCATTCATTTGGGCTCCTGAAACAAAAAATTCAACTCATGAAGTTCTTCAACAACATTCCAACCAATTTCTTTCAAAACAAAATGGTAACTTTAAAATCTATTCAAATAAAACAGAAAAAAAAATGTTTATATATGTTAAATACAATTTATCTCATTGCAGAGATGGAAAATTAAATTGTTTATTTTTCGTTTTGACACCACATGCAACAACATTACAGATGTATCTTGGCAGTTGGTGAATGAAAAATTGTTTCTTTTTGTTTCCCACACTGAAAAATCACAGGATTTCATCATATCCAACAGCTACCCGCCAAATTTAGGGGTCCTACCTAGTATCAATCTAAATGTGGTAATAAAGACAACTGTCGACTGTAGTAATTGCTTTTGTCAACAGATTTTAATTCACAGTAAAGACGACTGTCGTAATGGCTTTTGTCAACAGTTTTTAATTCACAGTGTTAACTGTCCAATGAGTAAGGCCTGCTGATCAAGTTTTTTGAATTTTAATCCATTGAGATATGAAACTACAACCTAATCACACTTAAGTATGACTGATTTGCATATATATTCATATAGTGTGATTTAATTTTTAGTTTCATATCTTTATGAAAAAATCCATTTGTGAAATGATCATAGAATAATCAGTGAAACCCAGGTAAAAGTATCAAACTTTTTTTTTTTTTTTTTTTTTTTTTTTTACAAAACTATGATTATAAAATTAGTAAACCTTCAAATAAGTAATTTTGTACAATATTTGGAAAATTTCAACTGCATTTAAACACGCGGAATTTTTCACGACAGCCTCAGGGGGTGTTTTCCCATCTACATTGTACGTTGAGGACTAGGGCCGAATAATAAAGTGGTAATTTGCGCTTGAACGGGTTAGCTAGTACTGCTTTCATTCTCAACAGTACAATGGACGCACAGTAGCAGAACATAATCATCGATCGATTATTCTGGAGAAAATAAAAAGAGCCATGCGCCCTCGGGTGTCGAAAAATCGGACTAGAAACTTAGATCAAGAACTTATAATCTAGCCTATTTCCTACCTTTGTCAACGAAATAAATGGGTGTGCCGTATTGTCTGCGTTTAATTAGAAAATTCAAAGGCATATTCTTGGCGTTTCAACTTTATTTTGGAGAATATTCTGCGTTTCATTTGATTGCGAAAATTTACTTCCGTGTTTATTTGTTTACAGGTAAAGTCGCGCGCTAGGCAGGAAATACGTCATCAAAAAGTCAAACAAATGTATATTTGACTAAGAAAAAAACTAAGATTAAGTTTCAACTTAAACTTAGATTTCCACTAAGAATTGGCTAAGTCCTTACTTAGTGAAAAACTAAGCAAATATTTTTCACTTAGTAGAAAAATTTTCAACTTAGAAAATTTCTTAGGAAAAATCTAAGATGTTTCGTGGATACGGCCCCAGGAGTCCTACTGACTTGAAAATTGGTATGGATGATCAGCATATGGACATTAATTGAATTAGCTAAAATCATGACTGTAGATTCACCAGGTGCAGAGCATCTTGGGGGAGGGGGGGTTTGTTGAGAATTTTGAATCCCTACAGCCTTTATATTTGACATGGATTGATCAACTCTTTAAAGAAAACTTTAAAAGTCTCAGACTCAGTCTGTATATCTGGCATAGATTAGCTGATCACAGACCTTATATGAAAAAAGCTTAAATAAATAATGACCAGGGGAGAAGCAGAGGGGGGGGGAGGGGGGGGGGGGGAAGATTATTTCAAATGTTATCTGATTGAAAAAGTGAAAATCTCTTTTTCTGTGGTTGCATGGACATACCTAGGTAATGAAGCTTTTTCTCTCAGGTGAGCCACAACGGCCTATTTTTTGACACCACTTAACCCAATTTCGAAGTTGACCATGATTTCATCAAGGAAAAAACATTCTGACAAATTTTCAAACTGATTAAGCAAACAATATGGCCTCTCGAGTGTCTACAATGTTTTTCTAAGATTTGACCTTGTGACCTAGTTTTTGACCCTCCTTGACCTAATTTTGAACTTAAAATAGATTTCATTATGACAATAAATCTGACCAATATTAGGGTTGATTGAGCAAAGAATATGGCCTCTAGAGTGTCTACAAGGTAAATGTTGATGACACACAGCAGAAGATGGACAACACACAACCACAAAAGCTCACCTTGGGCACTTCATGCTCAGGGGAGCTTAAAAAGAATGCAAATTTATAAGTTTAGATCCCCTTTAGAGAAATTCTGTATGCTCTTGACCAATTGGGTAACTGTCATTTTGCGCACCAGTAAAACCAAGTTTTATCTTAGCACAAGTTTTGGCATGGTTTACTACTTATCTACCGGCTGGTGGAAGACAATTGACATGAATGTACATGACACGATCATCAAAATTTAGCAAATGAAAGTTTGCTTTGCCAAGCAGAGATAAAACAAAAGACCTGATGATTAAATTGTATGGCAAACTGGTCTAACCTGAGGCTCCTTTGAAGGTGCATCAAATCATTCAAATGGTCACTGGGGCTACACTAAATGGCATGCTCTGGAAAGGCAAAGACTCTGAAAAAGACATTTATAATTAACCTTGAATAAATTTTGAGTTATGGCAGAGAGACTAGTAGATAGGACCAGGCAGTTTATAGTAAAAGTACATTTAAGTAATGTTATGAAAAAAATATAGGAAACCCATTGTTAGAAAGTGAAAAAAAGATGAAAACGTCTTGCACAGTAAAGCATACATGTAGTTGTAATATATTTAAGAAAAAAGACTAGTAGGGGTCCCGCCTATGGCCCTTATATTTTTGGCTGGACCACTAAACTTTCGAAGAAAAAGTACGTACTCCCGAACTGCAATATTGAATTTTGGCATTCTGGGCCCATAATTTAAATGTGTTAGTCTTTTGTATATATCCTAATTGTTCTCCTCTTTGCAGTTCCTGAATTACTGAACTTTTCTAATAAGAGGACCATGATCTTCCTAGATAGCTAACCTGAGTCTCTTTGACCCCTGGCACATCACATCAATTAAATAGGCAGATTTCAACAAGGAGAAAATTTCTACATAAGATCAATATCATGGAATGTTTTCAGCCAAGAACAAGAAGGATGTGCCTTTTTTCTCTTTGATTCTATGTAAAAGGGATGCATCTGGGTGGAGCCCAAATGTGACCCCAGGGTCTTGATATGAACAAACATGTTAGAGGTCCACTGGATGATGCTACATACTAAATATGAAAGCTGCCTGCCTTCTGGTTTCAGAGAAGAAGATTTTTGACGATTTTTTCTATTTTCACCCATCGTGCTCAGATGAGCTTAAAGAAATGTGCCAAGGGAGCCCAATTATGACCCAAAGGGTCTTGATATGAACAATCTTGGTAGGGGCCTAACAGATGATGCTACATACCAAATATGAAAGCTGTCTGCAGTCTGGTTTCAGAAAAGAAGATTTTTAAAGATGTACACTCTTTGATCCCATGTTAAAAGGGTTGGGCTGGGGGGGAGCCCAAATATGACCCCAGGGTCTTGATATGAATAAATTTGTTAGAGGTCTACTAGATGATGCTACATACCAAATATGAAAGCTGTTTGCCTTCTTGTTTAAGAGAATAAGACTTTTGAAGATTTTCTTTATTTTACCCTTTGTGCTCACAAGAGCTAAAAGGGATGCACCCGGGCAAAGCCCAAATATGACCCCAGGGTCTTGATATGAACAAACTTGGTAGAAGTCCACTAGATGATGCTACATACCAAGTTTGAAAGCTGTCTGCCTTAAGGTTTCAGAGAAGATTTTCCTATTTTGACCATTTTGTTAACGGTGTATGAAAAGTTATTGGTGGAATTCATTTATTTGAACAACTTTTGTAGAGCTTGACCCAAGGAACATCCCTGCAAAAGTTTCATCAAGATTGGCCCATTGAATAAGGAGGAGATGTTAAAAAAATTGTGGAAGTTGAATGACGCATGACTGACATTGGACGATCACAATAGCTTATCTGAGCACTTGGTGCTCAGGTGAGCTAAAAAAGATTGAACAGATAAATTTTAGAAATCATTGCTTTTTGAGGAAGAAAATGCTGGATCCAAGCATTTTATTCAACAATAAAAATGTTTTCTTCCCTATGAAAAAAACATCTCTTAATTCTTTTAAGTAACATTCCAAGATTCATCCTGGTATTTACTTGTCCTCTGGCAAGTGGCTTAGAAATATGTACTTGTCTGTAAGTACAAAGGCTCAGGGTGGGCATGGGAATTCCACACCCCTGGTGTGTGATTGGAGGATTTAGGGCCCTCTGTGCTCTTGGCATATTTGGTTTTAACTATGGGTGGTTCCAAAAAAAATGCAGCAAAAGTGTGACATTAGGTGTTAAAATTCAAACTTATGTAATCGATTTTTTTTCCTTATTTTTGATTGCACAAAACATCAAATTTTTGAAAACCAGTAATGGCTATGGTAAAGCAATCAGACAACAACTCTAAATTTTCACATTTTCATCAATATGGTGAAGTAAATTTTGCTATTTTTAGGTTATTTTGAATTTGTAGAATAAGCCATTGTCAACAAAAAAAGTACTTTTTCCTCTTGAATCTAATAGAGGACATACCATTTCATGCTTGAGACCTATTTATATCGGTAAATTTGTTCTATTATTGATTTTAAGGGTTTTTATTTCTAAATTTAGCGTACAATTAAGAAAGCTTACTTACAAAAGTTTTTCTCTGTGAAGAAATGGATATTTAAGAGTTTGTTAAATTATATTTTCATAAATCTGACCCATTTCAGAATTTATATGCCAAGTTTCAAAAGGATTGCATCAGTTTAATGTATGTAACTATGACTTCAAAGAGTGCCTATTTTGCACTGAATTTGTTACACTTGTGACATTTGCAAATGGACATTCAAAAATCCCATTCAAATAAGAATCAAGGGAAAAAAACTATGACAGTTAGAAGCAAAATATCACATTTTTATGATTAAGATGCATGTAGGCATATAAAAGACCAACTTAAATTGGAAATATTGAGAAAATGATTGGACAGTATTAGACTCTGATATCATACAAAACATGGCTTCAGTATGAAACAGTCAATGGAAAGTTTTTAAAAACATATATTTTACAGTGTTTGATTAGTAATTACATTAAAAACAAGTGTAACATTTTGGAATAGATATTTTAATGACATTTCAGGTATTTAAAAATGTTACACTTGTGACATTCAAAGCATAACACAATATCAATGTAGATTTTAGGATTCAAGTAGTTTAGCATAGACTTGTGTACAAAAATAATTGAAATTGAACTCCCAGTTATAAAAAAAATCCTAAAAGCATACAAAACATCCAGATTTGACCAAAGTTTTGGCTGAACCCTTTGAACTCTTAATCCATTTACTGTTTTCATTACTGCGATGAAATTTTAGTATTCCTGGAAAATTTATTGAAGATATATTATTGTATTATTGTTATATGAGTATATAACAACTAAAAGCAAATACTTTGTAAAACCTATGTTTTATAAGACTCTAAGACATTTGAAAGAAAAAATGTAAAATGTTACACTTGTGACACAACTGATTGCTATTTAATTCTTAATGGATACAGTTCTCCAGATTTTTTTTTCTAATTTGCATTAGATCTTTAGCTTCTTAAGTTATGCATGTTTCTTTACAAATAATAAATTTCAATGATGTAAGAAAAATTAAATAATTTTACACATGCATAACAAAACAACTTTATATATATTTTGTAATTCTGTTCAACATATTAAATGACAATTTGCTAAAAAGTCTTAAGTGAATTAAGACAAATGATAAGCTTAAACTCTTTTCTTTTCTTCAAATACTAGTATTTACAAATTAATCAATAAACTTGAATATATAAACCATTAAAGACTTGATCATGCATACAAAAGAATTAGATTTTAAGGCAAACAATTTATTCCTTTAAAGAATCTTAAAATAACCAACAAGCTTAATAAACATTTTGTTTTAAAATTTATTTGAAACCCACTGTTGAGTTTTTAAGGAAAACATTCAAAATAAAAATTGCATACCATGATTTAAAAATGCTGGAAACCACTTTTCTTACATGCCACAAAGAAATTTTTGTCGCAACTCAAAAAAAAGAATTTCAAAGGCAAATTATTAAGGCTAAAACCCATCTGTATGAACTGCGATTTGAATCCACCTAGTTTCTTTTTTGGTAAGCTCTAATTTTGATCTAAAATGCATATATGAATTGTTCTGAGCAGGAAATAAGCATAATTCACACCAAGCGCGAGTGTCAAAGAAGAAATTATTATTGTTTTAACAATTCTTATAGCTTTGAAAACTTTTCAAACCTTTAATTGCCACCTTTTTGATGAAGTTGAAAACAATTTTGATGAATATGACAAGGGTCTGGGGGACTTTTCTGTTAACTTACCAAAAAAGTCAACCAAGTAGTTTCTGGGGCTCCACTGTTTGAATTGAGTATACAGATTAAAGCTTAGGCAAACCAGAATTACTAGGAAAATAGTTACCGGCCATTTGTCTAGAGGAGCGTTAAATATATTATTATGTAGGAAAGGGTCAATATTCATTGCCAATCTTGTACAAAGATTTCAAAAAGTAGCCTTTACAATGAGACTCTTGTTATTGAAAGAATTTGTAACAATTTTATGAAGACTGTAAAAGAATTGGGCATTACATGTTGAAATAAGCATTTTCTGTCACAAGTGTAACACTTTGGGTATACTTCAAAATATGCATTTAAACATTTCCTCAATTGTAATAATTGCATGCTTTTATTCATTTTCAGAAAATACATAATCTAAGCAATTGTCTTTAAGAAAATGGGTTAAGCTAAAATGACTTGCAAACAAACTATTCAAATAAATATTTATGTAAATCATAAATTTCCATGTTTTTATCAAATTTTATTTTTCTGAATTGGGTAACAAGATTTTTATTATGTTTAAACTTTCCCCATGTGACTTTTGAATAATAAGAGGCAATAAAAGTTATGGATAAATTGAAAAAGGCGAAGTTACATTTGTTTTCTTAAAGTGCCTGTAGAGTGTTACACTTGTGACGACAAGAAAATCAAAATTGTGAAGTCATTATCTCTATGTTCTCATCATACAACATTCTGGACATTCTTTTACCCTACTCTGTCTTAAAAATAGCCAATAAAGCTACATTAAACCATGATTATAAAAATACTGATGCATGGAACATGAAATGTTACACTTGTGACAACTCTACCCTATTCTAATCAATAAACCCCAAAGTTTTCAGTTGTCTACTTTCATGTTGAGTGTTAGCTTGCTTTGAAAGTAAAATGAATTTAAGCTTTTCTGAAAGCAAAGTTGTGTTTATTAAGTTTAGATTCATAGTAAAGTATGACTGGCAAAATAATTTTTCTGAATTTTTTCTTGCATTTAATTTTTAAGGGTATGCTCATAAGAACTCAATTATTGTGAAATTAAAATGTCCTATGTTCACAAGAATATACAAAACTTGTTGTCAATATACTATATTCAATGTATGAGAGAGATTTTTAAATTGAAACATAAACTCTAAAAAGTAGACAAATTTAAAGTAATGGGTATTTTCAAAATGTCACACTAAAAGTGTTACACTTGTGACATTTTTGACCCCTTTTCTGCAAATAACTTTTGAACGCCTTGTGCTACAGTATTGAAACTTGGCACAATTATAGAGAACCATAAAGCACATACAATTGTGCATAATTTTACATATACATGTGAATACTTTTAATTTTATTAATGAAACAAAAAAAAGAGGCATTTTTTTTGGAACTACCCCTATGTGAGAGAAAGAAGTGGATACTATGTTTTCGGGTATATAGGAGTCAGCTTGTCGGTCGGTTACTTGGTAGGTGATATTTGGTTATGATCCATTGTCTTTTGACATGGTTATGGCTCTTTGATTGGAAGAGGCTTTTTTATTGTTGACAAGCATTTGTAGACAGTCTGGTTATTTTAAATCTTGCATTCTTCTATAAAAGTACACTAGCTTAACCTGACCTTGTAAACTTACCCAAACCCTCAATATTACCAAAAGCACTTTCATGTAAATAACACTGCAATTTAAACCTTCACTTGATGGTGTGCTCTCCACTGTGTCCTCAAACTTCTATCTTTCCCTAGAATACAAGTCAGAATCATACATATGCTGTGCAAAGCTTTGACTGAATGTCTATGATACAGACACTCATTTTTTGTAAACACTGCCTCGATGGCTCAGTGGTTAGAGCTTCGATCTCCTGACCCAAAGGTCAGGGATTCGAGTCCTGGTGACAGCGAGATGTTTCCTTGGGCAAGAAACTAAATAGTCACTACCTCAGTTCACCCAGCTGTAAATGGGTAGCAGTGGATGAAAACCCTTAAGAAAAAGGATTCAACTACCTCTTGAATTTCTAAGGCAAAATTGATAACATCTAGATTGAGTCACCTGCCAGTAATAACCAAAAGGGGAGTAAGGCAATACGTATGGATGGATGGATGGATGGATGGATGGATGGATAGATAGATAGATCACCACTATCCAGTGGAATCACCCCCCAAATCCAACAGTGCATGCAGACTCGTTAGTGCCTTTTAAGACGGCCCAAAAAATCAAAAGTTAACATTATAGCAACACACACTTCCGTTGTATAAAAGCTTAGTGTTTCTAAAACGTACAAATACAGATATCGTACAGACTTTCCTCTCTCCATTAAACAAAAGAACGAAAACCAATGACAGTATGGGCCATGAAAACGAATTTCGAAAATCATTTAATCGACTAATCAGTTCTTCCTTACTTGTATAAATGAAATAATGTGAGGAAATGATCACACTTACCACTCAAGTTGGCCAGTTGTAGATTAGTTTAAATCGGGTTTTACTTGAAAAATACCGCCTTTCTCCCTTTTGCGACTCACTACCAAGTGAAATTTACGGAAACTGTCGAAAAATAACGGTAATCAACGGACTTTCACGATTTTAATTTGCTGTTTCTCCAATTTACTAGTGACGAACATTGGGAACAGGGAACCATTCAATATTACCTTATATGGAAATTCTTACGCCCAGATTTTCCCATTCTGCCTCTCTATGATTTGACCTGCTCACTTTGTGTTTTCAATGACTGTTAATTATAGGATTCTTATAGCAATTAACAAATAAAGGGAACCTGCGATAATTTCAAATATCGAATTGCTATTTCTCCAAACATCTTGGGCACATTGTCTAGTTTTGATGCAAATAATACAGATTGCCTGGCTAACATTGTGTTTTGATTGACTCGATTACTTTATTAGGATTCAGGTGGAATCATTAAATTAAAGGAACCTGTGGTAATCTGTATTTTTCCTCTTCCACAATTTTCTCTTTATCTCTTCCGACATCATTTAATTTTCTTTGGCTGCATTGTCTAGCTTTAAGCACATTTTAAATATTCATGGTGACTTCTATAGTTCAGCAGTATTATCAGAGTTCATGATAACAATTAAATAAGATTTAAAAGTTTATGGTATATGCATTGACCAACACACATTGTGTTTTGAATGACTTGGCTAACTATTGGAATCATGTGGGAATTAAATCAAAGGAACATGATAATGTGGCTTTTTCCCTTCTCCATTACTATATCATTATTTCTGCCAACTATGTTAATTATTCCTTGTGTGCATTGTCTTGTGTTAGGAAACAGTTCTTAATCTTTGTGATGACATCAATTATAAAGCCAATAAGCTAAGTTGAAATTTTAGCTTGGAAGGGTATGAATGGTATGTCAAGAAAAATTTGGACGAATTCGCATTTTGTTTTGAATGTCCCAGTTATTTATAGGAATCATGCATAAATCAGAACAAATTACATGAACTCCTGAAGTATTGTGACTATTCACATTTCTGCTATCATTTTGATATCACAGCAAAAATTGTCGTTTTTCCTTGTGTGTATTGTCTAGTTTTCAAGCAAATTATTCCAAAATTCACAGAGACGTAAATTATAAAGTTAACAAGTTAGTTTATATTGCAAGGTTATATTGTAAGAGTTAAACTTTACATAGAAAAGGGGGGCTATTCCGGTCACTCGGGTGTCGGCATTGGGGTAATGTTTTGGTTATTTTTTTTTGTGCAACTGTGTCAAATCTATTTTCCTTAAGCTATTACTTGGAAAGTTTTCACATTTTCGCATGCTTTTGTTACTATAACATCAGCCTCTATACAAAGATTCATTACTGTGATATCCATTATATAGTAAATGCCTTTGGTTGTATTGTTTAAGAGCAATTATGCCAAGATTTAAATGAGGATGATAAATACTGACCAACCTGCATTGTGTTTTGAATGACTCCCTTTAAAGACAGTTATGTATAGGATTCATCTGAAAATGAAATTAAATTAACCTGCCTAACATTGATTTATCCCCTTTCTGCTAATGTTTTCTAATTTCTGCCAATAATACTCAGTTCTTTCTCACCGCGTGTATTGTTTTGTTTGTAAAAATTAATTCTTTTTTTTAATGCTTGGTATTAATCAGTTAACCGTAGGGTTCCTGCAGAAATTAAAACTAATTGAATAAACCTGCCTAATGTGGATTATTTGCCCTTTCCACTTTTGTATCATTATATCTGCTAAATATGAGTTCTTCCTTGTGTGCATTGTCTAGTTTTCAAGCAAATTCTTCTAAATATTTTTGGCGATGTCAATTATCATAGACAATTAAAAGTCAGGTTGTATTGTAAGAGTTTAAGTAGTAATATTAGTAATTTAATAAGGCTAGAAAGCGTGAAAATATATATCAAAATTTGTCATTTGTGATTTTGTTAGGATTATATGAATCGGGAATAATTAAGGTTTAAGGGAAATCTTGGTAAGCTTCCTGGTTCATGGAGTACATGGTAAGATGCTTTTAAAGGCACTGACTGAATGTCATGGTCGGTAGCTAGGCTATTGGGAGGTTTGTAATGGACAAGGCCTTAACTTGGTGGTTGGCTGACTCATCTTGGTGGATGGTGGACGATCAATGTGGGATTTGGTGTTTGATGGATATTGACTGAACTTGGTTGTGTGCTGGCTCACCTTGGTGGATGGTGGACAAACAATGCGGGGTTTGGTGGACGATGACTGAACTTGGTGGTTGGCTGACTCATTTTGGTGGATGGTGGACGATCAATGCGGGATTTGGTGTTTGGTGGACGATGACTGAACTTGGTGGTTGGCTGACTCATTTTGGTGGATGGTGGACGATCAATGCGGGATTTGGTGTTTGGTGGACGATGACTGAACTTGGTGGTTGGCTGACTCGCTTTGGTGGATGGTGGACGATCAATGCGGGATTTGGTGTTTGGTGGACAATGGCTGAACTTGGTGGTTGGCTGACTCGCTTTGGTGGATTGTAGAAGAATTGAAAAGAAGCCAATCTGATAGTAGTTATGTAAGTAAACCCATTACCAGATGAAATAATGCACTAGTCCAAATTCAAAAAACTAGCAAACAACAATTTTTAGTGGTTGAAATTTAAAAAAAAACACCATAGATTTAGGGGGGGGGGGGGGATGGTAATCATTGTGAACTATGAAGTTATTGTTTAATTGCTACATAACATATTAGAAACTGCTTTTCCAAATTGTTTTTCAGAGCTTAAAATCTTCAAAAACTGAAAAGTATGGTAAAAGGTTAAATTCTTTGCATATATTTGCCAGTGATTATGAATCAGAATTCCTACAATTACAATGAACATTTGTAACAGATCACACTTACGGTTTAGCAAAAATCCATTTTGAAATAGCTTTTCTACCAGGTTAAGGATTAAATCCCTTTAAATTGATTTACTCTCATAATAATTTAAATTTATTCTTATGACATTCATATGGCAGCCGTGGTAGTGATTTAGTGACAAGTTGTAATTTTTCCAGAGGAAGTCCAAAGCCCAGGTGATCTATGATGAGTACAACTCCATGAAGGCCCTGATTGCTGTAATCACTGACAGAAAACCCGTAGAGACCAGACTGGGGTCACAGACCTGGACACAAACTATCGGAATATACCCAACAACAGGTTGGTTACCTCTCACAGGGAAAACGCTGACACAATTCTTTTGTTTACATAAGTTTAATTAGATTTCTAATTTCATACCTTCATGAAATAACAAAGCCTCATCATGATAAATTGTCTCAACTTCTACCATATAACATTGATATTTAAATAGATATTATTCTCTATATTCTCTTTTTGTTTCACTGCCTGCATCTTATTGGAGGAAATCTTTAGCAAGAATTGTTGAAAAGCCCGAAGATAAGCTATTTGTTTGAATAAAAATTCAATAGGATAAAGTTTAAGTCCAATTTCTGTGACACATTTTTGTTTTTACAGAGAAAGTCTTAAGCCAGGTGATCTATGATGAATACTTCTCTATATCAAGACCCTGATTGCTGAAGGGAGACCAGACTGGAGTCACCTGGACATTACAAACTGTGGAAATACCTCAATAACAGGTTGGTTAGCTCAAACAGGGAACACAATAACAAACTTTGTGGAAGACTTTAGAGCTGGGACATGTACAGTTGATATGGCTCGTTCGACCACCTCTTTTAAGTGACCATTGTAAAAAAAATTTCAATGAAACAAAATCTCTGAGGGTAGACATTTTGTAACATGCAGTTGTTTATTATCAAATCTCGTGCTGTTGAAAAGCATTTGAATCGTCTCAATGAAACCAATTTGACAGCCATTCAGAATGCGTGAATCTTGATGGACACAAATAGAATTAAATTGTTCACCTGTGTTTGTTTAATTACAGATGTTCAAGTTAATGAAGACAGATATATGAGAACCCTCTAGTCAGATGATCCTACAAGAACCCTCAAGTCAGATCCCTACAAGAACCCTCAGGTCAGATCCCTACAAGAACCCTCAAGTCAGATCCCTACAAGAACCCTCAAGTCAGATCCCTACAAGAACCCTCAGGTCAGATCCCTACAACCCTTGAGTTAGATCCCTACAAGAACCCTCAAGTCAGATCCCTACAAGAACCCTCAAGTCAGATCCCTACAACCCTCGAGTCAGATCCCTACAACCCTTGAGTTTGATCCCTACAAGAACCCTTGAGTCTGACCATACACAACTGATGAAAATAGAGCTGGTACCTCAAGTAACAGATAAGGAAAGACTGATTGATGACTGGCTTGGCCTTACAAAAACTAAAGGAAAGAGGATGAGGAACTATGAAGACAATAAAGAAAGATGAAAGTTCTGTGAAACATGGATAACATGTAAGTCAATTCATCTATTTTGTTATCTCGACTGTTTTGGAACCAAAAAAATTGTGATGGCCTGATGCAGTCCTTGGTGGCATGACATAATTTACCCCTTGTCATGCTGAACCTGGAATATTCCTGCTTTGACAGGAGATATGGACAAAGATCAGCCTGCACATATGTGCAGTCTGATCTTAGGATATACTACCTGATGTCACTTTTTAACTCACAATCAGTGCATCCACTTTGATTTTAATAAAATTTGTGCCAAGGTTTTTTATTCAGCATGACAAGGGTTAACATAACCCACTCTGATAGATATGTATTAAAACCACAAAGTGTTTGAAGCACAGGATGCAGTTTTTCCGTATCGGTATAATTATTTTGAAGATGTAATTTTCAAAATCCTTCAGTTTTTAAGAGGAAATAAGTTGGCATAGACTAAGATCAGATTACACATATGTGCTGACCAATCTTTGTCTATGGATCCTGCAAGCAGGAATATCATACAGTCAGTTTGACAAGAGTGAAGATTTTTTTCACTATTAAGAACCGTTTACAGCGCTCTTGTTCAATGAAGTCAATTCATCTATTTTGTTATCTCGACTGTTTTGGAACCAAAAAAAGTCCAGTTATTGTGATGACCTGATGCAGTCCTTGGTGGCATGACAAAATTTACCCCTTGTCATGCTGAACCTGGAATATTCCTGCTTTGACAGGAGATATGGACAAAGATCAGCCTGCATATAAGTGCAGTCTGATCTTAGGATATACTCCAAATAAACAAGGCTAGGGAGGATAAATTAAGCATCCTATTTTCCACAAATAAATGTGACCTGTCACGCAAAAAGGGATCAATTGGGAACTGAGTAAGACAAATATTCTAAATATCTGTTCCAGTATAGGTCAACCGGAGGTCGCATTTCAAATATTCTTTCACAGGAAGTTAGAATCAGCATTGTAGATTCAGAAAAAAGTCCACTGCAGGGTTTTCCTTGACCCCCTGTTTCTTTGAATTTGGACCCCCCTTTTTAAGAATTGCCCAAAATTGTCAAAGAAACATTCTTTCTCTAGTTTAAGGGGGTCAAAATGTGGCAAAATGACCCCCAGTCTTGAACATAGAGGGAAAACCCTGGTCCATTGGCAAACAGTTTAAATCCTAGTCAGACTGTGCAGTCCTCACAGTCTGACTACAGTCCACACTTTTCGCGTTACCCAGATAGTCCCTTTTTGCGTGACGGGTCACAAATTATTATCAACATAGGCATAACTAGGATTTTTATAGGCACTCAGAAGACGACAAACATAGAACATATGGCAAAAAGGCAACATGTAACAAAAGATGAATGTCCTCCATCCACTCTTCTTTTCTGTGATTTGAGCATTGGTGAAACATTCATCTTTTGTTACATGTTGCCTTTATCCCATATGGGGCCCAAGATTGTCTAGCGCTTGTGATGCAGCCTGGTATACTGACTCAAAGCAGGTAGGACTTGTGCTAGCTTTTCAAATTCATCGTAACTACAGCTTGAATAAGCTGTAGTTTTGATGTTATGATCATTCATCAAAGACATCTTTTGAATGAGGATTTATTTCTATTATGCACTTAGGTAATGAGTGTAAAGGTAGTAACGCTTTTGATCAATAGTAAATCCCCCTCTTCTTCTCAACCCTTGTCATGCTGAAACAGGAGTTGGAAAATTGTATTGAAATCAAGGTGCTAACAGCACTGACTGAACTAATTTTGGATTAGCTAATTTCTTTGGAAAATATTTCATCTTTAAATTATTCTGGCTAAAAAGGGAGAAAAAGGTCAAAGGTAATGTAGACTAAGATTAGACAGCACGTAATGGCAGATTTATCTTTGCCTTCCTGAGCATTTCAGGGTCAGCTTGACATGGACTCTTTCTTGTTTTTCAAAATTTTGGACCTGTCTAAATTCAAAGATTTTGCAGACTAAAATTTAAACTGGATTTAATTTGAAAAATAACCATCCAGTAGGGTAGAAAATAGTGTGGAAAAAGAAGAAATTGTTTTTCAGGAGCAATTTCCTCTTTTTTCATAATGTTTTCTCAATCATAAAATCACAGGCACATAAACAGCAGGGATTAAAAATCAAAGGATTAAACTAAAATCCCAAACAAAAAAGAAAAACAAAAACCCAAATGAATGGAATTATAAAGTTCATGTGATAATACTTTCATTGACATGGTTGTATTAATATTTTCTATAGGTAGTGCAGGTTACTTATCGAATACATAGAATTGAAATATGCATATTGAAATAAGTGCAATGGCTCAGTTCTGCATGCAAGACTATTGACAAATTGTTCCCTATCCTCTGAAAACCTGTTGTTTCCAGATTTTGTTTTTGTTATCATTTTGAGAAAATAAACCCTTGTCATGCTGAACCTGGAATATTCCTGCTTTTAAAGGAGGTATAGACAAAGATCAGTCTGCACATATGTGCAGTCTGATCTAACACTACGCTACCTATTAATCCCCTGTCAAGGCAGAATTCTTCCAGAAGTAAATTATAAAAAGAAATATTGCCCTACACTCTTGGATTTTAGGTTTTTCAGTACTTTGAAATGAGTGCAATTCTGAGAGAGGATTTTAATTCAGCATGACAAGGGTTAAGTTTTCTTCTCTGCAATACTTTATTTCTGAGATGAATGCTATACAGGGTCAGACTGATCGGCAAAAGCTTAATTGATTCTTTGCAACAAAATGTCGAGTTAAAACTATTGGAAACGGAACTTGAAGAGAAAAATAATTGATTTAAATGTGCCTTCTTGTAGAGTCTAAAAAGAGGAAAGAAGTCAATCTTGATGACATCAAAAAGACAACAAAGATAGCCAAAACAACAACAACAATTACAGGTATTACATTCAAGTTTATACAAAGTTTGGCTTAAGATTTTGGACCTGTAATAGTTCTGTAACATTTAGGAAGTCAGTGTTAATCGAGGTTTCCTAATGTTTCAAACTTGGTTAACATTGTGAAAATTAATGAATTTCGAAATGTTGCAGGCCTCTTAGGGTTCTACTACCTTGAAAAGAACAATTCAGAACAATTACACGATTAAGTACATGTACATGAAAATGTCAAACTGCAGGACAATCGCTGGACTCAAAGCATAATGAAGATTGTTTATCCAAGTCTAAAGAGCCTTAGCTTTACTGCTTGGCCTCTATTGACGAGTTATCAGTTCAGAAACCCTTGGTCAAATGTCTGATCATTTATTTCAGATTTCTCTTTACTGGCAATTAATTGGAAATAAAGACCGTACTTTTGACTGAGCGTTAATGTATCTTTACGTTTTTAGCTCTGCTGTTTCGAAGAAAAGCTGAGGTATTGTGATCACCCTGGCCTTGTTTGTGTTGGCATTGTTGTTGTGTAGGCCTTGGTGTGACATACTTTACTTTTTGTTGTTTCTGTTTTTATTGAAGATATCTTCATGAAACTTGGCATATGTGTTTACCATCATAAGAGCTATCCAGACTATCAAGGGGATAAATATGAAAGTATTGAGAATGTTTGCTTTATCCAGCACCTGCAGCTGAGCATTGCACTCGTAGGCAGTGTTATTAATTACTTCATGATATTAGATTATAATATGTGAAGATGGTACTTGATTTCATGGAGATGTGACACTAAAAACCTAATTACACTTATGTATGAATCTGGTTGCGTGTTCATACACTGTAATTAGGTTTTTGTTTTATGACTCCTTGAAATCAACAAGCACTTTCATCATCAAAATGATGAACGAAACTGTGATAAGCACATTAATCTTTTTGGTTTACGGATATACCCATGTTCACATTTTTTTTACAGAAATCAAATATTGAAAAAAACATTCCAGAAGTGATGTCATCATTAAGCCAGGTGCGATAGGAAAAGAGGATATTGAATGAGTGGTCATTGAATGCCAAATTTATTAAACGAGTCATCTTTAAACAGATATAAACAAGGCTACGTCGAATTTTTATCTGTTTTAGATGACGAGTTTAATAAATTCTGTATGAAATGAACACAAATTTAGTATTCTATTTATAATATGACCCGAAGTTTTGCAATAAATCGGAAATTGTTGATATTTATATTTCAAGTTATTCTGCGTAACATATAACGCCGTTTGTGAATTGACGCCATCAAAATCACAATTTCATTTTTGCAACAAAAATAAAACCTTCTTAGCTCATTTGCTCATTATTCCACTAGTATGTGTAATAACACCTGTGTAATATCAAAAAATATTCAACGGGTTTATTTCACTCCCGCGACGTAGTTCATATTATAAAGCACTTTATCCTGAATTAGCAATAAAGAACACAATTTAAAACTTTCACAGTATTTATTTCAAATGTTTACAGGACCTATGAGGAATGATATCAAGAGAATCCTTATATAACCATTTCAAACAATTCAAACAGTGCAAAAGTAAAGTGACTTATCCATTTAGTCTGAGGGACAAACAATGGCAGAAATGTGTAATGTGTTATCAATAAGCAAAGACTTATGAATAATTAAAATGAATACACTCTCAGAAATCATCCTCATGAGAAACATTTCCAATGAGTACCTGCAACACAGTGTTTAGATGAGAAATAAAAGGAAAAGATAGTCAACTTTACCTCAATATGTCAGAAGAAGCATACAGACAAAAGTTCTTGTGAAAGACATGCTGTAAAATTCTATGGACAATCATTGAGTTGTGTACATCTCTACAGACATGCTGTAAAATTCTATGGACAATCATCGAGTTTTTTACATCTCTACAGACGTGCTGTAAGATTCTATGGACAATCATCAGGTCGTATAAACTTGAAGACATGTTGTAGGATTCTGTGAACAATCATCGGGTTGTATAAATCTTCAGACTTGCTGTAAGATTCTATGGACAATCATCGGGTTGTATAACTCTTCAGACTTGCTGTAAGATTTTTTGGACAATCATCGGGTTGTAGAACTCTAAAGACATGCTGTAAGATTCTATGGACAATCATCGAGTTGTTTACATCTCAACAGACTTGCTGTAAGATTCAAAAGGCAATCATTGGGTTGTATGACTCTTCAGAAGTGCTGTAGGATTCTATGGACAATCATCAGGTTGTATAACTCTACAGACATGCTGTAAGTTTCTTTGGACAATCAATCAAGTTGTGTACATCTCTACAGGCATGCTGTTAGATTCTATGGGCAATCATCAAGTTGTGTACATTACTACAGAAGTGCTATAAGATTCTATAGACAATCATCGAGTTGTTAAATTGTATGGACAATCATTTCTACAGACATATGGACTTTATGGACAATCATTGTTAATCTTTTCTTTCTTGCACCATTGTTATAACTTGGACAATTAAGTAAAAATACATTGCCAACCTTTTTTATTTTTGTTTCTCTCTTCTTTTAAATACATTAAACAAAGCATACAAAGATATCTCTCAATACAATATATTGATTTAGAAGTTAAATGTCATGGTTGCAACTGTTTTTTGTTTTTTTTTAATGAATAATATTTTTCTGTCATGTTGAATAAAAATCTTTGCAAAATTGCAATAAATGCACCTGTGTCAGTATCTATTTACAAAATAAAAAATGAAAATTGTCTGTCATACAAAGAAAAAACAGGAGGTAAAGTCTTTTTTTGCAGGCTAATCTTTTTTCTATATCTCCTGCCACAGCAGGAATATTTTGGAATAAGTATGAACAGGTTAAATTCTTATTTCATTCATCAAAATTTTGAATACTTATCCTGTTTGATTAAGTTTTACATTGAAAAAAATAAATCCTCTTCATATCCTATTTGAATTTTTTTACATTATTTTGGAGACGTTACTATATTTACTTTCCCTACAGTAATACTCATAACTGGAAGAATATGAAATGTTAAAAAAAAAACACACACAAAAGAAACTGAAATTTTTTAGTTGTTTCTACAGCCACAATTTGCCACCTTTTTTCTGTTCTATATAATCATCAGAGCTCAAAATGTAGTGATATCTATTTTGAGGGTCAGTACAATACTACAGTATGTGTCTATACAATTATAGGCATTTGCAATAGTTTGGTACTTACTCGTTTCAAAATATAACACATGAATTTTGTTATTTTTTTTTAACAATTTTTTAAGAATTACTATGAATTTTCAACATGGGATGAGCACTATTTTAGAAAACTTGTTATTCATTATTCTATTTCAATTTAATTCAATTGTAAGTTTTTCTTTTTTCAAGTTTTAGTTAAAAAGTTATTACAGCATTCATTTTTTTTTATTTATTTTTTAAAGTATTCTTCACACAATACTTTGGTAATTGTTTATGTATATATATAACTTTTCTAATTACTTTAATTTTAGTTTTGTCCACCAGGATTTTGTTTTCTGATTGGCTGGGAAATCATTTTCATTTCTCAATAGAATTTTTGAATTTTCTTTTTCATGTAAACTTCAACACAAAGTATTCCAATAGAAGTCTGTCTTGTTATTGAGAAATCTTTACATGTTTGCTTTTTGGTATCAAATTTTTAGATATAAAGAGGCTTTTAATTCACAGAGGTATGAAACTGAAAACTTAATTACACTTATGTATGAATTCATAGTGTATTAATACAGTGATCAGCTTTTTCAGTTTCATTCTTCAGTGAATTATTAAAAAACTCTCTTTATCTCTTAAAACTCCTGAGAGTTGTTGTCTTAAGGAACTAGTTAGAAATTTGATTTTAAGTTAGTTTTGTGTTTGTCATGGATTACTTTCTTTACCCCGTTCTTGAAAAGATTTTTTTGATATTATTTTGCATAGTTCTGTCAAATGAATGTTTCTTTTTTATGAAAAACTCATAAAAAAGAAACATTCATTTGACAGAATTATGATGCATAAAGGTTGTACTTATTATATACTTTCAGGTAATCAAAACAAATGGATTTGATTGAAAAGAAACTTTTTTATTTGAGAAATATTTTTTTGTACATATATTTACCAGCATAGAAAGTTTGAAAAATTGAATATTGATTATGACGGGTCACTTCTACAACTGACTGACCAGTGCTAAAAATATCATTACCGGTACTCATAATTCTTCCTTAAAAATGATTATAGACCACTATAAAAGAAATGCCTAAATATTCAAATGGGTTGGGGGAGATCTTGTCCACAAGTTACCTTTACCTACATGACGACCTACATCTAACATAGGGAGTTCTCTGAGACCTGGGGCTGACTGTTAAAAGGAATTAAAAAAATCTTACTATCTACATTTTATTTGATCTGCTTTCCACTTTTTGTAAAACCTTTTTTTTAAAACAACTACATCATTTCATAAGTATCTCAATGATTAGTTCTGTATTAAAATCTAACTAAATAATTAAAACTAAAGTAATAATATCAAAACTCAAATAGTAATAATAATGATTATAATTACTTAATTTTCAATAATCTAAATAGACAAAGTTCTGTAATAAAATCTAACTAAATGATTAAAACTAAAGTAATGATATCAAAACACAAATAGTAATAAAAATGATTAAAATAACGATAACAATATATTTAAGGGCTAAATCGAAGGCTCAGTGCAGTTATGTGCTGAGCCATCGAGGTGAAATTACATGTAAAATTTGATATTTATTTCTATTAATAAGTTTGAACATTAATAGAAATATAAGTTAAATATCTGTATGATAAAATAGATGAAATGAGGCTACATTATTGCATAGTAATGCTCTAATTTTGATTGAAATCCTATTAATCAATAAGTGACTATAGATTTATTCTAGGTGCCTAGAACCATGTTCTTCTAGGCACTTTTACCAAACATTATCTTATGACGTAGTGTAACTAGGTACTTATGAATGATGTAGTTATTGTAATAGTTTGTTATTGCCCCATCACTCCTCCTCTGAATGATGTAGCTATTATTATAATTTGACCGTTGTACCCCCCCCCCCCTTCATCCCCCCTCCCAACACACACTTCTGAATGTTGCATTATACCCAGCCTGACATGCACACACTACCATTATTATTTGATTTTTGTTACCCCCCCCCCCCACCCACCCCCCTTCCCTCCCAACACACACTTCTGAATGTTGTAGTTATTATACCCAGCCCGACACACACACACTCCCTCTAGAATGATTTGGTTATTGTAATATTTATATCCTATGTTATTGCAACAATGTAAAATATTGAAGCCTTTTTAATTTGTAGTGACTGTTTCCTTCTTTTTGACAACTGAGACTCTAGAGTGACTTATATCTTTGACTTTGACTGATACTTTTTCAAGTCTAAAAGTTGATATAAAGTTTGAACCAAGGACAAAATGACCTTTGTGTACCATTGACATGAGGCCATGAGACTTCAGACTGGATACCATGACCACGTTAAACTTCTTTGAACTCTCATTTTAAAACATTTTAGATACAGTTATTTAAATTATTAACAAATGTTGTCATTTGACTCCATTTAATTGTAAAATTCAATATAAAGTTTCAGAAGATATTACATTGTTATATCGCTGTAGAAGTTCTCATTAGGGGAAATAGGGTATCCTATGACAAGCACTTGTTAAGTTAGTTGCATGTTTATTTTGTACCTACTTTTATTGTAAGTTTTAGGTAGTGGATCTTTAATAGTTCAGCAAAGTTTTGGAAATAATGAACTTTAACAGTGTTACCAAGGTTTCCTAATGATTTTCATTAGGAAATCTCGGTCAACATAGTGAAAGTTCATGGGTGCTGAAATGTTGCAGAATTATTATGGGTCCACTACCTTAACCAGTTTAGAATCTTAAACTTTTTGTCACCTTTCCTTGTATTCATGATATCATTCATCTATCATCAATTAGTATTTACATGTATTTTTGTGTAATCATTGTACTTCACTATTAAACTAGAATTATCTCATTATTATGTGCATTCAATGTTTCACTATTAAAAGGGAATAATAATTCTTTAAGTATCGTATATGTATTCCTTAGCATTGTTAGATTAATCTCTCTGTTAAATGCTCCAAAGTTCATCTGTCTTTTTTGAAATGTTAAAAAGTAATACATGTATTGTCCATTCAATAAGCAAGGTAATATTGTCCATTCAATAAGCAAAGTTTACACTTTTCAGCCAAAAAACAGTTTGATTATCCACTATTTTGATTGATATGATTTTCTTCTATCTTGCTTTTTCCCTTTCTTTAAGCACCTTATTTTAGATGTTAAAAAAATCATCTTTCAAGAACTTACAAGGGTTTTTTGCAACATAATGATAAAATCATATTTGTAACATTGTAGAAAATTAATAAAAACATTCTGCATGTGATACACACATTTTTTACCCTGACACGCTATTTTTTTATGACTTTCTAGATAAGGGTTGATTTTATAATTTGTAAGGCTTGTAAACATTTGCCAGTAAATAT
Organism: Fragum whitleyi; assembly: GCA_948146395.1. Taxonomy (NCBI): domain Eukaryota; kingdom Metazoa; phylum Mollusca; class Bivalvia; order Cardiida; family Cardiidae; genus Fragum; species Fragum whitleyi. The sequence goes on along the minus strand of OX411552.1, from coordinate 51,872,768 downwards.
ATATAAATGTGATTACATTGTAAGTTTTTTTTTACTTCAGGCTTGATTTCATACAAGACTCATCTTGAATTTTGAAGGAAACATTAATTTAGAATAAATATTTATTAGATTTATGTAAATTACAAACAATGTTATTCCTTATTTGGTGCTTAATACTCTTGTAGTTTAAAGGTAAAATGTCTGGGTGCAATATACCCAGGAGTTCTGAGTTCAAATCTTGGCAGGGGTCAACTCAACACCAATAAGATAACAATTTTGTGAAATACCGTGTATATAAATCTGATGATATGCCAATCTTTTTACTCTGTCTGAGTGGAGGTTGGTTTAGACAGCTTTTACAGTAATCATTGGTATGTCTTATGTATTTCAAAATTCATATTTGTTAAGCCATATGAACACATGTTTGTCAAGTGTTACCAATATTAAATTCATCTTGTGTTATGCATAACAAAAGAGTTGTTAGTTTTGTTTTGTCCGAGGGAAAATTGAGACTGGATTTATTCACCTGGCTAGTTTACAAAAAAGCCTATTACACAAGGGGGCAATGCCATGGCGCAGTTATGCGATCTAAAGATTTCCAAAGTGCAGTGAATAAACCATGACAATGCCTGAATCTCGGCAGGAAAGCAGTTGGAGAGTTACATAATCTCTTAGAATGCCAAATTGAAAGAGGAGCATAAACTTTATAATCAAATTTTGCAATTTTGCATCTTTTTCAAGTTTATTATCAACTTTCCGGCATCATAGCAGAGTTGGTAGCCCTTCTGACTGTCAATCTAAAGGTCCCAGGTTTGATCCCCAGAGATTGTGGTACTGGTGTGAGAGATACCAGGAATCCATTGTGATGTGTTCCAGCCTCCGCAAAACAGCTGTAAGATTGTTCAAAGTGGCCTAAAACCCCTTTCAAAGAAACAAAAGTATTATCCCTGACAGCGGCACAATCATCCAACTATTTGTCTCGCACCAATAGGTTGATTATCCTAGACCATCTCAAGATAGCAGCTGGAGGCTAGGAAAGGATGTGATGGTAGTACTGGTGAGAGAAATACCAAGAATCCATTGTTAGGTGCTCATGCCGCTGCAATATAACTGTATGATTGTTGAAAGCAGCGTAAAAACCCATTCAAAAAAACAAAATTATTTACTTTCCAACTGTGAACAAACAAGGGTAGACATCCACTTGCAGTACTCTTCTTTAAGCATAATTTGTTCATGTATAGATACAGAAGTTTAAGTGAGGTATCAAAGGTCAATTTTGTCTCCCTATATATATATGGTATGGACAAAGTTTACCTTAGATCACTCATTTAAACATGTGCATCTGTACCGAGCTTACAGAGAATGAAACAAACTTTGATATATGTATACCTTCGATATGGCATTTCGTCTATTTCAAGATGCATTTGTAAACAATCCAAGAGTCACAATAGTGAATTCTACTTGTACATAAATGGATTTTAGCAGTCATGGAGTTATTAACTCTTCCAAATTTGAGCTTGTGCATGACATTTCCAACAATTTCAAATGTGGGCCAAGCAAAGGCTATGGCCAGCCTGTGCATCTGCAGTCTTACCAGTCTTCACTTTGCACTTTGTAGATAGATGGGGCCAAAAGTGTCTTTAGAAAGTCAGATAAATTTCTTAATATAATATGTCACAGTCAAGGATGGTTAATGTTGGCCCTTCACGCACATGTCAAATTGTTGAAAATGTCATGCACAGGCTCATTTGGATTATATGCGCCCTGACATAGAAACTCCACCTCTGGATTTTCTGCGTATTCATCTATTATTTTTCAACTAATAATATATGTATGCGCAAAACATACGGATCTGAATTTTCACATATAGATACACAAAAAATGTTAATACGGGTGTAAGAACTGTGCGCATGTGAACAAACAATTCTTCCCTGGATATTTTTGCTTTCAAAACAAACTTTGATTTTATGGTATATGCACATTTCTTCATGCAGAATTTTGCATATACCTCGAAATGGTATTGTGACTTGTGATTACAAAACATTTGTATGCAATCAACTAGTCACAATAGCCAATTCTACTTATACTGTTACGGTGATCCAGGGAAGGTTACTTTGTGTACAAACTCACATTTCTTTCAAGCCATAACAGTATTTTTACGCAGAAATTACAGGTGTGGAACTTTTGCGCCGGGGCGCAGAAAATCCAAATTTGGAACAGTTCATACCTGTGTCTTAACTCCATTTGTGTACGCAAGTTGGTAGTGCAACATACTTTATCCTTGGCTCTATCTGCTTGAAACTTGGCATTTGTATTCTTTGTCATAAGAGCAACCATAACTATCAAGGGGGATAACCCTATTTACATTTTTGTCATCCTGTTTGCCATGTGCATGACAAATTTGTTACAAATACAGCTGGTGTATGTTTGTGTGACTCTGCATCTGTCCATTAGTCAATCTGTCAGTTTTAGTCCAGACATTTACTCCCACATTCATATATAAATTTCAAAACAACTTGGTACAATAATTTGTTTTCCATCATCATTAAAGCTCCTCTTTCCCAGATTGGGAAAATGTGTTTTTTGAAAATGTTTGAAAAATCAATCAGAAGAAAAGACCTCATCATGTTGAAGCCTTTGATATGATAAGATTCAAGCTGGTAATGCATGGAAAGAAAGATTAATTCCTGAATTATGCGAAATTTTCTCCAATTTTGTGCAATCAAAGATTAAGGTTAAAGTATTTGACAGCTGGAAATTTCATATCAATACAAGCAAAAATGAAAGATTATTCACAAAAAGTAAATTGGTAGGTATCAGATCGTCTGCAATTTGATTGTACATAGTTGTAAGCAATATGGTTTTGCAGTTAATAGTATAATGTCACTTTTACTATGTCCTTTCAGTTTGCTGGAAATCGTTACATGATCGTTTGACGGGATGAACAAATTGAACCGAGATCTGTCATGCTAATTATTTCCTCCTAATTACTCTGGACCAAATCGTACCCAACCCTCCACCAATGGTTGTCTATTAAAGGTCGTAGACAGTCAAAGGTCATAGATAGACTGGATCCCCTACTGATCTTACCGCTTCGAAAAAATAAGTTACAAAATTATTGAAAATTGCTGTTTTAAAAGTCGATGTACATTGGCAATTCTTAATCGTCTAAAAGTACACACATTTCCAAATCTAAGCACAAGTTTTGTATTTTTTCTATGAAAAGCTGCGAAAGAGCAGCTTTAAAAATGCTGTATGAAGAAAAATTCAGATATTTCCAAGGTCAAGGTCATAGGTTAAGATTGACCTTGTCCAAAGCATAACTCTTACATTTAAGAGATGAAGAGGGTATTTGTTGATTTCATAGAGATATGAAACTAAAAAACATTATTGCACTATATGAATATGCAAAGCAGATTCATGTACATGAACGTGATAAGGTTTTTAGTTTCATTACTTCATGAAATCAACAGAAAGTCTCTTCATACCTTATAATTTAATTTCTTGAAGCGTTAATAAGGAGATTTACCCTCAAATTCAGGGATTATTAATAGGACTACCTACAAAAAAGCTGTGTAATAAAATTGTTCACATTGGGTGATGAACCAATTTTTCAGCCAATCAGAATGCACAAATTCTGGTTAACTCAACTAGAATTAAAATATTTACGGATGGATTTCAAAACAGCTCAGAACTATTGTTCTGCATTATGAGTGGATGTGCCATTTGAAAAATGCCTCAAAGGTCAGAAGAACTATTGGGATATGGATTTTCCTGTCCAACGTCTGTCCGTCCATTAATTTTACTTAATAACGCTCTAAAGTCCACAGTTTTTATTAGATTGTCTTCAAAATTGGTCAGAATGATAAGACCATTATAAGGATCAGTGTTTCCTTCTGAGATCTATCAAGCATCATAGGAAAAGAAGCTTAATTAAAATATAATTAGAAAATCCCTTAATAGCTCTAAAGTCCACAGTTTTCATCCAATTCAATTCTAACTTTCTCAGAATGATTAAATCATCTAAATGATTTCTCTTTAAATCAAAGCGCTGAAAGCACTGGAGGTGGACTTTTCTGGTGACATCATGGTGAAAATAAGACGAGACGAAAAAGAAAATTGCATTATAAAGAGATGTGGACAATGTACCCTTTTTAAATATGTACAGGAATACATACTACTCAACTACTTCAAACCGGGTGTAGATTGCTGGCTTGTATGCCTGTCAGCATTTGGGAGAAAAAATGAATGAAAGACATAGAGATTGGCAAAAAATGTATGGGGTTAATAGGCATAGCGCCCGTGCTTGGTTGAACGATTGATTAGAAATCCGCTATCCGCGAAACCGCTATAGGCAGGTCTAATGCTATTGAAAATACACCACATTTTAGACCTAAACCTAGTCAATGTATGCGTGTCCGAAAATGACTCTCTATTGTTTGAAGTTGTCCGGAGAATCAATGTTGTAACTCCGTACATTACGTACGGTCTCTTACGTCATTTGGTCTCCAGGCCCGGTAAAGCGCAAAACCTCCCGAGAAAGGCACTGAATAATTCCCATTGGGGCGTACCATCTCGGAAAGTATTACTCTTTACTATCAACGGCAGGAGACCTCTTTGCTTATGCGATCGTTTGCCGTTACCCATGCAAAAAAAGAAAGAAAAAAAAAACCCTGAAATTTGTAAATAACAAAAAGGTGCGAAACGTAGACCCCGCGTCATGCGAATTCATATCCCTCACAGCCCCTGCAGCGGCTTCACAAGGGATCCAAATGGGTCCCTAACAAAGTACCGGCGCGAGCTAACTGAGGGGCTACAAAATGTATTAAGATCGGCGGAAGTATGCCTTAACTAAGCAGGAGTTGAGCTGGCTCGATATACGATAAGACGATTGTCTGTAGTAGACAAGGTAGAGATACATAAGTTAACAAAAAAAAAAAAAAAAGACATTGTCTACCCTAAATATAAGCGGAGAGCCCATCAACTTAGACCTGATGAATTTAATTTTAGCTTTCCTTCAATTATTTCTAAGAAAACACCGCGGACTGAGTCAATTATCGATTTTTATGATCGTGATTAAAATGTCCTTACTCCAAGTATAGCTTTATCTGAGTTAAGACATTCTAGCCACAACTCGATAAAACGCTAAATTTCTGAAAGTCTAAAGGATTGAACACCGAAGAGATGTTCGCCTAGAAAACATTGCACTTGTGCATCTATTGAGTGTTTCTCCACCCAAAAAACTTTTAAAGAACGAATGTCCCTCCTCCGCGTAAACACAGGTTATACCGTTACACGAGTTAGGCGGAGTAGGCTATCGAATATATGTAGAATATATGTACATTGTCGATAACGGACGGCGTAGTTTAATTAAGGTTCATGTAAAGTGTTTGAGGCCCAATTTTAAAACACTTCATTTGCCAAGAAAAAGGCCAGTTATATCATATATCAAATTGAAGCTATTTATGAGCACAAGGGATTAAGCAACATAAGACTGCCATATCTATAGCGGTATAGCAAAACATTGTGGAAAAGGGTCATTTTGTACAGAACAAGCAACTGCCAGACTGTTGGATAAAATTAGCTCATATTTTAACAAATTACAGTCTAAAGTACGACCCAGGTACTACTACAAACGTTGGTGTAAAACTCGAGCCCAAAACGTAGTTATGCAAGCATCTTATTTTGACTTATTTTATAAACACATATGTCATATATGTCATTCTAATTTAGTAAACGTGTAGATCTTTTTAAGGTATGGTGTGTTATCACAACATGAATAGACATTAATAGTTTATTCACCTGTAAGGTTGTTTAGCAATATATCAATTTATATTTCACTGAATCATAAATATAAAGTAATTTATTATAGATCTGTGATTTCAAAAACTATAATTTGAAATAAATTGCAGAAAATATTTCACAATATTATGGTGTGCTGTTGCACCATACCAAGCATCTATTTTGAAAACAGACCAAACCGGTTTGACAAGTATGTTGACAAAATAAATGGAAATTGATTGTTTCAAAGGAGCTTTTTGAGACCGAGTTTTATATCAACGGTTGTAGTACTACCTGGATAGTACTTTAGTCTGTACTTTGTTAAAATATGAGCCCATTTCATCCAATCATCATGCAGTTGCTTGATTTGTACAAAATGACCCTTTACCACAATGTTTTGGCTTTATCGCTATAGCTATGGCGGTCTCATTTTGCTGAACTGCTTGTGCTAAAAAATAGCTTGATTTTGATATACAATATACCTGGACATACACCCGGGGTAACCCGATGCAGGGAAATAGGAGGATACCAGAATTTAGAGGTAAACAAAGAAAGACAGATGCAACACAGGTCTGTATTTCCGTATTGATTATTCAATTTAAAGGCAAGATCGGGCGTATTTATTTCTTCAGGCGGTTGCCCTCTGTAACTATGAAACAGTATGTAATAACTTTCTAGTCGTTCTTCAGCGAATTAACAGTGTGTCATAACTTGAAAGTTGATATTGCGTATTTTAAGCATGTCCATGTCAGTTTGCAGTCAAGTTTTGTCCAACTTTAGAACATTTCTAATACACCGACAGATCAGTTATAAAATTTAGTCATTTTTCTTCAATTTGCGCTGTCCCTTTTCACTTGTGTGTGGAAGTATTACTTGTTTTTGTGTGAAAAACGTCTCCAGGTATGATTATTTTTGGATACTAGGAATTGAGAGTAACTTCAATTAATGATACAGAGAGTTTAGAGGATTGATACTGGGAACTCTCATATTTTATGAACTTGAATTGTTGATTTGGTGGAAGAGGCTGTGTAGATGACGATGTAATAAAGTTTGAAGTATCTTTTCACGTGCATTGTGTAAGAATAATTGTATTATTTCCATCACTTACAAAAAATAGGAGGTAATTCTATTAACAAATGTATATCAAGAAATATTGTTTTGCAAAAGGTGCAATCAGATGAGATAAGTGGCTTCTTTTTGGCAAGAAATATCGAAATGGCAGCTAAAAGCTAGCGGCTTTGATATTTTTGCCGAAAAATGTTGTGCTGTCTAATTTCTCGTTGTGCAGACAGATATGGTGGATATGGTAGAGAAAAGTCTCTATTACTATACATGCATGCATCTTTTAAAATCTTAAAGACAGTCTTTTCAATAATATAAGACATTGTAATATTTATACTAAAATAATAATATCAATTATAATTGTTTTCGTAACCAGCGCTCGGGTCTATTGAAGTTTTTCGCGTTACGATAGTATAGCGGGAAAATGCTGCCTTCTTGTTACGCCTCAGCTAAAGAAGATGTTTTGATATTCGTGTGTACGTGTGTACTACTTAGCTTTTTTGTGCTCACGCGCTCGCAAAAAATAGGTTTAGTATATGTCATCAACTTTTGTGCGACACGAATTGCTTTGTCTGTTCAACGCAGTGCTTGTACTTCTCTACGCCGTGCTAGAATCAAAGAACTGATAGTACTGAAGGCGAGGGAACTAAATAGACGAAAAAACACACGGGGTCAATTTTCTGGAATATAATCTTGATAATTAACCTTGTCCTTTTGATGTATACCAGATATTTTCTTACTTTTCACTGCCAAAATCACTGCTGTGTCAAAGATACACTGCTTTTATATTTGATCTTGACAGAATACCTTGCTAATAGGGAAAAGAAGAAAATTCTGCCAACTAACACTTTCACCTTTCTCCTTAATTATTTACCCTTTCTTCTACAAATTTATTTTACTTATTTGCCCTTTACCCTTTCTTCTACAAATTTTACTTATTTTCCCACAAATTGTATAATTATAGTTTGCAACCCTTTAGAATTTTGACCTGTCTAAACATTTGTTGTTTTTGTGTAATTTGATATATATCTCGGGTAGAAATTAAAAAAAATGGGGAATGAGTATATGGTGGACCATATTGTGGGAAAGGAAGAAATCGATCCTATCAATTTCTTGTGTTCCCACGGTAAAATACAACTTATTTATGGAATTCAGTTCAATGTAAAAGAAAGAGCCGACGAGCTTGTGTCCCTAAAAAAGCATTACATCGATAGTTAGACGGAATGATCGAAATGATAAATTGACTGACTAGTAGCAAACCAATCTACTCAATTAAAATTATGAAAACGCGAGTTGCGCCTGCCAGTAAAGCAGTATCGGGCATAGTAATCTAAACCTTAGGAATTAGTTGTGTTTTGCGGATTCAGCGATATATAGTGAGCATACCGTTCGACACATTTCCTTCGAAGTGAGTTCCGAATGTTGCTTACAAACCCTATAGGTTAATGGAACCCTTGGTTTCCCTTGCCTAAAAAGTCTTGCTAAAAGATTAAAAAATGGAGTGCACGCCTTCAAATGTCACCTTGCCTCTTTATAAACCAGACCTTCAGCGCTTTTAGCGCTTTGATTACTTCATAGTTTTTAACAAAATATTGCGTCAACACCCTTTATGAGCATCTCTTCCGGTTTCATATCAAAGAGAATTCGCCTTTTTCGCAATCGTCTTTATATGCCTTTATTGTTAAGGGATGAGCAATTGCTCTTTCAGAATAGAGGATTGGTGTTTGCCTAACCTTATTGGCAATTTGCATTGTTCAATTAGCAATAGATATGACGCTTCGTGTTCCAGTCCTTGTGGTCAAAAACTGGTATTACCTCTGAATGAAGATAAACATTTTTGAAGCTGGATAACTGCTCTTCACCTTTACATTGAAAAGAAAAATAGATCTTGCGTCTTCTGAACTGCAATGGTTAAGTCGTCAATATGATTAATTATTTTTAACGTGAAATTCGCCGATTGTAAATATTTTCCCTTTCTATATGACTGATGCGTTTTATCTTCACGTCAAATCAATATCAAAGTGCAACAATACTTCATGGATAAATAATCCGGAACATTCTGTGAAAGTTTCATTTAAATCCACCCAAAAATATTATGGAGAAATATCAATTAGCCGTTTTTTGAGAGAAGTGCACATATATTGGTATCGATTGAAACGTTTTTGTTAGCGCAATCTCAACGGTGTATGTTTTTTAACGTTCAATTTAGAATTAACGTTACCATGACGTCGTTCAAAAGACGGTTTCCTGCGATTTTCACAAATGACCATACGCGTTCTTGAACGCTTACCCTGGCCGTATTTTAGGTAATTTAATTGAATGGAATACGCCAAAATGAAGTTGAATGAATTGGGGACATTCGCGTGTAATTAGAACATTGTTATATTTAAAGAGAGATACACGAGATCGAATTAAAGTTTTCAATTTTTGGCGACCCGAAAAAATAGCTTTAAACTTATTTTTTTAAAAATTGGCCCGATGAAAAATTTTTGAAATTCAATATTTTTTCGTCCTGCTTCCTTTTCATATGCTCGCATCTTTTTGTAACGTTTTACCGTACGGAATTTCTACAATTGTGGATCAAAGTTAATTACCCTTACGTCGAAAGTTGGAAAAAGACAAACGCGGTACGTCGAAGAATTCGCTTAATTCTTTTGACAGACTTCAAAGACTTTTGAACACGCCTGTGAATTTTTATCTTTTTATTCCAGAAGATCGCAAAAAAATCAAATAAACATAGGAAAATATTAGGTGTAATTCAAACGTCAAAATCATAGTTTTAACGTCAAATTGACAAACTTTAAATACGGATTACAAAAAATCCGCACGGTGAAGGCTTTTCAAACTTTTCCTGTTTATCAAACTAGAATTGCAGAAATATTATAATATAAAAAAGAACAAAATTCGTCGGGCCAATTTTATAAAATTTCTTTAAAAGTGACATTTTTGGAACAGTAAAAAATGCGAATATTGATTTCAAGCAAAGCATTTGTCTATGATTTTAGTTACAGAAGTTTTAATATAGCATTTTCGCTTTGACCATTTATTAAGCTTCATTTTGGCACAATTTTCGGAACAAAAAGGTCTTAAATTAAATCGCACAGCGCATTTAAATGGGGCTAGGGTAGTTTGTAAGAAGCGCGCCAAATCGTCATTTTTACGACTTCATGGTTACGTAATTTCAAAATTAAAAATGAAAAAATACATCCCGTTGAGATCACACTAACTCGGAGTTTATATATATACCAAAATTTAATCTCTTTTCTCTATTTCCACCTTAAATAGTCTTAAATAAAGTTTATTTACAATAATACTGTCGAATTGATCATGTATTGACGACATTAAACATTGATTAATATTTTGATTGAATTTTATTGTCAATTTCATTGTGGTGTATTTGTTGCTTTACACGGAGCACTCTTCTCTGGCACCACAAAGTCCCCTACCGGCCGAATAATAAATTACATAAGTCCTACATCCGTATCCTACTCTAAAATCAATTGGCTGGACTAAGACTTGTTCTTTAATCCATTTAAATGCTAACTCGTGTATCAAAAGTATGCTTAGTACATACAAGCGATTCGAAAAAAAAATAACTCAAATTGCCATTTCCGAGTTTTCCTTCATGTCGAGTTTCCATGTCTTCCATAAAAAACCAACGGACCGGAACGAACTTGAAAAAGACATATAAACGGAATATAACAAAATATCTTTTAAATATAATCTTACAGTTAACAGCGTCGTAAAATTGACAAGGTGAATGATTTTGGAATGAAATTGAAGCAGTAGGACGAATGACTTTTAAGTGAAAAATAACGGAGATAATCCAATATCGCTAATTTTGTTCTGGATGTACAAAAAATGCGATATTTATTGACTTCCTTATAGTAAAACATGCATTCAAGTTCTAGAAATAGCTTCCCATCTCCTTTAGAATCAACTAGACGCATATAATTTCAATAATGTCAGTGAAATAGCAATTTTTCTATATTTACTTATTTTTTTTTTTTTTTTTCATATAAAGTTGATGATCTTTTTAATGATTTTGGAGCGTTTTTGAATAGTTTTGAGTGGATGTTTCAAATGAATGAATGGAGCACTGAGTGAGCAATTTTGAATGATTTTGGTTGAAATAAATGTCAATTTCACCATGTTACTAAACTGTACAAGCTTAAAATATGTAAGATCAAACATGACTGTATTACAATTATCGTCTTAGTTCACCATTATCATTAAATCGACTTACTCTTAACTCCCAACATCTTGCCTCAGAGTATCCTGTATCATAAAATGCGACACTTCCAACTCTAATTTCCTCCAAACATTGATATTTTTACATATTTTACAGTGAAAATGAAATTTCCTGTGAGAATATACCATATTCTTTTAATGCAGTTCAATTCTTTAAAATTTATGCATGATTTGTCAATGATACTGATCATATTGTGTAGTTTAAATCAAGTTTATCACGACTCTCTAAATTAAATTTAATTTTCTTATCTAACCATAACTGACATCTTACATCTCTTATCATAATTACATCTTTGGATTGCTTAACTAAATGTTTAAAACTTTGCAGCATCCTGATTATCTTATTTTTATAGTGATAAATAGTGAAAAATACAGACCACTGCTGCATCTGTCTTTCTTTGTTTACCTCCAAATTCTGGTATCCTCCTATTTCCCTGCATCGGGTTACCCCGGGTGGACATACTGCTTTTTCTTGGCTGATGAAGCGCCCTTAAAATTAGGTCTCAAACACTTTGCATGAACCTTAAATCTAGAAAGATATTAACACCTCCAATTTGTTTTTGGAAGACCCCTCAACTGAGAGCAATTGTCTTTAATATCAGGCTCCTATCGTAGTAAAAGTATTAAAACCACGGAGAGCGTCAAAAAATTGACTTTTATGTGTTTGTGGTCAGAGTGTCGTAACTCGCTAAAGTAATACAAGCCAATTATGTGTAACGGGCTACCAGTTCAGCCACCTAGTTTTTATCCCCCTTACACCACGGGAAAAAACCAATAGGCAAATCACCGCATTGTCTATAAATAGCATTCTTACGCGAAACAAAAAAAAAACGCTTGGGCTAGGATTGGCAGCTGATTTCACATTTAAGAGGTGTCGTTGATGAATCTTCTAATTGTATAGAATTATTGAATAATGCCATTTTCAAAATGCACAGTTGTCGAGCGGAGATAAGTCTTGTAAAAAAGAAAATTAAACCCAAGCCGGTACTACTTTTTTCAAAAGCTATTAAGCCGGTGTTCTGCTAAAACCTCGTAACTATAGTTTTAAACAAGCTGTAGTTACGAGATTTTAGCAGAACACCGACGATAAACAACTGACAGGATTGTTCTCACATAGTATTAACACTGGGTGACGTAGAAACGTCCCCCAAAAATTCTGATGGATTGGTGTCAAAAGAAAAGGGGCCTATATTTGATTTTAAATTTTAAGAATTCATTTTTTAAACTTCTCCATATATGCATGGAAGTTAATGAAAATTTCACTTAGTATTCTACATCATGTGACCATGTGCATGATAAATGCGGTCTGGTGATTTTATAATGTGTCATAGAAAAAAGGGGCCTAAGTGTAAACTTTCTTGCTAACAAAACTCCTCTTTCATTAATGGATACATTCATGTGAAACATTCACAGAATATTCCATTTCCAGTAACTATTTTCATTTGTGGCTTTTTAGCTGGGTTGTTTTCCGAGAAAACCAGAGGTATTGCTAAAGCCTTGCTGTTGTCCTCGTTGTTGGCGTTGTGGTGCGAAATTTTTTACATTTTGTGATAACTTTTAAATGGTAAGTGATAGGGCCTTCATATTTCACATAATGATTGCCTGTGTCAAGGTCTTTCTATTGGTACCAAGTTAAAGGGCATCAGTCAAGGTCAAGGTCATTTTTCAAGGTCAAATTGTGAAAAAAATGCAAAAACTTTGACATTTTGCAATTACTTTGGAATGGTAAGTGTAAGGGCCTTCCTATTTCACATGACGCTTACCTGGGACTAGCACTTTCTGTTTGTACCAAATTCAAGGTCCTCAGTCAAGGTTATCTTTCATGGTCAAATTTGTGAAAAATAATGTCAAAAAATTATCATTGGCCATTACTTTTGAACGGTAAGTGAAAGGGCCTTCATATTTCACATAATGATTGACTGTGTCAAGGCCTTTCTGTTAGTTCCAAGTTCAAGATAATCAGCCAAAGTCAAGGTCATTTTTCAAGGTCAAATTTGTGAAAAAAATGCAAAAATTTTGTGATATGTCTGGTTCTACTGAAGACATTCACTTGAAATGTGACACACATTCACCAACAAAAGAGCATTCTTTTCTATCAAGAAGGATAACTCTAGAAGCATTTTCTGCAAATTATGCCCCTTTTTCTACTTAATTTTTTCACCAACAATTAGTTTTTTCACCATCCAGCACTTACAGCAGAGCGTAGGCACCCGTAGGCGGTGCTCTTGTTAGTTATATGCTGCGTAATATGTATATTATGCATATGTTTATGTATATTCTTTGTTAACAAAAACAAATGGAAGATAATGAAAAAATTCACTTTGTATTATACATCATGTGACCATATGCATATTGATATGGTCTAATGATACTATACTTTGTCATTGAAAAAGGGGTCTTAATGTAAACTTCCTTATTAACAAAACCCCTCTTTTATTAATGGATACACTCATGTGAAATGTTCACATAAATTTCAATTTCTTGAGAGTATTTGTATTTATGGCAATAAAGTTATATTCTACATCATGATAAAAGGGGCCTTTATGTATATTTATTGTTTACACTACTCTTTCATTTATACATGTGCATATTGATGTGGTCTTGTGATTTTAGACTGCATCATAGAAAAAGAGCCTTAGTGTAAACCTCTTAAAACAAAACTCCTCTTTTTAGCTCATCTGAGCACAACATGCTCAAGGTGAGCTTTTATGATCACCTTTTGTCTGTCATGCGTCGGAAATTGTCAACAGGAACCAATGACCCGATTTCTACAAAACTTAGCAGGAATGTTCCTTGGGTGACCCTTTTGATAATTTGTTCGTGAAATTATGATTGACCCCCAAATATGGGTATGGCAGGGCATGTCATTTTTTTGCTTTGAAATCTTTGAATGACATGTCCTCCTTAACCACTGGGTCGATTTCAATGAAACTACCAGAATGTTTCTTAGGTGACCCTTTTTAAAAATTGTTTGAGAAATTTGATTTGTCCATAAATATGGACATGGTAGGGCGGGGCTTATTTTTGAGCCCGAAATCTTTGAACGACATCTCCTCCTGAACCAGCGGGCCGATTACAATGAAATTATACCAGAATGTTACTTGGGTGACCCTTTCCAAAAATTGTTCTCTTAATTTTGATAGGCCCATATGGGCATGGCAGGGCAGGGCTTATTTTGAGCCCTAAGTCTTTGAAAAACTAACCTCCTGAATCACTGGGCCAATTTCAATAAAACTTTACCAGAATGTTCATAGAGTTACTATTTCCAAAAATGTTTTCGTGAACTTTTTATTGGCCCATAAATATGGGCATGGCATGGCGGGTCTTATTTTGAGCCCGAAATATTTGAATGACATCTTCTCATGAACCAGTGGGTCAACTTCAATGAAACTTAACCATAATGTTTCTTGGGTGACCCTTTCCATAATTTTTTTTTGAAATTTCGATTGGCCCATAGAAATGGGCCGGGCAGGGCGGGGCTTATTTTGAGTCTCCTCAGTAGTGAATGGATGGGCAGGGTCTATTATGACTTTAAATTCTTGGAATAACATCTCCTCTTCAACATGAGGCAAATGTTAATAAAACTTTGCCAAAAAGTTACTTGGATGTTATCCACTGGACCAATAAATTCAGATGAGCAGTTTATGGCCATTCTGGCCCTTTTGTATTAATGGATACATTCTCAGAAGGCAACAACCAAAGAATAACTTAACTCTTTAATTGTGTAAATTGCATAATGGGAGTTACGGCCCTGTAACTATTAACCCAATACTGAACAAACCCTCCTGCATTAAGGATGAAATTGTTTTCGAAAGATTCAGAAATGTCACCAGTCCTGCGTTCAGAATCACAAAATAGTGCAAACAGTTTTCCAATTTTACTCCGCTTTGCACGCAAGTGCACATGCAAAGCAAGTGGATGTGCAAAGCAGGGTATAATTGGAAAACAGTTTACACCGTTTTTTGATCCTGAACGCAGTGCTGGCTTTGCGAGTGATGTTCAATTTATAAAAGTCTGTTAACTTTTGGACATGCTAAAAGCAGGGTCGGTTTAAACAAAAGACAATGTAAACACACAAACCATGCTGTTTATACTGGACTTATCATGCTCTATAAACTCCCTTACAAGCATGGCTGCTTTCCCGACCAAAACCCGAGACGGTTGACTGATGGTACATGACGTTGGAAAGACGTCAACCATGACGTTACCGTGTTGGTCTAGTATCATCACCGACTTTCCTTCTCCATAGCTACAAACACAAGTGTACATTTAGTGTCGCCACTGAGGACAGGCTTGTTTGTCAGGTAGGACCAGATGACATCACCATTACGGCTTAAACATATGACCCGAGCTTCTGTACAAGGATCTGTTGCTGTACATAATTATGTCGTAGATGTTCTTTGAAACTTGGTCATCATTACTACCACAAATAGTCTTCACCTTAAATCAAATGTTGCAAGTTATGTAAAAACATGGAATTCAAAAAAATACAACTTGATAAAGATATCATAAAAATATGTTAGAATTATGGTATATGATGTTGCACCATGCCAAATAGCTATTTTAAAAACTTGCCAAACCAGCTTGTTATGCATGTGGCAAAATAAATGGAAATTATCTTTGGTTGTAGTAATACCTAGTAGGTACAATTTTCTATATAATTTTCAAATTCAGGCCAATTTTATCCAGCCAAAATGAAGTTGTTGGTTTTGAACAATTGAGATATCTCTTTGTCATAAAGGCTTGATTTTACTAGTATGAGATGAGGCCTCTCATGCTGTGCAACCGTTTAAGCTCATCGAGAAATAACTTCTTAAAATTCATAAAAAAAAGAATGTTGCATATAAATTTTATATTCTAAATCATTAAATTTCAAAAATGTAATCTGCAACCAGTTATTACTGAATTACGATTGTTTTCCCCATGAAAATAATAGGTGGCCGTATCACAACATGTTGGGGTTTTTTAATTTTTTTTCCAAACGTTTATATATGATTCTAAATATAGACATTATCTAAATTTTTTATCCTGTAAGTTCTTTGACGCTGCCACCTATGACGAGAAGGATAGATCAGGCTATAAAGGGATTTCATATACAGGGTGTACATATAAATATTCAGAAATTCATATAAAAATCATAACTTTTTAAGACTTTTTCAAAAAAAATCACAAAAAAACACAATTTTCATAATCCACTTTTCAGTTAAGGGCATGGGGCTTTTGTCCCATGGGGCTTTCGTCCATGGGGCTATTGTCCCAGGGGGCTTTTGTCCTAGGGGGCTTTTGTCCGTACCCCCATATACAATGCCTCTCCGGCAAAATCCACACTATTGATCTGCCATAACAAAAGAAACAAAGCTTTGGATGTAAATTACATTCATCACAAATGCAAATAATTTTATAACATATCATTTATATCATTATAATTGTTTGTGCAACCAAAATGTAGTACCAGCAGCTTGAATAAAGCCATGGTTACAATTTTCCGGTCATTAACCAACAACTTACTTTATCTCTTCAGGGACATAAGGTCTTAAACCGTATGGACAATTTCTTTCGATGCGACTAAATACATTCTATTTTGAAAAAAAAAACTGAAAACCGTTATTAAGATATAAAGCCATAACATCGATCACTAGAGCCTTCGCACTTCATCACATTTCGAACTAAATGACTTACCTAGAAAATGAATAAAGTTTGTAGATACGACATTTCGGTGATCCATCGGCAACTTGATCTTTAGCTACAACCCTCAATCTCTTAAAGTCTGCATATTCTCCTTTATTTTGAAAATTGACTTCGACTCTATGGCGTCATGTGATTGTGACTTAATGATGTCATCTTTTAGTATCGATGCCCACAAACCTTTTACATGGTTGAAGAAAATATATTACGCGGGTTTTATTCAGGCACTACTGCCTTTGGTGGATGAAAGTGGACACCAACATTTTTCTTTGAAAGTAGTTCTTGAAATTTCCTTACGAAAGCTAGAGGCAATGAAATTCCTTGAGAAGAATCCCTGGCCTAAAAAGAGAACATTTACCAAATACTTTCTTTTTACGATATGAATCTATGTATATTGGAATTTTTTGCTTTCTTCTTATTATCAAGAAATTAGACAATTGGAGAAGGGCAAAATAGATTTTGATACTATTTTTGGCTAAAATATTCTTAACATTTTTTACACAACAATCAACTCTTTGGTAGGAGAATCTGTATCTGTACCTGTATCTGATTAAAAGCATTGACTGATTTGACCTAATACTAAGATCATTACTATGTAGATTGTACTCTATAGACCCAGAGGCTTCAGGGGTGTGTGTGTGTGTGGGGGGGGGGGTAATCAAATTTTTACATACTAGTTCACAGAAGGGTCACACAGGGAACATCTGTGCCAAGTTCAGTTGCAATTGGCTTACTGGTTTGCGAGTAAAATGTTAGATTTCAGAATTTAAATTAGTTTGGTCCTGTCATGCTCATATTGAGTGGACCGTCTAAATTTCACAAGCAATTTATATGCAGGGTTACCCAAAAAATCATGCGATTTTTTTTTTTTTTTTTTTTTTTTTGCAATTTGATCCATGAGCAATGAGCAGAGATATTTAAAGAAATTGTCGACCACACGCGACAACTGACGCATGGCGGATTCGGAGTGACTGTAATAGTTCCTCTTAGGCAACGTGCAAAGACGAGTTTTAAAAAATCCAACCATAAAAAAAACGGGCAGGGGCTCCTCTATAATTTTCATATTTTTGTTTAAAATGATCTCAACAGCGAATCTTGTCCCGTCAAATATCAAAACCAATAAGTTTAACCCCTGTCATACTGAATCTAGAATATTCTTGTTTTGAAAGGTGGTAAAGGCAAAGATCAGCCTTCACATATATTTACAGTCTGATCTTAGTCTTAGCTATCTTATTTTAATTTGGAAACTAGATAATATTAGAGACAAATAGTCGGAAGGAATGAATATCGCCGACATCTAGTTTCATAGTCTACAAACTGCGCTCTGGCGGCGGTATTGCGGACGGACAGACAAACAGACGGGCATGGTGACTCTAGTATACCCCCCCCCCCTCCTACCATCATAAGTGCGGTATAAATATTAGCATGGTACTCTACCGGTTACAGAGAAGTCTTAAAAATCAACGTCTGTGAGCGTCCAAAATCTCATCTTGTCTCAGTTTATTCAAGCTATAAAAAAGAGGTTAAAGTCTCTCGCCGACGATATACTAATATCTTTTTTATCATGTTATTGATATTTACTTACCAACATCTTTTCTTTGACAAATTTGGGGTTATTTTGGTTTGTCATTTTCCTTAAAATTACTATATACATGATTTATCAACGACTTCAACATATGTATATTTTAAAATGACTGGCTCAGAGATTAGATGCTAATCAATGCCAGTCTTTCAAAAACTAATACATTCTTATTGATAAATATCTGATGAAAGTGAATTGCTAAATTTGTACTTTGTAGGAAATATGGTGGTATATTTAGGATGAAAGCAGGAGTGAATCGCTATAGCAACTAGACTTTGTACCATCAATATTATTTGATGTCTTATTAATTTAAAAAAAAATGACTGCAAAGTTGAAGTTAAAATATAATATACTGCAATTCTACCACGGTAAAAACATCTTGACTGCAAAATATGGTTCTAAGTCAGTGTGCAAACTCATCAGTCACAAAACGTCTCTCAATATTTTCAAATTACAGAATTATGATTATTATCTTTGAGGTATTTGTTAACGTTTAATGACATAATCTCCCTCTAGAACTCAAAAGCGGGGTTCGACATTAAGGGGAGTCTGGGATTCCGAGACTTCTTGTTTAGCTGTTGGGACTCCCTTTATTTGAAAATAAGGAGACCAACGCACTCCAAAGGTCATATGAGAATATTTTGAAAAAGGAATGCACAGAGCAGTGTCCTTTTTTAACACTTGCCTAAACTATAGATCTTAAAAAATGCTGAAGAAAACATATGCTTGCATCCTGTAGTGTTTTCAGAAAAAAAACTCTGCTTGGAAGAACATTGTGGAAAAAAGAAATTGCTTATAACAAGCAATTTCTTCTTTTCCCCAATATTCTCCCATTATGAAAATTCAGACTCCTTACTTTGAGCTTGGACTCCTTGATTTCGTGTGCTAGGATTCCAGTTGACTCCTCAACCTCAAGACTTAGTGTCAACCCCTGAAAAGGTTATGACTTCAGTCACGAAATCTCGAGCCTCCGTCATAGCGGAGTGGTAGTGCGTCGAACTGTCATTCAAAAAGGTCCGCGTTTGTTTCCGAAGGGCGGCACTTTATCTTTCTGACATTTTGTCTTCCAACGATTGGTTAATAATAGTAGTTCTGGGATGTCGGAGAGAACTTTGATTAAGGATTAGACTCTAGATGAGATTTAAAAAAAACTTTAAGTGATGATATTTTGACAAATACTTATCCAAACCTTTTGACCAAGGACTCTGGAATGCGTCATCTCATAGTACAGGAATCTGCATTCTAAAACTACTTGTACATTATGGGCCAAATACCAGATGCCCTTATAAATGAACATTACATGTAATTAAAACTTCACAAGTTATCAAAATTTGCCACCCACGCCTGGGTCGCCATAGTTACCATTCAAATTGGAATATCTTTTCGTTTTCCCAATACCTTTCCAATATTTCTGTCAGTCTGACAAATCAAGAACCTTATAATACCTTTCAATTATATGTTCAAATAATCAAGATGATACAAAATGACACATAGCTTGCAGGAGACTTTTTTTTAAAATAAATGTATTTAGCCTTTGTTTGTAGTTAAAATAAGCAGATATACTAGAGCCTTTTGACAAAAAAATATAAAACAATCACCTGTGATGTTTCCTTTCGGATAGGATTTGAGTATAGTCTATTTTACCCTAGAATTTTTGATCTTCCTAGCTTGATTTACAGGATACCAGAAATAACACAGAACTTGAGCTTTTCTGGGCTGGCACGCAGAGCATCAACAATATTCTCTGATTTTGGATAGTGATGATTAGCATGTAGCTTATTTATAAGTTTGTATTGAAGAAAGTTTATTGCTTATTGAAGAGTGTGTGAAGGCTGTGGAAAAGCAAAGGATGATCTTAGTTTTTGCGCTGTTCACATTTGAAAAAATAATTCGCGAAAGGGTTTTTCAATTTTTACTGATTTATTAATTTGTTGACTTGCAACAAAAGCCGCGCTATACTCCAAACATACAAAATCTAAAATGGGCCATCAAACCTTTATTCGTTTTCCTTTGCACAACAAGATTTTTACCGTCAATTAATGTTCAAGAAGTTATATTACCATGTTAAATCTTGCATAAAAGTAATAATAATAATAATGATTACAATATTGTAATTATAATATTTATAGCTTCGGATTCAGGATTTCAAGGATTTATGAGAATGGTGTTCTAACTGGCAAATAGGTGGGGGTTCATTTTCCTAGTTTAACACAATTTTGACCAAATTTCTGTATGCAAGTTTACTAATTTTGTTGACACCCCCCCCCACACACACACAATAAATAAATAAATAATGATAAAAAAAATAAAAAAAAAAAAAAAATAACCGCCAACCCCCATCTAAAAATAAGAAATTGGTTACTAAAACCTTAATGGATAAAATGCGTCATTTGTAATGTCATTCTATCTCAATATACATTCATTTTACATAAACAATATATACATAACAATAATAATTAAAATGATATCTGACTTCAACAAAGTACACATTGTCGTCTGCAAGTACTTTCATTATGAATCAGCCTTACCTTTTTTAAAATATGGCAGTGTGTTATTTCTGTTATTGTTTTTATGCGATGTATAATTCAAATTCAAATTGTCATTTGACATTCTTCACAAAAAAACAAGTAATTAACTTTGAAAATATCTCGGAACGGGTAAAGATTTGAATACATAAGCTATGTGTAATGCAGAGAAACATTATGGACCAATATTATACCACAGGGCTTGTTGAGTTGGTGTGAATGCAATTAAAATGAAATTATCCAAACAAACGAGGTAGGCAGCGGTTCCCTGACAAGTTTAATGAGATTTATTGACGGACAAAATGGGAGATAGGGCTTTTTTGTCCCCATTCCCTAATGGACTTTTTCGCCAGAATTTCTCCGTGTGACAGTTTTGCACACATCAATAAACCGTTTCAAAATCTTAAAATTTTCGCTGACGTCAAAAAATACGTAAAAACGTTATCAACCAAAATTTGCTCTACGGCGGCAAGCTAATAAAAGTAGTCGTTGTACTATCAATACAAACTTCAAAGTGTTCCTGAAACTCGATGGGTAGTTTTAAAAACGTTTGAACTGATTCTAATAATTTTCCAATCGAATTTGAATGACTGGTGCAACTAACCGTGTGTTTAAGTCTTTGCTCGTTACTGCATGGACAAGATAGCGACATGAAGTCGTATTGTTGTTTCACTATAGCGGACGATCTGTTAATCGTTAGCACACTAACAATTAATTGATCTGGTTGACATGATGGCTCATGTAAAACCGACCCAGTAAAGCCTTTATAAGCAAATTTTCTAAAGGAAATTTGCGATTTGAAAGCTCGCTTTATTATTGTCAGATCAACTGTAACCCGTCAAGCGTCCTTAAGTTTAAATTTCCAGATTTTATCCTCATATGGCATTTTTCACACTGATCACAGGATGAATGCTTACCCAACCCACTCTCAAACTATGCAATATGAGTGAGCTACGAAAGATCTATCAGACAAAATGCAAAGTTTTTTGATAACGATTTATTGAGTGGGCATTACAGTAGAGTTCACTTGCCAAATGGGTACTCTAATTCATTCGGGAAATGCCATTCAACTGCTTTTGAACTTTCTTTGATAGTGGAGTCAAGCAATGCGCATCTGTTGAACAACGGTCTCGGGTAGCATCCTTATTTTTTCCCGTATTTATGGTTACTGATATGGTTGTTCTACTAAAAGTTGTAAAGAAAAATTTAAATTCGTAAAAGGGTTTACATTTATTTCAGTTTATATTTTGTGGATGTTTCTTTTGGAGTTAAGTATACACATCCGTTCTTTAGATGTGAAACATTTGAAGAAAAAAAAAAAAAAAAAAAAAGGAGTGTCTCAACAGCTAATAAGCTTCTCGATAGAGAGAAATCTGTGAGCCCATTGTCACAGTGTAGGAGCGAAATTGTAGAATTATCACTTTTGGTTGTGTTCATCGGTAGTTTGGTCACTTGAAACGATTAACTGCAGAAGGTAGGTTATCTGTCATTTTACATTTTGTATCATATTAAGGTTCATGTAAAGTGTTCGAGACCCAATTCTTTGGGCACTTGTGCCAAGAAAAAGCAGTATGTCTAGGTAAGTTATATATCAAATTGAAGCTATTTATTAGCACAAACAGTTAAGCAACGTAATATTGAATACAAGCAATGTAAAGAGGCTAAACGCTATTTTCGGAGGTCGAACAGAGTGTCTAGCAATTTGTTTAAATCGAATGGGAGGACTTCACATAATAAAATGTGCCATGAGGTCAAATTTGAGAATTTTACATGCAAAAACACTTATGAGACTTGTCATTTTGCAGACCTTTATTCAATTACACAAAATGAGTCATACGATGAAAATCATTTTGATAATGTTTCGCGGTTCGTTTCTAAGATTAAACAGTCGTCAAACATAGTAAACGGAGACCATTTATTCGAAGACGAAGTAGCTGATGCAATGTCGTCTCTAAAAACTGGCAAAATGTGCGGGATAGATATGGTCAGTAATGAACACTTGATCCATGGTGGTCTACTGTTGGGACATTACATTACCCATTTATTTGATTTAATGTTTTGTTTTAAACATACTCCTATTGCTCTTTAGCAAGGTATTATCTTGACTCTCCATAAAGGAGGAAGTAAGCCGAAAAACGAGGCGAATAGCTATAGGGCGATTATTCTTTCGTCTTCTATCTTGAAATTGTTTGAACGAGTTTTGCTCAAAAGTTTATTTTTGTCTATTTAAAACTGTTGCACTCCCTACAAGGTGGTTTTCAAGAAGGCATGGGCAGCACAATGACTTCATTTGTGTTAAATGAGAGCATATTTTTTTGCAAATCTAAAAAGAGCTAACTATTTACTTGCTTTCGGGATGCTCGTCAAGCATTTGACCGTGTATGGCACGATGGGCTATTTACAAATTACACGAACTTGGCGTTAATATTAATATAATATACTCGGACTGGTTCCCTGTTTTACAAGGTACTCGTCAAGGCGCGGTCTGGTCCCCGTACTTATATTTAATTTACATTGACTCACTGATTGAACAATTAGTAAGTAGCAATCTTGGTTTTCAGATTGAGGGTATACATTTATACATGCGCCCCTTCCTTTGCAGACGATATTACATTCCTGTCATTGTCTGGACAGGCTCTTCAGTCTATGTTAGACATATGTTATAGATATTCCAGTCTTTGGAGGTTTCAATATAATTCTTCTAAGTGTTTTGTTGTAACTTTCAACGAATCGAAACGATCCTTCAAGCAAAATTCTCGCTCATGGTCTATTGGTAATCAGCAGATAAAAGAAACGGAACATATCACACATCTTGGTATTTGGTACGATAAGTATTCTTCCCCATCATTAGCTGTCAAACAAATATATCGTAAAATTAGGGGGTCCTTTTTAGGTATAATGAGAGATGGTCTACATCGTTATGGTCTTAATCCTGTTACAAGTTTAAAAATCTATGAATAAATAGTTTTACCGAAAGCCCTCTTTGGCTGCTAATTATTGCAATCCTTATCCAATCGAGATAGTCTAATACTTGAAAGATCTCATAGGTTGTGTTTAAAGCAAATGCAAGGATTATGTACTAGATCCAGAACAGATATTGTACTTGGGCTATTAGGCTCTCTACCAATCATAGCCCATATAGAGGTTAGAAAGCTGATATTCTTAGGCCAACTTTGCCGCCTTGAAAGGGATTGCGCTGTTAAACAGTTATTCTTGTTTCGTCTTTGCTCTTCTTTAGATGACGCATCTCCACAAAGTTTCATGTGTGAATTGGACATAATTTTAATAAATACAATATAATGCACATTCTAGACGATTATAGAGCATATGGCAGGTTCCCTTCCAAATACGTGTGAAAAAAAAAGGTATTCATACGAAGATGAAATATTTTTATAGAAATGAATGGGAAATAAGAACGTCTTCTCAAGATTTCATTTTGTATAGACAAATTCAGGTTAATTTCAACGATCAACCAATATGGACGTTCGCCCGAAATAATTCCCACCAGCTTAATGTCTGTTTTTCTGTGGCTCAACTTATTGCCAATCTTTCTCTTTTTGATAGAACTTGCTACAGATGTGGTATGGAAGACATCGACTGTAGTCTAACAGAACATATTTAAACAAAGTGCGCTTTGTACATGTATCTCGAGTTGCGTTCGGTCGAAACATTTTTCTTCATTTTGGCCCCAGAGTTCAGAATTTTATAACATCGCTTAACACCACGGAGCATGTTAGGGCTCTTTTTGGTCTAAACATAGAACTATTTTCAATTCTCGAAGAAAAAGACAGACTCTTTTTTTAACAAGGTTGCACATTTTCTACACACCATTTTGGTATCACTTTAGTTTCACTTGGAAAACACAATGTTAATACTGTATTTTGCAGAATCAGGTGCCATAACAGCCTGCGGACCAAACCGGACGTGTCTTTTTCGGCTCAAAATGTATTTTCGAATTTTTTGGTAAGGGATGCGTCATCTTTGTTTCAGGCTGTCTATATTTAAACATTGCAAATTGTCAATCTACTGATCTACATGTGTACATGCTCCTTTGTGATGTCTTTCTCTTTCGTTTCGTGCAAGACTTTATTTCTTTGAAATAGAATTATATGTGGTTCGTTAACCCTTCAATAAATGAATATCTTCTCATTTAATGATTATTAGATTATTATTTTGTATAGAATACCTATATCCTGGCAATTCGGTATTAATCTTTGTCTATTTGATTATTGCAAATGCATATTTTTTTTGTTGTTGTTGTATTGTACTTGTACTTGTATTGTGATATATATTGTTATCTTCATTTATTTGGAAGAATTAAAGAAATATATATCCGTAAATAGCAAATACCACAAGAAGGCCCGTTATCGTTTAATACCCAAAATTTCGGGAACAAGAAACTTTGATTTTTATGGACTGTTGGATAAAATTGGATCATGTTTCAATAAAGTATAGTCTAAAGTACTACCAAGGTACTACTACAAACGTTGGGATAAAACTCGGACCCAAAACGTAGTTATGCAAGCAATTTATCTTGACTTATTTTATAAACACATATGTCAAATATGTCATTCTAAATTTGTACACGTGTAGATATATGAAAGGTATGGTGTGTTATCGCATCATAAATGGACATTACTAGTCTATTTAATTTTAAGGTTCTTTAGCAATATATCGATTTGTATTTCACAAAATGATAAATATATATTAAATTATTATAGATCATTGAATTTAAAAAAAAACTGTAATTTGAAATAAATCACAGAAAATATTTCACAAAATTATGGTGTGATTTTGCACCATACCCATCATCTATTTTAATCAAAGCTCTGAAAGCACTGGAGGTGGACGTTTCTGGTGGCATTGTGGTGAAAATAAAACGAGACGAAAAGAAATTATTCATGGTAAAATGTGATAAATGAAAATTGTTTCGACCCGAGATCGGCAAGTTTCAATGATAATGCAAACCTTTTTTTTTTTTAGATCTTTTTGTTATGCCTATGTTTACGGTTCAAAATACGAATGGAATATGATATTTCACCTTAGGTTTATTTTGTTTATGAAACATGTGTGACCCGTCACGCAAAAAATGGAGCACCCGAAATATAATTTGATAAATAGATCGGTTCCAGTACCGGTCAACCAGAGGTCGTATTTTCATATATATATTATACGCAATACCCAGATCGTTGCTTTTTTAATGGCGGGTCACATAATATTCAGGGGCATCCAACCCTCTTTAATCCGCATGAGCTGTTTACTTAACATTTGATATAAAATTGACTCTAAATTTAAAAGTAACTAAGAGTGTGCTAATGAGAATTTGTGATAGAAAAGTAACTTTAATGTACATATCCACAAATAGCACCAAACAACTAAATTGATAAGGAACAAATGAAATTTCGCAAATACAGCTGCGGCTTCAAGGTTAATATATCAGATATCATTGATATTCTATTTTTCAAAACATAGACCTACAATTTTTTATCTAAATGTAGTGCACTCGATAAAATATGAATTGCAAGACACTGTTTTGCTAATGAATGAAAGAACTAGGGATTGTCAAAAAGATATAGGGTTAATAGGCATAGCGCTCGTGTTCTAAATATTTTAAAATTGGGTTGAAAGGTTGATTAAAAATCCGCTATTAGCGGGACCGCTTTTAGCGGGACCGCTATATGCAGGTCTAATGCTATGGAAAATACATCAAACCTTTAGATGTAGACAATGTATGCATGTCCAAAAATGGCTCTTTCTTATTCGATGTTGTCCGAAGAATCAATATTATTACTCCGTACATCACGTACGGTATCTGTTTTAATTTGGTCTCCAGGCCCGACGAAGCGTAAAACCTCCCGAGAAAGGCACTTAGTATTTCCCCTTGGGGTGTACCATTTCGGAAGGTATTGCCCTTTAATATCCACGGCGGGAGACTTCTTTGCGAATGCGATCGTTTCCCGTTGCAATAAAAGAAAGAAGAAAGCAAACCGAAGTGTGAATAAGACAAAAATGCGAAACGTAGACCGCGCGTCGTGCGAATTAATATAAGAATTAATATAAGAAACAAGACATATTGTCTACCCGAAATATAAGCGGAGAACCCCGCAACGTGGACCTGAAGACTTCAATTTTAGCTTTCCTTAAGTTATTTTTAAGAAAACACCGCGGACAGAGTGATTAAAATGTCCTAACTCCCTGTATAGCTTTTTCTGAGTTACGACATTCTAGCCACAATCCGAAAAACGCAAAATTTCTGAAAAGTGGACAGGACTGATCACCGATGAGAATTCGCATAGAAAACATTGCACTTGTGCCTCCGTTGAGCGTTTCTTCCCCCCCCCCCCCCCCCCAGAAAAACTTTAAAAGAGCCCATGTCCCCCTTCCGCGTGAACACAGGTTATACGGTAATTCTAGTTAGGCGGAGTAGGCTACCAGCTATATATAGAATACATGTACATTGTCGATAGCAGACGACATAGTTTAATTAATTCTCGAAAGATATTAAAATGTCCAATTTGTTATTGGAAGACCCCTCAACTGAGAGCAAATGACTTATATTTTAGGCTCCTTTTGTAGTAAAAGTGTTAAAACAACGGAGAGTGTCAAAAGTTGACTTTTATGTGTTCGTGATCAGAGTGTCCTAATTCGCTATAGTAATACAAGCGATTTGCGACCTTCTTTTCACAACCCCTAAAACAGCAAAATTCCTGGAAATGTTCGGGATTGTTAATCGAGGTGATCTAGATCCAAGAAGTTCTGCACTAGATCTTTCTAAAATCCGAGTATTTGAATGGGGGCTACCAGTTCAGCCACCTAGTTTTTATCCCCCTTACACCACGGGAAAAGCCAATAGGCGAATCACCGCCTTGTCTCTAAAAAGCATTCTTGCGCGAAACAAAAATCGCGTGGGTTAGGATTGGCAGATGATTTCGCATTTTATAAGTTCCTTTGATTAATATTCTAATTGTATAGAATTCTTGAATAGTGCCAATTTCAAAATGCACAGTTTTCGAGCGAAGGCAAGTCTTGTAAAAAAGCAAATCGAGCCAAAGCCGGTACACCTTTTTTGAAAACCTATTAACAACCGACAGGATTGTTCTCGGGTAGTACTAACACTGGGTGACGTAGAAACCAAACCGGTTCGAAATGTATGTTGACAAAATAAATGGAAATTGATTGTTTCAAAAGAGCCTTTTGAAGCTGAGTTTTATATGTAAGGTTGTAGTAGTACCTACTAGGAACATTTGATCAATTCTGATCAAATTAAGGCATATTTTATTCAGTCATCATGAAGTTGTTGGTTCCGTACAAAATATCCCTTTTCCATAATGGTTTGGCTATTGTGTTATGAGATAGGTTGTGCAACTGCTTGTGCTCATCTACAGCTTCAATTTGATATATTGTTTAGCTGGGCAAACTGTCTTTCGAAGCAGCATTAAATTTGGTTCAATAACTCTTTACATGAAAAGAATATTTATGTGATGCTGCCCGTCTGCTCCCTCTCATAACCTCACTTATTGAACCTGACATCCCGGGTTTTTTCATCTATGCATTTAAAAATAAATCAAAATTATAGAGTCAAGAAATCGATAGCGTTTAAGACCGGTCATTCTCTTTGAATATGCAAAGATGGTAATCGAATTATTCATACAGTCTTAGGATTTTAAATAAAAAAAATCTCCGTGTAAATCGCCCATGAAAGTGGGAATAAGGAAAAATACATGAAAAGAAATGACCATGTCATATGAATTCTCAAAACATACTCACATTATTCAAGGTTGGGTATTGATGCTATAATTTATACGTAGCTTGAAGTTATTTCACGAGGTCAATATTTCACTAATCATGCAAAAAGTTTTAATTTAACCAACGGTTTAGTTAATTATAGCATCAAAAAATGGTATGTATGGTTAATATTTTTGATAAATTGTAATAACTCTTAAACTTAAAATAAGTAATCGAATATTGCTCGGAAGAGAGGAAACTTAAAAGATTCATTTAGAATGTTCAAGAACGCCCGAGCTTGTCGCTTAATTTTTGTGCACATTGTGCGCGAATTTTAAGATTTGGCGTTTCTTTTTTTCATTCCATTTTTGTAAATAAATAGAAATTTCTCAAAAAAAAAAAAAAAAAAAAAAAAAAAAAAAAAATCCGACGACCTACACTTATATTTTCTTACTTTGAAGCGAAAAGAATATTCTTTGCTTAAATCAAATAAAAAAATATGTCTTCGGATTAGATTTTTCATTAAAGTCGAATTTTAAAGTTGTTTGCAACTTTTCGTCGAATTCGCACCAAAACCATCGGTACTATGCCTATTTGGAGCCAATCTTCATGCAAAAAATATTTTAAAATATCTGAAATTAAGGTTTATTGTGAAAAATAGGTTTCAGAAGTGTCAAATCTGAATGTGATTTTAAGAAAAACAAAAAATCACATAATTTTCATCCGTTTAAAAAGACAGCTTTTGTGAACATTTGACGCGACGTTGAAATATCATTTGATTTGCGATATCTTCGCGGAATCGAATTCTACAAAAAATCTAACCCGATGACTCTTTTTATTTTAAGAATCTTCAGCTTAATGGTTTAGCAGCATATCTAAATTTAAGCATAGGTCACCGGACAAATTTTCGAGTAAAAAGTCAATATTTTCAGTATCTGTACTCGAAAACAATGAAAACTTGAAAAATAGCCCTCTATGTGTCAGCAATTACCTTAAATAACACTTTGTCCTGAAACTAAATATTCATCATTATTTGCAAAAACACCTTACTACCTAACCGGGTCAATCTGTTACAGACATTTAAATCTGTTAAGAGGGTCGTATGCGTATACCAGTGCATCTGGAATAACCTCATATCTTTACCAAACAAGTTTTTGATAAAAAAAAAATCACACCTAAATCAAAATACACTTGGGACAACACAGCTTACCTAGGGTCCCCCTGTCAAAATAGACGTTTCTTCAAGTGATCAAACTGCCAATGTACATAACCACAAGTGAGATTTCAATTAGCCAACTGCACACTTTCGCTTCAACACTGTGACTGTAAGTATTTTCCAAAATTCAGACACCGATTTCTGGTGGACATCACCTTTATTTTGAAGTAAAATGAAATAAAATAAATAATGAAGAAATTAAATATATGAAAAGGACCTCACGTTCGTGTTCATTAAGTGAAATCATTAAGAGGCACATGCTTAAATTGCAACAAAAAAAGGTGTAGTTACATGTTTTCGTAAAAATACACGTAGATAAATCACAGGCAGAGTGAGACTGGGACAGAAAAAAGAGAGTGCTATTAGTGTGTATTACAAGAGGTTATTCTTGGCGAATGGTAGAAATTGAGCAAAAAGTGATTAGTAGCCATCCTGACCAAACCACTAAGAATTCTCTCCCCACAATTAATCAAAGCACTGAAAGTACTGGTGGTGAACGTCCCTGTTCGCATAGCTAGGTGACAGAGATAGTTGGAAAACTACTCAGTATTGCCATTATATGGAAAAATGTCCAATTGATATAACGAAGGTATTTCAACCAATAAAATGTTTCTTGCCACGCAAATAAAAAAGCCACCCAAGCATAATTTCTTAAAAATGTTGATTGAATACTTTTCATATATGGAAACAAGGTCTGCTCCTAGATGGGTTGATTTTCATTAGAATAATATATAATCGTTAAAGGGTACCCTGAGATTATATTTGTGTGAATGGGATGACACCTTTGTATGCTTTAAGTAGCATCTTAGAAAAGGATCTCGCCAGGTAGAATACATGTATATAAAGTTGACCTCCGCTCATCATGATTTGTGTACATTCATACCAATATTTTGCAGAATGATACAAGTAATGTCAAAAAGAAGGCAAACTGGAATGTTGAATTAGCCATTTCCTGATAAAACCTACAAAGCGCTTAAAAGCATGTAACGTGTAATATATTTATTTGTATGAATAATGTTTTGGATTGTATTGGAATGAGAGATTGATATTGTATCGTTTAAACAATAATCATAATTTATTTAGTGTTGTAGAAAGTAAGATATAACAAACGCGCTAATTCTATCTAAGATTCGTTTGCTTTGCAAATCTTACATATATTGCCATTTTGTAAGTGTCTTTTTATTACAAAAAATCTTTTATTCTTGCAGGAATCAATCATTTTTTTTTACTTCTTTCAGAAGTGCTTCTCATCTTCTTTTTGAAGCAGCATTAATGTTTGATTTTCTAGAAAAATATTCTTAATGTAACATATATCACTGTCTTTAATTCATAATGTATGTTCTATTCATTTGTACATGGAATGGCCATACTCTTTTAAATTTACAGTACTGAGCTGTGAATAGTACAAATTCAAAATTTATAGATCTTATCAAAACTTGGATTGTCTGCATTGTAATTCACAGTTATTTGAAAAAATAGACCTTTCGTGTGTTTTAAGGGAATTTCAGGCCATTTTAACAGTATTTCACTGATTTCAATGTGACCGATGCATCTAGCAATCAATTCCTGGTATTTCTCATATCACACACTTCATGTCATTATCCCACTATCCCTTTTGAGCCAACAGTTGCTTATACAACCAATGTTTATAATAAGCAAACCGTTAGTAGAGGCCAATGACCCCTGGTCCACGTGATTAGGAGTCAAATGCGCTACCAAGTCCAATGTGCTATCAATCATGATCATTCATGAGCAATATTTCACTACATCGTCCCTTTTATAGGCCTTTATTGTACTTATACGGTTAGAAAAATTGATTAAAAACATTTCTGGAAAAGTTTATATTTCTGGAATAGCTTTTTCATTAAATGTTTTGGCCACAATTTTTCACAATGAAAACTGGCTCATATTACTAAAGCGTTTTATTCTAACATCCAAAACCATTGTAGTAACCAAAGGCTACCTCACCATGGTGTTTTGTGCATTTTCATTTAACATTGATAGTGGTTCAATAATAAGTTTACCTAGAAATATGTAGTTACGTAATTTGCAGGCCTTTAAAACCACATTTCAAACTAAAGGCAAAAGAAAGGTTGTACATTTAAAACACATATCGAATAATAATTCTTGAAACCCGTCTCGAGACTGTCGCATGTTATACATTTATGTAAAACCCGATTACATAAACCACTGATGTCACTAGACTGGTCACTGTTTATAATGCTAAAGGTAGATTTTGAGCGGTGAGCCGTGAAATCTTCTTTTAACCGTTAGATTTTCGTGCCATGTTTTCGATGTACATAAAACAGGTTAAATAACGTATTAAAAGTTTCAATTGACCTTTCAAAGGAAAGTTATTGCTTGACTTTAATCGCAAGGTTTATTCACCACACGTATTTTCAAATTGAAGTGAACGGATCAGGTTAAATTCCTATCAAATGATTTTTCGATAAACCCGATATACCCACGGTAATAGACTCGGCGCCTCCGTCAGAGCTCAGTTTTGAAAATACACCTATATACGGCGTATAGATATTACGGTTCAAACAAGTTCGGGAGGTCAGGACCTAAAACACATATTTTCGCTAAATTGCTACAAGTTGCAATAGCGAGGGCTTAGATGAAAAACATAGTATCTGTCTAGACAGTGTATTGTTTGTGCTCTTAACCCTCGACAAGCTCACGAATCCATTCGCCCGATTAAATATTACAACCTCATTTTGTATTTTAAAGGAGAATTTTCATTATCTTCACGAGATGAAGAGTTCTAGTATCACGACATTAACGAAATAAACAGCGATTTTCCGGAGAGAAGTCTATAAAAATACTCTAAGTGGGCACTACTTTATTTCGAAGCTATTTCGATCCTACATGGTCTTTATCTCGTAGTAACACTTGTGAACGAAAACTTCGTTTACCAAAAATGAGTGGGGCAGTTATGAATATAAAAAGAATATCTTTAAATGGCCAAATGTTATAATGACTGTCGCGTGTTACTCTAAGGTAACGTATCACGCATTTGCCCCATTGGCCAGAGTGCTTACTAGTCGCAAAATGTTCAATTTTTCATGGTTTTTTGAAAAGCACTGTTAACAATATTCAAAGTGGATCAGAGATAGAGAAAATCATTTCTAAATGTATACCATTCTTTGAAATTGAAAAGTATCGTATTCTACTTTGCATATCATGCCTTGATGAGAGACTTTTTTCAAAGTATTACTAGTATAAATTTGCTCTACATACATTCAACAAAAGAACAAGACAGAATTTTGATGAAATGCATCAAAGACGGCCGGGAACTTTTGTTTTCATCATTTTTTTTTTCTTTTTAGAATTATGTTTCTGCTTTGCAAACAATATCTATGTAGATTGTGAAAATTTTTTAAACAGCATGAAGGGCCCTGCTATAGCAAGCACACCCATTTCAAATAAACTATCGACATTTTATTTCATTTTAAGCATAACACAGATAACACAGTGATTGCCTTTTTTTCAATGATATATTCACTAAAAGCTTCAGTATATCTGGACAAATGTGCCATAAAAACCGAAGAAAGAGAAAGGGGAAGAAAATTTGAAAAGTAAGGTTTGCGTGTTTATTTCCAAACAAGACTTTCGAAGATAACTTATGGGTGTTTCAAGGGATAGTATCAGCGAGATCTCTGTTAGCAAGAATCCGGAAATGATTCCTCTTAAAAGAAATCAGATGTGTACAGGCCGTATACATGTATATTGAAAGGCTTTTAAAACATGTCATTCATATTTCATGATTTTCGCTTTAACTCAACTGAAACGTAAACAAATGGAAATTAGTTATTTTTGTTTTATCTGGTTTACTGACAGATTGTTATATTGATATCAAAAACGCAAGGTTGCGAAACCCGAATATGTGCACATATGTCACATGTATTAATTTCAGACCAATTTCATTCATAAGAGAGGTTCATTTTCGATTAACATGTTTATCCAACGGTATTGCATAAATATACATCGAATAGTTAAGGTTCATGTAAAGTGTTTGAGACCCAATATTTAGGGCACTTCATTAGCCAAGAAAAAGCAGTATGTCCAGGTATATTTTATATCAAAATGAAGCTAATCGTGAGCACAAGCAGTTAAGCAACATAGGACCGTCATAGCTATAGCGGTATAGCCAAAACATTGTGGAAAAGGGTCATTTTGTTCAGAACAAGCAACTGCATGACGGTTGCATAAAATTGGCTCATATTTTAACAAAGTACAGTCTGAACTACCATCCAGGTAGTGCTACAACCTTAGATATAAAACTCAGTCTCAAAAGGCTCTTTTGAAACAATCAATTTCCATTTATTTTGTCAACATACATGTCAAACCGGTTTGGTCTGTTTTCAAAATAGATGTAAGGTATGGTGCAACATCACACCATAATATTGTGAAATATTTTCTGCAATTTATTTCAAATTATAGTTGTTTTTAATTCAATGATCTGCAATATTACTATATATTTATCATTCTGTGAAATAGCAATTGATATATTGCTAAACAACCTTACAGGTATATAAACAATTAATGTCTTTTTATGTTGTGATAACACACCATACCCTAAAAAGATCTACACGTTTACAAAATTAGAATGACATATGTGACATATGTGTTTATAAAATAATTCAAAATAAATTGCTTGCATAACTACGTTTTGGGGCTGAGTTTTATATCTAAGGTTGTAGCACTACCTGGATGGTAGTTCAGACTGTACTTTGTTAAAATATGAGCCAATTTTATCCAAAAGTCATGCAGTTGCTTGTTCTGTACAAAATGACCCTTTTCCACAATGTTTTGGCTATTCCGCTATAGTTATAACAGTCTTATGTTTTTCAACTGCTTGTGCTCATAAATAGCTTCATTTTGATATATATTATTCATGGACAAACTGCCTTTTCTTGGCAAATGAATGACCTTAAAATTGGGTCTACTTACATGAACCTTACAACAACAGCAATATTCATAATGATACAATATCATAAAGAAAACAATGAGATTGTGTTAGGTATGCTCAACATGCGGTGATAAGGCAGATAATGGCAAATTATCATGTCTCTACAGTGTATAGGCACAGTAACAGTAGAGATGTCAAAATTGCACATAAAATTTCAACAAAATTATTTAGCCTTGGTCCAGCGGAGTGGAAAAGTCCTTTTTCGCACAGAGAGCTAAAAGTTAGAACACAATGGGGAATGGTTTTATCCAGTTAACAATGACGCAAAATCGGACAAACAATATTTCGTAGGTGTTGTTATAAATCTCTTTACTCAAGCCGTAGTTACGATATTTTATAACAGCACCGACGGTTTATCAAGACGTAACGGTAATCCTAGGCCTTAGCGCAGTTTGTAACGCACCTGCCTCTCATTTGAGAGGTCCCGGGTTCGATACTCGGCCGCGGAAAATACCCTTTCAGAGAAAAAATGTCGTCCATCTATGGTTTGATATCGCGAACCTATGTGATGGAGCATCTTGAGGATGGGTAAGAGTGTTGTGGTAGTACTGGTATAAGAAACAATAGGAATCCATGGTTAGGTGCTCCAGTCGCTCAATATGGCCACATGGTAGTCATAAACGGCGTTAACTGTAATAAACCGGTCAAAATCAACGCAATGGCAAAGAAATCTGTGCTAAAAAAAGACTAGGATTAAACCATTTCAACTATAGAAGCAGACGATTCCAACAGACGATAAATGAAGAAAGAACTCGAGACGAAGGAAAGCGGAGAGGAAGGAGGAGTAAGGAATTGTTGTTGTTGTTGTTGTTCTCATATGAAATATAAGAAGTTGTTCCCCCATTTTTCACAATGTATCCCCTCCGCAGGGATAGACATTGATCACATTAAACAGTTTTTAGAACAACAAATTAGAACAGCACAAAGGTAATTTTCCTTAACCGAAAAGCTTGTAAAAAACGCTGAAAATACTAATTGGTAATTACTTAAAACGAAAATTACATCAAATCATGTATAAGCCTCTTCCTTTTTGGAGCAAAAGGAAAAGAGATAAAAAATGTAGATTGAAAGGCCGTTTCTGCGTTGTTTGTCTCAAACAAATAGCTCAGTAGATAATACGCAGAATGTAAGTGTCCAGCTTCGGTAAGCGTGGGTTTTGACCACCTGATAATCATAACAGAATTTGATTGGTTGATTGGTTGTCAGCCCTACAACTGCTTATGACCGTTCGAGAAAAAAATCAGAGCAGAAATATTGCAAGTGCTACAAATGAATTATACAGTTAACCTATTGCACGTTTCAACTCCTTTTCTCAACCGAAAATCTTTTTAAAAACACTGAAAATACTAACTGGTAATTACTAAAAACGAAAATTACATCAAATTTTGTATTAGCCTCTTCTTTATTTGTCGCAGAAGTATTAATAATAATAATAATAATAATATCTTTGTTTAACGAAGATTACTTATTAAGACATCATTACAAAACAACATCATAATGATTAACTTATTTACAATAATGCCTTCAAACAACATTCATGCAAATAATCAACATTCACAGTCACACACTTTAAACTAAGGAAAATGTTTTCACATATTCATTTTATATCACAAAAATATAGCAACAAGAATAATAATTATCAATTATCTAATATCTGACAGATACTCGTGACATGACAGGATTCAATAAACGAAATTATTTCCCGTAAGCCATTAAAAATTGTTTTATTTTTTCTTTAAATTTTGTGAGTTTAGATTCTTTTCTTATTTCCATTGGAATCGAGTTAATAAATTAACAAAGACTGCTTTTATACATATTCGTTCGAGGCCTTTTTGTGAGAATAATGTCGTTTTTCGTTTCAGAACGTAATTGATGATTTTCATTGATTGATACACGGATTATATCGGACATGTAAGTTGGTGTATAATTTCCTGTGGTTTTATAGATAAGGATTGCAGCATGGTATTTACATCTATTTGGAAAAAGACAACCAACCATATTGAGAGTAAACCAATTTTGAACGCGAATAAGATTTTTTTTGGAGAGTACTTTCTATTGAGACTACATCATATCCTGACTTATACATGGTAGAACCATCGGCGTATAAACCAATATCAACTTCAGAACAAGAAAATGATATATCATTTATATACATGTAAATGAGAAATAATAGAGGACCTAAAATTGATCCCTGAGGAACTCCAGATTTAATTTCAAGTGAGTTAGACTTTAAATTGCCGAGCTGTACGAACTGCCTTCTCTGTGACAAAGATGATTTCATAAAGGTCTAGGGGATCTAATTCAATTTCCGGCGATCTGTCAAGAAACTTTCGGGAAACTCCGGTCCATATACTCAAATGTTGAAGGTGATCTCTGATTGGTCAATATTATTGAAATTCAAAATTGTTTGAATATTTTTCAGCGATTATAATCTGTTGTTGAAATACAATCGAAAAATTAAAGATTTTAAACTATTTTCCGGGTCCAATAGCTATTTTTAAACTTGGGTATATTTTTTTTTGAGGGGCCGGTAAAAACAGCTTCGCGGTTAGGGTCATCTTAAAAATGGCCCAAAAAGTCGTAGAGAAAGGGGATCATGCCATACTATTTTTCAATTCATTTCATGCCCAAATGAACGGGCCTCAATTTAAGTCAGGTTTGATCACTCTCGCAAACTCTTGGACTGAGCTATGACCGGAAAGGTTATAATGGCCGCTAACGGGAAAATGAATTAGTTCCCCTAGACCTAAATGGTAATTATTCAAAAAAGTGCATGTTCTCTGATCAATGGTCTTGTAAGAGTTACTTCGTCCGCTTAGAGTTTTCATTTTAGGTTACTTAAACACTTAATATCTTAATATTCTTTTAATGACATGTCAAGCTAAAAGGGTCAATTCGGTATTCATTTAGTACTTTTTGACAGTAAAAACTCCACGTTTTCGGGACAATAGCACCCATTTGTTGTATTTTTAGTCATTGAATGTGTGTCAGTACCTTGCATTTTTTGCATGTAAATATTGCAAAATAGTTTTCTTTTAATTTGACGGTCAAGTTTTGTACCCGGAAGTAATTAGGACTATTACGTAATAAGATAAACTTAATCTTGGACCGTCACTAGAAGGAAAAATCTACTCCACTGGTTCGTCATTACTTGATTTTGATTGGATTTTTTAAGTCACAAACAACAAAAAATTATTTTAAGGGTAGAACTAAAGAAAACCGAACAAAATCAGGTCTAATTTAACACTTTTTAACAGAAACATTCTAAAAAAAATAACATTTTTGACAAAAAATATTTGAAAAAATTAAATTTCAACAAAAGATAAGGGTTAATTATACAAATAAATCCGTGTTGAATAATATCGGATTTGCAAAATATGCCCTTTAAGTATTCATTGAAACAAAATAATAGAAAAAAGTGAAAAGAGAATGGTATTTTTGGAATATTTTTAGTGAATTTCGGCTTTTTTCGCGGGGGGGGGGGGGGGAGGGGTCAAACAAGTTCATATTTGCCTGGCTGGAGTGAAAGATAAGCGTTATTTTTCAAAAACTACCCAACCAATTGCACTTTTTTTTTCTTAAATGTTGCAAACAACATTTTTTTGTTATTATATTCTTAATTTGGATGAGTTATACTGTAAAAAAGATATTAACAGCCCCAAAATAATAGAAAAACAAGATTTTTAGCACAAAAAGATAAGGGTTTTTGGTAATAATTTGCATCCGAAAAC
Source organism: Fragum whitleyi (assembly GCA_948146395.1). Lineage (NCBI taxonomy): Eukaryota > Metazoa > Mollusca > Bivalvia > Cardiida > Cardiidae > Fragum > Fragum whitleyi. The sequence continues at coordinate 51,834,256 of OX411552.1, read as the reverse complement.
AAACATTTTGCGCGAGGTGTCTCAAAATAGTGAAATGCACTCTGGAAAACACAGTTTGAATATTATGGGGTTATGTCCGGCGCGTTTTAAGCGCTCAGAGAGATAGCTTTCTAACTATAACAGGGTAAAGAGAGTTCGTTGATTTTTCAAAACCTATTTGACCGATTTCTTTTAATTTTTGCATGATTATCAGGCATATGCTTGTGTAATATTCCATGTTTTACATTGAGGAATTAGCTGAAAAACAAACACCGTGTAGGCTGAAAAGGGTGAAACCTTGTAAATTTCTTTTGAAAGATAAGGGTTACGACAAAAGAAAATCCATGAAAAATAGAAAATGACAATTTCACCCGCAAAACACCATTAAATGCATTGCAAAGAAGATATTTAATTAAATTGTGTTTAAAAAGTACTCCTAAATAGAAAACAACCTTCAGTTTTTGTGTAAAGAAAACTCATGTTTTTCAAAGAACAAATTTTCGCTTGGGACTATATTTGATGTGAATTTTTCCCCGACCGGGTTAAGGGCAACGTTCATTACTCATTAACTATTACACGTAAGCGCCTGAAATTTTCAGATTTAATCCAAAAAAGGTAATTGTTCGTAAATATGTGCAATTTTTATATTTCATTGGCAAAAAATTTCTTCTTTAAAGTTCATGCGCGTTTTGTAAAATATAATACAGCTTAAGTTTGTGTAATAATATTTCGTGGTCAACAAGATCGAGGGCTTTACGTAAATTTCAGAAAAGAGCTCCAATTAGTTTTCCCTTATCAATATTTGTTAGCCAAGCGTCTATCATTTTAACCAGAGCTATAGTGCACGAATGATTTGCCCTAAAGCCTTACTGTGAATTGTTGATGATATTTTGTATTTTTAAAGAATTTTTGTTAGTGATTGGCAATGTGTCGTTCAAATATTTTTGACATTTTAGACAGAATCGATTTGGGCCTGTAAATGTTGGGGTCATCTTTATCTCCGCTTTTAAATATCGGTATGATTCGGGCCACTTTCATTGCATCTGGATAAACACCCGAAGCAATGCGTGTTATAAATGGGGCTATAATTTTTCCGCACTATTTAAGAATTTTTGGAACTAGACCATCTAAGCCTGTAGCTTAATTCGAATCAAGTTTGCTCATATAAGTGTAAACTTCAAGCGTCGTAATGAATGGAATATTGAAGTCATTTTGATTTATTTCATTATCAAGTATCTTTTCTTGGGATTTAAAATTTGTTTCACAAAAATATGTCTTAGTCAAGATATTCGATATACCAACGAAGTGTCTGTTTAATTCGTTTAAAATGTTAAGATTACCCCGAATAACCGATTCGGATTTTGTAATTATTTTTGGCAACGTTAATTCGGCCGACTGATTTATTTTTGCAATAGACTTCAGATTTTTCCATAAAATTTTAGAATCTTTGTTGTTTTGCACAGCTTCATTAACCGAAGGATTTTAAAATAGTCATGATTCCCTTCTTTATGAGCTTTATCTCTAGCCAGCATCATTTCCCTTATGTCTCTATTAAACCAACAAGGTTGGTGTGATCTTTTAACCCGTTTCTGTTTCAGTGGAGCGTGAATGGAAAGAACTGAGTGAAAAATTCTATAGAATTCTGTAAGAGCTCTGTAAGGATCCGTACTTATTTCTACCGATTCTAAGCCAGAAAGCATTAAGTCATTTTGAAACTTTTCACTGTCAAAGTTTTTAAAATATTTCTATTCAATAGTTTCATGGTTTATTTAATTATAATGCACACTGGTTGAAAGACGGGTAAAACAGACGGGGAAATGGTCGCTTATTGATAATGATGAAACAATAACCTCACAAAAATCTTGAAGTGAATTAGTGTAAATATGATCTATAATACTAGCGCCCTTTTTCGTCACCTGAGTAGGACTTTTTCAATCAACTGATGTAAGTTTAACACAAGATTTGACCATTTGTTATTTTCATATATTCCATATTCCGCGTCATATGTAATATTGAAGTCTCCTAATATATGGTACTCTAAATTAAGTAAATCTACTTGTTCAATCTTTTCATTGTACAAATCTATCCATGGTTGAATTGAATTTGGAGGGCGATAAACGAAATTTTATAGAAAAGATTCACGGTTGATCTGATTGATTTCTATCCAAACAGATTCAATCTGCGTAGATTCAAGATCATTACGTCCTTAACATTGTTTTTTTATCAGTAAAATGATGCCACCTCCGGACTTATTCTCCCTATCACGCCTTTCAAAAACGTAATTTGGTATATTTTCAATTTCTTATTGCAGAAAAGTGTCACACATTCCAAGAATATCAGGCGAGTTATATAAACTTAGGTGGTAATTAATTTCCTCTAATTTCGGTAAAAAAAGCTTTTTGCTTTTTCACACGCTTTTTAAGTAAATAAGATAATAAAAAGTTTGTAGAAAAGGCTGTTTCTTCGGTGTTTGAAAACGCATAGTCTGGCTCGAACACATTGCTCAGATGATAAAGGTAAAAATGTAGTGTGTCCAACAGATTGGATGTCTTGAAAACGGTTTATATAAATTCGGGCTTCACAGTCCGATTTAAAAAACTCGATCAAACATGTTTAAATTGATCAGTCATTTTTATGAATTTTATAATATTTGCAAAAATCAAATCAAAGGGGAAAATCCTGGTTTTATAATGATAATTATATCATTACAAAAAATGTTTTAAATGTGTTTCATCCAGGCTGCATTATGCGGTTTTCCATTTTTGAATTAAAAACATGGACAAGTTTTAAAATGATGTATTTCCCATAGGCATAATCAAAACGCATTCCTACTGATAGGCCGTTTCTGCGGCCTATCAATTATGATACTAAACATATCGTTTGCTCATTATTACTCTTCTTCTTACTGTACAAACATTGAATCATTTGAGAAAAAAAAAAAGAAATTTAATGGGTTAATAACTTTAAAGTAACGTATATCACAAACGCCCCTCTGGTCAGAGTGCTAACAAGTCTCACAATGTTTTTTTTTCTATACCATGGGCTGCAAATAGGCAATGCTACTCCAAATTCCTCCCAGTGAAAAATAGATGGAAGATTTGTTTTTAACAATCGGGAGGTTGTACTACTTTAAAGGAACACATCTTACAAAGGCCCCACTCGACATAGTGCTAACATATCCCAAAATGTTTCATAAACCATAGGCTCTCAGGAAAATATGGCATTGACGTTACGCAAGATACTGGTGACTTTATAAATAGTTTTGACGTCGGCGTAACTACAAAGTTCTGTTTTTACTAAACTATCTTCACACCAACATTTGCAAACGGTGTATATTTCTTTTATTGCCAAGATTCAAAACAAAATTTTGTAATTCTTTTATGACACAAAATGGACACGGATTTCCGAAGATTCCGTCGCAGTTACAATATAATACAATACAATACAATATTATAATTGTATAATGCAGAGTTGGTTTAATTCGGTGTGATTTTGAAATCCTTATTCAAAGTAAAGAGGGCAATAAGATTTCGGTTAACTAGCTGTACGTATTTAAAGACTAGAACTTATTATTTAAATCAAGGGCTTTCAATTAAAATTTAAAAGATGATTCCGAAGAAATTGCGTTTATCTGAACCAATTAATCCTACTTTGAAAAGAAATTGGATATTTTACTTCTTTTTTATTCAGCTTGATAAAATGTTTGCTGTTTAGGATGTTCACAAACAGTTCAGTTTATGAAAGAATCACATTTTTTATTCATTTATTATTATTATTATTTTCATTTTGCTTTTATTTTATTCTCATATTGATCGAATCTCCATCTTATCTTCTATATATCATGCGTAAATTTGGAGCCTTTTTATTTATTCACTTATAATTATTTTCATTATTTGTATTGCTTGTCATAACATTTAAAATACAAATCAAGCATGTGAAATGCGAATACATTTGATAATATTTATTCTGATTTTGCTTAGTGGCGGGGCAAGATCTACGCCGCGTTCTGAAAAAAAAAAAAAAAAAAAACAAAAACCGAGGGTAGGACAATTTCGGGTGACTTTTGTACTTATCAATAAAATCATTACTATTATACGAAAGACTAATGCGGCCCTTTTGTCTTAGATCTTAGCCCTTATGCCTTAGGTCTTAGCTCTTAGCTATAATAATGGTTGGAAATTGACACAACATAGATTATTTTGGTGAGGAGGATAATTTATAATTGTTGTATTAGAGGTATTTACTTTTCTAATTCTTAGAAGTATTAATATCATTAATTCGATTATTGCCTGCGGTTTAATAAAGCTATCTTATATGGTGACGGCCAATACAGTCTTGACTCATAGCAGTACATGTACAACCAGAAGGTTTCTACGAACAAATTCAAGCTTATCCTATTAATTCTTATTTTTTTTATATTCCCAGATTGTTGTTTCCCTATTCTTCTTGGATGTCCCTCGTCATTTACCTTGTATGCACTCTAGAGTCCAACTTTTGTCCGATCAACTTGAAATTTAGTTAGAATGACTGTCTTGATAAAATCTCGGACGCGTTCGAAACTGGGTCACTTGGGGTTTAATAACTAGGGATTAAAACCTTAAAGATTTGAAATTAACGAAATTCGTTGGAAAGATTAAGAATTGGTGTAACTGAAATAAAATTAACAACCGTTCTCAGAACTGAAAACTGAAAGTGATGATCGCATAGACGTCGCTCACGCTAATGCTTAACATTTTGTAACGTCGATTTAGACGTTAATACACCACGTACTTATCTTTTTTTTCCCGCAGGAAGCAATTTTATCATTAATCATTTTTTCATTGACTGCTCAAAAAGGGACAGCGCGCAATGTAAGACGTAAGACGTTAAAAGGCAATACGTTTTTGAAAAGTATATCAGCACAAACAAATCTTACTGTTTTTGACATATTCATATGTATATATACTAAGTTTTTCCAGGTGATTGTACGAAAAATTAATATTTAAGAAATATAAAATGATTTATAATTATCATTTTGATAATGAAACGCTGCAACGAAACATTTTTTAAAATTGGCTTTAAAATTCGCGTAATGTAGAAACTGTGTCCACACAGATTTTCACTTTTTATTTTGTTGTATATTGCGTATCAGAATTTTGGACCACATTATCGAAAAGAAGAAAAAAATATTTTTGAATTTTTGAATAAATCTCTATCAATTGTTTCTTATTTTTCTGGCAGACGTCTTAGTACATATTTTAAGTAAGTGAACCTTGTCGCGCAAATATAAACATTCTCAATATTTTTCACAAATTGTTTACGCATTTTTTTACGAGTTTTTGTGGCAAAGAAACTTAGTTTAACGAGACATTGATTTCCCTTAGTTCCTTAAAAGTATGCCTTCTTGTTGTTCATTTTGCTATAAGGAACATAGAAATCGACTTACAGATTTGGAAAAAAAGGCAGATTGAACTTGACGGGATACGTACAATTTCAAATGTTAGTCTTAGTAAAGTGACAGAGTTAGTTGAAAAAACTTCTCAATATAAGCATTATATGGATATATGTCCAATCGATAATACAGTTATCAACATGGTGAAAATGACAAGGTCAATTATTTCGGAATGATTTTGAAATGAAATTAAATAAGATATGAGTGAGTTTGAGTAAAAAATGCATAAAAGTTCTATAAATAATCTCTTGTTTCTAGAAATAATCAGACGTTTATAATTTCAATTATGTCGGTGAAATCTCGATTTTTTTCCCATCCAAATCTTTTTTTGAATATAGTTGTTGATCTTATCTTTTCAGCGCTTTTGAGTTGTTTGAATCAGTGAATTGATGGGACGCTAAGAAAGCGAATGAGAATTGTTTTGAATGAGATGAGATGATTATCAATTTCACGATGTTTTTAACTGTATAATGCAAGTTAAAGGCCACCTAAGTATCTTTTCATTGAAATTTTGATTGAATATTTTCCTATGGAAATAAGCTCTACTCATAAATGGGGAGAATTTTACAAGAATGATATCTATTCCTTCTGTTAAATGATTGTGAAAACTTCGAACATTGCAATTGTTCACTGACAGCTCACTTTGGCAATGATTTTCATATTATTAAGAGTCTGTGGATTTTTCTATGCCAGTAATCAACAATTAGCGGGCTGTAGTTTAAAGTGTATAGCTGTGAGCCTATCAAAGTCAGGAGCGTATTGTATTCTTTCTTACCGGGGAAAATTTTCATGACTGAAAATAGTACTTTTGCATAACTTTTTCTACATTTTTTTTCCATAGGAATAAATCCTGTATTTAGAAATTCGGTAAAATGACTATTTAAACAATATGTCTCAAGAATACATGTTAGAGCGGGTACTGTGAGGTGGATGTTGGATTCGTTTAAGACAGAAGTGATGAGTACTTTCTAAGTGTCTGACATCCGAATTATTGAGATCGTTCCATAGTACACAAACGTACAAACATCGTGGAATTACGATCGATGTATATAGCTTGGCTGTTGTAATCGGGCTTTTACACTGATAGTTAATTCCAGTGTTAAGGTTCATATAAAGTGTTTAAGGCCCAATTTTGAAATGAAATCAAATGAAATGCTAATTTTGGAACGTGTGTTCAAAACATCTCCTGGTTATTATCAATTAAATAAGGAAGTTCAAAAAGTTAACGTCGAAAAAAAAAATTTTAAAAGAACGATATTGACAAAAATACGGCCGTAATACAATGGAAAGTTTAAACTGGCCAGAAATACGTATACGTTCACGCGCACTAGCTGTGACGTCATTATGAGGGATTCCCCGTTCTAGGTAAACGAAGAGAGCACTTTCAAATCAAACAAAGAAAAAATCTATCCTGTTACTCACTTATCCATATGTTCAGCTGAAATCGTTTGAGCCCACTCGCTTTGAAGATGTAGTATACATGTATAATCACAGTCTGAATCCGATTCAGAGGTGTAGGGTTAAGATATTGAGTCTCACAGTCCCAGCGATCTAATCGGGAATGGCTAAGTCTAATCTATTGTGCAAATATAATTTTCAACCTACCAATTAATTGTTTTTAATGATATACCTAAGATATGTCACACGGTTTTGTGGAAAATTCAAATTTCTTTACCTTTTTGTTTACAACGCTCAATGTCAATGAAAAAATGAAAAAAAATCGGTTGTGTTGGAAACCATTTTTAGTCTTTGTCCTACATTATCATCCAATCAAAAGGCTGGATTTTCAAATTTTTTGAAGGTTTATTTTCCATAAACTTTTCAACCAAGGTTTATTTTGATCATTATTTCATTTAAACGTCGAGGTTTATTTGTTATTCCAGGCATGCGTACAGACTAAAAACTACCCCTTTGTAAATATGCAATGACCACGTGACAAGTACAGGCGAAAATCGTTTAACTCGTGCACATGTTGTATAACGAATATCCTATGTAGATTTTGATCTGGCATGGCGTGGATTACCATGTCAAATCTGTTATGGAACGACTACTTTTCTACTTGCCTGTACATTTATTCAAGAAAAGTATCGCTAACTAATAAGATCTAGATCTAATTGAACAGTCCGATAGATCCTATACGTCTTTCCTTAAGTTTATTCCAATAAACTTCTCGTTTAATTACTTTTGGCCCCTTTCTAAACTTGGCCAAATCTCGTTTCATGATCGGCTGTAGATGAGGCGTATTATTGTCCACCGAAATTAATTTAGTTGATGACACAAGAAAACGCCCACGAAGTGGGGACATTGCATATGCATTTATCCAAGGTTTGATGGACTGTATAACATCTTTTTTCTCAGCAGAATAGTATAATATGCTTAATCGTTAGTCCTTAGATTGCCCTTCATACATAAGTTCGTAAACAATTTGGCACATTTAATCAATAAAGAGACATTTTATTACAAAAGAAAATACGATTCCGTTAAGTATTTTATTCTTTCGAAGTAACATGCAACACAGAGTGAGCCGCCACCATAGCGCAGTTGGTTAGGCATAAGATTTCGAATCTGGAAGTCGTGGGTTCGATCCCCGGTGGCGGCAAATATCCTTTCCGACGTTTGTCTCTCACCAATGGGTAGATAATCGTAAACCTATGTGAGATAGCAGGCTAGGAAAGGGTGTAATGGTAGTACAGGTGAAAGAAATACCAGGAATCCATTGTTAGGTGCTCCGACCGTCGCGATATAACTGCGAGATTGTTGAAAGCGGCGTTAAACCCATTCAAACAAACAAATAAAAGCAACACAGAGTGAAAAAGTATCAGATCATCATTCATCTATATTGTCGGGTAAATAAAACCATATTATACTTCATATTTATCTTCGATAATGCCTCTTTTAAAAGACTCAATATTTTCGTGCATATTTCAACAATTCCATATTTGGAAAGAGAAGGGCGTTTACTTTTAATAAATGTATCCGGCTTATTCCGCTTAAATCGTGCAATATGATGTCAATAATATAAAAGGCGGGAAAAAGACTAAGTCAGTTAAACGCTAATAATTGAAAATTAAACGCTTTAAACAGCCTCAGTCGGTCGCTACGCTCCCTCCTTTCGGCTGTTTAAATCGTTTAATTTTCAATTATTAGCGTTTAACTATTACTTAAATACATAAAGATTAAAATCCGAATTTTCAAGCAGTTTGATAAAACACTTTTGATTAATTTTTAACATTGACATCAAAATTTAGTTGTTTTATCCCGTTACATGATTGTACAGTTGTCATCATGTGTTGGTAATAACGGGGAAAAGAACATTTGTATTCTAAAGATGGTTTATTCCCACTTCGTTTAATTCCATTATGTCTATACCTATAAAAATATTGGTTTAGACCAAAAATTCCCATTTGGTCTAAAACTTTTTGACACCTTATTGTATCAATCTCCCATTTCGTCTACAAAATGGTTTTTGACATGTTTCGCTGTCATAAAGCTGGTATATACAGCCCCCCAACACTTACAGTTATTTTTTGATAATTGAAAAAAAAATAAATTCATATTTATGACTTATTTCCTTTTAAAGGATTAAAGTTAATGTTACTTTCAATAAGTCGTAAAAATATTTAAGTTTGTTCTTATAATTTAATATGAGAAAATAAGTAAACAGCATTTTTCATATCATTTTTTATATGAATATACCCTATTAGCTCTTCCTTTCATGATAAAATCAGAAAATTAACACTATGTAAAGCATAATTGTTCAGGCAAAAGAATAAATCAATTTTTAGACCCAAATGGGAATTTATCAAAATATGGCTCTTTGACCAAATGGGAATTAGACGAAGTAGGAACAACTCCTAAAGATAACCACCAGAAAAGGCATGTGAAACTATACAAATCGTTCTTTAGTGCCCAAAATGTTGCAAATGCAGCTGTATTAAATCTATATCTATGTAATTCTGGTCGCTTGGAAAGAATATAATGTATATCTCACCTATTCTGCAGTGTTTTCGAATTTCAATGCCGATTTGAGCGTTTTTCGCATTATATCACCTTACGTAATTTATGCATACGATCACAATAATCGATAACTCAACCTCCATTTACAGACCTTTTTATAAATAAGTTATCTATTTTTTGTTACAGCTATTTGCGTTTTGTTTTAGTGGGTTTTTTTTTTGGGGGGGGGGGGACGTTTCTACGTCAACCAGTGTCAGTACTACGTTAGAACAATCCTGTCAGTTGTTAATAGCTTTTCAAAAAAGTAGTCCCGGCTTTGGTTCAATTTTCTTTTTTACGAGACTTACCGCCGTTCGACAAATGTGCGTTTTAAAAATGACACAATTCAAGAATTCGATACAATTATAATATTTATCAAAAACATCTATTTAATGCGAAATCATCTGCCAATCCGGGGCTTATCAATATATATGACATGTCATATATATATTGATAAGTCCCGAATGCGTGTCGCCGTTATTTTGATCAATATTACAGACCACATGGCAATTTTTCTTTGATCTATCCGTGACGATGCACCAATCATTTACCCATGTCACTGATTTATTTTTATGACACATATATTCTCAAACGCAAAAAGCGAGAAATTTCATTTGACTCGATCTGAACCATTTCATACACAAAATTGCAGTTTTTCTACATGCTTCAAAACGGTGCAACAATAAGTTTGAGAAAGCTGAAAATACAACGTTTCTAATGCCAAATCGGTGTCATAAGAAGAATTATGGAAAAAACGGTCATTCTTTATCAATCAAATTCCAAAAATATTTACATATTTTTATGGTTTATTCCCACTTTGTCTAATCCCATTTCATTCATTCATTCATTCATTCATTCATTCATTCATTCATTCATTCATTCATTCATTCATTCATTCATTCATTCATTCATTCATTCATTCATTCATTCATTCATTCATTCCCTTATTATTTTATATCTTGAGGTCATTTGATTTCTTTAAATTCTAATTATTACTTCTTGTTACTGTTGCAAATCATAAATGAAATAGAGTTAATCTTGGCCCCTTCGACTAAAAAACCGATCCCTTACCCCAGGCTTTGATGCTCAGGAAAGCAAAATGGTGCAATTTGGATCTAGGAAATTAGAACTGTCACGTCATTTTGATACGTCAATAGTTATTAAAAATGTGTAGTGTTATAGGAAAATAGTTAATTTGAAACTGTCTCTTGACGTCCATTCTCCGTATAACGGCCAAATTTCAGGTGCTATGTTGTGCCAACATGTCATGTCTTCAATTCTCAAAAAAAAAAAAAAAAAAAAATGTTTTATTTCTAAAGGGAGTGTTTCGAGACTATGATGGTAGATTTCTTTCGTTTACTACGCATGACTAACGGAGTTGAGGGAACATATTTTTACTCACCCAATTTCATGAGACAGATACGTTACAACACACATGTGCTTTACACTTTGCGTGCATGAAGGAGGCAAGTCTTTTAATCATCATTGATTTATCGCTAGGTGAAAAAAGTAGAATCATATTAACTTTATATGCTCAAACTTGCCAAATCTTAAAGCAGTTGAACGATGTTTATTCATTTCACACGCAGACAAAAATACTTGACGCTAGCGACGTTGTCGAAAATTGAGACATTTGTTGTTGTGTAATTTAGCTTGTCACGGCTTGTTATTCATGGAAGAAGGATGAATTCAGTGTTCTTGTAAATAAGCTGTGCTTTTATGGTTTGTATAAAGGTAAAATCGAATGGTGCAAAATCAATGTTCTCAGAAAGGTACCCCTTTCCGATATCTTCAAGAAACTCGGCAATTGACGTCCCAACAGTTGCTTGTATAAGTTTTCTCTGTCCGTACTTCCTTTTATTTCATGGGGCACGGAAGGTTCTTCACCGATAAAAATAATGTACATTTGTATTTGGAAGAATGAAACATTCCCTTTCAGAGTGACAAGTATTTGATTTAAGTACTTCGGTATTCTTTTAGATTTCGAATAGAATAATTAAAGATCAAAATTTCTAGCATTCAGTTGACGTCGTTTGGATCGTTCCAAAGCATTTAACCCATCACATTTTAAACGAGCATTTTCGAAAAATTCTAAGGTCAAATTACTTAAAATTAAGAAAAGGCACACGTAATACTTTTTCCAGCAACTCAATTAATTTTCGACCTTTTCAACAGTTAGAAGAGAAAGAGTCAACACTTGTTGGCAAAAATCACAAGACAATATGATGAATTGATATCTATATAGGGTTTTTTTGCCTGCATATTACTTGTTTTATACGTAGTAATGAAAAGATTTGAGCACATGTCGTTTCAAACCCTTTATACAATGTAATTTCATATGGCGTTCATTAACAGAAAGGAGAATGACAGGTGCAATTTAGTACTCTGATGATGCATAATGAAACAAGAATATCATTTATAACTGATATCCTTATAACAACAAATGCTATATGTCTCTTATGTTGTAACATACGTTACCTCAAAATATTGTACCAAAACCCGTTTAAACTGTTTAATTTTTATCCATAAGGATTAAAATTCTTTGAATTTATAGCTCTCAGATCTGTTTCTTAGAAAATGCATCGGTACTGAATGCAAATGCGTGACTAACAAAAGATCAAAGATTCCATAGCACTTATGGTATTAAAATTTAGACATTAATTGATTTGAACATCCAAGAAGGAATTTCTTATTAAAAGCTAGTTTTTACATATTGGCTTTTAATGTAAAGTGATAAATCACACAAATTGAAGTTAGTATCATTTATCCGAACCACAAAGTTAAAATTTGATAACAAGATTTGAGGTAATAATTTTGATATAATCGAAATACCTACACCCTTCTAAATCAGCACAGATCTTGATAATCAATTAACATTAGAAATTACAAATATCTTGAAATATTCAATAAAAATACTGGCTTTTTGATAGATATGGATAGGTTATTTGTGTTTTACTATACCTGTAGTTTAATTTCATCATAGGGAAATATCTGTTCAGTGCAATTACATATCTATTAATCACACAATGCAGCATGACAGCTAAAAGAATTTAATTAATTAAAACTTTTTTCAAAATTACTAAGTCACATAAGCATGTATATCATTTATCTCTAATTTCGTACATTGGTTTATTCGTTACTTAAAAATGTTTGGAAAGAGAATACCGATGGTCAAATTCTTGTAACATATGTTACTATTTGTATGAAATAAGTCGCAATTATCTAAAATCATCTTAAATGCACTTCAGTGTCAATACTGTAGCCATTTAAATCAAAATTATTATTTCTCTTTGATTAAGATGGATTTTTTGGTTTAACTGCATGGTTTTCTGGAATGGTGGCCAAGTGGTTTGAATAAAACTTAGTGGTTAGAAGAAGAGTCTTGTACTTGTGTATATGAGAAAAATATGAGAGTTATGCCAAAGAACCCTGAGTATATTTATAAGAATGGGCATTCTCAATTCTTTTCTCTACTTTAACATAAACATGTTGAAAGTCAGCCAGCAATGTCAAACAGGAATGCTAATAGAAATCACCAGCCATTTACACATAAACACCAATAAAGCTCTTATAAGCATGTGACTTATAGAGTCATCATGCAATTTTCATATTTCCATGAATCAAGTCTTGGGTTGTATTTGAATGAGGACTTGATATTGATGAAATCCTTTTGCTTAAGCAATTTATCATAATTCTTTTATTGTTTTATAATGTAAGATATAAAAGAAGCGCTAATTCTAGCATTACAATTGGTGTTCATTTTATTGTCCTTTGGAAGCAGCGTTGTTGTTTGATTTTCTAAAAAAAAAGGTCTTTTAAATGTAACATAAATTACTCTCTTTGATAGCTAAATCAAAATGTAAATGGCAATGTTCTATTCATTTGAACGTAATATGGTCATACTCATGTAAATTTTTAGTATTGAACTGAATTGCGTAGTTTCTTGGAAAAACTAGGATTGCATGTAATGTACTTTGCATTCAATTGAAAACAATGGAGAGCTAGAATGCTTCAAGGAATTTTCAGGCCATTTTAACAGTATTATTAAACACCCTTAACGAGGTGGTTTATCCAACTAACCATGAATTCCTTGTATTTATCGTACACATCATTCCATTCATCACATCATCCTTTTAAAGCCTCTAGCTGCTTATACAACGAAGATGAATGATAATCAACTCGTTTGTACTGGCTGATGAAACCTTGTACCTATGATATGGAGTCAAATGCGCTACCAAATCCAATGTGCCTCCAACTGGGCTACGATAATGAACACCTCTAAGAAATATTTTTAACTTTTCTGTACTAAATTGATGGAAATATTGCTTAAAAATATTGCAGCTTTTTTCATCTATTTGGTCATCATTTTTTTCAAGGAAAACTGTCTTTTATCACCAGAAGTAACATATACAACTTGTGTTTTATTCTAAAAATGTGAAAAAAGTCTCAAACATAGAAGAAACCATAAGCTGCCTCCACATTGTGTTTGGAAGCTGCCTAAACATTGTATTTGGTGCATTACCTTAAACTATGATAGCGGCTCAATAATAATTATACCTATAATTAAGTGGCAACGTATTTTGCATGCTTTTAAAACCACAATGAGTCTTGAAATGATTAAAATTTATATTGATACCTTAAAAATACTTTAAACAGTTGTTTGTGGTTTATAGCTGATTTAGACAATGAGGGATTTTACAATTATTGCAATCAGATGAGATATGAATAAGCCTATGGTAATTGATGGGTAAATTAGTTACTTTAGAGAAACGTATTGTGCAAATAGCTTGATGGCCAGATGCATAAAAAAATCAAAATCTCCCAAATTACAGAAGCTTGTAGAAAAACACAGTAAACAAAACATTCAGTAGAGCATTGATGAATATAACAATTCTTTTGGATACATTAAATTGAAATTTAAATATCTTACTCCAAGAGCAAAGTGTCCTATTATCGACACCTTAAGGCCAAATAAATGTATCTTTTTATTTTTTCTCTTCTTACCTAAAGGAAATCAACCATCTTGTTAAGTGACATTTCATTGGTCGTTGAAACATTTAAAGAAGTATTTAACCTAATAATTCGACAAATCAAATGCTCTTTCACTTACGATTCCCAGTATACCAAATTATTACTTGTTATCCTTATTCCGACACCCCACTTCCTAATTCCGACACCCTTTGGAACCAATGCTAAAACCGCAGAAATGTTTGACTCAACATAAAAAACAGTCAAAAATAATAATTTTAAAACATATTTGAAGCTAAATGATGGAAAGTAAATCTTTCTTTCGTGCTCTGATGTACTGTTTAAGTAAGAATAACTTAAAATACAAACTTTAATAGGAAAGTATCACTGTTCCCATATTAAATGCTCCTCAAATTGCCATGTTTAATTCCCCATCAAAAAAATCTGCTACTTTTACCAAAATGTTGCATTGAATTGAACGTTAGGCAGTTTCTTAAACCCATTCAATTAAGCTAGGCCTATACATATATATGCATGTGCCTGACGAAATATTAAGCAGAAATAGTTGTCATTTTCAAAGAATAAGGTAACATGACAGGATTTAATTTTGAAATTATTTGAATGTATGTTAATGTATAAAATATATAATCAAATTAAAGGTTTTTATTACTTAACT
This sequence comes from Fragum whitleyi, assembly GCA_948146395.1. Lineage (NCBI taxonomy): Eukaryota > Metazoa > Mollusca > Bivalvia > Cardiida > Cardiidae > Fragum > Fragum whitleyi. The sequence continues at coordinate 51,819,206 of OX411552.1, read as the reverse complement.
TGATTAAGTAAAATGAAAAAAACAATCTTTAAAGACTGAAAAGTTAATACAAGCTATTTTATTCGTAATTGATGTATAAAAACTAATATGGGAGAATCTTTCTGGTCCAGTCAAATCATTCAAATATTTTTAATTCATATTTACAGAAGATTCAATTTCAAAATTGGTTACATATTCCTTGTAGTATCTAAGGAAATTATTGCCAGCCTGTATTTTCATTACTTAGACATCAAATCATGATTCCTTGAAATCATTGTTATTAACGGCTTTCAAGGGTGTCAGAATTAGGATGAAGTGTCCAAATTGTCTTCCTTGACACCTCTACTTTTCATTAAATGAGCTTGATTTTTAGGTTGTAAGGGTAAAACATTGGTTAAATGGCATAAAACTAAAGCAGTGAAGTCATTCTTTTTCATATCAAATTTGGCTATCCCCTAAATTAGTTTAACATTTAAGATCCCTTGACATATCTGTCAAAAAAACACTTTACAAAAAAAAAGAATTTTGCAATTCTCATCCCTTTTCCATAAAGGTAGAAGTTTTTCATCTAAGCCAGGTATAAAGACTTAGCTAAAAAGCTCATATCTTATGCATTTTAAGTCCATAATATGAAAGGGTGTCGGAATTAGGAGGGTGTCGGAATTAGGACATTTTACTCTATGCATTGCTTGTAAGGGCTATATTTTTCATGTCATAATTCAAATGGGCTTCAAATAACTCCAGAATCACAAATATCATTAACAAAACACAATATCATTTATTTTTTTACTAAATTACAGGTAATTTCTATAACAAGACAAACAACTAAAATTGTTTTATGAAAATTCTATGGGTTGGTTTCTTTAAAGTAACGTATCTCGCATTTGCCCCAGTAGCCAGACTGCTAACAAGTTTCAAAATGTTCAAAATTGCATAGGCTGTTAGAAAAGCATTGAAAACAATCTTCCCTATGGGGCAGCCATGGAAAAATCATTTCTATCTATGTGCCTTTCTTTGAAATTAAAAAGTAACGTATTTTACTTCCATATCATACCTTCAAGGGGGATTCATAAAGTATTACTATGAATTTGCTCGAAATACATTCAGCAACACAAATTTTGGTATTAAAAGATCACTTCTGGTCATTTTGACACATTTTTCACTGTACAAACCTAAAATCTTGTCTTGGAAATTTGATAGGAAATTAACTTTGAGGTAACGTAAATCACTAACGCCCCATTTGTCAGAGTGCTAACAAGTCTCAAAATGTTCTATATACCATGGACGATCACACAGGCAATGTTAACAAAATTCCAAGTGAGGCAGGGATAGACAATTTATTTAAATATTCATAGTTTTCTATGAAATTTATGGGTAACGTATTTTACTGCAATAACACGACTCTTCAGATGACCAGATTTTTCAAAAAATTCCAAAAATGGACCCTGCAATCAATCAGCAACACAAATATATGTATAAAAATTCAACTTTTTGTCATTATGACTTCAATTTTTTGGTACTCTTTTAAAATTCATTTTCAAAATTTTGTAAGGTGTGCTACTTTAAAGTAACGTATCTTACAAAAGCCCCACTCGCCAGAGTGCTTACATGTCTCAAAATGTTCTACAGACCATGGGCTTTCAGAAAAATATGGTCTACAAAATTCCCCCGCGGGGGGGGGGGGGGGGGGGGGACAAAACCCATTCTGGCTCATGGACTATTGATTTCAATACCGTTTGGCTTAGACGAGACTGATTTATTTAGTGTCATAACCGCACATTTCCAGGCATTGTAATTGAGTCGCCATTTTTTGGCACAATTGCTTTATATATATTTTCAAAAGTTCATGAACTTGATAGTAAAAATAATAAAATCTTTATTTGATACATGTATAATAACATTTTATTTACAACATGGCCTTCTAGAATTAATTTAAAATCTCTCTCTCTCTCTCACTCTCTCTCTCTCTCTCTCTCTCTCTCTCTCTCTCTCGCTCTCTCGTTTACTCAACCCTCATTTAAATTTACATGTAATCAATTGTAAAATTTTAGATGTATGATACATTCTCTATTTCCTCCAATAATGAAGATTATAAATACCAAAGAAGTTTACATGTCATAGGAAAATGTACATAAATGGAATTGAAAAGAAAAGGTATAAATTGGTCTTATAATAAAGAGCGTAGGAATGTTTCACGCTGGACCGTAAAACACCGAGAGAATGTCAGTGGTTATGACCAACAGTTGCTTGTATAAGTTTTCTCTGTCCGTACTTCCTTTTATTTCATGGGGCACGGAAGGTTCTTCACCGATAAAAATAATGTACATTTGTATTTGGAAGAATGAAACATTCCCTTTCAGAGTGACAAGTATTTGATTTAAGTACTTCGGTATTCTTTTAGATTTCGAATAGAATAATTAAAGATCAAAATTTCTAGCATTCAGTTGACGTCGTTTGGATCGTTCCAAAGCATTTAACCCATCACATTTTAAACGAGCATTTTCGAAAAATTCTAAGGTCAAATTACTTAAAATTAAGAAAAGGCACGCGTAATACTTTTTCCAGCAACTCAATTAATTTTCGACCTTTTCAACAGTTAGAAGAGAAAGAGTCAACACTTGTTGGCAAAAATCACAAGACAGTATGATGAATTCATATCTATATAGGGTTTTTTTGCCTGCATATTACTTGTTTTATACGTAGTAATGAAAAGATTTGAGCACATGTCGTTTCAAACCCTTTATACAATGTAATTTCATATGGCGTTCATTAACAGAAAGGAGAATGACAGGTGCAATTTAGTACTCTGATGATGCATAATGAAACAAGAATATCATTTATAACTGATATCCTTATAACAACAAATGCTATATGTCTCTAATGTTGTAACATACGTTACCTCAAAATATTGTACCAAAACCCGTTTAAACTGTTTAATTTTTATCCATAAGGATTAAAATTCTTTGAATTTATAGCTCTCAGATCTGTTTCTTAGAAAATGCATCGGTACTGAATGCAAATGCGTGACTTACAAAAGATCAAAGATTCCCTAGCACTTATGGTATTAAAATTTAGACATTAATTGACTTGAACATCCAAGAAGGAATTTCTTATTAAAAGCTAGTTTTTACATATTGGCTTTTAATGTAAAGCGATAAATCACACAAATTGAAGTTAGTATCATTTGTAGTATCCGAAACACAAAGTTAAAATTTGATAACAAGATTTGAGATAATAATTTTGATATAGCCAAATCATTAATACATGTATAATCGAAATACCTACACCCTTCTAAATCAGCACAGATCTTGATAATCAATTAACATTAGAAATTACAAATATCTTGAAATATTCAATAAAAATACTGGCTTTTTGATATATATGGATAGGTTATTTGTGTTTTACTATACCTGTAGTTTAATTTCATCATAGGGAAATATCTGTTCAGTGCAATTACATATCTATTAATCACACAATGCAGCATGACAGCTAAAAGAATTTAATTAATTAAAACTTTTTTCAAAATTACTAAGTCACATAAGCATGTATATCATTTATCTCTAATTTCGTACATTGGTTTATTCGTTACTTAAAAATGTTTGGAAAGAGAATACCGATGGTTAAATTCTTGTAACATATGTTACTATTTGTATGAAATAAGTCGCAATTATCTAAAATCATCTTAAATGCACTTCAGTGTCAATACTGTAGCCATTTAAATCAAAATTATTATTTCTCTTTGATTAAGATGGATTTTTTGGTTTAACTGCATGGTTTTCTGGAATGGTGGCCAAGTGGTTTGAATAAAACTTAGTGGTTAGAAGAAGAGTCTTGTACTTGTGTATATGAGAAAAATATGAGAGTTATGCCAAAGAACCCTGAGTATATTTATAAGAATGGGCATTCTCAATTCTTTTCTCTACTTTAACATAAACATGTTGAAAGTCAGCCAGCAATGTCAAACAGGAATGCTAATAGAAATCACCAGCCATTTACACATAAACACCAATAAAGCTCTTATAAGCATGTGACTTATAGAGTCATCATGCAATTTTCATATTTCCATGAATCAAGTCTTGGGTTGTATTTGAATGAGGACTTGATATTGATGAAATCCTTTTGCTTAAGCAATTTATCATAATTCTTTTATTGTTTTATAATGTAAGATATAAAAGAAGCGCTAATTCTAGCATTACAATTGGTGTTCATTTAATTGTCCTTTGGAAGCAGCGTTGTTGTTTGATTTTCTAAAAAAAAGGTCTTTTAAATGTAACATAAATTACTCTCTTTGATAGCTAAATCAAAATGTAAATGGCAATGTTCTATTCATTTGAACGTAATATGGTCATACTCATGTAAATTTTTAGTATTGAACTGAATTGCGTAGTTTCTTGGAAAAACTAGGATTGCATGTAATGTACTTTGCATTCAATTGAAAACAATGGAGAGCTAGAATGCTTCAAGGAATTTTCAGGCCATTTTAACAGTATTATTAAACACCCTTAACGAGGTGGTTTATCCAACTAACCATGAATTCCTTGTATTTATCGTACACATCATTCCATTCATCACATCATCCTTTTAAAGCCTCTAGCTGCTTATACAACGAAGATGAATGATAATCAACTCGTTTGTACTGGCTGATGAAACCTTGTACCTATGATATGGAGTCAAATGCGCTACCAAATCCAATGTGCCTCCAACTGGGCTACGATAATGAACACCTCTAAGAAATATTTTTAACTTTTCTGTACTAAATTGATGGAAATATTGCTTAAAAATATTGCAGCTTTTTTCATCTATTTGGTCATCATTTTTTTCAAGGAAAACTGTCTTTTATCACCAGAAGTAACATATACAACTTGTGTTTTATTCTAAAAATGTGAAAAAAGTCTCAAACATAGAAGAAACCATAAGCTGCCTCCACATTGTGTTTGGAAGCTGCCTAAACATTGTATTTGGTGCATTACCTTAAACTATGATAGCGGCTCAATAATAATTATACCTATAATTAAGTGGCAACGTATTTTGCATGCTTTTAAAACCACAATGAGTCTTGAAATGATTAAAATTTATATTGATACCTTAAAAATACTTTAAACAGTTGTTTGTGGTTTATAGCTGATTTAGACAATGAGGGATTTTACAATTATTGCAATCAGATGAGATATGAATAAGCCCATGGTAATTGATGGGTAAATTAGTTACTTTAGAGAAACGTATTGTGCAAATAGCTTGATGGCCAGATGCATAAAAAAATCAAAATCTCCCAAATTACAGAAGCTTGTAGAAAAACACAGTAAACAAAACATTCAGTAGAGCATTGATGAATATAACAATTCTTTTGAATACATTAAATTGAAATTTAAATATCTTACTCCAAGAGCAAAGTGTCCTATTATCGACACCTTAAGGCCAAATAAATGTATCTTTTTATTTTTTTTTCTTCTTACCTAAAGGAAATCAACCATCTTGTTAAGTGACATTTCATTGGTCGTTGAAACATTTAAAGAAGTATTTAACCTAATAATTCGACAAATCAAATGCTCTTTCACTTACGATTCCCAGTATACCAAATTATTACTTGTTATCCTTATTCCGACACCCCACTTCCTAATTCCGACACCCTTTGGAACCAATGCTAAAACCGCAGAAATGTTTGACTCAACATAAAAAACAGTCAAAAATAATAATTTTAAAACATATTTGAAGCTAAATGATGGAAAGTAAATCTTTCTTTCGTGCTCTGATGTACTGTTTAAGTAAGAATAACTTAAAATACAAACTTTAATAGGAAAGTATCACTGTTCCCATATTAAATGCTCCTCAAATTGCCATGTTTAATTCCCCATCAAAAAAATCTGCTACTTTTACCAAAATGTTGCATTGAATTGAACGTTAGGCAGTTTCTTAAACCCATTCAATTAAGCTAGGCCTATACATATATATGCATGTGCCTGACGAAATATTAAGCAGAAATAGTTGTCATTTTCAAAGAATAAGGTAACATGACAGGATTTAATTTTGAAATTATTTGAATGTATGTTAATGTATAAAATATATAATCAAATTAAAGGTTTTTATTACTTAACTTGATTAAGTAAAATGAAAAAAACAATCTTTAAAGACTGAAAAGTTAATACAAGCTATTTTATTCGTAATTGATGTATAAAAACTAATATGGGAGAATCTTTCTGGTCCAGTCAAATCATTCAAATATTTTTAATTCATATTTACAGAAGATTCAATTTCAAAATTGGTTACATATTCCTTGTAGTATCTAAGGAAATTATTGCCAGCCTGTATTTTCATTACTTAGACATCAAATCATGATTCCTTGAAATCATTGTTATTAACGGCTTTCAAGGGTGTCAGAATTAGGATGAAGTGTCCAAATTGTCTTCCTTGACACCTCTACTTTTCATTAAATGAGCTTGATTTTTAGGTTGTAAGGGTAAAACATTGGTTAAATGGCATAAAACTAAAGCAGTGAAGTCATTCTTTTTCATATCAAATTTGGCTATCCCCTAAATTAGTTTAACATTTAAGATCCCTTGACATATCTGTCAAAAAAACACTTTACAAAAAAAAAAGAATTTTGCAATTCTCATCCCTTTTCCATAAAGGTAGAAGTTTTTCATCTAAGCCAGGTATAAAGACTTAGCTAAAAAGCTCATATCTTATGCATTTTAAGTCCATAATATGAAAGGGTGTCGGAATTAGGAGGGTGTCGGAATTAGGACATTTTACTCTATGCATTGCTTGTAAGGGCTATATTTTTCATGTCATAATTCAAATGGGCTTCAAATAACTCCAGAATCACAAATATCATTAACAAAACACAATATCATTTATTTTTTTACTAAATTACAGGTAATTTCTATAACAAGACAAACAACTAAAATTGTTTTATGAAAATTCTATGGGTTGGTTTCTTTAAAGTAACGTATCTCGCATTTGCCCCAGTAGCCAGACTGCTAACAAGTTTCAAAATGTTCAAAATTGCATAGGCTGTTAGAAAAGCATTGAAAACAATCTTCCCTATGGGGCAGCCATGGAAAAATCATTTCTATCTATGTGCCTTTCTTTGAAATTAAAAAGTAACGTATTTTACTTCCATATCATACCTTCAAGGGGGATTCATAAAGTATTACTATGAATTTGCTCGAAATACATTCAGCAACACAAATTTTGGTATTAAAAGATCACTTCTGGTCATTTTGACACATTTTTCACTGTACAAACCTAAAATCTTGTCTTGGAAATTTGATAGGAAATTAACTTTGAGGTAACGTAAATCACTAACGCCCCATTTGTCAGAGTGCTAACAAGTCTCAAAATGTTCTATATACCATGGACGATCACACAGGCAATGTTAACAAAATTCCAAGTGAGGCAGGGATAGACAATTTATTTAAATATTCATAGTTTTCTATGAAATTTATGGGTAACGTATTTTACTGCAATAACACGACTCTTCAGATGACCAGATTTTTCAAAAAATTCCAAAAATGGACCCTGCAATCAATCAGCAACACAAATATATGTATAAAAATTCAACTTTTTGTCATTATGACTTCAATTTTTTGGTACTCTTTTAAAATTCATTTTCAAAATTTTGTAAGGTGTGCTACTTTAAAGTAACGTATCTTACAAAAGCCCCACTCGCCAGAGTGCTAACATGTCTCAAAATGTTCTACAGACCATGGGCTTTCAGAAAAATATGGTCTACAAAATTCCCCCGCGGGGGGGGGGGGGGGGGGGGGACAAAACCCATTCTGGCTCATGGACTATTGATTTCAATACCGTTTGGCTTAGACGAGACTGATTTATTTAGTGTCATAACCGCACATTTCCAGGCATTGTAATTGAGTCGCCATTTTTTGGCACAATTGCTTTATATATATTTTCAAAAGTTCATGAACTTGATAGTAAAAATAATAAAATCTTTATTTGATACATGTATAATAACATTTTATTTACAACATGGCCTTCTAGAATTAATTTAAAATCTCTCTCTCTCTCTCACTCTCTCTCTCTCTCTCTCTCTCTCTCTCTCGCTCTCTCGTTTACTCAACCCTCATTTAAATTTACATGTAATCAATTGTAAAATTTTAGATGTATGATACATTCTCTATTTCCTCCAATAATGAAGATTATAAATACCAAAGAAGTTTACATGTCATAGGAAAATGTACATAAATGGAATTGAAAAGAAAAGGTATAAATTGGTCTTATAATAAAGAGCGTAGGAATGTTTCACGCTGGACCGTAAAACACCGAGAGAATGTCAGTGGTTATGACCAACAGTTGCTTGTATAAGTTTTCTCTGTCCGTACTTCCTTTTATTTCATGGGGCACGGAAGGTTCTTCACCGATAAAAATAATGTACATTTGTATTTGGAAGAATGAAACATTCCCTTTCAGAGTGACAAGTATTTGATTTAAGTACTTCGGTATTCTTTTAGATTTCGAATAGAATAATTAAAGATCAAAATTTCTAGCATTCAGTTGACGTCGTTTGGATCGTTCCAAAGCATTTAACCCATCACATTTTAAACGAGCATTTTCGAAAAATTCTAAGGTCAAATTACTTAAAATTAAGAAAAGGCACGCGTAATACTTTTTCCAGCAACTCAATTAATTTTCGACCTTTTCAACAGTTAGAAGAGAAAGAGTCAACACTTGTTGGCAAAAATCACAAGACAATATGATGAATTCATATCTATATAGGGTTTTTTTGCCTGCATATTACTTGTTTTATACGTAGTAATGAAAAGATTTGAGCACATGTCGTTTCAAACCCTTTATACAATGTAATTTCATATGGCGTTCATTAACAGAAAGGAGAATGACAGGTGCAATTTAGTACTCTGATGATGCATAATGAAACAAGAATATCATTTATAACTGATATCCTTATAACAACAAATGCTATATGTCTCTAATGTTGTAACATACGTTACCTACAAAATATTGTACCAAAACCCGTTTAAACTGTTTAATTTTTATCCATAAGGATTAAAATTCTTTGAATTTATAGCTCTCAGATCTGTTTCTTAGAAAATGCATCGGTACTGAATGCAAATGCGTGACTTACAAAAGATCAAAGATTCCCTAGCACTTATGGTATTAAAATTTAGACATTAATTGACTTGAACATCCAAGAAGGAATTTCTTATTAAAAGCTAGTTTTTACATATTGGCTTTTAATGTAAAGCGATAAATCACACAAATTGAAGTTAGTATCATTTGTAGTATCCGAAACACAAAGTTAAAATTTGATAACAAGATTTGAGATAATAATTTTGATATAGCCAAATCATTAATACATGTATAATCGAAATACCTACACCCTTCTAAATCAGCACAGATCTTGATAATCAATTAACATTAGAAATTACAAATATCTTGAAATATTCAATAAAAATACTGGCTTTTTGATATATATGGATAGGTTATTTGTGTTTTACTATACCTGTAGTTTAATTTCATCATAGGGAAATATCTGTTCAGTGCAATTACATATCTATTAATCACACAATGCAGCATGACAGCTAAAAGAATTTAATTAATTAAAACTTTTTTCAAAATTACTAAGTCACATAAGCATGTATATCATTTATCTCTAATTTCGTACATTGGTTTATTCGTTACTTAAAAATGTTTGGAAAGAGAATACCGATGGTCAAATTCTTGTAACATATGTTACTATTTGTATGAAATAAGTCGCAATTATCTAAAATCATCTTAAATGCACTTCAGTGTCAATACTGTAGCCATTTAAATCAAAATTATTATTTCTCTTTGATTAAGATGGATTTTTTGGTTTAACTGCATGGTTTTCTGGAATGGTGGCCAAGTGGTTTGAATAAAACTTAGTGGTTAGAAGAAGAGTCTTGTACTTGTGTATATGAGAAAAATATGAGAGTTATGCCAAAGAACCCTGAGTATATTTATAAGAATGGGCATTCTCAATTCTTTTCTCTACTTTAACATAAACATGTTGAAAGTCAGCCAGCAATGTCAAACAGGAATGCTAATAGAAATCACCAGCCATTTACACATAAACACCAATAAAGCTCTTATAAGCATGTGACTTATAGAGTCATCATGCAATTTTCATATTTCCATGAATCAAGTCTTGGGTTGTATTTGAATGAGGACTTGATATTGATGAAATCCTTTTGCTTAAGCAATTTATCATAATTCTTTTATTGTTTTATAATGTAAGATATAAAAGAAGCGCTAATTCTATCTAAGATATGTTTCTTTCTGCATAAAAAGTACTTGTAGTTTGTATCTAGTTCAAGGTTAAAGCATTTTTTAAGCATCTTGGTTTTACTCCAATCTTTACTTTTGTAAGAAGTATCATGTTCAAGAGCATTACAATTGGTGTGCATTTAATTGTCCTTTGGAAGCAGCGTTGTTGTTTGATTTTCTAAAAAAAGGTCTTTTAAATGTAACATAAATTACTCTCTTTGATAGCTAAATCAAAATGTAAATGGCAATGTTCTATTCATTTGAACGTAATATGGTCATACTCATGTAAATTTTTAGTATTGAACTGAATTGCGTAGTTTCTTGGAAAAACTAGGATTGCATGTAATGTACTTTGCATTCAATTGAAAACAATGGAAGCTAGAATGCTTCAAGGAATTTTCAGGCCATTTTAACAGTATTATTAAACACCCTTAACGAGGTGGTTTATCCAACTAACCATGAATTCCTTGTATTTATCGTACACATCATTCCATTCATCACATCATCCTTTTTAAGCCTCTAGCTACTTATACAACGAAGATGAATGATAATCAACTCGTTTGTACTGGCTGATGAAACCTTGTACCTATGATATGGAGTCAAATGCGCTACCAAATCCAATGTGCCTCCAACTGGGCTACGATAATGAACACCTCTAAGAAATAATTTTTAACTTTTCTGTACTAAATTGGTGGAAATATTTCTTAAAAATATTGCAGCTTTTTTCATCTATTTGGTCATCATTTTTTTCAAGGAAAACTGTCTTTTATCACCAGAAGTAACATATACAACTTGTGTTTTATTCTAAAAATGTGAAAAAAGTCTCATACAGTAAAAGTAAAAACACGCGATATGAAGAATCGCGAAATGATAATGAATCACGATATGATAACAGCCAGGATAATGATGATGATTTCACCGAGTTCGTTGTGAAAAAAACCAAGCGATTTTTCGTTGGTGGATTCAAATCCTCTATTACTGTGCCGCGTCTTAAAAGCTATGTGACAAATAGACACGTTAAAGTCACTATGATACGTATTTTTCCCCAGCGTTTCGGTAGGTCGGTTGTGATTAGACTTAATGTTGAATCTCCCGACGCGCACAAAGTTACAGAAGATGGCTTTTGGCTAGACTGGCTCCCGTCCCACTGATCTGAAGTATTGTGAAAAAATAAGCAAAATTCAACTAGAGACAGATGATTTCTTATCAGCTTTTATTCTCTGACTGGCCGATCAGTGGGACTGGTAAACTCTGCAGAGCCCCATGCACAGGTTTACAGTTAGCAGGTTATTCAAGGGTCAATATAGGGACATGGAATGTCTTACAATAACAAGATTGTTATCATTTTCTGGTCTGATTTTCTATTTTCTATTGGATTATTTTATCTGTAAGGTCATCTTGATGTAAAACTCTAGACAGGGCTCTAGGAAGGAAATACTTGATTTGCTGACTACCTAGAATATTTTACCAGGACTTTGATTTGAATTATTATTTATAATTAAATGTTATCTAGATTCCAATAAAAGACAAGAGGACCATGATGGTCCTATATCGCTAACCTTTGTCTCTTTGACTTCTCCCTAAGCAAAATTAAATGCTTGGAAGATATTTAAATGACCATTAAATATTTCAAAGAAAGACATTACTCTATTTTTATGATTCCTGCATAAATTTCTAGCCTTTTCTAAACAAGTTTAATGTCATAAAGGTTGTGTGTGGCCTCTAGAGTGTAAACAAGAACATTATCATTAAGGCCCCTTTTCCCATGATATGGCATGGATCTTTCAAATTTTCGATAGGGTTCATCCTTGTTACCTAGCCATTAGTCTGACCAAGTTTTCTGAAAATTGAATTATATTTGTGGCTTTTAGATCGTAAACAAGAAAATTGGCATTAAGGTCCCTTTTCCCTTGATATGGCACTGATCATATTTGTGGCCTCTAGAGTGTAAACACCAAGATTGTTGACGCCGGACGACGGACGACACACGACGGATGACGGACATTCAATGATCACAAAAGCTCACCTGGAGCACGATGTGCTCAGGTGAGCTAATAATAAAATTAGAATAACAAAATTATAATCAGAGCTATCACAGAAAGTGATTTATACAGTCCCAGGCCCATGTCAGGGAAAATAACATTTTGAGATTTTTTTATTTTTTTTTTTTTATAACCAGTCTGAACCAGGTGAAAATAAATCTGAAGCGCTCACCTGGCATGAAGGTCTGAAGACTTCTAAATTTATGTGAAATTTATTATGCAATGAGAGAAGCATTTTATGTCAAACTAAGGAGCAGTTATCAAAATTAATAACATCTCTATAAACATACAAATTAATAGCAGAGGACATTTAAAGCATTCCCCTTTTACGCAAATGTTTGTACAAAGAAGAAAACCAAGTTTCAAATGTTTCATTAACATGTTCATGTAAATTTTTGGACAGAGAAATCTCCATAAAAAAAACAACCAATACAATATTCTAAAATTTACAATTTCTAAAATTGTTGTGCCATCAGGCTTGTTAAATTAGCGACAACGAGAAGTAACGATCAAATATATTTGTCACAAAAATGATGAATAACACACAAAATATGACTCTCTGCTGAGTACCAACTAAAATTAAATTCCCCAAATAGAAATGCCGTCAAAGGACAAAAGATTTACAAAAAATGGTAAATACTATACTAACAATATGGTATGTACATCTCTCATTGATATCAAGTCTATTCTTACAATTGTTCTAACTCGTTCGAAATAACAACAGTCTATTGCTTAAGTTCTTTTTAAAGCAATGCAATTGCATGATAACCAATAGAAATAACATTACTCTTACAATATTTTTGTAAAGAATTAAAGGCAGTACTAGATGCAGCATATATAACATTTTATATCATATATACTCTTGATGCTTCAAGCCTCATGCTTCATGAATATCTGATGTATGATCTTATGTTCTTTGAGTGCAATATATATCCAAATTTTGATTTTGAGGATTGCGGTATTTATGCGTTTGTAACTCTTCATTGCGCATATTTATGGTATCATCACATTGGTTTAAAAATCAACAAATGGTGTACATTCTTATTCATATATATATTGAATATTCTTCCAATCGTGATATTAAAAGGACTGTTGCAGGACAGCAAATACCGACTATTCCCAGTGTAGGATAGTGCAGTCTATATTAGGTTTTAAATAATCAACCTATGCCAAAATTATTCTTTGGCATTCACTTTTAAAACACCAACAGAAAAGCCAAAAAATATTCTTTGTACCATTGCAACTGGGATATTTTCAGCTCATCTGAGTACATTTTGCTAAAGATGGTTTTCGTTGTTATTGAATGTCTGTTGTCAGCCTTAGTTGAAAATTTCTTCATTAGCATTCTAGAGGCCCCAATATTGGTCCATCCTTCATGAAACTTGGTGAGAAAGTTGGTAAGGTCACAAAGATAAAAACATATCGAAAATGACATGGTAAAAGGGGCATTTTTGAATATGTCATTGTCTACACTCTGGAGGGGGGGGGGCACAATTTTGTCCCAATCTTAATGAAACATGGTCATATTGTTTGTCGTGTCACAAGGATAGAATATCAAAAGTGGTAAGGTACCAAGTGGAAACACCAGATAAGAAGAACAGCAATTTTTTTGTGAACACTGTAGAGGCCACAATATTGGTTCAATAGCCATGATTCTAAATCATTATATTTTGTTGTTCACATTGATGAACCCTATTGAAAATTGGGAGGTTGCATTGAAAAGAGTGGGACGGGCGCCTAAACGATAATATCTTTGTTAACACTCCAAGGGCCAAAATTTAGTTCAATCTGCATGCAACTGGTTTAGATTTTTTCTGCTCAAATGTAAGTCCCCGATTAAACATGGAAAGGATCCGTTAAAAACACGAGAAATGACAATTTTCCTTATCGACTCACCATGCTATTTTTTATGTGTGTGACATAAATCTAATAAAACGAAGATTTATAAAACATGTGTTTCAAATTCAAAATTTGACCTTTAGTTTTCTGAAAAGAAGACATTTTATAGATATCTTTAGATATTGATATTTATAGATTTCATGTTTAAACCGCTATCTTAACTTTGAATTCTGTTGAGCCATCTTGGGCTATCAGCTATTTAAAAGATTATGCTAGGTTTATATTGTTTCGATTTTTTATTTTCTTAAAAATGTTTATCAAAATTCTAAAGTTTGAAATGCAAAAGTCTGACAAACCATTCAGTGATGACTGATTTACAGTGCTTACAGTACTTTGATTTCATCAACTATTTTATTCTTTCTTAACTTTTTTCTGGCAATAAATATCTGACCAGGTACAGTCTGTGTTATTTGATAAGGGTCATTAAGTGGTCATTAGAGTTCCCACTAGGGTTGGCTTATCATAATCTTACATCAGTAAAACTGTGACCTGACCAAGGGGTCAAATTCTTCCAGGAATTTCTGGGAGTAAGCTCTGCAGAGTTGACCAGGCTGTCAGTTTTTGAGAATATGGGAGGTAATTTCAAATAGTACAACATGAGTGATGTACCTTATATAACACTAACTGACAGCCTGGGAGCCAGGCTAGCTTTTGGCCAACCGGTATTACTTGTAGGCCATGGATGACCAAACCTGCTTACATGAAAAAATACCGAGCATATCCGAATGAAAATGACGATGATATGAGTGATGACCTCAGTAAAGACGTCGTATCAAGACGCCCGCGCTCAGACAATCAAAGCAATCAGCGCTCCAGTCGCCCTCGATACGAACGCCAACAAAGCTCTCGTGGCCGTGATCGGCTTCGCGATGACGAAAAATATCGGTATGGCGAGGCCGACTACGACTACGAGTACGACTACAACGTTTATACTCAGAATCGCTACAGCGGTTGTTATGATAGTTACGGTAATGGTGATTATGATCAACAATCGCAGTGCGATGAAAATAATGCAAATACTTTTTAAGTATTATAAAGATACATTTTAGGTATTACAATGAATATTTTGAAACTTTGTTTATACTTGCTTTTTTTCTTCATGAGTATTCTTAATGTATGTTCTTGGAATGCTACTGGACTTATGTCCAGTGCTTTTTATTTAAGCAAATTACTTGATCAAGAGAAAATAGATATAGTTGGTATCTCTGAACACTGGCTTTTTACTAGTGAACTTCACTTTCTCAGTAGCATACACCCTGACTATACCGGTATAGGTATTTGCGACTCAGATTTAAGTGTGTATAGAACCAGGCGTGTGGGTAAGGGTGGCGTAGCGTTACTATGGAATAAGAAACTAGATTCTTGTATTAGGCCTTTAAATATCGATAGTGGTCGTATTATTGGCCTTCAAATTCAGGAATCTCTGGACAGATTTATTTACGTAATACAGGTTTATCTTCCCTGTACCAATCACAGTATAAGGGTCTATCGTGATTGTATAGAACTCATATATAATTTAATATGTATGTATTCGCATCTTGGCCGAGTCATCATAATGGGTGATTTTAATGCACATCTCAATGGCAGCGTATTTATTAAAAATATTGATGCACGAGGTGCTATACTGAAAGAGCTTGCCTCTCAGAACAATTTAAGTATTATCACTACGCTGCCTTTATGCACCGGTGCTGGTACCAGTTTTGTTTCATATGATGGCAACCACCATACACTTATTGACCATGTTATTGTTTCGGATGAATGCTTAAGTTTGATTAGTAAATGCCAAATTTTAGACGACGAAGCCATAAATGTTTCGTCACATCGACCAGTACTGCTTAATCTACACATAGATTTTGTGGAAAATGTAAGCTCATACTCGTTACCTGCTCCTGTTAATTGGAAACGAATGAGTGAATTACAAAAGGTACAGTTTATAAATTATTTAGATACCGGCCTTTATCATATGCTAACCCAAATTGCAGATAGAAGAGACAATAATATTTTTGAATTGATCGATTCATTATATCTTCAAATTGTATTCTGTATCTGTGAATCATCAGATAGGATTTTACCACATAAACGATACCGTTCTTATCTCAAACCTTACTGGTCTGACAGCCTCAAACGTTATCATGCGTTAATGAGACAAAAACGTAGGATATGGATTGGGGATGGCAGACCTAGGGGTTCCGAATTTTCTTCATATGTTGAGTACAAACATGTCAAATGTCAATTTCGTAGAATACAACGATATGAGGCTATGATGTATATGCAGAAATTAAATAACGATATAGATAGTGCTTCAGGCTTAGATAGTCCATTGTTTTGGAAATTGTTTAATTCAAGGCGAAAAACAGCACAGCCATGCTCAGCTAGTGAGATAAAGGTTAACGATAACACTTAGCGTGATCCTAAATCTATATGTGAAGCGTGGGGACAATATTTTGCATCTTTATACGCAGACACTGATTGTAAAGATTACGACCCTTGCCATTACGACACAGTTACATGTAGTGTGAATGTCATCAAAGAGTCCCCCTTACCCTGTGATGACGATCATATAACCTATAGCGAGGTATCCGATGCTATTTCAACGCTTAAACTGGGTAAAGCTTGTGGAAAGGACCGAATCTATAACGAACATCTAATTCACGGTGGCGACTCTTTGAAACATTGCCTTACTTTTTTGTTCGACTTGATGTTTTGTAATGCGTATGTTCCTAGTACCTTAAAGTTGGGAACCGTTATAACACTCTTCAAAGGCGGTCGTAAACCAAAGAACGACCCAAATAGCTATAGGGCCATTACCCTGTCCTCTTCTATTTTAAAGCTATATGAGAAGGTTTTACTTAAACGTTTGCAAACGTCGATATCTACACCCCTTAATTCCCTTCAAGGGGGTTTCCAACCCGGCATGGGTAGTATCATGACGTCATTTATTCTTAATGAGAGTATTCAATACTGTCGAGAAAAAAACACAAAATTATATGCTTGCTTTCTTGACGCACGTCAAGCTTTTGATCGTGTTTGGCACGATGGTTTATTTAAAAATTAAAGGAGAATGGTATTTGTATGAAATTATTGAAATCCGTTATTGAGATGGACTCCAATATGTACAGCTGTGTTCTTTATGGTGGTTTCCAGTCTAACTGGTTCCCCATTCTTCAGGGCACCAAACAAGGAGGGGTCTGGTCACCTGCCTTGTATCTTTGGTATATCGATTCGTTAATTGATGAGCTCGTTTACAGTAAGTTAGGTTTTCAGATTGAAGGGTACGATTACTGTGCCCCATCCTTTGCTGATGATATGACTCTTCTATCATTGTCTCAAAGTTCCCTCCAAATGATGATCGATATTTGCTATCAGTACGCTTGTAAATGGAGGTTTCAATATAATCCTGCAAAATGTGTTGTAGTTACATTCAATGAGTCTAAACGGTCTTTTCATAATCGACCGAAGTTGTGGTCTATCGGTGATACTCAAATTGATGAAAAAGAAGAGTGCAATCATCTAGGTATTGTGTGTCATAAAAATAATAAATCATCGATAATGGTGAAATATTTTGATCGTAAAATTAGGGAAACATTTTTTGGCCTTATTAAAGACGGGATCCACAGGAACGGTCTAAATCCTTTAACTAGTTATCGAATTTACCGTACTCTAGTTTTACCCCGAGCTCTATACGGTATCGAATTTTTATATTCGACCAGTGATTGTGAAAACCTGATTTTAGAAAGGGCTAATAGATTGTGTCTCAAACAAATACAGGGTCTACATACTCGGTCAAGGTCTGATACCGTATATGGTCTGTTAAGTGCATTTCCAATTAAGTACGAGATTGAAAAGCGCAAACTTTTACTATTTGGTCAGTTGTGTCGATTAGCAAGGGATTGTGCGACAAAACATCTGTTTCTTTTTAGGTTGGTTTCCTGTAATATATACTCGCATGGTCTTGGATTTATATCCAATATTGTCTGTATTTTGCAAAAGTATAATTTGTCCAATGTTTTTTTATGATTATATTAATTGTGGAACTTTTCCAACTAAATATGCATGGAAGTCATTGGTCAAAAGTAGACTTTCCCAACATTTTATTTGTGAATGGGAAGTGAGAACATCCACTACGGAATTTAGAATATATTGGGAAATCCAACCTCAGTTTTTTTGCTGCCCGTTATGGCATTTTGCTAAACGAAAGCCGCATTTGCTTCGAACATTCTTCTCTGTGGCACAGTTTATTTCATATTTATCATGTTTTTCTACAACTTGTCAAAAATGTCAACGCGATGGCTTAAATGCTAGTATTTCTGAACATATCTTAAATGATTGTCCCCGATTCTATGAAATAGCTCGCCATTTTGCAGCTCTGGTTTATTATAAATTTGATAATTTAGTATTTGATAATCTTTTTTCAATGTCTCCTTTACAGTATTTGAGAACCTTATTTGGCTTGAATTTAGAGTTCAATCGTATCTTAGAAGACACGTATGATTGTTTTTACTCACTGGTCTTTCAGTTTATACATAGATTGATATGTGAATACAGACTGCAATATTGAATCAGCAGACGTACGTATAAGATAACTTAATATCTGTCCGTGTCTATTCACCTTTTTAATACCTTTCCTTTTTGTTTCGGGCAAGATATTATTTTAGGTGTATATACATACATAAATACATTATTTAAGGGCATTATATTGCATTATATTTCGTTTTTCGCTGATAATGTTATATTTTGATCTTATCTTGTTCTCATTTGTTCGATTCTTCCTTCTCTACTGTCCTGACTTATTTTTTCTCCGTGTCAATGATTTTTGGTTTCATTTTGTCTTCTTAAATTCTATATTGATTTTTTTCTTATATATATATGCTTTTGATATTGTTTTGTAAATATATGTAATCTTCAATTTGGAGGAAATAAAGGATAATAATAATAATATGGTAATTGATGGGTAAATTAGTTACTTTAGAGAAACGTATTGTGCAAATAGCTTGATGGCCAGATGCATAAAAAATCAAAATCTCCCAAATTACATAAGCTTATAGAAAAACACAGTAAACAAAACATTCAGTAGAGCATTGATGAATATAACAATTCTTTTGAATACATTAAATTGAAATTTAAATATCTTACTCCAAGAGCAAAGTGTCCTATTATCGACACCTTAAGGCCAAATAAATGTATCTTTTTATTTTTTCTCTTCTTACCTAAAGGAAATCAACCATCTTGTTAAGTGACATTTCATTGGTCGTTGAAACATTTAAAGAAGTATTTAACCTAATAATTCGACAAATCAAATGCTCTTTCACTTGCGATTCCCAGTATACCAAATTATTACTTGTTATCCTTATTCCGACACCCCACTTCCTTATTCCGACACCCTTTGGAACCAATGCTAAAACCGCAGAAATGTTTGACTCAACATAAAAAACAGTCAAAAATAATAATTTTAAAACATATTTGAAGCTAAATGATGGAAAGTAAATCTTTCTTTCGTGCTCTGATGTACTGTTTAAGTAAGAATAACTTCTTAAAATACAAACTTTAATAGGAAATTATCACTGTTCCCATATTAAATGCTCCTCAAATTGCCATGTTTAATTCCCCATCAAAAAAATCTGCTACTTTTACCAAAATGTTGCATTGAATTGAACGTTAGGCAGTTTCTTAAACTCATTCAATTAAGCTAGGCCTATACATATATATGCATGTGCCTGACGAAATATTAAGCAGAAATAGTTGTCATTTTCAAAGAATAAGATAACATGACAGGATTTAATTTTGAAATTATTTGAATGTATGTTAATGTATAAAATATATAATCAAATTAAAGGTTTTTATTACTTTCTAAATAAAATTACATTTACAGCTGTCCATAAAACCTATAACTAAGTATTTGAAATGATGAGTTGTAACTTAATGCATACATAAAGACATACACTGTTGAACTCGGTCTGCAATAAGCATATAATAATAAGTCCACTCAAAGAGACTCTGCTTGTTTTATTGTCATTGCTAACAAAAACTGGGTAAGATATAGATGTCAAGAGATCCCAATCAACCAGTATAAGAGAAGAAAAGTAGGCTATAAATATTCAGCTTTCTGTTTTCAAAGACTGAACAAAATGCCTTTTTATATTTGTAAGATTTATGGGTACCTTCGGTTGATACCGGTAGTCTGAAAATATTGGCTTATTCTTATCTAGCCCTTGTATAAGTAGATTAAAAGTAATTAGCTTTACTTGATTAAGTAAAATGAAAAAAACAATCTTTAAAGACTGAAAAGTTAATACACGCTATTTTATTCGTAATTGATGTATAAAAACTAATATGAGAGAATCTTTCTGGTCCAGTCAAATCATTCAAATATTTTTAATTCATATTTACAGAAGATTCAATTTCAAAATTGGTTACATATTCCTTGTAGTATCTAAGGAAATTATTGCCAGCCTGTATTTTCATTACTTAGACATCAAATCATGATTCCTTGAAATCATTGTTATTAACGGCTTTCAAGGGTGTCAGAATTAGGATGAAGTGTCCAAATTGTCTTCCTAATTCCGACACCTCTACTTTTCATTAAATGAGTTTGATTTTTAGGTTGTAAGGGTAAAACATTGGTTAAAAGGCATAAAACTAAAGCAGTGAAGTCATTCTTTTTCATATCAAATTTGGCTATCCCCTAAATTATTTTAACATTTAAGATCCCTTGACATATCTGTCAAAAAAACACTTTACAAAAAAAATGAATTTTGCAATTCTCATCCCTTTTCTATAAAGGTAGAAGTTTTTCATCTAAGCCAGGACTTAGTTAAAAAGCTCATATCTAATGCATTTATAGTCCCTAGTTCAAAGGATATTGAAAATATGAAAGGGTGTCGGAATTAGGAGGGTGTCGGAATTAGGACATTTTACTCTATGCATTGCTTGTAAGGGCTATATTTTTCATGTCATAATTTAAATGGGCATCAAATAACTCCAGAATCACAAATATCATTAACAAAACACAATATCATTTATTTTTTTCACTAAATTACAGGTAATTTCTATAACAAGACAAACAACTAAAATTGTTTCATGAAAATTCTATGGGTTGGTTTCTTTAAAGTAACGTATCTCGCATTTGCCCCAGTAGCCAGACTGCTAACAAGTTTCAAAATGTTCAATATTGCATAGGCTGTTAGAAAAGCATTGAAAACATGGGGGCAGCCATGGAAAAATCATTTCTTTCTATGTACCTGTCTTTGAAATTAAAAAGTAACGTATTTTACTTCCATATCATACCTTCAAGGGGGATTGATAAAGTATTACTATGAATTTGCTCGAAATACATTCAGCAACATAAATTATGGTATTAAAAGATTACTTCTGGTCATTTTGACACATTTTTCACTGTACAAACCTAAAATCTTGTCTTGAAAATTTGATAGGAAATTAACTTTGAGGTAACGTAAATCACTAACGCCCCATTTGTCAGAGTGCTAACAAGTCTCAAAATGTTCTATATACCATGGACGATCACACTGGCAATGTTAACAAAATTCCAAGTGAGGCAGGGATAGACAATTTATTTCTATATTCATAGTTTTCTATGAAATTTATGGGTAACGTATTTTACTGCAATAACACGACTCTTCAGATGACCAGATTTTTCAAAAAATTCCAAAAATGGACCCTGCAATCAATCAGCAACACAAATATATGTATAAAAATTCAACTTTTTGTCATTTTGACTTCAATTTTTTTGGTACTCTTTTAAAATTCATTTTCAAAATTTTGTAAGGTGTGCTACTTTAAAGTAACGTATCTTACAAAAGCCCCACTCGCCAGAGTGCTTACATGTCTCAAAATGTTCTACAGACCATGGGCTTTCAGAAAAATATGGTCTACAAAATTCCCCCGCGGGGGAGGGGGGGGGGGGGACAAAACCCATTCTGGCTCATGGACTATTGATTTCAATACCGTTTGGCTTAGACGAGACTGATTTATTTAGTGTCATAACCGCACATTTCCAGGCATTGTAATTGAGTCGCCATTTTTTGGCACAATTGCTTTATATATATTTTCAAAAGTTCATGAACTTGATAGTAAAAATAATAAAATCTTTATTTGATACATGTATAATAACATTTTATTTACAACATGGCCTTCTAGAATTAATTTAAAATCTCTCTCTCTCTCTCTCTCTCTCTCTCTCTCTCTCTCTCTCTCTCTCTCTCTCTCTCTCTCTCGCTCTCTCGTTTACTCAACCCTCATTTGAATTTACATGTAATCAATTGTAAAATTTTAGATGTATGATACATTCTTTATTTCCTCCAATAATGAAGATTATAAATACCAAAGAAGTTTACATGTCATAGGAAAATGTACATAAATGGAATTGAAAAGAAAAGGTATAAATTGGTCTTATAATAAAGAGCGTAGGAATGTTTCACGCTGGACCGTAAAACACCGAGAGAATGTCAGTGGTTATGACCTTTTGAAGTCCAATGAACTGCAAATGTATGCTTATTCATGCAAATGGGTACACATCGACTTGTAGGAGCTAATCTATATCATGCAAATCCCTGATCAAACGCCTTACATGAAACGAAAATGAAAGACGTCCAAAGGATGTACGGATGAATGCTTTAACCACATTATGGACAGGAAACCAAATATCTATATATATCTACATAAATTAATTTTTTAAGACATTTCTTAATCAAAGAATATTGGCCGATGCTTATTAAAACTTCGATGTGATATGCAAAAAACAAAATCGCTAGAAATAATTTCAGTAAAGAAAGCTATATAAATAGAGGATAATCGTTTGTTTCAGTGTAAGATCGATTTATATCTCATTGAGTGAACAACAAAAGCTATATTTTCACGAGTTGCTGAGCCACGAGTGAAAATATAGCTTTTGTTTTTCACGAAATGAAATATTTATCGATCTTACACGAAAAACAAACGATTATTTTATTTCTAATATTTCTAAAATGAAATCATGACAAGCAGAACCATTGAAGAAAGAATACAAGACCAAAGAAAGAACGTCTTACAACTAACGTTTTGAACCGCAGGTGTCATTTACGAGTACTTGTCGTACAAAATACCTAATTGTATCGCAGACTCAGACTCTTTTTTTACTGAATACCAATGAACCATGATCGTGAATTAAGTTTGAAGACTGAATTGTCTTCTGGGCGTCGCTCATATGGGCATGTGCTACGGTATTGACGAAAAATAAACGGAAATACACACACACACACACATCTGCATGCCTAGCTATTACAATTTTCAAAAGCTTATCATTAACACCAAATTTGTGTAATTTAAAGTATAAACCATCGTGCCATACACGATCAAAGGCCTGTCTTGCATCTAAAAAGCAAGAAAAAAAGCTTTCTTCATTTTTCTTTACAGTAATTTATGCTCTCGCTCAATATAAACGAAGTCATTGTACTACCTATACTTTGCTGAAATCCGCCCTGAAGAGGAAATAGTGGTCTTTCTAGAGGCTTATGTAGCCTTTAAGTAATATTGAATCAAATAATATCAGAATGGATGACGAGAGCGTTATTGCTCGATAACTACTTGGATCATTCTTTGGCTTGTTACCTCCTTTTAACGAAGTAATTACAATGCCGTGTTTAAGGGAAGTAGGAACATAATTAAAACAATGCATTAGATCGAACAAAAATTTGACATTATGTTACAATAGTTTTCAACCATGGATGAGGTGCTCATTTGCTAACACAAACCAGACCGCACATCTTTCCGGTTTTTAAAGATAAAATAGAATAAGACACACAGGATATGTGATCGCCGTCAAATGAAATCGGTCTATCCTTAATCTTAGAGACGAACATAATCAAAGTGTAATCTTTCATAAGAAACACTTTCGGAGTAGAAATCTGCAAAATGATGACCCCATCAAGTACAGTTATTAGATGATTTACAACATGTGAATACAAAAGAATCAATAACCTTCAAGAAAATATAACCATGCCACGGATCCGTGTTGTATTTATAAAAAAAAAAAACATTTTATCCAGGCACCCGAGAAAGGTTCACTGTACAATTAGCTGCATAGACCCCCTTTTTAACATATAATATTTTTTGTTAAGAATAAAAGAATTAAAAAAAAATGCATTTTGAAGGTATATTTTCCTCAAGTTTTACTGAAAATGGCTTAAGGGATTTCATTTTTATTTTTTTAAAACCACTACTATTCTGGTTTTAAAATAATCATAAGACATTATTTTTTTGGTTTTAAAAAGAATTTTGAGAAGTTAACCATACTTATTTCAAACAAATTGACTTTTATTAAGACGACCTCTCAATTTATCTGTTATTAAAATAACAAAGTAGTAATTTTCTTTGAGAAGCACAACAAGGGTAAAATTGTAAGCATGCTAGAACTCTTTCTAATATATTTATAGACCGATATTTTATCAGAATGTCTACGCATATGAACATGACATGTCAACTATAGCAAATTAACACCAGGAAAGTAATGTCATGATTGCAAAAAACACACACACAAAACACAAAACAGACAAAAAAAAGCACACATTACACATATAAATATAAGTATTTACATACATATACATACACACAATCGTTAATAATAAGATACATAAAAATGCATGTGTTAACATATATTTCGAAACTGTGAACTGAAAGCCATGATTCAGATATAGAGGCATCGAAATCACATAGCTTTCGTATCTCATATTTAGTCGAACCTAGAGAATGAATAATCTGTAGATAAGACATTTCGGTTATCTATTAACAACTTGATTTTCTCTACAGCCCCCAAACTTTCAAAGTCTGAATATTCTGCCCGATTTCGATAATTGTCCTTGCCTCGGTGACGTTATATGATTGTTACTGGATGGCGTCATAAATCCCCGCAATACACTCACTTTGGTAAAAGATTATTGCGCGGGTTTCATTCAATAACTACTGTCTATAGTGGATGAAAGAGGACACCTAGTCTAACACTTTCTTTTAAAGTGGTTCTTGAAAGATCCTTTTGGTGGCTAGAGGTGAGGATTACCTCCTTTTAATTTAATAAACATACGGCTTATTCAAAAGAAAGCTACCTATTTCTTCAAGAAGCTACCAGGCGCTTACAATGTTTATTATTTCAGTGAAATCGCATTTTTTTTCTGTTAATAAATTCATTGGAATGTATTGTTTGACTTTTCATTTTTATTCATTTTTGGCGTTTGCGAGCGGTTTTTAAGTATTTGGAATAAATGAATTGGCGCTGAATGAACGAGGGTTACCAAGGCAACATTTGACAAAATTTCATTGAAACCATTAAAAGGTTGAGGAGGAGATGTCATTCAAAGAATTCATATCGAAAAATGCAACACCCATATAGGCTAACCAGAATTTCGTGAACTATTTCACCCAAGACACAATTTGGCAAAATTTCATTGAAATTTTCTTTAAGAATTAAAAAAACAAATACAACAAAACAAATCCACCGATGTTACCCCATTTTTAATGATTTCTACAAAGCTTCTTTGCTTCCGTATCTGAAGCTCTTAAATCCTACCATGCAGTATGTATCATTGTATTGGAGGAAGTGCTAGAGTAGAATTTTCCGTGCCTTTGGTCCCAGCGGAAAGTTTTAGGGACAACACCAAGTTGTTTGACAGTTTCACAGGCGATCACAGCTGGGTTGTTGTTACTCTGTGATACTTCTAACTGTAATATCCGTCTGCTATAACCGTAAATCGCTCTATGAATACAAACTACATAAGATTAAGCTTATCATATCCGTCAACATACTAAAATATATTTGGACCTTTAACTATGAACTTACGCCTTTTTTAATGATAAGACTTTTTAATGTCTCACATGTGTCAGATCTTTGGGTTTTCTTTGTACTTTCAACTTATGGTTATTTGTCAAGCGTCTCCATACGTAGAACGGTAACCTATACACATCCGATTAGTGTCAATATCTTTTGTTATGTACTCGTTAATCGCCGCATGTAGGGTGTATTCCATTCGCAGCCTGAAGTTGTTCTTTCGGAGGATCCTCTTTAGCTTTCAGATCGGAACGGTAATCTTGGTCACAAAAGTAAAACAGTTTCAGTATAGGTAAATCCGCAATGAAAGTATGTTATGATGTGTCTTGTTGTGTCACCACCTACAGAATATTTGAAGGCGTCACTGCTAGCACCCGGAACACGAATAATGTGCAGACCTATACTATCAGTAAATGAGTCTTCATTATAGTGGGTATCTGGGAAAAGAAGAAATACAAATGAACGATCAATTTACATACCTGGACAATTTAAACACCGCTTCAAAACTTCTTTGTAAAACCACAGGTAGCTAACACGTGTTTTCGTAGTGTAATATTACCATAAATTAACCAAAAAAATGTCTACA
Organism: Fragum whitleyi; assembly: GCA_948146395.1. Taxonomy (NCBI): domain Eukaryota; kingdom Metazoa; phylum Mollusca; class Bivalvia; order Cardiida; family Cardiidae; genus Fragum; species Fragum whitleyi. Next base: position 51,792,625 of record OX411552.1, on the reverse strand, counting down.
CAATTTTTTTTTCACGGTATGTGTTATAGCCAAGGTATCGCGCAACACCTGTAAATCTAGCTTAAATACGATGCTCTTCTTAAATCACTGACTGCATTCTTTAGAGAACGTTTTTTTCTGTTACTCACAATCTAATTCTTATCCGAAATATCAACACTTTTAAATTGGCAACCAGGGAAAAACATTTCTGCAACGACCATTTTTGCTTTTAAGCTTTCGCCTAATCCGGTAGCCAGACTCTACAGTTTAGTTAACAGGCTATCTGATTGGTTTAAAGCTGATAAACAAATATGGCCGCTAGAGAAATGTTTTCTTCCAGGTTGCAAATCAAAAAGTAAAGATGAACTCATTTTTGGCATTTCTGAGAATAATTTGATGCACTCTATAGGCTACATTTTGGCCGATCATCCTGAAATGTGGTCAGAATGGATTATCTAAATGAAATCTTGGACGAGTTTCGAAATAAGTAAATTCCGTCGCGTGATAAGAATTTAGAAAAGTTTTGTATGCACTTTTGAGGCCACATTTTTTTTTATGGCGATCATTCTGAAAAACGGGCAGAATGATTGTCTACATCAAAACTTGGATGGGTTTCGAATATGGTATCTCTAGGTCAAACAAATGGTCAACAAAAAGAAAAACTGTGTATGCACTAATGCGGCAACATATTTTGTCCGATCAACCTGAACATTGGTCAGATTTATTGTCTTAATGAATCTCGGACAAGCATAAAATTTGACCAACTAGATCACTTGGTCAAATCTTTGAAACACCTCTAGATGCCAATGTTTTTTTTTTTGTTTGTTTGTTTGTTTTTTCTTTGTTCGAATAAGGAAGCCCATTGGGACTCTTTGTCTCAGCTCGTATGTCAAACGACTTATGTCGTATCTGTTATCTCTTAGCTCTTATCTGTTATGTCCTATCTCTTATCTGTGATCTTTTTTCTCAAATGGCCGAAAATCTGCACTTTTATTTTTTGTACAGACCTATACCATCAGTAAATGAGTCTTCATTATAGTGGGTATCTGGGAAAAGGAGAAATACAAATGAACGATCAATTTACCTTACCAATGGCCAGAATCTTGTGTGAATGAAAAGACAAAAATAACATTATCAACCACAGTTGATAAACAATGTCACCTGATTTATTTCAAATCAACATATGTGGTATGGTATAGAAATTACACAGTGAATAGATGCATGGTCTAAATTTGACCTAAAAGATCAACCACGCCCATAAGATATTTTTTATTTCATTTTCAATAACTTTAAGACAATGAACATTGCCTTTATCTGCAAGTGGATGTTAAAAAATGTTTAAAGTAGAATTTTAAAGCTAACTCAAAATCATCAGGAGGTAGGTAGACTTGTTGAAGGATTGTTTACATTTTTCCCTCAGAGTGACGTCATTTTTGGCATGGTAAGCCGAGAATTGAACGAATCATAATGAATATGTATTTTTCTATAGAAATTTTAATTCGAATACAATAAGTTAAAGATATAGATAAAAAGGTGGAAAATATTAATTCTTAATTATCAACGTCAAAAAATGGCAGTGGGACCTTTTAGGTGACTTTTGTATTTTTTGTATATTATTAAAAATATATTTCTAAACTTAACCATTCAAATATTCCTTTTTTGAATTCAAAGCTTCACAGATATAGTAAGATAAATTGTAAATTGAACTTTCTTATTCCCAGAAGACATTTTTGGTGAACGAACGTCGTTCACCAGTGTTATACTATGTCAGGAAAATCCTGTAGGATGTTAAAACATTCGAAATAAAGTAGTGCCTCTTAAGAATCAATTTAGTATCTTTTAACGATTTTTCTCCGCAAAATCACTATTTATTTCGTTAATGGTGTGATACTTGTATTCTTCATCAAGTGAAGATAATGAAAATTCGCCTTGAAAAACACAAAATGATCTTGCAATGTTTATCAAGAGATTTTTGATCGGCGTAAGCTTGACACCTTGTGTCATTAGAAACGCCAACGCGGTTTTACATAACTTTTCAACACGCGACAGTCAGTCTCGAGACGGGTTTTAAGAATTATTCGACACGTGTTTTACATGTACAACCTTTCTTGTACCTTTTATTTGAAAAGGGATGAACGCCGCTATTAACATTTTTTTTCTGTTAACTTGCGGTGGCTGAAGTAGGGCTGTAAGGATACCATCAAATATTCGGTGAACCGAATATCTTATTCCCAGCGAAAACGTATCGTATTCGTCTGGCTCAGAAGAGAATATTGGCGAATACTAAATGCGACAGGCACGGAAGATGTTTCATTGGGGCCATTCTACTTTGCATTTTTTTCAATCTGTAAAACAATATCACTTCAAACTTTTATTTGAAAATTAAATAAATGATAGCTCAATATCTAACCCTAGATACAACTCCAATTGACGAATAGATATTGCCGTGGTGAAGGGGGACCAGATCCGTCACGCACTTGTTTACAATTCGACAGGCGGTTTTAGTTGTTAAATTATTCTGGAAAAGTCATTGCGTTTTTTTCAAAAAATCATAAAAATCTTAATCGATGAATAAAAACTTGCTCCATCCTTCCCAAAATGCGTTTAGAATTGATTAACCTCAGTTTGAGCAAATCAAACTCCGAGCAGAATAGTCATATATCAACCGCAATACTGTAATAAAGTATATCGATAGTGAGTGATTTTACAGGCATCCAAACTCTTGAAGGTAAAAAATAGGTTCTCGTGCAAAAAAACCCCAACAATTGTAAGGAATCTCAATTCTTATTGGGAAGAAAGTCGGGAAGAAAAAAAACAACATTATATTATACTTAAACATAGTCATGCAATAGTTACCTCCCTTTAGAAAAAATAAATTTCTTAAATAAGATTCTTATTCTCTTTTGATTTGGAAATTAGGTTACAAAAATAATAATTATTTCGACTTTTGGTATGCAATTTACTATGAAGCAATTATTTAATATAAAAACTAAAACTTTAATTTCTAAACCTTAAATAGAAATTATCTATGAATTATACTAACAGGGCACTAGACCTCCTTTAATCTATACCTAAATATTTCTCATCCTGCAGATACACCCCCTAAGAACTGTTTACAGACAAATACCTCTGCAAGAACACATGTTAAGGAATCGCGATGAAAAAAGTAACGATTTCTGTACTTACGGAAAAAAAACCTAAGCCTTTCAAAATAATAAGTGATTTTTTTTTTATTGCTTTTTGGTTCAATGTTCACAAAGTTTTATGTGTACAATAGGTTCATGAAATATAAATAAAATATTTCAGTTTTCCTCGATGATAATAATATGTCACCTATAGTATTTTGTGTCTTATTTTCCCCCAGGAATGCGACGGAGGTGGATTAAAGGTCTGTAGAGAAATATGAATGAATTAAAAGAACGGAATTTTAATTTTCATTTGAAAAATTGGGAAAATAATTCGATCTTTTGGGCTTATAAGTCTTATCAAAAATAAGCAAAATAAAGACAATAATGAAAAAAGTGTTAATGATTATTAATGTGTAAAATTCTTTTTAATTTTGTTGATTTTATTTATTTATTTTGTTTATCTATCTATCTATATATATATATATATATATATATATATATATATATATATATATATAGATGTAAGGCATGGTTTACGGGTCATGTCTTTATATCATGGGTTGTGGGAGCTTTTTTTTCCAGGGTGCAGGGAGATAATAAACACTATATTTGGAAGTATTTCGAGATGTATAATGCATCTATTGACTTCATTTTTGATTTTACAAAAAAAGTTATAGATATCATTGTGGGACATTACACTGTGGGTCAATGACCCACAAGGCTATATACAGTATTTATATTTCTGTATTGTGGGTCAATGACCCACAAGGCTATATACAGTATTTTTATTTCTGTATTGTGGGTCATAGCCCACAATCCGTTCTAAAGTGAAAGTGCAATATATAAAATACATATTTTTTGACGGAATGTGGGTCATATCCCACAACCCTTCGTATTAACGTATTTATGCATAGCGTCCTATTTGTTTTTCATAGGCAAACCAGAGGTGAAGTGATGTCTCATGAGGGCTTACTCCGTTTGCTCCAAAAGGAACGCCAATATATACTGAACCAAAAAAGAAACTTTCGCAAAGTATGTGCCAGTTGCTCAAGGGTATCACTTAGACTTAAACTCATATAAACATGCAGTAGCTTTAAAACTCTTTTTGTTTGCAAAATGGGTCAGATAATCCCCGTATAATTCGTGTTTCACATGCGCGAAAGGGATGGGCATGCATATCTAGATTCAAACTTGGTGAAAGTTTCTTTTTTGGTTTAGTATTGATTGATTGAATGGGGTTTTACGCCGCTTTCAACATTATTTCAGTTATATCGCGGCGGCCGGAGCACCTAACAATGGATTCCTGGTATTTCTCACGCCAGTACTACCATTACATCCTTTCCTAGCCTCCGACTGCTATTTCACATAGGTTTACGATTATCTACCCATTGGTGAAAGACAAACGTCGGAAAGGATATTTGCCGCCACCGGGGATCGAACCCACGACTTCCAGATTGGAAGTCTTATGCCTAACCAACTGCGCTATGGTGGCGGCTTTTTGGTTTAGTATACATGTTAAGCTAATGAGATTAATATCAACCTGGCACCCTAAAAAATATTAAGTCATGAAATTGACATACAACGCATAAGAATAGATTGATTGATTGTATGGAGTTTTACGCCGCTATCAACATTTTTTCAGTAATATTGCGGCGGCTGACCCATCTAACAACGGTTTCCAGGTATATCTCTCACCAGTAGAACGGCCACATCCTTTCCTTGCCTCCAGCTGCTTTCTCTCATAGGTCTACGATTATCAGCCCATTGGTCAGAGAGAAAGAATGAGTGCCTCCGTCGGGGAACGAATCCGTGACCTCTAGATTGACAGTCTGACGCGCTAAAAACTAAGCTATGACGGCGACTCGCACAACAACGGAAACGTTCACTCCGCACAAATGGGATAAAGTGTATATGCATATATGTATACATAATTATGTAACGTTTATGGAACGTTGATATGCGAATTCAGTGACACCATTTCTCATTGAAATGGAACGTGGTCTATGTATAGCATAACAAGCACCTCTCGTTGCGAGCTTAAATTTTGCATCGACACAGTTAAGTTTTTCGACGGACGGACTGACAGACAGACGGACACCGGTAAAACAATATACCCCCTACATATCGATCGGTCATAAAAATAAAATGAGCTCAACATCTTAGGACATAAAGCATTCGCCTTTTAATTAAATCAGCTTTGAAAGAATCTGCTTTTATTTTTTTTCTCCGAAAGTTACCAATTTTTTAATTTGATCAGCTCTGAGAGCCCCCCCCCCCTCCCCCCCCTATTTAGTTCGATCAGCTGTGAAAGCATCCATTTCACTAAGATCAAATCTAAAAGCGTCCTTTCTTTCATTTTGATCAGCTCTAACACTGCCCCCCCCCCCCCCCCCTCCAAAAGTTCAAATCCCAGTTTCATATGTGAGTACCCCCTTTACGCGGGATTATTTCTCAGTAGTAAGGGGTCCCAAATGAATTAACAATCTTTTAGGTATTTCTATAATTTAACCCTTTTTTCTTTGTCTTTTCAATCATATAGGTGCCATTCAGCAAATAACAAGGAATAAGAACAATACAGGGTATAAAGGTTACTATGGTAGCATCCAAGACCAGGTGAAAGCCAGTTGGAATGCTTTCTTACAAAACAATCTGAAGTCCTGTTTGGGTTTGAACCCACATTGATTAGAAAAGTGTAGTCAATGAGATTAAACTAAAGTCTATATGTTTTTATATCTTGATTTCATATAGTAATGTCTTTTAAATACACTTCACTTTTCAATGAAAACAAATAACAGACAATAAATAATTCGTGTAGTCATACTCATTTACATTAAACCTTGCTACATATACTCTTAAAAATGATGCAATATTTTGATTCACAATACAATCCTTGAGAAAGTCTCTGGACATCACTGTTCAAGCAATGTCATTTTCAATCCATGGTGAGTGCTTTTGGTTAAATAAAAATGCAAACAATGTTCAATATTTTAACATAGTTTATTGACTTCATTATCTTAATTTATCAAGGTTAAAAACATAACAAGCGATGACTAAACAGTCAATATCTCCCAAGTCAATGTTTTTCATGAGACAATCATACACCTAGTATATTTGTTACATACACATCATAAAACTTTGATGTTTTTCGATGTTTTGAAAATAAACATTGTTTGAAGGACATATATGTCCCCCTCATATGCTTGGTCACTGTAATCCTGACCTTTGACATAATCATCCAAAAGTGTCGATTAACTTTCAATTGACAACTTTTCAACACAATGTGAGGACTAAGTTTGCTCAACCTACAGACCTACAAGCCAAAATTCCCTCTTTATTCAAAAGGGAGGGGTTGGGGCATAAAGGGTTGAAATCCATCAATAAACGAGAGATGTTTGTAAAACATTTATGCCCCCCTAATAAAAGCCCGTCAATGGTCTATTCTTTGTAAAATCAACAAAGGGCACCCCCCCCCCCCCCCAAAAAAAAAATGATGATTTATGGTTTTGTGTACTGCACTTCTCCTTAGGGAAACCTATGAAGTTTTATGATTCTAGATTACATACTTTTTGAGATATGCACTTGACAAAAACGAACCAACAGACTGACAGACCAACCAACCAGTGAAAACTGGGGCAATATAAAATTTCTCATCTTACAATGTCAAGAAATTCTTTTCATAATACCTTGACCTTTGAGCCATTAAAATTGATCTTACATAACTTATATTTTAATAACATTAAAGAAGTTTGTGTTGAAAACATTTTTTGTTCACAACTTTAGTTGCTTTAATGATCATTAAAGACAGTGACTGAATTGTTTACTGGCACAAATATCAATGCAAATTTGTTTGAAAACAATCCGGACTTGAAACATAAAAGTACTACCTTTATCTTTCAGATATTGATGCAATTCTTGTTTGAGACAAGTGATTCTTGTTTGAGACAAGTTGTTATCATCTTCAACCCATTATGCATTTTCTTTTGAAAAAAAAATTACCCGGGAATGACAGAAATGTTGACTGGACAAACCCATCAAATCTGATGAAAAATTCCTTAATAGTATACACGTAACCTTGACCATTGACCTATATATGACATCTTTGCAGATTTTTTTTTTTCTAAATTTTCTAAAGATACCCGTAGGGAGGAAAAAAAGTACACAAAATTGTTATATTTAGTCGTTCAAAATATTTTTGCCAAAGGCTTTCATCAGTTGAGATTTAGTTATTTTGAAAGAGTGAAATTAATAATATATCTGAATCAATACATGAATAATACAGCTATTGATATGACAAAAAGTTCAGATGGACAGACAGATCCTTAGTATTGGGCAATCGGTTTCATATCACAATCAATAATTGTTTTAAGTTGGAAGAGTAAATCAACTCATCAAATCATTATGATTGATTGCTACAATCATTTTCTTAGAAATGAATACAGCACTCCAAATATCATCCTTTGAAGAAACAAGATGTGTTTGTGAAACACAAATGCCCCTGTAAAAGCATTTTTTCAAAATGTTGACTTTGACAGATGACCTTGACCTTGGATGATGATCTTGACCTTGATAGCTACACATGTTCATCACTGAAATCTTTCTTCGTGCCAGTTATGAGACATGGGCATAATATGCTTGAATAAACTGAACAATAAAAGTTTTTTGGGTGAGTTTTTGACTTATTTCTTGACAGATGACCTTGACCTTGTCATATGACCATGACTTTGAAACCAGAAGATATGTATCATTTAGATCTATCATCATGCCAAATATGAGCCATGTAACATTAATAGGCTTGAAGATATTGGCAATGTTAAAGTCTTGGTTGAGTTTTTGAGTTATTTTACCTTGACCTATGACCTTGACCTTGTCACATGACCTTGACTTTGGTATCAGTAGATGCTGATCATTGAGATATATCATCATTCCAAATATGGGCCTTTTATCTTAAATAGGCTTGAAGTTATTAGTTTTTTGGTCAATTTTTGCGGACAAACGGACCGACGGACAGGCGGGCAGCGGTAAAACAATATTCCCCTGATCCTTCAATACCGAGGCATAACAAATGTGAAAGTTTAGTTAAAACTTGTGACCTAAAGACTGTTTCGGCAGATTTTTTACCAACTTCATGGTTCAGCAGGAAACAGTCATAACTGCCTATAAACATATAGGCAGTTACAACAGTTTCATGCTGAGCTATCAAACTGATGTCGATTTCAATAACAATTTATAATGACCTTCATTTATGATAGGAATTGATTAATCAGTTTTGAAATTTCTTAGTTGGTTATCACAATCAGAGGCCAAATCATAATTGATTAATCTGCCCATCACTACAGAACCTGCTAAAAACTACTGCCTGTTTATTTGAGTGCACCAAAACAAAATAAAGTATCAAAGGGAACACGCAAAGGAAAGTAAATATGTAGTAGTGTTAGAATATTTTTCGTTTTCTTGAAAAAGGCAAATTTTTGCCGAAATATTGAATACTGAGTGTTTTATTAAATGTTTATTCTATTCCCTTCGGAAAAAAAATTGTGATATGATATCCGAATAGCCCACTTGAAAAATTTAATTTTTTTATATAGGTTCATTTTACCCTTTGTGAATGAACCATAATCTAGAAGAAACTATGAAACCTAGAAGACAAAAACTCTTTACAACTAACAAATCAAATATTTGTTGTTGGATTTACAAATGTAGACTTGACAGATCAAAATTCAAAGTAAAATGACATAAGATGATGAAGTCTTTAATGCATAGAGATAGATTTAAGAAAATCTACTCCAGAAATACTAGCCATATATTAATGAGCCTCATAATGATTGATCTTTGTGTGATTTTGAATTAGTTAAATTAATTGAATGGAGTATAACGCCTCTTTCAACATTATTTCAGTTATATCATGGCGGCTAACAATGGATTCCTTGTATTTCTTTCACTCACATAGGTCAACCATTATCAACCCATTGGTAAGAGACATATAGTCTGAAAGAATGAGTGCCGCCGTTGGGGATCGAACCTGAGACATCTAGATTGACAGTCTGTCACGCTACCAACTGTGCTATGACAGTGGCTTTGTGTGATTTTGATGATACTCAGTAGTAATGATAGTTTCCGCATGAAAAAAGCTAATGTTAGCCATATCTTCCCATCAAGATGCTCACCAGGGATGGAGCATGTTTGCCTTATTTCTATTTTTTTCTTAGCATATATCTTGCTTTTAAGATGGAGCTGTTTAAATGTGGTGAGCGATTCAGGGCCCTCTTGTTTCAATCAACTAACCGTCATTCATTTCTGCATAACCCTTGTAGTTTGTGTCATAACATAAATGAAGCTTACTGTTAAGTTTGATCAGGTGTTGAACTTTCTCTTAATTTATTAGATATTTCTGTTTTTGAAAGTGGCAAATTTATTAATCACAATTCTGCCTTCTTTATTTTTTGGGGTGGTTTTCCTGTTTACATGTTTCTAAAATTCTTTTGAGAGAAGACACTCTTCTCCTCTAGACTACTTCTGGCCTTTTGCACTTGGTCTGTAAATTTCCTCAGAATCTGTTTCTGATGCACTGTAATCTTCATCATCACCTGAAGTATATCATAAAGAGCAAAATATCATATTTAGAATTAAACAAAACAAGAAAGGCTAAAATTCAGGATAAGTGCTGCTGTAAGGGTTCAAACGCGGGACCTCTAGATTTAAAGTCTGATGCACTACCAACTGGGTTATGACAGCAGCTCTTTTTCAGGGTAGATTGTTGACCTTAAGCTTAAAGATCCTATAGGCAAACAGGGTAGACCTTATAGGAGATGTCTGATCAGGGTATCTTCTGTTACCATGAAGAAAAGGGTTCATAACCAAAGTAGACATAAAAGAACAAAACAAGAGGGCCAGAATGTCCCTTAACATCTCACCTGAATTTCATTTGTCCAGTGGATCTAATCCAAGTAACTTTCTGGCAAAGTTTCATTCATATTTGCCTAATTGTTGAAGGGGAGATTCTATTCTAGGGATTTAAAGTGAAAATAGACCCTGCCCACCCATTCATCAATGAGGAGTCCCAAAATAAGCCCTGCCCTGCCCTGCCACATCCATATTTATGGGCCAATCAAAATTTTTAATAAGGGTCACATAAGGAAAATTCTGGTAAAGATTCATTGAAATTGGCCAAGTGGTTCATCAGGAGATGTCCTTCAAAGATTCGGGCTCAAAAAAAGCTCCACCCTGCCACATCCATATCTATGGGCCAATCAAAATTTTGCAAACAATTTTTAATAAGGATCACCCAAGGATCATCATGGTAAAGATTCGAAAATCTGCCCAGTGTTTCAGGTGGAGATATCATTCAAAGATTCCAGGCTCAAAATAAGCCCTGCCCTGCCAGGCCCATCTTTTAGGGCCAATCCAAATTTAGAGAACAACTTTTAGCAAGAGGACCATGATGGTCCTATATCGCTCACCTGAGGGGTCAAGTCATAACTTGTCAACCAAGTTATAAATACCAGAGATTGTCTGATGTACATTTAGTTTGAATTTAAAAGAAACATACTTTAATTTCCTCCTACTGCTTTTTGATTGCAAACAAAGTTATTGATGGAATTGAATTCTTTTAACAAGTTTAGTAGACCTAAACTTTAAGAATATCCCTGCCAATTTTAAGATATGCCCAATAGTTTAGGCGAAGATTAACCTTCTCTGAGATTTTTGGCAATATTTTGACATTTCCAATACCATAGAAGCCAGAGATTTTGATTGAATGGAATTATTTTTACAATTTTGGTAGAGCTTCACCCAAAGAACATCCCTACCAAGTTTCAGCTTAATTAGCCAAGTGGTTAAGGAAGAGAAGTTTTTCTAAGATTTTCAGCAATTTTCGGCCATTTTTCATCCTTTCTGTTACCATGCAATTCAGAGTTTTTGATGAAATTAAATTCTTTAAACAACTCTTGAAGAACTTCACCCAAGGAACATCCCTGCTAAGTTTCAGCTTGATTGGCCTCGTGGTTTAGGAGGAGGAGAAGTTTTTCTAAGATTTTCAGCAATTTTCGCCCATTTTTCAACCTTTACATTTCCATGTATATCAGAGTTTTTGATGAAATTGAATTCTTTAAACAACTTTTGAAGAGCTTCACCCAATGAACATCTCTGCCAAGTTTCAGCTTGATTGGCCTAGTGGTTTAGGAGGAGTAGAAGTTTTTCTAAGATTTTCAGCAATTTTCAGCCATTTTTCAACCTTTTCGTTACCATGGAAACCAGAGTTTTTGATGAAATTAAATTCTTTAAACATCTTTTAAAGAAATTCACCCGAGGAACATCTCTGCCAAGTTTCAGCTTGATTGGTCCAGTGGTTAAGGAGGAGAAGAATTTTTTCTTAGAATTTTAGCAATTTTCGGCCATTTTTTCAACCTTTCTGCTTCCATGGAAACCAGAGTTTTTAATGAAAATAAATTCTTTTAACAACTTTTAAACAGCTTCACCCAAGGAACATCTCTGCCAAGTTTCAGCTTGATTGGCCCAGTGGTTTAGGAGGAGAAGAATTTTTTCTAAGATTTTCGCGATTTTCAGCCTTTCTGTTACCATGGCAACCAGAGTTATGTATAGAATTGAATTCTTTTAACAAATTTTGAAGAGCTTCACCAAAGGAACATCCCTACCAAGTTTCAGCTTGATTGGCCCAGTGGTTTAGGAGGAGAAGATGTTTAAAGAAATTGTTGACGGACAGACGGACAGACAGACAGACGGACAGACAGACAGACAGACGGACGGACGATGGACAGGAAGACGGACGGTGAGTGATCACAATAGCTCACCTTGAGCACTTTGTGCTCAGGTGAGCTAAAAAGGGTCACCCAAGGAACATTCTGTTAAAGTTTCATTAAAATCAGCCAGTGGTTCATGCCACTTCCTGCCACACCTATATTTATGGGCTAATCAGCATTTGCGAACATTTTTTTTTAAAGAGGGCACATTTTGGCAAAGATCCATTGAATTCAGAACAGTGATTCAGGAGGAAAAGAAGCTTTTAAGATTGTTGACTACAGATGCAGCACAACAATCAACGGGCTCAGGGTGATCCTAAAAGCTCCCTTTGAGCATGTTCTGCTCAGGTGAGCTTACAATTGGTAGAATATTGAAACATAAGGTCTAATAGGTCAAAAAATCGCACATAAGTGTTTTATAGGTCAAAATTTGGAATATTGGGGGGGTTTAAAGGTCAAATATATATATACTGATAGCCCAAACCCACCAACAATTCAATTTAGGTTTGGATGAAATTCAAAAATTAAACACCGGCATTAAATATGGGTCAAAATTCTGAAAACCCACAAACCACCACCAATTCAATTTAGGTTTTGATGAAATTCAAATATTGAACACTGGCATTTTATGGGTCAAAATATTGAATACTGGCATTTTATTGGTCAAAATATTAAATACTGGTGTTTGTTTGTTTGTTTGTATTGTTGCTAAGCATCCCAGTCAGCACATTTTTTGGTCATGGTCATGGACCATTTTACTTTGATTATGCAGAAAATCTTTTACTTATCAAGGTTATTACAAAGGCAATGGTTTTAGCACTCTAAATGGTCTCTCATGTGGTGGGGGAAAGCCAAATGCCCCGGAGAAAAGACCTGATCAACCTGGACAGGCAACCACTGCCCTGTCACTTTGTATGCTGACATAGGGGATTGAATGCCCCAAGAGATTTGTTGAGGACCATGATGGTCGTAGATCGCTGACCTGAGTCTCTTTGACGACCCTTGGGACGTCACATCAATTAAATAGGCAGATGTCATGAAGGAGATAATTTCTACATAAAACCAAGTTTCATGAAGTTTGGGCTGAAATTGTGGCAACTCAGGAGTTGTATCAAGAAAATTATCTTTAAGAACCCTTTCGCTGGAATATGGCATGGATCCTTCCCATTTTCAATAGGGTTCATCCTTGTGACCTGAGCAACATTCTGACCAAGTTTCATGAAGATTGGGCATTATTTGTGGCCTCTAGACTGTTACAAGGGAATTGACAATAAGGTTTTTTTTCCTGTGATATTGCATGAATCCACCTTATTTTCAATAGGGTTCATCCTTGTATTCTGGCCAATATATTGACCAAGTTTCATAAAGATTTTACCATATTTGTGGCCTCAAGAGTGTCAACAAGAAAATTGTCAATAAGGCCCTTTTAAGTGTGAAATGGCATGGATCCTTCCCATTCCAATAGGGTCCATCCTTATGACCTAAAAAATATTCTGACCGTGTTTCACGAAGATTGGACCATATTTATGACCTCTAGAGTGTTAACAAGAAAATTGTCATTAAGGCCCCTTTTCCAGTAATATGGCATGGATCCTGCCCATTTCAATAGGGTTCATCCTTTTGACATGACAAACATTCTGACAAAGTTTCATGATGATTTGTCCATATTTGTGGCCTCTAGTGTGTGTAAACACTTAAATTGTTGACGCCCCAAGACGCAAGACACACGACTGACATTCAATGATCACAAAAGTGCACCTTGAGTAAATATAAAAAATTAACACCTGGCATATTAGTGGCCATAATATTGGACATTTTTTACACATTTAATGCTAAATTGGTTCTTTTAACTCTTGCTGGAATACATACTACCAAGTAGCTGTATTTTCGGAAAAAACTATCATTAACTAAACAGGAAATAATGTGGTTCTAGCAAAAATCAGCCTCTTTAGCAGGGTGGGGGTGGTTTCGAGGTGTCCATAATGCAGAGTTTTACTGTATACTGGTGAATACCCTCATTCATAGAATAATTTGATTTGATGGTGTCATCTTCAGGAACAACCCATTTTATTTGCTGTCAGCTACTACATCATGAGGTCTGCATTTTCAAGTTTGGCAAAAACTTATGACAGTTCCTTTCCCTTTACAACTAACTATAGCATTTAGAAATTTTGTAAACAGATAATTATTTATCTAAAACAAGAGAATGACTGTTAAACATTTATCCCCCCCCCCCATAAAAGCTTCTCCTCAATGAGATCTTTCCAACTGTGAAGTTTAATGATCCTAGTCTCTGATTGCATACTTTTAGAAATATCATCCGAACAAGAACTAGTCTACAGACAGACCAACAAACAGACCGACAAGTGCAAAGCAATATACCCCCTCTTCTCTGAAGGGGGGGGGGGGCATAATAAAAATGACCAAGATGTTTTGGATCACCCTGTTATATAAAGGCTCTGGTCTCTGATGGTAATGTTTTTCAATGAATGAAAATAATTTGAAGAATCTTGCAAGAGAGAGACGCAGGGAAATCTGGTTCCTGCCAGAGAGTTTTTCATTTTCATGTTGTTTTTTTCTTGCAATCAGTCTCAAAGATCCATCTGAATGTGTTCACAAGGCTGCAATATCATTAAGCTTCAGGGACCATGTTCAAGGGAAAAATAAATGAACCCTGAAATCCTTTGTTCATGCACAATCTACCCATGTAAGTGATGACAATGACAAAGTTTCATAAAGATCAATCCATAAAATTAGGAGTTGCATTAACAAGAAGGTGGACATACAGACTCATGAATAGATGCATAGGATGACTGATTAATTGAATTATGTTTCATGCTGCTTTTAACAGTATTTCAGAGATGCAGAGGATGAATCTAAAATACAAATGCCTCCAGCAGCATATAAAAAGTTGAGCTCTGAATGATGAAAATATTTTCATCAAGTTCTCTAAATGACATCTGAACTTACCATTAAGCTCTTCATCAACTATGTCAACATCACCATGCAACTCATCTTCTAAGACGTCCTCTGCTGGGACAACAATATCTGAAAATATTACAGATTTAAATTACACCTGAACTAGTATTCACTGTCACTGAAAAATCATAAGCCTCATCAGATACAGCAAGGCTCACAATACTGATTGCCATTGTAACCATCTGCTATAAAAAAATCAGTGGCATTGGCCAAAAGTACATTTTTGCCAGTTTTGTAAGTGGTCGCTAACATAACCTTATTTGTAAAGTGTATTTTTACCACCTCATATACTCAGAAACAAGAGGGTCTATAAAGAAATTACCTGGATCAGTGAAAGCAAGCATGTGAAAATATATAACCAGTTTTGATATTTCGAGGGTTCGGTTTGTTTGTTTGAATGGGTTTTACGCGGCTTTCAACAATTTCGCAGTTATATCGCGGCGGCCGGAGCACCTAACAATGGATTCCTGGTATTTCTTTCACCTGTACTACCATTACACCCTTTCCTAGCCTCCGGCTGCTATCTCACATAGGTTTACGATTATCTACCCATTGGTGAGAGACAAACGTCGGAAAGGATATTTGCCGCCACCGGGGATCGAACCCACAACTTCCAGATTGGAAGTCTTGTGCCTAACCAACTGCGCTATGGTGGGGGCGCCTTCGAGGGTTCGGCACAACCCTATTGTAAGTGCCTATAAATATATAGGCATTTACAATAGTGCTGCACTAACCCATTAATTTTTGGAAAATATGTGAAAAGCTTCCTTATTCTATATACAAACAAGAGCTTCGCAGAGCGGCGCATATACGCCCAAAGGGGCTTGTCAATAACCTTGGCTTGTCAGTAACGTGAGCTTAAAATATTGCAAACAGACAGACAGACAACTGGTGCAATTACATTTAAATATGAAAATATATTTAGTCCTAAGCACAAAAAGACAACCTACAGAGTCATTATGGCAAGTTTCCTTTCATTCCCATCCATGATGTAGGAGAAAATGAGCCGACAAGAAATTTTGTTTTTTTCATCAACACAAGGGCAGATAATCCAAGATAACTCTAATATAACTGGAGCATTTTGAATTGAAAAGTCTTATGCAAAACTAGACATCATAGAGAGTAATTGTGTCTAGTTTCAGCTCATTTCAATTGATAGTTAAGGAGGAGTTGCACACAAAATACAGCGATTTTCGTTTAATTCAAGGGCAGTTAATTCTAGATTTCTCAGGATTGACTGGAGCGATTTGAATTTCAAAGGTCTTATGCACAACTAAGCATCATAGGGAGTAAATGTGTCTAGTTTCAGCTCATTCCTATTAAAAGCTTAGGAGGAGTTGCGTCACAAAAAATAGTGATTTTCGTTAAATTCAAGGGCAGATAATTCAAGATTTCTCAGGAATGACGGGAGCAATTTGAATTTCAAAAGTCTAATGCACAACTAGACATCATAGGGAGTAATTGCCTGTAATTTCAGCTTATTCCCACTGATAGCTTAGGAGGAGTTGCGCACATAAAAAAACAGTGATTTTTGTGATATAAAAGGGCAAATAATTCAAGATTTCTCAGGAATGACAGGAACGATTTGAATTTAAAAGGTCTTATGCACAACTAGACATCATAGGGAGTAATTGTGTGTAGTTTCAGCTTATTCCCACTGATAGTTTAGGAGGAGTTGCGCACACAAAAATAGTGATTTTCATTATATTACAGGGCAGATAATTCAAGATTTCTCAGGAATGACTGGAGCGATTTGAATTTCAAAGGTCTTATGCACAACTAGACATCTTAGGGAGTAATTGTGTGTAGTTTCAGCTTATTCCCATTGATAGTTTAGGAGGAGTCTTGCACACAAAAAATTGCTTACGGATAGACAGACGGACGGACGACCAAGGCCATAACATAATACGACCCTTTGTCTCACTTAATAAATCAAATTTTGCAGCAAAGCTGTACTTGAACAATTTGTAGCCTCTAGAGTGTAAAAAAGAAAATTGTCATTAAGGCCCTTTTTCCTGTGATAAAGCATGGATCCTTCCCATTTTAGAGTTCATCCTTGAGACCTGACTAACAGTCTGACCAAGTTTCGTGAATATAGGACCTAATTAAGGCCACTAGAGTGTAAACAAGAAAAAATGTCATTAAGGTCCCTTTTCCCATGATATGACACATATCCATCCCATTTTCAATAGGCTTTATCCTTGTGACCTGACAAACATTCTGACCAAGTTTCACGAAGATTGTACCATATTTGATGCCTCTAGAGTGCAAACAAGAAAATTGTCATTAAGGCCCCTTTTCCTGTGATATGGCATACATCTTCCCATTTTCGATAGGGTTCATCATTGAGACTGACAAACAAACTGACCAAGTTTTATGAAGATTGGACCATATTTGTTCCCTAGTTTTAACAAGAAATTTGTTATCAAGACCTCTTTTCCTGTGATATGATACAGATCATTCCCATTTTCCATTTATAGGATATTCTGACCAAGTTACTTGAAGATTGGACAATATTTGTGGCCTCTAGAGTGTAAACACTTTACTTGTTGACGTCTGACAAAGGACAAAGATTGGGTCATATTTGTGGCATCTAGAGCATAAAAAAGATAATTGTCATAAAGGCCCCTTTTCCTGTGATTTGGCATGGATCCTTCCCATTTTCAATAGGCTTCATCCTTGTGGCCTGACAAACATTTTGGCTAAGTTTCATGAAGTTTGAGCCATATAAGTGGCCTCTAGGGTGTAAGCAAGAAAATTGTCATTAAGGCCCCTTTACCTGTGATATGGCATTGATTCTTCCCATTTTGGATAGGGTTAATCCTTGTGACCTAGCAAACATTCTGACTAAGTTTCATGAAGATTGGGCCAGTTTTGTGGCCTCTAGAGAGCAAACAAGAAAATTGTCATTAAGGCCCCTTTTCCTGTGATATGGCAATGATCCTTCCATGACACCTTCACATGACACACAATGGAGATTCAATGATCACAAAAGCTCACCTTTAGCAAGATGTGCTCAGGTGAGCTAAAAATAAGCCTCATAGTGTCATGGTTCTTTGGCACTGCACTTCCCCATGTTGAGATTTATCTACCCATGAAGTTTTATGATCCTATTTACCATACTTTAAGAGATATACTCCAGACAAAATCCAAGTATAAAAAACAATAAAGGGCATTAACTGAAAAATTAGACCACGTAGATTTATGATTCTTGTTCACTGCACTCTGTAATGATGAAAAGAATATTTCAAGAAAGTCAGCTTAAAGTTACAGAGTTATGCTCCGGACAAAGAAGTGCATGCAGCACAGACGCCTGAACACCTGATGCCCGGAGGCCTTGGGTGATCCCAGTCTTCGACAGGTGTAAAATGAAGGAGTAGTGTTAACAACAAAGATACATAAAGGCTCCTTTTATCATGAGGCAGCATATAACTACACAGCCACAAATGCACATAGTCACTGTGAATGGAATATTCTGTGAAAGTTTCAATTGAACGAAACCATAAATAAAAGAGGAGTTTTGTTAACCAGAAATTTTACATGAAGGCCACTTTTTCTTTGCCCATTATAAAATCACCATACCACATCAATATGAACATGGTCACATGTTGTAAAACTATTACTTCGTGAAATTTCAATTAACTTCCATGCATATATGAAGAACAATTAATTCTTAACCCTTGTCATGCTGAATATTTTTTTAAAATCAAAATTACGATAAAATCAAAGGGCTGAAAGTGCCTGATGCCCTTACTATGAGTCAATATTTATTTTGAAAATATGATGACTGATCTTTTCTGATCTAAAAATATAAAAACAGGTGGTTTGGACTAGGATCAGATTGCACATATGTGCAGACTGATTTTTGTCTATATCTCCTACCAAAGCAGGAATATTTGGGGTTCAGCATGACAAAGGTTTAAAAGTTCAATATCACATATAGGCCCCTTGTGATGCTCAATTGATCAGAAATATTTTAAAAGGTAGCAATCATTGTGATGAAACAATCATTGAGGACAATCTGATGAAAACTTAGGACTACAGAGCATTAACAAGGATTTTCTTATTAAAAATTTCATTCAGGGATCGACACTAACACCAGTCCTTGGACCTGTTTAATGGTTAATGTTACCATGCTGCAGGTCCTTCAGGCCTGCAGTTTATGGCAGTACTTAGTATTTCAAATCTGTCGAGTTCTGAAAATAATCGCCTTTCCAAAACTAAAGTTTGCATTTACCAAATTGCTTGTGAAATACAATTTTTCAACAATGTCTTCATTGCAATTTATCTCTTGAATTCATACATAGATTACATGCAGGACATGTTGTTATGGCAGGACCTGTGATATTTAGGGCTAACAGGTCCCTTAAGCTAATGGCCAACAGTAGTAAGTGTCAACCCCTGTCATTTGGCCCCTTTTCCTGTGATGCTTGACAGACTAGGCCCAATTTGATAGGAACCATCCATGTGACAATACAATCAGTAAAGAGTGTTCATGATGATTTTCTAATTACATTTAGGATTATTTACTCTTGGACGCTTGACATATCTGACCCATTTTCCAAAGGAATGATCCTTGTAAAGGTCAAATTATTCTGGCCAAGTTTGATGACAACTGGATGAAAACTGTTGACATTAGAGTGTTTATAAGGATTTTTGAATTAACATTTTCATTAATTTTCATTTTACCCCTTTTCCCTTGATGCTTGACGGATCAGGCCCATTTTCCAAAGGAACCATCCTTGTGATAGTATTATCATTCTGAGCAAGTTTCAAGTCCATTCTGATGAAAAATATGGACTTAAAAGCGTTAATGAGGATTTTCTCAACAATTTTAATTTTGCCCCTATTCCCTTGAATCTTGCCCATTTCGTAAGGAACCATTTTTGCAATTGAACAATAATTCTAAGCAAGTTTGAAGTCAATCTGATGAAAACTGTGGACTTAAAAGCGTTAATGAGGATTTTCTTATTAAATTTTTTCATTAAATCTCGTTTTGCTCCTTTTCCATCCTAGTGATAGCATTATAATTATGAGCCAGTCTTATTAGATGAAAACTGTGAACTGCAAATTGTTAATAAGGCTTTTCTAATTATTTTTTTTCACGTGGCTTGAAATCTAAGGATCTGAAATTGAGGGGTCAGTGACCCCAAACCAAAATGCCATGGGGGGGGGGGTCAAATAATTTGGGGTCAAGACTTGTTTGTAGGGAGTCAAAGTTTGGCAAAGTAAATTCAATCGGCTGTCTGCATGTTCATCTGGGTCCTTCTAAAAACATTCACACTCAGGCAACAACCTTTACCCATTTGAATATTGTTTTGTGAACATTTAAATATTTCTTTCATTTGAGGATTTCAGAAAGCGGCCAGTTGTTCATTATTCTTTTAGTTGAAAATATTGGTTAAAAAAAATCTCAGACGATTTAACATTACAGGGTAGCAACCACTAACCAATATTTTTTGTCACTTTAACTCATACATGTAAATTGTGCTGAATAACTCGTTTGCCGTCGTCCTTGGATAATATCGCAGCATTTAATAAAATTCAATATGCGATAAAAAGAAAGTCAATATAGCACTTTCATCAATGTAAAAAGTAATTCTCTTATGCATAAAATACTTTTGCGGGGAAACAGCTAATTCACATCCTTGTAAAGTTAGACTCTACCCACAATGTCTATGGATAACTAATTTCTATAACGCCACGCCTACTGCCCTAGTCTATTATAGTCCATGATCAAACCTGAGCAAGTTTGAAGTCAATTGGATGAAAACTGTGCACTTAATTGCGTTAAGGAGGATTTTCTAAATAAATTTTAATTAGGCTCCTATTCCAAGGATGCTTGACGGATCTGACCAATTTTCGGAAGGAAAACCTTGTGATGGTCAAATCATTCTGACCAAGTTTGATGACAATCAGATAAAAACTGTGGACTCCAGAGCTTTAACGATCAAAAGTGAACAGACGGACGGCCAGAAGGACAGACTTCGAGACGGAGGAATGCAAGACCAGAAAACCGGTATTTCAATAGCTCTTATGACCTTTGGTCAGTAGAGTTAAAAATGAAGCTTTTATATGAAAAATTTACCTGAGACATTGATTTCGGACAACTTTTTTCCAGCATATTTGTTGAAGTAGCATTCATTAGCAGTTATAATTAGGCTTCCATTTTTTTTTCAATTTCAACTGTTGCATCATGCTGCCTGTAATACTTTTTGTGAGTATTCAAATCATGGGCAAGATGTCTTGACAGCCATTCCAATTCATGGTCCTTAAAGTTCAATAATTGACACACTGATGCACAATATTTTCGAAGTCGGGATGATGAGATAAGATGTGGCTGTTTACTTCCGGCTTACTCTGCCATTCTAAACATAGCATGCCTTGAGTTTATCTGAGAATCCTGGCTTCCTGAATACTGACAAAAACACACGGATGAGATGTAGAAATTTCAAACTCAGTCTGGCTTTCTTACAATATGTTAAAAGCAGCTACCATTGGTTCAGTAAGTGGCTTCCACTTTTTTTTCCAATTTCAACTGTTGCATCATGCTGCCTTTAATGCTTTTTGTGAGCATTCAAATCATGGGCAAAATGTCTTGACAGCCATTTCAATTCATGGTCCTTAAATTTCAATAATTGATACACTATTGCAAAATATTTCCAAAAGTCAAGATGATGAGATTAGATGTGGCTGTTTGCTTCCGGATTTCTCTGCCATTTTATTTATAGCATGCCATGAGTTTATTTGTGGATCCTGGCTTCCTGAATACTGGCCAAAACAAACAGATTAGATTTAGAAATTTCACACTCAGTCCGTGTTTCTTACAATAAGTCCAAAGCAGCTACCATTGGTTCATTAAGTGCCTTCCAATTTTTTCAATTTCAACTGTTGCATCATGCTGCCTACAATGCTTTTTGTGAGTATTCAAATCATGGGCAAAATGTCTTGACAGCCATTTCAATTCATAGTCCTTAAAGTTCAATCATTCACGCACTGTTGCATGATATTTTCAAAGTCATGATGATGAGATAGGATGAGGCTGTTTGCTTCTGACTTACTCTGCCATTTTATTCATAGCATGCCATGAGTTTATTTGAGAATCCTGGTTTCCTGAATACTGGCCAAAACAAATGGATTAGATGTAGAAATTTCACATTCAGTCTGTGTTTCTTAAGTGTGTCCAAAGCAGCTACCATTGGTTCAGTAAAAGGCAAAGGACATCTCTTGTTCTGTTTTCCTTGGCCCTTGCATCTCATCAGCTGCAGTCTGAAAAATGATACAATCGTTCTATCACTTGGAACACAAAGTTTACAGTAGTAAACCCAGGGTTTTCCCTCTGTATTCAAACTGGGGGGGGGGGTCATTTTGCCACATTATGACCCCCTTTAATTAAGATAATGAATATTTCTTTGATAATTTAGGTGATCATTTCCAAAAAGGATGGTCCAAATTCAAAGAAAAAGGGGTCGTGGAAAACCCTGCTATAAGAAACCTGATTGGAATTAAGCATTTAGCAATTACAGTGAAACCTCTGAATACTGGACTCCCATAAACCCAAACCTCCAAGATCTCTGTGCTCTGTTTCTCCTCATTATTTTCTAAAAAGAACAAGAAAAAAACTGTTTGTAAAACACTGTGCCCCCGACCAGATGCTTGCACATGAACTGCCATCATTTTTACAAAAAGTGGAAAAATAGTTAAAAATTTCAAAATTGAATTATTCTGTCAAAAATTGACATACAATTCTTAAAGTTAATCAGGTTATCTACTCCTCATACTAAATAGTTCTTAAAATATCTTGCACATAGGGCATAATTCAGAAAAGGGTCTTAACTTTGATAAAAAAAATACCAGTTAACTATTAATTCATGAGGAATATGCTTACAAAACTGTAGCACAGTCACCAATCAAAGACCCACAGACAAGCCCAAAGTAATATGTTTGTCCAACTTTTTCATGTTAGGGGCAGAAAAAAGTATCTGAAAACTGGAACATCTGAATTCTGACCAGATTTCAAAGAACATACTGACAAATTTGGAGTGTTTCTCGATGTAAATAAACTCCGAAGCAAGGTATGACTGACTTAGCTAAAAAACAAGAGCAGAGGGCCAGAATTGCCCTAAACCACTCATCTTAATCTCATTGGTCCAGTGGATCTCACCCAAGTAACTTTCTGCCAAATTTTCATTCTCATTTTCCTAATTGTTGAAGAGGCCATATTATTCAAAGGCTTTGGAGTGATAATAGACCTTGACAACCCATTCATTGATTAGGAGACTCAAAATAAGCCCCACCTGCCATGCCCATATTTATGGGCCAATCAAAATTTTGCAATCAATTTTTGACGAGGGTCATCAAAGGAACATTTTGATAAGTTTCATTGAAATCAGCCCATTGGTTCAGGAGGAGATGTCATTTGAAGATTTCCAATCAAAATAAGCCATGCACATAATTATGGGCCAATCTTTCGCCAACATTTTTTATAAAGGGTCACCCTAAGGAACATTTTGGCAAATTTACATTTAAATCAGCTCAGTGGTTCGGTAGGAAGAGTCATTCAAAGATTTTCATCTCAAAATAAACCCCGCCCTGCTTACAAATTTTTAGAAGGGTCACCCAGATAACATTCTGGTAAAGTTCAAATGAAATCAGCCTGGTGGTTCAGGAGATGTCGTTCAAATGCTCAAAATAAGCAACACCCATATTTTTGGGCCAATCAAAATTTTATGGACACCCAAGGAACATTCTGGTCAAGTTTCATTGAAAATGGCCTTGTGGTTAAGGAGATGTCCTTCAAAGATTTCAAAGTGAAAAAGGCCACACCCTACAACCCCCATATCTATAGACCAATCAGAATTTTGCAAACAAATTTTAAAGAGGGTGACCCTAGGAACAATTTGGCAAAGTTTCATTGAAATCAGCAAAGTGGTTCAGGAGAAGAAGAAGCTTTTAAGAAAAGTATTTGCGTTGGAAGGCGTGGAAGAAATTTCTTTTTAGTCGGACAGTTGTAAAAATGTGTCCAAGACCTATGTTTTTGCATTAAAGTGAACGCTGCTCAAGTATACCTTATATTTTACATGACCTAAACTGGAAACCTATCTAAACCAACCTTTCAGATCAGTTTCAAGGGCTCAGTTTTCAGAGGTTCCACTGTATACTGTATAGTTTTTTCCATGTGGTCTAATTTTCGCATATTTCTCAGTGGAGATTGCTTCTGCAGACATTTAAGCTAAGGAAATTTCAAGAGTCCTATCTATGTGTCTTTTATCGTCAACCTATATTAAATCATATAAGTAGAGGAAGAAATCAAATTTTGCCATATGCTGTGTACAAGGTTTATCTTTTCGGCTGCTTTTTGACAGAAAGGATAAAAATTGTAAGAACAAATGAATACTAGAAAGCCATGAATGGCTTGAGTCGCTCCACAGGCTTGAAATTCTTGGAAAGCAAATAAAAGTTTTGACAAGATGATTAGATATTTTGGGTTCTACTAATGTAAAAATGATTTTCAAAGTTTCAACTATATAACATATAGAGAAATGCCGCCGTTAAAGACATATTTTTCATCCAATCATAATATTTTTTGGCTGTATGATAATGGATCACCCAAAGATCATACCAAAAATGTTTGATTGATATCCATCAATTACATTCTGAGAAAATGATTTTCAAAGATTCCACTTTATAACATATTGAGAAATGACCTCCGCCCATAAAATGCATATTTT
This sequence comes from Fragum whitleyi, assembly GCA_948146395.1. Lineage (NCBI taxonomy): Eukaryota > Metazoa > Mollusca > Bivalvia > Cardiida > Cardiidae > Fragum > Fragum whitleyi. The sequence continues at coordinate 51,768,052 of OX411552.1, read as the reverse complement.
ACATCTGATCACAATAATTTTTGGCAGAGTGATAAAGGGTCACTCAAGGATCATTCCAATTAAATTTTGTTGGTATCTTTCAATTAAATTGTGAGAAAATGATTTTCAAAGTTTCAACAATATAACATATTGAGAAATGACAGACCTACGCCAATAAAATACACATTTTTCACCCAATCAAAATTATTTTTGGTAGACTGATAAAGGGTCACTCAAGTATCATTCCAGTGCAATTTTATTGATATCAAACAACTAGATTCTGAGAAAATGATTTTCAAAGTTTCCACTATATAATATATAGATAAATAACATCCACCCTTAAAAAACATATTTTTCATCTGATCACAATAATTTTAGACTGATAAAGGGTCACTCAACAACAATTCCAGTGAAATTTGGTTGATATCCATCACTTACATTCTGAGAAAATGATTTTGAAAGTATCCAATATTTTACATATATAGAGAAATGACCTCCGCCAATAAAATGCATAATTTAAATCTGATCACAATAATTTTTGGTAGACCTATAAAGGTTCACCAAAGGATCATTCAATTAAAATTTAATTGGTATCCAATTAGAATCTGAGAAAACTCATTTTTTACCATATATGGAAATTAGCCATGCCCATTAAATCCATGTTTTTCATTGGATCAAAATTTTTTGAACAACTTTGAAAGAGGGTCACCCAAGGATCATTCCTGTGAAGTTTGGTTGAAATTCATCCAGTAATTTCTGAGAAGATTTTTAACGAAAACGTTTACGACCAGACACACGGACGCCCAGACACACAGACAACAGATGCACGACGGACACAACGCCATGACAATAGCCCCAGTGGCTTTCAGCCATTGATGCTAATTACCCAGTTTGTTTTAAAATTTGCTTTTTTATCAAAGTCATATAAAATATTGAATACTTGCATTTTATGGGTCACAATATTGAAAACAGGCATTTTATGTGTCAAAGTATTGAATACTGGGGTTTTATGGGTAAAAATTTGAACAATGGAGTTAAAAGTGTCAAAATATTGAACACTGGAGTTTTATGTGTCAAAATATTGAATACTGGAGTTTTATGGGTCAAAAGATTGATAACCCACAAACCACCAATCTAATTTTGGTTTCGATGAAATTCCTATTTTGAACAATTGCATTTTATGAGTCAAAACATAGAAAAATGGAATTTTATGAGAACAAATATTGATTACCCACAAACCACAAAAGTTTAAATTCAGGTTTTGATGAAATTCAAATATTGAACACAGGCATTTTACGGATCAAAATATTGAATACTGTCCTTTTATGAGTCAATAAATTGAAAACTGATGTTTAATGGGTCAAAAATTTTGAACACTGGGAGTTATATAGATAAAAATATTTAACACTGATGTATTATGTGTCAAAATATTGAGCACTAGAGTTTTATGGGTCAAAATATTGATAACCCACAAACCATCTCATTTAGGTTTTGATTTAATTCCTATTTTGAACCTTTGCATTTTATTGGTCAAAATATTGAATACTGGCATTTTATGGGTCAAAATATTGATAACCCACAAACCACTTACAATTCAATTAGGTTTTGATGAAATTCAAATATTGCATTGACATAAAACAAGGCTACAACTTCATTTTTTTACAAGGCTTGGTCTGACATTTTCCTTCAATTAGATCATAAAGTCTTCACTGAATTCACTGAATTTCCATCATGCTTGTTTGAGAGGTTAAGGGTCAAAAAGGCCCAATGACAAAAAGGCCCTGTGTACAAAAAGTCCCGGGTCAAAAAGGCCCAGTCCAAAAAGGCCCACTTTGAAATATGACCAAAAAGGCCCATTGTCAAAACATAGCAAAAGGATGTCAAAGAGAATCAATTTGACTTTGCTCAAATAAGAGGTGTAAGAGCTATATGTATTATAAAATGCTGTTTCATATTTTCGGGCCTAGTAGCATCCCACAATTTAATCAACAAATTAATCTTGTGTGGCAGGCGTCAAACTTCATTCATATGCTAAAATATTTGCACTTATGATACAAAAAAGACTGACATCAGGGTTTCAGTAAGGAACATCGGGTTTTTGACAATCATTTCAATCACAATCCGATCGTTCACGAGTCATGTTCAATCAGCGTTCAACCAGTGTTCAATCATAATTTTTCAATCAGCGTTCAATCAGAATCGCTACAAAGCGTTCAATCAGAACCGTTCACCAATTCCGATCGGTTACATGATAAGAAACCGTTCAATCAGTTTTAACAAAAATATTTTCGTTTGATTAAAAGTAATTCATTTTGTTGATAGTATAGATAAATAAACAAGAGGACCATGATGGTCCTAGATTGCTCACCTGAGTCTTTTTTACCTCTTGAACATCACATCATTTATATAGGCAGATGTCATTAAGGAGATGATTTCTGCACCAAACCAAGTTTCAAGAAGTTCTTGCCAAAATTGAGGCCTCTTGAATTATAACAAGAAAAATTATAATTAAGGCTCCTTTTCCTGTGATATGGCATGGATCCTTTCCATTTTCAAAGGGGTTCAACCTTGTTACTTTACCAACATTCTGACTGAGTTACATGAAGATTGGGCTATTTTTGTGGCCTCTAGAGCTTAAACTAGATAATTGTCATGAAGGCCCCTTTCCCCGTGATATTGCATGGATCCTTCCCATTTTCAATAGGCGTCATCCTTGTGACCTGAAAATTATTATGCCCAAGTTTCATGAAGATTGGGTCATATTTGTGGCATCTAGAGCATAAAAAAGATAATTGTCATAATGGCCCCTTTTCCAGTGATCTGGCATGGATCCTTCCAATTTTCAATAGGCTTCATCCTTGTGACCTGACAAACATTTTGGCCAAGTTTCATGAAGATAGGGCCATATTTGTGGGCTCCAGAGCTTAAAAAAGAAAATTGTTATTAAAGCCCTTTTTCCTATGATATGGCATAGATCCTTCCCATGTTCAATAGGGTTCATATTTGTGACTTGGCAAACATTCTGACCAAGTTTCATGAAGATTTGGCAATATTTGTGGCCTCTAGAGCGTAAACTAGATAATTGTCATTAAGGCCCCTTTTCCTATGATATGGCACGGATCCTTTCCATTTTCAATGGGGTTTATCCTTGTGACCTGGCCAACATTCTGACCAAGTTTCATGAAGATTGGGCTATATTTGTTGCCTCTAGAGTGTAAACAAGAAAATTGTCATTAAGGCCCCTTTTCCTGTGATATGGCATAGATCCTTCCCATTTTCGATAGGCTTCATCCTTGTGACTTGGCAAATATTCTGACCAAGTTTCATGAAGATAGGGCAAAATTTGTTGTCTCTAGGGTGTAAATAAAATAATTGTTATTAAGCCCCCTTTTCCTGTGATTTGGCATGGATCACTCCCGTTTTCAATAGGGTTCATCCTTGTGACCTGGCCAACATTGATTCTGACCAAGTTTCATGAAGATTGGATCATATTTGTGGTCTCTAGAGTGTAAACACTTAAATTGTCGACGCCGGACAATGGACGACACATGACACACGACAGATGACGCAAGATGGACAACGGACATTCAATGATCACAAAAGCTCACCTTGAGCATGATGTGCTCAGGTGAGCTAAAAAGCAAATATACAATCTGAAATAAATAGCTCTAGCAAGTTTCGGAAACATCCAGAAAAATTAAAGGCAAGACGGTGAGTATTTGGGCGTGTTTGTTTCTTACTCGAGTTTGACCCAAAAACCATTTTTGCCTCAGTGCCAGTTCGTACCTAGTCTGCCATTAGAGAATGAATGGATGAACAGCCAAGAGATTTTCCTTACTTTCTTAAAACAATGTCTCTTGTGTGGCCGGCTTTACCCGGGCCATAATGTTTTATTTAAGGCAAGAACATTGTTACCTTAATGAAATATTACTTAAGCCTCGCTAACATTTGGCCTACGGAGCCCATACAGCGCCCTTATCTCGCCGTAAGCATAAAATTGTGCAATGCCCGTGCGGTGACATACGGTGCCCCTGCGATCATGGCACAGGCTTACGGGCACCGCAGACACCTGCAATCTCATTTAAAAAAATGTTATACACATCTTTAAAAATCGCAAGCCCGTAGCCTTGTACAGACACCGCATGGTCGCCGCACAGACATCGCACCGAAGCCTTGCGATGATCGCGCAGAAATCGTACGATAATTTAACTATCAAACATCCAAAATAATACCCGTAGAATCGTGCGATGAACACACAGCATCCTCTCGATATCCTTATGGAATCTGTATGATGTGTGCACAGGAATCTCTGGATTACCTTGTGATATCGCACGGGACCCGTACGGTCTGTTAAGGAATGTTCCCCTTCAAATATTTTCAAAATCGCACGGTCACCGTGCGGCATTGTGAACTCAAGCGCCTCAGATTAAAGCTGTCTGCGATGTCCAAAAAATCGTAAGAAAAATTGCAGGCTGCGATATTGTATGGCGACTGTGCCAAATGTGAACTAGGCTTTAAGGAAAGTGCTTTCAATTGACTGGTAAACCAATCCTATCCATGTTACTCTCCAATATTTCATTGATTAGGCCATGCTCACCAGCCACGACATGCATTTCATTTTCATACGGCTGATATGTGGAGACTGTAATGTAGACTGGTAAACCTGTCCCATCTAGGCTACCCTCAGATCTATATCGATAGATTGAGGCAGGCTTGCCAGTCAAACTGTAATGTAGGTTTTACTTTACAGCTGGGTCTTCAAAGTTAACCACATGTTGATAAAATTTCCTGAGGAAAATGAATGATAAGACACACAATAGGGGCTAATTTAGATCCGCAACTGCAGTCTAGGGTAATTGTGGGGCTGCTATTTTTTAATGAAAAGGTTTTGGTCAACTTGTATAGAAATTTCTTACATTTAACTATTGGGTCCTATGCCGGTGGTATGAGCACCTAATTATTGACTCTTGATATTTCTATTACCAGTAAATACAGTAAGAAGAATCTCGAAATTGAAAATTGAATGGCCTTTGTATGAAATTGAGTGAGTATGATGAGCTAAACTAGATTGATTTTCAATGGAGATAAGACAAAATCGACAATAAATTAGTGTTAATTAAGAGATCTACCAACTTTTCTGGATTTGTGTCTTAACAGACAAATCAGGCCCTTAAAAATCAACACCAGCCTTAAAAAATCATGCAATTATTTTATTGAAATACTGATCATTTTGCACAAATTCGAAGTGTTTTTGAATGATTTCGAAGAGTTTTAAATTGATTGGAGTGAGTGTTAGGAATGAAATATTGGAGCACTGGGCAAGTGATTTCGATTGGTTTTGATCTAGATGAATGTCAATTTCACAATGTGATTAGTTGTTACACAAGACCTTTTCTGAACCATCAGCTTGGAGAAGAAAGTCAAAATTGAATGATGCCACCATCAGGAATTTGGCCTGGGACCCAACAATTTGTGTGTTTGAAAGGGGATTAACACTGATTATAACAATCTTAGAGTCTTTTCAGCTTTCTGATATTTCATGCAAAAGTGCATGCACTACCATTAGATTCCTTCCTAGCCACCAGTTCCTATCCCACATAGGTTTATGATTTATTAATCCACAGGGACTAAGCCTAGCAGTAACGCACTGGGTTGTCAATCATGGGGTAGCAAGTTAGAACCCTTTCTCAGCCAACTTTCATCCGTCAATAATGATTATACTAGAGTCAACGGCATATGATATGTTACTTACAATAAAATGTAGTACGCCTTAGATGGATGAGCAGCTAGTGGCTCACAAGAAATGTTGAGGATTTACTGGTGTGAGAAAGGATATGAGTTGGTGCACTGGCCAACTATAATATAACTGCACTAATATTGAAAGTGGTATTAAACCCCATGCAAACAAAACATATCAACCCATTCGGGGGAACAACTTGTAGGAAAGGACAATGGCTCAGAGAGCAAATGAGTGGGAGTCGGATACGCTACCACAGCAGTTACCCAAATACATCTGCCTATATAGTTGTGATGACAATATATTTCCCATATCCTTGAGTCACATGCAACACATGCTAAATATGGCCATGATTTGTATAAAGGTAGATGACCCTTAAAAGTTCCATATCGGAACTCATGATCTTTCACAATGTTTACAGAGATTTCATATTAAAATCATAAGAAAACCTCAGTTAACACTGTTAAAGTTCACTTCTCCCAAAATGTTGTGTATCTATCACGGGTGTACTACCTTAATACAATTCATTCCAAACCTGGAAATTCCCATTTTGGAAGGAGATATAGACAAGGACCATCCTGAACATATGTGCAGTCTGATCTTATTTCTTCACCATCTGTTTGACCAAAAACTGTGTTGAGACTAAATTTTCAAGACAAAATTTGTTGTATGATTTTTCTTTCAGAGACCTCAGCACTTTGCCTTAAAGCTATTGTAATTTAGCCAGGATTTATACCTAGTATAAGAAGAATAAATGACCATTGGCATTGATGAGCTATTTCCCCTGTGCGGATCCAGGGGGGGGGGGGGGGGGGGGGGTTCAGGGATCAGGACAAAAAGATTACATTGAAATACATAAACAAATATATTATCAGTGGGTGACCAAAATGCTACCTAATTTGAGGTTTAGCTTAAACAATTTGCTCACCAACTGATAATTGTCACCACATGCGGGTACCTATGTTTGGCTGTTGGTGAAAAAAAATCTGTCGAAACAGGGGCATTATTTGCAAAATATGCTTCTAGATTTATACATCTTGGCAGTAGAGTTGGTTCTTTGTATAGAGAAAATATGAGCCAAGTTCCAATCCAATACCTTAAATATCACAAAATGTCAAAGGTTTTGCAAGACCACAACCAAGGCTATAGCAACTACTTCACTAAAAATTCAGGATCAGCACACATATTTCATGTTGTACAAATGTTCAAAACAAAAGGATTTGAACCTTCTCTTGGACCAAATATTTACAAAATGCATAATAGAGTGTAATTACATTTATTTAATTCTATAAACAAGACATACCAAACAAAAATCCCCCCCAAAAAATGTGAATGTGACCTGTTCAATTATTACATAAACTGTTTTTAATAACTGCCTATCTGATTCTTTATTGTCTTAAATAGCACCTTCCTTTCCATATCAATTAGTCATTCTACCCTACTATTAAGTCAAATTGTGAACAGCAGGAAGTGAAGTCTCAGAGTTCAGGGATCAGGACAAAAAGATTACATTGAAATACATAAACAAATATATTATCAGTGGGTGACCAAAATGCTACCTAATTTGAGGTTTAGCTTAAACAATTTGCTCACCAACTGATAATTGTCACCACATGCGGGTACCTATGTTTGGCTGTTGGTGAAAAAAAATCTGTCGAAACAGGGGCATTATTTGCAAAATATGCTTCTAGATTTATACATCTTGGCAGTAGAGTTGGTTCTTTGTATAGAGAAAATATGAGCCAAGTTCCAATCCAATACCTTAAATATCACAAAATGTCAAAGGTTTTGCAAGACCACAACCAAGGCTATAGCAACTACTTCACTAAAAATTCAGGATCAGCACACATATTTCATGTTGTACAAATGTTCAAAACAAAAGGATTTGAACCTTCTCTTGGACCAAATATTTACAAAATGCATAATAGAGTGTAATTACATTTATTTAATTCTATAAACAAGACATACCAAACAAAAATCCCCCCCAAAAAATGTGAATGTGACCTGTTCAATTAATACATAAACTGTTTTTAATAACTGCCTATCTGATTCTTTATTGTCTTAAATAGCACCTTCCTTTCCATATCAATTAGTCATTCTACCCTACTATTAAGTCAAATTGTGAACAGCAGGAAGTGAAGTCTCAGAGTTTAAACTAAACTCAAACTTTTTCATTTGATTAATTTGCTACAGATAAAACTCAGGGTGAAACAACAGTAGCAAAGTACCCTTAACTGTTAATTTTGTCATTTGTCCCATATTAATAAATTCCATCAATAGTTGAAAAATGCACATTTAGTCAAACAATAATGATCAAGCACAGAGGTGAGTTTTTTCAGAATAAGATTTTGAAGATATCTTAAGATTTTTAATCAAAATATCCCGAGCAATTCAGTTGAAATTCTATGTAGCAGTCCGAGATATCCCTATTAAAAATAAAAAGAAATCTTTAAATTCTTCATCCTAAAAAAATGCACCTCAGGTAAATGCGAATTGAAATTCAATTTTTAAGAAAAGTTATATAGCTACTCTGTATTTAGAAATCTACTATAAATGTTACCATCTTGCTAAGTCAATGCAGAGTGTACAGTCTGACAAGGATCAATATTTTGCCAGATCAGTATTGGTTTGAAGGTAGTGGACCAGTAATAGTTTCCCAACACTTCAAAGCAATGAATTTTAACATTGTAAACTGAGGTTTCCTAATAATTATCATTTGCTGGTGTTTTTTTCACTAAGAAACTGGGGCTGAATACCCCTTACCCTCGGCAATTTTTCCCCCCAAAATGGACCTTATCCCCTCCCGAACAAATTTCCCCACCCAAACAAGGTTTTCCCCAGTTAATGTTTAAGTTATAAATCAAAAATAGTGGATGCTCTTAAAATACATTTACGGTTCCATTTTTACTCGTAAAACAGCATCAGACATCTTTCATAATCGGCAAAAATGTAAACATTCCGAAATTTCCCAGACATGATTAGGCTCCACTCAGCCTCTTCTGTATAAAAATTCACCCCAGTTCCTCCAGTCTGCTAGAGACATGCCTATGACGAGCAGGCATGGTGATATGAGACTGTTCAATCAACAATTCTACGAATCGAATACCCGTGGCTATATTATACAGTCAATCGAAAATGGGCTACATGTGTAAATACTGTGAACTGTTTAGTTCCTCAAAATCAAAGAACTTAGAAGGGTGGAGACATGATGCCATTTCATTATGATTCTGCTCAGACTTTACACAAGGAACCATATTAAGGTAGTAGACCCGTAAAAGTTCCGCAACATTTCAGGAGGCATGAACTTTAAATTTTGAAACAAAAACAGAGAAAACCATAAAAACTGTTAAATTTAGCAAGGGCAGGGTACAAAAACACTTAGAAAAATTAAAAGAGACCAAATCAAGCGGGCCCGATAAAATACACCCGAAATTTCTGCGTGAATGCTCAAAACAACCTGTCAAACCATTTGGGATGATTTTCAACAAATCTATGGAAGAAATGAAATACCGCCATGCTGGAAAGTAGCAAATGTCACACCCCTGCATAAGAAAGGACCAAAACAAGATGTTGCTAATTACCGACCAATTAGTCTCACGTCTATAGTCTGCAAGGTGATGGAAAGAATCATCCGAGATGAACTCATGACCTATATGGAAGAAAACAATCTATTTTCAGATAATCAATACGGTTTCCGAAAAGGAAGATCTTGCGTTACGTACTCATTGAGATATTAGAAGACTGGAGCGAAAGTATAGATAACAACATCAACATTGACGTGATATACCTTGATTTTCAAAAAGCCTTTGACACTGTCCCACACATGAGACTAAAACCAAAACTAAAAGGCGATGAAATTAACAGCAATCTATTAGGATGGATAAGTGACTTTCTGTCAGACAGGCAACAAAGGGCTGTTCTCAATGGATCGACATCTAACTTGGAGAATGTCACCAGTGGAATACCGCAGGGTAGTGTGCTTGGGTGAATCATCTTTACAATCTATATTAACAACCTCCCAGATTGCACAGAAAACAAAAGTTATTTGTTTGCAGACGACACAAAAATATACTCTCAAATCAAAAACCAAAATGATCAAAACAAACTGCAAACAGATTTAAACAGACTAGAAAATTGTTCAAATACCTGGCAAATCAAAATTTAAGCAAGACAATTGCAAACACCTACAGATTTGCAAAGAAAGTCCTTCATCATATAACCTAATGGGAAAAACCATATCAAAAGACACAACGGAAAAAGACCTCTGGATTCATGTTGACAGTAAACTAACATTCAAGGAACATATTGACACTAAAGTTAAAACAGCAAAAAATGCTAGGACTGGTGAAAAGATCATTCAATTACATTGACAACAATATGTTTGTTACATTATACAAAAGTCTTATTAGACCCCATCTAGAATACGGATCAAATGTATGGTCGGCCACACATAAAAAAGAAAGAAAAAAATTAGAAAATGTGCAACAATGTGCCACTAGAATTTGACTTAATCTAAAAGGCAAAAGCTACAGTGAAAGGCTCAAGCACCTAGGTCTACCAACGCTGGAATATCGTCGCCAAAGATCAGACGTCATCTAAGTTTACAAAATTATGACTGGAATATTATAGACATAGTAGAAAAAGACAAAATTTTTCCAAGCATGCATAGTCAATCAACCACTAGAGGCCATAAATTCAAGATCAATAAAAGACGCAGTAGGTCCAACCTTAGGAAAAATAGTTTTACACAGACAGTGGTGAATCAGTGGAATTCTCTGCCTGAGAGCTTAATTAGTTGTAAAAATGTAAATAGTTTTAAAAGTGAATTAAATTTTGCATGGAAACATGCCCCAGTGAAATTTTTACCAGAGTGTTACGGGCCGGAAACGGGCAAGAGTGAACACAGCATCTAAATGGGCCAGAGAAGTAAGTAAGTAAGTTAACAAGTTTAACCGAGGTTTCCTAATGATTTCATTTGGAAACTCAGTTAACATTATGAAATATTATGCGTTCAGAAATGTTGCAGAACCGGTTGGCCTAAAATACGAAATGGACCATTACCACGAAATGGAGCGAAATGGACCTTCTCATAGCGAAATGGACTTTTATATATGCAAAAAATCAATGAATTGATAGTAAATGGTCGATTATTTGTCTCAAATGCTTTCATCTAATGTCTTAATGGTGATTGATCTTATACAAATTGTAGATGTCGTGATTTAAACTTTTAGGTTTAAGACCGATGTATGCCTGCTGACGAAATGTATTATTGGCAAATAAATAGACTTGCGTAATAAAATGGTATTATCATTTATTTGAACAACTTAAAAAAAGTAACAACAGCAACAACGAAAAAAAAAACCTCCCTGCTATATCAAACCGATGGTTATTAAATTAAAGGAAAAAATCTGCAAGTTCGTATCATAGAATAGTGCCTAGCCCAAAACTTGAGCTCCATTTCGACATTCGCCAGTTCAAAATGTCCATTCTATAGCCCATGTTGGGCTTTATGTAGGGGATTTTAGAAAACAATTTCTATCTAGCATTAATTCATTGAAACACCATAATGATATCAAAGTCATTTTAGGTAGATCTATATAATAATCTTAATAATTTATTGCAAATGAAAAAGTCTGTTTCGCGGCCGATGACCTGTCCATTTCGTTGTAAAAGTCAAAATAGAATGCCGAAAAAAGACCAAAAAATCTCTTCAATTACAAAACTACCTTGTAAAATTATATTAAAACAATTATCAGAGTCCTAAATGATGGTATTTTAACTTTACAATATCAAAATACTGACCTTCGAGGTATTATAAAAGTCCATTTCGCCAACAGAAGGTCCATTTCCCCCATTTCGTGCTTGGTGGTCCATTTCGTATTTTAGGCCAACCCTTGCAGAACTATTACGCATCCTCTACCTTAAACCACAAACAACATAGATTGACAATTTTCGTAGAGATGTAAAATATTTGAGGTAAATTATGTGAGAGATTATAACTAGCACTAATTCTAACATTCACTTTGGATTAAACAGTGTATCTCACTCAGTGTCACTGTGGTATAGGTACCAATGATTCTTGACCTGGAGGTTTGTGATTCAAGCCCTACTGTCATCAAGGTGTGTTAATAGGCACTAAGTAGCCAGCCTCAGTTCACCAAGCTTTAAAAATAGATAGCATTGGACTAAAACACTACCTCTCTCCGAGGGACGCACAAACATCTGGATGGTGTGCTAGAGAGTGGCTCTATAAACTTTAACTTTTTTTCACAATCGAACAGAAAAAATGTATCTGGCACCCTAACCAATGACTTACATTTTTCATTCAGCACAGATACTCACTTGCCAGTAATACCCGGAAGTGGAGTTAGGCAGTAGATAGATAGGGAACCAGTCAAACTGGCCCCTGGTCAAACCGGCCCCAAAAATAGTCAAACCCGACTCTCAATTCAGAAAAAGGTCAAACCGGCCCCAAATTGGTCAACCCAGCCCCTATTTGTTAAATGTTTGTTATATACGTGTATTTCACTTTAATTTTTGAACATATGAACTGTTGATAATGTAGGATCAAGATATTCGTATTTTAGATTCTTCCTATAAAAGAACTTAAGTGTAATTGATATTTCATGCGCTATATGTATGTTGTAAAAATATATATGATTAAATCATTTAAATAAAACAATCGGCTCTATTGTACAGAAAAAGTTCGGCCTTGATATTCACCCCGGGATGCACCAGAACACCCCTGACTCATGAAACAACCCTGGACGCATCAAATGACAAATACAAGATATGTGAAATAAATAGACGGATATTTACTTATACAAACATACAGATTTACTGTTATGCGAGTTATTTTCATTTCTAAATTCAGTCCAAAGGTGTTAGTGAAATTATTTAGTGAATTGGTATAAACATATAAAACTAGTCCCGTGGTTCTTTTCATGTGAGATATTGTTTTGGGAGCTCATATGTGCACTTAAGTCCCGTTTTTTTCTCATGAGAAGTCATTTACTAGGATTTCCATGCACTTAGATCTAGTCCAGGGTGTTTCTTATTTTATTAGGAAGAAACTATTTGTGAATTCGTAGATATATATACTACATGCATATTATTAATCCATTATTCCGAGAAACTTTCTCCCTCCAAGAGAAATTGTTTAGAAAGTTTTATGTTCAATGGAATAAAGTCCAGGGGTGTTTCACATCCTTTGCTGAAACGTTTGTAGCAGTCAGATTTCACTGTTCTATTTTTAGCTATGTACGGAGATTTTCGAGTACGAACAAATCAATCCCGATTGTTGCATTAATGCAGTAGAGATCATTCAAAATGTTTACCTAGCAATGTTATCATCCTATTTTGTGATCGATTTGTGCTGACATACCTGATTATCAGTGTGTATCTTTTGGATTGCAGAGCTTGACAATAGACTCCATCGATAAACAGGTCAACCGCCATTTTGGTTTGTTTACTAGGCGGAATGCATTATGGGATTGTTAACCCTAGCAACCTACAGTAAGCTCCGTATTTCTGAACATTAATTAAGGTAGTGGACCCGTAATAGTTCCGCAACATTTCGGACCACATATTCTTTCACAATGATAACCAAGGTTTCCAAATGAAAATCATATTATCACGAGTGGCAGAGCCACGAGTGAAAGTATAGCTTTTGTTGTTCACGAAATGAAATATAGATCGATCTTACTCGAAAAAACAAACGATTACTCTCTTTCTTTATTGCAAAAATGAGACAAAATGTGAAATTTCTAGGACATATTTTCGTAAAGCGCGTCATTTTGCACGTGATTGCTATGCAACGTTCATTGTGACGTCACCTTTTTCTCCCCGCATAGATGACGTCAGATAGGGTGAAAAGCACAAAAGCAGGGTATAAGTTTTTGATAATTTCACTGCTTTTTCGGTGATATTATCAAGTGATAATCTACCGTTATTTCTCGATAAACCACCAAAAAGCATTAAAGAAAGGACAATAAATAATGTTTTATATGTAAAGTATTTCCCTGCAAATTGTTTTAAGAATATATAATTACACTTAGTTATTATTGCTCAGCACCTTGACGCATCCCTAGTTTGGCAATTTCTTCGGTTCACGGAGATGCACGTAATTTCATTCAGTGTGGGAATCCAGCAATTGCAGGAATCCTGCATTGATGAATGCGGGAAGTGCGGGAATCCCTTATCGCGGGATGCGGGAAGCGTTTCCAATATGAACTTCTACATTGCAGGATTCGGGGACTCCACATTTTCTTTTATCATAAACCTATGTAAGATAGCAGTCGGAGGCTAGGAAAGAATGGTAGAACAGGTGAAAGAAATACCAGGAATCCATTATTAGGTGCTCGGGCTGCCGCGATATAACTGTGAAATTGTTGAAAGCGGCTTAAAACCCATTAAAAAAAAAAAAAAAAACATTTTCCTTTCTTTGGTAGCACTTGTTATTTATTTTTTGGCTAGAAAATCAAACTTAGCTCATTTTACTTTAGATTTAACGGGATCTTTCAGTCTAAATTTGCATTTAGGATACATTTAACGCTGTATTTCAATAGATTTATCTTGTCATCAAGCTAAAAGGAGCATTAGGTCATTATTTTCTTGAATTTAACGTATTTAAGTTAGGAAATAGGATTACACCATACTGATTATCGATTTTAACTTGCATCCTGACAAATTGTTAATAGAATCATTGTTTGTAAACAGTTATTTTATGTTTTGGTGTGATTATCAGTAGATTAAATTACTGATTGTGTTAAATTAGAACTCAATCTTTGGTATTCTTTTCATTTACCCATTCAGAAGTCTTATATTTTATTTGGAGTCCGCTTTAATTTATATTTTTGTTCAATACCACATCTTGACCATTGATGACCCACCGGATGAAAGCTTGTCTGTCCGTCTAGTCCATGAAGTCGTAACACGTTTCATGTGTTTGTACATGCATATACAATTTCTGAAATAACGTCCGGAAAATCAGACTCGGGCGTAAAAAAACGTCCAAGATTTATGGAAAACGTCCTGCAATTTGACCCTCCTTGAAAAAAAGTCCGAACATTCCCTATTCCTATTTGATGGCAAATTATTAATTGTGGACATTTTGAAAGAATTGTGTTGTTGTTTTTTTAAATCAAATGCATGCTTTTCCACGATCACTTACGGTTAGGTTTATCAGGGGTGTCTGTCTTTTTACAATGAAATCATCAAAATCAGTGTTATACCAATTCAACAATTAGGAATTCTTATTTTTATTTATCCAAATGTACATTTATATAAATAATTTCTTATTGCCTAATGATTTTATATCTTACTTTTTTAATTTTATATATGAAATATCCCAGGGTGGGCCGGTGCGTCCCGGGGTAATCTTATCACTTATATTGTTCGACTAATTGATACATTAACACTTCAAACAATATTTGTACCCAAACACTTGATGACACTAAACAAGACTTACAAAAACACACACACACACACCAGGGCTTTTTCGCCTTTTCCTGCGGGGCCGAATTTCGGCCCCATTCCCAATCCAAAACGGCCCCATTTTTTCCCAATTTGAATAAAAAAATTCCCAAAGCTATGTTTCATTTTTTATTTTCTTTTTTCTAAGGTAGAATAGAAAAGTAAAAAATGCGCTCAACGTTCTTTGGAAACGATAAAAATTTCAAAGTACGACATGTATAAGTGCCGAATAACCATTCTTGTAAAGCTAGTCGAATACGAATAAATCGATAATATGGTTCCGGCATACGATAGCGGTAAGTCTTCGTGGGAACCCAATCTCCCGAAAATACGCATATTTTCGTATAGCTTTACTGTTTTTAGTCTAAGCGACGATGTCAACAACGGCGGAATTATAAAAGCGGGGAAATATGAAGTAAGTTTGCGATGTTGGGCTCACACAATAGTTGATTCATCTTTCGTGAAGAGACTCCAAATCTTGTTTGATAGTTGATTAATTTGGCTGTACAACCGTAACTGATATAGGCGACAACAATTCCCTAAAACCTTCGACCAGTAATGTAAATGGCGATAAGTCATGCCCTATTTATGACCCCGTAACTTCTTTCGAGTCCAGTTCTTCTGATCAAGTGACTAGTGAACAAACAAGTCATTGAAATTTCTACCGTTCAGCATTAACAAACTCACACAAATGTGAGTAGAGATCTTGGTTCAGTCACAGGTAGCCAAAACGGGTGGGGATGGTGTTAAAATTAACCATTAAAAATATTATGTAAATCTTTTCATGGAAATATATAATATAGTCAATATAATTATTTTGATAAAAATGTTAATATTATGTTTTTTTGTGGTTAATGTTTGGTAATATTACACTATCCCCACCTGTGTTGGCTACCTGTGGAATCAGTCACTTGAATATATGTACACCTATTTGAAGTTCTCTCACCTAGAACACCATACAAAACTTAATGATTATTGTTATAGATCTTGGTGACCCACCCAGTTCAAAGTTGGATGACTGTGTGGTGAATTCAGAGCCAAAAAAAAAAAAAAGGAAACTGTACATTAAAGATTTGAGTGTTATGTGATGTGTATAAGCTAATTTGATTATTAAAGCAAGTGTTACAATTTATACAAGTTTTATTTTTTTTCCCAATTTAAGGGTTTTGTCGATATTTTTTTCCCAATTTGGGGCCAGGGGCCCTTTCCCAAAATACCTGGAAAAAGCCCTGCACACAGAGTTTAGTTTTTTACAATTCTCACCCTTTATCTTCTTCAATATAATGGGGTCCAATTTTGGGGGCAGCACGATGGAAAATCGATATTGGGGCCGGTTTGACCGTTTTGGGCCGGTTTGACATGGGGCGGCTTTGACTGTAATGCAATAGATAGATAGAGACAGATATATAGACGGATAGATAGTGTATCTTCCTCTTTTGCTTAAGCTACTATCACATAACTCTCTGTTTGCTTTGGTGAGGCAACACTGATGACTTAATGTAGAGTAGTTGATGTAATTGGTGACAAGTTGACATCTAATTCATTCATTCCATGTTGGGCTTTTCAGTGATAGGCGACACCCCTGTGCAGGGTTTTATCTTCAAGGTAAATCCTCCCAACCACTCCAGAAGAGATTTAGACTTGTGTAAATTGATGTAATATCTAAGAGTAATTACTGGCAATTGTCCGTGCTAGGTCTTATCATCTGGTTGGCTCAGGTTTTCTTTTTTTACATCACACACACAGAGATTTATATTCTTTTCTGACCCGTATACTTCAATTTGGAATCAGCCACCATCGTTGGCTACCCGACTAGTCAACTGCAGCTAGTAGGCATTAGGACCATGCAATTTCTGACTGGTATGCAGTAAACTCGACAGGTCGAAAGGTTTGAGGTCCGAAAAATTGACATCATATTCAACTGTCAATTTCTTTGGCGATCCTCGTATTTTTAAGTAAGATCAATGTCCAATCTTAACGAAGCTTATTTTAAGTCAAGCCAATGGTTTTCAAAATTCTAATCTAGAAATATGAGAATTTTCCAATAAAGTTTTTTTTTTATTTAGCTGTTTAGAGTTCAGTTGCATATGTAAATGGCGGCTTTTTATTCAAGGGAAACAATCAAAACAAAATGATGGCAGGTAATTTGCTGTGGAGCCCGGTGGAAAAAATGAAAAAAATATGCTAGGAAAAATATAATATTTATATTTTGTTTAATTTCTTTTGTTATTTACATCTTAATTGAATGATTGAACGCAACTTTCAATTTGATTGAACAATTGGATTTAGTATAGAAGGCGTTCAATCCTATCAGAAGAAAAACGTTCAGCGGGCAATCACGATCATTCATAAATGTTTCATCATCGCTCAGCTTTCAATCACGTCCCAATCGGATTGTCAGATTCCTGATGTTCCGTACTGTAACATCACTTCCTGCTTTATGATTGTCTAATTATTGTTTACAACTATTGTAATAGTTGAATATAAAAAGATAAATGAAAAATAATTTTTAGTCTAGGTATAAAAGATGAATCAAAAATAATATTAGTTAGCAACATGTATATCTAATAAGAACTTGCATGTTAGTTTAAATCACCTCAGGTTTAAGAACAAGCGTTTTTTGGACTGGGCCTTTTTGGTAAACTATGACAGTGGGCCTTTCTGACCAGCGCCTTTCTGAAACTGGGCCTTTTTCACCCGACACCGTTTGAGATTGACATGATATAGGACTAACAAGCTGCACTAGAAAAAGGTAAAGAAGATTTTATTTCTCTTAATCAAATAACTTACATTAATCATTTATCAAAGGGATAATTTGTCTTTAAATACATGACATCTTCTTTCAGTAGATATTAGTTATAGGACATTTTATTCAAAAATAAATAAAATAAATTGTAATACAATGGAATTCACCTATAATTTTGAAAATTGCTGATAAGTGTCAATATGCAATAAAGATTATTGTCAAGATCCATATTCTTTCAGGAATCGACCATTGACGAAATTTATTAATAGCGCAACATTTATCTTTTTCAAATTGAATATTAAAATAAAGATCTTTATAAAGAAATTTAAAGAATCTTGTTTGGTATTTTGTGCAAAATTCTATTTGGGCCGTTTTGACCAAATTAAAAAATCTACTCTAGGCCGTTTCGACTCTGGGCCGTTTTGATAAGCACCCGATTTTACGTTGATCACGGACAGCCCGACTTTGTTAAAGTATCTTTCTTTTAATTTGAAGTGGGGCTTGGTCCCGAGGAGTGGTAAAAAAAAGTGGGCATGAATTTATGGTGGAATCCCGCGTCCAAGATTTATCCCGTCACTGAATCTTCTTCATATAAAAAAAATTGTACGCCAACAAGATATCGACATTGATATTTTGTATTCACAAAATCTCGTAAAAACACAAAATGAATTACAAAATAATAATAAATTTGATATTTTGCGCTTACCGCCTGCTTGCCTCGAGAGAGAGCTGCCATTTTGTTTCCAACAATGCAATGCGTCTACTTCAAACTGTACTGTGGGTCATCCAGTATATCTATAAATAACACTGTGGGCAATCTCAAAAAATACGATTTTCTTGCACCGAGGATGTGCTAGGAGCGTGTTCTAAAAATAGATCGTACCTTGTGGGTCATTTATTTATAGATAATTGTGGGTCACAAAAAAGATTTTTCTCGTAACTATTCAAATCATGCTATTTGCAATAAAATTCAGCTTCCAAATTGTCGGCGTTTTGTGGGTCAAAATATTTATATATATATATATATATATATATTTCTTTTTTAGTATTTCTCTTATTTTTCTCGATAGGTGACATATTATCATCGTCAAAACATAATATTGTCATTAACAACCTCATCCATTTTCGATAAGGGAATTTTGAGCTGACACTCTCTTGCCAATATCACTTTTATTTAAAGCAGGTGAAAGTTTTACGATGTTAAGTAGACTAACATGTATAGACATTCGTATAATCAACATTTGCGAGCACTTTCTTATCCTGAAATAATTGAAAAGGAGGAAGGCATACTCATTGAAAAAGGAGATCAGAGTGATATTTTTAGATATATCGCATAAAATAAAGTTTTGGGACTTTTTATGTCCATCTCCCTCGAATTTCGCAATCAAATGATAATTCGAATTTGGTTGCCTCTTCTTTTTGTGTTTTTTTGAAAATCCTTGGCGTCTAAAAAATGCGATGTTTGTATGCAATATCAATGACAGAGGTTGTAACGCTGTAGGGAAGAAACTGTTACATACAAAAAGAATTAGGCATAGTCCGTAACTTTAACAAGTCTTTAGTCTTTAACTTTAGTCTCGTAGGTTATGGTTTTAAATACTCTTAATAAGTTAATAAATCATAATTTTAAACAATGAGTACAGTTCAGGACTGACTGATATTCATTAGTGCCTTTTCATCCTCCAAAGATAGATAAAAAAAGTTAATCAAATCTAATTGAAATAAGCTTAAACATGATAACAATTACTTTTGTAAAAACAAACACCATATAGGTTGAAGACAGTTTTAGATAGGATACAATCTTTTTCCACTTTATGTTTGATTAATAAATGTACCTATTTCAAGTGTTGAAAAGAAAATTTCACAGAGTAGCAACTCATATTCTAAAAAATATTATTCTAACAGGATTTTTCCTCTCTTTCCTTTTCTTTGAATTTGCAGTGAATTTTCCGAATAACGGAAATTTTGTCGAGACAATATCCCTATTTTTTTTTATCATTTTTACATTTATTATTTGTCTTTTCAAATTGAATTCAATAT
Organism: Fragum whitleyi; assembly: GCA_948146395.1. NCBI lineage: Eukaryota > Metazoa > Mollusca > Bivalvia > Cardiida > Cardiidae > Fragum > Fragum whitleyi. Next base: position 51,748,076 of record OX411552.1, on the reverse strand, counting down.
ATCACTCTAGAATGCCACCAGGTTCGTTCATCATCAGTACTTTCAGTGCTTTGATATTTAAATACTTTTCGGTGATTTATCGAAAAATAACGGTAGATTATCAATTGATAATCTCATCGCAAAAGCAGTGAAATTATCAAAAACTTAAACCTTGCTTTTGTGCATTTTATCCCATTTGACGTCATCTATGCGGGGCGAAATAAGTAACGCCACAATGAACGTTGCAAAGCAATCATGCGCAAATTGACGCACCTACGAATAAATGTCCTAGAAATTCACATTTTGTCTCATTTTTTTTCAATAAAGAAATAAAATGATCGTTTGTTTTTCGAGTGAGTTCGATTAATATTTCATTTCGTGAACAAATAAGCTATATTTTCACACGTGGCTCTGCAACTCGTGAAGATATAGCCTTTGTTAACTCAATGAATTTAAATCGATCTTACACTGAAACAAACGGTTATCCCCCATATCTTACAGAAAAAAAGCTATTTTAGGAAAATTCTATATTTTGCTCTTTTTCCGTGTAATTTTTAACAAATTAGAATGAAATGATAAACCGATTCGATTTGATTTTGATCACAAATTTTACTTCTGATAAAGGTAAATTTATTCAGCCGTAATAAAGTTATCTGTTCTGAACAAAATATACCTTTTCCTTGATGGTTTGACATATTTATTGTAATGTTGTGCAACATCTTGTGCTCATTACAGCTCCGATTTAATATACTGTTTAGCTGGGCAAACTGTCTTTTTTGTTAATAGTAGTAGCATTAAATTTGGTTAAAAATACTTAAAATGAACCTTAAGCAATCCTCTTAATATGTGCTGATTAAGGGTCGTGTAAAGTGTTTGAAATCAATTTTTAAGGACATTTTTATCCCCAAATAAAATTTAGGTATATTGTATAAAAAACGTATATAAGAACAGCACAACATAAGACTGTCCTAGCTAAACGGAAAATATAGTGGAAAAGAGTCATTTTGTACAGAACAGGCAATTGTATGATTTTTGGACAAATTAGCTTATATTTAAACGAAATACAGTTTTAGGAACTACCCAGAACTCCTACTCACATTCGACAAACGTACAGATTATCAAATCGGAAGCTGCGAAGCCGGTACGCAGCTGAGATCAATCACTGGCGTTTGCCTTCGGTGACCGCCTTCACTGCTTGATCTCTTCTACTTTTTCAATTTTAAAACGCATCAAACCTCTTTTGTTTCTATGCGAATACAAAAGAACCAATTAGACTATGAGCTAGTATACACCGCCCTCTCCACTCAGGGGGAATTATGGGGACTTTTTTTTGGGTTTTTTTTTTGAAAGCCAAATGTCTACCGAGTATATTCTGAACGTCTGCAACTTGGCGGTTGGGGCTTTTTAATATATTGAGGTCAAAGGTCAATAAGTGCAATTTTTCAATCAAAGGAGATTTGAGCTGGATTTGAAATGGTATTTTTAATTATCTTTCATGAAAATTTAGCAGGAAATAGTTCTGGAAGTATCACTAAATATTTTTCTGTCGGGAAATTTCATCTAAAGGTAACTTATGATTTTAACAGATTGAATGGTTTACGATTAAACATCGATTTATACATCAATATAGATGTAATGCCCATTTTGTGTATGAAAACCAGTCATAAAATGCAAATTGTTTTATGTAAATCCGATTTGATTTGTTTCACTAATTTATGTAGGAGATTTTTTTAAAGATTGCAATAATTCCTGTACAATGCTTTGCATAAAATGAAACTAATAAAGATACACAAATCAGTTCAAATTGGAATCAATTTTAAGCTAGATTTAATCATGCTGTTACATTACATTACTGACAAAAGGATGAGACAAGAAAAGAAATTGTCAATCCATAATAGGAATTAAAGTAAATCGAAAAAGACATTCCAGATTATAATGTGTAAATAACTTTATGATCACAAATATGTCATATTTCGGTATTTTCAGTGCTTTGATTTTCAGAAAATAAGCCTGTTTTCTTCAAAATGGCTTGAAACTTTCTGAATCTAAATCACCTGCTAATGAATTGAATCATGACATAAAGAATATTGTAAAAACCAAATAATAAATACCTCTGGAAAAAGTGTAAGGCATTTTGTAACAAATGGAGCGAATTTATCACATAAGCTTCCTTATAACAGAATTTTATCAATAATTGAGAAAAACTTGAGTAAATGATAAGAAGTCATATTTTGGTACTTTCAGTCTTTTGATTATTTAAACAAACAATAACAAATATGTTCACAATTGGCTTGAACCCTTTTTGTTTATAGCTTGTTAAATGTGTGTTAAATTGAATAATTACAATCTGAACACGATTATTCTAAATAAAAGCATGAAATGACAATACGTTTTACTCATATACTTAGCAAAAAAAGAAACTTTACATGACTTACTGAGGGCTGTTGTATTGCTATGAAACCATAAAGAATCCAGATGTTACTATTACATGAAACTTGAAGGCAATAACCGTCGGTTTATGGAAGGGTCAGTTCCGGATGTTAGTAATATGAGGTTTTTATTGATGGTCAAAGGACAAAGGGGTCGATTTCAAAAATCCCAGAAATAAAATCAAAATTGTCGGTGATGTTTTGAGTATAGGTCCTTGACGTTTTCGTAATTAGAGTCGTTCCAATATCATGATAGACCAACGTCTGAGATAAATACGCATACTTGTCTTGCAGTTATCCTTCCTTTGATGAAATGAATTTAAAAAATGTGCAATGGTAACAGGGCCTCTGCATGACGTTAAAAGTGGCCTATGTCATCTCGGCCGACACTTCATGTGGTTGTAACTGATTTTTTTTTTGTTAATTAATATAGGTTTAAAGGTCACTTTCGATAGTATTACATTTAAAATTCGACCGCTGGTGCACCTATCCATAGTTTTTGTCGTTTCTCACGGTACAGCTAGAGCTTTCATCTGAGGCACCAGTCGCCATTCTCTCATAGGCGTATTACCTGCAAATTGTGTGGGAGAGAAATGACACTTATCACAATGCTTTTTGTCAAATATGGGATGAAAGACGGCCGAGCCAGAGGTCGAACCCACGACCTGATGAATGAAAACCAGACGCGTAACCGATTGCCCTAACCGGGCGCCGCAGTTCTGAACCGAGATGTTAAAATGTGAATTGCCTGTCCCGAGTAGCCAAACCTAAGAGTAGCGTTATAAACAGACATTTAAGCTCTATGAATACCTGTACTCTGATTCCTGCCTTTATTCGATTGTTGTTACATACTCGTTCCAATAAAAATGTACAAACGAGTTTGTTTTTTCGTGCCGATAATTAGGAATGAGTGTGACTATGTAACAAAAATCACTCAAAATGAACTTTGGGTAGCTCAACACGAGTATTGGACCAAAACCGGAAGTAACAGACCCATTAGCTCGGACTCGCTTCAATCGTGCAAATTCCTGCGTCTGTGTAGTCTCTGTAGCTAGTCAAACTAACTCATGCGAATAAAGTTGGCCTATAGCCACTGTAAGTCATTCAAAACAGACCAACATGTATGTAAAGTTTCTTTTTTGGCTAAGTATATATAAGTATAATTATGGCATTATGCCATTTAAAATATAATAAACACCAAATAACAAGTATATATTGACAATTGGTGAAATATGAAAAATAGTATTGTTTGGCATGCTCATGCCATGGCTTAATTCAGTTTTTGTACAAAATTCAAACAAGAAATGTCTAATAAATTTGCTTGTAGGCTTCATGGCATCCACTGCATGCTTAGAATAAAAGAAAATATTGTTGAAGACAGAAAAATATTTTTATATCTTGTTAAAATTTTTATTACCAAAGAAAATTGTTGTTTTTCGGTACTTTCTGAAAATCACACAAATGTGTTTAATGTTAAAAATAATGTTTTGGGTATTGAATTTTATTGAAAAAGACCCAAAGAAATTATTATATCAACAAAATGAATATCAATTTCTGAGTTAAGGTTAAGATTTTAATTAGGGTACACTTGATGAATTTTGCCCTAAATAATTCCTAAATGCCCCAATCGCCGTCCCGAAAATTCCCCCCGGGGTGAGGGGGGGGGGGGTGACCCTACTGGCCCATAGCCTACAGTTACCTTCAAGACAATGTAACCATGAGACTGATCCGTAGTGTAATAAACACGTTTTAATCCAGGCACCCAAGAAAGGTTCTTTGTACCATTAGCTGCATGGACTCCCTTTTCTGACCGTATAATTAGCTGCGATTTTCGACACGGACTCCTCTCATATTCACGATTAAGGGTTTATGGCCATTTAAATTCACAGAAACTGGGTCAATGGACATGAAATGAAAAAAACGCATACTAAGTACTCTTTTGGGCCAAAAGTGATGTAGTAGCTTGAAAAATATTATTAAAGAATGCAAAAGTTTTAGTTGTAGAGGAAAAGCTAAAGAACAATGAAGGAGGCTTAAATTTTGCATAAACATTTCACATAACTCACATTTTGCATTTGAAAATGACCAACTCCAGAAAAATAATTTGCAAATGGCAAACATAGAGTTTGTTTACATTTACTATTCCAACGCCAAATGATATTTCATTCATAAAAAGAAAGTAGACCGCTGCATAACATATGGTGACCAAGCTTATACTATGTCTGAACATTTCAAGTTGTTGAATTAAATTGTGTCTCTCAACGCTGAAATATCTTACCTAAAAAGCATTTAAGCCAAAAGTAAGCCTCGTTGATTGTACTCTGGATATTCCAGTTGACGTCTGCAAGTTTTTGTCCAAAATGCATCGGTTTATTTATCAAATGGATGCAAATTCGAAAGTGTGGATCTCTGTTTTCAGCTATAAAAACATTATTTGCAAATATTTTTTTATCAAAAACATCTTCATTTCCCCTTTTTTTATACATTTTATAACATATTCTGTTGACTTTGCATAATGAAAAGCCTTAATTTTGCATATCAAATTTTTGCCAAAAATACAAATGGCCTCAATTTATATTTGCGGCGAACCCTGAAGTATTTGACAAAATAAACGACAGGCGCATTTACAATGCTTCTGTTTTGATTTCAGATAGGTGTAATTATCATATGGGTATCTTTGTGCAGATCATAGGCTTTAACCGATCACGTGTTAGATAAGTTTAACTTCCTTGCAAGACTATCGATTCTTTTGAATCCCATTAAACATAGCTAACATTTGCCTCACAAAACCCTTATATAAAACGTTTACTCGCAGTTATCTCAATAGTATAATAAGCCTGCGGCTGTCCATAGTGTCAATGCTTTAAGAAACAGCTATAAATTTTTTTATGAAAACTCGAGGCCCCTAGGACACGCCTAAACGCATCGCATGTTACAGGATTTTTTTTTTCAGATAAGTAGATAGCGATTTATATCGGTGCGGCAGCAGCTCATCTATATATACGTATTTGTTATTAGCTGCAAGCTTCATTTTGTCAGGAACATGTATCTTTAAACGCAGATTGTTTTTAATTTGACTCCTTGCCTTTTTTGATGCACTAGTGTTCTGTGGCCGCCCGATTCAGCCGATTTCTGCAGTTTTGGATCATTGAACTTATGATATTGTGTTACAGCGAAAAATATTTTTTTTAGTGCCCGTGTTAGGGATTTGTATGCATATTTGTATACAAGAGAATTGAGCCTTTTGAAATTGTAGAGCCTCTGTATATGTATACAAAGAAATAGTAATAGTAATTACACCACCTTCTCTGTGTAGTGCAAATATATAGGTAAAAAAGGGCTCAACTCTTAAAAATGTGTTCAGAACTACCCCTCTTTATTCATAGTGTCTGGCGGCTAACTCTTGTGATGGTGAACACACCTTTCAAATTTTTAGAATATACCTTTATTGATAACACAGATGTGGCAGGGGTTAATGTTTATCACCCCGGTGCAAAATGCCTTCCCAAACGCCTATGCCCCAACGCTAAAGCGAACGACTTCGGGGTGATAACAATACATCGGGTGATCTCCGCAAATAGCCGAGCAATTTATAATTAAGTCCATAAATTATTCCAAAAGGAATTAAACAAACACATTTTAATTAAAAATTATAAAATTATTTTGGCTGCTACGTCGCTTAAAGGAAACGTCTTTGGAACGAAATATCCATTTACCGATACTGATATAAGATGGGGCCTCTAATGTTGTGCAACTGCTTGTGCTCATTTGCAGTTTCAATTTTTGAAAATAGAAACGGCATTAAATTGGGTTCAAAAACTTTTAACATGAATACTTACGTAATAGCAGGAAAGCTCTATCGCTAAAAAAAAAAAGTACCGGTTTCAAAATATTTACCTTCGTTGGTTTTCTTTAATTTTTAATATAACTAGATAAGACTGATTATTTTGTTCCTTTTACAAAGAGGACTTGAATTGTTTTCAATAATTAATGATTACTTTTGATGGAAACTTAAGAAGTTATTAATAAAAAACAAATGCATGTAGTTCTGATTTTATTACGTGCTTATCTTAGTATTAATGAAAAAATATGCCTATTATTCAGACTTTTTATTTAGAATTAAACGTATTTCAAAATTAAGATTGAAAAGAAATCTATATTCTCTAAGCAGAAAACAATTCACGAATAGAAAACGTTCCTTTGACGTTGCGTCGTGTTATGTACACATGAATTATTCAAGTGCCACATATTTGGAGTCTTGGCCAGTATTTACGTTCATACTCAAAACGCTTCCTGCAATTGCGGTTTTAACTTCATCTCACTATGGTTAGAACAAGAGCGGCGATGGATTTGTCATGTATGTAGCGGGAAAAAAAACGTTCGCCGACAAATTGTCGATCACTTGCCGCTAAGTTTCCCTAAAATCCTAAAAAAGGTCCTTAAATTCTATCTTATATCATTAGAAAAGTGGTATCGATGTATTTCAACCAATTCTCACTACTTGTTCCCTTAAGTAGTCTGCTTTTTTAATCGGACTGTGAAGTAGTCCGCATTTATAGATACCGTTTTCCAGAAATCCAGTCTGTTTGACCCACTACATTTTTGCCTTTATCTTATGAGCAATGTGTTCAAACCAAATTATGTGTTTTCAAACACCGAAGAAACGGCCTTTCAGTCACAATATACAAACTTTGTTTTTATCTTATTTACTTTTCGACAAATAGAGAAGAGGCTAATACAAAATTTGATGTAATTTTCGCTTTTACTAATTACCAGTTAGTATATCAGTGTTTTTAACAAGATTTTCAGTTGAGTAAAGGAGTTGAAACGTACAATAGGTTAACTGTATAATAAATTTGTAGCACTTACAATATTACTTATCTGATTTTTTTCTCGGACGGTCATTTACCAGTTGTAGGGCTGACAACCAATCAAATTCTGTTATCACTCGGTCAAAACCCATGCGTAAATTCAGACCACGTGGTAGATGCAAATGGACATCGTCTGCTCGAAATATGTCAATTAAGTTGTTTGTCATTGGTCAATGGTCGTCTGCACTCGGAAAGGGAGCGTTGGAAGTTTCCCTTTTGTTTGCATGGTGGAATGAGTACTGTTGACCATGTGTTAACAAATAGAAATAATTTTGTAATTTTGAAATATTTGATTTCAATGAGCACTCTGATCACGCTCCAATCCTATTTTCAATAAATTCAAATTTGAGTATGAAGAAAAATTATTCAACAACAAATAAACCGACAAAAACATACGATAAACTGATATAGGATAGCAGTAAGAGCGATTTATTTTTAGAACAACTCATAAGTAATCATAGAGTGCTGCTAGATTTAATCGATTGGTCACAAACCAAAGATATAAATAACATAGTTGGCGATTTCACGTGTTTCTTGAGGGAAAATGCATTTATAGTATTTGGGAAAACCCAATGCTTGAAATACAAACATGTTGGTAATCAAAATTGTAAAAAGTTTAATGAAAAATGTTTTGTTGCTAAACAGGCTTTTAAACTCTATAGAGAGAGGAATAATATTAACAGACAAGCTTTTAGCTTTGAGCGTGCTCATTATCACAACGTAAAAAAAATCTGCTAAGAAATCATTTAGACTAGCTGAGGGCTATCGAATCAGCAAACTTTCAAAATCGGACCCACGAGGTTGGATGAGCTGGCGATGTCCTCGAAAAGATGGAGTGTTAAGACAAACCTCACAAATTGGGCAAATGTTTTACCAACTTTTATTGTCCAAAATTGAGCCCTTTTGATTGGCGAACTATTTGCACTATCCCAGCCTCTCATTGATGTCCGAATTACAGTGCTGACGGCACTTTGATTTTTCTTTTAATCGAGTCACTTAGGTAAAAAAATCGTGACTAGTTGGACGAAAGTGTAATTTTTTTGTCCATTAATAAAGGTACCGATAAGCAATATTTTGCACCAGGGGAATTCAAGCGCCGGTGAGACTTGAAATCTTTGCTGAGATATTCCGATGATATGCTATCGAATACTGTTCCATGTAAACAAAAAAGTTCAATTTAACTTAACTCCAATCTATTTCTGAAAGACATTACATTAATTTTATATCTTGAAACATAATTATTTTGAAATTTATTGTTCAATCTTATTATTTTTGTATTTCGGCATTTCGGCAGATAATTATTTAGAAGTGCAAGAGATCCTAACTTCTATGGTAACACAAAAGTAGCCTTGATCTTAGAGCCTAGATCAGCGTGAATTCTTACTGGCAGTGCCCGATTTCAAAAGCTTCTGAAACTTGATAGATACGAAAAGGGGAATTTGTTTTCTTTTGCACTTGAAAACGATTTATTTTTCCAATGAAATTTAAATAATTTAACTACAGAGGAGGGTTCTTTTGAACCCCTCGAACCCTTCGGGATCAGCCACTGCCACTTTCTAACATTTATCGCTATTAACGCAGCTTGAAATACGATGCGACTGGTCGTCAATTTTCACATTACTAAATATGTCGTGTTTTTAGATTTTGCGTTAAATAAACGAGGAATTTTCACAAAGTTCGGTTATTGTTTTAAGTGTTTTATTGTCATGTAGAAAAATTACTGAAAATGTCGGCCAAATGCGCATTGATCGGTCATTAATTACTTTAAGTCAATCTGTCTAGGCAACAGACTGATTTACTTCCGATTTCAAAAATCATCCAATCAACTGCTGCAAAGTCGGTTTTTAAATCGTCGTAAAATGAACGACTTGTGGTGGAAAAATATATTAGCCTGTTCGCAGCAACCAATAATTTCACACATGCGCGAGGTACAAAATTTAGGCAGCGTAGACAATGAAGATAATAAGAATATATGATGACTGCTCAAGGAGCTTGCCTATTAAAATATTGGACAGCGAAGACTCTGGACAGACTGTGCGACTGCCCAGGCTCGTCAGAAGCTTTGCTGTGCGCACATGTTGAAAATGTGTCGTAGTTAGCGACTATATATCACTGTAGCTTATCGAAATTTACCAGAGTACGCTCAAATAAAGTATATAACACTTCCCGAGAACTAAGGTTACGGTGATATCTAAACTACACGTAAAGCCATAAAAAAGTTAAGATGTTCGTTCTTTTAGGTTCAAATGGTTTCTAAATCGAGATATCTCCAGAAATCCAACGGATAGTCTTAGTTAACGATCTTACAGGTTTTACAAATCCTAATCCAAAAGAACAGACATCTGCAGCCAGAAACAATTTAGTATATCTATCGTGGTAACGTGCAAACGAACCGCTTTAATCGAAAACGGCCGTTAACTAGTTCATGATAAATATAAAATACGTGTGTATTCTCTTAAACGAACTGACACGCACACACACACACACACACACACAAACAAAAAAAAACACATGAAAAATAACTGGCCATGATTCTTTTTCCCATTCGTATATATTTTCCACATACATTCTTTGATTGAATAATCTAAATAAAATCTAAATAGGATTAATTATCTTCGATTGAAAATGCATTAAATCGGGAGACGTTTCAGAACGAATCCTTTTATAATCACTACTAGAATGATGCATCTACTCCTGACAATAAATCAAGACAAATAAAATACTCTTCTTAAACAATAAAGATAGACATTCTGACAGTTTTGGATCGACAGATTAAATAAGTCCACGCGATCTTTTGATGCAGGGACTTAAAATGATGCTTGCCATTCAAGCCCTTCGTCTGAACGGGAATTAGTTACCCGCGAACATTGGTCAAATGATTTGTCTATTATGGTTTTTATGGGACTCATAAGGATAAAACTAATACAAGACATTTACTCTGTCAATTTTAATGAGCATTGAAATAGATAAATTTTATTTTACCATATTTATGCATTTCCCGAATGTGTGTAATATGACCCTGTTGGTTTTTTAGCAAAGATTTTTTTTTCCAAATATTTGCATCTAGCAATTAAAAGATGAAAATTTAAAATAACAATAATAAAAATATAATAAAAAAAAATCGGAGAAACCCAAGATATGAATATAACCTTCGAGTCTTCATAGGCGTCGTGCGGTTTTTTTTCGTTTTTTTTTTTTTTTTTTTTTTTTTTGTTCATGTGGTCCTATTTTATTTCACATGCGTTCACGATAACGAGTGTTAGATACGCTTTATTTAGTAATGCAGGGTGCCATTTCTTGAGCACTCCGGGACGCAGAGTGCTCCCTGGTATAACTGAAACATTCACTTTTCAGTTTGAATAATTGTTCAATATGCTTATACTTTCAATGGGGTTCCGTTACTGTGCATAATTGTGTCCGTTTTTTGTGAATTCCATATTTTCATACACTTCATATCACCGAACAGCTGAGTATTGGGAGTCACATGAATTGCTCATGCAACATCTTTATTGATATCATCATATAGTGTTATTAGAATTGTTATATATATCACAAAAACTTGTACTTTCGTCCCACGTGTCACGATCGACCCAATATTTTTTTACATAAGCCCATAACTATTTTCCATTGAAACACTTGAGAACAAATGCAAATCAAATTTGAATTTACAGTGACAATTGCCGAAATTTTGTCGAGACACTTTCCCTGAATTATTTTCTAAATTTATGATTTCTCTTTTCTCAACGAATTCAATGTATCACTCTAGAAGTGCTATCAGAATCGATCTCCATCAGTACTTTCAGTGCTTTGATTGCTTCTGAAGATAATCAGGCGGCCTCATTGATCAAAGTGCGCTAGAATTCGAGTTTGTGGATATTTTTGTGGTTTGAAGGGCAACAAGGCTTAAAAAAGAGTGACATCTGCTCTCCGTTGCCCAAATGACATGTTACTATTAGAGTGAAAATTACTAAATTGCTGCAGGATGAAGCATATTATGAGAGCACGGTCTAATTGAACTTTTAACAATAAATTTTCACGTACAAGTAGTTTAGAGTAACAGTCTACATGTAATTAACTGTCCAATCGCGCAGTGCAAAAAAATATACCACTTCTTCTTAGAAGAGCGGTATACATGAAGTTGACAGAAACAGACAGAAATATTGAATTTTTCTTTTCTTCAATGAAATAGCCCTACTTGGTCTGAAAATAGTATTATATCCTCGAAGTATTATTTGATAAACAATACGGATATAAATATCGGGAAAAAAGAAAGAAAGTTGAAGGAATCTGCCAATTACAATTAATATAAAATAACTCAACCGGTTTCACACATCATCACTTCTCATTTTGTACATCGGAAATATTTGAAAATGCGTATTCATCGTTCCCGCGCAGCTTGCTATATGTTCGCTCATTTTCAGGATACGTATATTTGGGTCGCGTATTTGTTGCTTGTGCACTGTTACCCTTTTTCGAAGTTGGTCACCAGTTTCTCCGATGTATTCCTCTTTACATCCGCAACATATGATGACATATATCACGTTTTTGACTTCACAGGACATATGTGTTTTCAATGAAAATTCCTTGACACATTTAAAAAAAAAATTGTTTAAGTGTAAACGTAAACCACAATTTGACCTTTCACATTTTTTAACTTCACAGTTCTCCTTTTCGTCTTCGAATCGTGCCCTTGTTATAAGACGTTTTAAATACGGCGGTTGTCTTTTGCTTCTAATTATTTTATTTTCTCTGATAATTTCTCTCATTTTTTCACCATTTTCAAGAATTGAACTGTTGCGCTTGTATTCCTTGCGTTTCAACTCACAATCCAAAAAATACAGAGTTATTCAAAATCATACAAGACAACAGATCAATTCAATATATATATAAACAGTTAAACTTCAGTAGCTCGATCACCTTGAGGACTTGATAATTTGTTCGAGAGATCGGTTGTTCGAACAATCCAAAAAACTATAAAGGTACCAAAAGATCCGGTAATACATCGTATCCGAATATACGCGTACTTATATGATTCTTTCAATTTCTTTTTTAATTCATTGGTTTTTGGGTTTCAAACGGTTGATCCATGGGATTTGTGTCATTTTCAAAAATCGATTTGTTGCGCTTGTATTCCTTGCGTTTCAACTCACAATCCAAAAAATACGAAGTTATTCAAAATCATACAAGACAACAGATCAATTCAATAGTCGAAAGATTAAACACAAATAACTATAACTAGTCGACTGGCCGAAATATCAATAAGAGACAATTTTTAGTAATGAATGTAAACAGCAGATGGCCAAACAACAACTCAGTAATTCAATTAAATAAAACAGTATATTTTTCACGGAACGGGTTTCTATGACGCATGGTGCGAAATAGACAATAAGGTGTCAAAAAGGGATTACGAGTTGAAAGGTGTGAAAATCACACAATCTCTAAACACTAGAGGACCATGATTGTTCTTAATAGCCCAACTGAACCTAAATATCCCGAAAATCACAATGTGGCACATTATTTAAGATGCGAGATTATAATGCAGCTGAAAATTGCGTATACATGTATGGTCTTTTGAGTTTTGAATGTTTTATATTTGTGCCTTTTCGAGTGAAACTAAGTTGACGAAACGACAATTTTGTCAAAGCCAAGGGTACATTACTCAAAATCTGAAGTTCTGATCAAGTTTGGATAAAAAATTAATGTCCAAGTTTTGTTTTGTTTGGTCAATATTTGTGTCTGTCAAAAACGACTATTTTGTCAATTACAAGGGCATATAACTCGGGTTTTACTAACCACATCAATTTGAAAAATGAAATTATCCAAGATACCAAGTTTTGTCCTGATTGGTCAATATATATATTTCCAGTGAAAACAAAGTCGGAATCGGCTATTTTGTCAAATTCAACGGCAAATAACTCTTTTTTTTATGCGGTTATACTGAAAATCGAACCCATCAAAGATCTTATTGCCAAGTTTTGTTATGATTCATCAATATTTGTAGATAACGGTGTAAACAAAATCAACAATAGCTATTTTTTACGTTCAGGAGCAAAAAACTAAAGACTTCCTGGTCCGACCTAACCCAAAAGCGAACTCTGTCATTTTCATTCATTTTTTTACCAAGTTGACCAAGATAAGTGATCTTTTAGTGACTAATTTTTCGTTCACGTTTTGTCTTGCTTGGTCAATATTAGTATATGCTCGAGTGCTATCAAAGTCAAAACTATCTATTTTGACGTACATGGGCACATCACTCCAGACATCCTGGTCCGATATGACCTAAAATCGAACTCACACACGTTTTGACCAAGTAAGTGAAGATAGTTATTATTGATATTCAAAAACGTTTTAAAAAGTGATATCGAATTCATAAAATAGATGGGACTGTCGATATGCGATACTTTTCGAAAGAGCTGGGAGCCAGGAGAAAGGAACAAGGCTAAGTTCCCGCCAAATGTTGTTGTTTAATTTTCAGGGGCAAATCTAGTGTTTTATTTGGCGGGAATTTCGAGAAGATCTGGTAAATCTTTTTTAATTTGTTCCTACATGCCCTCTAAGGATTTTCTGCAATGAAATTTCCAGATTATAAAATGCAGACAGTTTCGATAAGAGTCTCACTTCAAAATCAGCAAATGGATTTCCCGGATAAGAAGCCTCATCACGTGATCTTTGAAAAAAATGGCTGAAGGTACTTGATAAGCAAAGGTGAAAAAAAGTGCTTCTGATAGCCATTCATTAGATAAATTTTCTTTAAATCTCTGATCAGGTTAACTAAGCAATCGATGATAGGAATCAAAACTTAAAAGATTGTCAAATAAAATGATGAACGATCAAAGTACTGAAAGTATACGAGTCTACCTTTAGATTCTGAAAATATCGGGTACTCAAGACAAGTTAATCTCAAATATTCTATAAATTACAAGACCTTATTAATTAACTAGTCTTTATTTGATGAAAAAGAAAGTAAAAAGGAAAGCAAGACAAAGCACTGAAGGTACTGAAAGGCGTGACAGTAATAAGAAACAAAACAGAGACATTAAGATATCTACGACTACCATTGCAATCCTGTTTTATTGACGTTTGTGATGATCTCTACTCTGCCATTATTGCAATAAATAAAGAAAATATTTGAAAGAATTTGTTTACCTTCAGAAGATCTTTGCTATAAATTGCAATTTCCAACATAATTTTGGTACATTTCAGTACTTTGATTTTGTTACAACAGCTATCAAGCTATGATCAGTTCTTTTCGAACTGTCATTTAGACTTATTATAAGGACATTTGGGAAATTCCTTCTTACAAAACTGTCAGTCCTTTGATACTTATCCATTGTTTTTCGGGCAATTAATTTCCTATTTATAACAAAAATTAAGAAAAGAGAAATTAAAAAGACGTTTATCTAATCTAGGACATTCCAGACCATTAAAAAACGCATGTTTATCTTAAACTGTTTTTTTTTTTCAGAGTGTAGGCTATTAACTCCAGCACTTTGATAGCCTTCATAATTTTCTGCATTTCCAATTGTTATATTTACCAGGCTCTGAAATAAGAGAAACATTTTTATTCAATAATTTTGTCTTTTTTCAGCTATTGGCGGCCATCTTGGACGCCATCTTGGATTTCTCGAAACGCTTAAGGCTGACAAGATGTCATCCGACTGATTCTAAAAGCTTAAGGTCTCAGCTTTCAGAATATGTAAAATCATTTTCTATTTACTCCAAAACCAGGTTCAACCAAAAAAGCCTTCATTTCTGCCTGACTATAAACATGGAGCCGCCGTCAAAGCGCAGTTGGTTGCGCGTCGATCACCAACGGCGGCACTTATTGTTTCCGACTATTTGTCTCCCACCATCGTAGACCTATGTAGTGGTAGTATTGATGTCGGAATCCAAGTAGACAAAGAAGGCTGCTCCAATCGATACGATATGACAGAAAAAAATGTTAAAATTGTCGTATTGCCCCTTTGTGCTATTTTTTTAAATCTATTTTTTAAGAATAACGAAACCTAAATCACGAAGAAGAGTAACGAATCATCAGTAGAACGTCCCTTCAGTTAACAACCTGATGAAATGTCCCTGAAATGCGGAAATATACTAAATTTCGTTTCTTAAGACATGCTAGTTGAGCGCTACGGAGCACTATAAAATTTCAATATTTTTCAAAAAAAAAAAAAAAACCAAAAAAGCCACAATGTTTGTTTTTTTTTAAAAAAATTCTGACGCAAAAAAATAATGCAAAGCACCTAAATATTTTGATATTTAAAAAATGACATTATTAAGTTATCTGCTACTAAAATAGGAAAATAAGTGCAAGCGGGTGTTTGAAGTGGCAAACCACCTTGCTGTATGAAACCATCTATTTATGTGGAATAAAGTTACTTCAAAATGCATTTCAATGGATAAATTTAGGCTAGTAAAGTGGAGAGACGAATTTTTACGGACCTAAACATAAGGATATTTATACATGCCCTAAAGATCTCGAAATTGATTATCATGAATGGTCAACCTTAAGGATCAATAAAAAAGCAATGCCAAGGGATGTTATCTGACAATGGTAATGTTAACCATAAAATACTGAAAACCATGAGATCCATTCGTTAGACTAACCATTAACTTGGTTTAAACCTATTTATTTTACATCGATTGGGAAACAAGTTCTTGCAACTTAGATTAATCCCTCTCGATTCTGCTTCCTGGAAAATTCACCAGTACTCGCGCCGAATGTGTGGGCCAATGAAAGAACCAAGATCGATAGCCGCTCCCGGGAATCGAACTCAGGACCTTTAAGGTCAAGAGGCCGACGCTCTACCTCTAGACTACCATTAACTTGACGTTGGTGTTGTCGCCAAAATGCTCCGTAGTGAGGTACCGTTATAAATGTTTGTAGCAAGTGAACAATTGAGATCAAATGTGGGAAAATTCAAATGTACTTAGGTCAAAATAATTCACTATGGTATGGAGTTTATCCCATATATGGGCATGAAATTCCGCATATACCTAGGTATTCCGAAATACATACTTAGAATGAAATATTTTGCAGAGACAAAGTTTGACCCATGTCTCAGCAGGAATTCTGCTACTGCGCATGTCTCAATCGAATCCGAAGTAATAGTGACATAAAACACCACCAATTACTAGCGCATGGAATATAATAGAGGGTGAAATACAATCTTTTTACATAATATATACATCGGACAACCCGAGCAATATGTACGTAAAAATATTGAACGACCGGATTCGATTGAATATTTCTCACTGGAATGGGAGCAGCCCACGCAAAACCCCCTTTCATTTTTAAAAGGAAGAAGCGTGCTTCCGAAGCTAGGCTCAACCATACCTCGAAATATCGAGCCACGGATTCTCTCAAACATGCTGATCACATTTTTACGTTAAAAGAATGCACTAAGATGTGGAGTTTTTACCAAAAACTTAGGCATAGTACAATTTTTACAAAGAATCTGCTAAAAGATAAAGTGAATTGGTGTGAATATCGACATGCTTTGACGGAAATAATAATATTAAATAAATTGCTATCAAGAAATTAGTAATTATACCCTATCTGGCTTAAATTCCATATCTAGCAATAACTTAACATGAATAAAATAGATAACATGTTAGGAAAGAGTGAAATTATGATTTAATTTAAAGCCAGTTAGGGAGGAGGAAGGGTGGAGGTTGTAATTACATCGTTTTTAAATCAAATCCGGCAAAAGCTTCAAAACAATAGATTATTTTGTCCCGAGTGTTTTTCGCAAACTAGACAGGTTGATGCATTGCAGTTAGTTTTTAATTGGTCAGTACCTCCATTCTCCCTTAGCTACGCATCTCTTAGACCATATCAATTCAAAATTCTATTTAAAGATTAAATAAATGATAGCTAAATATTCAACCCTCGATACCACTCCAATTGACGAGTAGATATTGCCGTGGTCAAGGGGGGACCAGATCCGTCATGCACTTGTTTACAATTCGACAGGCGGGTTTAGTTGTTAAATCATTCTGGAAAAGCCATTGCGTTTTTTAACAGAAATCATAAAAATCTTAATCGATGAATAAAAACTGGCTCCATCCTTCCCAAAATACGTTTAGAATTGGTTAACTACAGTATAAGCAAAAACTAGCTCCGAGCAGAAAAGTCTGATATCAGCCGCAATACTGTAATAAGATATCGATAGTGAGTGATTTCACAATCATCCAAACTCTTGAAGGTAAACAATAGGTTCTTGTGCAAAAAATAAACCGACAATTGTAAGGATTCTCAATTATTATTGGGAAAAAAGTCGGGGGGAAAAACATTGTATTATACCCAAACTATTTGTCTAACATAGTCATGCAATTATTACCTTCCTTTAAAAAAATAAACTTCTTAAATAAGATTCTTATTCGCTTTTAATGTGGAAATTACGTTACAAAAATAATATTTCCAAAGACTTTTAGTATGCAATTTACTATGAAGCAATTGTTTAATATAAAAAGTAATACTTTAATTTCTAAACCTTAAACAGAAATTATCTATGAATTATACTAATAGGGCACTAGACCTCCTTCAAGCTATACCTATATATTTTTCATTCTGCAGTGTTATAAAATTGAATAACGACATAAGTGTCAACCACGGAAGTGGTTATGGCTTCAGATATGATAAAAATTGATCTCCCAGGTTTTGGTTAAAAAAACTATTAATAAGTTAACAAATCATTACTTGAAACAATGAGTACAGTTCAGGACTGACTGATATTCATAAGTGTTTCTTTGGTTGGTACTCAAAGACCTTTTCATCCTCTAAGAAGAAACAAAAATAGACAAAAAAAAAAGTTAAAACAAATACAACAAATTTACTTGAAATAAGCTTAAACATGATAACAATTACTTTTGTAAAAACAAACACCATTGGATATAGGTTGAAGACAGTTTAAGATAGGTTTAAATCGTTCTCTCCATTTATGTTTAATTAATAAATGTACCTATTTCAAGTGTGTGAAAGAAATTTTCACAGAGTAACAACTCATATTCTAACTAACATTTTTCTAACAGGATTTTTCCTCTCTTTCCCTTTCTTTGAATTTGCAGTGAAATTTCCGAATAACGGAAAATTTGTCGAGACAATTCCTCCCCCCTATTTTTACATGCACAATTTCTCTTTTCTAATTGAATTCAATATATCACTCTAGAATGCCATCAGGTTCGTTCACCATCAGTACTTTCAGTGCTTTGATTATGATTGTTCCTTCCGTGACAGCCACTGATTTCGCAATTCAAATTGCCAAAAAAATCACGAAAGATTGATTAATATTAATAGAGAAATTAACAAAACATACAAGAAAATAAGAAAATGAAAGAAAAAGACTTTGTTTGGTTTATTTGTAAAAATATTTAATAGCGAAGCGTGATAAAGTTTTGTGTTTATGAAAATTTTATGCTTTCCATGCAACATTTCGGTACTTATCAACCACAAACATTACAATCGTAAAAAGAACAAAAACTCTTTCATGTAACCAATAACCATGTAACAAGAATTATTCAATCAGTGGTCTCAACGTTTTCCGTAACAAGCAAATGCTAATGTCACATTAGAAAGAAATTGTATAAATATAAGTTTTTCCTTAACATCAACTTTATCATATGTAAATTTCTTTTCTCGTATGAATATTAGATTGATCGTCAAAATAAAAAGTTCTATAAGTGAACAAATAGCGGTAGAATATAATATAATAAAGCCATTTCCTTCCCATCTTCACGCGTCAAGGGATATCGAATCGATAGTAAGTAAAATATTCGTAACCATTGGTTCGACAAGATATTTCCTTCCAGTAAACTCCGCCCATTCTTGCGCATGCGCAATTGTCACCATGCAGAAACCTGCATGGTAAAAATTAGGTTTTTCCCGTCCCAGTTTCGGAGGTTAGCGTAGATTGGGACAGATTAACCAGTCTACGTGTGCACAGACCGAAAACCGCTAATTGCTGTATCATTTCGGCTTTAACTTGACTACCATTTTAGTTGAATCAAAATAACGACAATTCTTTTAGGTCCGTAAACTATACATGAGTTGACGGATGACGTCACGGGTCACGTGATGTTTACATCCGGGGAATCGCTGTAGGCAGAAAGATCTACTAGTTGCAGACACAAATAGTAAAATATCCAATATTCAAGTTATTGGATTTTATATTTCTAATGATTATTTCCTGTTGACAAAGGTGTCAAAATTTAGATAAATCATCCAACCTTTTGATTATGCAGTTGTCATCATATGACATTGTCTGTGAATAGAATATTCCTCGTCGAAAGATAACCACCCAGAAATGCAAATGAATGCAATCAAATCAGTGTTGAGCAACTGATATATCGCGCCTTTGACATTAATTAAGCTGTATTTACTTTTTTTGTTCACTCATAAACGAAATATAGTATATCTTACCTATACTGAGCTGATTCGAGTTTCAATGCCGATTTTTCTTTATGGTTTCCGTTATTTATCCTGTCACAGAAATTTCAAACATTGGGAAAGGTTTTTATGGCTCTTATCCCGCATTTGTCTTAAAATTATTAATCCAATTATTAGTTTAATCTGTAAATTTTGAGAACACCAACTACTGTTGAAAACCGATTTGCTTCCGTAAAAAGTCCACCGCACATTTAGAAAATTGGTTACTTTAAGATAATAAACGAATGTCGCCAAACACACGATCTGCCGACTTAACAGCGTTTCTAGTTTTTCTAGTTCTAATATTTTAAAAATATTAGCCGCTATTAACACAAACATGTGTCATAAAGTTTGCTGTTTCTAACGCAATGAATGTATTTAACAATCGTTAATCGCGTATGAAAATATATATGTTCCGCGTCGAGCATTTTGGGTCCTAAATGAATTTGGATTAAGTCTTTTTTTCTGCGATTTTTATGACGTCATTTTACTACGTAATGTAATTGTGGTCGAAAACCGATTGAAATGTTTTTTCGCGAGATTTCGTGTGATTATTTCATGGAATTGCGTTTAAGGACATGGATGAAGAATTAACGGTGAGTAAATTTTATTTATCTAAACAGTTTTGTGTCTATTTATTGGTGGTAAAATGACGAAAAGCATATTAAATTAAAAATCGTCCAAGTGTTACTCAATGAAGGTCATCCAAAAACGGACATAAATAACAAGTTAGAAAATAAGATCCGTGATTATTATCTATCTTGTTAGTGTTTTGCATTCCTTCTCAGAATTCAATGATTTACTTCTATAATTATAACCAACAATGATCTTTCATTTATTTTATTTGTTATTGAATCTATCGACCTATATCGTAGATACATGCTTGACATATGTGATAAATACACCTTGGTAAAGTGTAAATCAATACTACACAGATTTGAAATGTCCTAACGTAAGCATTGATTTGGGCCCATTTATATGTATATTCATTTATTTATTTATTTATTTTATTACTATCATTTTCTTTATCAAAATGGTAAGAAAGGATCCTATATGAGGAAATCAATAATAAATAGTCTTTAAATTCGTTAGCGCAGAGACAGAGTGGTCGTAGCCTAATGTATACGTCTACAGCTCATAAACTTTTGTACATTCGCGGCGTGGGTTCGAGGCGCACCATCGGTGGTCATGTTTTTTTTTTTATTTATTTTTTTTTTAGTTTTTTAACGTCTGTTAACACCCTAAAATTTGAACAAAGATCAGATTATAGAAAAATGCAAACTGATCCTCGTCATCCCTTTGTTGAAATATTGTAATGGAGAATTTTTATTACAATACTTCTACAAAGCA
Source organism: Fragum whitleyi (assembly GCA_948146395.1). Taxonomy (NCBI): domain Eukaryota; kingdom Metazoa; phylum Mollusca; class Bivalvia; order Cardiida; family Cardiidae; genus Fragum; species Fragum whitleyi. The sequence goes on along the minus strand of OX411552.1, from coordinate 51,727,020 downwards.
GCCTTTTCTGAGAAATTACAGTTTTGGTATTAAATGGCAAAAATTCAACGGGTATATAGATCTAGTGTAATTTTTCTGTTTAAAAATGTAATAATACAGGGTTGAACTAAAAGTGAAGATGAAATATTTATACGCTGTTTGCGGCCGTCGTAAATAGTGTTCACGATCATCGTCTAGGAAAATGAACTATATAGGAATATTTTTAGTGCTATTGTGATCGTAGAATGTCCGTCGTCAGTCGTGCGTCGTGCGTCGTCCACAATTTCTAAATTTCTAAACCGGTCTTGATGAAACTAGGCAGGGATGTTCCTTGGGTCAAGCTCTACCAAAGTTGTTCAAATAATTGAAATCCAACCTTAACTTTCCCTTAACCCTTAACAAAAGCGTGAAAATATGAACATCTTAAAAAAATCTTCTTCTCCGAAACCAGATGGCAGACAGCTTTCATATTTGGTATGTAGCCTTACCTAGTGACCTTCTACCAAGTTTGTTCATATCAAGACCCTTGGGTCATATTTGAGCTTTGCACGGGTGCATCCATTTATCTCTTATGAGCATGAAAGGTAAAAAAAATGAAAATCTTCAAAAATCTTCTTCTATGAAACCAGAAGGCAGACAGCTTTCATATTTCGTATGTAGTGGACCTCTACCAAGTGTGTTCATATCAAGACCCTAGGATCATATTTGGGCTTCACCCGGGCGCAACCCTTTTTACATAGAATCAAAGAGCCAAAATCTTTTAAAATCTTCTTTTTTTTTTTTTTTTTTACTCGAGGATGACACGATAAAGGGTCGAATGACTCTTATTTCCATCGTGGTCCTAACTCATTCCAGATCATTACACATAGAGAGAGAGGCAATGGGTTTTAACCACTGCTACCCACTTTTACAGCTGGGTGGACTGGGGCCCTGTCTGTAAAGTGTCCTGCCCAAATACACTACCCGCATCCGGTGGGGCTCGAACCCACAACCACCAGGTTACGAGTCGAGCGCGCTAACCACCCGGCCATCGAGCCAGACAAATCGAAACCAGAGGGCACACTGCTATTAGTTTTGGTATGTGGCATCATCTAGAGGGCCCCTACCAAGTTTGTTCATATCAAGACCCTTGGGTTATATTTGGGCTCCATTCGGGCGCATTCCATTCAGCTCATCTGAGCACGATGGGTGAAAAAAGGAAAACCTTCAAAAATCTTCTTCTCTGAAACCAGAAGGCTGACAGCTTTCATATTAAGTATGTAGCATCACCTTTTGGACCTCTTCCAAGTTTGTTCATATCAAGACAATGGAGTCAAATTTGGGGTCCACCCGGGTGCATCCCTTTTTACATAGAATCAAAGAGCGAAAATCTTTAAAAATCTTCTTCTCTGAAACCAAATTGCAGACAGCTTTCATATTTGGTATGTAGCATTACCTAGTGACCTTCTACCAAGTTTGTTCATATCAAGACCCTTGGGTCATATTTGAGCGCTGCACGGGTGCATCCCTATATCTCTTATGAGCATGAAAGGTAAATCAAAGCACTGAAAGTACTGATGGTGAACGAATCTGTTGGCATTCTTAAGTGATATACTGAATTCGTTGAGAAAAGAGAAATTATAAATGTAAAAAATAATGAAGGGAAAGTGTATCGTCAAATTTATAAATTCAAAGAAAGAGTAAGAGAGGAAAAGAAAGGAAGATAGTGTGACAGACAGAGACAGACCGAAAGACAGAGAGCGATAAGCCTAGAGAAAAGAAAACAGGCAACTATAGCGTCCAGACTAATGATTCTTTTCTTAACACAAAAAATAGCAGTCAGAAAGGTAATTCAATTACCACATGCGGAACCCATAATTTAGCAGATTAAACAGCAGTCTTTCTGGATATTGACTTTTAAACGTTATCCGCTATGGCTCTGGTACGACCTGAATGGGGTCCCCCCATCCTCCGAATTAAAAGACCGCTGTTTCGTAATTGTAAATACAGGGTTTTGGTCTCTTTTGGTAATATTCAGTCTTGTGAAAGAATAATTATCTGATGCCATTGCGTAAAAAATAATTAAAAAAAAAACAAAACAAAAACAAAACAAAAAAAAAAAATCCGATAAAATCTATGTAGGTAGGTATTTTGTACAGCTAATGAATTGTCCAAATATACTCGTTGTTTAAATTCTATTGCTCCTACCAAACGGCGGATAATCGTAAACCTAAGAGGGTAGAAGATGGCAGCTACGTACGGATGTATGCTAATTCTAGTTCTGGTGCGAGAAATACCAATTTCCATGTTAAGGTTAAGGTGCTCCAGTCCACAGGTGATTGTTTTCAATCCAAATTTCGTTTTTTGTAATATTTTACATACTTACGGCAAAACAAATTGATGAATGATTGTATTGAGGAAATTCTAGAGCTATCCGAGGGATAGAAGCGCTACTATACAGTTGTAGTTACGATGTCAAGTTCTTTGAAAAAATAAATTCGATGTTTAAATTTAAAATAAGGTCTATCGTGTTGGGATATTTGTTCATTTGATTCTTTTATCTATTCATCTATTTTCGACATTCATATATTAACAGTAAATGGTACCGAGATTGCTATTTCCCCTGTTTTCCGGCCTTGTTTGAAACGAAAAAAAAAAAAACAGAAAAAAACAACAAAAAAAAAACCCAAAAAAACAGGGAATGGGATTTGGGTAATATGATACAAAAATACCCGTAACCGAAGATATTTACATTACACAAGTATGCAATTATACTTCATATCAAGGTTGGTCACGGTCAAGTGGTGCGTGTTTATGTTTCAAGGAGAATTTGGACTAAATATACCGTATTCACCTTTTAGACGCGCCCTCCCTGATAAACGCGCTCCCCCATAAATACGATTCCCAGGCCCTTGATCAAGAACATCCAGGCCCTTGATCAACAACATCCAACCTTCCACGGTCCGCGGTGAAAAATCCGGTCTCGAATTTAATTTCAATAGCTGCTACTCCACGACGTAATGTTCAATAGATTGTGGGTTAACTATCTTAAATTCCTATCAGGATAAGACTGGTTGCGTCATTAAAAAATCGTTCAACATCTGAAAAACTAGCGCGTCCTAAATCGTGCAGTCTTCCGGAAGCGCGAAAGGTTAAAATTTAACACAAAAATAAAACTGTTTCTCATAATTCTTCATAAGTCACATGCGAACAAAATCCCCTTTCGTTGTTACGAAAATATTTCTGAAATCATTTCACCTTCTGCAAATATACAAAATATCCGAGTCAAATGATTAAATCCTAGTCACAATTCATACTGATAAAATAGGAAAACCCCCGTAAACTCTCGTGTGTGACTTATTTCAAAAGCGACGTCGCCCCTTGAAAAGAATCTGGGGACTTAAAAGGGTGCCGACACGCTGTGACCCAGCTAGCTCTAGACATGTTGTGTTTTCACTACACTTGTATTTACACATCACGAAATTTTAGAATTTAATACAGGATTATTAATTTCATACGTGAATAGGTAATGATTTATTAGACCGCTTTGACCATCGGTAGCGGAACATTGGATATTGCATCGTCTGGAACTTCCTATCTTGAACAAATAATAACAATAAAAATAATCTCGGCTTCTGCTAACACAATCACTTTGAAAGCTGCAATTAATGGTCGAGGGTGACCGTATTTCGATAGATGACTTTAAATGACAGAATTACAATTCATTAGCTAACATTTTATTTAATTTTTTAAATCTATGGCCTTAATAGATAAATAGAAAAGCGTATTGGGTAGCGTACGTATTTCAATCGATAATTACGAACATGTTAACAGTTTGCTTCTCTTAGATACCAAAATACGTATATTTTTTTAATTAAGTAAAAGAGTCTGAAATAATTAGCGCCTCCACGACGTTTTGCATCGCGCTCGGGCGTGTTTAATAGGAGAAATACGGCAGAAACATTCCATTCGTTTGTAAACTTTACCTTTCGTAACTTATAAGCAAAGACTTCATTCATAAGAAGGCAGGTAAAATCGTAGTATGTCATCACATGTGGTATGGCCAACCACGTGTGTAGAAGTTAAAGAGTTCACGACCTCAATAAAACACATTTCCGGCAAATTACTACAAGTTGCAATAGCGAAGGTTTAAATCCAAAACATAGTATCTGTCAATACAGTGCACAGACACAAACTTTGTTTTTGCTCTCAAGTCTCGAGAATCTTACGCCGATCAAAAATTCGCTCGTATAGACATTCCAAAATAATTTTGTGTTTTTAAAGGGTAATTTTCATTATCTTCACTTGATGAAGAATGCTAGTATCATGCATTTAACGAAATAAACAGTGATTTTGTAGAGAGAAGTATCTAGAGATACTAAATTGAATCTAAAGAGGTACTGCTTTATTTAAAACCTACTAAGATTCTACAGGATTTTCCATACACGGTATATAACACTGGTGAACGAAATTTTCGTTCACCGAAAAAATGAAAATCTCCAAAAATCTTCTTCTTTGAAACCATAAGGCAGACAGCTTTCATATTTCGTATGTAGCATCATCTAATGGACCTCTACCAAGTGTGTTCATATCAAGAACCTAGGATCATATTCGGGCTTCACCCGGGCGCAACCCTTTTTTACATAGAATCAAAGAGCCAAAATATTTTAAAATCTTCTTTAATCGAAACTAGAGGGCACACTGCTTTTAGTTTTGGTATTTGCCATCATCTAGAGGGCCCCTACCAAGTTTGTTCAAATCAAGACCCTTGGGTTATATTTGGGCTCCATCCGGGCGCATCCCATTCAGCTCATCTGAGCACGATGGGTGAAAAAAGGAAAACATTCAATAATCTTCTTCTCTGAAACCAGAAGGCTGACAGCTTTCATATTTAGTATGTAGCATCACCTCATGGACCTCTTCCAAGTTTGTTCATATCAAGACCCTGGGGTCAAATTTGGGGTCCACCCGGGTGCATCCCCTTTTACATAGAATCAATGAGCAAAAAGGCATATCTGTCTTGCTCTACGCTGAAAACGTTCCATGGTTTTGATTTAAGGCAATTATCTTCGTTTTGACATCTGCCTATTACGTCCATTGGTAATGGAGGCAGACCTGGGGTCGATTACATGCCAATGTAATCGATTACAATTACAATTACTTGCAGATTCTCTGATTACTGATTACATTTTGATTACACAGCTTTTCATTGTCATCAATTACAATTACAATTACTTTAATAATGTAATCATGATTACATCTGAATACATGTGATTACATTTTTATTTCAACCTTACTCATAAAAATTTTTGTCTTTTGGGGGTTTATTCATTCAAGATGGGTTTGTATACAATGAACAAAATGTGGAAGAATAAACAATGAATAATTTGTGCAATTCTTCTCTTAGGTCTGTTAATTTTTACCTTGGTGCTCTTTATGAATTTAGATATACCCGAAGACTTAATACCCTCTTACATTTGCCTCCACTGCTATGAGAAGCAGTGAGCACCTATAGCCTAGGTTGACATTTATAAATGCTGTTGTTAGCATTTTTGAATATTTGATGCAACAATAAAAGATAGAATTTAGAAACTGGTTTTGCCAGAATATTCCAATTTTAAAGTTTATTTTACATTTTCTCAATCATTTCTTTCTATTTGTTTAAGTTTTAAATTTAAGAAAATATGAGTTAATTAAGTATGATTATCATTGTGATAAAAACAAAAGTTAAGGCCTGAGAGTCAACAATTCTTCTAAAATTTTCAATTCATGGAAACGGCATGCCAAACTGTAAAACATTGATATGTCAGTTGTCTTTTTGGCTCATTACACTTTGTTGGAAAACTTCAAAAGACAGTATCACTATCCCATGTTTTGCTTTACTTAATATAAAACCGTACTTTGAATTTTGCCCAATAGACTTTAAAATTTACCCTGATGAACCAACATCAAGATTCCTGCATGGTATTGTAATGGGACAATCATAGAATAGATTCATTTTCCGTATAACGTTAGTCATGTTATTTGCATTTGAGAAAAAATATCAGACAAATGAGGATATCAATATATTGATATTCGTTGACTTTGAGACTTTTTCTAATGGTGTCCTTGCTTATGTGTGGAGATGTCGAGAGTAATTCGGGACCAAACACGGGTGAACAACAAAATATGAACAGGTATACACGGCAAAACTCGCAATATTTCAATGAAGGATTAGAAGCTTGTAGTCCATCGACTAATACAAACGGTAAACTCAGCACTGCCAACAGCGAATATGAGCCAAGATAAAATGTTTGAATTCCTCAACAATATGAAAAAAAAGATGACAAAAAAGTATGACAAAAAAAAACCCAACAACAAAATTAACATCAAATACATGGACAACATATTTTTCATCACTCAAGCAGAAAAAAAACAGAAATAATTAATGATAATGATACAGATGACCTAAATAGACCTATCACAGAAGAAGAAGTAACAAGTGCATGTCGTATTGCGATGCAATACAGGAGTCCCCCACCGGATAACAAAAAATCCTTTCTTATAATATATCTCCTACTTACTAGATCATTTTCTCAATGAGATCTACCAGTGTACAAAGTTTGAATTTGCTAGGGAAGATAGTTTAGGAGATAAGTACGGGACAAAAATGTAAGGATAGAAACAACACAGGGCAATAACTCAAAAAGTGGACATGGCAGAGAGACAGTTCTTGTACATGACACTTGTCCTCAATGATATCTATAAGCGCAGCAAGTTTGAAGTTTCTAGCACTTATGGTTTAGAAGATATGTTCCGGACAAAAATGTAAAGGTAAAAACAACAAAGGGCAATAACTCAAAAGGTGGGCGTGGCAGAATAACAGTTCTTGTACATGACACTTGTCCTAAATAGTCAAGTGGATCGATGTGACAAACTTTTCAATTTTTACAAAAATACATACCTACAGCCCGTGTTAAGGGCAATAAAATGAATATAAACAATTAATGTATGGATTTACAACATTTCCTTCATAATCTAGTTTAAAATGTCTTAGAAATCAGCAAAATATTAACTCAAAATCCTTATCTAAAGTCTTGTTGTTTTTCATGCCGTGCTCTGCTCTTACACACTATGCACGCCGCTTATAACATATGCAAAAATATTAATTAATTTTATATAATACTTTCCATTACAAAAACAAGTTTGCATCAAAAATCATAACACCGTTAAAAATATTACAATTTAAAACTAGAAAATAGCAAAGATTAATTGATTGATTGATTGATTGATTGATTGATTGATTGATTGATTGATTGATTGATTGATTGATTGATTGATTGATTGATTGATTGATTGATTGATTGATTGATTGATTGATTGATTGATTGATTGATTGATTGATTGATTGATTGATTGATTGATTGATTGATTGATTGATTGATTGATTGATTGATTGATTGATTGATTGATTGATTGATTGATTGATTGATTGATTGATTGATTGATTGATTGATTGATTGATTGATTGAAAACTCAATTTCAATTTATCATTTTTGAAGGTCATTCCGTTATTTAGATGATGGAAGTTTTGCTCATTTAAAACGGCTCAACATAGACGCACTGACTGTGATAACCTGGGGTAACTGCGAGATTTTGGGACGAAATTTTAAACGACTAATCCTCGGCTATTATGGTGCTGAATGAATTGAAAAGCATTCCTTAGTGAATGGTTTACACCTATTTCTAAAATAAGGTAAGATATAAGGCATGGAATCCTTAATCTAAGAACATAAGAAATATCAATTTCTGTGAAAATTAAAGCCTACAGAGCCCGCAAATTTCACTTATATTTCCCCTTAAGTCGAATTTTATCATGCGTTCGAGGTAAACTTTTCTTTATTTTCAAAGTGTTCGGCAGTTCTTTTATCCGTTTCAGTATCAATACTTGTTTTATTCATCAACAAGCCAATGTTTTATTAACTCGAATACAGTTATTGATGTTCTATGGTCATTAGATTCAACAGATCATAATTAGATCGTTTATTGGCTCATCAAGTGCATAAATTTTACAGAAAGTACCAGTATTTCCGTTATCTGATGAAGATACAGGTTTGATTAAAGTTAAAGAAAGTCACGAAAACTGCCGAGGAATAGGAGTAGATGACTATTCAAAGAAAAAAGGGTGAGGGCGGGGGAGAAAAAAATATGTCAGTTTCATGGAGCACGAAACACACCTTCCATCCTGGAGGACTGAGCCGACATCGTCATTTATTGTTTAAATCCACCGTACATACAATAAGTTAATCAGGACATATTCTGTCCCCGTGATGCTGATTTTTAATAAATTCATGAATTGTCAAGTGAATACAGTGTTTTCTGTGATGTAATTGGGTGTATGTAATGAACCAAAGCCAGTGTCGAAACTAATTATCGCGATTAATGAACAAGCATTTGTATATTTTGTTTATTTGTGTTGCTTAGCAACCACAGAATAGTGCTGTAGAAATACAAAATTGTTCAAGTAACTCATGTGCATAAGTAGCATTTCATTTTAAATGTGAATTTGTTTCATTTTAAAGTACTTACTTTCATCGACATTTTTTTTTATTATTTGAGACGCATCATATGCGACGTCTTTAAGCAATAAGCATGACCATCGCAATGGCAGTGTGCTTTGCTGGGCTAATACGTCGGTAGTTTTATAATATCTTTGAAATTTTTGAAACAAATGACTCATTAGGAGCATATTTTGCTTTTGCATCAATCTATTCTCAAGTCGTCTGCTACAGAATACAAAAAGAAATATGCGTTTGCTGGCGTTGAATAGTTAATGAGGTGATATAGGGGAATCTCAACCACCTTGATACATCATTTCAGAAGTACTGCACATAATCAAAACAAAAAATGGAAAACAATAGTTTGAAATATTTTTTATTGTAGATGTATTTCATATCCTCTGACCAACACAATGTACTCATGATATTGCGTTTGTATATTTTTGTAATGCTTTTTTTCTTTTGTTAGATTTTATGCAAGTTTCTGAAATTAAAGGGTACAATTACTTTTTTGTACTTCATTATGTTTTGTCACTCCCTGAAAGGAGAACGAGTTCAACCATTTTCTCAAGACCTGGCATTCAGTACTGTCAGAACTTTGATTTTAAATGCAGTTGGAAAAATGAAATCGCAGATACATAAATCAGATAAAAGCTTGAACGACAATGTAAGTGCAGTCGCGTTCTATGTAACCGTTCACTGAGCATACTGAATTTTATATTAAAAAATGCATTCCTCTATCTATAGATTTATCTTATGTAGAAAGAGGATATTGAATGAGTGGTCACGGAATAAAAACTCGGCGCAGTAAATGGTACATTGTAATATCAAATTGTTAACCTTTTACACAGTTTAATCAATGCCCTAAGCGCAAAAAATGAAGAAAGAAAAAAAATCACTTACGAACACAAGAAATTATTGTGAATATCATAAAAGACGTTTTCAAGCCAATTTTCGAATTTGTTTGCCCCATCTTTTATCATGATTTTATGAACTTTTTGTTAATTTCTGAAAAAAGAACATGGTTAGATTTGTCTGATTCATCGTAACGTAACGTAACGCTAGAAGTATTAAGTGTTGTGTGCGCAGAGAAGTGCTTTTTAAATCTCAAAATACATACAATTCTTTATATATTAGTTTCAAGGATTCTTTTTTTTATATATTCTTAACTAAGCGGACTAAATTTTCAGCCAATAATCGACCGCTATTTCATTTGAAATTAGGAAAAAAAATAAAAAAAAATCGGATGGCCTGACAATCTGCCCGAATATGTTTAGTGACTGACCCTTGGTTATTTTTGGCGTTTTGCAGAGAGAAGAGACTTTTCTCTTACCATGGCAAACTCTTTAATTCAATTAAGTATCTTTCAAGACTTCTCTCCGCAAAACCACTGTTAATTTCGCTAATTGCGTGATTCTAGTATTCTACATCACCGGAAATATGTGTTTATTTTGGTCGTGACCTCTTGAACTTTGTTTACAGTACACATCTGCATTCGGCATTACTCGGGCGATCTCCGATTTAAATTTAGGTTACGGAATCGGCCGAGTTGAGACGAATGACACATGAACATGAGAAACGGTATTCTTCAGTCTATTTACATCAGTGGTTTATGCAATCGGGTTTTACACAACTTTTAAACACCTGACAGTTAGTCTCGAGCCGGGTTTTAAGAATTATTCGACACGTGTTTTAAGATAGAAAGAGCGCAATGAAGGTTATCAACAACGGGCAATATGGGTGAATTCCGGTCTTTATATCAACTCCTAAATATAATCGCAGTATTTCGGTTTGAATATATTTTTTCTGCTGCAAATTAATTTTACATAAATATGGTATAAAAATAAGTTATAAAAAGATATTGCCTCGCATATGTGTTATTTTTGAAAAATGACAACGATTGAGAAATATATTTGAATCAAAAACGGGAAAATCCCGCATGACGTCATTTTTGGAAAAACCCTATTGTCAACCCATTTTGGCGATTTTAGTTGACAAACCGAGTGCTGATCAAAAGCCAATTAAAAAAACACAGTAATTGTACTTAGATCACCCATATGGAAATGCCTGCTTTAGCCCAGACTGCGAAACCACGAGATGTTCTTGTGACCGCTCCGAAGGAAACGGTATTCGGATGGAAGTCAGGCCGGATCTCTATCTCTAATATATCTGTGAGTGACAATGATTCAACGAATCACTAATTTGGGTTACTTACTATCATTTGAGAAATTATTTCATTCTTTTTTTGATAAAATGTCTAGAATAATGAAAGTAAGTAAAGTAGAATATATATTTTAGTTGCCTTATATCACATGAAATTGGTAAAACTAAAAAATCCTTAAAGATTCCTTATTGTTTTAGTTTGTAAACCGTAAGTCTAAAAGCCCAGATTCCGAGGACCTGTCATTGTCATACAATGATGAGAAATGATCATGTGACTTATGATAAGAATTTTGAGTCAATATTAAAAAAAGCATGATCGGACACAGATCAAAATTTATTTTACCTATTGTTTTTTTTTAATGCTGTAGGAATTAGTATGTCAAAATGGTGTGGTTTCAGAAATAAACTGAAAACAACTCATAAAAGAGACAGTTGGGAAAAAAGAGAATTACCAGTAAAGTATTCTACTAAAATATAAATGAATTACATACATCAACTGCATAAATTTGCACAGTCTAAGTACACTGTAAGTTTGTCTTCGTTTAGGTATGAAACTTAAATTCCAATCACCCCTCATTTATTTTTACGCATTTCGACATGTTTTTAGAACCTTATTTCTAATTTGTTTTGTTGGTTTAATGTTACTTTCAACAAGAAGTAGGATGAATATTGGGTGCTGCTGCACTTACCATGACTGATAATTCACCTGAGACCAAAGACGTGTTTCTACAAGAAGTACAGATAAGAGGGGGTAAAGCTGCCAGTCTAAACTCTTTATGTCTCAATGCAAACCTATGTTGTTTTGTGCTCTAGTCTTATTTGAATTACCTTGAGAGGATTCCAATGAGTACCCACAATATAGCATTTGAGCTTTCATTATTGAAATACCTTGATCTTAAATCCAAATACCCCCTAGCTGTTGCCATGTTTCACAATACCAAATACTAGTTGAAAGGGGGATGAGCTATGACTCAGACTCCTAACCCCAACATAGCTAATTGAGAAAACCATTCTAAGAACTTTTATAAAGAAAAAAAAACCCAAAAATGGTAGAGATGGGAATGGGTATTCGATAAATCGAGTACTCGATCGAACGTCCGATTATCGATTACCAATTTCACTTAAAGAATAATCGGGGTAAAGAAATGTAATAATAGGAAATTCGTGTCAAATTTCACTTTTAATATATTTTCTCAAAATTTTGATCTTTCGTATGAAAGCTGTGTAGGTAAGATAATGTATGCAACACCTAGTCGATTGCTGGGCGTCTTATCCGTCCATATTGAATTTGCAATCAAGTGCCAAATGTCATTGTTTTTTCTGTCAAACAATACACGTGATCCCATTACTTTTCACACATTCAATCCTTGGTACTCTGATCAGGAACAGTACGACACTCTCATAGCATGCATTTTACAATTTCGGTTTCTTCAAATAAACTAGCAATCAAAGATTTCAACTGCCCTTTTCACAGAATATAGGCATTAAATATCGGTATCTTTACGTTTGAAGACAAGACATAGAATTAATGATTGAAAGTCACCGATTTTATCCGAGTACTCGAGTAATCAATCGAAAAGGTGAACAAGTTATCAATTTGTAAAATTGGTTCTCGTTACCATTCCTAAAAAATAACAAAAAAACCAACAGGGTGACGTATTGTGATCATCTTTGTGTTATTTCCGTTGTTGTATGCAAAAAAAAAAAAAAATACAAATTTTTACCTTTGTCAAATTTCTCTTACTGTTGAAGATATCCTCATGAAACTTGGCATGTGTTGTCACCAATACAAGAGCTATCCAGACTAGCAAGGGGGCTATCTCTAACACTTTTTAAGAGTTATGCCCCTTTTTCCACTTAGAATATTTGCATAATCCAGCACCTGAAGCCTTGCGTTGGCACCCATGGGCAGTCTTATTGTTTCTTTTATGTCACTAACTCACTCATACATACAACATCATGAAACCACTTATGTGTACATGCGTTAAAGTGTATGCCTATCCACTATTTAACTCCTACATTATCCACAGGCCAAGGTAATGGTAATAGTCAATTTGTGACCTGTCATTCGAAAATCATCAATAGATGTACTTCATGGGACAATGTTTGGAAAAAAAGACTGTATCACACAGAGGTTAATCAGGTGTTTGTTTACTTGAATAATCAAATAGTCACAGGGACCATGACTAGTCCATACAGTCCTAACAAATCTCTTGGATAGTCTAATTTTGTACATGTATTATGAAATATCACAAAATTAATAAATCTGGCAATACACATAGTGCCTTGAAAATTTTGTGACTTAATTATTTTGAACATTGATGTTGGGTCTGATTCCTTTTATAACCTTGATGTTTTCAATTATTATTTATCAAATAATCTTTTTCAGTTTGAGGTTCTTTGATGCCCTGTCTAACCAAAATAGCATCCAGTGAATTAATTTTGGCCCAGCTTAGAAGCAACATAGATATGTCAAGTATATAATCATACTATGTGAATGTTGCAGTTCCAATAAAACAAACAGTTGCCGTACAAATTTTACTTCTTGTGGCATCCAATGATAAAAGGGTTTGGTTTTGTGTTTCTCTTTCTACCTGTTGAAAAACTCATTTAGTGATGAAATTCTTAAAAGTGTGAAGAGATGATTTAGTCTGTCTATCAAAAACCTAGAAAATCATTTACTTGTAACATTGTGCTATTTTGATCAGGTAGAACCTTATGTCCATTCCATTTGACCCCTATTGGCCCATTGAAAATCTGTGATAAGTCAAACCAATTGAGCAATATTTTCATTATAGTTACCACCAAGCCCTTTGGGGATGTATTAGTCGGGGTACGGACATAACCCCACCAGGACAAAGCCCCACCAGACAAAACCCCATCAGACAAAACCCCACCAGGACAAAACCCCACCACTATATTTGTCAAGTAGGACAAAAACCCACCACTTTTTCATATCAATATATTTAGTGAAATCTTTTTAAAATTAAAATTAAATTATAGTTTTTATACAATTGATGCAAAAAACCAATATAGTTGTGAATGATGTCTAAAATCACCCTAATATCAGTATTCTTTAAATTCTTATTTCGACCTGCCCTCCCCTCTCTCAAATGACTTTGTTTAAACATCGCGAAATATGATGGTTTCGAATGTATAGTAATTCCCTTTGCCTTAAAAACCATAAAAAAGTAAACATATTATTTTACAGTTGGTTTTCTATTATAAATACTGTCCAAGATAAATATCGCATGCAGACTATCAATCTTAAGGCACCGGGTTCAATCCCCAATGATTGCAATCATCATTTTTGACAATAAGTCTCCCACCAATGGGTTGATAATTGTAGGCCTTTGTGGGATTCATTCATCTTTATTTTCTCCATATTGAAGATTTGTACAAACATACATCTCATACAACACATACAAAGCACAAATAACACAAACAAACAAATAATACAACTAGTGCAAAATATAATATTATACGAAGGTGAGAGTGTGGTTGTGTATGTGTGCGTGCGTCTGTGTGTGTGGGTTTGCGTGCGTGTGTGTGTGTGTTTGAGAGTGCGTGGGCGCTTGGGTGCCTGACTGCATGTGTATTGTATGCGTGAGTGTTTTTGTCAGTAAGCTAAAGTGAGAATCAGAAGGCGACTAACTCTAGACCTATTTACCTCCCCTTTTGACCTCCGATTGAAGGCCAAACTAAGGGAGATAAGTAAGTCTTAATTAAGGTATCTAAGTCTTAGAAAACCAATTTATTTGCAACTTAACCGAAACGAAAAGAAAAATTGCAACTTGTGGTTCTAATTTAAATGCAGCAACCCTGTTTATAATTTCCTATGAGCGAAACCTACTAAAGCAGGTCCAAATAGAATACATAAATCTTATAACAATTAAGTAAAATTGCATACAATCAACATTAAGAAGGTTATACATGACAGGATTAACACCAAAAAGTGTACATAAATATTGTTCGGATGACATTGATTGTAAGGCATTGAAAATATTAGGGCCACAAGTTGACTTTATGATTTCCTTGAATCTAGTACTACATGCCTCTACAAAACTACATTGAGTCAAAATATGCTCAGTGACACTAACAATAATTTGTTCTCCCCCACAACGTGAGCATGTCGCTTCATTGTGACAAAGATATGCTATCAACTGTGCTACAGAAAAACATGCGTATAATAGCTCGGGATTTTCCAAAGCAAAGTTCCACAGAGGACTTGTAAAATATGTAGGCTGAACTTTTCTATATAGAGCGAATTCGGGCAATGAGGTTTTTAATTCCCATTCGTTCACAAAATAGTTATATATAGCTTTGTTCACTTTATTTTTCCAGAATAATTTACTCGGAAAAGTACCAAAATTTACAAAATCATGCAAATAGGATGTCAGATTATATTTTTCTAAGAGTACAAAAACATCGTAAATAAAACCATTCTTTGCATCATGTGATAAATATGAGCATAAGCGATACAAAAACATTCGTTTTGATGCATAATCGCTTTCCAAGCGGCAAAGTTGACCAATTTTCAGTTTCAGTTTTCTTTTTTCAATCTCTGCTTGTAATGGGAGTGAGCCAATCAAACCAAGTACAACATCAGTTCTGGATCTGCGTTGGAGACCTTGGATTTGTTTTAGACAAAGCCTGTGCGATCTTTCTATGGTCAACATATTCCGCTCAGATAGCGATCCGATGAGCTCGCAACCGAAAAGAGCCCTCGGTAGAACTACACTATTGTAAATTTTAAGGCTAGTTAAAGGGTTTAAGCCATTTACATGCAGACCCTCTTTTATAAGACCAAAGAAATTGCCCCTGATTTTCCTATCAACACATTTCACATGATCCAAAGGATTATCATATTTACTTTTCACAATGCCCAAATGATTGAAATGTTCTACTTCGTTTATAGCATCGTTGCCTATCATCCAAATAGTTTTTCTGCGATTAAACTCTCGCTTAGACTCATTAAATGTTAACACGGCGCATTTCGTAGGGATATATTGGTAACGCCAGAGGCACGAATACTTGTAGCATATAGAAATCATATCTTGCAATGACTTACTTGACAGTGACAAAAGCGTCATGTCGTCAGCGAATGACGGGGCGCAAAAACTGTTCCCTTCAATTTGGAAACCAATGTTGCTTCTTACCAATTCTTCGATTAAGGGATTTATATAAAGTAAATATAAGTAAGGGGACAACAATAATTTCCCCTCCATTTATAAGATGTTCATTATAGACGTTGTCTATACCGCACATTTTGCCCGTTTTTAGTGAAGCAATTGCAGCTTTCACTTCGTCATGATTAATATGATCGTTATCGGAAACGTTTGGAATCTCTTTTATAGACTTGACGCTTCGAACAATATCATTATAATGACTAGAGTCATAACGACTGCACTCGGTATCAGAATAAAGTTTTGAAAAATGATTTCCCCATTCCTTACAAATTTCGCTCGGGTCTCTTGTAACAACGTTATTGAATTTAATTTCGTTACAAGGGCTTATATGAGATTTAGATTTACGAGAGTTAAATAGTCTCCAAAACAAGCCACAGTCTACCTCAGCTGCTTTATCAATATCTGTATTGATTTTTTGCAAGTATAAAAATGACAAGTTTCGCTGCATTTTTCAGAATTGACGCTTCGCATCTTTATATGCAACAAAAGAATCGAATTCCTCTCCTCTTGGTCTTCCCGCCTCGATCCAAACACGGCGTTTACGTCGCATAAAGCCGTGTAACCGACGGAGATCAGTAGACCAGTACGGTTTCAAAAAAGGACGGTATGTAGCTGAAGGGAGACAACTCTTTGAGGCCTCCTTAATTTCTTTTACTATACGCTTATAGAAGCTTTCTATAGACCTATCGCAATCAGGTGTACCGTAAGCAAAATCAATATAGGCCTGTTTAAGTCCATTACTTAAAACAGATGAAAATTTTGAAATATGTTCCGTGTTAACTTTGTGCCATTTTATTTTCGTTTCATTTTGGAACAGAGTATTTTCTTCAATAATTGTTGCATTTGTTTGAATTTCGACCCTCAACACAATAGGTCGATGGGAAGACACATTAAGGAAATTATCATCTAAAATACTACAATACTTCACACTATCGCATAGATCTCTAGAAATAATGATATGATCGATCAACGATTTATTACTTCCGTCATAGGAAACGTAACTAGTATCTGCACCGGTGTAAAGTGACCAGGTAGTGACAATACTTAGATTTAGCAAATTGGTCATTTCACACAATGCTTTACCTCGGGAATCAATCCGCTTTAGAAAAGTACTTTTATTAATATGAGCGTTGAAGTCGCATATAACAGATCCTTTTTCTGAATACATGGACACAATGTTATACAAAAATTCAATGCTTTCTCGATATTTTAGAATACTATGGTTAGAGCTGGGCATATACACCTGTATAATATAAACAAAGTCATTTCTACCCAATTGTAATTGTATGCCGTTGATCCTGTCATGATCAATGTTAAGAGATGAGACACGGCTATTGATTTCTTTTTTCCAGAATAGTGCCACACCTCCTTTACCTACTCTTCTTCCGCTTTTATAATACAAATCTGAAGCGCTTACACCAAAACCATAGTAGTTCGGGTGTAAATCATTCAGAAAATGAATATCACCAGGAAATAACCAATGCTCTGAGATTCCACATATATCTAGATGCTCTTGTTCTAGAAAATTGCTTAAATAATAAGCACTGGAAATGAATGTAAAAAGGTATAGTATGTACTCACAGTTTAGATAAATACACAGTTTTACTACAAACCACAGAAGAATTTTAATTTGGTTAATATCCATAGCCATCTTCGTAATCTGCATTCCCAGCGGGATACGAGTGACTATGCCTATTACCAGTACTGTAACAGTTTTGATCAGATTTTCTGTAGTCATAGCCCGACTGCGGATATCTTTGACTATCATAACTATCGACCTGACTTTCGTACGTTTCGTCGTAACTACGATGATATTGTCTACGACCATTTTTATTGATGGTTTTACCATAATTTTTGTTAGCTACATCGTTCGATAAATCATCATCGTTTTCGTTTTCACAATCTTTTTGTGTGTCAGTTTGTTTTTGAAACTTTCTGCGATAGCCATTTTGAGACAACCATGGTCGACACGTGACACCTTCCGGCCAGAAATCTGACTGTAAGAGTTTATTTGAATGGTGCGCCTCAACGTTTAGTCTAATTGTTACAGTTCTACCAAGTCTATTCCTGAAAATGCGAATCAAAGTAACCTTCACACCACGTCGTGTAACGTACTTAGAAAATCTATCTGGTGTGATAGTAGGTTTAAATCCACCAACGTAGAAACGTTTTGTCTTTTTAACTATATGCTCTATGAAATCGTCGTCATCACATTGACTTTGTGCAGGCTGAATATCGTTCGTAATATCGCGATTTTCTTTTTGGTATCGCTCATACACAATATTGTCATTGCGCGATGTTTTCCTATTATAACCTATATGAACAGGTATGTTACTCGTACTACCACTAATATATTTTGTGTTCGACACTGGGTTCGAGTTTGGGATTGTAGAATGGTCCACTACAGTTTGGTGATGACTAGCATTAATCCTTTGCTCATTACCGAACTCCTGTGGTTGAATGAATGGTGTGGAGGATGAACATTGGATTATATTTTCATGGTGACCGAAACTAATCCTTTGCTCATTACCGAACTCCTGTGGTTGAGTGAATGTTGACGGTTGTTTCGGCACTTGAGATTCCCATTCCCTGAACATACATATCATATTGATTCACTATCTGCGGTATAATTGACGGTATAGTGTTAACCGTATTATTCACAAGCGCGTCGCGGTATGTTTCACTGTTTTGGGACACATTTTGATTTGGATCACCTGAACTGCTTTGGTCCTCGCTTGTAGGTACTTGGTCATTCAAGCTCACAGACTCTTCTTTCCCACTCACATTTGAATATTGTTTGTTTAAGTGGGTAATTCTTGAGTCAATCTTACCTAAACGTCGATCCATTTGTTTGTTCAAATTCGACAGTTTTTGCTTAAGTGACAGGCTTTCACTTTCTACAAGGTCTCGATTCCGTTTGATATCATCTGATGCAACCTTTAGGCTCGCTAAAGGTTGCATCAGATGATATCAAACGGAATCGAGACCTTGTAGAAAGTGAAAGCCTGTCACTTTTTAAACTAACAATGCCGTTTGATTTTTCGTCATCAATGCGTTGTACATCCAGAAGGATATTACTGATTTTGTCGTTTAATTCCTTTTTTACAGTGTTCAGGTCCAGCGTAACCGTTTTAAAGCCATCTGCTAAGCTTTTCTGTAGAGTGACTTTATCCTGTTTTAGTGAAACTATGTCCGCTTGGCAATTTATTAATTGATCTTTTAGCTTTTTAATTTCATTTAAGCATGTAGATAGTTGTGGGTCTGTAATTCCGACGTTTTGGCTAGACGTTGACTGTGATTTCGGAAAGTTCAGTATGTCTTTCAAATCGTCGTATGTACGGTTCTCAAGGACAGACACTAAAGTATAGATATCGGCCGCTAGTTTAGAAACAACATTACTACCATTTCTAGTGTTTTTGCGTCGTTTCAATTTAGAGTCATTTGGAAACGGGTAATTTTCTAACTTGGAACAAGCTTCCAATAACGTTTTACGCAATATTTCTAACTGTTCTTCTTGCGAATTCACTTCGGTTATGACATGAGAAATGAACCTTGTTTTTGTATTTGAACGGAATTGTTCTTGCAATCTATCAATTAGAGGCCAATTAGTATCTCTAGGTGGTGATTCATAGCCACACAAACGTAAAAAAGTTGATCATGATTCTCCGGCGTTACAGATATTCTTTCATGATTCGATACAAATACGCGCTTTACGCACGTCTGTGAGTCTTCAAACTTGTCCTCTTGATCTGCATTGTACCGACGTTGAGCTGGAGTCAGCTGGGTCAACTGAAACAATGTGTTTTCTGAGGGAGTCAAACTCATTCTCAGATTGAAGAAAATTAGTTGTTGTATGCAAAAAAAAAAAAAATACAAATATTTTCCTTTGTCAAATTTCTCTTACTGTTGAAGATATCCTCATGAAACTTGGCATGTGTTGTCACCAATACAAGAGCTATCCAGACTAGCAAGGGGGCTATCTCTAACACTTTTTAAGAGTTATGCCCCTTTTTCCACTTAGAATATTTGCATAATCCAGCACCTGAAGCCTTGCGTTGGCACCCATGGGCAGTCTTATTGTTTCTTTTATGTCACTAACTCACTCGTACATACAACATCATGAAACCACTTATGTGTACATGCGTTAAAGTGTATGCCTATCCACTATTTAACTCCTACATTATCCACAGGCCAAGGTAATGGTAATAGTCAATTTGTGACCTGTCATTCGAAAATCATCAATAGATGTACTTCATAGGACAATGTTTGGAAAAAAAGACTGTATCACACAGAGGTTAATCAGGTGTTTGTTTACTTGAATAATCAAATAGTCACAGGGACCATGACTAGTCCATACAGTCCTAACAAATCTCTTGGATAGTCTAATTTTGTACATGTATTATGAAATATCACAAAATTAATAAATCTGGCAATACACATAGTGCCTTGAAAATTTTGTGACTTAATTATTTTGAACATTGATGCTGGGTCTGATTCTTTTTATAACCTTGATGTTTTCAATTATTATTTATCAAATAATCTTTTTCAGTTTGAGGTTCTTTGATGCCCTGTCTAACCAAAATAGCATCCAGTGAATTAATTTTGGCCCAGCTTAGAAGCAACATAGATATGTCAAGTATATAATCATACTATGTGAATGTTGCAGTTCCAATAAAACAAACAGTTGCCGTACAAATTTTACTTCTTGTGGCATCCAATGATAAAAGGGTTTGGTTTTGTGTTTCTCTTTCTACCTGTTGAAAAACTCATTTGGTGATGAAATTCTTAAGAGTGTGAAGAGATGTCTATCAAAAACCTAGAAAATCATTTACTTGTAACATTGTGCTATGTTGATCAGGTAGAACCTTATGTCCATTCCATTTGACCCCTATTGGTCCATTGAAAATCATCTTAATTGCCACTTGGAATACTTGGTTTTATAGGAATAAATTAAAATACTCTTTCATAACACATACACTATAATATATATTGGTGTGGTTTTGTCCTGGTGGGGTTTTGTCCTGATGGGGTTTTGTCGTAGTGGGGTTTTGTCTGGTGGTGTTTTGTCCCAGTGGGGTTTTGTCCTGGTGGGGTTTTGTCCTACACTCGTATTAGTCTGCTTTCTAACAATTCTAGGTATGAAAATCTCATCTGTAAGTCACATAAATTGCTTTTGCACCATTGATTGATCTGTCATTATGGGTTAAGGCCCCTTTCAACATGAATGCAATTATATTTAAGCATTTATTGACTCGCTGCTCATCCCACTTAGGATTACAATAACCACATATTAGTAAGAAATCAATTTTTATAGACATTTAGTACTTTTATTGGTGATTTTTTTTTTTTTTTTTTTTTTTTTTATAGATATCTAGCATATAAATAATCTAAAGATTGTCAAGCTGAGTTTTATTATTCCTGTTTAGAAGGAGGTAAAGACAAAGATCAGCCTGCACAAATGTGAAGACTGATCTTTGTCTACATCTCCGAATATTCCTTTTTATATCTTAGTCTGATCCTTAGATCACATGTTTTTTTGTGTTTTTTTTTCCCTCAATAATTTATATTTGGCATGCAAATCACTTCTCTTTCACTCTGTTAGATAAAATCTTTTTGTTTGTATCTAGATTTTATCAGCCAAAATCAGTTTTCAATGTAAGGTACACAAAAATGCTCAAGTTTCATGGTTATTTTCGAAATATAAACTTTTTTTCTATGACTTATTTTAATACCTTTCAAGTATACATGTCTTAAGGTAACTAACAGACAATAATTTATATTTAATAACTTCAATCAATGAAACCCTTTCATTATTTTCAGGACTCTAATTTTTCCTTTTTGTTTCCTTATATTTTTATGTTCTCAAAAACATGTTTTAAGAATCGCAGATAAAATGAGAGGTTGTCTGAATAAAAGTCAATTTATGTTGAATATGTCAACTTCTCAAAATTCTTTTTTAACCAAGAAATTGAGTTTTGTGATAATTTTAAAACAAAGAAAAGTAGTGGTTTGAGAAAAACAAAAAAAAAATCTTTTTCTATTGTTGAGCCTTTAAGCCATTTTCTGTAAAATTTGTGGAAAATAAAGCTTCAAAAGGCCTTTTTTTTATTTTAACAAAAATATTTTAATGCTATATAAGGCTTAAACAGAATATATTTTTAAGACTAATTACATAGTATTACAGTGAAGAGCTGCTTAGCTCTGCCTCACCTGATCACAACGTGCTCAAGGTCAGCTTTTAGGATCACCCTGAGTCCGTCGTCCGTCGTGCCTCGTCCGTCATGCGCCGTGCGTCGTCAACATTTAAAAAATCTTCTTCTCCTGAACCACCTGGCCGATTTCAAATAAACTTTGCAAAATGTAATTGTTACCTCTCTTTAAAAAAATAATTTCATTTTTTCTTAAATAAGATTCTAATTCGCTTTTGATGTGGAAATTAGGTAAGAAAAACAATGATTATTAAGGATTTATAGTATGAAATTTACTATGAAGCAATTATTTGAAATAACAAGTTATACCTTAATTTATATACTAATTGGGCACTCGACCTACTTCAAACTGGACCTTGATATTTCTCGTACTGCAGGTAGTCTGTGTAATAGAATTGAATGATTTTGGCTTCAAAATATGATAAAATGTATCTCATGGGTTATAGTTTAAAATACTATTGATAAGTTAACTAATCATAACTTTAAACAATAAGTATAGATAACACAGGACCAAATGTAATTCATAGGTTTTTCTTTGGTTGGGACTCAAAGACCTTTTCATCCTCTGACAAGAGACAAAGATAGGTAAAAAAATATAAAAACAAATATTTCCAATTGAAGTAAGCTTAAGCATGATAAAAATTACTTATGTTAAAACAAACACCACTGACTATAGGCTAAAGGCATTTTTCGCTAGGATTTAATCTTTTTTCAATTTATGTTTTATTCATAAATGTACCTATTTCAAGAGTGTACAAGAAATTTTAACAGAGTAACAACTTATAAAATTACAGGATTTTTACTCTCCATTTTTTTGAATTTACAGTAAAATGGCGCGCGCAATTACCAAAATTTTGTCGATTAGATAGGGGTTGGTAGGTAGTCTTTTTTATCTCAAATATTCTTAACCGGTTGATCCAGAGTTGTTGACACAAAACTTAATATGTTTTCACGCAGCATTTAGTCAACATCGTGAAATACAAGGAAATTGAACTCCACCTATTTGTTTGCTCAGAAATCCTGGATCCGAAACAGATTCTGTAATATTATAATCAGTATAATTATTATTATTATTATTATTATTATTATTATTATCTTAATTATTTTTATTATTATTATCTTAATTATTAATATATTATTATTATTATTATTATTATTATTATTATTATTATTATAATACAAGATTCAACATGTTGGTATAAGTTTTTGCACAATTAATTTATAGACGGTTGAAATCTTGTTCTGCAAAGGAAAACAAAAAAGGTGTAATTCAAAAGTATGGTTTTCGACGGCAAAATTTAGATTTTGTTTGTTTTGGGTATAACGCCGCTTTTAACAGTTTTCAGTCATATTGCGGAAGCTGGTGGAATATATATTCTTCGTATTTCTCACATCAGTCCTACAAATTATATCATTTTCAGGCAAATATCAAAAAGTATATAATGTCACAGAAGTCCACTTCGACAGCTAGAGATATAAATGAACGTTTTCATTTCTGCCGGAATAAATTCCAGATGTATTTTGAATAATAAGTTAAATAAACAAATGATATGTATTTTAAAAAAAGCATAAAAAACATCACCAACATGACGTTTTTCGCGTTAAGTGGGACAATTCAATGACGTCATAAGATCATCCCAAATGTGAACAAAAATATGATAGCACAAATTTTTGTTCAGATGTATTCCAATTATAATCTTCTATCAATTTTATTCTAAAGCAAAAGTGATTTTATGCAAATTTGAAAAATGACTCTTGAAAAAAAGACGCCTTTTTATTACTATTCAATGTTTTTCATGTGGAAGAGTCTAAAAATATCTCAGATATCCACTT
Source organism: Fragum whitleyi (assembly GCA_948146395.1). NCBI lineage: Eukaryota > Metazoa > Mollusca > Bivalvia > Cardiida > Cardiidae > Fragum > Fragum whitleyi. The sequence continues at coordinate 51,703,131 of OX411552.1, read as the reverse complement.
CAACAGTTAAAGAAGCGTAAATGAAGCTTCAATAGTACTAAATCAGATAACTTTACTTTCATAACACACTATGCATTGACTTTCTTAAGAATATATTATTGATGTTCATTGCATATTCCTTAGTTGATAAATGTTACTGAATGATAGACGTCATCAAAAAATCTTGTCGAAGCCGCAAAAATACTTACTTTAAAGATTTTCGGTCTTAACCCCTTGTCTACTTTTTCCCTTTTCCAACCCTTCATATTCTTGCTAGCCCCTTGCGCGATTCTCATTGAAAAAACGATTTCATTTATTACAACTAAACATCCTCTTTCCATATATGGAGTTTTTGATATATCCATGAAAAACCTAAATATGCGGTATAGTAAGATAATACTAGTAATAATAATAATATTTAAGGTAACTGCGGACAGATAAAATGGTCGAAATTTCGACTTTCTTAAAATCTCACAATAATTACTGAGATTATTATTTGGAGTGCGGGAATTACTTTACACACAATGAAAAGGGTCTGAGGCTCGTGCATTTTACGTCGTGACGTCATTAAGGTGGTAACCCCTTTTCGACCCGCCAATTTTATAATAATTTTTTTTTTGCAAATATTTTCTGAATTAATCTGTCGATTTTTACGAAAAAAGTTTCATTTAGAAAGTCCAAAAACGCATGAGCTAGTCGTTTGCTTTACGTGAATAATTAATTAGAAAAATGGGCCAAGTCGCTATCTTTTTCGCGATTTTTAAGATTTGACGTTCATTTTTTTATTTCATTTTTGTAAATAAATAGAAATTTCTCAAAACTTTAGGCCCAATATAGTCAGAGACTGCTCTACGGACTCTTTGTTCAAGACATGAAAAAAGTTTCATGAAAATATATTTCAGTTTCATGAAAATATATTCTGAAATGACGCAGTTAAACGCAGCACACCAATATGTACATCATGTAGAATGCTTAACAAATCTTTCCATCTATATATGAGGAGTGTGTACGAAAATTCTAACAAAAACCCTGCTTACGATTGCCCACGCTCGGCTGTTGAGTGCTGGATTTTTAAATTCAGCCTCCTGCCCAAAATACAAAAATTGATACAAAGAGTGACATTTATCATTTAGAAAAAAAAAAACTAAGTGAAATGTTTATTCTATATTTGTTTTTAGATTTCTCACGGATCTGTCTCAGTTTATATTTACAGATTTTTTGCATTTTCTGTTTTGGAAAAAAGCGCTCCTTTAAAAGTTTTTTCGGTTTTGGATTTTCCGCCATTACTTAAACGTTTGCGTTTGTTTGAGCGTTTTAAAGTACCATTTTTTTTTACAAACCCGTAAATATTTGTATTAATTCAAAAGAATAGAATAATTTTTGGTATAAATGTATAAATCTCTAAGTAAATGTGATTGTGTAATTTTTGCTTTTTAACTAAGAAATAACGTTACCATGACGTCGTAAAATTGACGCTTTGGCGCGCTTTCTACAAACGACCCCTATCTTTTATTTTGATTAATTTGTGATCTATTTGTATAAAAAGAACAAATTCCCAGACGTGTTCCATAGTCTTTTAAGGAAAAGGCCATCGAAATTTCATTCCAATACACCGAGAACTTCGCAGTACACATGAATTTACCTAACACAAGTGTTGCTGATCTATGACCTCAGTAAGAATGACGTGGACGTCGCGATTTATGAATACTGATTTTTGTAAGTTTTTATCGCAAGCTCGACTTTGTGACGTTACTATTAATAAGCACGTTGTCGGTTCAGTGATTTCAAATAAAATTGGAAATCCCAATGAATGATTATAAAAGATGAAAAATCTTTTCGGCATTTACTTTTTCTTTATACAGAAATCTTAAAAATACTTTTAGGGGAGTATGTCAAAAGAATTCAGCGAATTTTTCGACGAACTGCAATTGTCTTTTTCCAAATTTCAATGTAAAGGCAATAAACTTTGATCCCCTATTGTAGAAATTCCGTACGGTGAAACATCACATTAGACATGTGCCAAGGAGAAGGAAACCGATAAGTCCGACAAAAAATGGCATATTTTACATGAACCTAGTAGTGTGGTATAAAGTTTTTTTCTTGGCTGATTCTTGTAGCCAAGTTTTACTCATCAAGAATCTGCAAGATGACACCTTATCATCATTGAGCATTTTGAGAAAAATCGAGATGGCAGCCAGGACCCCACGAACGAGTAGATGTTACCGCTTTACTTGTCTTTATGATAGGTTTTTATACATTTTTGAGCTTAGCTTTGTTACTTATAAGTAATATGAGGAAATAAACCAATAAAAGGAAAGAAACAATAACTATTGTAGACAACATGGTAGCCAAACAGTAATATATCACGACATTTAGAGTACAATAGATGCTATTTGACAAACCAAACTTTGGAATTGGTTCAAATCCAGTCATGTCTTTAAATTATAAAGCTGCAATTCTGTCTTCTACAAATAAGATTGATTACCCATTTGTAATTCAAAATTGCGTTTATCAGTTAAGATGGCAGCCAAACCGAACGGGTGATTGCTTGGCAACATTGACCTGTGAATAGGCGATAACACAGTTTTTCTCAATTCTCTCAATTTATACCAAATTTAATTCTCTCTCTATACTCTTTTCATCAAACGGATTGATTTTGTCACTACACTAGGTCATTTAAATCATTTGATTCAAATGAGGAAGGGAATTCAATGTTATTTCTTTGAACAGCCACGAAGGAAATTCTTATCGAATGCGAGTTTTTACATATTGTCTTTTAGTGTAAAGTGATAAATCATACAAATTGAAGTAAGTATCATTTGTAGTATCCCATCTCACAAAATTAAACAATTTGATAACAAGATTTGAGATTTTGAAATAGCCAAATCATTAATACATGTATATCCAATTGCTGAAATCGAGATATCTACACCCTTCTAAATCAGCACAGATTTTAATAATCATTTAATATTAGAAATTAAAAATATCTTGAAAAATATTCAATAAAAATACTGGTTTTTTGATAGATATGGATATGTATTTTGTATGTCGGACTATACCTGTTGTTTAATTTCATCATAGGGAAATATCTGTTCAGCGCAATTACATATCTATCAATCACACAATGCAGCATGACAGTTAAAAGATTTTAATCAATTGAAACTCTTTTTCAAAATTACTTAGTTACTTAAGCATGTATATCATTTATCCCTTATTTCGTGCATTGGTTTATTCGTTGCCTATAGATGTTTTGAAACAGAATACCGATGGTCATAATCTTGTAAAGTATGTTACCATTTGTATGAAACAAGTCGCAATTATCTTAAATGCACTTCAGTGCCAATACTGTGGCCATTTAAGTCAAAACTATTGTTTCTCTTTGATAAAGATGGATTTTTTTTTTTATTTTCTGCGTGCTTTTCCAATTGTTTGTCTTGAATGTTTACCAAGTGGTAAGAATATAACCCTAATGGTTACCAGAAGAGTCTCGTACTTGTGCACATGAGAAAAAACATTAGAGTTATGCCGAAGAACATTAGTATATTAATTAGAATGGGCATTCTTCCATTCTTTTCTCTACTTTAACACTAACTGCATGTACATATATATTGCAAGTCAGCCAGCAATGTCAAACAGGAATGCAAATAGAGTTTTAAATCGCCAGCCATTTACACATTTTCACCTACAAGATATGCGACACCTGAAGGGTTTCGCGGGAGAGAAATGAGAGAAGATTAACTGAAATAAATGAATAGGTCAGGTCCAAAGTGAATTCATATATACATGTGATTAGGTTTTAATTTAATACTCCCATGAAATTAAAAATATACTCTCTTCATGCCTTATAATTTGATATCATGGAGCAAAGATTTTTCCTCAATGAAATCAGGGACTCTAAATATACTTAAATATATCTATATTTAGGGTCCGTTTTAAAATACAAGAATGGCGACACTCATGGAAAAGATTGAGTTATAATAACAAGAGGACCATGATGGTCCTAGATCGCTCACCTGAATCTTTTTGACCCCTAGGGCATCACATCAATTAAATAGGCAGATGTCATTAAGTAGATAATTTCTACATAAAACCAACTTTCATGACATTTCTGCCAAAAATATGGCCCCTAGAGTTATAACAAGGAAATTATCATTAAGGCCCCTTTTCCTGTGATATGGCATGGATCCTTCCCACTTTCAAAAGGCTTCATTCATGTGACCTGACCAACATTATGACCAAGTTTCATGAAGATTGGGCAATATTTGTGGCCTATAGAGTGTAAACAAGAAAATTGTCATTAAAGCCCCTTTTCCCATGATATGGCACAGATCCTTCCCATTTTCAATAGGATTATTCCTTGTGACCTGGAGATTATTCTGATCAAGTTTCATGAAGATTGGACCATAATTGTGGCCTCTAGAGTGTAAACAAAAAATTGTCTTTAAGGCCCCTTTTCCCGTGATATGACATGGATCCTTCAGATTTTCAATAGGATTCATCTTTGTGACCGGGAAACCATTCTGACCAAGTTTAATGAAGATTGGGCCATATTTGTGGCCTCTAGAGTGTAAACTAGAAAATTGTATTTAAGGCCCCTTTTCCTGTGATATGGCAGGGATCCTTCTCATTTTCAATAGGGTTAATCCTTGTAACCTGGAGACCATTCTGACCAACTTTCATGATGATTGGACCATATTTGTGGCCTCTAGGGTGTAAAAAAAATTTGTCTTTAAGGCCCCTTTTCCCGTGATATGGCACAGATCCTTCCCATTTTCAATAGGGTTAATCCTTGTGACCTGGAGATCATTCTGACCAAGTTTCATGATGGTTGGACTATATTTGTGGCCTCTAGAGTGTAAACAATTTCATTTAAAACAGTTTTGTTTTAGGTACATGTACAAGGTTAGGCAAAGAGAAAACCAGTACAGCCTGGTGAAATTACTAATTAAATTTCATTGTATTAAATGAACCTGTGCGTGATATTCCAACAATTTCACTACTGCGTGAGATACAAACGTTCAGCAGCATTTACCAACATATGCTGACAGCTAGGATATGAAATAAGACCTTAACTATCTATCAAGTGCATTGGGAAGAATTTGGTCAGACTGTGCAACTGCACAGGCTGACAAAAGTCTTTGCTATGCGCACATTTAAAATTGTTGGAATTGTCGCGCTCAGGCTCAAATAAAAGGTTGATCATTTAATCACTGCTTTTATGAAGTATTATTGTCTGAGCTGTAAGCATTCAGAAAAAATATGCAAGTTTAAAGCCAAATTTTAAAGTTTCAAATGTCAAGGTCAAGGTCACAAATTCAACTGTATGTTATGACCTTGGCACAAAAGAAGACACCTTGAAAAATAGTGAAAACAGCTGTTCTAGTTTTGACTGAAAATTCTACATTTAAGAGTTGAAAAGAGTATTCTTTGGTTTCATTGAAATATAAATCTTAAAACCTAATCACACTGTATGAAAGGGCAAATTTGCTAAAGTATATTCAGATATATAATACTATCTATGTACTGAGTGTCTGTAATGAAGACTCTGGGTAGGTCGCTTTGGTTCAAATTCAATATGATACAGTTTATAACATCTTGAAATTGGCACTAATAATTGGCACTAATTTCGAGCAAAACATTCAAAATCCCTAGCTCAGCGCTCCATTCATTTCAAACAATTAACCCTTCCAATTTGAAACGCTCTGACATCGTTGAAAAACACCTTTAAATCGTACAACAGAATAATTTTCATGTAAATTGAAAAAATCATTCTGTGACTTTGAAATTGATCTAATGATTGAGGAGAGCTAGATGTCTGTCATGGTTTCATAGTGGAAAATTGCCAGGTTTATCAAAATTTAAAGTTTGACAACAATCTTTGGGAAATAATCACCAAGGGATCAATCTGGCAAAGTTTCATTGAAATCAGCCCAGCCGTTAGAGGGAGATCTATCAAGGATTTCATAGTAAGAATACCAAGCCCTGCCTCCCCCATACTTATGAGGCAATTAGAATTTAAAGAAAGAATATCCAAGGAAACATTTTGGCCAAGTTTCATTAAATTCGGACCTTTGGTTTAGGAGGAGACATTGTTCAAAGACTTCCGAGTGAAAAAATGCCATGCCCTGCAAGGGTAGGTCTTTTTAATTCATGGAGGCTAATCACACTATATAAATATCAAAATGTCGTAATAATGACTGCCATGAATAATTTAAATGAAACAATTAATAAATCACTAGGAAGCATGTATTTTTTAATCAAATTATGCTATTTGTTCTCTTCTATGATCATATTATTATGTTTTCATATCAAAATCATGTGGGACCTCCAGACAATTTGTCCCTTTGTGCACCAGCATTTTATACAGTCTGGGGAAGGAATTGAACCTTCATACATGATTTTGAGTATTTTGCGGCAATAAGACCCTGATTGAGAAATAAGGCCAAACAGAAATATTTTTTTTTATGAATTGAAAAGTCTCCATGACTGGGAGTTCATGGAAATGTGAAAACCATAACATTATCACTCTATATGAAAATTCCAAGCAGATTGACACCAAACTCACTTAGTGTGATCAAATATTAGTTTCATGCCTCCAAGATTTAGAAACATTACATTATACCTTCTCATTTTATAAATCAAAAATTTGTAATTCATCTAAATTTTTTTACAAATAATTTGAGAATTATGTTTTTATTTTTGTTTCATTTTGAACTGAGGCATAAAAATATCTGCATGATCAGATTTGATGTCCTTGAGGTATGAAAGCATTTTTTTAGGTGATTAGATATCTTGTCAAAACATCAAACTTCAAATCAAATTGGTTTAACTCATATCATTTATCATTTTTTTTTCCAGTTTAGAAATAAGAAGAATATTTTGATAGTTTCATAAAGGTATGTTTCATAAAGGTATGAAACTAACTAGAGCTGCTTGAATAGCTGATTTGCTCCACTGGCTCGGATCTACTGATATGATTCAATGAGAAATTAAGATGATGAATGAATGTTTATTATTTCAAGTAAAGTGTTTTTAATTTAAGTGTCACATGATGAAATATTTCTGCAAAGAAAACTTCATGATTAATGAATAGCAGTCAGAAAATTAACATTGGCATGTCATACAGTGAAATTAGGTTGAAATCCATCTACTAGACTATAAGAAGATGATTTTCATAGTTTCCACTATATAAAATGAAGAGAATTGACCTCTATCCATAAAAGATAGTCATTCTGATCACATTAATTTTTGTAGCCTTTTTTTTGTTATGAATTTAAATTGAGGAAAACAGACTTACTTTTATTTTCGCAAGAGGTAGGCGATACAACTGCTGTATTTTCCTACTACAGCTTAATTTTTTTACTTGTTGTTTCACAAAAAATATCCAGAAGCAAAGAATCTGTTACAATTGAAATGTGACATTTATATTAAAATGCATGCAACAGCTATGATCAGGTGTAGTTACGATCCTTTGTAGTCATTAGAGTGATATGCCGTATATTTTAATCTGAGAAAACGAAGAGCAATACAATTTTCTGAAACTCGAGAATCATTTATTGAACATAAATATGATCGTCTGGCATAAGTTTCTTGCTTTAATGAATAGAAATCTAAATCTAAACCCAAGGTCGTCGGCATTAGTACTTGCTGAAGTCGACAGTGTTGCCGGTCACCGTATCAGAAAAAGGAATTGTTTCTCTATTTAATGATGAATTAACTTTCAATTTATTTCAGAAACTGTTTTTAGTAGAATATAAATGCATTCACTAGAATTCCTTGGTATCATAACGATGTTATGAAAAGCAGCATATCACTCTATTTATTGCAAAAATGGTGACAATGAATAACCGGCGAGGTCTGAGTAGTGCCATCATTATGTGTCTTTGTTCCTCGTATGGAAAGTTATTTTGTATTTTCCAGAAACATATTATATTGAAACTTCTTAGGGACATTGTAGGCCTATACATAGGAAGTTTGAGTTATTTCTCAACAGAATACCTCTTATAATTGCCGACCTCCAACAGCGTCAATCATGACTATTCTAATATTGAATAAACGCCTGGGCAATTATTAGAATAAATACGGATAATACATGTTGCCCCCTAACCCCTGTTTCAAATCACAGATAGGAACTGTACAGTGGGAAGTGAAATTGTAAGGACAAAGAAGAGGTGCAAGCCACTGACTTATCAATGTTTTCTTTAACAAGTATGTTTTGAGGTTTATCTAGCTGATATTTGATGAGTTTCCCTTGTATACTCATGCACTCAAAATAATGTCCTTGTCAAACCTGTTGTAGAAACTTTAATGACAGACTGGGTGTTTGTCAAACAAAATGACCTAATTACATGAAATTCATTACAATTGAAGTTCAAGATCAAATGCAAACTAGAGGCACATAACGCAAGAAATCACACATCCAAAGCCTTTGGCAAAGGATATATGTATTTTCATTAATTAGTTGTCTTACTGACCTCTATTGTCCTTTTTTTAGCAGTTTTATCAATTTTTCAGACTCTTACTTATGACTTCTTGTCTCTTTTAACACGCAAATTGTAAATTGTGCATTTTTTGCAAGGGAGGTAATCATGCTTACCTGGAAAGTACACTCCCCGTACAGTTTTGATACTTTTGTCTGTTTCATTAACATTCTTGGAATAATTTAAGTAAAAAAAATATATTTTTTAAACAGATTTGGAAAGAAATGTTTGATTCTGTATGTCCCTCCTCATTAACTAATAAAAGTTCTCTGTAACTGAGGCATTCTTCTGCATGTCGGGGGCAGCGCCCCCGAACCCCTGCCTGCTTGTAAAGTAAATTCATTTCTTTTTTATTCTTTTTGAGTTTTGGTTTTAAAAATGGCAAAAAAAGCTGTTGCAGGCACAGGAATTGATTTCTGTAAATTGACTGGGGATTTGGTCTCCTATAACAATTTAGCAATGGAAATATTCAACTTATAGAACTAATCAATTTTCTCTCATTTTTTGTGGTAGTTTCAAATTTTCTTTATCTTTTATCTTGACTCGGGTAAACTCCAAACTAAGACAAGAATAAAGCGGAAAATTCTCTAATATGAGTGTTTCTGTAAAGTAGAATCAGATAAATCTTGAGGACGATGGAGACAGGGGCCGTCAGCGAACTTTTTGGTGGGTACCCCTTTATGGTAACTTCTCTATGCTTCTATAAAATGGAGTGTCCTTCAAAGTCTTCATATACTGGGTTTTGCTTGCATAAGGAAAAGTTTTCTCGGCCACCACCGGATAAACTTTCTTCATACAACGCGGCAAAAATGACAATATGCCGTTTCTACACCATGTTTTTTTGATAAACAAATACGTAATGTATCATAAAATCCTACCTCATGTAGTGAAATCGTCGCAGTTTGCTGTTTGGAATTCACAATTTTGTAAACATAAAATTGCAGAACGCCAAGGTGACGTGTAAACAACAAGCTTTTTCATCCGCATACAAATTCAAAGGTTGGAGTTTCGATATGAATGTAGTACTTGCTAGTTAACAAATTCTCTATCATTGTCTTAAAAAATGAGATTTTAGTTTCATTTTCACCAAATTATTACCTTTGTGTAATTTAGCTATGTTTATCATGGAACTATTTTTTTCGAATTACCCATCCGACAACTATTCCGTATCCGATATAGATCTAGTTCATTTGAGCACTTTTAAGACCAAAAATCTCATCAATACGATTTTTCCCAGATATGTCAGCTAGTTTTAGACCTAGATGGAGTTCTCTTCTACATGATGATGTGCCATTTATTTCACATCTCTTTCTAGATTTCTCTAGACCCAGATCGCGGCTATATGCTGCTAAATACGATATCTTAGTCAGGTATAACAATCGTTCTATTAATAGAACAAGTTCAATTAATCTTCTCTCATTCTCTATAAAGCCCTTATAAGCATGCGACTTATAGACCCATCATGCAATTTTTTTATTTTTAAGAATTAAGTCTTGGGTTGTATTTGAATGAGGACCTGATATTGATGAAATCCTATTGCTTAAGCAATTTATCAAAATTCTTTTATTGTTTCAGAATGTAAGATATAAAAGAAGCGCTTCCTCATCTAAAATAATATGTTTCTTTCTGCATAAAAAGTACTTATAGTTTGTATCTAGTTCAAAGTTAAACCATTTTTTTACCATCTTTGTTTCACTAGTGTACATCTAATTGTCCTTTAATAGCAGCAATTATGCTTGATTTTCGAAAAAAAGGTCTTTTAAATGTAACATATATTACTCTCTTTGATAGCTAAATCAAATTTATCTTATAACTATACAAATATCCGTGTGATAACATCCCGTATGACATTTTTTATGATATCACATAGTTATTTTTAGAACAATAATATAATGCGGTTATTTTTAGAAACTTGCATGTCTGATCGAAACATCGACGAAAACAAGACAAATATGGCTTATAAGATAAATATTATACATACTTATTGTATTGTATGAAAAAAATATCTAACTCGGTTGTGAGAATTGACAATTGTCTCGGCAGAGCCTCGACAATGATCGTCCCAACATCGTTAGATATTTTTCCTCATACAAAACACTAAGTACGTATTATATTATTAGTTATACGGTTTCTTGCCGGGGTATATGACGATTTATTCCCGGCTGGAAAATTGATGTCACCCGAGCCGTAGGCGAGGATTGACATCATTTTTACTGCCGGGAATAAATCGTCATATACCCAGGCAAGAAACCGTATTACGAATTTATTATTCTTCAAAGTTTTAGGGCTAAATATCTGTCTTTTGCCTTTTTAGGCGTTCGTATAAACCGATTTCTTTTAAACCACCAATATCCCTTAATGCGCCCCTATGAAAAGTAAACATGTACAAAGTGACGTCATATATAGTTGTGACGTCACACTACTACACTCTGCGCTATTGTGATATAGAAGCGTTTGTTGGCTGAAACTGCGAGAAACTTGGCACTTTAAATAGACAGATTTGTACAAATTTAAGGTATTTATAGACATCTATATCATTTTTTATTTTCACATTATTAACTGACATCCTTTTCAACTGTATCCTAGTGTGTATATTCGGGTCGTGCTATCAGCGAAGCGAGAGAAACATGGCTGCCATTACCGTTTCGATTTTTTGTCTATGTTCACGTCGAGGCGCCTTAAGGAAACATTAGAGGTAATACCGGAGCGGCCGTAGCTATCAATTTTTGTCAGGTCAGCATTAACCAATGAAAATGCTAGAATTTTCTTTGCAGTATAATAAATGTATATGGCAATGTACTATTCTTTTGAACATAATATGGTCATACTCATGTAAATTATCAGTATTGAACTGAATTGCCCAGTTTCTTGACAAAAATAGGATTGCATGCAATGTACTTTGCAATCAATTGGAAACAATAGAGGGCTAAAATGCTTCAAGGAATTTTCAGGCCATGTTAACAGTATAACACTTATCAAGGTGGCTTATCCACCTAACCATTAATTCCTTGTATTTATCACACACATCATTCCATTCATCACATCATCCTTTTAAAGCCTCTAGCGGCTCATTCAACGAAGATGAATGAAAATCAACTTGTTTGTACTGGCTGATGAAACCTAGTACCTATGATATTGAGTCAAATGCGCTAACAAATCCAATGTGCTACCAACTGTGCTGCGATCAGAATCAATTCTAAGTAATATTTTTAACTTTTCTGTACTATATTTATAGAAATATTTCTTAAAAATATTGTAGGAACAGCTTTTTTCATCTAATTGGTCATCATTTTTCACAATGAAAACTGTCTCTTATCATCGGAAGTAACGTATATAACTTGTGTTTTATTCTAAAAATGTGAAAAAAGTCTCAAACATAGAAGAAACCATAAGCTGCCTCAACATTGAGTTTGGAAGCTGCCTCTACATTGTGTTTGGTACATTTCCTGAATCTATGATAGTAGCTCAATAATAATTATACCTATAAATAAGTGGTAACGTATTTTGCAAGCTTTTAAAACCACAATGAGTCTTAAATGATTAAAATTTATATTGATACCTTAAAAATACTTTAAATAGTTATGGTTTATAGTCGATTTAGACAATGAGGGATTTTACAACAATTGCAATCAGATGAGATATGAATAAGCCTATTGTAATTGATTGGTTACTTTATAGTAACGTAATTTGCAAAATAGCTTGATGGCCAGATGCATAAACAAACTAAAATCTCCCAAAGAACAGAAGCTCATAGAAAAACACAGTAAACAAAATATTCAGTAGAGCACAATTCTTTTGAATACATTAAATAGAAATTTAAATGTAACGTATTTTACTCCCATGCATTGCTTGTAAGGGCTATATTTTTCAATTCATAATGTAAATGGGCTTCAAATACCTTCAGAATCACAAATATCATGAACAAAACACAATATCATTTAATTTTATACTTAATTACTGGTAATTTCTATTATAAGACATACAACTAAAATTGTTATATTTTAGGGGTTGGTTTCTTTAAAGTAACGTATCTCGCATTTGCCCCAATCACTTCTGGTAATTTCTAAAATCTTGTCTTGAAAATTTGATGGGTAACTAACTTTGAGGTAACGTATCACACTAACGCCCCACCTGTTAGAGTGCTAACAAGTCTCAAAATGTTCTATATACCATGGGCTATCAAACAGGCAATGTTAACAAAATTCTCATTGAGAAGGGGATAGACAATTTATTTCTATATTCATTGTTTTTATGAAATTTAAGGGTTACGTATTTAACTGCAATATCACGACTCTTAAGATGACCAGATTTATCAAAAAAGTCCATGAATGGACCCTACAGTTAATAAGCAACACAAATATATGTATAAGAAGTCAACTTTTTGTCATTTTGACTTCAATTTTTGGGGTACTCTTTTAAAATTCAATTTTTTTTAATTTTGTTGGCTGTGCTACTTTAAAGTAACGTATCTTACAAAAGCCCCACTCGCCAGAGTGCTAACATGTCTCAAAATATTCTACATACCATGGACTTTCAGAAAAATATGGTCTACGAAATTCCCCCCGGGGGGGGGGGGGGGTGTGAACAAAACCCATTCTGGCTCATGGACTAAATTCTTTATCACTCAATTCTTCTGATTGTTTGGAGTGTGTCCTATCTTTTATATAAACGCCTTGGAAATAAAACCTTTAGTGCTATTCTGAGTGTTCTAGCTGCCTGCTAGATTTTTTTTCATTATGTTTCTTCGCTTTTCAATTCAACTTGCGTCTCAGACACACCTATGGCTTTTATTTCTAAAGGCAACATTAAAGGTATTGCAATTCCAATGCCATCCATAATCACACTCCCTGAAGAAAGAGTTGTATCGATTCTTTCTGTGGCATTTATACCCCTTTTATATTTCCTCATAATAAATCAAAAGGAAAAATTAACACTTAAGTATTGAAGAACGGTGATGTTCTTCAATGCTATCCAGACGCCGGTGTGTTAAACAATGCTTATGAACCTTATAAAACACTCCATTGTAATATCATCCGATGGAAAAAGCAGATTTCAAAAAAAATATTTGAAAAATACATATTACAAAACGTAGCATCAGATGAATATAGGCCAACGTTGAAACATCGATTAGTTATTGTTTATTGAATAACCATACCAATAGCAGTCAAAATACTGACAATGGATATACCTTGTTCTCAAAACCTCTGACCAACAGTTGAATTTTTGTCATAATCTTATTTATTGTCGCCTTAATCCTATAAACCTAACTTCTCAGTTTGTCTTTGTTTATTAGCAAGATTTTCCTTTTTCTTTATGTGTTTTATTAGTGATTTCCTCTTAAACACAAAAGGAACGCTGTGCAATTCTGGTTTATCGATACTTACGAATCTAATAGACGTCACCTACTTGTGGTATATTTTTGATGAAATAATTCACCAATGTCTCGCCGATCTTAGAAAAATACGGCACCGTTAATCTGCTGATTAGTCGAAGACTAGTCGAAGATCCTCCGAAAATACTTCCGAACAATTATGTGACATTTTTTACATTGGATCCATCCCATTTAAGCTGACTTCTGCTTGGTTCGATGTCTTATTCAAGCATTTGTTCAGGACATTTTTGAATGTGTTGAAATTGTATCCGACTTTGCCCGTTAACTCGTGCACATGCAGAAAAGGTAATATTTTCAAACATTTCTCAATCGTTTTCACTTGCAATACTAGGCTTCCTTGGCATCATAAAGTTATGATACTCTTTTGGGAACAACCAGTATTGAAAATCCAAACCATATATAGAAGTAAAGGTATTTCTATTGGTTACAGGTGTATTTAGAGAATCTATATTAGAATATATATTTCACGGCTCTTAGCGAGCGCATAACTTGAACCTGACCTTTATGCAGAAGAAAGGCCCAAAGATCCCGCATGTGACGATCAAGTTTGGACATTCCGATAAACTTTACGATTGAATTCCGTAGGTAAGACGTGTTTAGCCGATGGGAAATGTTATTTCTTTGGTCATACATAAGGTCTGTTTGCATTCTAACAGTACGATTGGTAATTACGCTTTGACTACATTTTCATAAATGCAAACTTAAACAAATTAAAATATGGTATGTTATTGGTGTATAATCTGAATTTTACAAGCAATAGGAACTTGCTAAGAACGCTGTTTAAGATGGAAGAGGACAATAGCGTTTTAAGCTAGCAAAGCGTCAGCTTTGCTGGCTTCAGTTAACATACCAAATTATGAGGCAGTCTCAAAGTGCAAATGAGTGCAAACTGCCCTTGGCAGCTTAACCACTAAATCGATCAATGCTTTCGCCATAAAAATTAGTGCTCCCGTAATGTTTGTTGCATACCCATTGAAGAATACTTCTATTATTTAACGCCAGACGTTTTACAAATTTACCTCATTAAGGGTTTACAGTCCACACGAGCAAAAACCGATAATCAAGGCGAACAAACATATCATAGCTGACCAAAACAAGTCATGTGTAACGCGCGGGGTAATGCCGGACTGTCGCTGAAACTTTTGATTACGCAATCTTGTCGGGTAAGCTCTTCTGTCATTGCCTTTCTTTGTCGGATGCAGATGGCGAGGAACCTTTGATTGGCCTATTGAAACAAATAAAATTCAAATCAGGGAATTATTCGTAAGATCAAACATAATTTTAACAGCACTGACCGATAACATTTCGAAATATCCCTTTCAAATAGTCTTAAAATAGATATACGGGTTTTTTATTCGAAGTGAAAATAGCCGCTACCGGAAAATATTTCCGAACGGTCAATCGACTGTGGTACACAAAACCCCTCCTTACAAAACCCCACCACTATATATGGCCAGTAGGACAAAACCCCACCACTCTTCCATATCAATATATTTAGTAAAACCTATGTTGATTTAATAATGTTTTCATAGAAATGATGAAAAATATTTAGTTGTGAATAATTTTATTTAAATCACTTGAATGTTGATATTGTTAAGTTCTGAATTTGAGCCCCCCTTCTTTACTTTGTTGAAACATTGCGAAAAATTCTTGTTACAAATTTTAAGAAATCCTTGTTCTTTAAATTATAAAATTATAAACATAATGTTTTACAGTTGGTTTTTTATTTGTCGAAGAAAAGCATCCCATGCAGACTGTCAATTCTAAGGCACCGGGTTCAATCCCTATCGTCATTTCTGTCTATTAGACTCCCACCAAAGGGTTGATAATCTTAGAGCAATGTGGGGTAGCAGCTCGAGGCTAGAAAAGAATGTTACGGTAGAACTGGAGTGAGGATCGATAGGTGCTTGAGTCGTTCTATATGACTGACGATTGCCCCCTCCCCCCCCCCCAAGGGCTCTCCAAGAGTGGTATGGAAATGTTCATAGGATCTTCCTGGGTGAGAATCAAGATGTTAACAGGTGGTAATTTGGGTCCCGATTGCCATTCCAAGTGGTTTTCTAGATGGCAGCCAAGAATAAATTCATTTTACCTTTG
Organism: Fragum whitleyi; assembly: GCA_948146395.1. Classification (NCBI taxonomy): domain Eukaryota; kingdom Metazoa; phylum Mollusca; class Bivalvia; order Cardiida; family Cardiidae; genus Fragum; species Fragum whitleyi. The sequence goes on along the minus strand of OX411552.1, from coordinate 51,687,183 downwards.
TTACACTAAAGAGGGAGTTTTTTCATTTTGAATATTTTTGAGAGTCTAAAACATGAATATTTTGCGTTCTGGTACAACCCTTTATACGTTAGATTATTTTGAAGATCCAAACTTCCGAAATTGGAGATGGCAGCCACTTCTAGATAAGAATTTTGCTATTTTTCCGATGAATGTATTGAGATAAAATTGTTCACCATGTACTACACAATAGAGTGCTATGATATTGTTGACATGACCTTCCCGAGTTCAAATAAAGTTGTTAACATTAGATATTAAGAGTCCCGTCGGCCTTCCTTGATGTTTTCTAAATGGCAGACAACAAACATATTGATTAACCAGGAGGCATTATATAGGCACCATTTGATTTTAAATTATATTTAAAGACCAAATACGTGTATATTTTATGTTCTTGGAATGATATCTATTAGTTAAAGATAATTTGGATATCCAAACATCCTTCATGAGAGATGGCAGCCAGTTAAAGATAGAAATTTTGCTATTTTCTGTTGCATTCTATGTAAGATGGGTGGTCACCATTGGTGTTCTAGTTACAACCTGAAAGAACTAAAGTCTATTTGAAGATCAAACATCTTGACGCTCATTCTCACGAGAATTGGAATTTTGGGGTTCTAAAATATCAAAAAATGGAAATCATAGTACCCCTCCAAATTTTCTAAAAGCAGATGAGGTAAACATCAACCTTTAATGATGTGAAATATTTTATACTACATCTGAAAGGTAAAAAAGTTATTAAGAAGCGTGTAATTGTCTTATTTTGGCGTTTTTCATAGTAATATTAAAGTAAAAAAACTAAAAAAGTATACTTTCTTCTTTTTCCACACTATTTTCTACTTTACTGAATGGTTATTTTTCAAATTAAATCCAAATTTTCGCCTGCAAAACCTTTGAATTTGGACAGGTCCAAAACTTTGTAAAACAGGAAAGGATTTAAATACGTCGAGAAATCAACTTGAATACATATCAAATGAAAATGATGAATTAACCTTCTTTTTCATTGCAAAATTGTGATTTTCTATTTGAATACTTGAATAAGGTATATTGTGTCGAAGATTACACATAAGTTATCGAGTGTAGTTTAAATGATGACCCAAAGCACAAAAACCTATTAAATTGTAAATAAAATCATGTTTGGTTGAAAAATTATGACTCATTGAAAGAAATGGTTTTTGGTGTATAGTCTCTCTTAAAAAAGGAGAGAAAATCTGAATATGAAAACGATTGTAAGTTACCTTTTGAACATCAAAGTTTCTTTGAATATATACCGCAAAATTACTTGTCTATGGTTGAATACTTATGCACATCGCAAATCTAGGTTGACCCACTCAAAAGGATTTGTCATCACTTTCAGCATCGACTTTTTGCCCAATTTTCACTGTGTCGAAGATTACAGTTTCTCAAACACGCAAAATTGTGCAATTCAATGATGGCCCGTTGAAACTTTTATTTCTCAAGACTAGGAATGCTGATTAAAAACAAATAATAGCTGTACCACCGTGAAACACCAATTGCAATGAAATATATACACATGGTCTCGAAGATTACGAAAAGTTATTCTTGCAGCATTTAAAGGAAGGGGATAAGCTTTACACGTCATAGAAATGTTGTTTTGTAATTTTAGGTGCCATAGGGAGGGATATCTGGTCCATTTATATGTTTCGATTGAATTTTTTCGTAGGCATTAAAATTCGGTATCAAATATTACGGTCTCGATGATTACAAAACGCTATTCTTTACAGCATAATTAACACACTGAACGTCGTATGCAGCATTTCTCAGTGTTAATTGTTTATACCGGTTATGTTACATGTTTTGATGCTCTCATACGTTATGAATTTGTTGTGGAAGATATTAAAAAATCTAGTATCGAAGATTACATTAGTTCATTGCAAGAAGACCCCCTTCTCTTAATGAACTGGTATAAGGAATTCTGTGTCAATTTCTTTATTATAATTGAAACGCAATATTTTTTAAGCATAAATTCAACATGCTAGGGAATAGAAATTGTTCAATTTTGGGGCTTTATTCCATCAATTTAGCCCCTTGAAAGTCTCGGCATCGAAGATAACTTCATAATTGCTATTTCCTGCGACACTAGGTTTTGGCTCAAAAATTTTTGAAATCGGCCGATTCGGTGCACGGCACGTTTTCTAGAGGTAAAGGACATGTGTACGATATGTTTGAAAGAATATCTTTGTTCTAAAAATAGGCATCTTGACCCAATGTACAAGCAAAAACCGTCAAATGAAAAAAGCGACAGTATCGAATATTACAAAATACACTGAGTGAGAATCAAAAATCATGTAATCGTTGTTTTGTGTCCCGACTGCCATTCTCTAGATGGCAGCCCCCCCCCTCCCCCCCCCCCCCCCCCACAAAAAAAAAATGCTTGAATTACATAAGAATCATTATGCAAAAATTGTTTCACATTTAAATTTATTTTAAGGACCAGACACCTATACTAAGCGTTTAAGCTACTATTCTTTCAGTAAATGTCGAAATTGAAATCCCAAAATACTGAATTTTAAACATGAATTTCATTCGGGGGGATGTGGGAGGGGTGAATAAATTTATCAAGTTTATTATTCACAAGATAGAATCATGCATTAATATTAATATTTGGTTTATTTGGTTTCACCTGCTGGTAAAGATTTTCAAACTTAACGGAAAAAATATCAGATTTTTTTAAAAATTTCCTTCTTGGTTATCTAGGGCTAATTTGATGTTCCCAAAATTCTAGAAAGCGAGACGGCAGCCAGATATTAATACGAATATTTCATATTTATTTAGTTCGATGTAGTAATACATGTACTTTCAAATGGCGAACGGAAATGTCCAATGAATTGAATAAATATAAAAGAATCCGAAACAAATCTGCAAATGTTGCTTATTTCAATATCTTAAATTTGCTTAAATCTTTTTTATTCAAATTCCTCTTGAAGGGCTCAGCAATGCTAATCCTTACGTAGCTGATACATTTAGAAATTCAAATATGAATTTGTAAAGGACGTTTTACCTAGCATTAATTTAATTATTTTTTTAAAATTTCGCCACAATTTGACCATATGGATAATTTCCCTTTATCGTATAATTCCAAAACATTTCTTTATTATTGCATGGAAATGTAAATCTGGATTTATTTGTTTTAAATAAAAAAACGTGAGTTCTGTTTTAAAATACCTCATTTAATCATTCAGGTACCCTAATGATTGTGTTAAGAATAAATTGTATTATTGGATTATTATATTCATTTTTGTATGAAATGTCGTCTGATCGTGTGAAAAAATACCCCCTTTTAACATTGACCCTTCTTGTTCTGCGAAACACGGCCGGACATATCATTATCTTGTTTGTATAATTATAATGATTCGTATATATGATTCGTCTATGTTGTATAATTATTTTAAGTACCCGGGCGAACCGTCCTTGTATATATGGATATTCATATCATGAAGTATACTTCGAAAGTGTCATCGAAAACTACCCTTAAAGACAGTGACTATAAAGCATCGACAATTATGTGCTACGATTGTCCCATGGTCAGGAATATTATGTGAAAACTTCTTGATGAGAAACGCGCGAAATCGTCATTTTAACGACGTCATGGTAACGTTCATTCTAAACTGAACATTAAAAACAAACACCATTGAGATCGCGCTAATACAACGTTTCCCAATATCTGTGCACTTATCTCAATAATGCTATTGTCTTCTTCCACCTAATGTTGATAGTTCATAACTCAAATTTTCATATATAAAGTACATGTATTACGCTGAACCAGATACTTGATTGGGAAAACAAATTTCCTCCATCTTGAAACACAAGATACGCTCGTCACACTGGATGGTGAATAGAAGGATGGGGTTTAAATAAGTCTAAAAATTAACTATACCAGTTAAGCTAATCATATATTATCCAAATACTTTTTAGCTAGACTTTTCGAAGAATGGGAGGGGGGCTATTCCGGTCACCCGGGTGTCGACGTCAGCGTCTGTGTCGGCCTCGGTTAAGTTTTTACGTGCAAGTCTTTAAAATCTCTGTTTCTATTCAAGCTTTTGCTTTGAAACTTTGCACATGCTTCTGTGACCATAATATCAGCCTTTAGACAAAGATTCAATAGTCTGATATTGAATTTAGTGGAAATTTAACCCTTTTCGGAATTAGAAATCTAAGTTAAGTTTTTACGTGCAAATGTTGTACATCAGTTATATCTTTTATTCTAGTAAAGCTTTTACTTGGAAACTTTTCACATGCTTCTTTGATCATAATAACAGCCTCTTGACAATGAAGAATTACGCTCCAAAATAGAAATAGCAAATGCGTTAAAGGAACAAACAAATAAAAATGTACAGTCGCTGGAACACAAATGCAACAAAAGAGACGACAAAGGATCAAACAAACAAAAAACGCACCTATAATAATCATAGATGAAAATAACATAGACAACAAAGAAGATTCTACCACGGAAAAATTAAATTTGATATTCACAGACCTAGAAGATGTGTTCGTACCAGGCTGCATGACAAAAACAGCAGACCTTTAAAACACATGCAACAGTGGACAGAGTATCCAAAATGACCCATACTCACAAGTAGTGGTGGGCCAGCGCTTAACACAAACAGCGGGCATACCCACAACTGATGCGAACTTTGATCGCCATGAAAACGTTATGACAAAAACAGAAAAGGAAACAAACAAATCAGTCCAAGATATATGTAACGATAGACAAACAGACATCGCAAATAAAGTAACCAACAACAAAAACAACGTGCAACACAATCAGCATACGCACAATAAAGCCAGGTTCGGTGGTGCGCCGAAACGTAAACAGTGAAATATATCGTGTAGAGAGTAAAAATATTTCCTTACCAGATGATGTCATTCTAAAACCTTGGAATCACGTGAAAGTCAAAACTTATAATAAAAACAATGAAAAACTGAACATTGTACCATCGACGTTACAGCACGGATTCTAGAAAAATAGATAAACAATAAAATACCATTGATTGGCATGACTATAATACAGATAGAAACGATGATAACGATGATACAAATTAGAATCAAACTATGACTACAATACTTTTATGGACCAGCAGAAAGATGTAAACATTGTTTCGCATTTAGAAAATACGCATATTCCATCGTTACCGCGTTATGAAGAATTTTCAAAGGAAGAAATTTCGAAATCCGTCAAATGAGAGAAAATGTGTGGCCTAGATGGCATATATAATGAAAATCTTATTTATGGAGGTTACAAGTTTTTCATTACATTACCTTATTATTCAATTTAATGTACAGTATGGCTTATGTCCCCTTAACAATGAAACTTGGAACTATAATAACCTTGTAAAAAGGTAACGGGAAACGCAAGGCTAGCAGCTATTGAGCATTATCTTCAACAATTCTTTAATTATATGAGCGCGTGCTTTTAAATCGGTTAGAAGCTAACATAACGTAAAATTAAATCCATTACAAGGTGGAAAAAAATGAATAGTTAAATGACATCCTTCGTAGTAAATTGAAGCGTAGATTTTTGTCGAGAAAATAACACTTACGTGTTTCTTAGACGCCAAACAAGCCTTTGACAAGGTCTGCCACAATGGTTTAATTTTCAAATTACACTGATACGGAATAGACTTCGTATTACTGAATGTAATCGCGATGCAAAGCAATATGTACAGTCGAGTTCTCTTTTGTGACTATTAATCGGACTGGTTCCCCAGTTCCCCAATTACAGGGAACCAGACAAGGCGGGTCTGGTCCCCGTTCTTGTATTTATTATACATAAATGAGTTATTAGAGTTATTATCTAACAGTCGGCTAGGATTTAGGATAGATAACTACGATCTTTGTGCACCGTCGTTTGCAGATGATATGACTCTCTCTACTCTCCTTGTCGCGAAATTCTTTACAAGCAATGTTAAATATCTATTTCTCATACTCGTGTAAATGGAGATACCAATATAAGGCAGACAAATGTTTTATAGGTGTTTTCAATGAATTTAAACATGCATATAAAAAGAGATCTAAGGTCTGGTCCATTGGAACACCGCTGAATCGAAAGAAATCACTCATCTGGGTGTTTTCTTAAGTAAATACGATGATTATAAGTCTTCTTTAAGTAAATTTTATTCTAATAAGAATCGGCGCACCTTCTTTGCCTTTTGGCTTTAGTAAGTTTTGCCTACACAGCTTAAATCCATTAACAAGTCGTAAAATATATTATTCCATGGTTCTTCCAAGGACCCTTTTTGGTTCCGAGTTCTTGATAATAAATGCAAATTCAGATCGCCTTGTATTAGAAAGAGCCCATCGACTTTGTCTTAAACATATAATGGGGTTGAATTTAAGGTCAAGAACAGATATTGTATTAGCAACGATTTGATGTTTATCCATAATGTCACAAGTTGAAAAACGGAAATTGAATTTCCTTGGGCAACTATGTCATCTCAAAAATGATTCTGCAGCAAAACATATGTTCTTAACTCGCTTGTTTTCTTATACAGATTCTTATACAAAGAATGTTTTTATACACGAAGTGTCAAATTTTTTAATTCAGTATTACTGTGTCGACACGCTTAATTCATATACTAATGAAGGAGCATTTCCCTCAAAGTCAATGTGGAAACATCTTTATTTGCCACAAATTTATTATCATTTATGTATAAGAATGGGATTCCAATACTCAAAAAGCATATCCAACCATTCTTTGACAATCCTTTTATATGGAGTTTTGCAAAAAAAAAATGCCCAAGTATGCTTAAATATTGTTTTTCCGTAGCCCGATTAGTAGCCTTTTTGGCTCGTTCGTTAAATCTGAATGTTCGAATTGCAGAATGCCGTGTGAAAACATTGATTTCACTTCCCATATTGTCATAGATTGAGTTTCTACTTGAAATGTACGGTCTTCGTTTTTAAACATAGTAAGAGTAATATTTGGACACGATTTCGTTAATGTTTTGTTTAGCTTGAACAGAATTGATTATATAAAGGCATTAATTGGGCTATCATTTATTCCCTTAAGCGAGGACGATCATGAACGTTTTTTTTTTAAATTTCCTAAAGGTTTTTTCACCGTGCCTGGAACGAATTTCGCTCGCAAATTGCAGCTTAACTATATTTATTTATCTATCGTGTAATATGAACTATTCACCCGTGAAGTCATTTTTAATTTTATTATTTTTTTTCGTGGCTCATTCCGTGTTTCTTATCCATTCAATTTTCATTTTTATCTTTCCTCTTCTCTTCTTTTCCCTTTATAATAATCTATAAATAGCAAGTCTTCTTCCATATTCTCCTTCTATAGATACTCATTGTTAAATATCAATTTCTTTATTTAGACTTTGGGCTTCTGGGACCCCTGTTCCCCCCCTCCCCCCCCCCCCCCCCAAGGGGGAATTTTATACACTATGATTGTCTAAAAGGTACATGTATAAGCAACATTTTAAAACATGTAAGCACTCTGGCGAGTGGGACTTTTGTAAGATACGTTACTTTGATCCTTATTAGATGCCACATCTTGCTCCCATTCTGTGAAAGTCTTTGGGCAGATTGCGATTTTTAGTCCTATCTCATACATGATTCTTGAGTATGAGAGATTCTTTACTTTTCTGTGCTAAATGGATAGAAATATTGCTTAAAAATATTGTTGGAATGGTTTTTTTCATTTATTTTGTTAAACTATTTTCACAATGAAACTGTCTCTTATCATCAGTAGTAACGTATATAACTAGTGTTTTATTCTAAACATGTGAAAAAAGTCTCAACCATAGAATAAACCATAAGCTGCCTCAACATTGTGTTTGGAAGCTGCCTTTACATTGTGTTTGGTGCATTTCCTTAAACTATGATAGCGGCTCAATAATAAGCATACCTATAAATAAGGGGTAACGTATTTTGCAAGATTTAAAACGACAATTAGTCTTGAAATGATTAAATTTTTATATTGATGCCTTAAAAATACTTTAAACAGTTATGGTTTATAGTTGATTTGGACAATGAGGGATTTTACAACAATTGCAATCAGATGAGGTATGAATTAGCCTATTGTAATTGATGGGTAAATTGGCTACTTTAGAGTAACATATTTTGCAAATAGCTTGATGGCCACTGCATACAAAAAGAACAGAGAAAATCTCACAAAGAACAGAAGCTTATAGAAAAACACAGTAAACACATTCAGTAGAGCATTGATGAATATAATCTCGCAAAGAACAGAAGCTTATAGAAAAACACAGTAAACACATTCAGTAGAGCATTGATGAATATAACATTTCTTTTGAATACATTAAATAGAAATTTAAATGTAACGTATTTTACTCCCATGCATTATTTGTAAGGGCTATATTTTTCAAGTCATAATAGAAATGGGCTTCAAATACCTTCAGAATCACAAATATCATTAACAAAACACAATATCATTTATTTTTTTTTTACTAAATTACAGGTAATTTCTATGACAAGACATACAACTAAAATTGTTATATGAAAATTTTATGGGTCGGTTCCACTTTAAAAATTAACGTATCTCGCATTTGCCCCAGTGGCCAGACTGCTAACAAGTTTCAAAATGTTCAATATTGCATCGACTTTTAGAAAAGCATTGTTAACAGTCTTCCCAATGGGGCAGCTATGGAAAATCCTTTCTATCTATGTGCCTTTCTTTGAAATTCAAAAGTAATTTGTTTGAAAATGTTCTACATACCATGGACTTTTAAATATTATGATCTACAAAATTCCCCCTGGAACCCCTTAGTCCATGAGCCAGAATGGGTTTTGTCCCCCCCCCCCCCCCCCCCCCCCCCAGCGGCAATTTTGTAGACCATATTTTTCTGAAAGTCCATGGTATGTATAGTCCGGCAGATATAAGGCTGGACCTAGTAGTGTAGTATTGAGTTTTTTTCTTGATTGATTCTGGTAGTCAATGCATTGCACATCAAGAATCTGACTGATGACATCTTGTCATCATTGAGCATTTTGAAAAAATCGAGATGGCAGCCAGGGCTATTGTAAAATATACAAAATGGCCATTATTCTGATATATTTATATTTCTGAACTGAGCTTTTTCAGTTATTCTTGTCATTTATATGCTTATTAGAAATCACAAATAAATAAAATCTAAATTTGAATCTAGATTTGTAATCAAGATGGCAGCCAAGTGGAATACTGGATCAGTAAACAATGTAAAAAGCCGTTATATGGCAGTCTTAAACCTCAGAATACATTGTAGTTTCAAACATTTGGTTCAGAGGTTGAAACCATTTCTTTTTTGAAAATCAGGTAAAGCAATCTCATCATCCGATTTGAATTTTTTTTCAGAAAATGAACTTGGCAGCCAGGAAAGCAGAAATGCGAATTTCTGCTCAAAATAATTATTTAATCTGAAAGATTTTTTCAGACTAGTTTTAGCATTTTTCATTGGTAGATTTTTGTAGCCAAAGTATTAGATGTGAATAATAATACTGATAAAACCCGGTAAACATTGATTATTTTTTTAAAAAATGAAGATGGCAGCCAGGGGTTTCATTTAATATACATGCTAATCATAAGCATGCTATCTACATGTTTCTTTACACATCATTTCACATTTTCTTAGCTAATAAGAACTGGAAAAACCAAAATAAACATGCTCAAATCATAATATAAATCTAGAATTGTAATCAAGATGGCAGCCTATTGGGATTCTGAAAGTCATGTTAAGACCAACTAGAACCCTTCAATAACTTTTGACATTTAATTCCCACGTAATTTGAACTGCAAATCAATTTTGAAAATATGCCCATAAAACCTACCCCCAATTTGAATTTGTTTTTGAAATTGGAAAATGGCAGCCATGAATAATGACTGTGGATTTCCACAAAACAACAAATCAATCTTAAATCTAATAAGAATTTTACTCAACAGTTTTGCTGATTACATGCCCTGCCGAATTAGGTGACAAAAAGACTGCCTTAGATAAAGCTAAAATTGATTATAATTATAAGGATAGCATCAAAGTGCAGGTTTAACTCTTTATAAAAATGAAAGGCCATAACAGATGATATAAAAAAGGCCATTGAAAAATGAAAATATGTTCTTCTAATGTGAATTTACACCTGAGATCAGACTTATTTGAAACTTGGATTGATGGCAGCTTGTACTATGTGTAATTCTGTTGTAAAAACCAAGATAGAGGTCAGAAAGGATAAAATAATGTATTTCTCTAAATGAAACAAAGTTTATAAAAGACCATTTGCTTTTAAATATTCAAGATAGCAGCCACAAATGAAAAAAAATATAAAAGTCTTTTTGGTATCAGTTTATTTCCTGCCTTGTACATTGTAGTTGCTCTAGATTTTGCTGTAGAACTTCAGTTTTAGAAATGCAGACTATTTATCGGAATCTTGTAATCATGTTGATTATTGTGTAAGCCAATTGACGTAGAATGACACATCCGAACAGAGGAAAAGTTTCAAATGTTTATCACAATTGATTTCTTTTACCTACATGTAGACCATTGCACAGTATTGCAGACTTAACCGTATGAACCAAGGTTCAATCTCCGGCCGAGGTAAATATCATATGAACATGTGTCCACCGCTGCTCTAGCCAATGCAGTTTAAATACTTAAAGTGGCGGTAAACCCAACTTAAACAAACTCAATTGATTTTGAAGCTTTCACTTCTTAAGATTTGTTTGGTCATTAAGCTTTCTGTCAAGCTTAGATAAACAATAAATTTGAATTTGCAATTAACAAATGTTAATAGTATTTGTGAACATGGAATGGCAGTCAAGAAAGCAATTGATTGAATTGTTCATTTGAACTTCCTTAGTAAGAATCCAGATGTAAAGATATTTTGGGTTCTACCTGTCATTCTGAGTGGTTTCAAGCTTTCCACTAAAGAATGATAAAATTAACTGAAAAAACACTGTCTATGCTTCTTAGAATCTATTGTCTTATTTTAGTAGCCCAAACATCCTTGTTAGAGGCTTTAATACTCATTACAATCATGAAGTGTTGATTTTAGGATCAAAGCATTCTCAATGCAAGATGGTAGCCAGTTTTAAAAACGAAATAGGCTTATATTCAAATACAAGTATAATTTTTGGATCATGAAGGGGCATCATACCTTCCTAAAAGCAATCTTGCGAAATAAGGTGTAGAATTATTCTTTTTGGCTTCTGTAAAGCAGATCCAAGACGTCAGTATGCGTTACCTTTGGCCCGAATGTCATTTCAGGGCAAACTTCTAGCTGTCAGCCCAAATATCTAATGTTTAAAAAACACTATTATAGACACCCTCCCACTTTTGTTTGTCCTTGCGTTCTTTACAAGATCCTTATTAATCATTATCTATTGGAAAATCATGACATCCTAATTGCAAGATGGCAGCCAGTCTTAGGAACAAAAAATGTCTCTGATTTTATTTAAGCCTTTGGATCAGTAAAAGTCACCATTGTCGAAGAATGATATTTATTTGTTCATTGGACCTCTCTAGGTCATTATAAGGACGTTTACATTATATATTATGGAGTATAACTTCATGCCAAATTACAGATATGAAAATTTAAGGAACTTTAGCATAACGATAGGGTAAATAATTCCACTGTCCACATTATAGTGGCTGTCATCTCAAACTAAGAAAAAATATATATAGGCGGATACAAAACGCTAGATGATAAAAAAGGATGGAAAGAGGATACAATTTGGTATTAATAAAAAAGAATTTAGAAAAATTGTGTAAACTCCAATTCACAGTTCAATGTTGCAACAGTTCTGTTTGGCAGCCATCTTAACTGATAACCACAATTTTGTTTATTGATTTTAGTATTTGCCCTATCAGAAGCCGGCAAAGTAGCAGATTAATAGTGATACTAAGTATAAATATAATTTAGTTTGTCATTAACCAAATGGTATTATTTTTAAATCTGCATTCCTGGCTGCCATCTCGAAATTCAGAAGACATTTTACCATTCGTGATGGCGCTATCAATCTTATTTTAAGTATGCTTGAATGCAGCAAAAATCATGTGACATAAGTGAAATTGAAATAATTCCAAAGTTTAGTTTGTAGAACAGAATTGATTGTTTACTAAATGCCGTGTAATTTTTACTATTCGAACCACCATGTTGCCCACAGTAGTTATTGTTTCTTTCATTTTATGGGTCTATTTTATCATAATACTTTAAAATAGAATCTGTACAACAAAACTAAGCTCAGAAACACATAAAACCCTATCACCAAGACACGGCAAGTGGTTACGTGTATTCGTTTTAGGGGTCCTGGCTGCCATCTCGATTTTCTGAAAATGCTCAATGATGACAATGTGTCATCAGCCAGATTCTTGATAAGTAAGACATGGGCTATCAGAATCAGTCAAGAAAAAAACTCTAGGTTCAAGTAAAATATGCCATTTTTCTGCCGGACTAGTAGAGCATTTTGAGACATGTTAGCACTCTGGCGAGTGGGGCTTTTGTAAGATACGTTACTTTAAAGTAGCACACCCAACAAAATTTTGAAAATGAATTTTAAAAGAGTACCCAAAAAATTGAAGTCAAATTGACAAAAAGTTGACTTCTTATACATATATTTGTGTTGCTTATTAACTGTAGGGTCCATTCATGTATTTTTTGAAAAATCTGGTCCTCTTAAGAGTCGTGATATTGCAGTAAAATACGTAACCCTTAAATTTCATAGAAAACAATGAATATAGAAATAAATTGTCTATCCCCTTCTCACTGAGAATTTTGTTAACATTGCCTGTTTGATAGCCCATGGTATATAGAACATTTTGAGACTAGTTAGCACTCTAACAAGTGGGGCGTTAGTGTGATACGTTACCTCAAAGTTAATTACCCATCAAATTTTCAAGACAAGATTTTAGGTTTGTACAGTGAAAAGATGAGTCAAAATGACCAGAAGTGATCTTTTAATGCCAAAAACTATGTTGCTGAAAATTTGTAGAGCAAATTCTTAGTTATATTTTGTAAATAAATCCCCTTGAAGGCATGATATGGTAGTAAAAAACGTAAATTCTTAATTTCAAAGAAAGGTACATAGATAGAAATGATTTTTCCATAGCTGCCCCATTGGGAAGATTGTTAACAATGCTTTTCTGAAAGCCTATGCAATATTGAACATTTTGAAATTTGTTAGCAGTCTGGCCACTGGGGCAAATGCGAGATACGTTACTTTAAAGAAACCAACCCATAAAATGTTCATATAACAATTTTAGTTGTATGTCTTGTAATAGAAATTACCAGTAATTTAGTAAAAAATTAAATTATATTGTGTTTTATTCATGATATTTGTGATTCTGAAGGTATTTAAAGCCAATTTACATTATGAATTGAAAAATATAGCCCTTACAAGCAATGCATGGGAGTAAAATACGTTACATTTAAATTTCTATTTAATGTATTCAAAAGAAATGTTATATTCATCAATGCTCTACTGAATGTTTTGTTTACTGTGTTTTTCTATGAGCTTCTGTTCTTTGGGAGATTTTAATTTGTTTATGCATCTGGCCATCAAGCTATTTTGCAAAATACGCAACTATAAAGTAACCAATTTTCCCATCAATTACCATAGGCTTATTTATATCTCATCTGATTGCAATTGTTGTAAAATCCCTCATTGTCTAAATCGACTATAAACCATAACTATTTAAAGTATTTTTAAGGTATCAATATAAATTTTAATCATTTAAGACTCATTGTGGTTTTAAAAGCTTGCAAAATACGTTACCACTTATTTATAGGTATAATTATTATTGAGCTACTATCATAGATTCAGGAAATGTACCAAACACAATGTAAAGGCAGCTTCCAAACTCAATGTCAAGGCAGCTTATGGTTTCTTCTATGTTTGAGACTTTTTTCACATTTTTAGAATAAAACACAAGTTATATACGTTACTTCCGATGATAAGAGACAGTTTTCATTGTGAAAAATGATGACCAATTAGATGAAAAAAGCTGTTCCTACAATATTTTTAAGAAATATTTCTATAAATTTAGTACAGAAAAGTTAAAAATATTACTTAGAATTGATTCTGATCGCAGCACAGTTGGTAGCACATTGGATTTGGTAGCATATTCGACTCAATATCATAGGTACTAGGTTTCATCAGCCAATACAAACAGGTTGATTATCATTCATCTTCGTTGAATAAGCCGCTAGAGGCTTTAAAAGGATGATGTGATGAATGGAATGATGTGTATGATAAATACAAGGAATTCATGGTTAGGTGGATAAACCACCTTGATAAGTGTTATACAGTTAACATGGCCTGAAAATTCCTTGAAGCATTTTAGCTCACTATTGTTTCCAATTGATTGCAAAGCTCACTATTGTTTCCAATTGATTGCAAAGTACATTGCATGCAATCCTATTTTTGTCAAGAAACTGGGCAATTCAGTTCAATACTGAAAATTTACATGAGTATGACCATATTATGTTCAAAAGAATAGTACATTGCCATATACATTTGCTTTAGCTATCAAAGAGAGTAATATATGTTACATTTAAAAGACCTTTTTTTAGAAAATCAAGCATAATTGCTGCTTCCAAAGGACAATTAGATGCACACTAGTGAAACAAAGATGCTAAAAAGTTGTTTAACTTTGAACTAGATACAAACTATAAGTACTTTTTATGCAGAAAGAAACATATTATTTTAGATGAGGAAGCGCTTCTTTTATATCTTACATTCTGAAACAATAAAAGAATTTTGATAAATTGCTTAAGCAATAGGATTTCATCAATATCAGGTCCTCATTCAAATACAACCCAAGACTTAATTCTTAAAAATAAAAAAATGCATGGTGGGCTTATAAGGGCAATACATGAACAAAATAGTATAAGCCAGTTCTTTTTCTCTGCCAAGAGATAACAGTACGAAGCATCAAATAATGAACAAGACAAAGAACCCGAAAATGAAATGACGTATGAAACTGCTAATGACACGAGCGGTGAAGAAAGTGGTGATGATTTGAATAATGATGATGTTAAGGGATTGCTTCTAGACATTAGGAAACATGTGAAACAAGTGAATAAGAAATTTGATAGATTAGAATTAAAAGTTGAAAACTTGAAAAAAGATAACGTTGAGCTCCGTAAGAAAAATGAAGAACTAACCAAGAAAGTATCATTACTTACCAACACTGTAACGTCGTTTGAGGCCATGGCCCTCGAAAATCGAAAGAAAATGGAACAACTAGAGGCCCAGTCCAGGCGTGAAAATTTGAAGTTCCATAACGTACATGAATCTCCAAATGAATCATGGGAGGAAACGGAAAACAAAATTCGAACATATATGGCTGATGACCTTAAGATTGACCCTTCAAATATTAGCATTGAGCGAGCACATCGTCTCCCTCGCAAATTCACTCCCAGACCGATCATCGCGAAGTTCTTATTCTTCAAAGATAAAGAGACTGTTTTAGCAAGTTATCGAGAATTAGCCAAAGAGAGAAGACAATCACAGGATTACCAACACTCCGTAAAACATGTAAGAGTTACTGAGGACTTTCCGTCACGAGTCACAAAAGCTCGATCAGATTTGTATCCCTTTCTCGTAAAGAGTATCGAAGATGGACACAAAGCGTATTTGAAATTTGACACTCTAGTAATAGATAGTGTCCCGTACGGGTATGATACCAAGACTAAATCGCTAATATGCCTGAAAAAGAAAAACGGAACTCTAGATGATTAATATATTGGCCAAAGCCCACAATCGTTTAATACAAACTGTTTCAATAAATACGCAACACCTAGTCACAATAACCAAATTAACAGTGAACTCAACATTTGTTCTCTTAATATAAGAGGTTTAAGTAAGTACACTTCATTAATTATTGTTCAAAATTTGATATAATTGCACTGATTGAAACTTGGAAAACAGAGGACGAGGGAACTCGAGGTTGTTTATCTGGCTATTTACAATTCAATTTTGTTAGAAAGAAGAAAAGAAACTCCGTCAGAGGTTCTGGTGGGGTTTCCGTTCTTATAAAAGAAACATTGCTCTCAATGGGTAAGGGTAAACGAATATTTAGCGATATGTTAGAATGTGTAGTTATTCACTTTGATCGAACTTTATTCAACACAGAGTTTGATATAATAATGCTATTTACTTATATATCCCCCGAAAATTCTTCTTTGTATGAGGAAGATACAAACGGCATTGATATTTTACAAGAAAAAAACATGTATATTACATCCTTTTACCAGGATGCTAGAATTTTGTTAATTGGTGATTTAAACGCAAGAACAGGTAATCTAGTTGATTTCATTGAGAACGACGAAATTGACTACGTCTTTCGCAATGAAATGAACCTTGATTATCCGAACGATAATTTTTATTTGAAAAGAAATTCAAAAGACTCATTCATTAACAAGTTTGGGCTTTCGCTGATAGAATTATGTAAATTATTTGATATCCATATAGTAAATGGCAGAGTAAGAGATGATATTAAAGGAGAATTTACATGTACAGCAAACAACGGAAAAAGTTTGGTCGATTATTGTATCTTATCAAGCGAATTATTTTCGTTTTTAAATTCATTTTATGTCGACGAAGAAGATTTTTCTGACCATTATCAACTTCCAAAATAATTTCGGTGAATTTTACAATTCGTTAACCTATCCTATTAATGACGCAAACTTGTTGCTAGATCATTTATGTGACATTTTTAAACGATCTGCAAATGAAATGAAAATCAACGAGCGTTCACCTAAGTCTTCTTCAGTAAAAACGAACCCTTGGTGGAACAACTCGTGTGAACAACTAAAGAGAGAAAAGCATACTGCACTTCGTCAATTCAGACGAACAAACAAAAATTCGGATTTTTTGCATTATAAAATCGCAAAGAGTAAATTTAAATCTAAGTGTAAACAAACCCGTAAAGCATACGAAAAAGCTAACAGAGATAAATTGCTATCAGCACGTGACCAACCAAATTTATTTTGGAAAACTGTCAAACATCGTAACAATGCGCCAAGTTCTTGTCCTTTAAGCTCAACAAAATGGTCAATTATTTCAAGCAACTTTTTTCAAGTGATTACTCCGATTTAAATGGAAACATTTTATCTAATATCGTAATGGAAAAAGATAGTTCAACACTAAATTTACCCATTACTGAAGATGAAATTTATGAAAATATAAAGAGACTTAAAAATAATAAATCTTCTGGGCCGGACGGTCTTTGCTCCGAAATGATTAAGCACACCGCCAGTATTATTACACCACTGCTTACAAACATTTTCAACGTCATTTTCAACAGTGGAATATTTCCTGAATCTTGGAGTCAAAGTTTAATTGTCCCTGTACATAAGAGCGGTCCGTTAATAGATCCCGGAAATTATAGGGGCATATCACTCATAAACAATCTAAGTAAAATTTTCATTGGTATTCTCACTGAAAGGCTAACAAAGTGGACCGAAACAAACAGTATAATCCATGAAGAACAGTCTGTATTTAGAAGAAATTATAATGTTATCGATAACTCCTTTACTTTACAAGCATAAATCCAAAAGTATAAATACTGGTTAAAACTAATTACAATGCCGAACCCCCGATATCCGAAACAGTGCTATAAAATGCTTCGAAAACTAGACGAATCGGGTAGGATCACTTGGGCAACTAAAATTAAATTTTTACTTTTCGAGAATGGCTTTGGATACGCATGGGAGGTAGACGAAGTGGGAAATAAAGAATCTTTCCTCAAGTTATTTAAACAGCGAATACTCGATATTTATCTTCAAAAATGGCGATCGAACATAAACGAAAGTACCAAAGCTCATTATTACAAATCATATAAAACAGATTTAAAACTAGAAACATATTTAAGTATTGATTTGTCTTTTATATACAGGCGTAATTTAGCAAATTTTAGGTGTTCGAATCATAACTTAGCTATTGAGATAGGAAGAAGAGAAAAAACGGAAAAACAATATAGATTCTGCAAATATTGCTTAAGTAACAACACCTACTCGATTGAAGACGAATACCATTTCATGCTGGTCTGTCCTTTATATAACGATTTAAGAAAATTATGTTTTCCTAACAAATGGTCTAAACAATTTCCAACTAATTTCTTATTCAAAGACATAATGAAATGCCAAAATAAGAGTAATATCTACGCCCCAGCAAAGTATATAACTATCGCTTTCAAAAGAGACAAGAGTTTGTTGAAAATTATATAATGTGTTCTGATATTTGATCCATTTAACTTTTCTTTTTCTTTTTACACATAAATCTTTCATTGCTATCTGGTAAAATTTGTAAAATTATGTATTACTTATGTAAAATTGTAATGTATTATGGGCCGGAGGCCTTATAGTATGGAATAAAGAATTGAATAGGTGAAAATGTGTAAATGGCTGGTGATTTAACACTCTATTTGCATTCCTGTTTGACATTGCTGGCTGACTTGCAATATATATGTACATGCAGTTAGTGTTAAAGTAGAGAAAAGAATGGAAGAATGCCCATTCTTATTAATATACTAATGTTCTTCGGCATAACTCTCATGTTTTTTCTCATGTGCACAAGTACGAGACTCTTCTGGTAACCATTAGGGTTATATTCTTACCACTTGGCAAACATTCAAGACAAACAATTGGAAAAGCACGCAGTAAATAAAAAAAATCCATCTTAATCAAAGAGAAACAATGGTTTTGACTTAAATGGCCTCAGTATTGACACTGAAGTGCAATTAAGATAATTGCGACTTGTTTCATACTAATGGTAACATACTCTACTAAATTATGACCATCGGTATTCTGTTTCAAAACATCTAAAGGCAACGAATAAACCAATGCACGAAATAAGGGATAAATGATATACATGCTTAAGTAACTAAGTAATTTTGAAAAAAGTTTCAATTGATTAAAATCTTTTAGCTGTCATGCTGCATTGTGTGATTGATAGATATGTAATTGCGCTGAACAGATATTTCCCTATGATGAAATTAAACAACAGGTATAGTACGACATACAAAATACATATCCATATCTATCAAAAAAACAGTATTTTTATTGAATATTTTTCAAGATATTTTTAATTTCTAATTTTAAATGATTATTAAAATCTGTGCTGATTTAGAAGGGTGTAGGTTTCTCGATTTCAGCAATTGGATATACATGTATTAATGATTTGGCTATTTCAAAATCTCAAATCTTGTTATCAAATTGTTTAATTTTGTGAGATGGGATACTACAAATGATACTTACTTCAATTTGTATGATTTATCACTTTACACTAAAAGACAATATGTAAAAACTAGCATTCGATAAGAATTTCCTTCGTGGCTGTTCAAAGAAATAACATTGACTTCTCAATAAAGGTCTAAATTTTAATACCATTAGTGGTAGGGGATTTTTGATCTTTTGTTGGTCATGCATTTGCCTTCAGTACTGATGCATTTTTTAAGAAACAGAACTGAGAGCTATAAATTCAAAGAATTTTAACCCTGATTGATAAAAAATAGAACACTTTAAATAGGTTTTGGTAAAACAGTTTGAGGTAACGTATGTTACAACTTTCCTTCAGAGACATAAAGCATTTGTTGTTATATTCTTGTTTTATTATGCATGATCAGAGTAGTAAATTGCAGCTGTCATTCTCCTTTTTACTGTTTATGAACGACATATGAAATTACATCGTATAAAGGGTTTGAAAGGACATGTGCTCAAGTCTTTTCATTTCTACGCATAAAACAAATAATATGCAAGCCAAAATAAACTATGTAAATATTAATTCATCATATTACCTTGTGAATTTTGCCAACAAGTCTTGACTTTGAATATTTTTGGCGCCCAAAAGCCAATATCTTTATATAGGCGAATATTGAGAATCAATTTTGTAATTGTTACGTATATTTCACGTATTTTCTTGAATCATATAGGACTCTGTGGATGTTTTATATCACTCATACTCAAGAATCATGGATGAGATAGTACTAAAAATCGCAATCTGCCCAAAGAATTTCACAAAACGGGAGCAAAATGTAGCATTTAATAAGGATCTAGGGTGGGTGATTTCAAAGTAACGTATCTTACAAAAGCCCCACTCGCCAGAGTGCTAACATATCTTAAAATGTTGCTTATACATGTACCTTTCAGAAAATCATAGTGTACAAAATTCCCCCTGGGGGGGGGGGGACAGGGGTTCCAGTAGCCCACCTGGAACAAAACCCATTCTGGCTCGTGGACTACTAAGGACGAATTGGTATTCCAGGACGTAAGGTAGGTTCGAGGCCACTCGATAAAGTGAAGATTTCTCGAGGAACAGCGATCAGTCCTTGAACGCCATTCAATCAATGGTTTTAGAATACCAATCAAATATAAAGCAGTATTGGACAGCTTGTGAAATGGGCGATTTGTGCAAAAACGAAAAAAAAAAAAAATGTTACAAAAAAAAAGTATCCCCGACTCATGTTTCAGAATGGAGCAATTCAAATTGAAATTTGACTGATTTACACCTTATTTTGAGTTGTGGACCAACAGCTAGCACTGGCCTCGGAATAACATGCAGTCTCTGGGTCGCGGATAAGGAAAAATCTACGTATAGTATGCGACCACGCAGCGATTGCGTTCGCAAGAATAGTTGCTTGTATTGTTTTCTTCGGAACCGCGAAATATCATAGTATATCGACAATTCCGAGAAATAAGCTGTATTCGTACTGCGTTCAGGATGAAAATATTCCTGAAATGTTACAAAATTACACCAACGTTCCTATGTGCAAAGCGTCGTACAATAGATAAACATATGCAAACGTTAAATTGCACCCTGAACACAGGCAATCGGATTTACTTATGTGAGTATCCAATCACCATAGACAATTTTTGGCTTTGCTTCATAACGATTGATTGAATGGAGTTTACGCCGCTTTCAACATTATTTCAGTTATATCGCGGCGACTGGAGCACCTAACAATGGTTTCCTGGTATTTCTCTCACCAGTACAACCACCACATTCTTTCCTAGCCTCCAGCTGCTATATCACAAAGGTCTACTTATCAACCCATTGATGAGAGACAAATTGTCGGAAAGAATGAGTGCCTCCGTCGGGGTTCGAACCCAGGACCTCTAGATTGACAGTCCGACGCGCTACCAACTGCGCTATGACGGCGGCCCTGCTTCATAACGAGAAACATATGGGAAACATATGGGACCAACATTGGCTTAAAAATACCCATCAGGGACCCATGTAGTACCCAGATTTTGATTTTATGGGTCTCATATGGGAATTATTTAGGACCAATAAAACATTAATATACTTAAAACTTATGTTTGGAAATGGCTTGGAATGTCTTCGAAAACTCTATAATGCAACATGAACACATATGCTCTCACCAAACAAAAAGTTGTAAGGAGGTCCAATCTAAACAATTCAAGTTCTTCCATCGTTTATGCAGCATGCGATACTTTATCCAAATCTGTTTTGACTTTAAATTTCAAAAGGTCTTTATGGTAACAAATTTACTCCATAAATGTCCTCCAACTTTGTAAAATCAAGAGAAATGCAAAACGTGAAAGTGCACACTTTCTTATGGAACTAAGTATATTTACCCATCATGGTCCCATATGATTCCCATATTGTTTTGTTGTTCTTTAATTTGAAGCATTTTTGACCTGTATTGGGTATTCATGATAAAAGCAAACATATCTGTTAAATTTGCACAATGTAGATAGATCCTCAAATCCTTGATGTTAACTTCAAAAGCATTTTAATGATGATTCTTTTCATTATCAAAATCGTGTTGTTTGCTTTTTTAAAGTGAAATTCCGCATGAAAGGGGGACAGCATTTTGAACAGTTCGTATCCAAGTGACTCAAAATTTTCTGAAGTTAACTCGACTTACTGAGTCCTCAGGTCAGATTTATTAAAGGGACCAATACACAATCAATATTATTGGCAATGATATTGAAGCACTATGAAGAACAATCTGGGGACGGAGAAAAATATCCAACATAGTAAATCAATACTATTGGCAATAATTTTGAAAATGTTTGAGATACTTATAAAGACAGACCGCTGATGTTACTAAAAAATTAACATACCGATCAAATCAGCCATTTACAATGATGGGCTGTGTTGATTACAGAGATTCATTTCAAACTTTTTTGTTGAGGTTAAACAATGCGGGGAATCACGTGACCACCATTGATATTAAACATGAAAAATGGCGAAATGTTAAATGTGCCGAACATTGCTTATGCAAGCAGCAGTGCTGATATTTAAGTTGTTGGCTCATTTCCGTGTCCGTTTCTACTAGGGGCATTAGTAATTGATTTATAATCAGATTTTGACACATAGGTTACTATTTAATATCCAATATGACAAAACCGTAATGTAAACTTACTTGCTTGTAGTTCATACTTTCCAAAATGTCGTTTGCAATTTCAAAGAAACAACTCTTCGCTGCTAATAAATAAACGAAAACAACAAACTTTTATTAAAAATTAATAAGACAAATTTATTTCTAGTGGAAATTCAAAATAAAATCATAGTTATCAGATTAAAAACAATTGCCTGTGGTTCAAGAGCATATTTTGCAAACAGCCGTCTGAAATTTCAAAGAAATCGCTGCTCATTAACAAAAAAACTATTTTTGATTATTTAAACAAACAAGTTAATTAGACATAATTAACCGTTCGTCCGTCCGTCCGTATTTATAGACACTCAATCTCGCTCTATCCTTGATTTTCGATTTCGGTGCAAGGTTGTTTCGAGATGCTTTCATAATACTCAATTTCTATATCTATCATGAATGATCAAGCAGTCCTTTTATTCACTTTCGAACGTTCTAAAGGAATTCTTAATCGCTCTATTCACTTCATACATGCATATGTTTATATGGATCTCTGCGTGCGTGTGATTTTTTTCGGTTGAGTGAGGATGCATTTAGGTGCGTTCGTGCGTGCGTGTGTGGGTGTGTGTACGTGTGTGTGCTACTGTTCGATTTAATTATTTGTATCATTTTGTTCATTGTTTTCTGTTCAAAGCTCGCCCCTGTGGCGGAGAAATAAAGAATATATAATCAAAAAGTGATAATAATATCACGCGAAAAAGGGAAAATCCCTGCATTCAAGATGAAAATGTTTGTGACACTTTTGCAAAATCGTGCCCCACTCTGCACGTGAACTTACGTACATGGCGAAGTAATTTTCTCAACTGTTCACAGACTGTTTCACTTCCTGAACGCATGGCAGATCATAAATGAAACAATTTTGACCCCTGTTGTATCTCATACTAAAGAAGAAACAGATTCTTATTGGTGGGAAAATTGTTATTATACCATTATAAATTTCTTCTAAAGAACCGATCTAGATCTGCGTCCAGGATGAAAACATTCACAAAATTGCTTGACATATGTTACCCCGCTTTGCACTTTTACTCGTATTCAAAACGGAAACAGTTTCTAATCGTTCCACAACGTCTTTGCATCCTGAACGTTGGACTATTTAAGTTGAATTAAATTGTTTCTGAATTCAGCCACATTGATATTTTTTTTACAATTTTCATCGTACAAAAAGTTACCGAAAAGTAATTGTTTGTCAAGTCGTGTTTTCTCTTGTGACAGAAACTTAAAAACTATAACTTTATATTCACACCGTACAACCGGTTGCAGCGATGACGGGTGAGAGTCAACGATGACAGCATCGGAACATTATGCCGAGGAGACGGTAGGTCAAATAAATTCATTCGTGTAAATAAACGATTGAAGCTTTGGTATTCTAAAGCAGATAAATGATCGTGTAAGTGTTCAGCACTTCTATAGAATAAATCTTTACTCATGTCCCTCCCAAATAAGGCCACAATCATTGATTATTTCGGAGGTTTCCCATGAAAAGTTACGAAATTAGACTTTATGCTCTCATATTTCGCCTATCTCTCAATAAATGCTATTTTAACTTGTACACAGCTGAAGTCTAATCATCCGCCGATATTTCTTCCAAATTTGAAGCCATAATTCAAAAAAATAAACACACAGCGGGTCCCCAAAGACGACATGTAGTAAGAAAAATGTTGCCTCTGTAGACAGTCGGAATTTCACGGGGTTGTCATAGATGACAGAACTGAATTATTTGTGGTTGCCGATGTCGACAGACCCATATTCAGATTCTCGCTTTAAAAAATATGATCATTTTTGGTGTCGTATTTTTCAATAACACATCAAAACAATTTAGATCGACATACATGCTGACATTCATGTCCACTATTTTTCAAATGACGTGTCACATCGAAAAATAATTCAAGGTATTTAATGTAGGATTTCAGATACTCACAAACCAAGAAAAAACAGTTGTGATCAGACTGAATATCTCGTATACGTTTTTTACTTGTAATTCCAGTGACTTAGTATACATTCGACGAGTTAAAAAAGCATCTATATTGAAAAACATAGTTGGCCTGTCTTTCATTATCTTTCGTTAACTTTCGATAATATCCACGAGTTCACAAGAATGATTTTTATTTTAGGTAAAATAAAATCTTGCTAACATAGCCAGGGATCGAAAAAGGAGGATTATGAAAAATCTATCCGTAACTTTTCTTAAGCCTATTTTTATTTTATGTAAAGGCCACTGAGCAATAGGAAATTACTTCATGCAGATATATAAGAAAAGGTGAGAGGGAGATTCGATCTTCGGACCTCTGCACTGCGAATCTCTGACCTTATGGATATAGCTCATTTTCTATTTTGTTATCACGATTAGTTATTTAATGTGACTTGAATGTAATGTTTGCCTCTTTTTGATCCATATAAGGAAGTGGGTTTCGAATACTGAAGAAGGCAAGCAGGAATATTGAATGAGCCACAGGCCAACAATGTTATATATAAACAAATTTGATTACAAATATAAACAAAAACGGCGATTAAGGTCCTAAATCTATTTCCTTATAATAACGCTTTCTAACGCTAAACAATAAAAATGCATAAAACGAAGAAGAAGATAAAGAAGAAGAAGAAGAAGTAGTTGATTAGATTTCCACCCATTAAATCAGTGTATAAAGTCAGGTTCAAATGCACAGTTTGTTATTTTATTTGAACTTAAAACAAAATGTTGGATTATTTTTGAGAACATGAAAAGGATAGGTTTACAAAATTGAAATGCACACTTCATGCGTGAATCACTGACATGCATATCAAATGCTAGAGAAACATGTGTAATTTTTATCGAAGCAACAATCTTAAAAAGGCGCACATGTTCCTCGAAAAAAACTAACCGCTTCTGAAGTTTAGACATTCCAAATCACGAGATCAAAATCCTTTCAATTTGACACTCGGAGAGGGAGTTTTATTAAAATTAACCAATGTTTTTTCGGGATGTAAAATGCCACATGGAAAAGAAATTTCACATTTTACTAAGGCGTTTTTTTTTGGCGTCAGTATGAAATAGAGTGTAAAGGGACACATCACAAAACACATGTTTTGTTACAAGGGTCAACGTAAAACTCCTTTCAAATTGTCCTAAATTTGTCAACTTTGAAAGTTATCGGTCTCTCACAAATGGGTTGATAATCGTTAACCTATGTGAGGTAGCAGCTGGAGGCTAGGAAAGGATGTGATGGCTGTACTGGTGAGAGAAATACCAGGAAACCATTGTTAGGTGCTCCAGCCGCCGCGATATAACCGCAAAAATGTTGAAATCGGCGTTAAACTCCATTCAATCAATCAATTGATATTCCTGCTTACCTTCTTAAGTATTCGAAACCCACTTCCTTACATGGATAAACAATAAGCAAACATTACATTAAAGTAACAATATATACCCAATCGTGATAACAGAATAGAATGAGATATATGCATAAGGTCAGAGACTCGCAGTGCAAGGTCCGAAGAGCGAATCTCCCTCTCACCTTTTCTTATATATCTGCATGAAGTAATTTCCTATTGCTCAGTGACCTATACATAAAATGAAATAAACTTTTAGAAAAGAAACGGATAGATTTTTCATCTTTCATAATCCTCCTTTTCGATCCCTGGCTATGTTAGCAAGATTTTATTTTACCTAAAATAAAAATCATTCTTGTGAACTCGTGGATATTATCGAAAGTTAACGAAAGATAATGAAAGACAGGCCAACTATGTTTTTCAATATAAATGCTTTTTTGACTCGTCGAATGTATACTAAGTCACTGGAATTACAAGTAAAAAACGTATACGAGATATTCAGTCTGATCACAAATGTTTTTTCTTGGTTTGTGAGTATCTGAAATCCTACATTAAATACCTTGAATTATTTTTCGATGTGACACGTCATTTGAAAAATAGTGGACATGAATGTCAGCATGTATGTCGATCTAAATTGTTTTGATGTGTTATTGAAAAATACGACACCAAAAATGATCATTTTTTTAAGCGAGAATCTGAATATGGGTCTGTCGACATCGGCAACCACAAATAATTCAGTTCTGTCATCTATGACAACCCCGTGAAATTCCGACTGTCTACAGAGGCAACATTTTTCTTACTACATGACGTCTTTGGGGACCCGCTGTGTGTTTATTTTTCTGAATTATGGCTTCAAATTTGGAAGAAATATCGGCGGATGATTAGACTTCAGCTGTGTACAAGTTAAAATAGCATTAATTGAGAGACAGGCGAAATATGAGGGCATAAAGTCTAATTTCGTAACTTTTCATGGAAAACCTCCGAAATAATCAATGATTGTGGCCTTATTTGGGAGGGATGTGAGTAAAGATTTATTCTATAGAAGCGCTGAACACTTACACGATCATTTATCTGCTTTAGAATACCAAATCTTCAATCGTTTATTTACAAGAATAAATCTATTTGACCTACCGTCCCCTCGGCATGATGTTCCGATGCTGTCATCGTTGACTCTCACCCGTCATCGCTGCAACCGGTTGTACGGTGTGATATTAGAGATTAACTTTTTGTGGGGTTTTGGCTACCAACCGAAGATAAAGGTAGTAGAACAGTCATAGATCCGCAACATTTCGGCACTTGTGAATTTTTTAGAAAGTTGTCGGAGGTTTCCTAATGAAAATCATTGGAAAACCTCATTTAACACTGTTAAAGTTCATTACTTTTGAAACGTTGTGGAACTATTATAGATCCACTACCTTAACATTTTATTCACGAATACCACAACTATACAAAGATCATGTAAACACATACAGCTAACTCACTCAGTCTATAGAAGACATAGAATCAGAAAATATTTAAAATGAAACACAGAAGTTAAAATAACACACTCGTTGGAAAATCCCACATAATTTCTTTAGATCGTATAACATTGTGCACACTTAGAATACGATATTTCTGAATAGTCTAGGAGGCAAAAAAAATTTTATTACAAAAGAAAATTAAATATTGATTGAAGTTGATTTTAATACAAATGAACATTAGATATTGATATTGCGTAGAGTATGAGATCGGACTCCCCCCGCCCCCCCCCCCCTTCACACAGAATTGCTATTGTTCGTTTATATATACAATCATCTACATGTATATTTTAACTCACTGTTCCAAAATACCACATAAATCAATTATTTTTTCACTATGAATTCTAGGCAATTAAAAAAGATTCGTTGAATGCAGTTTATCGACCATTAATGGCGGGCTGATTTTTTTTTTTTTTTTTTTTTTTTTTTTTTTTTTTTGAATGCTTAACTGAATGAAGAAGATGAGTTTGTATGCGAAAAAATAGAAAAGATTAACCGACCGACAGACCCGTTATCTGTTTGGTTGTGGAAAACGGATTATTTGCACTTACGAGGGTTGTCTGGAAAGTTCGTTGACAGTCTGAACTTCTCATTTACTTCATTTTTATTCTTAATTCTGATGTTAATCGCTACCCTAATTATCACTGACTTCATACCCGAAGAAAAATGTTCAAATATTTTATAGACATGTATATGGCAGTTACCTTAGCAACCCCACCTAGTGATACCCGGAGCACGTCGAAATTATAAACGTTTACCGACAACGATTGAATACTAAAACTTCTTTTTCAAGGTTTATTTCTTTTGAGAATATCAAAATTAACATGTATTTTTATGTCCAATTTATGAGTTTTATATTGTTATATTTTTAAGATGATCGCTTCATAAATACTCGAATGAATGGAATACCAAACGTGCGCGAGATGGGAAGGAAAATGACGCGCCGGCAGACGTTGCGGCGGAGCAGCGTCTAATACGCATTTTTCTTAAGAATCCCGGAAACGCGAAGAAATATACCTCTGTACCTTTTATAACAACTACTGGAAAAAATTGAAAATCCATCTCACCACATAATATTTTTCAGTTGAAAAAATCTATTTGAAGTTATAAATAGTTTTAAGCAAAGCTGCTTTAACGCGAAGTCTGCGTTTTAGCTGGGAACGTCATTATGACGAAAGAACGAAGTTTGATAGTGGTTGAAGAGTCATTCTTCAATGATAAGTGGACAGTTGATAAAGATGATAGTCAATAAACACACTATAGATTGATTTTTTTGTTTACTTTTATTAATTTTTACTTATGTATTTTTTTAGCTATTTATTTTTTTCTTTTATTGAAAAAAAACCACATCTAGATAATTGAACAATACAAATGAGATTTGTGCTTTTTGGTATGGCTTTTAAGAAAACGAATATTACAAGACTACCGTAATTCGGGATACACGTGACCTTAATTTGCCTCAGCTACCAGCATTGGTTGAAACATTGATGGTTAAATTTGTGGTATTTTTAAATTTAGTCGAATTTCTTTAATTTTTGGATTAATGTAATAAGTTGCAAAAGAAAGCGACAAAATTTGGTGTTCATTTTTTTTTCATTGGTTATAAGCAATTCACATTCTTTTCTAAAAGTGGGAAAGGCTTGCTCTTTTATAATCATGACATAATACAATGGGTAGGTTGAAATATAGGCAAATATCGATAAATAATTTTAATTTGTACTTTAATAGAATCGCCCAAATGTGGAAGT
Organism: Fragum whitleyi; assembly: GCA_948146395.1. Lineage (NCBI taxonomy): Eukaryota > Metazoa > Mollusca > Bivalvia > Cardiida > Cardiidae > Fragum > Fragum whitleyi. The sequence goes on along the minus strand of OX411552.1, from coordinate 51,658,239 downwards.
ATTTTTACGTCGACGTCAAAATGTTCGTTACGTCGTTTTACGTCGTAACTCCGCCAAAACTAACATGCTTTACAAAATTCTCTGTAATATCATTATTTTTTAGAAAAATCTCTTTAACAATTTTCATAACGGCTCTTTGAATAATATTGAATATTGGCGTACAATGTTAAAAATCCCTAGATAAACAGTTTTCATGTATTAGACGATGTCTTCGAACTTTCCGGACAACCCTCGTAGTTACGTGATCGTAGATACAATATGTATGTACGTCAAAAATAACTCATAAATAGTAATTTAGCGATAAACAAGCAAGACAGACAGATAAAATGAAGTGTTCCTGAAATTATGAGTTTGTATGAAGTTTTGAGTGGATTAATGTTGATGATGATGGAGACAAGAAGCATATCGTCCACTCGTAGCAGATGATATGCTTCAAATCAGTCTCTTCAAAGTTTGATTGATATTTGCTTTTGTCATTCACGCAAATGGAGATACGATTGCAATTCTACAAAGTGTTCAGTTGTGGTTTTTGGCGAACAAAAGCATTTTAATAGAAGAGTAGAGAGAAAATGGTACTTAGGAAGTGACGAAATAAGAGAGGTTGATAGCTACAAACATTTAGGATGTTTTATTGAAAACTCAGGTTCACTCGTTGACAGTGATAAAATAGCCTATAGAAGGCTAAGTGGAGAAACTCTTTCTATACTTAACTCCGGTAATTTTAGTCCGATATCTCTACGCACCATGTTTACGTCATTAGTTCTAAACTCAGCATTATACGGTTGTGAATTGTGGAGTAATATTTCCCGATCAAGCGTTCTTAAGCTTGAACGTGCACATTCCTTTCGTGTAAAAACAATTCAAAGATTACCAATCAGATGCAATAATGCTGTATCTCGCGCTGCTGTCGGATTAACCACAATCAGTTCTTAAATCGAATACAGAAAAATGATTTTCTTAGGACAGTTATGTAGACTATCATGTCAATAACTAGCCAAAAATATTTTTGTGCATAGAACGGTTAGATACCTTAACGATCATTCGTGTTCCTACCAAGGCTTTATACCCGATGTTTGTAAAACTCTTTTTAAGTACAGCCTTCTTGAATATCTCGAAGCGTATAAAAATCGTATTCCCATCTAAACAAGCCTGGAGGTCTATTGTAAAATGTAAGTTTCTGAGCAATAACGAATCTTCACTACCTCAAAATGTCGACAACTTTATATCTCCTGAACAGTTCGATATTCTATTTTTTTCCAAACGGAGTGAGTAAGCAGTGTGTGGAAATATTTAAATAGCTCTAGCCTTTGTAAAAGTTATGTTTTTCTGCTGCCAAAGTTTTATGTATGATTTGCTCCTTTGACGGTAGGCAAACTTGAAGTAAGTGTCAATTACCCGTTGAACACTTTACCATGCATATATTTTATTGTCGTAAAAATGATGAAACACGAACTCGTCTCTGGAAGTCGTTCATTACGATCACTTGAATCGTCAGATATAAACTTCTAATACAGAAGTGTCCATCTTAACAGTTGATAGATATGCTCGGTGGCCTTGTACAGTACTGTGACAACAACAAGCAAAGTCATCAAGCCATAACTCTTATATACTCAGCTGTTCACAAAATGCTGTAACTATGTAAAATGATTGTTGCTTCAATCGAGTCCCGAGTTCTATAGCAACCCTTTTCTTGAGGTATATGTCTTATGTATCTGTGGTTCTATATATCTATCAGCATCCTATTTCCGCTATGCCCTTCTTCGATATATATACATGTTGACTATAAATTTTGTACCTCTTTTTCGAAGCTATAACTTTCACATTTTATGTTGTAAATACTTAATTGTGTCTAGCATTTGTATTGTATATGTGTTGTTTCATGTTGTAATTTGTATTGTTGTAAAATTGAGCTCTCCTACTATGGAGGTAATAAAAGAATCAAACAATTTATTAGAAATCACCCAGCAATGAAATTTTACATGTAGGATTGGCTTATAGTGCTCAAATAAGATACTTGAATTTATATCTCAAATTGAAAATAGAAATAGCACCTATGTTGTGTGAATCGTACTTTACTTGAAAATAGAGAAGTAGAAGAAGTTTCTTAGAAACTTATGTCTAAAACCATTTGGCCTAGAGCATATAGATGTTGATCGCAAAATGACCATGTGTTCATTACAAAGATACTTGAAATGATCTCCGTTACTTCAGAGAATTCCAAAAGTTCTATCTGTTTCACAAACACCCTCAAATGTCAGCTGGCAGCAGTATCTTGTGGATAAACAAAGTTTTTATTGTCCCCAAATCTAATTTAGCCGATTACAGTGGGATCCTTTACTTAGATTAGATATGTGCTGTAGCTTGAGTGGTTTCAAATCATCTAGTATGGTGGCATATTTCTGCCACGAGATACGAGATAGCAGTATCGTGATAATCTTTGAAATACCACGATGAAATAAAGATCCCAGGAAACTTTATCTTGACCATAAGTATTTTCTTGATAAAATTATTGCGATATAAGTATCTGCTATCTCACTTATTTGACGATTAGTGCCCACTACTGACACCAGGAAAAAGTTATTGCGATAGAAATTCCGACTTCTATAAATAGAAACCCGGTTCGGATGACTTAAGTTAATCGGAAAGACATTTATCTAGTTACAGCCACAGCGATTGTAAGTTTTATGTTCACGTTTGTTTTATCTTGATGTCATTAGTGGGCATAATAGAAAAAAAAAGATACAAGGTACAAATATCATGATAGAATTATTGAGAAAATTTTGACATATGAGATAAAATTTCCTGGAACATTTATTATACCGTGATATTGTTTAAACTATCATGATACTGCTATCTTGTATCTCGTGGCAAAAATATGCCGACATATTCTAGGGAACCATTCAACCTTTAACTTTTATACTTTCGACTCTGATATCTGTTTCCATACTTAGCATTTCCACTCTGCGCACTTGCAGACCAGAAACATGTTTGACGGGACAACATCATGTTTAAGACTGCGCTGTGTAACGAACCATGTGAACTGCTTCGGTTACTGGAAACTTGTCTTTTTTACAGAAACGTTAGGTTTTGTGTGGTTACCAGGGAAGTGTTAGGTGCATTCTGCGGACTAGCCATTCTTAGTTTGCTTTATTGCACAACCCGAATTTCGCGAATGTAAGTGACGCTCAAGGTTGGTATCTTTATTGGCGAAATTACCGAGCTCTAAGTGGTGTACATTGGTGTGGATTCCGAGGTTCAGTAGTTAGGTAGGCCAGTGGCGTTGGGATCGGAAGGTCCCGGGATTGAACCCGGACTAGACCGCTGGAATTTTCTGGGAAATCCCCACGCAGGTGTACAAGTCGGAACACTTTAGAGCCGAAAGCCAAAGTACTGTGGTTGCAAATGGCGCCAAGAATTTACAGCAGGCACAGTGTTACTAGATGATTGAAGGTTAAATGAAAAGTTGCTGCGCGAACCATCGATTTGAAAACAGACTTTAAATTAAACTTTGTAGCTTTTATTTATTGGCTTATCAAACCGATGTGCGACATATGGATGTAGTTCGGAATAAAGTAGTAAAACCTTAATCTAATTGTGTTGGTGGATTTTTTCAATGTAATGCCTGTTGTCAATAAGTAGCTTTCACGTGAGCAAATTTTTCGGTGAATGGCAAAGAATTTCTTAACGGCGCCACAAAGATTTGATAAGAAGCACGTAAATACCACATTGCATGAATAGAGGAAATATTGAATCTTTACATTCATTTGATACATACAGTAAAAAAAAATATATGACTCCAGGCTTGTTATTTATACGACTTTTCCATTTAATTTTTTTTTCCGCGAAGCTGTCTTGTTATGCTACTTTATATTAAGACTTTGTTATTACAGAATTCTGTAATTTACAGTATTTTAAACGCATTTGAACTGAAAAATGATTGTATATATATTTATTCCTCCATTTTCTGAAGATCTCAAAGACACATTGTATAAAGTAATAAATGATAAAAGAAGACATTAGTGCATTGGGCAATCACACCTATGCTAATATATACACACCCATATCCAATACCTCGTATTTACATATACACCCACATGGACACACACATACACACGTACACACGTACATACATACATACATACATACATACATACATACATACATACATACATACATACATACATACATACATACATACATACATACATACATACATACATACATACATACATACATACATACATACATACATACATACATACATACATACATACATACATACATACATACACACATGCAGAATAAATGATAAAATACATATATTGATATATTAATTTATATACACCCATATGTATCTATATTTTTAATCAACTTTTGATTTCAATTGTTTAACTTTGTGATAAATCAATAAATCGCCACTGGAATACTGAAACGTCACAAATACAGCATGTGAGTGCATCTGTGACGTTGTGGTAACCCACTGTCGAGTTAGAGTTACGTTCTCTTTCCTCAATATGCAGTGCAAGGTAATTATTTATCCCTCAGCGATTCACATCTAGAAACTTTGTACACATGTGCATTGTATTATCTTGCATAAATACTTAGAACTTATTTTGATAAATTCAACGTATTAATTCCGATCGATCGGACGTAAAATAGTCTCGTACACATGTGCATTGTATTATCTTGCATAAATACTTAGAACTTATTTTGATAAATTCAACGTATTTATTCCGATCGATCGGACGTAAAATAGTCTCGTACACATGTGCATTGTATTATCTTGCATAAATACTTAGAACTTATTTTGATAAATTCAACGTATTTATTCCGATCGATCAGACGTAAAATAGTCTCGTCTGAGTACCCGAGTAAATACTTGATTAAAAGCTTACGGTCAATATGCTCTAGAAATCTATATAAATCAGGTGATATCTTTGTTTTGACCAGTCCGAAATATGTGCTTCTAGCGCTAGTTACGGGTTGACTGTTACAGCAAAGAACTAAGTGAAAAAGTAAATCAGTAACAATGCTGTTACAGTGATGACAGTAAATGTTTTCAGTCTTTGGTTTACAAATTAGTCTGACTACACTTTTCATCCATGAAAGCATGGTTGGGTCCTCAAGCGAGATGTACCAGTAGTTGACTGGTACCAGATGCTGGTGAATATCTCTAAAACGTTCAAATTCGTCGTCTTGGAACATTCTATTACGCCACATTGTCTCTTCATATCTAAATAACTTGGATTTACATAGTTTTTACCACATTTTTTCTGCTGGGAATGTGCCAGAGTTTAAAAATTCAATTAAGAATGTACTCAGATCGTATTTTTTCTACGATCTCGAATATCTCTTTTGCATAACCGATATTTAGATGCGTAATTTTATTTTTACACTGTAACAGCCTTGTGACCAGTAGTTTGTATGCAATATCACTTGGATTTAAGCGACACAATGAACCGAGGAAATACAGTTTTGCAGTTTAATGTACACTTCTATAGACGTAGATCCGATTAGACCTTAAACCATGTCTAATTTCGTGTATGTCGGTAATTTTGGATATACTTTAAACAAAAATGGTGGGTGCTCTCAAGGTGTTTTAAGTCATTTTTACATATATTGCTCCATAATTCACAGCCAAAGTAATGGTATAGTCAGGCGGCCATATGGGAATAAGTGCGCTAGAAATCGAGTTTGTGGGCACTTTCGAGGCATGAAAGGCAACAGGACTTAAGTTGAAGAATAACATCTGCTCTTTCAGAATCTGCCTGTTGCCCAACCGAAATATCATCATTAAGGTCAATAAATGAGGTCAAAGGTCATTAGGTGCAAAGGGGAGTAAAATTCGATAATTATGGCATATAGGCTATGAATGACGGGCATTTGTAAGCTGTGCGTATAGGAATCACATTGAAATGCCTTTAATCTATAGAGTTATTGTTTTCTTAACATCATACACAGTTATCTTGATGTATTCGTTCACCTGTCTGTCATTATTATCAGTTTTTAAAGGAGCCAAAGGAAAGGCTGTGTTTCTTTTTTCAGGTAAACCTATAAAAACTAATTTGTTGTAAGTTTTTCTTGCGTGATTTTTTGTGTGACTTTATCTGTTTTGGGTGAATATAACTTTGTCACAATCGAAAATAATATCTATAATTGCAAGCACTTGAAAGGCACTTTCTGTGTAATAGTAAAAAACGTTACTTTTAAATACTCCATATAGAAGACTTTATTGTGGCTTATAATTTGTATTCTTTAACAACATTTTCTTTTATTTTGGGCAAATATAACTTTTTCGCAATTTAATATCAAGTTTATAATTGTTACTAGGTATACCATGACTACCAGTGTAATTGTAAAATACGTTACTTTTAAATACCCAACATAGAAAATATTATTTGGCCTTTCAACTGACAACTTTAGCATAACACTTGATTATAAGAATACTGATCGATTAAGCTTTAGCTATGAAAGTTTTAATAAATTTCGAAGTGACTGAATGCAAATAATAGATGTAACGAAAATACTGGTAAAATACGTTATAGCCCAGAATTTCGGTTTTAAAATTCGCCTGTACTTCAGTTTTGACTTTCATTTGATTTCGTGTGCTTTTGTAATGTTAAATTTCTCATAGAACCGTTGTTACAAAACAAGACAAATCACGAAATAATATTTAATGCATTTGTAATCGACAGATCTACGTTACCGCGGAAGAAAAACGTAACGAATGTAATTGTGTTTGTTACGAAATGTGATCATACCATTTTATAAAAAACGGTTTAAACGTTTCTTCTATATTAACATTATCTTGTTCTATTGCTATTTGAGTGGGAATCAATTTCTAGAAGGTTGTATAAGAGTGCAACCTACCCGTATTGTTTATTGTATATAAATGATATCGATAAATGTAGACGAGACCAATTTAAAGTTGGGTCAATGCGCATCATTCAAAACTGCCAATATCATATTTAGAAAATTATCAAGGATGATAAATCGATCACTTTCAGCCGAAAGAACATATCCTATGGTGAAACCTTGGTAGCGAGATACATTGGTCCTTTAAAGAATGACGATACATGTATTTGAATTCCGGATTAAACAAAAAACAAGGTCTTTATGATCAAACGATGCCCTTTCGGACAAAAAAGAACTTTAGAGCAATATTTATGTATCGATACAAATTAAAATGGCGTTTTTTTTTAAAAAAAATAAAAGTGTTACATCCTCGGATTCATACACGAAAAATAGTCATTTAATATGCGCTACAATACTATCGGTTGTTTTGAAAATAATGTGACCTAGGTTTACCACAGAGAACAACAGTCGATCAATGATTAAGAAGAACGTATGTTTATTAACGGCTCAACCAACAGCCGGTGTGGAAAGACAATATCTTGAATTCGGTTTTATTTGAGCAGCGAAAAAATACATATTAGACCCCGATAAAAGATCTTTTTACTTTCAGTCAAGTCAAATAGCGTTTCTGACGTGGTAGAAATTTGATCGACACACTAGTAGCACTGTGCGTTATTAGTTTAACTACAGACGTAAGATTGCGGTTGAATATATTAAAGAGTATAGTTCCGTACACAAGCTACTCGTCGTAATCAAATGTAGCTTTACATATACTTAACAGCCGCCGTCATAGCGCAGTTGGTAGCGCGTCGGACTGTCAATCTAGAGGTCCCGCGTTCGATCCCCGATGGCGGCACTCCTTCTTTCCGACTATTTGCCCCTCATCAATGGGTTGATAATCGTAGACCTATGTGAGATATCGGCTGGAGGCTAGAAAAGAATGTGATGGTTGTACTGGTAAGAGAAATACCAGGAATCCGTTGTTAGGTGTTCCAGCCGCCGCGATATAACTGATATAATGTTGACACTCCATTCAATCAATCAATCAACATATACTTCAAATAGTAAGATGCAGTGGGATGTCGGAAAAAAAAAAACATATGATTCACGTATAGAACAATGTTTGTCAAAACAACACATTATAACAGATATCATTTCAACAGAAAGAAAGGTTAGCGTAAATTGTTGTAAATGAAAAAAAAAAATCACTTTATAAAGCTTTGCTATTTTAATTATTTTTCATTAGTCATCTACGGAGTATGTTACTTTTTCGTCTGCATATTCACATAAGATATTAAGTGGTGTCTTTGAGATTGCCTTTTGCAGTTCTCAATTCTATTTTATTACAAACCACTGTAGTTTGCTAACCTATACATTTTTGAAATCGTTATTCTTTTCGTACATTGAATCTATTCTCTAGTATTCTACATGATACGCAGAATCAGTGAATATTTGAAAATACGGAAGAAAAGTTTTCTATTCTTTCGAGTCAAAGTATCTCAAATTTATCTTTACTGTATTGTTTGTCTTGTGCATATCGTTGGTGTTCTGCTAAAATTTCGTATCTACAGCTTATTTAAAGTTGTAGTTACGAGGTTTTGGTAGAAAATTGACGATATAGTATACGCGCTCGACTCGTGATTTGAGCATCACCGACACTGTTTAAAGACAAGAAACTTAATAGCCAGGACCAGTCAGCCCAGATGTAGAAGAGGGCAACATTTGGATTCAAGCCTTTGATTCTCTTCTCTCGTGTCCGTGAAAAGACATTAATTGAGTTTTAATATGTATGTTAAGGTGAATAAAGTTGGGAAAGTTTTCTATACGTTCAAAAATGTAAAAAATAAACAACACATATCTTACAAACAAATGGTTCACGGCAATTAAAATTGTGGCGCGATACTCCACATAATATAGATTTGAAGTAAATGAACGAAACTGAGATATGCAGTCCATGAAATACAATTATAACGTATCTTCTAATTATCAAATTAAGATTCAATGGGTAACGTATATTACACATATTTTATCTCACTAAGAAAAAATCTTATGGTGTTGTTCAACCCAATGCAATACATGTCCTGAAAGACGTAAATTCATTGATATATTTCGCTTTAATGTAACATATAGAATGAGCTGCGAGTCATTTTTAAGATGCAAATGTTAATAACTAGGGTTTCAACAGCGTAAAATATAGTTACTTACACTTATCTTTTAATGATATTCGAATATCAAACAATTTTCTTGTGTTCGAGACATTTTGGAAATAAAAAGAAACATTTAAATAAGAAAATGAAAGAAGTTCTAAACTTTGATATCTTCATATATTGTATGTTCTGTTAAATCTAATCTTAAAGGGTAACGTATTTTACATATATTTGAAAAAAAGAAACATTAAAGAATTATTATCTTATTCTACCAGAGTCTTCAAATCACAACTTGTCAAACTTATTTTTACTAATTTACTTTGTTTCTTGCACAACCTCATGTGTTTGTCCAAACATATATGTACTTATACTTAAGGCCGATTTACTCCTCAGTTTACAGGCTGAAAAGTATAACGTCATTTACAAACAAACGTTATGTTTTTTGGGGTTTTTTTAGATGGCATTGTTAACATGTTAATTAATTAAATACATCCTCAAAATACGAAATAAATGTTAACGTAGGTCTATATAAGGTCAAACAACGCTTTCTGTCTAAAATCATAAAGAAGTAGTCTGGTAAGTCAGCATTTTTAGCCGAGTTAAGGGTAAAAATATGACTTTACATAATATAACCCAACACCAAATGTTTTGTTTTTTGTTTTTTTTAATAAGGAACAAATGGCCCTATAATATTAACTAATGTTGATAAAGATTTTTCCTTTCAAAGACGAATCTTATATCAAAAACAATAATACCCACAGAATTGGCTTACGTGAAATGTACTTGGTGACCTTTGACCCCGATTGTGACCTCATTTATGATTTTATTTTTGGGCAACAGGGCAAAGTCTGTTCAGGGATGGTTGTCGAAGCTATTTAGCCTAGTGAGACCTTATGCCGCAAAAGAGCCCACACTTCTAAAATTTTCGGTCTAAACCACCAGTCTAGTAATTTAACTGATGAATGTAGTCTTGCTTGAGTAATTGGATTGGTTGATTTTGGGTTAATCCCCGTCTTTACAAAACTGAATAATATTCCCCTCGCTAGTTGTCTGATACTATCAAAATTGGCTGGTTTTTTTTACGGGATTGACACTGTACAACACCAAGATGTCTGTACTCCTTTACTTCACTTAAATAAGTGTTGTTCAGTTGGATATTCACACCATTAGAACGACGGTTATCATTGAGGGTCAGAATAGCACATTTACTTTCATTATATGAGAAGCGCCATTTGTTCGCATAGCTGCTGCATATTTTCAGAAGTTCGTTTAAGCCATTTTTGCTTAGTGAAAGTAGTACCATATCGTCGGCTTGTGTGGGTGCACAAATCGGTAAGTCATTTAGTTTAAATCCATGAGGCGAATTTGACAGCTCTTTTAGTAGTTCGTCAATGAAGATCGTGTAAAGGCATTGTTAAGATAAAAATCAAAATGAATTTCAAATCAGTAAAAGCATGCGTTAACTAATGGTGAATAGAATAAAATTTTAATGCTAAGAGCTAGTTACTTTTGGGGTCATTCAGAAGTCTCTTTTTGTCTGACATGTCGTGGGTTTACTTAGAACTACCTTTCTGCCTGACATGCCATGTATAACTGATCAGTTAAAAAGAAGAATCAATAACGATGTATTAATTTTCGACAAATAGATTAATAAATATGTGAGAGTGTGAGTTCCTAAAGCACACTATCTCGTTCATAAAATATTGAACTACTTCTTATGTGTGCTCTTTCAACTGATATAATTTGAATAAATCCCTTTTTTTCTAGAAAGAACTTCGAACAACGATCAATATGATAATTTCATGGATCTGTATGAGCACATTCGTAAGCAATCCACACTATCCGACAAAAGGAGATCACTGTTTAATAAGATTTAGGCTAGAATCAGAGCAAGATTGCATCCTTTTTATACGTTCAAATCTCCTGTCAATTTAAGTTCCCTTCGTACACCAAGCATACTTATGACCAATTCTTATAATCTGACAACAATGATCCTAACAGTATAGCAGCGTATTATCAAATAATATTTCTAAAATCAAAGCACTGAAAGTACTGATGGTGAACGAATCTGTTGGCATTCTAAAGTGATATATTGAATTCGTTAAGAAAAGAGAAATTATAAATGTAAAAAATAATCAAGGGAAAGTGTCTCATCAAAATTCTAAATTCAAAGAAAGAGAAAGAGAGGAAAAGAAAGGTAGAGAGAGTGACAGACAGAGACAGACTGATAGACAGATGGCGATGGGCCTAGAGAAAAGAAAACAGGCAACTATAGCGTCTAGACTAATGATTCTTTTCTTAACTCAAAAAATAGCAGTCAGAAAGGAAATTCAATTTCCACATGCAGAACCCATATTTTAGCAGATTAAACAGCAGTCTTTCTGCATATAAACTTTAAAACGTTATCCGCTATGGCTCTGGTACGACCTGAATGGGGTCCCCCCATCCTCCGAATTAAAAGACCGCTGTTTCGTAATTGTAATTACAGGGTTTTGGTCTCTTTCGGTAATATCCAGTCTTGTGAAAGAATAATCATCTGATGCCATTGCGTAAAAAATAATTAAAAAAAAAAAAAAAAACAATCCGATAAAATCTATTTAGGAAGGTATTTTGTACAGCTAATGAATTGTCCAAATAAAGTCGTTGTTTAAATTCTATTGCTCCTACCAAACGGCGGATAATCGTAAACCTAAGAGGGTAGAAGATGGCAGCTACGTACGGATGTATGCTAATTATAGTTCTGGTGCGAGAAATACCAATTTCCATGTTAAGGTAAAGGTGCTCCAGTCCACAGGCGATTGATTCACAATCCAAATTTCTTTTTTTTGTAATATTTTACATACTTACGGCAAAACAAATAGATGAATGATTGTATTGAGGAAATTCTAGAGCCATCCGAGGGATAGAAGCGCTACTATAAGTTGTAGTTACGATGTCAAGTACTTTGAAAAAAAATCCATTCGATGTTAAAATTTGAAATTAGGTCTCGTGTTGGGATATTTGTTCATTTGATTATTTTATTTATTTATATATTTACGACATTCATATATTAACAAAAAATGGTACCGAGATTGCTATATCCCCTGTTTTCCGGCCTTGTTTGAAACGAAAAAAAAAACAACAACAAAAAAAAAAAACAGGGAATGAGATTTGGGTAGTATGATTCAAAAATACCCGTAACCGAAGATATTTACATTACACAAGTATAAATTGCACGCGATAATGTTAACATGTAGACGGTTGTATCGATATTTTCTATAGGTAGTGCAGGTTACTTATCGAATATGTTAACTTCCTTAAAAGAACTTGATATAATATATCTAAAATACCGTGACGTATGTAAATGACTGCGATGGCTCAGTGGATACGTATGCTAGACTATCGACTTATTGTAAACAAAACGCTCCCGGTTCGTATCCTGTCATCGCCAGATTTTGTTATTGTTTTTTTTTTTGAGAAAATTAAGTATTTTTTACATTATCAAATACACGCAAATGAATTTCTTTTCTATGTGTTTCTTTATTTTTTATGTATGTATCATAAGATTAAATATACAGGATTATACCATTCGGAGAAAGCTTTATCGATTCTATACGACAAAATTTCGAATCATGAAACAATAGCCTCTGGTCTACAATTGCTTTTGCTAGTGCATTCCATTTATCAGCGTGAAATCTTTTGGATTTTGAATCTTCAAATATCCAAATCGCAGTTTCAGGCTCTATCTAAGCTGGCCTTTATATTCATCCCCACGGTGAAGTAAATATAGTATCTATGTTTTCAGGCCAAATAATACAAATAGCCTTTGAAGCGTCTTCAAAATTAGCACAACAATTAACATAATTTTTCAAAAAAAAATGCCATTAAATGTATAAATTGAAAAAGTTAATTTTCATGTCGCAATGCAGAATCGAACTCGGACCGCATGGTCAAAATTCTGTCGTCCTTATCCACTCGACTACGCCACTCCGATATACAACTGCATGTTTTTCCAGTATAATAAAGACAGCCAATTGATATGAACACTGTTTTCAATAACATGGTTTGATCCAGTGTTTATTTACAATATCGCGGTTATCGCGTGACCATAATATGCAATGGGTTAAATTATCGTCGGTTTTCTGCCAAAACCTCGTAACTACAGCTTTTTAAAAGCTGTAGGTACGAGGTTTTGGAAGAAAATCGACGTTATACTTCATATCAAGGTTGGTCACGGTCAAGTGGTGCGTGTTTATGTTTCAGTGAGAATTTGGACTAAATATACCGTATTCACCTTTTAGACGCGCCCTCCCTAATAAACGCGCTCCCCCATAAATACGATTCCCAGGCCCTTGACTATACGATCAACAACATCCAACCGTCCACGGTCCGTGGTGAAAAATCCGGTCTCGAATTTAATTTCAATAGCTGCTACTCCACGACGTTATGTTCAATAGATTGTGGGTTAACTATCTTAAATTCCTATCAGGATAAGGCTGGTTGCGTCATTAAAAGATCGTTCAACATCTGAAAAACTAGCGCGTCCTAAATCGCGCAGTCTTCCGGAAGCGCGAAAGGTTAAAATTTAACACAAAATTAAAACTGTTTCTCGTAATTCTTCGTAAGTCACATGCGAACAAAATCCCCTTTCGTTGTTACGAAAATATTTCTGAAATCATTTCACCTTCTGCAAATATACAAAATATCCGAGACAAATGATTAAATCCTAGTCACAATTCATACTGATAAAATAGGAAAACCCCCGTAAAATCTCGTGTGTGACTTATTTCAAAAGCGACGTCGCCGCTTGCAAGAATCTGGGGACTTCAAAGGTTGCCGACACGCTGTGACCCAGCTAGCTCCAGACGTGTTGTGTTTTCACTACGAAACACTTGCATTTACACATCACGAAATTTTAGAATTTAATACAGGATTTTTTATTTCATACGTGAATATGTAATGATTTATTAGACCGTTTTGTCCATCGGTAGCGGAACATTGAATATTGCATCGTCTGGAACTCCCTATCTTGTACAAATAATAACAATAATAATAATCTCGGCTTCTGCTAACACAGTCACTTGCTTTTGAAAGCTGCAATTAATGGTCGAGGGTGACCGTATTTCGATAGATGACTTTAAATGACAGAATTACAATTCATTAGCTAACATTTTATTTTATTTTTTAAATCTATAGCCTATAAATAGAAAAGCGTATTGGGTAGCGTACGTATTTCAATCGATAATTACGAACATGTTAACAGTTTGCTTCTCTTAGGTACCAAAATATGAATTTTTTTTAATTAAGTAAAATAGTCTGAAATAATAGCGCCTCCACGACGTTTTGCATCGCGCTCGGGCGTGTTTAATAGGAGAAATACGGCAGGAACATTCCATTCGTTTGTAAACTTGAACTTTCGTAACTTATAAGCAAAGTATTCATTCATAAGAAGGCAGGTTAAATCGTAGTTGGTCATCAGGTGTAGTATGGCCAATCAGGGGTGTGTAGAAGTTCAAGAGTTCACGACCTCAATAAACACACGTTTCCGGCAAATTACTACAAGTTGCAATAGCGAAGGTTTAAATCCAAAACATAGTATCTGTCTATACAGTGTAACAGACACAAACTTTGTTTTTGCTCTCAAGTCTCGAGAATCTTACGCCGATCAAAAATTCGCTCGCATAGACATTCCAAGATAATTTTGTGTTTTTAAAGTGTAATTTTCATTATCTTCACTTGATGAAGAATACTAGTATCATGCATTTAACGAAATAAATAGTGATTTTGTAGAGAGAAGTATCTAGAGATACTAAATTGAATCTAAAGAGGTACTGCTTTATTTAAAACCTATTAAGATCCTACAGGATTTTCCATACACGGTATATAACACTGGTGAACGAAAATTTCGTTCACCAATTATCACTGTGATCAAGCACAATTCTATATGTTGTACAAATGCTAGTCGGATAGACAAATTTTCGCCTTTTTAGACAACTTCGCCTTTATATATATATATATATATATATATATATATATATATATATATATATATATATATATATATATATATATATATATATATAAAGGCGAAGTTGTCTAAAAAGGCGAAAATTTGTCTATATATATAGCGGGGTATATATATATATATATATATATATGATTAAGTAGAGTAACGATTGTGCTAAGGAGTAAAAATGCAAAATATATTATTAAGAAATATCTCCAAATACACGAATCATTGAGTATTAAAAAACTTTTATATAATTTGAGATTTTATCAGCATTCCTCTGCGTACATTACACAAATGCTTAATTACATTTATCTCGAAAAGATAATGGAGCCTAAAAAGCTATCAATTAACTTTAAATAAGGTAAATACGTAAATGCACTTTTTTTTCAGAAAGCTGCAAAAAGTCATATATTCGTTTTAAAGTGGTGGGTGGGTGAATTAACAGATGAAAAAATATTGTTTGTCCTCGTATAAGCGTATTCAGAATTGCGTATATTGTCGGTTTATCTACAATTCTCAATGACCAATTATAAGAACTCATATATTTGGATCAAAAATTTCTTACATGGTATTTAATAGAGATAAAGAGAGATCAAACTTCAAAGTTGATTTAATTAATTTTATTCCCGAATAGTTTCGGTTTAAAACAAACCTTTTTCAAGGGAAACCATTTTGAACAAATGTTGTTTATAATAAGTACTTGTGTTCGTTAGTCACTATTTTCTTTCATAATTAGCGCTTATGGCATGACTAAAAAAGGGCCCGTAACAAAAGTTGTATACCACAAAATAATATTACAACGTGGCTGGCCGTGTCCAGGAAGGTCTAAAGATTGCATTTCAGCAGTCAGACCTTTTCTGGCAGGTATGTTGAACCAAGTCGAAATATAAGCCTCGTACAGAAAATGCCGCCTAGTCTAAAATTCAATCTTGAACAAAATGAATAGCACTGGATATATTGAAATGCAGAGGATGATTAGGGTTTTAAAATTCTGCTTCTTCTCATTTTCGTAAAATTGTACAAAGTAAAATTTTTTTTTGTTTCTGGGCTCCAGTAAGTTGACTGCTCTAAAGTATCTATACTCTATTTATTTATGTATGTCCGGGTTCGTATGTATGGCAACCTTGAAACAGAAAATATACATTTAATGAAAAACTAATATATCACACATGTTGATGACTAGCAAATAAGCTTCGAACAAGAACAAAATTTGTTATTTACATAATTTAAAAGTCTATTATAACAACTTAATGCACTTTCGCCTACTTTTCAATATCATTTGATTTTTACAATATCTTTTTAAATCTTGGTGGTGAAACATAAAATTTTGATACATTCTTTTCCATCATTTTTTTCTTGTTTTTTTTTTTTTTTTTTTCAAATGTGTTGAATGAATAACAAGAGTCAGTGGTGTACAAACTACCCTGCGTTCAGGATGAAAACGTTAGCGAAGGGCTTTCGAAATAATTACCTCGCTTTGCACGTATGTGCACTAGCAAAGCGGGGTATCCTCTCAAAGCGCTCGCGAAACGCTCTTACATCCTGAGCCCAGGGCAGTTTTAGTTGAAAAAAGGCGTACACGCATTTTTTTCAATTTTTTTAAATACCATATTACAAACAAAAAAATATACTTTTGTAAATAAAAAATAATTCACTCACCCTTCCGATGTAACCTTTGTTATATCTTCGGTATTTCATTTTTCGTCATAATTCCATAACTAAGATATTCATTCAAATACCCGAACTATAATTATGATAGACGTTGCTCGGCCCATTGTAAAAGTCTTCATTTACTATTCAAGAAATTTTCATCTGGCTATATGAAGAAAGAACTGAATGAGGATGAAAATATTTGATAGAAATGTATACCAATTATGTGCAGATTTATGTTTTTGGTTTGCATTGTGTGGTAAAACTTTTCATTTAGTATAAACCATAAAGCTATTAAAAATACATAAAAAATGTTAGAAAAAAGACTGTCACTGACAAACTTCGCAAGTTTTAGGTTTAATGGGCCATTCATGGGCCCTTTATGGGCAATCTTTTCAGTAAGGGACCCATATGGGCCCCGTAAGATATTTTGCTCCCAATCTGTCCATGTGAATCCCACATACACGACGAAAATAATCACATGGGTCCTATGAGGGCCCTACATGGGCAATTGTTTTACATACGCGACCCACATGGCCCATATCACACTCTTTTGCCAATATTCTGCCCATTTGGGCCCCAAAATTTCATGCTTGCTGGGAAGGCACACAGGCTAGGGAACCCGCCTTATATAGTCATACTTAACTTGGGTGCACGTGCAGTGTATAAAATGGCATATAAATATAGTCCGACGACAATAATCCGGTAGTGCAAGTCGGAGTGTTGGAATAACTAATAGGGCTGTCAAACCTTAACGTTTTAGCCAGCGTGTGCGGAACGTATTGGATTTTTCATAACACGCTGCGAACACGTCGGGTACGTTATGGACGCGTTCTGCAGACGCTATCGGCACGCTGTAACACGTTGGCACACGTTGCGATACGCTGAGTATCTCATAAAATTTTGTGCATGCTCAAAATTTCTCAGCGTGTGCCGAACGTGTTGAAACACGCTCCGCACACGTTCCGAACACTCTCAGCACGCTAGAGACACGCTAGGAGCTCGTTCAAATACGCTACGGACATGCTATAAACACGTTCGTCCAGAGTTTAACGTGCTTCTAGCGTGTCTCGAGCGTACAGGGAACGTGTGCTAGCGCGTTGCCAGCGTGTTCACAGCGTGTTTCTGGCGTATGACAGCGTTTCGGTATTCAACGAAAATGTAAAAGTTCCGCTGCATATTCGTCTTGAAGTTCTACCACCAGGTTGTCGTAAATAAATGTATACGTGCATGTACGTGTGTATGACACTTTACATGTATATATCTGTATGTTTCCTCATGACCAGTCTAAGAACGACTCGATTATAAGTAGCATTCTCTTTAAGCTTCTTGTCTTTTCTTCCATATAAATGATTCTTACTTGAAAAGTATTTAAATACTTCCTCCACGGATTTTCGTAATTCCTTTAATTGTCGAGGTGGAGAATGTTGCCTAAATGTGTATTAAACAGTGCGTTTATAGCTTGTGCGTCTGCTCTTTGGTCAGAAAAGCAATACGTTTGCGAAATACTTTACACATTATTCGTATTATTTTATCATTATCAATATATCAAAAAAAAAAAGTACATCGATACAATACAAGAAGTGTTTTACACTATTCTGTTCTATTCAGAAAATTTGTCTCTATTATATGTACCACAAGTTTGATATTTGGTACACTTTTTCTCCATAAATATAAGACTAGCTAGTCAAGATAGATAGAGGTTGTAGACGGGAATCAAAAGTTGGTATAATTTTGAAGTAAAGTCACCCTATATGGTAGAGCATTTTGAGAAAGAAAGGAGTGTATTATGACAAGTAGTTTCTTACCATTCCGCAATAATTTTCGAGTAAAAATTCTCAGAAGCTTCAATCAGCCTGTAATCTTTTAAGCTTGTTATATGCATGTTTTAATATGTCACAGGTGCCAGTGTATTTTTCTTTCAGTTTTTTCCTATTTTTCTTTTCCATGAACCAATATACTTTGAATTTGATTATGCATAGTGGCCGAAGGCCTGTTTATATACCAAAAGAGTGAATTTGAAGTGGTAACTTCTAGCAGAATTTATATTGTCATTACAAGCGTTACAAACACGCTTAGCACGTTCCGAGGACGTTACGAGAACGTTGGACACACGCTCAAGAACGTTGGTATACGCTGACATACGCTATCAACACGTTCTGGACAAGTTTCTCATGCGTTACTCACACGTTCAAACTCGCTATGAACACGCTAAAAGCGCGTCGTGAATGGACAAAAAGAAAATGTAGGTCAGCGTATGCCGACGTTTTACAGACTTAGTTGTTTCCTCCAACGCGTTAGGCACACGCTGGCTAAAACGTTGAGGTGTGACAGGGCCATAAGTTTCTGAATTATATAGCGATTATACGAAAGTACGAAAGATGGAGAAAAATCAGACTTGCATATGTGCAAAAAGTATAAACACAGAAATGCAGTATTAAATCGGAAATAATGGCAGTTTTTACAAGTTTTTGCAGTCGATGTTCAAAATTTAGACTTTGGTTTCTAGTGTGACACAGTAAAATGTGAATTTTTTAGCATTTTAAAACAAAATAAATTGATTTAAAAACATGCCCCCCTCCTCCCCGAAATTAATTTGATCACCTTTTGAAAATCGTTTTGTACGACCTCATATGCATATATCCACTGAAAAGATGAACCAACTTCTATTTTAATAAAATTGCAAAGACACACAAAATATAAAGGTAATTAAAAAAATGAAAAATATGCAAATAAAACAGTGTGTTTGAGTACCGTAATCATCTAATGAATTGAATCAATAACTACCCGAAACGACTCGTCTCTGAATTAAATTTTTAGGCCCGATTTTTATTTTAGAACATTCATGCATTTTTTCGTCATCAAAATGACCCGAAGAATTCTAGATTTGTCATTCCAACTACAGAGCATACAGTGTGTTTTTGTGTTTTTTTCCCTAGATATTGGAGTTGGGTCGTAAAGTAATAGCGGGACCGTAAAGGTCTATAAAGAGAAAATAAAATGTTCATTAAATTCATTCTTTAAGCATCAAATCATAGAAATATCTTATTCTGAGAAAATTTCAATTTTTCAGCCGGTTATGTAATATACGTACTGAGATATGGTCATATCCCTTTACTTGGTCATCAGAAGTTTACATGGAAAAAGAGTCGGGTTAGGAAACTCTGCATTTATAAACAAAAGTGTTCGGTATTAAAAAAGTGGAATATGAGTGCAATTTAGACTCTTTTCCTATAACTTTTTCACTTCAGAGGTTTATTCTTAATATTTTTCAAAATTGTAATGTACTTGAAAATCAGTTCCTTCTATCCGTAATTAACTTCCGTTACACATAACCCTTATCCTTACCCGAAAATTAGCATTTTTGACACCTTTTAGTGATCGTGACTATTTTTTAAACAATTAATCGTAAATCATATATCAACTTACGCAACTAAATATTGATGACTTTCATAGAAAAATTTAATGGGTTCGGTGAAATAGATAAGGAGAAAATAGACCCTTATCCTTGGCGCCGTTAGGACCAAATAATACACATATGCGTGCGGAACCATGCGTTGTGCTATCATTTGATAGCTTAATCGACCCAATGTTCTGATCAAAGTGTCTTACAGTCTGTAACTATTTTTTCCATGAAAGATTTTCCTGAAAATTTTAGTAATGAATTGTATTTTATATGGAAATAACCCTTATCCTTAAACTTATTTAAACGCGTTTGCTGAAAAAAAATACATCAAATTATTTTTTTTATGGTCAGAATTGCTTGCAATTATTTTTTTCTTTTGCGGATAAATATTCCACACTTTTTTCTGCAAGTTTGATAGCATTTGGTCAAATAGATTTTTGTAAATGTAATGATAACCCTTATCACTATCCGATCAACAAAGCGCTGTTTTCCGCCCTAGAAAGCTGCCGATTTGCGTTTAGATATAATCAAAGTAGCGGTTTCGACCAGGATATATCCCGTCCTCTTGACGGGATACAGTATAGTTCCAAATTCAAGTTTTAAGATCCATTTCTAAGAAATCTGGGCGTAAAATAACTCTTATCTTTATAAAAATTGGATCGTTCTTTTTCTTACTATATGACATTTAATTGAAACTAATTACCGTTTTTTTATCTCCTAACTATCGTTTTTATATCATATTCACATACAGAAATATGTTACAGACTGCTGCTTAACGTTTTAAGGTAATTGGTCGACTAGGTCTAGGCATACGAGCAGATAACCCTTTGCCCGGTTCGATCGGAAAAAGTGGTTTACTGCTTTAAAAAAGCGCCCAAACAACGCAAAAATATAATCTAACCCGCATTGTACAACGAGAAGTGTCTCTTTCGCGTCACAATTTACAAAAAAATTACAAAATGTCGCTTTTAAAAACAACTGATAACGAGTTTTGGCTTAAATTAGCCCCTATCGTTTCATGGGGTGCGATTTTCTATTTTTTCTTCGCCAAAATGGCGCATTTTGATAAAAATAATTTCCTTTATAGAGCAGCTTTAAACGCACAAATATATTTATCACCTTTGCTAGTATTATAAAACCAAATGCATCATAATTTTTTTACATAAATTGAGCAAAAAACCCTTGCGCACCCCCCCCCCTTCCCAGAGAGTCCCTATTATGTATTCTGCACTTATAAAACTATGCGCTTGCTATTGATTGATTAGATTATTTGCGTCAATTTGCAGTCTTACGTCTTTGAAAATGTTATTTCCTTTCAGATCTAGTCGAAAGAGGCAAAGAAAGAAAGAAATAAGCACGTAACTTGTGTTCAAAAAGATGCAAAATGGCGATCTTACAGTGGGTTTTAGGCCCAAAAATTATACGAAAAAGTGTCAGATGGCCCCTTTTTGCTTGACTTCCCATTCAAATAGTATATTCAGCAACTTTTTATGCGAAAACAAGTTGATTTGAAGTGCTTTTTCACGAGTAATGCGGGTAACGATATAAAAAGACGAAAGAATAGTACAAATCTATGCATACGGCATTTAGGTTACAGGGGACTATTACATTTGGGTGCCAGTCAACTCGTTCCTCAGTCAACTCGTTCCTCTGTCAACTCGTGGCGATTTTGGTCAACTCGTTCCCCTGAAATAGTCAACTCGTTCCCCAATCGATTTTTCCTCGGTCAACTCGTTCCCCCTAAATCATTGTAAATTTTATAAGGATTTCTATCCCCCTTTTTGTTTGAAGATGTTATCAATATTCTGAAATATTTTTTTATACTTTTATGAAAAAAAAATAGAAAAAATACAGTAATACTAACCCTTTAACCTAAAACGAGGAAACCGATTTTCCGGAAAATTGAATAGAAATCAAAACAATGTACATTTTATAAAAAAGGGATAATAATACAAACAATAGTCATGTAGAACAAGAAACAATATTGTCGAATTGAAGAAAATAACGCATTCTTGATGTTTTATTTTTATTTTTCAGAACTTTTGAATGACTGCCTATATCTAAGATGAGAAAAACATTGATTTGAAATTCAATCGCAATCTATCAAGAGATAAAGACAAAAACCAAATGTATTTTAATTTAGTTTTCATTAAATTAATAAAAAAAGAGAGTGCGTTTCTGATTTGGCAAAACACAGACAACATCGTGATAACAGCTTGTCATTCAAATAGTCGCTACATTATTTTGGACGTGCATCCCACAATTCACATGCTCAAAATTACGCATTCTCGCTCTGTGTCATAATGTTGCCTTTATATAAATTTTAAGTAATGTCTGAACTATTAGATAAATTTAAATAAAAGAAGTAATTCCTATAATTGATGCCCTGCTTTTTATCTTTTAAAAATGTATTTGCCCATTAAATGATTCACTGCATTTCACTACGATAATTGAGTGAAATAATGGGGGAAAAGGAGAAATGTGTTTCAAACATGTTGCTCCTTTATAAAAAAGAGAGAACCAAAACACTACGTTTATACGAGACACTTGACCCGCCACATTTAAACGAACCTTATCAAAAAATTCTACGGTCAAATTACTTCAAATTAAGACAAGGCATTTGTAATACTTATTCCAGCAACTCAATTAATTTTCAAATTTTTCAACAGTTAGAAATGAAAGAAAATTAACGAACAAAGACCAAATATATGAATTATTTCATCTGCTGCGCCGGGTACTCGTTTCCATGGCATTTTATATGGCAGATGCGCGAGCGCTATGTTCGATAACTATACCAATTTTACATAACCATACGTGGATTAAATTCCGACAGCGAATGATACCAAATTTAGTTTGATTGCTTCAAAAATAAAATTTAGCGAGGCAAAATCCATTTAATTTTTGAACAACCCTCGTAGAATTAAATAGATCATTATACATTAAAAACCAAAGTGCATTTAAGATATATCTGCGACCTTTTTTAGCTACGTTGAGTATACATTTCTACTAGTCATCCTTATAAATTATCCACAAATAGCAAATAAGGAGGAAATGGGAAGATACGGTTTGTCTCAGATTTCCGGGCCATATTTTAATCATCAACATCAGATGGCTGCTAGTATATTGACGGCTTTTTCAAGAAATATCTGTATGGTTGATCAGTTGACTGCATATGAGAGTTGTCGTTTGTCGGTAGCACGAGAGTATACAAGATAATCGACAGAAGTGTGAAATCTGTAGCAGTCGCCCTTAAGTTCAGTTCCTCTTGAATTATTAGTTTGCATTCGGGATACAGCTTAATTGAGAATTTCAATGAAATAGCGATTTAATAATTATATGAAGCGGTATAAATCCTGCACAGGTCCTCAAATATTTGCTCATAAACTAATCGAAATAACATTCACAAACCATTTTGTCTTAGATGAGAATGGTAACACGTTTCAGAATGTTTGCATCACGGATGTCAGAAATATCCAAATATCGCCTTTACCCTATATATTCTTTGGTATTCGCTTTCTGACTGCGTATAAATTCCAAAATCCTAGCTACGCCTAGTCATCGATTTAGGATTAATCTAGGTCATATTGATAAACTTTCCCGGGGTAAGTTACCAGCGGTTTCAGTGATGATAGAATTATCCCAGGCCCAATACAGTTGGCGATACCATCATCGAAAACCTTCCCGGGGTAAGATCATAGTGATTTCATTGATGCAACGATGCCTTATTTTTTATGTTTCCATCAATGAAATGATTCCCGGGGTATTGTTCAATGAGACTAAAATACGTTTGTACTGCTTATATAACTTTGACAACAAAAGTTCATTTTTACAGGCGAAGAAATTCTTCTGGTGTTAAAATTCAATACGATTTCAATATTGATTGAATTACCCGGGGTCCGACTTAAAAAAATGTTGAAAAAACAGGAGAAAACGTCTTGAGTTCTTAGTACATAAGTGGCAAAACATGAGTATAAAATGAAACCTTTTTTTTTCAAACAAAACAGATATTTTCATAAATATGTGCATTTTATAGTTCATATATACCAAGTGTATACTAATATTATGTTTCCCGGGGTAATTCCAAGTTCCGGGGGGTTTCCCGGGGTTCCCGGGGTAAATAGTAAGACCCTATTTTTTCCATGTGTTTCCGGTTTCAACATCGACAAACATTGCCGAGACTCATCGTTTATATTTACTTCTAGTTACCACATTCGCTGATAATGGGCCGTTCTAAACAAAGAAAAAGGCAAAATAATAATAGGCCAAAACGATCCAAAGAGGAATGGGTTGGTATTTTTTGGTAAACATGAGCGTAGAATAAGATGTCGTCAGTTTTCGTTTTTGTCAGTTTAGCTCGGCGCTTTTCGTAGCGAGTTATTGTCATTACCCTGGCGTTGTTGTTCTTAGTTTAGGCTTTTCATGAAACTTGGAAAGCGTATTTACCATAGCAAGAGTTATTCAGAATAACAAGGGGGATAACTCGGTTATTCTGATAACTCCGGGCGCATGAGGATAGACCGAACTAAGCTTGCTATTGTACAGTTGTTCAGGCAGTAGCAGATAGTTATTGAAATTAGTTATTGAAAATATTGAAGCATATGTTTCTATTACAAAACAAAACCTATGTTGTGTCAGTGTTGTGCCTAGATCAGAATTTTTTGGGGACACAGGTGTCCCCCTACCTAAATTTCGAGTGTCAGATGTTTCACTATTGAGACTGTTCACACCTGAGACATTTCACTATTCAGACGTTTCCTACCCAGACGTTTCACTACCTTTTTGTATTGGTATAGACGTTTCACTACCTTTTTTAGTTAAAGATTATTAATTATCCATTTAACCATGTTTTTGTTTTTATATAGAAGGAAAAAAATGTGATTTTGATAATGAATAATTTATTTATTTGCTTTTAATAAACTTATGTTTAATTTCTTATTTTACTTCTCAAACAAGTTCTGAATTATTCTGTGTACCATATACATGTAGCTGGTTTCATTATTAGCAGGTATATAAAGAGAATATGGAATGAATGTTGCATACACACTCACACATTTATTTCTTTTTCAATTTTCAACCCAATGCCCAAATATCGAACAATTTAAGATTAATGTGAATTGATTGATCCCGTTTCACACTTCAGGTAATTGTATGATAGATACACATACATGGATACCTGTAATCAGTGCTCCAGATAATTTCAAAGGACATCAGTACAGTACTGATTGAAATAATTTTCAATCAGTACCTGATATGGAAAATCAGTACACAGAACTTTCGGTATAGAGCAAATGAAGAAAAGTAAATTTTGTTTCATGCTTTATTATAACTTACAGAACAAGTTTTTGTACCTGAACTCCTTTAACAACAAAACAGCAACCCCTTCTTTCAATATAGATTTTTCTTTTCTTTAAATAATTAAATAATTGAGCTATATAAAAAAATTGTTTGTTTGTTTTGTTTCGTTTTTTTTTTATGTGAATTTAATAATTGAGACAGATAAGAATGGAAATATTTTTTTTTCTAAAATGTTATATGATGTTTTTGTTTTGAATTTTCTTCAATTAGGATTTTAAATATCTGCCAATTTTTCTTATTTTTTTCAATTTTGAAACTTCAATAATTTGGCATCAAATTTATCATCCTAACATTTAATATCATATGCGTATCTACTTGAACCAGCGTAAGCATCAGAAAGCAAAGTCTACTTTCACTATACCTTCTGTCGGAAGAACGATTTACTATCTACACAGCATCAAAACTGATAAATTATGATGAACAGTCAATTCTGAACCACAGATTCCTGAACCAAGATAATTTCTTTTACTAAGATAATTGATATATCTTGTGCAAGCAGACATTTAAACCGTGGGGACAAGACTGCTTGCAGCGAACTTTCTGTTTACCGCCTGAACTGAGGATATTTATGAAAACTTTTCGCAATTATAGAGTAAGTTTATGATATCGTTATGATCGATTTGATAACTGATCTGGACTTTGGAGAGCTCTTTCGAGTCCGAACGCATAAAGTAGATGCTCGTCAATATCGGGAACAGTCAAATGATGATCTTAAATTATGCAAGAGTAACTTCTCTTTGATTTACACGTTCGTACCCGAAAATATCTGTACACGTCTAAAACAGTCCGTATCTTTTACGGAGATTTGCCAAAAAAGATGCGTAATCAGTAATTTTACATTCGTAAAATACGGAAAAATGGAGCTTATCTAGAGCGCTGTGTAATCCTAAGTTAACACAAGTTTGCAAATAAGATTTCTATTCCTTAATTTGTGGACACTAAATCTTGATTGCTCATAAAACAAACCAGAAGTACAAAATAAATATAAAAATATTAACATTTTTATGTATATAAAACTCTAAAATATACCAGACATTTTACTACTAAAAAGTAGTGAAACGTCTTGGTAGGAAACGTCTGGGTAGGAAACGTCTAAATAGTGAAACGTCTGTCATTCCTAAATTTCAAGGGGACATTGGGGAATTTTGGGGGACAAACTAAAACAACTATTTTTAACTTCTAATTGGAGTATAAATTTTGTCCTTGCTGGATTTCCATAGCTTCAATACTGGTTTCTAGTCAAAATCTTTAGGCAATTTCATTCCTTCCCTTTTTTGTGGAAGAAGATGACTGGGTCATGTCGCTGTCTGCATCGGCAGACGTAGACGGCGCTGGATCGGGAGTTTTGAGAGCCGTATCCGTCGATTGAGCGTCGTCTGCTAGTTTTCACTTTTTCCTGACATGAAGTCAGTCAAGTGCATCTGTCGTTTCGCCATTTTAAATTTAGTAACAATTTCAAGACTGGTTCTCGTTATTCTATATCAAAATCGGCTGAATCGAATGGTAATTTTTGGGGTCACAGTCAAGATTTTGAAAGTGCGCTAATTACGCGACCGGTTCACAATATTTTACATCAAAATCTGCAAAATTCAATTGTAAATTTCGGTCCACAGTCAAGTCTTTATGGATGCACCGTGTACGCGTAACAATAGACAATGCGTTAAATATACTATCATAACAAATATGAACGCCGATCGATCAGGACTTTTTTCGTAAGTCTATTACGGAAAATAAAAGATCGCGGAAATCTGAGCGCGCCCGAAATCCCGCAATGCCTTAGATTTTAGGGGACATTGGGAATCCCGCGATAGCGCGGCCTAGGCACAACACTGGTTGTGTTGTGCCTGTGGTACTATAGGAAAATATGTATTCTATTCTCTCAAGTGAAACCAATTCTCAGGATACTAATGATGTTTATACGTCAGATAAAAGCTTTCTGCACACAGCACTAATGAGGTCAATAGCTGTAATAATGGATCAGTAGTTGAGGAAATGTCTCAAGAGTGACAATGACACTATTTCACCGTTTTGGGGGCTAAAAGAGCTGTATTTAACCGAGTTTGATCCACAAAAGCTCGTAGATCGGACTCAGACAGAACTAAAACAGATTTAGATTATTGAAAAAATGGGCAGATAAACAGACTAATCACTTTGAAAACATTTTGATGAAGCAGAAGAATAATCATGGGTTTGATCCTGCAACCTTGTAGCTGCAATTTTATTGAAGATGTTATTACAAAATTTTAGAATTAGAACTACAACAATAATTACATACTGCTTTAAGGACCATACTTTTGCTGCATATTTCACACGAAAAGGGATTTCCAGAAATTCAGAAAACAAATATCATATTTGGTCGCCCATATTACATTGCTTCCTTTTCATGTTTGTTTTAATACAATCAAGCAGCATGCCCATTCACCAAATATTTTGCATGAATCACGTAGAATAATGACTGTGCACGCAAATATAATAAAATGGTCGGGTACATATGCACAAAAAAAAAATGCCAGAAAAAAATCGGTATTGAGTGTCAAAAATGGAAATCTTCACTATTAAATTCTTCCCTTATCTTCACTTAAATAATGGCTATCATCTCAAAGATCGACTTTATGATTTCAATCATGAAGTCGGGTCTGGGTGGAATTTCGCTTGCAGAAGTTTTTGTTGCTGATTGAATTCCATCGTATGCAAGGGCATAACAGCTGCAGGAACTCTTTTTTTTCTAAAGAGAAAAAAAAAAAGAAAGAAAAAGAGGAAGAAAAACCTCAGATTAATTGAATTTATCCAGTTTGTATTTGCATTTACCAACAATAATAATAACAAAGATGCAGTAGTTAGAATTGTGGCAGGACAGCGTGCTATTACCTGGACGGTCACTAGTAATTTGGATATGATTTCTATGTTCAAACATGTGATTTTACAACCAGTTTTCCTCAAAACCACAATTTTTAGATCTGCTGTTTTCGGAGAAAACCCGAGGTATTGCTATAGCCTCTGTGTTGTTGTCGTCATGCGAAAACTTTGACATTTTGTTACTAGTATATCTCTAGTTCTACTGGAGGCATTCACTTGAAACTTGGCACACATGTTCACTATCAAAAGAGAAAGGTATACTATCAAGGGGGATAACTCTAGGTGCATTTTGTGCATATTATGCCCCTTTTTCGACTTAAATTTTTTCCCATCATCCAGCACTCGACAGCCAAGCGTAGGCACCCGTAGGTGGTGCTCTTGTTATCACTAAGTACAATGTTCATGGAAAGTTGAATTCGTTATTGATAGATAAGTAAGATAACTTGCTGTTGTTAACACCATTGCCCAACAATAGCAAAAGTATAGAACAGAACAGAACATGCCCAACACTGAAAGTTTGGAATTTATTTGTGGATGATCATTGCCTGGTGCAATCTGTTGGAAAAAAATATCAAACTTTTGAAAACGAACATGAATACAAACCATCCAAACTTACAGACTCTGAAGCAGATCTTAAGACTTCATCTATTTAAGATTGTTTACCTATGTTATCTGATTACAAATTGTAGGAGTCATTTTAATACAGTAAAAGCTCGGTAGTTTGTATCACAAGGGACCGGGACAATTTATACGAACTAAACATAGTACGAAGCAACCAATGTGAAGCGGTTGGTATTTTTCGATGGCTCAGATCGGACATGGTCTTAAGGTACCCTATATTTGTGGCCTTATTCTAAGGTCCTATGGAATATTTTTTAAATTGAGTTCTAACGAGACCCTTTTGTAGAGAGTTAAGATGCAACAAATCTCACTTGAACAATGATCATCTTTCGTGTAGTCCATATTTAAATCCTAAATTAAATAATTTCGGCAATTATTTACATGCCAATTTTTAACTATAACAGAGTAGTTTCCCTTTGGATCAAATCACTTTGAGTACTTATTCAGTGGACGATGAAATCTCGGCATTACGATGAATCTGTGTTGTAGACAATTAAGATTACTAAGATTTGCACATTCATTTATGCATGATCAGTAAGAGAAAACCATATGAAATACAATTAAGGTCACTTATTGATTCTTTATTCCATTAAACCCGCCAAAAATTACAAATCAAACAATGCCTGTAAATATTGATGCAAAACAATAACTTTGAGTAATACCAATCAAGGGGTGTGAAAATCAAGGTAAATGTCAATTGTTACACCTGGGACAACTATTGATCGCACAATTCACACCTACGGATTAAACATATGAATTTGTGTTATTTTGAAACTATCGGGACTTGACACGGCTACGAACTACGAACCACCGACATGCGAATTACTTGGAGCCTTCTTACAAAGATAAAGAAGGAAGAAAATCGGGACCAAAGAATCTATACGAACCAACACATACCTACAAACCACCGGCGTGCAAACGACTGAGATTTTACTGTAGTATATTTAATTCACATGTTTCTGCGACTAGGTCTGATATTGACCAGTGATTATTGTTGCACTGCGCCACATTTGAATTGCTGAATTTTGAAAATATTGAAAAACAAGCATAAATATTCAAATCTGTGATTGATCATTCAACATTGTCACTTGTAAGATTTCATGTTTTTTTTTCAAAACAAAATCCATCCAAATAAGTAATCGTCAGAATATTATTTTCCATTTAACTCTTTACATAATACAGGCTGACAACCGATCCTATATTCCTATTTTTTCCTATATTTTGACTCCAAATCCTATATTTTGAAATACCTCCTATTTTTCCATATTTCTTATTTTTAGCTCCACTGGCTGAAAGCCACTGGGGCTATTGTCATGGCGTTGTGTCCGTCGTGCGTCCGTCCGTCCGTGCGTGCGTGCGTCCGTCCGGTCGTAAACTTTTTCTTTAAAAATCTTCTCCTCAGAAACTGCTGCATGGATTTCAACCAAACTTCACAGGAATGATCCTTGGGTGACCCTCTTTCAAAGTTGTTCAAGAAATTTTGATCGAATGAAAAACATGGATTTAATGGGCGTGGCTAATTTCCAAATATGGTAAAAAGTGACTTTTCTCAGATTCTAATGGATAGATACCAATTAAATTTTACATGAATGATCCTTGGGTGACACTTTATCAGTCTACCAAAAATTATTATGATCGGATGAAAAATATGCATTTTATGGTCGGAGGTCATTTCTCTATATGTAATATAGTGGAAACTTTGAAAATTAGATTCTCAGAATGTGATTGATGGATATAAACTAAATTTCACTGGAATGATCCTTGGGTGACCCTTTATCAGTCTACCAAAAATTATTGTGATCGGATGAAAAATATGCATTATATTGGCGGAGGTCATTTCTCTATATGTTATATAGTGGAAACTTTGAAAATCATTTTCTCAGAATGTTATTGATGGATATAAACCAAATTTCACTGGAATGGCACTTGGGTGACCCTTTATCAGTCTATCAAAAAATATTGTGATCGAATGAAAAATATGCATTTTATGGGCGGAGGTCATTTCTCTATATGTTATATAGTGGAAACTTTAAAAAACATTTTCTCAGAATGTAATTGATGGATAACAACCAAATTTCACTGGAATGATTCTTGAGTGAAGCTTTATGAGTCTGCCAAAAATTATTGTGATCAGATGGAAAATATGTATTTTATGGGCGGAGGTCATTTCCCTAAATGTTATATAGTGGCTTTTTTGAAAATCATTTCAACATCAGTAGAACCCAAAATATCTTAAAATCTAGTCAAACCTTAGATTTGCTATTTCAAGAATTTCAAGCCTGTGGAGCGACTCAAGCCATTCATGGCTTTCTAGTTTGACAAATATTTCCTATATTTTTTAGGACAAATGTTGCTGATAAATTTTTATGTATATATATCTTTGTTACTACCTTTTGATTCTTTTTCTTCAAAGGTTAGTAATTTAATTCTTAGTTATACAAGCAGGGCTCGAAAAAATGCTCTTTCAGATTCCTTCATTTAACTTGGGTGCCTGGGTGCTGTTGAGTCACCAAGAATTGAAAAAAAGCAGTACTTATTGAAATATAAAAAAAATATTCTCTGAAATTAAAGGGCAGAATTCAACAAAGCTTCAAAGAAATGATGCTTGGAACGTGCTCTTTTAGAATCTTCATTTAATCTTAATTTGGATGCTATGAGCTGTCATTTCATCAAATAATGGCTCCATATGATAAATTAAAAAAAATTATTCTTCTCTGAAACTACTGAGCCAAATTCAACAAAACTGCACAGGAATGATGCTTTGGACATGCTCTTTTAGAATTCTCTTTTTCATTCTAATTTGAGTAATAACTTTGGTGCTACTAGCTGTCGCTTTAACCAAGAATGGCCAAATATGGTTAAGACATAAAAAATACTTCTTCTCCGAAACTACTGGTCAGAAAGCAGAGTCAGCTATAAATGGTGCCATATGATGAAATATGAAAAAAATTCTTCTTCCCTGAAATGAATTTTCAGATGCAAATGATTGTTGTCAGGATTAATCTTTGGATAGACCTCTCTCCAATTCCTTTCTGGTGAAGAAAGAAATATATATTCATGATAGATTAAACATTACAGCTTTACAAAAAGGACTTATTTAATAAGTGCAAATTAGTCAAAATTCAGTCCATGTAACTTAATTGATTAACATCAGAAAATTTACATATTGAGGGGTCGGAGCAACACAATTGTAATTGCCTACAGATATATAGGTACTAACAATAGTGTTGCACTGACCCCTTTAATTTAACAGTTTTGTGTATAATAAGTAGTAAAGAGTCTGCTAATAGATGCATTTGATCATTTGGCTAACACAATGCAGTATTAAGCAAGCATCTAAAAATTATGTACTGTCAAAGAATATTCTTTTATGAAGGTGCTTGTTATGCTCCCCGAAGGGAGAGCATATAGCCGCCGCTTCGTCCGTAATTCTGTCTGTCCGTCCGGCCGTCCTCACCTATTTCTCCTTAACCCTTTAGCCAAATCAAATGAAACTTACCATGTGAACTCCCTATGATATAGTGATGATGCGTCTGTGACGGTTTTTAGATTTGAGGCCTCTTCACGGGAAAAGGGGACTTAGGGTAAAAAACCCAAATTTCTCCTAGTCTTACAGTCAGAATTTAGTGAAATTTCATTTTTTAGTAGCAAATCAGATGCCCTTTACTATAAACAATTTGAAATTAACGTAAAAAAAATATATCATGGAAAAAGGGGGCTTAATGTTAGTTACCTTTACGTTAGCGTGTAAAATATAGTTATTCTTTCATTTCTCCTAGCCTTATGCATATCTCCTAAAGTATTAAAGCTATCAACATGAAACTTTATGGGTGGATAGATCTCATAGAGGAGAAGTGCTATGCACAAGAACTACAACTCCTGCTTGCATAATTTTGGTGTTTTTGCCCTTTGTTATTTTTGATACTTAGATTATGTCTGGAGCATATCTCCTAAAGTATAATAGCTATCAACTTGAAACTTTATGGGTGCATAGATCTCATAGAGGAGAAGTGCAATACACCAGAATTACAACTCTTGCTTGCATAATTTTGGAGTTATTGCCCTTTGTTATTTTTTGAAACTTACATTTTGTCTGGAGCGTATCTCCTAAAGTATAATTGCTATCAACTTGAAACTTTATGTATGGAAAGATCTTATGGAGGAGAAGTGCAGTGATAAAGAACTTCAACTCTTGCTTGCATAATTTTGGAGTTATTGCCCTTTGTTATTTTTAATACTTAGATTTTATAGGAGGTAAATCTCTGACAGTACAAAAGAATCTATAATCTATTGGGCTTGAGTTTACTATGAAGCTTTCGTTGTGGGGGATGTCCATGTCCAACATGGCTCTTGTTTTTGTGACAATGCCTTATTCGGGGAGCATAATCCGTCTCTGACGGCTCTTGTTTAAGACAAGTTAACAAATACAGGTTGCAATAATGAAAGGTCTTACAGTACATGTATTTACAACCATCTGCTAAATCTTTTTTTTACTTATAACTAAAATCCTTGGAAAATATGTTCACTTGCTAAAGAAAATTGCACCCATTCTTATTAATAGAGATATGAACAACAACAAATCAATTGTATAGTATTAGAGCACAAGTGTTTAAATAACAAACAATTTAGTACAGTATATAGTGCATGTAACATTTTCTATATATTCCCAGAAAAAATAAAAAAAAATGTTTTAGAACATTACTTTTGACAATTACTGTTTACATTAAAGTAAGCTGTGAACTTTGTTTTGTTGTAAATGCCAATTGTTTATGTCTTCAGTTACACCTTGCTAACAGAGTTAAATAAAGTCTATAAAATCATAAAGATAATCAAAATATAGATAATACCATGACTGAAAACTATTACACTTGCGTACCTGTATCTTTTCAGCTTTTGTAGGTAGGCTGAGAGATTACAGTAATTGGTATTTTATCAGAGCAAAAGTGTAGGGCTTGATATTTAGTGATACATGTAGTTTGTATAGTTCTGATGAAATATGAATACATGTATTGTATTATAATAACTTTGATTTGGCCATAAATCCAGTGTTAGATAAAACTGACAGTATTATGATAAAGAATTACATGTATAAAGAGTTATTGGCTAATGCAAGTCAAGTGACGATTGTTTGAATATGTTTGACTAGCACTATCAATATCCACATATCTGTTTCTGAATTTGGACTGGTGAAAATTCCCGAGTTACAACATTGACGTCACAAGAATGAAACTTGTCGTACTGAAATTAATTGGGAATATTCAAGTTTTTATGGGGTTTAGACAAAGATCAGTCAGAACATTCATTTTAAGTCTGTCTTAGTCTTCAACAGCTATAATACTTAAAGAGAAAAAGTCATATACATGTGTGTTCAATTGACATACAAATTTATTCAACACAGTGAACATTTTAGTGCTCACAGTAATTTGTTGGATTTTAGTGGCTTAAAAAATCAGCATACCCCAACCTGTTTTATTTGTAAACAAGAGTATCATCGTCACAAAATACGCCGCCACTTTGCTGCTGTTTCACAAAAATAATTGTAGACACTACTTATTTTGACAGAACCAAATTCAAAATGACCAAGTTTCTTTTAAATCAAGACAAAAAGTTAGGAGGAGTTGCCTTCACAAGGCTGCAATTTCAATAAGCCCCAGACACTAAGTTTTAAGGGGGCATAATTCAGGGAAATAAATGAGCCATAAAATCCTTGATCCATGTACATCTACAAATTATGGTGATGACATTGAACAAGTTTCATTTAAATAAAGACAAAAAGTAAGGAGGAGTTGCGTTCAAAAGGCTGCAATTTCAATAAGCCCTAGATACTAAGTTTTAAGGGGGCATAATTTATGGTAAAATTGATGAACCATAAAATCCTTACTTCATGCTCATCAATCAATTTCGGTTATAACATCCACCAAGTTTCATTTAGATCCAGCCAGAAACTTAGGAAGAGTTGCATTCACAAGGCTGCAATTTCAAAAGCCCAAGAGACTAAATTTTAAGGGGGCATAACTGAGGCAATAAGCCCCAGAGACTAAATTTTTAAGGGGCATAACTCAGGCAAAAATCAATGAACCATAAAATCCTTCCTTCATGCACATCTACCAATTGAGGTGATAACATTGACCAAGTTTCAAGAAGATCCAGCCAGAAACTTAGGAGGAGTTGCGTTGACAAGAAAAGTGGACCCAGACACTTAAGTTATTAAGGGGCATAACTCAGGCAAAAATCAACGAACCATAAAATCCTTCCTTCATGCACATCTACCAATTGAGGTGATAACATTGACCAAGTTTCAAGAATTCCAGCCAGAAACTTAGGAGGAGTTGCGTTGACAAGAAAAGTGGTATACGTACGGACGGAGGGATGGATGGACGGACGGACAGACGGAGAAGATGACGCCAATATACGCCGCCGGACCCCCTCCGGCGGCCCCCCTCCGGTGGCGTATAAAAAGGTTAGAATAATTCTGTTAGCATGAACTGACTGTTGCATGGTTTATATTTGGTTTTTTTTTTCAATGCATTGAGAGAATCTGAATCATGATTTTTAGGTTTTTGACAGTTGATGTGCACTTTGAGACAGCCCCTGTGAAACCATTTCCACTCACAAGAACTATCCGCTACTGCCTGAATTGGGAGATTTTTTCATCAGGCAAATATTTTAGTTTATTTTGGACAATTTTCTATCCAGAAATCATATGTTGATACAGTGGGAAATATGGTGTTCTACAAAATGATACCAAGAACTTGTTGATTTGTTTTGATTCATACATGTGATATTTCCATGGGTACTCATAGGGAGATTAAGACCTTTTCGTAGGGAGATTGGGTCTCAAATAGGGAGATTTTGCGTAACGTGCGTTGTGGCTAAAAAAGGGGGGTTTCCCCATGCATGTCTGGACCAAAAATTGACTCTTATACCTTCCATACAAGTTTATTTTATTTTTCTTTTATTTATAATTCAAAAAGGTTATCATTGAAAGTATTTTGAGAGAGGATAGTATTGCAATGCTTCAGAATTTAATGGGGAGAACATTCAAGTAGTCTGGTAGTAAAGAATTAGATAATACTGCATTTATGCAATACAGCTTTATGCAAAGTATGAAATACTAGGCCTTGTAATTTGAGACGTTATTTTTTATCCTGTTGCCATGGCAACCAGAGTTCTTCATGATTTATGATATTCTATGAAATATTTTGAAAGTACTTGTCCTAAGGATCATCTCTGTGTAGTTTTTTGTATGAAATCTGATGACTAGATAAGGTATATTTAGAATTGTTGACGGATGGATGGACGGATGGACGAAGAGACAGACCAATAAATCAGGACCCTTAAACCAAGGTTTTGACCCTTAAAAATCTGAAAATAGCTTAATTTGACCCCTAGAAATTTCTCTCAAGGGGGTCATCTTGACCCCCTTGAGAGGAATTACCAAGGGTCAAAACATGGTTTTATATCCAAGATTTTTACAAATCACTGTTTAAAGTTTTACAAATCAATTACTTGTTTTAAATCACTATAAGAAACAGTTTAATTGACACTTAAATTGTCAAAATTCCACTCAAGATTTACCTTTTCTGTTGTTTTGACCCCTTTAGATTCAGATTTGACCCCCAGAATTTTTTAGGCGAGGGGTGAATGACTGGTCAATATCAAACACTAACACGAGCCCTGATAAATCGTAACTGGCACTGACTGCTACTGACCTACGCTTAAAATGAATGGTTTTGATAGCAAAATGACGATAAAAGATGAAAATATGAGTTAGCAGACGTTTTTAACGATCATGATAGAAAATGGAAAGTGAAAGAGCTACCTCTCGGCAAATAAATCCATGTTGATTAGCTTTATGAGAAGCTCTGTGTTACCAGTAAAGAGCCAGTCCACAATTTTCTATTCTCAAATCTGTAACATTTGTGTTGACAAATAACTTGATTAGACCATTCGATTCCTATTTCAAGAAAGACGGTCTCGGATTTATAAATTGTGTGTAAACTCTCAAACGACCCCAACGAGGATCCGGTGGAATCGCCGTGGCATTAAAAAGCAAAGGTCCGATGTTAGTTTCTTTAATTTCAATATCAAATATCATATTTGAATGACAATTTGAGATCGCATGATACAGTTTTTAGCTCCACTGGCTGAAAGCCACTGGGGCTATTGTCATGGCGTTGTGTCCGTCGTGCGTCCATCCGTCCGTCCGTGCATGCGTCCGTCCGTCCGGTCGTAAACTTTTCATTAAAAATCTTCTCCTCAGAAACTACTGGATGGATTTCAACCAAACTTCACAGGAATGATCCTTGGGTGACCCTCTTTCAAAGTTGTTCAAGAAATTTTGATCCAATGAAAAACATGGATTTAAATGGCGTGGCTAATTTCCAAATATGGTAAAAAGTGAGTTTTCTCAGATTCTAATCAATGGATACCAATTAAATTTTACATGAATGATCCTTGGGTGACCCTTTATCAGTCTACAAAAAATCATTGTGATCGGATGGAAAATATGCATTTTATGGGCGGAGGTCATTTCTCTATATGTTATAAAGTGGAAACTTTGAAAATCATTTTCTCAGAATGTAATTGATGGATATCAACCAAATTTCACTGAAATGATCCTTGAGTGACCATTTATCAGTGTACCGAAAATTATTTTGATTGGATGAAAAATATGCATTTTATGGACGGAGGTCATTTCTCTATATGTGATAAAGTGGAAACTTTGAAAATCATTTTCTCAGAATGTAACTGATGGATATCAACCAAATTTCACTGGAATGATCCTAGATTGACCCTTTATCAGTCTACCAAAAATTATTTTGATTGGATGAAAAATATACATTTTATGGGTGGAGGTCAATTCTCAATATGTTAAATAGTGAAAACTATGAAAAACATTTTCTCAGAATGAAACTGATGGATATCAAGCAAACATTTTTGGCATGATCTTTGGTTGACCCATTATCATGCAGCCAAAAATTATTTTGATTTAATGAAAAATATATCTTTTAATAGCAGAGGTCATTTCTCTATCTGTTATATAGTTGAAACTTTGAAAATCATTTTCAACATCAGTATAGAACCCCAAATATCTAATAGCAGAGGTCATTTCTCTATCTGTTATATAGTTGAAACTTTGAAAATCATTTTCAACATCAGTATAGAACCCCAAATATCTAAAAATCTAGTCAAACATTTTTATTTGCTTTTACAAGAATTTCAAGCCTGTGGAGCGACTCAAGCCATTCATATTCATGGCTTTCTAGTTACTTTTTATAACTTTAATAATTTGACCGTAAAACATACGTAGATCCACGTCGGAATCAAGTATGACTGCTTCTTATTTTACTCAATTACGTGTTACGACACGAGGGTTTTTCTGCGATGCCGCCTAATTTTACCAAGGTCGTGTAAGCCTCGCTTCGCATTTTATGTTTGATCTTTTCCTTCATGACGCTTGTCGCGGAAAGAGGAAATTTTTAGCGGCTTTTTGGAATAGCATATTAAAATACGGCGGAAATTTACTGTGTTTACAGCCATTTTAATTTTTCAAAGTACATGTAAGTGATAAAAATCTAATCACAGCTGAACTTGTATCCACTACATTTTTATAAGTAATACACTTGTGTCGGGTATTCCTGCGCATTGTTTAAAGCTGCGCAGCTATATGACGTCATGTAAATTAAGAAAATGGCCGCTAAACATCTAAACATAAAAGCAGAACAACCTATTTTTCATACCCAAAATTCGATCGATTCCACCATTTTAAACAAAAAGTTCATGTGTGTATATTAAAGCAAAAAGATTCCCGTTTTTGTCTCAGTGTTTTCATTTTAATTTTAACAGATTACGGATATTAATTTTAGGTACTTTCCTCGACTGCGCAGGTTCAGCCGACGAAGACTGCGTTGATAATACACGACGAGCCTCTGTTCATCACTGGTTTGTGTAATTCTAGTGACATTTTGTTCTAGATAAAATGTCTTTTATATAGCCAAAATGGTCAACAAATACATTCGTGTATTGATTTTTTAGCTCACCTGAGCACAAAGTGCGTCGTCAGTCGTGTGTCGTCCACAATTTCTTTAAAACATCTTCTCCTCCTAAACCAGTGGGCCAATCTTGATGAAACTTGGCAGGGATGTTCCTTTGGTCAAGCTCTACCAAAGTTGTTCAAATAAATGAAATCCACCCTTAACTTTCCCTTTACCCTTAACAAAAAGGGTGAAAATATGAAAATCTTTAAAAATCTTCTTCTCTGAAACCAGAAAGCAGACAGCTTTCATATTTGGTATGTAGCATCATCTAGTGGACCTCTACCAAGTTTGTTCATATCAAGACCCTGGGGTCATATTTGGGCTTTGCCCGGGCCCAACCCTTTTTACATAGAATCAAAGAGCGAAAATCTTTAAAAATCTTCTTCTCTGAAACCAGATGGCAGACAGCTTTAATATTTGGTATGTAGCATCACCTAGTGGGCCTCTACCAAGTTTGTTCATATCAAGACCCTGGGGTCATATTTGGGCTTTGCACAGGTGCACACTTGGCACACAGCTTCACTACAAAGAGGACATGTGCATATCGTTGGGGTTACCCGGTTCCAATATCGAATTTAGAGTTTATTCCCCTGACTGTTTAATCCATATACATACATAGTGATATTCGTTTCCGCGCTATTTCTTGAAAACTATAGACCTGATTTCAATGAAACTTGGCACACAGCTTCACTACAATGAGGACATGCGCTTATGGTCGGGGATACCCGGTTCGAATGTCGAATTCAGAGTTACTGCCCCTGACTGTTTAAGCCATATACATACATAGTGATATTCGTTTCCGCACTATTTCTTGAAAACTATTGACCGGATTTCAATGAAACTTGGCACACAGCTTCACTACAATGAGGACGTGCGCATATCGTCGGGGTTACCCGGTTAGAATGTCGAATTTAGAGTTACTGCCCCTGACTGTTTAAGCCATATACATACATGGTGATATTCGTTTCCGCGCTATTTCTGGAAAACTATAGACCCTGTTTCAATGAAACTTGGCACACAGCTTCACTACAATGAGGTCATACGCGTATCGTCGGGGTTACCCGGTTTGACTGTTAAATTTAGGGTTACTGCCCCTGACTGTTTAAGCCATATACATACATAGTGATATTCTTTTCCACGATATTTCTGGAAAACTATAGACCCTGTTTCAATGAAACTTGGCACACAGCTTCACTACAATGAGGACATGCGCATATCATCAATGTCGAATTTAGAGTTACTGCCCCTGACTGTTTAAGCCATATACATACATAGTGATATTCGTTTCCGCGCTTTTTCTGGAAAACTATAGACCGGATTTCAATGAAACTTGGCACACAGCTTCACTACAATGAGAAAATGCGCATATCTTCGGTGTTACTTGGTTTGACTGTTGAATTTAGAGTAACTGCCCTTGACTGTTTAATCCATATACATACATAGTGATATTCGTTTCCGGGCTTTTTCTTGAAAACTGTTTGCTGGATTTCAATGAAACTTGGCACACAGCTTCACTACAATGAGGATATGCGCATATCATCGGGGTAACCTGGTTCAAATGTCGAATTTAGAGTTACTGCCCCAGACTGTTTAAGCCATATACATACATAGTGATATTCGTTTCCGGGCTATTTCTGGAAAACTATAGACCCGATTTCAATGAAACTTGGCACATAGCTTCACTTCAATGAGGACGTGCGCATATCGTCGGGGTTATCCGGTTAGAATGTCGAATTTAGAGTTACTGCCCCTGACTGTTTAAGCCATATACATACATAGTGATATTCGTTTCCGCACTATTTCTTGAAAACTATTGACCGGATTTCAATGAAACTTGGCACACAGCTTCACTACAATGAGGACGTGCGCATATCGTTGGGGTTACCCGGTTAGAATGTCGAATTTAGAGTTACTGCCCCTGACTGTTTAAGCCATATACATACATGGTGATATTCGTTTCCGCGCTATTTCTGGAAAACTATAGACCCTGTTTCAATGAAACTTGGCACACAGCTTCACTACAATGAGGTCATACGCGTATCGTCGGGGTTACCCGGTTTGACTGTTGAATTTAGGGTTACTGCCCCTGACTGTTTAAGCCATATACATACATAGTGATATTCTTTTCCACGATATTTCTGGAAAACTATAGACCCTGTTTCAATGAAACTTGGCACACAGCTTCACTACAATGAGGACATGCGCATATCATCAATGTCGAATTTAGAGTTACTGCCCCTGACTGTTTAAGCCATATACATACATAGTGATATTCGTTTCCGCGCTATTTCTGGAAAACTATAGACCGGATTTCAATGAAACTTGGCACACAGCTTCACTACAATGAGAAAATGCACATATCGTCGGTGTTACTTGGTTTGACTGTTGAATTTAGAGTAACTGCCCTTGACTGTTTAATCCATATACATACATAGTGATATTCGTTTCCGGGCTTTTTCTTGAAAACTGTTTGCTGGATTTCAATGAAACTTGGCACACAGCTTCACTACAATGAGGATATGCGCATATCATCGGGGTAACCTGGTTTGACTGTTGAATTTAGAGTTACTGCCCCTGACTGTTTAAGCCATACACATACATAGTGATATTTGTTTCCGGCTTTTTCTTGAAAACTGTTGGCTGGATTTTAATGAAACTTGGCACACAGCTTCACTACAAAGAGGACATGCGCATATCGTTGGGGTTACCCAGTTCGAATGTCGAATTTAGAGTTAATGCCCCTGACTGTTTAATCCATATACATACATAGTGATATTCGTTTCCGCACTATTTCTCGAAAACTATAGACCTGATTTCAATGAAACTTGGCACACAGCTTCACTACAATGAGGACATGCGCATATCGTCGGGGATACCCGGTTCGAATGTCGAATTTAGAGTTACTGCCCCTGACTGTTTAAGCCATATACATAC
Source organism: Fragum whitleyi (assembly GCA_948146395.1). Classification (NCBI taxonomy): domain Eukaryota; kingdom Metazoa; phylum Mollusca; class Bivalvia; order Cardiida; family Cardiidae; genus Fragum; species Fragum whitleyi. The sequence continues at coordinate 51,616,386 of OX411552.1, read as the reverse complement.
AGAGATATTTGTTTCTGCGCTATTTCTGGAAAACTGTAGACTGGATTTCAATGAAACTTGACACATAGCTTCACTACAAAGAGGACATGGGCATATCGTCGGGGCTACCCGGTTCGACAGATGAATTTAGAGTTACTGCCCCTGACTGTTTAAGCCATATACATACAGAGTGACATTTGTTTCTGCGCTATTTCTTGAAAACTATAGGTTGATTTAGATAAAAGATAACCTGTACCTAAGTTTGATATAATCTCCATTGACGAAATTGCTTTTTTTTTTTTTCAATAATTTTCCTCAGGTCAGGAGAAATGGTCTCCCGATTCGGAGAGTGGGAGAAAGGGTAAAATATCGGGAGAATATGCCGAGATCGGGTGATATCACATGTCTGTTGATTTACATAAACATTTCAAGTCCGAGGGCCAGCTGTTGTATTTACTCTGGACCTGAAAAATTGCCTTGTTTTGGCTACAGCGAATTGAAAGTACAAAAACAAATCTAAACGAAAGAGAATTTGGCTTAGAAATCCCCCGAAAAATTAAATTGTGTCATGGCAAAATTTATTTTATTGAAATATTCCCTAAATCTTTGAATGACATTTTCTCCTGAACCACTCAGTCAATTCATATGAAACTTAACTAGAATGTTTCTTGCGTGACCCTTTTCAAAATCTTTTATGAAATTTTGATTGGCCCATAAATATGGGCCTGACTTGATGTGGCTCATTTCGAGCTCAAAATCTTTGAACTTCATCTCTTCCTGAACCACTAGGCCGATTTCAATGAAACTTAACCAGAATGTTTTTTTGGAGACTCTTTTCAAAAATTGGTCGTGCAATTTTGATTTGCCTATGAATATGGGCTTGGCAGGATGGGGCTTATTTTGAGTCCAAAGTCTTTGAGCATCTTCTCTTGAACCACTCAGCTGATTTCAAAGAAACTTTACCAGAATGTATCATTGATGACCTTCTTCAAAATTAGTTTGCAAAATTTTGATCGGCCCATAATATGGGCATGGTAGGGGGGGGGAGGGGCTTATTTTGAGTGACCTCAGTAAAGTATGGCCGGACAGGGTCTATTTTCACTTTAAATTCTTTGAATAACATCTCCTCATCAGCAAATGTGAATGAAACTTTGTCAGAAAGTTACTTGGATGGGTTCCACTGGACCAATAAATTCAGGTGAGCGGTTTAGGGCCATTCTGACCCTCTTGTTTGAGTTTTTGTTTGTTTTTATATAAAATTATTCAAAAGTTACTTTTATTTCAGCCAGATTGAAGTTAAAATGAAATACCTCTACTAAAGTCTTACAGGTTTCTAACACCTGTCACCTTGATCGGCGATTGCCGGGAAGTTCAAATTGCCAATGAAGTTCGTTTTATTTTAAAAGACTTTTTCCAATAACTTACCACTTTTCATGAGGCTTAAACAATGTCTGATAATTTAAGATGAGACATGAATGACAGTAACTTGTTTTTACCTTCCAAAATTACCTTTAGTAATGAAAGAAAAGCATATTTATCACTGGCAAAAAGTTAAGAGTGCCATAATTTTGAACTTGATAAATTAAATTTCCACTTGCATTTAGAGAGTTTTTCCTGTGAAATTCGAACCTTGTCACCAACCAGGATATGAACATAAATCTAATTCAACTGCTTTTTTCCTAGATCTCCATTGGTCATTTTGAAGAAAATATGCAAATGAATGAATGCCAATGGTTATATTGTGCATTTAAACAATTATACAATTATCCATCCACTTTTAAGTTTTTCACTTTTCCCACTTTACCTCTGTACTAGAAATCCTTTTTAGCTCACCTGAGCACAACGTGCTCATGTGAGCTATTGTGATCACCTTTTGTCCGGCGTCCGTCCGTCGTCCGTCGTCAGTCGTCCGTCCTCCCTCGTCAGTCGTCCGTCGTCCGTCAACAATTTCTTTAAATGACATCTCCTAAACTACTGGGCCAATTTTAACCAAACTTGGCAGAAATGTTCATTAGGTGATCCCCTTTAAGAATTGCTAAAACAATTGAAATCGGTGAAAAACTCTGGTTGCTATGGCAACATAAGTTAGAAATTTAAGAAAATCTTTAAAATTCTTCTTCTCCTGAACAAGCACCCCTACAGCCTTGAAATTTGGCATGGATGATCAGCTCATAGACCTTAATAAAAATTGCTAAAATCATATCTGTTGGGCCACCAGGTGCAGAGCACCAGGTGGGAGGGGGTAGTACTTTGGGTAAATTTTGTAATCTTTAACCTACTTCTTCTTCTGAATAAGAAGCCCTACAGCCTTCAAATTTGGCATGGAGGATCAGCTCATAGACCTTAATAAAAATTGTTAAAATCATATCTGTTGGGCCACCAGGTGCGGAGCACCAGGAGGGAGGGGGTAGTACTTTGGGTAAATTTTGTAATCTTTAACCTTCTTCTTCTTCTGAATAAGTAGCCCTACAGCCTTCAAATTTGGCATGGAGTATCAGCTCATAGACCTTAATAAAAATAGCTAAAATCATATTTGTTGGGCTGCAAGGTGCGGAGCACCAGGGGGGAGGGGGTAGTACTTTTGTGAAAATTTTGTAATCTTTAACCTTCTTCTTCTTCTGAACCAGGAGCCCGAAAGATTTGAATATTGGCATGAGTGATCAGCATTTGGACCTTTATAAAAGTAGCTAAAATCATGACTGTAGATTCACCAGGTGCAGAGCACCAGGGGGAAGGGGGTAGTACTTTTGTGAAAATTTTGTAATCTTTAACCTTCTTCTTCTTCTGAACCAGGAGCCCGACAGATTTGAATATTGGCATGGATGATCAGCATATGGACCTTTATAAAAATAGCTAAAATCATGACTGTAGATTCACCAGTTGCGTAGCACCAGAAGGGGAGAGGGTAGTACTTTTGTGAAAATTTTGTAATCTTTAACCTTCTTCTGATGAACCACAAGCCCTACAGACTTGAAACTTGGCATGGAGGATCAGCTCATTGACCTTAATAAAAATAGCTAAAATCATGACTGTAATGCCACCAGGTGCGGAGCACCAGGGGGGAGGGGGTAGTACTTTTGTGAAAATTTTGTAACTTTAACCTTCATATTCTAATGAACCAGTAGCCCTACAGACTTCAATATTGGCATGGAGGATAAGCATATGGATCTAAAATAAAATAGCTAAAATCATGAATGTAGGGCCACCAGATGCGGAGCATTAGGGGGAAGGGGGTAATACTTTGGATCAATTTTGAAATCTTTAACCTTATTCTTCTCCTTGATCAGGAATCCTACAGACTTGAAAATTGTCATGGGTGATCAATATATTGACCTTAATAAAAATAGCTAAAATGATGACTGTTGGGTCACCAGGTGCTGAGTGTCTTGGAGAGGGGGTAGTACTTTGGATAATTTTTGAAATCTTTAAACTTCTTCTAATGAACCAGGAGTCCTACAGACTTGAAAATTGGTGTGGATGATCAGCATTTGGACATTTATTGAATTAGCTAAAGTCATGACTGTAGATTTACCAGGTGCAGAGCATCTTGGGGGAGGGGGGAGTGCTTTGTTTAGAATTTTGAATCCCTACAGCCTTTATATTTGACATGGATTGATCAACTCATTAAGGAAAACTTTAAAAGTCTCAGACTCAGCCTGTATATCTGGCATAGATTAGCTGATCACAGACCTTTTATGAAAAAAAGCTTAAATAAATAATGACCAGGGGAGGAGCAGAGGGCGGGGGGGAGGATTATTTCAAATGTTATCTGATTGAAAAAAGTGAAAATCTCTTTTTCTGTGGTTGCATGGACATACCTAGGTAATGAAGCTTTTTTCTCAGGTGAGCGACCCAGGGCCAACGGCCCTCTTGTTTAGTCCCCTACCGGCGAAAGCCAAAGGGGACCATAGGTTTGCGCTCCGTCCATCTGTCCGTCAGTCTGTCCCTCCGTCTGTCCATCCGGATTTCAGTTTTCATGACTTTTTTTCTTAACCCTTGGAGATATTGAGCTGATTTTTATGCCCCCGCATCGATAGATCGGGGGCCTATTGTTTTACTCATGTCCGTCTGTCTGTCCGTCTGTCCAAAAACTTACCTTGCCAATATCTTGAATCCTATTCAAGATACAAAGCTCATAATTGGCACGATGATAGATCTCAATGATCCGCATCCGCTGGTACCAAAGTCAAGATCATTTGACAAGGTCAAGGTCATCTGTCAAGGTCAAACTTTGAAAAAAAAAATGCCGTTACGGGGGCATTCGTGTTTCACAAACACATCTTGTTGATATGTTAGTCCGCATCAATGAGTAACAGAACAAGTTCGAGTCCATTAATTTTTGGTTGCTGGACTTAGAAATTACCAAGAAATTTCAGTTCTTCGGACTTTTTTTCTAATCCGAGATATTCAGCTGATTTTGAGCTGGGCTGTTTTCGGAGAAAACTCAAGGTATTGCTATAGCCTCCGTGGCGTTGTCGTTGTGTGAAAACTTTGACATTTTGTTATATCTCTGGTTCTACTGAAGGCATTCACTTGAAACTTTGCACACACGTTAACCATTAAAAGAGCAACCTTTACTTTCAAAGGGGATAACTCGAGATGCATTTTGTGCAAATTAAGCCCCTTTTTCGACTAAGATTTTTTCCCACCATCCAGCACTCGACAGCTGAGCGTAGGCACCCGTAGGCGGTGCTCTTGTTGGTATATGAGTCCGCATCAATGAGTTACAGAAGAAGTTCGAGTTTGGTTCCTCTCCATTGATTGTGATCACCATTGGTCCATCTTCAGGCGTCGGTTGTCGTCTGGCGTCCATCAACGATTTCTTTAAACCACATCTCCTTTTAAACTACTAGGCCAATTAACACCAAAATTTACAGAAATGTTGCTTAGGTGGTCCCCTTCCAAAATAGCTAAAAGTATTGAAATCCATGAAAACCTTGCCACTTTTCAAGTCTGTAGGGCATATGTTTTATCAGAAGGTGATAAACCTTAATTAAAAAAGTTAAAATCATGACTGTTGGGCCACCAGGTGCAGAGCATCTGGGTGAGGAGGGGGTTGTGCTTTGTTGAAAATTTTTAACTGTCTTCTTCTGATGAGCCAGAATCCCTACAGCCTTTATATTTGACATGAATGATCAGCTCATAGACCCTATCTGAATTACCAAAAATCATGAGAGCACCAGGGGGCAGAGGGTAGCTTTTCAGGGCAATTCTTAAATCTTTAACCTTCATCTTCTGATAAACCATATGCCCTACAGACTTGAAAAATGCCAAGGATGATCAGCTAGACAAGCTAAAATCATAACTGTTTGGCCACCAATGGCGGAGCCACTGGGGGGAAGGGGTAGTACTTTGTTAAAAAAAATTTAATTCCATAACCTCCTTCTTCTTCTGAACCAGAATCCCTACAACCTTTATATTTGACACGGATGATTAGCTCATAGACCCTATTTTACATACCTATAACCATGAATGTTTGGCTACCATGTGAAGAGCACTTGGGGAGAAGGGTAGTATTTTTGGTCAATTTTGAAATTTAACTCTTCTGATGATGATGAAGTAGGAATCTTACAGGCTCTAAATTTGGCATGTGTCATCAGCCAAAATTATCTATTTTGGTTAATCAAAATAGATAAAGTCATGATGTTTTTGTATTACCAGGGGCAGAGTTCCAAGGGGAGGGGGTAGTGCTTTGTGGTAAATTTATCGATTGTTAAAAATTCTAATGAACCAGAATTCCTTCAGCTTTTTCATTTGATATAGAATAATCAGCTCATAGAACTTAATTTAACAGCTATTATGATTGTTGGGCCATGAGGTGCGGAGCAACAGGGGGGAAAGGGTAGTACTTCAGGTCAATTTTAACATTTGAACTTTTTTAGCTCACCTGAGCAGGAAGAGCTCATGTGAGCTTTTGTGGTCTTCTTTCGTCCAGAGTCAGTCCCGCGGTTGTCAGTCGTCAGTTGTCGTCCGTTGTCCAGCGTCCGTCAACAATTTCTTTAAACAACATCTCCTCCTAAACTACTGGGCCAATTAACACCAAAATTTACAGAAATGTTGCTTAGGTGGTCCCCTTCCAAAATAGCTAAAAGAATTGAAATCTTTGAAAAACCCTGGTTGCTATGGCAACCAAAGCTGAAATTTTAAGAAAATCTTTAAAAATTCTTCTTCTTCTCAACCCAGAGTCCTACAGACTTAAAATTTGGCATGGATGATCAGTTCATAGACCTGAATTAAAAGTGCTCAAATCATATCTGTTGGGACACCAGGTGCGGAGCACCAAGAGGAAGGGGGTAGAACTTTGGTAAATTTTGTAATCTTAAACCTTCTTCTTCGGAACCAGGAGCCCTACAGACTTTAAAATTGGCATGGATGATCAGTTCATAGACCTGAATTAAAATAGCTTAAATCATATCTGTTGGGCCACAAGGTGCGGAGCACCAGGTGGGAAGGGGTAGTACTTGGGGTAAATTTTGAAATCTTTAACCTTTTTCTTTTTTATGCTCCCCGAAGGGAGAGCATATAGCCGCCGCTTCGTCTGTCTGTCCGTCAGTCCGTAATTCCGTCCATCCGTCCGTCTGTCCATCCGTCCGTCCGTCCATTTCCACCTATTTCTCCATAATCCTTGGGCCAAATCAAATGAAACTTACCATGTGAACTCCCTATGATATAGTGATGATGCATCTGTGATGGTTTTTGGATTTGAGGCCTCGTCACAGGAAAAGGGGACTTAGGGTAAAAAACAGTTTTTCCCAAATTTCTCCTAGTCCAACTGTCAGAATTTAGTGAAATTTCATATTTGAGTAGCAAATCAGATGCCCTTTACTATAAACAATTTGAAATTAACGTTAAAAAAATATATCATGGAAAAAGGGGGCTAAATGTTTGTTACCTTATGTTAGCATGTAAAATAGTAATTCCGTCCGTCCGTCTGTCCGTCCCCACCTATTTCTCCATAACCCTTGGGCCAAATCAAATGAAACTTACCATGTGAACTCCCTATGATATAGTGATGATGCATCTGTGACTGTTTTTGGAAATGAGGCCTCGTCACAGGAAAAGGGGACTTAGGGTAAAAAACAGTTTTTCCCAAATTTCTCAGAGTCTAACAGTCAGAATTTAGTGAAATTTCATATTTGAGTAGCAAATGATATGCCCTTTACTATAAACAATTTGAAATTAACGTTAAAAAAAAAATATCATGGAAAAAGGGGGCTAAATGTTTGTTACCTTTACGCTAGCGCGTAAAATACAGTTACTCTTTCATTTCTCCTAGTCTTATGCTCAGAATTTGATGAAATTTCACATTTCAGTAGCAAATCAGATGCCCTTTACCATAATGTATTTGATATTTGTGTCTAAAAATATGTCATGCAAAAAGGGAGTTTAATGTTTGTTACCTTTATGTTTGCTGTATAAGATAACATCTTATTTGAGTCCTTGCAATCTGACCACAGAGCATATCTCCTAAAGTATAATAGCTATCAACTTAAAACCTTATGGGTGGATAGATCTTATGGAGGAGAAGTGCAGTGCACAAGAACTACAACTCTTGCTTGCATAATTTTGGAATTATTGCCCTTTGTTATTTTTTATACTTAGATTATGTCTGGAGCATATCTCCTAAAGTATAATAGCTATTAACTTGAAACTTAATGGGTGGATAGATCTCATAGAGGAGAAGTGCAGTGTACAAGAACTGCAACTCTTGCTTGCATAATTTTTGAGTTATTGCCCTTTGTTACTTTTGATACTTAGATTTTGTCTGGAGCATATCTCCTAAAGTATAATAGCTATCAACTTGAATCTTTATGGGTGGATAGATCTCATAGAGGAGAAGTGCAATACACCTGAACTACAATTCTTGCTTGCATAATTTTGGAGTTATTGTCCTTTGTTATTTTTATTACTTAGATTTTATAGGAGGCAAATCTTTGACAGTACATAGAATCTTTTATCTATTAGGCTTCAGTTTACTATCAAGCTTTCTTGGGGGATGTCCATGTCCAACATGGCTCTTGTTTTTGTGACAATGCCTTATTCGGGGAGCATAATCCGTCTCTGACGGCTCTTGTTGGAACCAGGAGCCCAAAAGACTTGAAAATTGGCATGGATGATCAGCTTGTAAACCTTAATTAAAATATTTAAAATCATGACTGTTGGGTCACCAGGTGCAGATCATCTTGGGGGAGGGGGGAGTGCTTTGTTGAAAATTTTGAAATCTTTAACTGTCTTCTTCTGATGAACCAGAATCCCTACAGCATTTTTATTTACCATGAATGATCAGCTCATAGGCCCTATCTGAATTACCATAAATCATGAATGTTTGGCCACCAGGTGCAGAGCACCAGGGGCGGGAGGGTAGCTTTTCAGAGTAATTCTTAAATCTTTGACCATCTTCTTCTGATAAACCATGTGCCCTACAGACTTGAAAAATGGCAAGGATGATCAGCATATGGACCATAATTAAAATAGCTAAAATCATAACTGTTGGGCCACCAGGTGCAGAGCCACCGGGGGGGGGGGGGAAGGGGTAGTACTTTGTTAAAAGATTTTAAATTCATAACCTTCTTCTTCTTCTGAACCAGAATCCCTACAACCTTTATATTTGACACGGATGATCAGCTCATAGACCCTATTTTACATACCTATAACCATGAATGTTTGACTACCATGTGAAGAGCACTTTAGGAGAAGGGTAGTATTTTGGGTCAATTTTGAAATTTAACTCTTCTGATGATGATGAAGTAGGAATCTTACAGGCTCTAAATTAAGCATGTGTCATCAGCCCATATTCGTTAATCAAAATAGATAAATTCATGATGTTTTTGTGACCAGGGGCAGAGACCCAAGGGGAGGGGGTGCTATGTGGTAAATTTATAGATGGTTAAAAATTCTACTGAACCAGAATTCCTACAGCTTTTTTATTGAAGACAGGTTTACCTGTCTTTCAATATAGGGATCGTCGCCATCGGATTCTGATAACAAACCTACATGTGTCATTACGCTAAAAAAAGTAGACCCATTCATAAAAATAAATGCGGCAAAAATAATCAATAGTGTAGCAATATACCGTAAAATTTTGGTGCTGACCTAAATTCTGGCGGGGACCTCAGGGGAGTGAACACGTGATCGATGCAGAAGTTGCCTGCAGAAACGTGTTTTACATTCGTAAGTGGTGCCGTTTTAGGGCGTTTTCGGCTGCAATCTTTTGCATTTGCTCCAAATTTTGAATTGCATCCTACAGCTGTTTTTATACATAGCATCGGAAAGCTATTTTCAGTTTCCCATTTTAGACTCCCTATTTCTCGTAAAATTGTATGTTTGTTTGTCCTTAAGGTTGCTTTATTTATCCGTCTCCCGGGCCTGTCGTAGTGTAAATGGATAAAAACTAAAATAGCACAAGGCTATTTGAATAAACTCGTAAACCCTTGGAATTTCCTAGGTTTGAATTTTTACTTGGATTTACGGAGAAATTTCGATGGCTTATCAAATTACTTTGTTATTAGGCTTGTTTTGTCTATCCATATTGTACAGCATTTGGAACATCACTCGGTCATTTCCGTAAACGGCAACAGATCGTGATCGTGATATTCACTCGGCAATCATCGGGCGATCTCCGAAGTCTCAGATAAATGTAGGTTACGGAATCGTCCGAGTTGTGACGAATGGGTTAGATTGACCGAGTGGTGTTCCGAATGGCCTATACAGTAGTACCACGCATGCGCGACCCCGGTTTTGAGTTTCCGCTTTTGTTTTCGACAATTTTCTGACAATAACAGAAACTGTTTTGGAAACTGGAATGGATTTTATTTGTAACATTCTGGAGTGGACTTGGAAAAGAATTCTACTCAAGGTGATAAATGTTGTAGCTCGGGATTTCATTTAACGATCTGTCATTTTGGCAGTTTTGTCAAAATTGATAGTTCACCGGATAGTTCAATCCGAATCTTGATCTAGAAAAGCAGTCCCGTGGAAAAGGCCTGAAAGGTTGGTTGTCTTAACAGGTTTATATATTATTTTGTAGTAAAAATAATTTTCTACTAAGTAAGACCATATGCAAGGAGAATTACCTGAAATGGAGATCGAAATATCTCAATGGAACAATAGAAATAGAATGTTTCACTCCTGGAAGAAACTTAAACGGTATTCATAAAAAAGCTACAGCTATTGTACGGGAAAATACTTCTTCTTGGTATTGACTTTGACTAGTAAAAGTATAAGAATATTGGTATTACTTTCATTGCTTCTTCTATGTGGAGATAATTAGTCAAATCCTGGATCAGATAATAAATGTAAAAGAAATTTGAACAAATTTCCAATTCAGGGCAATATTGACCATGGCAATGAAATGTTCAGCTCTTCATCAAGGGGAAAGCAATGTGTGTCATGTGGATAAACATTTTTTTTTAGATTTTTACACATCCACTTAATAAGTTTGACTGGAAAAAAATCGGATTTGGATCATATTGGATTGCTGGGGATAATCTATACAATTTTATAAAACAGGGTTGCAATAATTCATATGAGTTTTTAAAATACAGGAATTGCCACCATATTTCTGTTGGTTAAATGAATACTTTTCATTTAGGATATTGAAAACTTACACTTGGGGATGAATAGCGATTATGAAGGCAGTTAACCTCTTGTTAAGCTTGAATTGGCTAGAGGGATAGGTTTATCTGGAAGTGATGAGTCTTCAAAGTAAAGCATATTCATTTGTTAGGAAGGTGCAGTTTCCATATGCAACCATCAATGATTGTTTTAAATTTTTGATTCCCACTCAAGAGATCTTCTCAAAACGCCACAATTTTCATTCCAATTGTTAATATTCAGTCCTGTCTTCAATTCAGGCCTTTGATCATTTGATATAGAATAATCAGCTCATAGAACTTTATTTAAACAGCTATTATGATTGTTGGGCCACAAGGTGCGGGGCAACAGTGGGGAGAGGGTAGTACTTCAAATGAATTTTAACATTAGAACTTTTTTTTAAGCTCACCAGAGCACAAAGTCCAGCTTCCGTCCTTTGGTTATTGTCTGGCATCCGTCAACAATTTCTTTAAACAACATTTTGTCCTAAACTACTGGGCCAATTTACGTCAAATTTAACAGAAATTTTTCATAGGTGGTCCCTTCCAAGATAGCTTAAAGAATTGAAATCCATGAAAAACTTTGGTTGCTTTGGCCAAAGTTGAAATTTTAAGAAAATCTTCTTCTTCTCAACCCAGAGTCCTACAGACTTAAAATTTGGCATGGATGATCAGTTCATAGACCTGAATTAAAAGTGCTAAAATCATATCTGTTGGGTCACCAGGTGCGAAGAACAAAGCACCAGGAGGAAAATTCCTCTTCTGATGAACAAGAAGCTTAAAATTAAAACTGTTGGGCCACCAGGTGCGCAGTACTAAAGTTATCCCAGATATTCTCTTGTAAAATGATCATGTAAAAACCAACGACTGATAACAATTCCATTTTGGATCTTGTATTTTCAAACAGAAAAAGTAAAACTGAGACTGTGGAATCTTACTGGTCTGACCATAAGATTATTTTCCTTTACACATAAATTTGTTACAGTTCAATAACTTTATCATCTGAATCAAAAGTAATGCAAATTACCCTTAGGTGCTTGTGAGCGGACTAGGGCCAAAGGTCCTCTTGTCTTAAGCTCACCTGAGCACAAAAACCAATGACTGATAACAATTTCATTTTTGATCTTGTAATTTCAGCTCACCTTAGCACAAAGTGCTCAAGGTGAGCTATTGTGATCACTCACCGTCCGTCATCCGTCCCTTGTCTGTCTGTCCGTCCGTCAACAATTTCTTTAAACATCTTCTCCTAAAGTACCGGGCCAATCAAGCTGAAACTCAGCAGGGATGTTCCTTGGTTTAAGTATTTTAAAAGTTGTTAAAAGATTTAAATTTCATTAAAAACTCTGGTTGCCATGGTTACATGAAGCCCTAGATTGGCTGATAATATTAGAAAAAATTCTTCTCCTCCTAAACAACAAGGCCAATCAAGCTGAAACTTGGCAGGGATGTTCCTTGGGTGAAGCTCTTCAAAAGTTGTTAAAAGAATTTATTTTCTTCAAAACCTCTAGTTTTCATGGTAACGGAAAGTCAAAAAAATAGCCGAAAATGGCTGAGATATTAGAAAAATTCTTCTCCTCCTAAATCACAAGGCCAATCAAGCTGAAACTTGGCAGGGAAGATCCTTGGGTGAAGCTTTTCAAAAGTTTTCTAAAGAATTTAATTTCTTCAAAAACTCTGGTTGCCATTGTAACGGAATGTCTGAAAAATGGCCGAAAAATGTCTGATAATATTAGAAAAAAAAATTCTCCTCCAAAACCACTAGGCCAATCAAGCTGAAAATTTGCAGGGATGATCTTTGGATGAAGCTCCTCAAAATGTGTTAAAAGAATTTCATTACCTCATAAACTCTGGTTGCCATGGTAACGGAATGTCTGAAAAATTGCCTTAAATGGCCGAAAATCTTAGAAAAAAGTCTTCTCCTCAAAAACCACTAGGCCATTCAGGATGAAACTTGGCAGGGATGTTCCTTGGGTGAAGCTCTTCAAAAGTTGTTAAAAGAATTTATTTTCTTCAAAACCTCTAGTTTTCATGGTAACGGAAAGTAAAAAAAATAGCCGAAAATGGCTGAGATATTAGAAAAATTCTTCTCCTCCTAAATCACAAGGCCAATCAAGCTGAAACTTGGCAGGGAAGATCCTTGGGTGAAGCTTTTCAAAAGTTTTCTAAAGAATTTAATTTCTTCAAAAACTCTGGTTGCCATGGTAACGGAATGTCTGAAAAATGGCCGAAAATGTCTGATAATATTAGAAAAAAATTTTCTCCTCCAAAACCACTAGGCCAATCAAGCTGAAAATTTGCAGGGATGATCTTTTGATGAAGCTCCTCAAAAGTTGTTAAAAGAATTTCATTACCTCATAAACTCTGGTTGCCATGGTAACGGAATGTCTGAAAAATTGCCTTAAATGGCCGAAAATCTTAGAAAAAAGTCTTCTCCTCCAAAACCACTAGGCCATTCAGGATGAAACTTGGCAGGGATGATCCTTGGATGAATTTCTCCAAAAGTTGTTAAAAGTATTTCATTAGTTCAAAAATTCTTGTTTCCAAGGTAAGAGAAAGGCTGAAAAGTGGCATAATTGCCAAAAATCTTAGAACAAATTCTTTTCCTTCTTAAGAATAAGGCCAATCAATCTTAAACTTAGCATGGATGTTCTTTACATGTAGGTCTACAAAAGTTGTTAGAAGAATTTGCCATGGTAAGAGAAAAGTTGAATATTATGAAAATTAAAAAAAATATCAAATTGCAGTAGGACGAAATCAAACCATCCTAAATGTACATCAAACAAGTTCTGGTATTCATAACATGGTTGACAAGTTATGAGTGCTTTACTCAGGTGAGCGATATAGGACCATCATGGTCCTCTTGTCAAACAGAAATAGTAAAACTGAGACTGTGGAATCTTGCTGGTCTAAGCATAAGATTATTTTCCTATACACATAAATTTGTTACAGTTCAATAACTTAATCATCTGAATCGAAAGTAATGCAATTACCCTTAGGTGCTTTGACTCGGGTGAGCGGACCAGGGCTAAAGGCCCTCTTGTTTTCTTAACCCTTGGAGATATTGAGTTGATTTTTGTTATGAGAGTCCGCATCAATGAGTTACAGAAGAAGTTCAAGTTTGGTTCCGGTCCATTTATTTTTGTGGAAGATACAGATACTGGACTTAGAAAATTACCAGGAAATTTCAGTTTTCCAGACTTTTTTTCTTAACCCTTGGAGATATTGAGCTGATTTTTGGTATGTGAGTCAACATCAATGAGTTACTGAACAAATTTGAGTTCAGTTCCGATCCTCTGATTTTTGTGGAAGATACGAATGCTGGACTTAGAAATTACCAAGAAATTTCAGTTTTCCGGACTTTTTTACCTTAACCCTTGGAGATATTTTGCTGATTTTTGGTATGTGAGTCCACATAATGGAGTTACAGAGCAAGGCACAGTTTGGTTCTGGTCCATTGATATTTGTGGAAGATACGGATGCTGGACTTAGAAAATTACCAGGAAATTTCAGTTTTCCAGACTTTTTTTCTTAACCCTTGGAGATATTGAGCTGATTTTTGGTATGTGAGTCAACATCAATGAGTTACTGAACAAATTTGAGTTCAGTTCCGATCCTCTGATTTTTGTGGAAGATACGAATGCTGGACTTAGAAATTACCAAGAAATTTCAGTTTTCCGGACTTTTTTACCTTAACCCTTGGAGATATTTTGCTGATTTTTGGTATGTGAGTCCACATAATGGAGTTACAGAGCAAGGCACAGTTTGGTTCTGGTCCATTGATATTTGTGGAAGATACGGATGCTGGACTTAGAAAATTACAAGAAAATTTCAGATTTCGGGGCTTTTTAGCTCCACTAGCTGAAAGCCACTGGGGCTATTGTCATGGCGTTGTGTCCGTTGTGCGTCCATACGTCCGTCCATACGTGCGTCCTTGTGTCCAGTCATAAATTTATTCTTAAAAAATCTTCTCCTCAGAAACTACTGGATGAATTTCAACCAAACTTCACAGGAATGATCCTTGATACAATGAAAAACATGGATTTAATGGGCTAATTTCTAAATATAGTAAAAAATGACTTTTCTCAGGTTCTGATTGAAAGATACCAATTAGATTTTTCATGAATGATCCTTGAGTGACCCTTTATCAGTCTACAAAAAATAATTGTGATCAGAAGAAAAATGTGTATTTTATTGGCGGAGGTCATTTCTCTATGTTTTATAGTGGAAACTTTGAAAATCATTTTCTCCAGAATCTAATAGATATAAACCAAATTTTACATGAATGATCCTTGGGTGACCCTTTATCAGTCTATAAAAAATTATTGTGATCAGATGAAAAATATGTAATTTATGGGCGGAGGTCATTTCTCTATATGCTATATAGTGGAAACTTTGATAATCATTTTCTCAGAATCTAACTGATAGATATCAACCAAATTTTACATGAATGATCCTTTGGTGACCCTTTAATAGTGTTAAAAAAAAATTATTGTGATTGGATGAAAATTATGTACTTTATGGGCGAAGGTCATTTCTCTATATGTTATATAGTGGAAACTTTGAAAATCATTTTCTCAGGATCTAACAGATAGATATCGACATCGAGGACGAATACCATTTCATTCCTTGTTGTCCATTTTATACCATTATCAGAAAACAATATATAAAACAATACTATCATCGCACCCCGAGTGTTTTCAAATTAACAGAACTATTGAATAGTAATAATATCAAAACATTAAATAAACTAGCTTTATATTGCAATAAATGCTTTGAACTAAGAAAAAACCATATAATGACAAACCAAACTACAAGAACATGAAAGCCTCTTCCCCGTTACACCCTTTCTTCCTACGTTATCTTTAAATGTGTTTTCTTTGATGTACCTTTTGTTCATGTGTGTTGTACTTATTATGTAAATGTCTTTGTATCGATGATGAATGTCAGGCGTTCAAGTTGAATAATAAAGAATGTTGTTGTATTGTATTGATATTAACCAAATTTTACATAAATGATTCTTATATGACCCTTTATCAGTCTACCAAAAATTATTGTGATTGGATGGAAAATTTGTTTTTAATGGGCGGAGGTCATTTCTCTATATGTTATGTAGTGGAAACTTTGAAAATCATTTTCTCAGAATGTAATAGATAGATTTCAATCAAACTTCATTAGTATGATCCTTGGGTGACCCATGATCATTCAGCCAAAATTTATTGTCATTGGATGAAAAATATATATTTTATGGGCGGAGGTCATTTCTCTTTATGTTATATAGTGGAAACTTTCGAAATCATTTCAACATCAGTAGAACCCAAAATATCAAAAAATCTAGTCAAAACTTGGATTTGCTATTACAAGAATTTCAAGCCTGTGGAGCTACTCAAGCCATTAATGGCTTTCTAGTTTTCTTAACCCATGGAGATATTAAGCTGATTTTTAGCTCCACTGGCCTAAGGCCAGCGATCTATTGTCATGGCGGTGTGTCCGTCGTGCGTGCGTCCGTCCGTGCGTGTGTCTGTGCGTAAACTTTTTCTTTAAACATCTTCTTCTCCAAAACCTATGGACGGATTTTGATGAAACTTGGTAGAAATGTTCCTTGGGTGACCCTCTTGTAAAATTGTTAATTGTGGCATTTTTTCACTTTGAAATCTTTAAAAATCTTCTCCTCCCAAACCATTGGGCCAGTTTCAATGAAACTTGGCATGGATGTTCCTTGGGTGACCCTTTACTTAAATTGTTCAAGCAATTTTGATTGACCCCCAAATATGGGCGTGGCAGGGCGGGGCTTATTTTGAGCCCAAAATCTTTGAATGACATCTCCTCCTGAACCACTGGGCCGATTTCAACCAAACTTTACCAAAATGTTCCTGGAGTGACCCTTTACCTAAATTGTTCAAGAAATTTTGATTGACCCCCAAATATGGGCGTGACAGGGCGGGGCTTATCTGAGCCCCAAATCTTTGAACGACATTTCCTCCTGAACCATTGGGCCGATTTCAATGAAACTTTACCAGAATGTTCCTTGGGAGACCCTTTCCAAAACTTGCTCTCAAAATTTTGATTGGCCCATAAATATGGGTGTGGCAGGGTGGGGCTTATTTTGAGCCCGAATTCCTTGAAGGACATCTCCTCCTGAATCACTGGGCTGATTTCAATGAAATTTTACCAGAATGTTCCTTCTGTGACCCTTTTCAAAAATTGTATGCGAAATGTTAATTAGCCCTTAAATATTGGCATGTCAGGGTGTGGCTTATTTTTAGCCCGAAGTCTTTGAACTACATCTCCTGATGAAGGTTGGCCAATTTCAATGAAACTTGAGAATTTTGGTGCAATGTGAGCCATTCCCAGTTAATTGATGTAAAATAGGTCTTAAGAGATTTCAAAGTGTTGTTTTCATTCAAAGAAAGATTCATTTAATGCAAGTCTAATGATGTTAAAGCCAGTGGAGCGATACAGGCCCTCTTGGGCCTCTTGTTGGTATTTAAGTCCGCATCAATGAGTTACAGAACAAGCTTGATTTTGGTTTCGGTCCATTGATTTTTGTGGAAGATGGATGCTGGACTTTGAAAAATACCAGGAAATTTCAGTTTCCCGGACTTTTTAGCTCACCTGAGCACGAAGTGCTCATGTGAGCTATTGTGATCACCTTTCATCCGGCGTCCATCCGTCGGTCGTCTGGTCGTCGTCCGGCGTCCGTCAACAATTTCTTTAAACGACATCTCCTCCTAAACTACTGGGCCGATTTACACCAAATTTTACAGAAATGTTGCTTAGGTGGTCCCCTTCAAAAATAGCTCAAAGAATTGAAATCCATGAAAAACTCTGGTTGCTATGGCAACAAACAGTGAAATTTTAAGAAAATCTTTAAAATTCTTCTTCTTCTCAACCAGTAGTCCTACAGACTTAAAACTTGGCATGGATGATCAGTTCATAGACCTAAATTGAAATAGCTAAAATCATATCTTTTGGGCCACCAGGTGCGGAGCACCAGGGGGGAGGGGGTAGTACTTTGGGTAAATTTTGTAATCTTCAAGCTGCTTCTTCTTCGGAACCAGGAGCCCCTACAGACTTGAAAATTGGCATGGATGATCAGCTCATAGACCTGAATAAAAATAGCTAAAACCATATCTGTTGGGCTGCCAGGTGTGGAGCACCAGGGGGGAGAGGGTAGTACTTTTTTGAAAATTTTGTAATCTTTGACCTTCTTCTTCTGATGAATCAGGAGCCTGACAGATTTGAAAATTGGCATGGATGATCAGTATATGGACCTTTACATAAAATTGCTAAAATCTGACTGTAGATTCACCAGGTGCGGAGCACCAGGGGGGAGAGGGTAGTACTTTTGTGAAAATTTTGTAATCTTTAACCTTCTTCTTCTGATGAATCAGGAGCCTGACAGATTTGAAAATTGGCATGGATGATCAGTATATGGACCTTTATAAAAATAGCTAAAATCTGACTGTAGATTCACCAGGTGCGGAGCACCAGGGGGGAAAGGGTAGTACTTTTGTGAAAATTTTGTAATCTTTAACCTTCTTCTTCTTATGAATCAGGAGCCTGACAGATTTGAATATTGGCATGGATGATCAGTATATGGACCTTTATAAAAATAGCTTAAACCATGGCTGTAGATTCACCAGGTGCGGAGCACCATGGGGGAGAGGGTAGTACTTTTGTGAAAATTTTGTAATCTTTAACCTTCTTCTTCTTCTGAACCACAAGCTCTACAGACTTGAAAATTGGCATGGAGGATCAGCTCATAGACCTTAAAATCATGACTGTAATGCCACCAGGTGCGGAGCACCAGGGGGGAAGGGGTAGTACTTTTGTGAAAATTTTGTACCTTTAACCTTCATCTTCTAAAATAACAAGGAGCCCTTCAGACTCCAATATTGGCATGGATGATAAGCATATGGATCTTAAATTAAATAGCTAAAAGCATGAATGTAGGGCCACCAGATGCGGAGCATTAAGGGGGAGGGGGTAGTACTTTGGATCAATTTTGAAATCTTTAACCATGTTCTTCTCCTGGATCAGGAACCCTACAGACTTGAAAATTGTAATGGGTGATCAATATATTGACATTAATAATAGCTAAAATCATGACTGTAGGGTCATCAGGTGCTGAGTGTCTTGGGGAGGGGGTAGTACTTTGGATAATTTTTGAAATCTTTAAACTTCTAATGAACCAGGAGTCCTACAGACTTGAAAATTGGTATGAATGATCAGCATATGGACATCAATTGAATTAGCTAAAATCATGACTGTAGATTCACCAGGTGCAGAGCATCTTGGGGGAGGGGGAGTGCTTTGTTGAGAATTTTGAATCCCTACAGCCTTTATATTTGACATGGATTGATCAACTCATTAAAGAAAACTTTAAAAGTCTCAGACTCAGCCTATATATCTGGCATTGATTAGCTGATCACAGACCTTTTATGAAAAAAGCTTAAATAAATAATGACCAGGTGAGGAGCAGATGGGGGGGGGGATTATTTCAAATGTTATCTGATTGAATAAGTGAAAATCTCTTTTTCTTTGGTTGCATGGACATACCTAGGTAATGAAGCTTTTTTCTCAGGTGAGCGACCCAGGGCCAACGGCCCTCTTGTTTTCTTAAACCTCAGAGATATTGAGCTGATACAAAAAATCTGATACAACTGTATTATTTTGGAGAGGTAGTAATCTCTTTACCACCCCAAAAAAGATACCCCTCTAGGGATATATATATAAATCTGATAGGGGACTTTGTATTGCCATACAATACTTCAGAATGCTTTTTCTATTCAATCTTTCATTCTAAATCTACATGTTAATATCTGGCAAGATCAACCTTTAACCAAATGAGGTTAATAGGCTCGCAGAAAACTCCAACTGAAAGTTATATTCATGGAGGCCAAAAGGGGAGTATGTGTTATTGGCAATACAATACTTCAGGTTTGAATTCTATTTTAAACTGACAAAAAAATATAGTGAAATTATGAAGAGAAATTTATGATTTTCATTTTTTAAGCTCACCTGAGCACAAAGTGCTCAAGTTGAGCTATTGTGATTGTCTAATGTCCACCGTCAGTCATCTGTCGTGAGTTGTCTGTCGTCCACAATTTTTTGTACATCTTCTCCTCCTAAACCAGTGGGCCAATCTTGATGAAACTTAGTAGGGATGTTCCTTGGGTCAAGCTCTACCAAAGTTGTTCAAATAAATGAATCCACCCTTAACTTTTCCTTTGCCCTTAACAAAAAGGGTGAAAGTAAGAAGATCTTCAAAAATCTTCTTCTCTAAAACCAGAATGCAGACAGCTTTCATATTTGGTATGTAGCATCATCTAGTGGACCTCTACTAAGTTTGTTCATATAAAGACCCTGGGGTCATATTTGGGCTTTGCCCTGGCGCATCCCTTTAGCTCTTCTGAGCGCAAAGGGTAAAAATAGGAAAACCTTCAAAAATCTTCTTATCTGAAACCAGAAGGCAGTCAGCTTTCATATTTGGTATGTAGCATCATCTAGTGGACCTCTATCAAGTTTGTTCATATCAAGACCCTGGGTCACATTTGGGCTCCACCCGGGCGCAATCCTTTTTACATAGAATCAAAGAGTGAAAAGGCATATTTGTCTTGCTCTTTGCTGAAAACATTCCATGGTATTGATGTTATGTAGAAATTGTCTCCTTGATGACATCTGCCTATTTAGTTAATGTGATGTTCCAGGGGTCAAAGAGACTCAGGTGAGCATTCTGGGACCATCATGGTCCTCTTGTTGTCTTACTGGTGACTTTCGAAATTGTTACAACAACAATCACTTTACATAGGTATTGCTTGATTGGTGATACCTGATTTTTTTCCTATAAATGTGGTAAGTCATTGATAAGACAAAAATGCGTCATTAATGTTTTGATGAGACTGGCCCAAGGACTGTTCTAGATCAATTATAAAGGAAAGTAGATGTTTGTCTTTGATTCTAACATCGTGATGGACCCTTGACCTCTACCTTGCCTTTGAACTTATTTCTTGAATATTGAATTATAAGGTCTAGGACGGTATTAAGTCACTAATAATGGTTCATAGAAGACAGTCTTTGATTCTGGCATCAAGTTGAATCCTTGACCAAGACAATGACCTTTGACCTATTTTCTTAAATTTAGATTAATAGAGTCTAGGACTGTTTTAAAACAATAGTAAGATTTACATTTTCACAAACCTTGACCTGCTTTCTAAAATCATCATTTACTTAAATTTGCTTAAAGCAAATTAATTTTTCTTCTCGCAATTCCATGAAGCGATACTTACCCCTCCTGGGCCTCAAGTATTCCTTGTTTTCTTATGGTGCCATAGGAACCTTGTACAGCGTATTTTAGTCTTATTGTGCCTTTCTGCAATGCTTGTAAAATTGTAACTTTTAAAAAAAACTTGAAGAACAACTAATAATTTGGAAATCAATTTACTTTTAATTTAACACATGTAGTTAAGGTTAAAATCAATTGAAGGTTTCAAATGTTTAAAACCAAAAATGCAGGTATTTGCTGCAATTTTTAGCTCACCTGAGCACGAAGTGCTCAAGGTGAGCTTTTGGGGTTACTTGATGTCCGTCGTCCGTCGTCCGTCGTCAACATTTACCTTGTGGACACTCTAGAGGCCATTTTTTTGGCCCAATCAACCTGAAAATTGGTCAGAATGATTATCTTGATAAAATCTTGGACAAGTTCAAAATTGGGTCAAGTGGGGTCAAAAACTAGGTCACAGGGTCAAATCTTAGAAAAACCTTGTGAACACTCTAGAGGCCATATTTTTTAGCCTAATCAACCTGAAAATTGCTCAGAATGATTATCTTGATGAAATCTTGCACGAGTTCAAAGTTGGGTCAAGTGGGGTCAAAATCTAGGTCACGTGGTCAAATCTTAGAAAAACCTTGTGGACACTCTAGAGGCCATATTTTTAGCCCAATCAACCTGAAAATTGGTCAGAATGATTATCTTGATGAAATCTTGGACAAGTTCGAAATTGGGTCAAGTGGGGTCAAAAACTAGGTCACGGGGTCAAATCTTAGAAAAACCTTGTGGACACTCTAGAGGCCATATTTTTAGCCCAATCAACCTGAAAATTGGTTAGAATGATAATCTTGATGAAATTTTGGACAAGTTTGAAATTGGGTCAAATGGGGTCAAAAACTAGGTCACAGGGTAAAATCTTAGAAAAACCTTGTGGACACTCTAGAGGCCATATTTTTAGCCCAATCAACTTGAAAATTGGTCAAAATGATTATCTTGATGAAATCTCAGACAAGTTCGAAATTGGGTCAAGTGGGGTTAAAAGCTAGGTCACTGGGTCAAATCTTAGAAAAACCTTGTGGACACTTTAGAGGCCATATTTTTAGCCCAATAAACCTGAAAATTGGTCAGAATGATTATCTTGATGAAATCTTAGACAAGTTCAAAATTGGGTCAAATAGATAAAAAACTAGGTCACAGGGTCAAATCTTAGAAAAACCTTGTGGACACTGTAGAGGCCATATTTTTAGCCCAATCAACCTGAAAATTGGTCAGAATAATTATCTTGATGAAATCTTGGACAAGTTTGAAATTGGGTCAAGTGGGGTCAAAAACTAGGTCACGGGGTCAAATCTTAGAAAAACCTTGTGGACACTCTAGAGGCCATATTTTTAGCCAAATCAACGTGAAAATTGGTCAGAATGATTATCTTGATGAAATCTTAGACAAGTTTGAAACTTGGTCAAGTGGGGTCAAAAACTAGGTCACGGGGTCAAATCTTAGAAAAACCTTGTGGACACTCTAGAGGCCATATTTTTAGCCCAATCAACCTGACAATTGGTCAGAAGTTTGGAATTAGGTCATATGGATTCAAAAACTAGGTCACGGGGTCAAATCTTAGAAAAACATTTTAAGATTGTTAATTCAGGTGAGCGATTAAGGGCCACTATGGCCCTCTTGTTCTCACATAATATGGTGCCAAATACAAGGATGATCCAGAAGTTTGTATAATGGGCTTATAACTTTAGCATTTATATCTTGTTTAGTATATGATTTTGTCAATGAGCAGTTTTGTAACAAGGGTGAACATTAATGTTATTATTTTTGCAGAATTATTTTTAGCGACCTTTGAATACGTTGCCATAAAAAACATATGTATGCTAAGGCGGGGGAGGGAGAAAAAATAATGAAAATCTGTTAAATAAATCAAGTTTTCTGTAAGTTTAAATAGGAAGCAAATAGGAATTATTTGTCATATTTTTAAGCTTATTGGGAGATTTCTTACACAGAATATTTTAGTAATACAGAATATTAGAGGAAAAATTGACAAGACGTCAACACCAAAATATGAATACCATTTATTTTTCGATTTTGCCATGATCTTTGTTATTAGCCAATCCAAACATTTCAGATAATTTATAAAAAATATAAAAATGTGCTGAAGAGAATTTTTAAATCATACTGCGAAGCAGTAGATTTATATCTACCGTTTTTCAGAAATCCAGTCTGTTTGACCCAGTACATTTTTACCATTATCTTCTGAGCAATGTGTTCAAACCAAATTATGTGTTTTCAAACACCGAAGAAACGGCCTTTTCAGTCACAATCTACAAACTTTGTTTATACCTTATTTACTTTTCGACAAATATAGAAGAGGCTAATACAAAATTTGATGTAATTTTCGCTTTTAGTAATTACCAGTTAGTATTTTCAGTGTTTATAACAAGATTTTCGGTTGAGTAAAGGAGTTGAAACGTACAATAGGTTAACTGTATAATTAATTTGTAGCACTTACAATATAACTGCTCTGAACTTTCTCGAACGGTCATTTACCAGTTGTAGGGCTGACAACCAATCAAATTCTGTTATGATTATCACGCGGTCAAAACCCACGCGTAAATTCAGACCACGTGTAATTTCAGATGGACATCGTCTGCTCGAAATATGTCTATTGTTTGTCATTAGTCAATAGTCTGCACTCAAACAGGGAGCGTGGGAAGTTTACCTTTTTTCGCATGTGTTAACAAGTAGAAATAATTTTGTAATTTTGAAATATTTGATTTCAATGAGCACTCTGATCACGCTCCAATCCTATTTTCATTAAATTCAAATTTGAGTATGAAGAAAATTTATTCAACAACAAAAAAAACCGACAAAACATACGATAAACTGATATAGGATATAGTTCCGCAACTTTATGTGAGTTTCGAGAAACCGTTATTGCCTATCATTTTCAATGGGTAAGTTCATATCGGACTCGATTTCGACCTGAGTTAACCGGGTTTCCATCAGAACGACCTCGGTTTCGACACTAGGGATGTCATTTTAACCTTTCAACCTCGACGCTTCTGATCCTGGGTCAGGCTGGTGTTTCTTGAGTTCCAAAATGGCGTCGATAATAGTGCACAATAATTCGATTACACAAAACAAATATTCTCTTTAACTTTAAAAGGCAAATACTTTTTTCTTATTTTATAAAGTATTTTGCACGAGTTTATCACATTTGCTTAATGGAATAACAATATTTCATGGTTAATTAATTATTGTAGCGGTAAATGTGAAGTTTGTTTTCTACCACCAGTGGGTAACTCCGTTCACATGAATGCCCTTTCTGCGCATGCATATTACAGTCAATTTTAGATTATTACATCATCTAACGCGACTCCCATTTGATTTTCACTAATGTAAAATTGATCTTTGACGCCTCACTATAAATTATACAACTGTAGCAGTAAGAGCGATCTTTTTTTAGGACAACTCATGAATAATCATAGAGTGCTGCTAGATTTAATCGATTGGTCAGAAACCAAAGATATAAATAGCATAGTTGGCGATTTCACGTGTTTCTTGAGGGAAAATGCATTTACAGTATTTGGGAAAACCTAATGCTTGAAATACAAACATGTTGGTAATCAAAATTGTAAATAGTTTAATGAAAAATGTTTGTTGCAAATCAGGCTTTTAAACTCTATAGAGAGAGGAATAATATTAACAGACAAGCTTTTAGCTTGGCGCGTGCTCATTATAACAACGTAAAAATCTGCTAAGAAATAATTTAGACTAGCAGAGGGCTATCGAATCAGCAAACTTTCAAAATCGGACCCACGAGGTTGGACGAGCTGGCGATGTCCTCGAAAAGATGGATTGTTAAGACAAAAAACTCACAAATTTAAAGATTTTACCAACTCTTATTGTCCAAATTTGAGCCCTTTTGATTGGCAAACTATTGCACTATCCCAGCCTCTCAATGATGTACGATTTACAGTGCTGACAGCACTTTGATTCCTAAAGCTATCCCAGATATTCTAGGCAAGGCTTCAAAGAAGCATTTAGAATGGTCTTCTAATGAGTTTCAATGAAGGAATATATCCTAATTGATTCTCACTAATTTCCAAAAATATAGGTCAAGATTTTGGCTCTCTTAGAAACACAATGCATATAAAAGTTGTAAACAATTTTAATTCGAAAGGTATGTGGATAATTTCTGTAAGTTGGTGTATCAGGCACAGAAAGGCATGAGAGTAAGCAGGGGCTATTTAGAAGAGAAATGTCAATGACGTCATATTTGACGTTCTTGCCCCCTGCGTTACTAGGGGGTCTTTGCCTTAATTCATGCATTTTTCAGTCGCTATTAAATATAATAAACATTTAAAATTATCCATGGTTATTACACAGATGATGCATTTAATGACTGTATAATTTTTATTTTGATAGTTAACTTTTCTGATGATTTATTACATCATTTTACAAACTTTTGGATCAACCCTCGTATGTGTGTAGGTTTAGACATGGTGCAGGTTTACCATTCATGGGTGTAAAGCAACTGCCAGCATTCTTTTACGATATGAAAGACATATTGTTTTACTGTTGTCTGTCTGTCTGTCTGTCTACAAACCTTTACCAAAACAAACAAAAAATTTGCCAAGTACTTAGTCAATTCAAGACACAATGCTTGCATTTAGCATGATCATTGTGCATCTGCAGATGCCGAGGTCATATGGCAAGGTCAAGGTCATGTGTAAACATCAAACATTTATATGAAAAAAATTCTGTTTTAGGGACACTTTTATTTCAGATCCTTTCATAAAAGATGTTTTTGCTTTTGCTTGTAATTATTTTTTGGGAAAAAACCTTTACAATTTGTGAGGAACTATTGTGGAAATGGAGAAATTGCTAGTCCCAGTAATTTCTTCATTTCTACAATGTTCTCCAAAATATGAACATTATGACTCAATATTTTTAGCTTGGACTCCTTGATTTCTTGGTAACTAGGGAGTCTGTTTTACTCCTTACTCTCAGAAGATAGTATCAGACCCTACTTTCTCATCTGCAACTTCTTAACATTTAGGCAAGTTTAGGTACCATTATGAATACATTATAATTTTTAGGAGGCCATGAAGAGAGCAAATCCTGCTTTAGGACAGAAGAAAGGTGACTACAAACTGGCAGAAAAATCTAATCCTGCTTTTGAGAAATATTACAAGGTAAACAGCTTCTTTATTTCAAAACAAAATGCTTCCATTATGACTAGACTTGAAACTGGAAGCAGAGTACTCATGATTTAGGGTGTTTCTTCTGGAATGTTCAATGGCAGAGTTGACCTATGGCATCTTGGAACAGGTGTCCTTGGACAACCATAAAGATTAACTTCAAATGGTATATATTTTGATTACACAACATTTCAGCTGTAACCATTTTTATGCCCCTGTAGCAAAGAGATTGTGGGCATATTGTTTCACCATTATCCATCTGTCTATCTCTTTTTCTCTCTGTTTGTCTGAAAAACCAAGCCAAGAAATTTATCATTGCCAAATAAAACCCTGAGATGATCAGATGTGTAGAAATATCAAATAAAGAATACCCTATGGTATGAAAATTATTTGCAAAGATACAGGTTACTTGTGCACTCTGGCTTGAAAAAAAAGTTGTCGCCATCATTTTTGCCAAAATGAAAAAAGTCGGGACCAAATGGATCATAATTACCAAATTGATGAGATTGTGTGCAAAGTTCAATTTGGCTCCTATTTGTTCAGATCATTGTAGAACTTAATTATTTTTGTCAAATGATGTAATGTTACAATGTGCCTAATAAATCAAGTTGATTTTCCTTTTGTTTTAAATGGTTCAGCTAGAAAATGTATTAGACCTAGTCAAAACAACTTTACATTGATAAAAATAAAGAAAACACTTATATTTCTTGTAATTAACAAAGTGTTAAAAGGGGTACATTAGTTTTTAAACCTGAAGTGTTGATTTTTTCTGGTACAAATGCACTGAAACAAATTTAATTTGTGTGTTTTTCCAACATTGAAATTCTAATTTTTAGGTAAGATTAAAAAATTCAAGTTTATTCTTTCAAAAATCATGTGCAAAATCTTAAATACCACTTGTATTTAAATATGATTTTACCAGATTTTTATGCCCCCGTATCGAGAGATCAGGGGCATATTGTTTTACTCGTGTTCTTCTGTCTGTCTGTCTGTCCGTCTGTCTGTCTGTCCGTCCGTCCGTCTGTCCGAAAACTTAACCCGAAAACTTAACCTTTGCCTTTTCTCGAAAAGTATTTGACATACAAATCTGTACACCAAAGTCAAGGTCATGTGACAAGGTCAAGGTCATGTGACAAGGTCAAGGTCATCTGTCAAGGTCAAACTTTAAAAAAAAAAAAATGCTGTTCCAGGGGCATTCGTGTTTCACAAACACATCTTGTTCTAATTACCAATCATGGAACTGCTTGGGAGAGTGAAACTATCAAAATATATCTGAGCATAATATACAAACTAATTTGTTTGTTTGAATGGGTTTAACGCCGCTTTAAACAATCTTGCAGTTATATCGCGGCGGCCGGAGCACCTAACAATGGGTTCCTCCGACTACTATTTCACATAGAGTATACAAACTAAATCAAAATATTGTCTCATGTCAGACCTGATTACATAATTGACAATGATAAGACAACACTTGACCTGGGATTATATTTTTGGAGGAAAAATAACACTTGACTTGTAGATTATATTTATTGAAGAAAAACCGGGTTTGTCTCTTAAAGATAGACTCCTTTTTTTGGCGCCATGTACATTTGGCAAATGAAAAAAAGTTTGCAGCATAATTTTCATTCATTCGCATTTTAAGAAAATGGCAACTGGCAGCGTATACACTGCTTGTATCAAATAAAGACCGATAAAAAGATACCAAGATTTTTTCTATGAATACTATGCAAATAAGAAATT
This sequence comes from Fragum whitleyi, assembly GCA_948146395.1. Lineage (NCBI taxonomy): Eukaryota > Metazoa > Mollusca > Bivalvia > Cardiida > Cardiidae > Fragum > Fragum whitleyi. The sequence goes on along the minus strand of OX411552.1, from coordinate 51,588,598 downwards.
AAAGTTAACAAGAAAGAGGGAGAATAAAGCATTGTAAGACTTAGCTCTTTTTTCTTTTCCAATGACACTCTAGAAATTCAAATATAGCTTTAGATTTGATTTTTAGCTCCACTGACTGAAAGCCACTGGGGCTATTGTCATGGCGTTGTGTCCGTTGTGCGTGCGTCCGTGCGTCCGTGCATCTGTTTCTAAACTTTTTCTTTAAAAATCTTCTCCACAGAAACTACTGGATGAATTCCAACCAAACTTCACATGAATGATCCTTGGGTGACCCTCTTTCAAAGTTGTTCAAGAAATTTTGATCCAATGAAAAACATGGATTTAATGGGCGTGGCTAATTTCCAAATATGGTAAAAAGTGAGTTTACTCAGATTCTAATAGATGGATACCAATCAAATTTCACATGAATGATCCTTGAGTGACCCTTTATCAGTCTACAAAAAATTATTGTGATCAGATGGAAAATATTCATTTTATGGGCAGAGGTCAATTCTCTACATGTTATATACTGAAAACTTTGAAAATCATTTTCTCAGAATGGATATCAACCAAATTACACTGGAATGATCCTTGAGTGACCCTTTATCAGTCTACCAAAAATTATTGTGATTGGATGGAAAATATGTATTTTATGGGAGGAGGTCATTTCTCTAAATATCATATAGTGGAAACTTTGAAAATCATTTTCTCAGAATCTAATTGTTGGATATGGAATGATCCTTGAGTGACCCCTTATCAGTCTACCAAAAAATTTTGTGATCCGAATAAAAATATATATTTTAAGGGCGGAGGTCATTCCTCAATATCTCATAAAGTGGAAACTTTGAAAATCATTTTCTCAGAATGTAATTGATGGATATCAACCAAATTTCACTGGAATGATCCTTTGGTGACCCTTTATCAGTCATACAAAACTTTTTGTGATCGGATAAAAATATGTATTTTATGGGCGGATGTCATTTCTCAATATGTTATAAAGTGGAAACTTTGAAAATCATTTCTCAGAATGTTAGTGATGGATATCATTCAAACATTTTTGGTATGTTCTTGGGTGACCCATTATCATTCAGCCAAAAATTATTTTGATTGGATGAAAAATATGTCTTTTATTGGCGGAGGTCATTTCTCTATTTGTTAATATAGTTGAAACTTTGAAAACCATTTTCAACATTTGCTTTTACAAGAATTTCAAGCCTGTGGAGCGACTCAAGCCATTCATGGCTTTCTAGTTAAAGATTAAAGTAAAATGAAAATGTATTTTTAAAGAGGAAATAATTGGTCATTTGATATAATTTAATGTTTTCATTTTCCTGATGTATGAATGATTTTACTAGTTCATTAGTTGAATTTTTAACTGTACAACAATTTCAGGAAATTGGTATAATTCCTGAAGAGGAATGGCAAGTGTTTCTATCAGTGATGAAGAAACCTCTACCCACAACATTCAGGATAACTGGTTCACGCAGGTAAATAGTATCTATAATTGAGTCTGTTTATGACATTTCTAATATAAGTTTTATATGGGCTTGATGAGCAGCCTGAAGAGCATTTTTAAACAATTTTTGCTCACTATCCAAATTAACTTCATTTAATTGGAAATTTACTCAACTTGAAAGGTCAAAGTGTCAAGTCGTGTGCTTTCAAAAGTTATATTGTTGATAGGCATCATTTTGTTTGTTTGTTTTAACAAAATTTTGATAACCACAGTAAATTACCATTTAGTGAACTCTATTCATTTTGTGAAGCTTTTAAATTGGTGTATATGTGACCAAAATGCTTGGATGGATTTTTATCAAACTTTGAGGTAAAAATATTGAGTGTGTGTGGGCTATATTGTAGTCTGCCTTCCTTAAATACTATGACGACTCCTGATGGCATTCTTTGTTAATGCTCAGCATCCATGTTAGAATTGTTCCTTAGACTATTACAAACAAGAAAGGACCGGATGCCCAGCATGAATTATGATTTTGAGGTCACAGTGAGGTCAATGGTGAATGAGTGCAAAAATCAAGAAAAAAAAGCTTGTAGCTAAAGCAAAATAATTTGCGTCAACACAAATTGAAAGCAATGTGAAAGAAATCAAATAAATTGAATCAGGAATGGACAGAGGCTCACCACAGAACCTTTAATTGTCAATTTCAAACAGTATTTAACCATATTAATGCTGAAAACACTCAGGCCAATAACACAATAAAGCACAACACTTAATGAAATTTTGATTGAACATGAGTAAAAGATTTTAACTATAGGTATCCATTCTACATCACATTCTAATTTATTGCTGTATATTACACTAGTAACAGTAGATCTAAAATGACAATGGAATTGATAATGTCTCCTTTCATTTTGAAAATGTTCCCCAATAATTGGGCTGATGTGACAATTGTCCCCTGGTTTGAAAACCCTTGGCAGAATACTGTTGCCTCTACATATTGGTGATATATTAGCTGCTTAAGTCTTTTGATTCTATGATAGTTATAAATACACATAAACACTGATAGCTCAAAGACTTTTGACAGAGACCATTATATGTTAAGTGTGATTAACTAAGCTAAAAATAAAATGTATGTATAACTTTTTTTTTATTTTTTATTTCATAGCCAAGCTCAAGAGCTGTTGAAGATAATTAAAGGACAGTATTTAAATCAGCTGACAGAGGCCTATGTTGGTGGAGTTAAGATAGATCCACATTTCTTACCATGGTGAGTAATGAATAATCTGACTTACACAAAATGTTAAATGGATGTACTGTTGTGAAAATTACAGAAAAACTAAGGTAGGTACACCAGCCAAAAACTATATAAATGTCTAAAAGTGGTGCTGAACCCTAAACAAACAAAAGTCAGTAATTTCTGAGAAATCTAACAAGAATGATGGGCTGTTTATCCAGGGGTCATAAGTTTTAACCCTGCATAGCCCAAGTTTCATCAAACATTTGACATAAGTTATTTGCTAATTTGTATTATTACAGGAGACCACTCTTTTGTTCCTACTATGTATACAATGCCTGACACATGCGTACGGGAAGATCTTTGGCTTAGGGGTTTGCACACTCTTCTTGTAAACCTAAAATTTCAATATTACTTATCTGAAGGGGCTTGATCCTGGCAAGTTTCAGACCGAAGCATGCATATGAATTAGTTCAAGTACTTAATAGAAATAATTAAAATGAGAAAAAGTAGAAATTGCTTGTCCATTTCATTTCTATTCTAAGCGTCACTCAGTCCAGAGGAACTTATGTCATGGCAAGTTGTCTGTAATAAGTCTGTTTGTTGATGTGTAAACTTTTCATTTAAACGTCTTCTCCTCTGAAAGTACTGGACATAATTTCACCAAATTTCAAAGGATTGATCCTTGGGACATGTTCTCACAGATTTCTGTGTTAAATTCTGATTATGGTGATAACTTAGGCGCTACGGGCTGACATGTCACAAAAAAATTGGCCCTCAAGGGTGAAATATAAAAAAAACTTCTTCTCTTAAACAACTGGTCAGAATTTAACCGAACCTTATAGAAATGATCCTCAGATCATGCTGGATGAGATTTGATGGTTAAATGGTGAAATTTTAAAAAGATTTTATTCTCTGAAATCACTGGTCAGAATTCTACTCAACTTTCCAGAAATGATCACCAGGACATGCTCTCTCATATTCTTATGTTAAGTTCTATTTAGTGGTTCTTTGGGAGTTTGGGCTGACATGTCACAAAAAAACAGGCCCCCAATAGTGAAATATAAAAAATCTTCTTCTCTGAAACTACTGCTCAGAATTTAGCCTAACCTTATAGAAATGATCCTCAGGACATTTTCTTTCAGATTCCTTTGTTAAATTCTCACCAGGCAGGTACTTTGGGAGGTACAAGTTGACGTTGTCACCAAAAGAATGGGCCCCAAATGGGGAAATATAAAAAGAATTTCCTCTATGATATCACTGGTCAGAATTCCACTAAACTTTATAGAAATGATTCTCAGGACATGCTCTTTTAGATTCTTTTGTCAAATTCTGATTGGCAGTTCTTTTGGGGTGTCTGGCTGACAAGTCATCAAGAAACGGGACCCTAATAGTGAAATATGAAAAAATCTTCTCTGAAACCACTCATCAATATTTAGCCAAACTTCTTCTCTGAAACCACTGCTCAGAATTTAGCCAAACTTTTAGATTCCTTCCTTAAATTCGGATCAGGCAGGTAGTTTGGGCACTACGGCTGATGGGTCACAAAACATGGGCCCCACATGGTGTAGTATTAAATCAAAGCGCTGAAAGCACTGGAGGTGGACGTTTCTGGTGACAGCATGGTGAAAATAAAACAAGACGAAAAAGAAAATTGCATTATTTACAAATTACTCACAGGGAGCAACAAAGAGATGTGGACAATGTGCCCTTTTTAAATATGTACAGAAATAAATATTACTCAACTACTTCTAACTGGGTGTAGATTGCTGGCTTGTATGCCTGTCAGCATTTTGGAGAAAAAAATGAATGAAAGACATAGAGATTGGCAAAAAATATATGGGGTTAATAGGCATAGCACCCATAGCACTTGGTTGAATGATTGATTAGAAATTTGCTATCCGTGGGACCCCTATAGGCAGGTCCAATGCTATGGAAAATACATCAAATTTTTAAACCTAAACCTAGTCAATGTATGCATGTCCAAAAATGACTCTCTATTGTTTGAAGTTGTCCAGAGAATCAATGTCATAACTCCGTACATTACATAGGTCTCTTACGTCATTTGGTCTCCAGACCAAATGCGTAAAACCTCCCAAGAAAGGCACTGAATAATTCCCCTTGGGGCGTACCATCTCGGAGATATTACTCTTTATTATCAACGGCAGGTGACTTCTTTGCTAAGGCGATCGTTTGCAGTTACCCATGCAATAAAAAAAAGAAAAAAAAGGAAATGTAAATAACAAAAAAGGTGCAAAATGTAGACCCCGCATTGTGCGAAATAATATCCCTCACAGCCCCCGCAACGGCTTAACAAGGGATCAAAATGGGTCCCTAACAAAGTACCGGCGCGAGCTAACTGAGGGGCTACAAAATGTATTAAGATAGGCGAAAGTATGCCTTAATATATTAAGCTGGCTTAATATACGATAAGACAACTGTCTGTAGTAGACAAGGTAGAGATACATAAGATAAATAAAAAAAGACATATTGTCTACCCTAAATATAAGCTGAGAGCCCATCAACTTAGACTTGATGACTTTAATTTTAGCTTTCCTTCAGTTATTTCTAAGAAAACACCGCGGACTGAGTCAATTATCGATTTTTTCTGATCGTGATTAAAATGTCCTAACTCCCTGTATAGATTTATCTGAGTTAAGACATTCTAGCCACAACTTGATAAAACGCTAAATTTCTGAAAAGTCTACAGGATTGATCACCGAAGAGAGGTTCGCCTAAAAAACATTGCACTTGTACATATGTTGAGCGTTTCTCCCAAAAAAAACCTTTGAAAGAGCCAATGTTCCTCTTCTGCGTAAACACAGGTTATATGGTAACACGAGTTAGGCGGAGAAGGCTATCACATATACGTAGAATACATGTTACATTTTCGATAGCAGACGCCATAGTTTAATTAAATCTAGAAATATATTTAATATGTTAATATGTTATTGGAAGACCCCTCAACTAAGAGCAAATGTCTTTAATATCAGGCTCCTATCATAGTAAAAGTATTTAAACCACAGAGAGCGTCAAAAATTGACTTTTATGTGTTCGTGATCAGAGTGTCGTAACTCGCTATAGTAATACAAGAGATTTATGACTTTCTCGTCACAAACCCCAAAAAAGCAAAATTCCTGGAAATGTTCGGGATCGTTCACCGAGGTGATCTAGACCCAAGAAGTTCTGCATTGGTGCTCTCGTATAGCGATCTTCCTAATATCCGAGTATGTGTATGTGGGCTACCAGTTCAGCCACCTAGTTTTTATCCCCATTACACCAAGGGAAAAACCTAATAGGCAAATCACCGCATTGTCTATAAATAGCATTCTTACACAAAACCAATAAACGCTTGGGCTAGGGTTGGAAGCTGATTTCACATTTAAGAGGTGACGTTGATTAATCTTTTGATTGTATAGAATTCTTGAATAATGCCATTTTCAAAATGCACAGTTGTCGAGCATTTTTGTAAGAAAGAAATGTAAACCCAAGCCGGTACTACTTTTTTGAAAAACTATCAAGTCGGTGTTCACACCAACGATAAACAACTGAAAGGATTGTTCTCACATAGTACTAACACTGGGTGACGTAGAAACGTCCCCCAAAAATCTTCTTTTTAGCTCACCTGAGCACAAAGTACTGAAGGTGAGCTATTGTGATCACATACCATCCGTTGTCCATCTCTCATGCGTCTGTCTGTCCATCAACAATTTCTTTAAACATCTTCTCCTCCTAAACCACTGGGCCAATCAAGCTGAAACTTGGCAGGGATGTTCCTTGGGTGAAGTTCTTTGAAAGCGGTTAAAAGAATTTAATTCATCAAAAACTCGGGTTGCCATGGTAACAGAAACACCAAATATTGCCGAAAATCTTACAATTTTTTTTTCTACTTTTAAACCACTAGGCAAATCAAGCTGAAACTTGGCAGAGATGTTCCTTGGGTGAAACTTAACTCTTTGAAAGTCGGAAAAGAATTTAATTTCATCAAAACCTCCACGGTAATGGAAAGGCTGAAAAATGGCCGAAAATTGCCATTTTTTTTTTAGCTCCACTGGCCGAAGGCCAGCGAGCTATTGTCATGGCGGAGTGTCCGTCGTGCGTCCGTGCGTGCGTGCGTCCGTCCGTGCGTCCGTGCGTAAACTTTTCCTTTAAACATCTTCTCCTCCCAAACCAATGGGCGGATTTTAACGAAACTTGGTAGAAATGATCCTTGGGTGATCCCCTTCTTAAATTGTTCAAAGAATTTTGATTGGCCCCTAAATATGGGCGTGGCAGGGCGTGGCATTTTTTCACTTTGAAATCTTTAAAAATCTTCTCCTCCCAAACCATTGGGCCGATTTCAATTAAACTTGGCATGCATGTTCCTTGGGTGACCCTTTACTTAAATTGTTCAAGAAATTTCGATTGGCCCATAAATATGGGCGTGGCAGGGCGGGGCTTATTTTGAGCCTGAAATCTTTGAACAACATCTCCTCCTGAACCACTGGGCCGATTTCAATGAAACTTGGCATGCATGTTCCTTGGGTGACCCTTTACTTAAATTGTTCAAGAAATTTCAATTTGCCAATAAATATGGGCGTGGCAGGGCGGGGCTTATTTTGAGCCCGAAATCTTTGAACGACATCTCCTCCTGAACCACTTGGCCGATTTCAATGAAACTTTGTCAGAATGTTCCTTGGGTGACCCTTAACCTAAATTGTTAAAAAAATTTTGATTGGTCTATAAATATGGGCGTTGCAGGGCGGGGCTTATTTTGAGCCCGAAATCTTTGAACCACATCTCCTCCTGAACTACTGGGCCAATTTCAATGAAACTTTATCAGAATGTTCCTTTGGTCACCCTTTACTTAAATTGTTCAAGAAATTTTAATTGGTCCATAAATATGGGCGTGGCAGGGCGGGGCTATTTTGAGCCCGAAATCTTTCAACGACATCTCCTCCTGATCCACTGGGCCGATTTCAATGAAACTTTAACAGAATGTTCCTTGGGTGACCCTTTACTTTAATTGTTCAAGAAATTTTCATTGGACTAAAAATATGGGCGTGGCAGGGCAGGGCCTATTTTGAGCCCAAAATTTTCAAATGACATTTTCTCCTGAACCACTTGGCTATTTTCAATGAAACTTTATCAGAATGTTCCTTGAGTGTCTCTTTTCAAAAATTATCTCCTCCAGAACCACTCAGCCAATTTCAATGAAAATTTACCAGAATATTTCTTGGGTGACTATTAACTTAAATTGTTCAAGAAATTTTGTTTGGTCCATAAATATGGGCATGTCAGGTGGGGCCTATTATGAGCCCGAAATCTTTGAACCACATCTTCTGAACCTTATGTTTTAATAAGATTGGTCAAGGGTTGCAGGTTTATTCTGATTGAGTATTTTGGTGCAATATGGACCAGAACCATTTAATCATAACTAAATAGGTCTTAGGAGATTTTGGAGTGTTAATGTATTCATTTAAAGTAAGCTTTATTTAATGAAAGTCTAAAGATTTTAAAGCCAGTGGAGCGATACAGGCCCTCTTGGGCCTCTTGTTTATCAAAAATTCTTCTACTCCTAAACTACTAGGCCCATTAAGCTGAAACTTGGCAGGGATGATCCTTGGGTGCAACTCTTTAACAGTTGTTCAAAGAACTTAATTTAATCAAAAACTCTGGTTACCATGGTAACAGAAAGACTGAAAAATGGCCAAAAATTGCTGAAATTCTTTTAAAAAATACTTCTTTTCCTAAACTACTAGGCCAATCAAGCTGAAACTTGGCAGGGATGATCCTTGGGTGAAGCTCAACATTTGTTAAAAGAATTTAATTTCATCAAAAACTCTGATTGCCATGCAAACAGAAAGGCTGAAAAATGGTTGAAAATTGTGGAAAATCTTAGAACAAATTCATCTTCTCCTAAACTACTTGGCCAAATCAAGCTGAACTTAGCAGGGATGATCCTTGGCTAAAGCTCTTTAAAAGTTGTGTAAAGAATTTAATTTCATCAAAAACTCTGATTTCCGTGGTAATGGAAAGGCAGAAAGATGGCCAAAAATTGCCGAAATTCTTATGAAAAATACTTCTCCTCCTCAACTACTTGGCCAATCAAGCTAAACTTGGCAGGGATGATCCTTTGGTGAAGCTTTTTCAAAGTTGTTAAAGAATTTTTTTCCCCTGGTAACAGAAAGATGGAAAATTATAGAAAATTTTTTCTTTTCATAAACTACTGGGTCAATCAAGCTGAAACTTGGCAGGGATGTTCCTGGGGTAAAGCTACTCAGGTTGTTAAAAGAATTTAATTTGATAAAAACCTCTGGATCCATGGTAATGGAAAGGCCAAAAATTGCTGAAAATCTTAGAACAATTAATATTTTTCTAAACCTTTAGCCAATCAATTTTAAACTTGTCAGGGATGTTTTTAGGGTGAAGGTCTAGTAAAGATATTAAAAGAATTTAATTCTATTAATAACTTTGGTTGTTATGGTAAGAGAATTGTCGAAAATTTATGAAAATTAAAAAAAAAAAAATGAAATTGAAGTAGGAAGAAATTCAAGTCTGTTTCTTTCAAAAGCATCCTAAATGTACATCAAACAATCTCTGGTAGTCTTAACATGGTTGACAAGTTATGAGATGACTTACTCAGGCTGTCCTTATAAGACCATCATGGTCCGCTTGACTGAAAAAACTGGTCAGAATTCAATTTAACTTTACAGAAATGATATTCAGGACATGCTCTTTCAGATTCCTTTGTCAAATACTGATTGGGTGGATAACATGGGGGAAACAGGCTGACCTGTCACCAAAAAATGTGCTCTCAATGGTGTAATATAGAAAAATCTGTTGAGAATTTAACCAAATTTTACAGAAATGATCCCCAGGACATTCTCTTTCAAATTCTTTCATTAAATTCTGATCAGGTTGATAACATGGGCTGACATGTCACCAAAAAAGGGCCCCAAATGGTGAAATATAAAAAAAAAAATATTCCCTGAAACTACTGGTTAGAATTCAACTATTGTTTACAGAAATGATCCCAAGGACATGTTCTTTCAGATTCCCTAGTTAAAATTCCCATGGAATTGTTTCATGGGAAAAAAAGGCTTTTCATGTCACCAGAAAATAGGCCCCCAATGGTGAAATATTGAAAAAGTCTTCTCTAAAACTATTGTAAAGAATTTGACCAAACTTCGCCAGAATGATCTTTTGGACAAGCTCTTTCATATTTCTTTGTTAGATTATGAATGAGTAAGTCTCACGGGTGCCAGGGGCTGCCATGTCATAAAAAAAATAGTCCCTAACTGTGAACTTTTAGATAAATCTTCTTCACTGAATCTACCCATCAGAATTCAACTTTCTTTACAGAAATGATCCCCAGGACATGCCCTTTCAGATTCCTTTGTTAAATTCTGATTAGGCAGATATCTAAGTGCTATGAGCTACCGCATCATCAAAAAATGGGCCTTCAGGATCTTTCTATAATTTTTTCATTGAATCTACTTATCAGAATTCAACAACATTTCATCCTTAGGATATGTTTTTTCAGATTTCTGTATTTAATTCTTGTTGGCCATTAAACATTTGTACTTGAGGCTTTCATGTCAGCAAAAAAAGGAGCCAAAAGGGAAAAATCAAAAATGTCTAAAACTAGACATAGGATATGAATGTTTTTGTGTAGGACTATATTACAGAAAGTCAACAATGAAGGTTCGTGGATGATTGTCTTTGATTCTGGCATCATGATGAACCCTAGACCCTGACCATGACCTTTGACCTACTTTCTTAATTATTGAATTATTTGGTCTAGGACAGTGTTAAGTCAATACTTAAGGTTGGTAGATGATTGTCTTTGATTCTGGCATCATGTTTATCCTTTGAGCCAGTTCTTGACCTTTGTCCTACTATCTTAAATATCAAATTATTATACCCCTCTCCTTTGAAGTAAAGAGGGTAAACTGGTTTTGCCGTGGCTGTTCGTCCGTCTGTCTGACCGTCCATCTATCTGTAGACAAAATTTTGTTTGGAAGTTTTCTCACAGCTACAGCTTTGAAATTTAAACATAATGTATATCTGCATTTGATATTGTGCACATGCAATTTTGAAGCCCCAATTCTCATCAGTTGCTGAAATATCTCCCCTCAAACATGTAATTTTCACTAAATTATTGTTGTCCGGATCATTTCTCCTACACTATTACATTTATAGACTTGAAATTTATATAGTCCGTTTGACTTCTATATGGACCAACCTTTTCCTCACTTACATAAAATTGTGTTTGAATGAAGGATTTGTATATAGTAAAATCTTACTTTCTGCTTAATACCATTCCAAAACTGATTTTTTGAAAATGAAATGATTTCAAAATAATGATTTTGTCTATCTGATTAATGTATGTATGATCACATTTTCTGCTCTTAAACAAGAGGGATATGATGAAGGCTGTTTAGAAGCAAGAAAATGTAAACAAAATGTTTATACATGGGGTTTTAAACAAAACATTTGACAGAAGAAATGTCCATTATTCCTTATTTGGTCATGCTAATTAGCATATTGAAGGTTATTACATCTTGAACATAAATATCACAGGATTTGTACCGTTATTACTCCCCTGCTTATCTAGTTTTCCTCATGAAAATCCGAACTTCTCTGTAAAATAGTGTTTTTTGATTGGTCTGAATAAGGGAATATGGGGTTCATCTCAGAAAAGATAAAAACAATTTTTCAATTATCATGTCAAACTGATTTTGAACAAAGAAATTTACACGCCGATTCGATATCCTAAGGAAATAAATCTTCAATAAAGTTAATCTTATAAAAATACTCAGTTTTATGATAAAAGGAATCACTTAAATCATACACTTTTGACTTGGCCCCTATGCAAAACAGATCTATTTTTGGATAGACAATTTGCTTTTCCATTTAATACAGTCATAAGAAGGTATGGAAGGCTGAGAGTTAACATGTAGATGGACAAACAAAATCAGTAGTTTACAATAAAAAATTCTGAAAAACAAAACTCTTAATGGTATAAGATGGAAAATATTATATGACAAGAAAAAAATATGATTCATTATTTAATTTCTGAGTTTTTGGGCAAAATGTTGGTCCATGTAGAAGTCAAACGGACTATACATAAAATACATATTACTTTCCACAGACAAGAACTTATTTTGAATTGAAAAAAGTAGTAGATTAAAGATCAATGTTAACATATCAAGGACAAATGTGGGACTGTCAATCTAGAGGTCCCAGGTTCGATTCTCAATGGCGGCACTCATTCTTTCCAACTATTTGTCTTTCACCAATGGGTTGACAATCATTGACCTATGCGAGATAGTAGCTGGAGGCTAGGAATGGATGTGATGGATGTACTGGTGAGAGAAATACCAGGAATGCATTGTTAGGTGCTCCAGCTGCCGTGATATAACTGAACAAGAGGATCATGATGGTCCTAGATTGCTCACCTGAGTCTCTTGGACTCTTGGGATATCAGAGTCTTGATATGAACAAACTTGGTAGGGGCCCACTAGATGATGCTTCATACCAAATATGAAAGCTGTCTGCTTTCTAGTTTGGTGAAGAAGATTTTTTAGAGATTTTTGCTCTTTGATTCTATGTAAAAAGGGTTGCACCCAGGTGGAGCCCAAATGTGACCCCAGGGTCTTGATATCAACAAACTTGGTAGAGGTCCACTAGATAATGCTACATACCAAATATGAAAGCTGTCTGCCTTCTGGTTTCAGAGAAGAAGATTTTCCTTTTTTTACCCTTCATGCTCAAATATGACCCCAGGGTCTTGATATGAACAAATTTGGTAGAGGTTTACTAGATGATGATACATACCAAATATGAAAGCTGTCTGCCTTCTGGTTTCAGAGAAGAAGATTTTTAAAGATTTTTGCTCTTTAATTCTATGTTAAAAGGGTTGCGCCAGGGTGGATCCCAAATATTACCCCAGGGGCTTGATATGAACATACTTATAAGAGGTCCACCAGATAGTGCTACATACCAAATATGAAAGCTGTGTGCCTTCTGGTTTCAGAGAAGAAGATTTTTGAAGATTTTCTTTTTTTCACCCTTTTTGTTAAGGGTAAAGGGAAAGTTAAGGGTGGATTTCATTTATTTAAACAAATTTGGTAGAACATGACCCAAGGAACATCCCCTCCAAGTTTAATCAAGATTGGTTCACTGCTTTAGGAGGAGAGGATGTTTAAAATAATTGTGCATGACGCAAAACGGATGATGCACGACACACAAAGGACATTGCAGGATCACAAAAAGCTCACTTTGAGCACTTCTCGTGCTCAGGTGAGCTAAAAATGTTAAAAGGGGAGTAAAACTCCAATCAATGAATTATTGCAAAATATTCTCTTGCTTGAGGTGGGTATCAGCTGTGCAAAATATTGTTATAATCTGCCAAAAAATGAATGAGTAATCCATTTGTCAAGCTGAATTTGTGCTTCTTTTGACCTTTTACCTTGATATATATGTGACCTTGAACTTCAACATATTACTAAGTTCATTTTAAAATATTTTCCTGCTTGTGGATGGTCATAGCTTTGTCAAAAATTGTTTATATCTGTCAATAAATTAATGAGTAATGCACTTGTCAAGCTAAATTTGTGCTTATTTTAACCTTTGACCTGTCACCTTGAGCCAAGACATATCACACATTTTCATGCACCTGTATCGAAAGATCCAGGGCATATTGTTTTACCATTATCCATCTGTCTGTCTGTCTGTCTGTCCATCTGTATGTCCGTCTGTCCACCTGTCTGTCTGCCTATCTGTGTGCAAAAGTTAACCAAATAACTAACCATTGCCAATATCTTCAAGCCTATTCAAGATACAAAGCTCATTTTTGGCAATATGATAGATCTCAATGATCCGCATCTGCTGGTACCAAAATCAGGGTCATGTGACAAGGTCAAGGTCATCTGTTAAATTCAAATAACTCAAAAACTTATCAAAAAAACTTAACATTGCCAATATCTTCAAGCCTATACAAGATACAAGGCTAATATTTGGCATAATGATAGATCTCAATGATATGCATCTGCTTGTTCCAAAGTCAAGGTCATGTGACAAGGTCAAACTTCTTTAAAACATAACCAAAAAACTTTTATTGTTCAGTTTATTAAAGCATATTATAGATACCCTGTCTCATAGTTGGCATGATGAAAGATCACAGTTATGTGCATCTGTAGGTATCAAGGTCAAGGTCATGCTAAAAGGTCGAGGTCATCTGTCAAAGAAGGTCAACATTTTGAGAAAAAAAAATGCTGTTACGGGAGCATTTCAGTTTCACAAACACATCTTGATTCTCTTGTACAACACTTTTGCTGATGATTGGAAGCACTTCAAATCGTTTTAGGATCTTCTGCAAAAAATGGTAGATTTACACCTATTAGCATATACTACTCTTATTTTGACATTTGACCTTCAAAATTGACCTTGAACTTTAAAGTATCACAAAATTCATCAAAAAAAATGTTCTAGCTTGTCAAGGGTAACAACTGTGCCAAAGATCTTTAAAATCTTTTAATAAGCAAATTAGTTATGCTTTTGAAAAGCTGGTTTTATGGCCATCTTAATCACTTAATCACCTTGTATACTCTATGTAGAGATATACATACAGAGGCTATCAGGCATTTATTGATTTTTAGCTCCACTGGCCAAAGGCCACTGGGGCTATTGTCAAGGCGCTATGTCTGTCGTCATCCTTCCATCCGTGTGTCAGTTCCCGTCTTTAACTTTTTCTTTAAAAATCTTCTCCTCAGAAACTACTGGATGAATTCCAACCAAACAGCACACGAATGATCCTTGGGTGACCCTCTTTCAAAGTTATTCAAGAAATTTTGATCCGTTGAAAAACATGGATTTATCGGGCATGGCTAATTTCTAAATATGGTAATAAGTGACTTTTTCTCAGAACCTAATTGATGGATACCAATTGAATTTTAAATGAATGATTCTTTGATGACTCTTTATCAGTCTGCAAAAAATTATTGTGATCAGATGAAAAATATGTATTTCATGGGCAGAGGTCATTTCTCTAAATGTTCTATAGTTGAAACTTTGAAAATCATTTTCTCAGAATGTAACTGATGGTTATGAACCAAATTTCACTGGAATGGTCCTTGAGTGACCCTTTATCAGTCCACCAAAAATTATTGTGATCAGATGAAAATTTGTATTTTATAAGCGGAGGTCATTTGGCCTGAACCACCAAAAATCAGACTTGAACCTCATTGGTTTAGCATTCTCCACCATCAGCATGCAAATGCCTAAGATTACCAGTCGTTATAAACTGATTCCACATTTGGACAACAATGCTCTGGGACACACCAAGGTCATTAGCAATGTGCTTTTGAGAAATCCCAGAAATAAGCATGCCCCTATTAATCTCATCTTGACTAAGATGTAGCCTTAAACCCATGTCTGCCATATCAAAATGGAAACTGAATATAAAAGTTGAAATAACTTTGTAAAAGGCTAAAAAAAATGTACCAACATGCTTGAAGATACATGGTTGAATGAAACACTTTCTAAGGGGTATGCCTTTTCATGATCTCCTTGTCCAAAGTATACATGTTGAATCTACATTTTGGCAACAGTGTCATCAAGTCAGAATATTTACACTTTTTTGTGTAAAACAACAAAAAAAATGGGGTCAATATGTTTACAGCAAAATATCCTTAAAAGAAAAAGTAATCCTCAGCAAATTTTGAGTAGTATAGTTGAAATTTTACTTTCAACTTGTCAACAGACAAGGGAGATTTCTTTTTCCATTCGCTTGTTGAGCAGTGCTCTCAATAAGTGGACTTCGAAGTAATACACGTCTAGGATTTCTGAAATAACGTCCAGAAAATCAGGCCCGGCGTAAAATAATGTCCAAGATCAATGTAATTTTAGCCCGGACGTTTTACTTCTTTACCTAATAAAGAGTTTAAAGTACGTCCACGTGTGCAATAAGTCGATTTTCAACCCTAGCATACACATATAGCTGACCAAAACAAGTCATGTGTAATGTGCAGAGTCATAGACTGTCGCTATAACAACCAGACAATGATTACGCAAATTTGCTGGGTTAGCGACGCTTCATAACTGCCTCTGTCATTACCTTACTTTATCTGGTGCAGATTGTGAGGGAAAATTGCCTTTGATATTGAAATACAGGAAATTTAAATCAGAGGATCAAGCGTAATTCGTACAGCTCCGACCGATATAATTTCAAATAAACAAAAAAATGACACTACTGGAAAACATTCCCAAAAGGTTAATGAATGGGCTGTCCTCGTTGATAAAAGGCATCTTCTGAGAAGGGGAAATCCCGATGATGTCATTTAAATTGTCTGCAACATGTCTGATGAAAGTTTTAAAATGATAGTTTTCTTGTCTTCAGTTTTCGGATAACTCTGCGTAAGATTAATCAAGTAAGGATACAATAAGCTGCCTGTACATTTATTTGCATACTACCTAGAACCTTTGGTATCCTTGGAACAACAAGGAGAGAAAAATGAAGCTGCACTGATTTTCGTGGGCTCAAAATTCCATATTAGCACTGGATACCAAAACATCGTAAATATGATTTGAGTAAGCTGCATTTCCTAGCCACACTGCGCAAGGTATGTCTAATGACCTATTAGAAATCGAAACTCCACAGTTTCTCATATTAGTTTTCATAATTTGTTTAATGAAAATTATTAAAAGTTGTTGTACGTTCACAGCTTGTAACTCCAGTTAGGCGTTGAAAGCTAGGAGTCTTAACACTTGGAAGTTCTTTATTTTTAAAGAACTTTATTTTTAAAGAACTACCCACAATGGTGGACTTTAGGAGTAAAAATGAAACTAATTTTAGCAAGGAAACAAGCATTTACAAAGTGTGTGGGAAAGATAGGTGTGTATGTTGGAGGTGGGGTGTAAAAAATTCCATAAGTCGTAAAAAAATTCCTAAAATTCCAACTTGGAATTACAAAAATTCCTGATATTGGTCTTTATTGAGAGCACTGGTTGAGTATAATGCTTTTACAAAAATGTTCCTTAATTTAAGGTACCCAGATGAGATGGCATGGCAGCTTGATTTTACACGGAAAGAAATCCGAGAGAATAACACCTTGAAGAGCTTACATGGATTTTTAGTATCAGAAACAGAAAGTGTAAGATATACGTTTTATTGCAAATACCTTTTCCAAAATTTACTTGACCAATAAAAAACTGTCAATTTTATAGATTTTTTATAAAAAAAACTAGAGGACAATTATTGTCCTTTATTTATGCACATGCCATATGAAAGATATTTACAGATGATATCAAAGATGTATTTTAAGGTCATCTTTCTCTGGGTCCCAACCTTCATGACTATCGATAGTCAGCACGGATATCAAATACACCAATTTAGTCCCTCCTCCAACATGTAAATGATAAGAATAACAAATAAACAGGATTTTATGAATATATTTATTTATTTATTTCAATTTTATTCAAAGTAAGTTGAATTCAAAGCGATATCAAAATAAAAAATGTGAGTCAACACAAAATGTCAGCCGTCTTTTTGTTTAAATTATTACTTCATAACAAGGGATGTATTCATCCAAACACAAAAATATAACAGAAAGATTTTTGCAGGAAAAAAGTCTATGATATAGCTGTTGTCAAAAAGCTGCCTTCCTTTGACAAAAATATGTTCTTTTAGTATAGGGGATGTAAACAAAAATAAACAAGAAGTGAACATTGTAGACCAATATCAAAATTAAACAATAAAAAGGTAATTGAATTTAAATGGGAGTATATTGTGTCAGACAAGTTTTTTTGGCGATTTTAACATCGAATTTAACATCCCAAGCTCGGGCAACTCTGCCAAAAGAACACGTCTGACACAATATATTCCCATTTAAATTCAAAAACCTATTTTGTAAAAATGGCACTCTTGATTTGAGTAAAATTTATTTGCTAACAATCTGAAAACAAAACAAATGAGGATAACATGACTAGCATATCTAATAGATCGGTTTTGCTTGATCTTACTAATGGAATTTTGCTGGGACTATTAAGTATGCTACACTCAAAGATTATTATTTTTATAAAGCTGATACAAATTTTATCTAATCTTTTTCCAGGGAAATATAAGCAGACAAGAAGCAGTAAGCATGTTACCGCCATTATTGATGGATATTCAGCCTCATCACAAGGTGGGTGTACTTTAGGGTTGTAACCAGTATTTATTGATATTCAGCCTCTTCACTAGGTAGGTGTACTTCAGGGCTGTAACCAGTATTTATGGATATTCAGCCTCATCACAAGGTGGGTGTACTTCAGGGCTGTAACCAGTATTTATGGATATTCAGCCTCTTCACTAGGTGGGTGTACTTTAGGGCTGTAACCAGTATTTATGGATATTCAGCCTCATCACAAGGTGGGTGTACTTCAGGACTGTAACCAGTATTAATGGATATTCATCCTCATCATAAGGTAGGTGTTCTTCAGGGCTGTAACCAGTATTTACTGATATTCAGCCTTATCACAAGGTAGGTGTACTTCAGGGCTGTAACCGGTATTTACTGATATTCTGCCTCATCACAAGGTAGGTGTACTTCAGGGCAAAATCGGTATTTATGGATATTCATCCTCATCATAAGGTAGGTGTTCTTCAGGGCTGTAACCAGTATTTACTGATATTCTGCCTCATCACAAGGTAGGTGTACTTCAGGGCTGTAACCGGTATTTATGGATATTCAGCCTCATCACAAGGTGGGTGTACTTCAGGGCTGTAACCAGTATTTACTGATATTCAGCCTTATCACAAGGTGGGTGTACCTCAAGGCTGTAACCAGTATTTATGGATATTCAGCCTCTCACTAGGTGGGTGTACCTCAGGGCTGTAACCAGTTTTTATGGATATTCAGCCTCTTCACTAGGTGGGTGTACTTCAGGGCTGTAACCAGTATTTATGGATATTCAGCCTCTTCACTAGGTGGGTGTTCTTCAGGGCTGTAACCATTATTTATGGATATTCAGCCTCATCACAAGGTGGGTGTACTTCAGGGCTGTAACCAGTATTTATTGATAGTCAGCCTCATCACAAGGTGGGTGTACTTCAGGGCTGTAACCAGTATTTATGGATATTCAGCCTCATCACAAGGTGGGTGTACATCGGGCTGTAACCAGTATTTATGGATATTCAGCCTCATCACAAGGTTGGTGTACTTCAGGGCTGTAACCAGTATTTACTGATATTCAGCCTCATCACAAGGTGGGTGTACTTCAGGGCTGTAACCAGTATTTATGGATATTCAGCCTCTTCACTAGGTGGGTGTACTTCAGGGCTGTAACCAGTATTTATGGATATTCAGCCTCATCACAAGGTGGGTGTACTTCAGGGCTGTAACCAGTATTAATGGATATTTAGCCTCTTCACTAGGTGGGTGTACTTCAGTGCTGTAACCAGTATTTATTGATATTCAGCCTCTTCACAAGGTGGGTGTACTTCAGGGCTGTAACCAGTATTAATGGATATTCAGCGTCTTCACAAGGTGGGTGTACTTCAGGGCTGTAATAAGTACTTTTGGATATTCAGCCTCAACACAAGGTTGGTGTACTTTAGGGTTGTAACCAGTATTTATTGATATTCAGCCTCTTCACTAGGTAGGTGTACTTCAGGGCTGTAACCAGTATTTATGGATATTCAGCCTCATCACAAGGTGGGTGTACTTCAGGGCTGTAACCAGTATTTATGGATATTCAGCCTCTTCACTAGGTGGGTGAACTTCAGGGCTGTAACCAGTATTTATGGATATTCAGCCTCTTCACTAGGTTGGTGTTCTTCAGGGCTGTAACCAGTATTAATGGATATTCAGCCACATCACAAGGTGGGTGTACTTCAGGGCTGTAACCAGTATTTACTGATATTCAGCCTTATCACAAGGTGGGTGTACATCGGGCTGTAACCAGTATTTATGGATATTCAGCCTCTTCACTAGGTGGGTGTACTTCAGGGCTGTAACCAGTATTTATGGATTTTCAGCCTCATCACAAGGTGGGTGTACTTCAGGGCTGTAACCAGTATTTATGGATATTCAGCCTCTTCACTAGGTGGGTGAACTTCAGGGCTGTAACCAGTATTAATGGATATTCAGCCTCTTCACTAGGTTGGTGTTCTTCAGGGCTGTAACCAGTATTTATTGATATTCAGCCTCATCACAAGGTGGGTGTACTTCAGGGCTGTAACCAGTATTTATGGATATTCTGCCTCATCACAAGGTGGGTGTACTTCAGGGCTGTAACCAGTATTTATGATTATTCAGCCTCTTCACTAGGTTGGTGTTCTTCAGGGCTGTAACCAGTATTTATTGATATTCAGCCTCATCACAAGGTGGGTGTACTTCAGGGCTGTAACCAGTATTTATGGATATTCAGCCTCTTCACAAGGTGGGTGTACTTCAGGGCTGTAACCAGTATTTATGGATATTCTGCCTCATCACAAGGTGGGTGTACTTCAGGGCTGTAACCAGTATTTATGGATATTCAGTCTCTTCACTAGGTGGCTGTACTTCAGGGCTGTAACCAGTATTTATGGATATTCTGCCTCATCACAAGGTGGGTGTACTTCAGGGCTGTAACCGGTATTTATGGATATTCTGCCTCATCACAAGGTGGGTGTACTTCAGGGCTGTAACCAGTATTTATGGATATTCAGCCTCTTCACTAGGTTGGTGTTCTTCAGGGCTGTAACCAGTATTTATTGATATTCAGCCTCATCACAAGGTGGGTGTACTTCAGGGCTGTAACCAGTATTTATGGATTTTCAGCCTCTTCACTAGGTGGGTGTACTTCAGGGCTGTAACCAGTATTAATGGATATTCAGCCTCTTCACTAGGTGGGTGTACTTCAGGGCTGTAACCAGTATTTATTGATATTCAGCCTCTTCACTAGGTGGGTGTACTTCAGGGCTGTAACCAGTATTTATGGATATTCAGCCTATTCACTAGGTAGGTGTTCTTCAGGGCTGTAACCAGTATTAATGGATATTCAGCCTCTTCACTAGGTGGGTGTACTTCAGGGCTGTAACCAGTATTTATTGATATTCAGCCTCTTCACTAGGTGGGTGTACTTCAGGGCTGTAACTAGTATTTATGGATATTCAGCCTATTCACTAGGTAGGTGTTCTTCAGGGCTGAAACCAGTATTTATGGATATTCTGCCTCATCACAAGGTGGGTGTACTTCAGGGCTGTAACCAGTATTTATAAATATTCAGCCTCATCACAAGGTGGGTTGGATATTCAGCCTCATCACCAGGTGGATGTACTTCAGGGCTGTAACCAGTATTTATTGATATTTAGCCTCATCAAAAGGTGGGTGTACTTTAGGGCTGTAACCAGTATTTATGGATATTCAGCCTCTTCACAAGGTGGGTGTTTTTCAGGGCTGTAACCAGTATTCATGGATATTCAGCCTCATCACTAGGTGGGTGTACTTCAGGGCTGTAACCAATATTTATGGATATTCAGCCTCATCACAAGGTGGGTGTACTTCAGGGCTGTTACCAGTATTAATGGATATTCAGCCTCTTCACTAGGTGGGTGTACTTTAGGGCTGTAACCAGTATTTATTGATATTCAGCCTCTTCACTAGGTGGGTTTACTTCAGGGCTGTAACCAGTATTAATGGATATTCAGCCTGTTCACTAGGTGGGTGTACTTCAGGGCTGTAACCAGTATTTATGGATATTCAGCCTCATCACAAGGTGGGTGTACTTCAGGGCTGTAACCAGTATTTATTGAGATTCAGCCTCTTCACTAGGTGGGTGTACTTCAGGGCTGTAACCATTATTATACCCCCCACCTATGAAGTAGAGGGGGGTATATTGGTTTCACCATGTCTGTCTGTCTGTCCATTCGTCTGTCCGTCCGTCCATCCGTCCGTCCGTCCGTCCGTAGACCTTTTTGTTTCCGGACTCTAACTCAAGAACCAAATGACCTACAATCATGAAACTTTATACAAATGTTCCTTATGACCCAAAGAGGTGCCCTATTGTTTTGGGGTCATGTAGGTCAAAGGTCAAGGTCACAGTCAGCCTTTGTTCAATTTTTGTTTCCGGACTCTAACTCAAGAACCAAGTGGTTACAGCCCTGAAGTACACCCACCTAGTGAAGAGACTGAATATCAATAAATACTGGTTACAGCCCTGAAGTACACCTACCTTGTGATGAGGCTGAATATCCATTAACTAGAACTGTCGCAGAGCGACGAAGTAGAGGGGGGTATATTGGTTTCACCATGTCTGTCTGTCTGTCCATTCGTCCGTCCGTCCATCCGTCCGTCCGTAGACCTTTTTGTTTCCGGACTCTAACTCAAGAACCAAATGACCTACAATCATGAAACTTTATACAAATGTTCCTTATGACCCAAAGAGGTGCCCTATTGTTTTGGGGTCATGTAGGTCAAAGGTCAAGGTCACAGTCAGCCTTTGTTCAATTTTTGTTTCCGGACTCTAACTCAAGAACCAAGTGACCTACAATCATGAAACTTCATACAAATGTTCCTTATGACCCAAGGAAGTGCCCTATTGTTTTTGGGTCATATAGGTCAAAGGTCAAGGTCACAGTAAATTTATTTCAATTTTTGTTTCCGGACTCTAACTCGAGAACTAAGTGAACTTTATGCAAATGTTGCTTATGATCCAAGGAAGTGCCCTATTGTTTTTGGGTCATATAGGTCAAAGGTCAAGGTCACAGTCAATGTTTGTTCAATTTTCATTTCTGGACTCTTAACTCAAAAACCAAGCGACCTAGAATCATGAAACTTCATGCAAATGCTACATATGACCTCAATATTAGTTACAAACATATCCTGCACTAATAGCACTTTCATTCTGACAAAGCGCTTGTGGGGGGTATAAGTCCGCTCTGCGACAGTTCTAGTTAATGGATATTCAGCCTCATCACAAGGTAGGTGTACTTCAGGGCTGTAACCAGTATTTATTGATATTCAGTCTCTTCACTAGGTGGGTGTACTTCAGGGCTGTAACCAGTATTTATGGATATTCAGCCTCATCACAAGGTGGGTGTACTTCAGGGCTGTAACCAGTATTTATGGATATTCAGCCTCATCACAAGGTGGGTGTACTTCAGGGCTGTAACCAGTATTTATGGATATTCAGCCTCTTCACTAGGTAGGTGTTCTTTAGGGCTGTAACCAGTATTAATGGATATTCAGCCTCTTCACAAGGTAGGTGAACTTCAGGGCTTTATTCAGCCTCATCACAAGGTTGGTGTACTTCAGGGCTTTTTTTTAGCCTCATCACAAGGTTGGTGTACTTCAGGCTGTAACCAGTAATTATTGATATTCAGCCTCTTCTTAAGATAGGTGTTCTTCAGGGCTGTAACCAGTATTTATTGATATTCAGCCTCATTACAAGGTTGGTGAACTTCAGGGCCTTATTCAGCCTCAGCACAAGGTTTGTGAACTCCAGGCCTTTATTCAGCCTCATCACAAGGTTGGAGTACTTCAGGCTGTAATCAGTAATTATTATTATTCAGCCTCTTCACAAGATGGGTGTTCTTCAGGGCTGTAACCATTATATTGATTTATATTCAGCCTCATAACAAGGTGGGTGTATGACAGGGCTGTGACCATTATTGATGGATATTCAGCTTTCCATGTTATTTTTAATATTAGTTATATGTGTTCACTTATGATATCTTGTAAATAAGTATCAATTCGGAAAAAGTCAGAATATCTTCTTTTTTCAATGTCTCTCTTTCAAATCTTGAGATGATTAAGCAAGTGGAGTGATACAGGCCCTCTTAGGCCTCTTGTTCATGGATACATTCATGTGAAATTTTCACATAATATTCATTTTCTTGTGACTATGTGTATTTGTGGCTTTTTAGTTATATGCCTCGGCATGATAAAAGGGGCCTTTATGTATGTATATTCATTGTTAACACAACTCCTTCATTTATACATTCATTTAAAATTCTACATGATCTGACCATGTACATATTGATGTGGTCTGGTGATTTGATATTGCCTTACTGTAACCCTCTTTTATAATCCCTTGCCAACCATGGGGGGCAATGTTATTTTTGCATCATTTGTCCTTCTGTTCATCAATGTTTGTACTTCCGTCCGTCTGAGTTTCCACGCTTTTATCTGGAAACCCTGGAACAGATTTCAATGAAACTTTGTGGAAAGTTTCAATATATAGAGGAGATGGGCATATTATCGGCTTTACCTGATTTGACTAATCATTTAAAAGTTACTGACCCTGGTTGGTGAAGTCATATTGTCCTTCCATCTGTTGACGGAGTTTTATTTCTTTGCTATTTCTTGGAAACCATTCACTGGATTTAAATGAATCTTTTGAAAGCTTTACTACAAAGAGGAGATGAGCATAACTGTCCCTGATTGGTGAAGCCATATAAAAGGAAGCTAGGATATTTCATCAGATTATATTAAACCTTTCACAAACAATACTGGGTTTTGAGGTCTATAAAGGAGACAAAGTCAGAAAACATTTGAAGGGAAAGAAAAAAATGCTGATAATTAGCATTTTCTCCTTTTGCATAAATATATCCTGGGCAATACTGTTCACAAATTATATTTCCGACATCACTTCTTTCCTCTGCAACACCTTTCAATTTGGACTGGCATTTGGGAAAGGGATAAAAGGATGCGAAATGGTGTAAGCCCCTTTTGTCTTTCCCAGTCTAAGAATAACTGACTGGTTTAAGGTTTAAATTAAATGCTAAGGTTTATCAGACAACTGATATCATGTCCTTGGTTTACGTAGATAGAAGATAACCTGTCCCTTAGTTTTATATACTCCACTGACAAACAAATTATTTTCGGCAGGGGATATGAATTCAATGAATTTGCTTGTTTATGGATACATTCAGGTGAAACTTTCACAAAATATTGCATTTCTAGTGACTGTGTGCATTTGCGGCAATATAGTTACAATCTGTGTTATGATAAAAGGGCCTTTATGTATATATATTTTGTAAACACAACTCCTTCATTATACATGGAAGATTATGAAAGTTTCACTTGGTATATTACATCATGTGACCATCCTCATATTGATGTGGTCTAGTGATTTCATTCTGTGTCATAGAATAGGGTTCCTAAAAATAAACTTCTTGTTAACAAAACTCCTCTTTTATTATTTAATACATTCCATTTCCAGTGAGTTTGTGGCTGTTTAGATAATACTGTGTCATGATAAAAGAGGCCTCTAGGTATATTCTTTGTTAACACTACTCCTTCATTTATTCCTTCATTTATACACAGATTTTCATAAAAACTTTACAAAATATTTCTCAGTATGTGACCATTGCCAAATTTATTTTACCATTTTGTGATATGCCACATTGTGGAAAAAAAGGGGCCTTAATGTTAACTTTCTTGTCAACACAACTACTCTTTTGTTTATATACTACTCAAAGTTTGCTAAGCACCAAACTTTTTCGCTGTCCTACAGGAGCCAATTAAAAAAAATTAATTGTGTTCGTGTTTAACAAACACATCTTGTTGTTTATGGAGAAAGGCACTCAATGAACCAGGGAAACATTCTAGAAGGAAAGTTGTCAAATTTTGCAGAATGTTGTTTGACGATATTTATCTTTACAGATTCTAGACATGTGTGCAGCTCCTGGTTCTAAGACTGCCCAGTTGATAGAAATGTTACATAGTAATGATGATGTTCCTGAACCAGGTGAGTAACATTGCAGGATGGGAGAAATAGATGTCAATATGACAAGGCAGTATTTATGTGTGTTATTTTGAATGTAACTGTGACAGTCTGTCTAACATTACAGGGAGGAGACATAGAAGTCACTATCACATGTCGGTATTTGTGTGTGTTAGTTTGAATGTTTGTGTGTCTGTCTGTCTAATGTTGCAGGGAGAAAGACATAGAAGTCACTATGACATGTTAGTATTTGTGTGTGTTAGTTTGTATGTTAGTGTGACTGTCCGTCAAACATTACAGGGAGGGAGAACTCAGTATTTGTGTTAGTTTGTATGTTTATTAGCCCAGTATTTCAGGAGATGTAGTCCAAACATTTTGGGCTCAAAATAGCCTACCCTGCCACACCAGCCCAGCCCATTACTCTGTCTTTTATGGATGGATTTCAAATTAACTCCATAATGAGTTGATCCGCCATTCATAATGATGCGTCTTTCTTTTTTCAAACTTAACCTTAAAACTTAACATTGCTAATTACTTCCAGTCTATTCAAGATAAAATGTTCATATTCATAGCTCCTGTATCAACTTTGCAACAGTATGAACATATTGAACCACCAAATTTTAAAAGATTAATGAGAATTCTTGGAAAAACAATAAATGATATCAAACACTGACAGAACTGTAATAAATAGCTAACTGAATTTAACTCATGACTATACCAATATAGACAATGATCAGACAGAATACATGTATATTTAAAAGACACCCATTGCACTTACCCCTAAATATATGCTGGCTGATCTATGCCTACATTGCTTGTTGTTGCAATAATATAATAAAGCTGCAGGTTATAACTAAAGAATTGATTCTAATTATAGCCTGTTTTGTTTTCATTTGCCAATTTCATCATTTTGTTACTTTTTATATCTGTTTCCATGGTGACAGAAGGGTATGTGGTTGCAAATGATATGGACAACAAGCGATGTTATCTGATGACTCATCAAGTGAAGAGAATACAGAGCCCGAACTGTATGATTATAAATCATGATGCCAGAATACTGCCTAATATGATCACTTCTAAACACACAGTAAGAATTATCTATCTCAAGGAATGTTTATGCCAATGTTACAATAGATCAGGCATGAAAATTTTAACCTGTTTGTGTCTGTCTGTTTTTGGCTCATGTGAGCATGAGCTATTGTTATCATACAATGTCTCTGTCTGTCGTCAGTCGTGTGTCATCCACTAATTCTTTAAGCATCTCCTTCTAAACCAGTGGGCCAATCTTGATGAAACTTGGCAGGGATGTTCCTAGGGTCAAGTTTTACCAAGGTTCTTTAAATAAATGAAATCCGACTTTAACTCTCCCTTTACCCTTAAAAAAAAGGGTGAAAATAGGAAAATCTTCAAAAATCTTCTACTCTGAAACCAGATTGCAGACAGCTTTCATATTTGGTATGTAGCATCATATAGTGGGCCTCTACCAAGTTTGTTCATATCAAGACCCTGGGGTCATATTTGGGCTCCACCTGGGCACAACCCTTTTTACATTGAATCAAAGAGCGAAAATCTTCAAAAATCTTCTTGTCTGAAACCTGAAGGCAGACAACTTTACTATTTTGTATGTATCATTATCTAGTGGACCTCTACTAAGTTTGTTCATATCAAGACCCTGGGGTCATAAAAAAGTTTTAAAATACACGACGTAAGAGTTATTGCTCTGTAGCTATTTGGGTCCTTTTATATCCTTATTACCCCCCTTGAATAATGTAAATATTACCCCCCTTTTCATAAGTAATGGTACATGAGAGAATTTTATCATAGTTGTGAGAAGCTTAGCCAATAGTTGTTTGATTAAACTCCCCCCGAGAATAATGTGCTCATAAGTAATACCGTCAAAACCAGGGGCTTTCTTACGCTTAACATTCGAAAGGGTGTGATTTATAGTTGCAACAGAAACTCTTGACGGATTTTTATTTTCATTGTGGTGTAAAAAACGTAATTTCTTTTCAAATTCTTTGTCAACAAATTGTCTAAACTCGTCATCAAAAGAGGAGTTGTTATCAAAAGAGTACAATTTTTTAAAGTATTGTTGCCAACCAGTTAATAAGGAATTATTATCCGGACATGCTTTACCATCAAATAAAATTTCGGTGCCAGGTGCGTTATTTGTAGACTGTCTTTTACGATTAACTAGGGCCCAAAACTGCTCTTGGTCAGCCTCAGCTGCCTGATCTATGTCATCATACAGTTTAATAAAATATCTGTTTACTGCAACTCGGTGTAACCTACGAAATTCTCTTTTAAGTTCCTTTAATTTTTCAAACAAGGGGCCATACCTAGAGGAACCAGCTAAGATCCACTCACGCCTGTGATGTTTCATAGCCCTATTCAATGATGTTAATTGATCATTCCAGTATGGTTTCAAATGAGCATGAAATGGCCGATCAGGAATGCAATTATCTGCCTCATTTCTTAATGCACTAATCAGAGCATTATACAAACTATCAACGTCTGCTGTAGTGATGACGTCATGTTTCAGTAACGCAATTAAACCTGCGTCATTATCTAGACTATTACGGTAATTATTAAGATATTCTTGGGAGACACGTGACCATTTAATTCCCCGGAAAGAGTAAGAACTATTTGCCCGATAATTAATTGGTAATTCGAGGACACATTCGACTGCTCTATGATTTGAGTATAAAAGTGCGTTATCGTTTACGATATTACACGTAACAACTCTGTCGACGTCATCAGTACTTAGGATAATATTGTCAATAATGCTTGATCCTATCGAGGATTCGTAAGTTGTAGTGGCGCCACCACATTTTTCAAGGGGCTTAACCGCTGAAAAATTTAATTGTTTCAGAACATTCTGGAAACACCTATCCCTTTTATCTAGCTGCTTAATGAATTTAACACTGTTTAGATGACAATTAAAGTCACCCATAAGTACAATTGACCCTTTCCATCTGTATGTGGCTATCAGATCATGGATAAAATCTATTTGTTCACTGAAAACAGAAAAATTGTGGTTTTTGGAGGGCAAATAAACTTGAAATAAATATATGAAATTGTTCGCTGACAACTCAACTTGAAGGCCGATAATCCTGTCGGTTTTCATCGGCAAAAGCGTTACAAAGTTGTCGAACTTATTTTTTCATAAAATTGCCACTCCACCCTTTCCAGGACCTCTTCTGTCAGTGCTTATCAGGTCATTATCGGAGATCGCATGATAAGAATAAGAACTATTGATCGTTTTAAAAAAGTGTAAATCATATTCATAGAGCCAATGTTCTGAAACACCTAAAAAGTCAATTTCCTTATTTTTAAGACAATCGGTTAAATATGCACTACTGGATTTAACACCTGTCACATTCCAAGTATATAATTTTAATTGTAAAGTGTCGGACATAGTTGATTAATAATACTGACCGTCTAGACACTCGTACCGGTTACTGTGATTATAACGGCTTGACCTTTGATCTTGGTCTGTATAATACCCGTGATAGTCCTGGTCGTCGCGCTGATGATGCGAATATTGATTATCCTGTTCAATTGGCGCGGCCCTGTCAAGATTCCGCGCATTATATTGAGACTGCGATACCCAAGGCCTGCACACTATGCCGTCTGGCCAAAACTCGGGGTCATTTAGATACTGTGCGAAACGGTCGGCTTCTACATTAAACCGTATAACGACAGGTTTATTTCTATAACGAAAAATCGAAACTTTCGTAACTTTCGGCCCTCTAAGACTGACATACTTTGCTACACATTCCTCTGTGATAGACGGCTTAAATATCCAACAAAATACCCGTTTGTTTTTTTATGAACAAATTCTGTCAGATCCAAATCCTCGACGTTTCTATCTATATTATTTACGAAACTTTTGCCAAAAAGCTTCGAGCTTGACTTAAGATTCGAGTTCTCGGGCCAACCAACACCATTCCGATCCAAAGATTGTTCTTTATCAGAATGACGGGAAAACCGATTTTGACCACCATAACTGGTGTAACCCCAGTCATTTTTGTCTCTCGCCACAGGCGGTCTTGAAGTAACGACGTCGTAATCACAACGAGACATCGATTTACCTTTATTATAGTTTTGATAACTTTTTGATCTTGATGAATCTATGTTACTGTATCGACCCTTTCCATTTTGCTGAGAAAATTCTCGAGAACTATCTGCGGAAGGCTCATTGTGGCTTGACAATAATGCTTCTGAATAAGAATATTGTTAGTCCTATTAGTATTTTCTTCATTTTGATTTAAATTTTCCTGAGTATGGACATCTTTTCCGATTGAAGGAAAACTATTAACAGGTAGGTCATTTTTACCATGGCCAAGGATTGGAAAGGCCAACAAACTATGCGTTTTTAGACCATAGATGGATTCTGCATGAACCGGAGAAACGGCGCTCAATGGATTGTTTGAACACACACCTACATTCCCTGAGAGAGATTTCTCCATTACCCCTGATCGGAGGTTAAACTGTTGACCAGTCACACTGATGTTTGAATTTGAGCTTAAATTCTCTCGTTTTTTATCCGAGTTCGATTTCAGGGGTGAATCGTCTATGATCTGTATAGATCTAGGATCCACGACAGAAGCCGACTCATTGAGCACGGACTCAGTTTGACTTTGAACAACATTACCGTCAGAAAAACCTTTTATTGCAAGAGTAGCATCGGAATTGGAAGGCGTCTCATTCTGTCTTATGGAAATGGATAATTGATTGTCTGTATTTACACGTTTACTGCAAGAACTAGACGCCTCCCCCTTCTCGGAGCCCCTCTTGCCCCGATGTTTTGATTTCGATACAGAAGCATCAAGTGTAATCACCTTACTTTCTAATAAGTTAAGATTGCATTCACAATTTTTCAAATCTTGTTTTATAAGTTTTATATCGTTTTTCACATGAGTAGATGTGCTTAACTGTACAGTTTCAACTCTAGAAAGCATATTGGATACTGTCTGTATGTCCATTAATACCGTATCGCGTATTTCCTGTACTAAGGAACTAACGTCTTGTAATGCACTTTTTATTTCTGTAATTTCATTGTTTCGCTAATCTTCTTTGGAAGTCATAATTTGTTTAATGTTAAGAAACTCTGCTTTTAGAAGAGAGACACTTTTTTGTAAGTCACTTAATTCTGCCCTGGAGATTTCACTAGGCTGGGCCTTATAGGCACCTCTGGTCGGGGTGGGGTGTCCAGTCTATTAGGAATAACGAATGCATGTTGATCTGTAGACTGGAACCTTCCACGAGTACTGATAACTTCCTTCAAATCACTGCTCGTGTAATCGGAGTCTATATACGCGGATAGTAATGAATGAATGTCGTAGGCAAGTTTTTCTGATACAGACTCACCATTCTTTTTCTGGACCCTTCTTTTCAAGTAAAACCCTCGATATGGAAAATCATCCTTACTTGATAGGATATTGAACAGATCATGACGAACTTCGGAAAGTTTCTTGTCACACGATGCGTATAAAGTAAGGATCGAGTTCTTAAAGAGTTTCCATGGTGACCAATTATGATATGAGACTACCTTTTCAATTTGGGAGCTAGTCAGGTTCGAACCATCTTGACTAACACTCTCGTCTGGCGCACAGATAAAGGAGGCATCAGAATCCTGTTCAAGAATTACAAGGCTTTTGCCCCGCTGTAGGTATCGATGATACAGGTACCGACGATATAGGGACCTTTACTGTGGTATTTTCGTCCACTTGGATTGGTGTAAACTCCGAAAAACTATCGGAAATCATTGTAAGTCATGTGTATTTACCGTTTATCGAACAATAGTGGTGAACGTTTTTTACTATCACTATGGTATTATTGGCCCTCGAGCTATGTGATAATCCAAAAATATATCTTCGAGAACAAAGAAAATACTATTTTTTCATCAAAATCATCTTTTTTGGACTAAATATTCAAAAAGATAGCACACTCTGTCCCATTAAAGTATGTCACTACATATCCATGCAAAAATGCACATTTAGACTATTTATAAATCCACATTTATTATCAAAATCGCGGAGCTCAATTAGCACGTCCAATCACCTCGACGAACCATAAGACCTTTTTTTTTTTTTAGCTCACCTGAGCACGAAGTGCTCATGTGAGCTATTGTGATCACCTTTCGTCCGGCGTCCGTCCGTCGGTCGTCGGTCGTCGGTCGTCGGTCGTCGTCCGTCGTCCGGCGTCCGTCAACAATTTCTTTAAACGACATCTCCTCCTAAACTACTAGGCCAATTAACACCAAATTTTACAGAAATGTTGCTTAGGTGGTCCCCTTCAAAAATAGCTAAAAGAATTGAAATCCATGAAAAACTCTGGTTGCTATGGCAACAAAAGGTGAAATTTCAAGAAAATCTTTAAAATTCTTCTTCTTCTCAACCAGAAGTCCTACAGACTTGAAACTTGGCATGGATGATCAGTTCATAGACCTTAATGAAAATAGCTAAAATCATATCTGTTAGGCTGCCAGGTGCGGAACACCAGGGGGGAGGGGATAGTATTTTTGTGAAAATTTTGTAATCTTTAACCTTCATCTTCTTCTGAACCACGAGCCTGTCAGATTTGAATATTGGAATGGATGATCAGTATATGGACCTTAATATAAATAGCCAAAATCATGACTGTAGATACACCAGGTGCGGAGCACCAGGGGGGAGAGGGTAGTACTTTTGTGAAAATTTTGTAATCTTTAAGCTTCTTCTTCTTCTGAACCAGGAGCCTGACAGAGTTGAATATTGGCATGGATGATCAGCATATGGACCTTAATATAAATAGCTAAAATTATAACTGTAGATCCACCAGGTGCGGAGCACCAGGGGGGAGAGGGTAGTACTTTTGTGAAAATTTTGTAATCTTTAACCTTCTTCTTCTTCTGAACCACAAGCCCTACGTATTTGAATATTGGCATGGATGATCAGCTCATAGACCTTAATATAAATAGCTAAAATCATGACTGTAGATACACCAGGTGCGGAGCACCAGGGGGGAGAGGGTAGTACTTTTGTGAAAATTTTGTAATCTTTAAGCTTCTTCTTCTTCTGAACCAGGAGCCTGACAGAGTTGAATATTGGCATGGATGATCAGCATATGGACCTTAATATAAATAGCTAAAATTATAACTGTAGATCCACCAGGTGCGGAGCACCAGGGGGGAGAGGGTAGTACTTTTGTGAAAATTTTGTAATCTTTAACCTTCTTCTTCTTCTGAACCACAAGCCCTACGTATTTGAATATTGGCATGGATGATCAGCTCATAGACCTAAATAAAAATAGCTAAAATCATATCTTTTGGGCAACCAGGTGCGGAGCACCAGGGGGGAGGGGTTAGTACTTTGGGTAAATTTTGTAATCTTTAAGCTTCTTCTTCTTCGGAACCAAGAGCCCTACAGACTTGAAAATTGTCATTGATGATCAGCTCATAGACCTAAATTAAAATAGCTAAAATCATATCTGTTGGGCTGCCAGGTGCGGAGCACCAGGGGGGAGAGGGTGGTACTTTTGTGAAAATTTTGTAATCTTTAACCTTCTTCTTTTTCTGAACCACAAGCCCTACGTATTTGAATATTGGCATGGATGATCAGCTCATAGACCTTAATACAAATAGCTTAAATCAAATCTGTTGGGCAACCAGGTGCGGAGCACCAGGGGGGAGAGGGTAGTATTTGTGAAAATTTTGTAATCTTTAACCTTCTTCTTCTTCTGAACCACAAGCCCTACTGATTTGAATATAGGCATGGATGATCAGCTCATAGACCTTAATACAAATAGCTAAAATCATATCTGTTGGGCTGCCAGGTGCGGAGCACCAGGGGGGAGAGGGTAGTATTTGTGAAAATTTTGTAATCTTTAACCTTCTTCTTCTTCTGAACCAGGAGCCTGACAGATTTGAATATTGGCATGGATGATCAGCATATGGACCTCAATATAAATAGCTAAAATCATAACTGTAGATTCACCAGGTGCGGAACACCAGGGGGAGAGGGTAGTACTTTTGTGAAAATTTTGTAATCTTTAACCTTCTTCTTCTTCTGAACCACAAATCCTACAGACTTATAAATTGGCATGGAGGATCAGCTCATAGACCTTAATAAATATAGCTAAAATCATGACTGTAATGCCACCAAGTGCAGAGCACCATGGGAGAGGGGGTAGTATTTTTGTGAAAATTTTGTTACTTTAACCTTCATCCTTAAATGAACCAGGAGCCCTACAGACTTCAATATTGGCATGGATGATAAGCATATGGACATTAATTGAATGAGCTAAAATCATGACTGAAGATTCACCAGGTGCAGAGCATTTTGGGGGAGGGGGAGTGCTTTGTTGAGAATTTTGAATCCCTACAGCCTTTATATTTGACATGGATTGATCAACTCATTTAAGAAAACTTTTAAAGTCTCAGACTCAACCTGTATATCTGGCATAGATTAGCTGATCACAGACCTTTTATGAAAAAAAGCTTAATTAAATAATGACCAGGGGAGGAGCAGAGGGGGGGGGGGGGGGAGGATTATTTCAAATGTTATCTTATTGAATAAGTGAAAATCTCTTTTTCTGTGGTTGCATGGACATACCTAGGTAATGAAGCTTTTTTCTCAGGTGAGCGACCCAGGGCCAACGGCCCTCTTGTTTTATATGAAGATTCTATCACTTACCTTTCAAAAGTTATGAGCAGGTTTAAAGTTTGTCACGCCAATGCCTTTTGGAATGACACCAAGATGATCATATTACCTCGGTTTTTTAGCTCCACTGGCCGAAGGCCAGCGAGCTATTGTCATGGCGAGGTGTCCGTCGTGCGTCCGTCCGTGCGTCCGTCCGTCCGTGCGTGCGTGCGTAAACTTTACTTTAAACATCTTCTCCTCCTGAACCAATGGATGGATTTTGATGAAACTTGGCCAGAATGTTCCTTGGGTGACCCTCTTCTAAAGTTGTTCAAGAAAATTGGATTGACCCCCAAATATGGGCGTGGCAGGGCGGGGCATATTTTGACCCCAAAATCTTTGAACGACATCTCCTCCTGAACCATTGAGCCGATTTCAATGAAACTTTACCAGAATGTTCCTTGGGTGACCCTCTTCTTAAGTTGTTCAAGAAATTTGGATTGACCCCCAAATATGGGCGTGGCAGGGCGGGGCATATTTTGACCCCAAAATCTTTGAACGTCATCTCCTCCTGAACCATTGAGCCGATTTCAATGAAACTTTACCAGAATGTTCCTTGGGTGACCCTCTTCTTAAGTTGTTCAAGAAATTTGGATTGACCCTCAAATATGGGCGTGGCAGGGCGGGGCTTATTTTGACCCCGAAATCTTTGAACAACATCTCCTCCTGAACCATTGAGCCGATTTCAATGAAACTTTACCAGAATGTTCCTTGGGTGACCCTCTTCTTAAGTTGTTCAAGAAATTTGGATTGACCTCCAAATATGGGCGTGGCAGGGCGGGGCTTATTTTGACCCCGAAATCTTTGAACGGCATCTCCTCCTGAACCATAAGGCAAATTTTAATGAAACTTTACCAGAATGTTCCTTGGGTGACCCTCTTCTAAAGTTGTTCAAGAAATTTGGATTGGCCCCCAAATATGGGCGTGGCAGGGCGGGGCTTATTTTGACCCTGAAATCTTTGATCCTCATCTTCTCCTGAACCATTTGGCCGATTTCAATGAAACTTTACCAGAATGTTCCTTGGGTGACCCTCTTCTTAAGTTGTTCAAGAAATTTGGATTGACCCCCAAATATGGGCGTGGCAGGGCGGGGCTTATTTTGACCCTGAAATCTTTGAACGACATCTCCTCCTGAACCATAAGGCAAATTTTAATGAAACTTTACCAGAATGTTCCTTGGGTGACCCTCTTCAAAAGTTGTTCAAGAAATTTGGATTGGCGCCCAAATATGGGCGTGGCAGGGCGGGGCTTATTTTGACCCCGAAATCTTTGATCCTCATCTTCTCCTGAACCATTTGGCCAATTTCAATGAAACATTACCAGAATGATCCTTGAGTGACCCTCTTCTAAAGTTGTTCAAGAAATTTGGATTGACCCCCAAATATGGGCGTGGCAGGGCGGGGCTTTTTTTGATCCAGAAATCTTTGAACAACATCTCCTCCTGAACCATTAGGCCAATTTTAATGAAACTTTACAGAATGTTCCTTGGGTGACCCTCTTCTGAATTTGTTCAAGAAATTTGGATTGACCCCCAAATATGGGCGTGGCAGGGCGGGGCTTTTTTTGACCCCGAAATCTCTAAACCTCATCATCTCCTGAACCATTGAGCCGATTTCAATGAAACTTTACTAGAATGATCCTTGGGTGACCCTCTTCTAAAGATGTTCAAGAAATTTGGATTGACCCCCAAATATGGATATGGCAGGGCGGGGCTTATTTTGACCCCAAAATCTTTGAACGACATCTCCTCCTGAACCATTAGGCCAATTTTAAAGAAACTTTACCAGAATGTTTCTTTGGGGACCCTCTTCTAAAGTTGTTCAAGAAATTTGGATTGACCCCCAAATATGGGCGTGGCAGGGCAGTGCTTATTTTGACCCCAAAATCTTTGAACCTCATCTTCTCCTGAACCATGGGGCCAATTTCAATGAAACTTTACCAGAATGTTGCTTGGGTGACCCTCTTCTAAAGTTGTTCAAGAAATTTGGATTGACCCCCAAGTATGGACGTGGCAGGGCGGGGCTTATTTTGACCCCGAAATCTTTGAACGTCATCTCCTCCTGAACCATTGAGCCAATTTTAATGAAACTTTCCCAGAATGTTCCTTATGTGACCCTCTTATCAAGTTGTTCAAGAAATTTGGATTGACCCCCAAATATGGGCTTGGCAGGGTGGGGCCTTTTTTGACCCCAAAATCTTTGAACGACATCTCCTCCTGAACCATTAGGCTTATTTCAATGAATCTTTACCAGAATGTTCCTCTGGTGACCCTCTTCTAAAGTTGTTCAAGAAATTTGGATTGGATGAGATCCACCGGATCAATAAAATTCAGGTGAGCCGTTTAGGGCCATTCTGGTCCTTTCGTTTCAAAGTGATATCTATATAGTTTTCTTCCTTGTAATTTTACACATTAGTTAAATAAGTTCATTTCTTCATAAGTTAGTTTCACCTTAGAAAAAGTCAGAATTCCTTTTGAATGTTGTTCACTTTCATTACCTTCTATTTTCAATATCTCTCTTTCAAATCTTGAGATTTTTAATCCAGTGGAGCGATACAGGCCCTCTTGGGCCTCTTGTTTTCAAAAACAGCCAAGCTAAAAATTGCCAAAAATTGCCGAAAATCTTAGAAAAAATTCTTCTCCTTAACCACTAGGCCAATCATGCTGAAACTTGGATGGGATGATCCTTAGGTGAAGGAGTGATCCTTAGGTGCAGCTCTACCAAATAGGTTGAAAGAATTTCATCAAAAAATCTTTTTCACTTGTTACAGAAAGACGGCACAAGAGGGCCATAGTGGCCCTTAATTGCTCACCTGAATAAACAATCTAAACAAAAAATTCTAAGATTTGACACCCTGACCTAGTTTTTGACCCCACTTGACCCAATTTCGAACTTGTCCGAGATTTTATCAAAACAATCATTCCGACCAATTTTCAGGTTGATTGGGCTAAAAATATGACCTCTAGAGTATCAACATGGTTTTTCTAAGATTTGACCCCATGACCTAGTTTTTGACCCAATTACACAAACTTGTCCGAGATTTCATCAAGATAATAATTCTGACCAATTTTCTGGCTGATTGGGCTAAAAATATGGCCTCTAGAGTGTCAAAAAGGTTTTTAGCTCCACTGGCCAAAGGCCAGCAAGCTATTGTCATGGCGGAGTGTCCGTCGTGCGTCCATGCGTTCGTCCGTCCGTGCGTAAACTTTTTCTGTAAACATCTTCTCCTCCCAAACCAATGGGAAGATTTTAACAAAACTTGGTAGAAATGATCCTTGGGGGGCCCCCTTCTTAAATTGTTCAAAGAATTTTGATTGGCCCCCAAATATGGGTGTGGCAGGGTGTAGCATTTTTTCACTCTGAAATCTTTAAAAATCTTCTCCTCCCAAACCATTGAATGACATCTCCACCTGAACCACTGGGCCGATTTCAATGAGACTTTACCAGAATGTTCCTTGGGTGACCCTTTACTTAAATTGTGCAAGAAATTTTGATTGGTCCATAAATATGGTCGTGGCAGGGCGGGGCTTATTTTGAGCCCGAAATCTTTGAACGTCATCTCCTCCTGAACTACTCGGCCGATTTCAATGAAACTTTATCAGAATGTTCCTTGGGTCACCCTTTACTTAAATTTTTCAAGAAATTTTGATTGGTCCATAAATATGGGCGTGGCAGGGCGGGGCTATTTTGAGCCCGAAATCTTTGAATGATCTCTCCTCCTGAACCACTGGACCTATTTCAATGAAACTTAACCAGAATGGTCCTTGGTTGACCCTTTACTTAAATTGTTCAAGAAATTGTGATTGGACTAAAAATAAGGGTGTGGCAGGGCGGGGCCTTTTTTGAGCCCGAAATTTTCAAATGACATTTTCTCCTGAACCACTTGGCTGATTTCAATGAAACTTTACCAGAATGTTCCTTGAGTAAAAATTATTTGCTAAATTTTGATAGGCCTATAAATTTGGGTTTGGCAGGGGAGGGCTAATATTGAGGCCGAAATCTTTGAATGATATCTCCTCCGGAACCACTCAGCCAATTTCAATGAAACTTTACCAGAATGTTTCTTGGGTGACTATTTACTTAAATTGTTCAAGAAATTTTGTTTGGTCCATAAATATGGGCATGAAAGGTGGGGGGCCTTTTTTGAGCCAGAAATCTTTTAACGACATCTTCTGAACCTTATGTTTTAATAAGATTGGTCAAGGGTTGCAGGTTCATTGTGGTTGAGTATTTTGGTGCAATATGGACCAGAACTATTTAATCATTACTTAATAGGTCTTAGGAGATTTTGGACTGTTAATGTATTCATTTAAAGTAAGCTTTATTTAATGAAAGTCTAAAGATTTTAAAGCCAGTGGAGCGATACAGGCCCTCTTGGGCCTCTTGTTCTAAGATTTGACCCTATGACCTACTTTTTGACCCCACTTGACCCAATTTCAAACTTGTCCAAGACTTCATCAAGATAATCATTCTGACCAATTTTCAGGTTGATTGGGCTAAAAATATGGTCTCTAGAGTGCCCAAAAGGTTTTTCTCAGATTTGACCCTGTGACCTACTTTTTGAGCCCACTTGACCCAATTTCAAACTTGTTCAAGATTTCATCCAGATAATCATTCTGACCAATTTTCAGGTTGATTGGGCTTTAATAAGGTCTCTAGAGTGTCCAAAAGGTTTTTCACAGATTTGACCCCATGACCTAGTTTTTGACCTAACTTGACCCAATTTCAAACTTGTCTGAGATTTTATTGAGATAATTATTCTGACCAATTTTCAGGTTGATTGGGCTAAAAAAATGGCGTCTAGAGTGTCCACAAGGTAAATGTTGACGACGGACGACGCACATCACACAATCCCAAAAGCTCACCTTGAGCACTTTGTGCTCAGGTGAGCTAAAAATGCCGAAAATCTTAAAGAAATTCTTATTTTACTAACCTACATGGTCAATCAAGCTGAAACTTGGCTGAGTTGTTCCCGAGGTAAAACTCTATTAAAGTTGTTAAAAGAATTTTATTCTATTGAAAACTCTGGTTTTCATGGTAATGGAAAGGCCAAAAATGCTGGAAATCTTAGAACAAATCTTCTACTAAACCATTGGGCCAATTAGAATGTTAAAAGAATTCAATTCCATCAATAACTTTGCTTGACATTGTTAGAGAAAGAATGAAAATTTACAAAAATTGAAAAGAAATCAAAATTCAATCGGACGAATTCTCAAAACAACCTGAAATGTAAACAATCTCTGGTATTTATAACATGGATGACAAGTTATGAGTTGACTTTCTCAGGTGAGCAATATAGGACCATCACCTTGTTTTATTTCATGAAGTTTGTTCATTGCATGTCCATATGTTCATGTAAGGTCTGTACCCAGGCATATCCTTTTTATGCTTTGCTGAAAACATTCCATGGTATTGATCTTATTTAGAAATTATCTTCATGTTAACATCTGCCTAATTAATTTATGTGATGTCCCAGGGATGAAAGAGACTCAATTGAGCAATCTAGGACCATCATTGTCCTCTTGTTCCACAAAAGCTTTATCTTAAAACTAAATATTTTCCCATAATTTGAACACAGTTACTATGCTCTTGTATTGTATAAAGGTTACACTCATTAATCTGTATCTTTGAGGGGTAAGGTCATCTGGCAAGTTTGAAGATAATTATCAAGGTCAAAACTCTAAAAATTGGCCTTTTTGTGCCATAAGTGGTTTATAAACACACCTTATTAAATTTATATTTATATAAGATTTAATGCCACCATCAACTTTTACATTTATCTGGATGAGGCTGCACCAACCCATGGAATCCTGTAATTTCTCAAACAAGTTAGGACCATGATGGAAATAACCATATTCAGATCCTCTATTGTGTTATCCTTGAATTAAAAACAACAACAACAACAAAAACATTTTATATAAAAAAGAAGCTTTCTGTTGCTGCTGTCACCCTTTCTAAAAAGTTTTATGCCAATTTAATCAAAGATACGGCATTGTGACATGATAGTTTAATTCTTATCTTGCTGAATTTAAATTTCACACTCAATTTTTGTTCAATTTTTGTTTCTGGACTCTAACTAAAAAACCAAGTGACCTAGAATCATGAAACTTTATTCAAATGTTGCTTATGATTTAAGGAAGTGCCCTTTTGTTTTTGGGTCACATAGGTCAAATGTCAAGTTCACACTCAATTTTTGTTCAATTTTGTTTTTTGGACTCTTACTCAAAACCAAGTGACCTACAATCATGAAACTTTATGCAAATGCTGCTCATGACTCAAGGAATTG
This sequence comes from Fragum whitleyi, assembly GCA_948146395.1. Lineage (NCBI taxonomy): Eukaryota > Metazoa > Mollusca > Bivalvia > Cardiida > Cardiidae > Fragum > Fragum whitleyi. Next base: position 51,548,286 of record OX411552.1, on the reverse strand, counting down.
CTTTTGTGTCACATATGTCAAATGTCAAGGTCACATTTTTTTTTTCTTCAATTTTTGGCTCGGCTGTTTTTGAAAAAAAAACGAGGTATTTGGATCACTTTGTAGTCGTTCCCGTTGGAGTTAGCTGGGCGTTGGTGTGTAAAACTTTAACCTTGGTCATAACTTTTGAAAGCTTAGTGATATAACCTTCATATTTCACATGATCAATTTTTGGGACAAGACCTTTCTGTAGGTACCAAGTTCAAGGTCATCACTCAAGGTCAAGGTCATTTTTCAAGGTCAAATTTCTTTGAAAAATTTAACCTTGGTCACAACTGTTGAATGGGAAGTCATAGAGCCTTCATATTTCATATGATCATTGCTTGGGACAAGACCTTTCTCTAGGTACCAAGTTCAAGGTCATCACTTAAGGTCAAGGTCATTTTCCAAGGTCAAATTTCTTTGAAAAATTTGACCTTGGTCACAACTTTTGAATGGGAAGTCATAGAGCCTTCATATTTCACATGATCATTGCTTGGGACAAGACCTTTCTATAAGTACCCAGTTCAAGGTCATCACTCAAGTTCAAGGTCATTTTTCAAGGAAAAAATTGTTTGAAAAAAATTAACCTCCTTCTTAACTTTTGAATGGGAAGTCAAAGAGCCTTCACATTTCACATGATCATTCCTTGGGACAAGACCTTTCTGTAGGTACCAAGTTCATATATTTGCCTTTGCCTACGAAATAATAAACAGCCGCTTGTGGTGATCTTGTCTTTTTTGGACTCTAACTCAAGAACCAAGCCACTTAGAATCTATAAACTTCATGCAAATGCTGCATTTGATCTCAGTATTTGTAACAAACACATCCTTCACTAATAGCACTTGCATTTTGACAAAGTGCTTGTGGGGGGTATAAGCCCGCTCTGCGACAGTTCTTGTTTTATACTAATTGTTCTCTTTTGGGATTTTTCAAACAGTCTGGCTTGAGTTGTTTGCTCAATAATTATGTAGAAAGTAGGCAGATTAGCTAAGGCCGTTTTAGTCTATACTGTCCGCCAGATCCAGCAGAAATATGAATAATAAGCTAAGATACATTTTTGCATGCCAGCATTAAATGTTAACAGGTTTACAAGATACTACAACTATTTCCTTTCCAGGAGGGCCATTTTGTGAAATATGACCGAGTACTATGTGATGTACCTTGTAGGTGAGTGTTTTTAATTATACATTTAAGATATAGGATAGATAAAACTGGAAGAAGTGGGTGTTCTGGTTTTTTAACCTATTGCTACTAAATCCAAGTTTTTGACACCCCTGAAAAAAATGGCTTCTGAAGACTTTTTGGAAAATGAAGAAATAGTTTGTTTTAATCCCTGAAAAAGAAACATTTTGTTGATCAACACTGTTGTGGACCATGTATATTGTATAATGCAAAAGGGTTTTACTTATCTAGGTTAATCATAAACAATTCACTGAGGCATGTTAGATGTTGGTCATTGGTTAAACTAGCAGGGATAAGAATTACTTGTTTGATTGGCTTTTCAGGAGGTTACACTTATAGAAAATTAAACTCCTTAGATACAGTGAAATAAGTGTATCATGAAAGTAAAATTCATTTTACATTACAGTGGAGATGGAACCATGCGAAAGAACCCAGATATATGGAGTAAATGGCATGCTAATGGTGCTTATAATCTACACAGGTAAATATTCATGTATATTATTTTTATTTATGCTTCAAATTTCAATGAATACATAGCCCTTGTGTATCAGATTAGATAAGTATCAGATCTAAACTTCTACCCTTATTACAATGCTCTTACAATCATACATCATTCATATCTCTCCTGGTCTCCTGGCCTTGTGTGTTTTGTGAAGTTCAGATGCTAATGGAAAGAAAAGCCTTCTTGTATAAATTCTTGAGAATGCAACTCCTCTTCCACTTATGGACCATTTTGGATGTAATTTTCACAAAATGTTCCTAGTTTCCAGACCCTGCGCACATTGCCACGGTTTGATGAACATAACCTGTGTCATGGCAAAAGGAGCATTCTTGTTCGAAAAATTTGTGAATGCATGCCTCCTCCATTTATGGACTAATTTGGATGAAACTTCAACATATTGTTCCTTGTCACTTGACATTGTGCATATTGTCTCTGTTTGGTAGAATTCAGTCATGGGAAAGGATCAATATGCATATAGTCCTGATTTAGTGAACTATGCCATGTCAAGGAAAAAGTGGCCTTATTGAAAAAAATTTATAACACAAATTTCAGATAAAGGGAAACTGCTCTCTTTAAGGATTTATTTGGTTGATACTTTCAAAAGTTATTCTTCATCTTGTGATCAGGACCATAATTCTCTTTTCATTCTAATGATGCACCATCATAGTTAAGGGGGGCATCTACTCCTCTATTCATCACAGTAATGATAATCCTTTTGACAGCGTATCTTGTGTCACAGGCACTCTTGCGTGCACTTGGCTCTACGGGCTGTTGAGTCACCAAAAGTGGGACCAATGTTGTGAAATATGAAAAAAATCTTCATCTCTGAAACTACTGGGCAAAATTTAACTTCACATGAAGGATGCTTAGGAGATCTTCTTCTAGAATCTTTTTTAGCTCACCTGAGCACGAAGTGCTCAAGGTGAGCTATTGTGATCGTAGAATGTCCGTCGTCAGTCGTGCATCGTGTGACGTGCTTCGTCCTTTGTCTGTCGTCCACAATTTCTTTAAACATCTTCTCCTCCTAAACCAGTGGGCCAATCTTGATGAAACTTGGCAGGGATGTTCCTTAGGTCAAGATCTACCAAAGTTGTTCAAATAAATGAAATCCACCCTTAACTTTCCCTTTACCCTTAACAAAAAGGGTAAAAATATGAAAATCTTTAAAAATCTTCTTCTCTGAAACCAGAAGGCAGACAGCTTTCATATTTGGTATGTAGCATCATCTAGTGGACCTCTACCAAGTTTGTTCATATCATGACCCTGGGGTCATATTTGGGCTTTTCCCGGGCCAAACCCTTTTTACATAGAATCAAAGAGCGAAAATCTTTAAAAGTCTTCTTCTCTGAAACCAGATGACAGACAGCTTTCATATTTGGTATGTAGCATCACCTAGTGGGCCTCTACCAAGTTTGTTCATATCAAGACCCTTGGGTCATATTTGAGCTTTGCACGGGTGCATCCCTTTATCTCTTATGAGCAAGAAGGGTAAAAAAAATGAAAATCTTCAAAAATCTTCTTCTATGAAACCAGAAGGCAGACAGCTTTCATATTTGGTATGTAGCATCATCTAGTAGAACTCTACCAAGTTTATTCATATCAAGACCCTAGGTTCATACCGGGCACAACCCTTTTTGCATAGAATTAAAGAGCGAAAATCTTTTAAAATCTTCTTTAATCGAAACCAGAGGACACACTGCCTTCATTTTTGGTATGTAGCATCATCTAGTGGGCCCCTACGAAGTTTGTTCATATCAAGACCTTTGGGTCATATTTGGGCTCCACCTGGGTGCATCCCTTTCAGCTCATCTGAGCACAAAGGATGAAAATAGGAAAACCTTCAAAAATCTTCTTCTCTGAAACCAGTAGGCAGACAGCTTTCATAGTTAGTATGTAGCATCGTCTTATGGACCTCTTCCAAGTTTGTTCATATCAAGACCCTGGGGTTTCATTTGGGGTCCACCCGGGTGCATCCCTTTTTTACATTGAATCAAAGAGGCATATCTGTCTTGCTCTTCGCTACAAACGTTCCATGGTATTGATCTTAGGCAATTATCTTCTTTTTGACATCTGCCTATCTAATTAATGTGATGTCCCAGGGGTCAAAGAGACTCAGGTGAGCGATCTAGGACCATCTTGGTCCTCTTGTTTTAATCTTGATTGGGCAGGTAACTTGGGTGCTTTGGGCTGTCGGGTCACCAAAAAAGGGAATGTTGACAGAAGAGTAAAAATTTCTAGGTTAACTCATAACAAATAATTAAAAGGACAAAATTCTGGTTTGAGGTTAAAATGGAAATCCAAAAAAATTATCTGAAACTACTTCATTACACCTATTGATGTGTCATGTGACTATGTGAAGTTAAATAATAAGTAAAAAAAAAAAAACATCAAAAAAGTATTTGAAAATTTCTGCTTTTGGAGGTTGGACAGGTTACCTAAACTTGGGTAAATTGTCCCCAGGGACAAAAAAAAAAAGATGCTAAAATGGAAAGGATCCGTGATGTTAGGTCATGAGGATGAACTCTATTGTAAATGGGAAGAAATTGTGCCTTATCTTGGGAAAAGGGGCCTTAATAACAATTTTCTTGTTTACACTCTAGTTGCCACAAATATGGTCCAATCTTCATGAAACTTAGTCAGAATGTTTGCCAGGTCTCAAGGATGAACCCATGCCATATCACAGGAAAAGGGGCCTTAATGACATTTTTTTTGTATTCACTCTAGAAGACACATATATGGTCCAATCTTCATGAAACTTGGTCAGAAATGAACTGGGAAGGATCCATGCCTTATCACAGGAAAAGGGGCCTTAATGACAATTTTCTTGTTTACACTTTAGGGCCACAAATATGGTCCAATCTTCATGAAACTTGGTCAGAATGTTTGCCAGGTCTCAAGGATGAACCCTATCATAGGAAAAGGGGCCTTAATGACATTTTTTTTGTTTACACTCTAGAAGCCACAAATATGGTCCAATCATCATGAAACTTAGTCAGAAAGTTTGTTAGGTCATGAGGATGAACTCTTTTAAAAATGGGGAGGATCCATGCCATATCTTGGAAAAAGGGGATTTAATGGCAATTTTCTTGTAAGAGCTCCAGATGCCACACGTATTCATGTTTAAGGCGAAAAATTTGAACAAGTTTACTTAAAAACCCAAAAATTCTTCTGTAATTACTAAATAACACATTTTGATACAGAATACAATTACATTATATTAAATGAAAAGAAAAATATCAAGAAAAATATTAATTGACTTCTGCTGTTGAGGGTGGGACAGGTCCCCCAAGCTTGGGTAACTTTTCCCCAGGATCATTTTATCGAAAGGGGGGGGGGAGATAGTTACCCATCCCGCCTATCAGAATTGTTATTTTAATGCTCCTGTATCGAAAGCTCAGGGCATATTGTTTTACCATTGATTGTCTGTCTGTCTGCAAAGCTTACCAAAAAAACTGAACATTACAGATATTTTCAAGCCTATTTAAGATATAAGCCTCATATTTAGTATGATTATCAATCTCAATGATACGCATCTGCTGATTCCAAAGTCAAGGTCATGTGACAAGGTCAATGCCATCTGTCAAGGTCAAATAACTAAAAAAAACAGAAAACCTAACATTGCCAATATCTTCAAGTCTATTCAAGGTACAAGCCTCATATTTGGCATGATGATAGATCTCTATAAAATATGTCTGCTGATACCAAAGTCAAGGTCATGTGGAAAGGTCAAGGTCATCTGTCAAGGTTTAATAACCCATAAAACTTATTACAGTATTGCAAATTTCTTCAAGTATATTTCAGATACAAACCTCATATCTGGCATGATGATAGATATCAATGATATATGTCTTCTTGTACCAAAGTCAAGGTCATGTGACAAGGTCAAGGTTATTTCTCAAGATCAAAAATTACCCCAAAACTTAATATTGGCAATATCTTCATGCCTTTTTAAAGTACAAGCACAATATTTTGCATGATAAAAGATCTAAATAATGTGCATCTGTAGAAACCAAGGTCGGGTAAAACTTCCTAAAAACTTAACAAAAAACTGAACTTGTTTAGTTTATTCAAGCTTATTTTTGATACCTATCTAATAATGAGCATGTTGATAGATCTTAGTGATAGAAATCTGAGATATCAACGTCAAGGTCATATGTATATTATTATTTATAGAATTCAGAAAAATATGTTGCAGCCTGAATTAGAATATTTGGCAGTGGGTGGGAGGCTAGTCTATTCTATATGTATACTGTGTATATTACCTTTGATAGAATTCAGAGGAAAGTGTTACAGTGTGAACTTAGAGTTATTGGCAGTGGGTGGGAGGCTAGTCTATTCTCTATGTATATTGTGTATATTACCTTTGATAGAATTCAGAGGAAAGTGTTACAGAGTTGTCTAGATTTATTGGCAGTGGGTGGGACGCCAGTCTTTTTAGCTCACCTGAGCACAACTTGCTCAAGGGGAGCTATTGGGATCACCCTGAGTCTGTTGTCCGTTGATCATTGTCAAGCGTGCGTCGTCCGTCGTCAACAATTTAAAAAACCTTCTTCTCCTGAACCACTGGACCAATTTCAATGAAACTTTACCAGAATGTTCCTTGGGTGACCCTTTTCTTGACTTCTTGTTTCTTTAACGTGTGCTAAGACTTTTTGGAATTCAGATTAATCAAAATTGTCTGGAAATGGGTGAAATAAAATTAACTAAACAAAAATTCAAAAATTGATTGCGAAAATTTTGATTGGCCTTTTAATTATGGGCCTGACAGGGCAGGTCTTGTTTTGAGCCTGAAATTTTAGAATGACATCTCTTACTGAATCACTAGGCCCATTTCAATGAAATTTTACCGAATGTTTCTTTTGACAACCTTGTCAAAAATTGTTTGAGGATTTTGATAGACCCATAAATATGGGCGTGGCAGGGTGGGGATTGTTTTGGGGCCCAAAATCTTTGACATATCCTGAACCACTGGGTCGATTTCAATGAAACTTTACCAGAATGTTCTTTTGGTGACCCTTTTAAAAAATTGTTGGCAAAACTTTGATTGGCTTATAACATAGGCATGGCAGGATGGGACTTATTTTGAGCCGAAATCTTTGAATGACATCTTCTGAACCACCTGGCCAATTTTAATGAAACTTTACCAGAATGTTTCTTTGGTGACCCTTTTAAAATATGTTCCCAAAACTTTGATTGGCTTATAAACATAGGCATGGCAGGATGGGGCTTATTTTGAGCCTGATATCTTTGAATGACATCTCCTGAACCACTGGGCCAATTTTAATGAAACATTACCAGAATGTTTCTTCGGTGACCTTATTAAAAAAGATCATGAAATTCTGATTGGCCCTTTAATATGGGCGTGGCAGGGTTGGGCTTATTTTGAGCCCAAAATCTTTGAACAGCATCTCTTTCTGATCCACTTGGCAGATTTCAATGAAACTTTACCAGAATGTTCCTCTGACCCTTTTCAAAAATTAGTTTGCAAAATTTTAATTAGCCCATAAATATTGGCATGGCAGGGCAGGGCTTATTTAAATTGCCTCGGTAAAGGATCGGTGGGTAGGGTCTATTTTCACCTTAAATTCTCGGAAAAACATCTCCTTGTCTTCTCTTTGTTAGAAAGTTACCTGGATGGGTTCCACTGACCCAATAAAAAATTCAGGTGAGCGGTAAGGGCCATTCTAGCCGTCTCGTTATAGAATTTAGAAGAAAGTTTTACAGCCTGGTCTAGAGTTATTGGCAGTGGGTGGGATGCTAGTCCATTCTATATGTACATGTATATTGTGTATATAATCATGTTTGGAATTCTGAAGAAAGTGTTACAACATTGACTTTATTTATTGGCAGTGGAAGGCAAGCTAGTCTATTCTATGTGTATATTGTGTATGTTTTTCTTCATAAAATTCAGAAGAAAGTGTTACAACGTTGAATAGAGTTATACGCAGTGGTAGGGAAGCTAGTCTATTCTATGTGTATATTGTGTATATTATTCTTTATAGAATTCAGAAGAAAGTGTTACAACGTGGACTAGAGTTATTGGCAGTGGGTGGGAGGCTAGTCTATTCTACTTGTTCTTTAAACCCTGTGGAAGATGAAGCAGTTATATTAACTCTTATAAAACAATGTGGTAGGTTTTCTTATTGTGTCTTATTTTCTTGAAATATCTTCTCCTTCTAAACTAATGGGCTATTTTTACAAAACTTTTCAGAAATGTTCCTAGTGTGATTCTTTTCAAAAACTGAATTCAACCAAACTTCACAAGAACCATTCTAGCGACATGATCTTTCAGATTCCTAATTTTAAAACTGATTGGGCAGATAACATGGGCACTAGGCATTGTCAACAAGAAATGGCCCAATATGTTACAATATAATAGAAAATTCTCCTCTAAAATTACATTGCAGAATTCAACCAAACTTCATAGGAATGACCATCAGGATTTACCTTATTAAAACAAACCTGCTTGGGCTTGTAACATCTACAGGGGTCAGGTTAACAGAAAATGGCCCCTTTAAAATATAAAAAAAAAATCTCTGAAACTAACAACTAAGAATTCAACCAAAATTTCATAGTAACTGTCACTTGAACAGTCTCTTTTAAATTTCTTCCTGAGATCTGATCAGGCAAAATATTGGCATGAAGGGCTGTCTAGCCGGCTAAAAACTGTTACTTATAAAGTGATTTACAAAAATAATTGTCTCCTCCAAAATGAATAATTGGGTAATTAACAAAGTATCTATGCTTTGGTTAATGGATTGTTCTGAAACTTTTATAGAATGTTCCCTTTTTATTTGGCCATGTTGATATTGCTGTTGTTTGGCCATATTTTCGTTGTTGTTGTTGTTGTAGTGCAAAATCTTTGACATTTTATTATGTCTCTAGTTCTACTGAAGGTGTTCACTTAAAAATTGGCACACATGCTGACTATCAAAAGAGGAACCTATTCTAAGAAGGGGAATAACTCTAGGTGCATTTTGTGCGAATTATTCCCCTGTTTTGTCATTTTTAGCTCACCTGAGCACGAAGTGCTCAAGGTGAGCTATTGGGATCGTAGAATGTCTGTCGTCCGTCGTCAGTCGTCCGTCGTGCGTCGTCCGTCGTCCGTCGTCCACAATTTCTTTAAACATCTTCTCCTCCTAAACCAGTGGGCCAATCTTGATGAAACTTGGCAGGGATGTTCCTTGGGTCAAGCTCTACCAAAGTTGTTCAAATAAATGAAATCCACCCTTAACTTTCCCTTTACCCTTAACAAAAAGGGTGAAAATATGAAAATCTTTAAAAATCTTCTTCTCTGAAACCAGAAGGTAGACAGCTTTCATATTTGGTATGTAGCATCATCTAGTGGACCTCTACCAAGTTTGTTCATATCATGACCCTGGGGTCATATTTGGGCTTTGCCCGGGCCCAACCCTTTTTACATAGAATCAAAGAGCGAAAATCTTTAAAAATCTTCTTCTCTCCAACCAGATGGAAGACAGCTTAAATATTTGGTGTGTAGCATCATCTAGTGGGCCTCTACCAAGTTTGTTCGTAACAAGACCCTTGGGTCATATTTGGGCTTTGCACGGGTGCATCCCTTTATCTCTTATGAGCACTAAGGGTAAAAAAATGAAAATCTTCAAAAATCTTCTTCTCTGAAACCAGAAGGCAGACAGCTTTCATATTTGGTATGTAGCATCATCTAGTGGACCTCTACCAAGTTTGTTCATATCAAGGCCCTGGGGTCATATTTGGGCTTTGCCCGGGCCCAACCCTTTTTACATAGAATCAAAGAGCAAAAATCATTAAAAATCTTCTTCTCTCTAACCAGATGGAAGACAGCTTCAATATTTGGTGTGTAGCATCACCTAGTGGGCCTCTACCAAGTTTGTTCGTAACAAGACCCTTGGGTCATATTTGGGCTTTGCACGGGTGCATCCCTTTATCTCTTATGAGCACGAAGGGTAAAAAAATGAAAATCTTCAAAAATCTTCTTCTCTGAAACCAGAAGGCAGACAGCTTTCATATTTGGAATGTAGCATCATCTAGTGGACCTCTTCCAAGTTTGTTCATATCAAGACCCTGGGGTCAGTTTTGGGGTCCACCCGGGTGCATCCCTTTTTACATAGAATCAAAGAGCAAAAAGGCATATCTGTCTTGCTCTTCGCTGAAAACGTTCCATGGTATTGATCTTAGGCAATTATCTTCTTTTTGACATCTGCCTATCTATTTAATGTGATGTCCTAGGGGTCATAGAGACTCAGGTGAGCGATCTAGGACCATCTTGGTCCTCTTGTTATTCACTATCCAGCATCCAACAGCCGTAGGCACCCATAGGGAGTGCTCTTGTTTTGTTCATGGTATAAAGATTAATTGTTATTGTATTGTAAGTGGTATATTGGGAGTTGTATATTGGGAATTGTATATTGGGAGTGGTATATCGGGAGTTGTATATTGTAACTGGTATATTGGGAGTTGTATATTTTGAGATTTTCCACATTTCAGGTGGTGCTATAGAACTGCTAGATATGAGTGATCAACTTCAGGGTCTGAAATATTGTAAAGGAACATATTCTTGGAAGGTGAGCTAGTATTATCTTGTGATGCAACCAAACAAGTCTTCTATTAATGCATGTAATGAAGTAAAGAAAAGACTAAGACCACAAATTATTCCAGAGGGAATTAAATAAACACTTTGAAATTTTAAAAAAAAAGATTTGATTGTTTGTATTGGGTTTAATGCCTCTTTCAGCAGTTATTTTACCACAGCTGGTACTTCTACCCATTGTTTTCTGTAGTTTCTCACACCAGTTAAATACAACATTTCATATGTGCAACCAGCTGTTCAACTTTTCATCTTTGCCACCAGCTGTTCAACTAACTTAGTCATTTTGGACAGACAATTGTAAAGAAAATATGTCCTGAACTTTCGATGCAGGGGCATAAAAATCCCAAAGTATGGTAAGTAGAATGACAGACAATTGTAAAGAAAATATGTCCTGAACTTTCGATGCAGGGGCATAAAAATCCCAAAGTATGGTAAGTAGAATGACAGACAATTGTAAAGAAAATATGTCCTGAACTTTCGATGCAGGGGCATAAAAATCCCAAAGTATGGTAAGTAAAATATGTCCTGAACTTTCGATGCAGGGGCATAAAAATCCCAAAGTATGGTAAGTAGAATGACAGACAATTGTAAAGAAAATATGTCCTGATTTTTATGCCCCTGCATCGAAAGTTCAGGACATATTTTCTTTACAATTGTCTGTCCATCTGTCTGAAAAACTTAACAAAAAAAATTAAAATTGCCAATATTTTCAAGCCTTTTCAAGATATAAGCCTTAAATTGGCATTTATAGATCTCAATGATACCCATCTGTTGTTACTAAAGTCAAGGTCATGTGATAAGATCAAGGTCATCTGTCAAGGAAAAATAACTCAAAAGCTTAACCAAAAAACTTAAAATGACCAAAAGCTTTCATTCAAGCTACGGTTACTAAAAAATAAAAATAATCCATTGAAAAAACCTTAGTGATTAATTGTCAAAAAAACAATGGGACTCTTTGTCAAAGGGGGGGTAATAAAAAGACAAAATAAACTGGGTAGGGGGCGTGTCTCTATCTAAATGGTTTGTCGACGACAGTAAATATTACAGATTTGAGAATGAAAAAAAAAAAAGAGTTTGGCTTATTTTGTGAACAGATGGCTTATTGTGAAGTTTATTAACATGGATTTAAATGCATGTAAGTTAGACTTGTCACTGTTCAATCATTTTCCTCTGTAGATTAAGCCAAATCTCGACAAACTCAATCAATCCATCTCTACTGTTAAACAATGAAGATCTTTGTCTATTAGCTATAGGCCTACTACGACTTTAAGCTACGGTTACAAGATTTTGGTAAGATTTATGAACTTACAGTCCATTATTTTCGAACGTTTTAGGCTTATTGCATAAGCCTGGAGTCAAAACAGCTTGACTATGGAGTAGACCAATTAAAATTATTTTGCATGTCATCAGTCAATCAAATCAATTTGTGCTGTCCACAGGCATTGTTTGCTCCAATGGTCAATAAAAAGGTGTGAACTACTTACCTGGCTTCATGTCATTACCCATTTATACATGAATGGTACCAACCACAGATTTCAATTTGAAATTAGCTGTTACACCAGCGTATAATCAATAATTACACTGTGGCCACAAGTGATCCAATTCCAAAGTAAGTATTAATTACAAGATATAATATAACAATATGTAATGCAATACTGTCTGGCCATATTACAATGAAATTACTGAAATAACATCCATATGACCAGAACAATTATGTTAATTTTAGATACTGGGTAAAGACAAAAGTTGGTATGAGAGAGAGGATCAAGCTCCAGAATATTTCCAGAAGAACTGGGACAACACAATGTATCCTCCAGTAATTACTGAGGCCCAAGAGGCCAAACTAGAAAGATGGTAAGGTGAAATAATATCTTGTAAAACTTTTACTACATACAATGTACACACATTTATACCCACATAACAATTGGGTACAGAATCATATTGAGAAAAACTCAGGTCTTTTCTCCACTTCCTAATGATTTCATTAGGAAACGTCTGTTAACATTGTGAAAGATCATGAGTTCTGAAATCTTGCCAAACTATTACATGTCCGCTACCTTAGATAATCTAGCACACGTAAACTTAACACAAAAGTATTAATACTAACCTGAATCTGAGGGTTTTCAGTGATGGTTGAATGATGGAATTGGTAGACAAATTATGTCATCAAAAGATAAGAACTCCACAGGTAATGAGGCTCAGGAGACTTAACTTGAGAAGTGATTAGGTTAGCTTGATTTTGGAAGTTAATTTGCTTGGTACTTATTTTGGTTTATAATTCACATAATATTTCAGGGGGCTAACATAGATAAAAATAATTCAATGCTGCAGCGCTTCACACTCAGGCAATGCAGTATTTTTAGGGTCTCTGCAATTTTCAACATCTGAATAATAGTGAATTGATGCTATTAGCTTAAATAGAAAGCCTAGAGTATTTTTTCAAACAAATTTCAAAATGATTCATTTTAACGCTTGAATACTAGTTCCACACCTGCGAAAATACTGTAAAAATTGTGTTAACATTGCACAGTAACTTTTGTTACATCCACCCACGCACACACAAAGTGGAGGAGTTAATGTGTATTTGCATGATGAAGTTGTACACTTTCAATCTTGAAGCCCAAACTTTCATTGGTTGCTGAATTTTCTCCCCTTGAACTTATGATTTTCATGCTAAATTTTAATTACCTGGAACATTTTTTCTGAGATTAGGCATGTTCATAGATATTGTCTCTGATTCTGGCATCATTGATAACTTGGGCCTACTGAAAAATGGTCCCATAAGATGAAATTTAAAAAAAATCATCTCTGAAACTACTGTGGAGAATTCAACAAAACTTCACATTGAATGGTGCTTAGGACATGTTCTTTCAGATTTGTTCGTAAAATTCTGAGCAGGATGATGCAATGGGCTTCAAGGGCTATCGTGTCACTAAAAAATGGTCCAATTAGATGAAAAATAAAAAAGTCTTCTCCTCTGAAACAACTGATCAGAATTCATTCAAATTTCATTGGAATGATGTTTAGATCATGTTCTTAAGTTTTTTCATATAATTTTTATGGGGCTGATGACATGATCTCTAAAGGGCTGTTGCGTCACTGAAAAATGTCCCATAAGATATAAAATAAAAAAATGACTTCTTCTCTGAAACCACTGATCAGAATTCATTCAAACTTCATTGGAATGATGTTCAGAACATGCTCTTTCAGATTTGTTCATGAAGATTGTGGCTGATTAAATTGGTTCTACAGTCTGTTGCATCACTGAAAAATTATCCAATATAATGAATTTTTTAAAAAAAATCCTTTATGAAACAACTGTTCAGAATTAAACCAAACTTGACAGGAATGATGCCTATGACATGCTCTTTCAGATATCTTTGCTAAATTCTGATGAGCCTATGGGCACTTTTGTAACAAAAAAATGGTCCCATGCAGTGAAATGTAAAATAATTTACTTCTCTGAAAATAGTTATTTAAAATGTATGATTTTGTCAGGAAGTGTCTCCAGATGGACCTCTTTCAGAATTCTTTGTATTTGGCATTATGATGCTGCATCATAGAAAAAGAGGCCTCTTCACAAATTTCCTTGTATACTTCTATATCTGACTGAGTTTCTCATTGATACATTTTATTTGAAAGCCAGTAGAGTAATACAGACCCTCTTGTATTGAAATTGCTAATGTGTATAGGCACAGATTGAAGATATTGGAATAAAAGAATCTGGGCTTTAAGGTCATTTATTGATTGATTTATCCATGTTTTCTCTGATGAGTTCCCAGGGTTTGTTTATGAATGTTTACCTATAAGTCCTGAAAATGTACATTTTTAGCTCACCTGAGCATGAAATGCTCAAGGTGAGCTATTTTGATCATACAATGTTTGACGTTTCCTGTCAGTCGTCGGTGGTCCACAATTTCTTTAAACATCTTCTCCTCCTAAACCGGTGAGACAATCTTGATGAAACTTGGCAGGGATGTTCCTTGGGTCAAGCTCTACCAAAGTTGTTCAAAAATTGAAATCCACCATAAACTTTTCCTTTACCCTTAACCCTTTGCTGTTAATCCCTGCTTTTTACGTGCCTGTTATTTTATGATTGAGAAAACATTGTAAAAAAAGAAGGAATTGCTTCCGACAAGCAATTTCTTCTTTTTTCACATTATTTTCTACCCTACAGAATGGTTATTTTTCAAATTCAATCCACTTTAAAATTTCGTCTGCAAAAGCTTTGAATTTGGACAGGTCCAAAATTTTGTAAAACAGGAAAGGGTTAACAAAAAGGTTGAAAATTTTTAAAAAATCTTCCTGTCTGAAACCAGAAGGCAAGCAGCTTTCATATTTGGTATGTAGCATCATCTAGCCGACCTCTACAAAGTTTGTTCATATCAAGACCCTAGGGTCATATTTGGGCTCCCCCGGGGCACAACCCTTTTCCATAGAATCAAAGAGCAAAGTTTTTTAAAAATTTTGTTCGCTGAAACAAGATCGCAGACAGCTTTCATATTTGGTATGTAGTATTATCTAGTGGGCTTCTACCAAGTTTGTTCATATCAAGACCCAGGGGTCATAATTGGGCTTTGCCTGGGCACATCCCCTCTAGCTCATCTGAGCATGAAGGGTAAAATGGAAAATCTTCAAAAATATTCTTCTCTGAAACCAGAAGGCAGACATCTTTCATATAGGGTGTGTAGCATCATATAGTGGACCTCTACCAAGTTTCTTCATATCAATAACCTTGGATCATATTTGGGCTCCACCAGGGCGCAACCCTTTTAAGATAGAATCAAAGAGCGAAAGTCTTTAAAAATCTTCTTTTCTGAAACCAGAGGACACACAGCTTTCATATTTGGTATGTAATATCATCTAGTGAGCTTCTACCAAGTTTGTTCATATCAAGACCCTAGGGTCATATTTGGGTTCAACCCGGCTGCCCCCCTTTAAGCTCATCTGAGCACTATGGGTGAAAATAGGAAAATCTTCAAAAATATCCTGTGAAACCAAAAGGCAGAAGGCTTTCATATTTAGTATGTAGCATCATCAAGTGGACCAAGTTTGGTACACAGCTTTATACATACATTTTTTACATAGAATCAAAGAGCAAAGAGACATATCCTTCTTGCTCTTGGCTGAAAACATTCCATGGTATTGATCTTATGTAGGAATTATCTCCTTGTTGACATCTGCCTATTTAATTAATGTGATGTCCCAGGGTTCAAAGAGACTCTAGGGCCATCATGGTCCTCTTGATTATTGTTGTTTATTGCTGTTTCACTATCCTACTATATTTTTTTCAAACCAACATTCACAGTAACTAATTCAAGACATGAAGATGAATTTCTTACTAATTTTTAGCTCCACTGGCAGAAGGCCACTTGGGCTATTGTCATGGTGCTGTGACCATTGCGCGTGCATCCATGCATCAGTGCATCGGTGGGTCTTTGCATCCAGTCATAAACTTTTTCTTTAAAAACCTTTTCTTCGGAAACTACTGTTCAAAGTTGTTCAAAGATTTGTGTTCCGATGAAAACCAAGGCTTTAATGGGCATGGCTAATTTCCATATAATATGGTACATGTAATATGTGACTTTTCTCAGAATCTTACCAATGGATAACAACCAAATTTCACTTGAATGATCCTTGAGTGACCTTTTATCAGTCTACAAAAAAATGTGATCAGATGAAAAATATGTGTTTTATAGGCAGAGGTCATCTATATGTTTTATAGTGGAAACTTTGAAAATCATTTTCTCAGAATCTACCAAATGGATATCAACCAAATTTCACTGGAACAATTGTTTGGTGTTCCTATAAAAGTCTATAAAAAATAATTGTGATTAGATGACAAATATGTGGATAATCAATGTTGCAAATTATCTAAGAGATGCAAATACGCTCAGGAATGAAAAGACAAAACAAACCAGTGATGGATAATTCTCATAATTACCTAACAACTTCCAAAATATTTCATAATTTCAAGTAATTTAACTGAACTTCACAAAAATGATATAATAATATACTGTTTTACCTATGCAATTGAGTCATGATTTCTCATTGTTATTTTTGCCTATTGTACTTTTCAATTTTTAGCTCCACTGGCTGAAAGCCACTTGGGCTATTGTCCTACGTCTGTCCGTCCGTGCGTCAGTCCGTCCCTGCGTGCGGTCGTAAATTTTTTCTTTAAAAATCTTCTCCTCAGAAACTACTGGATGAATTTCAACCAAACTTTACAGGATTGATCCTTGGGTGACCCTCTTTCAAAATTGTTCAAGAAATTTTGATCCAATGAAAAACATGGATTTAATGGGCGTGGCTAATTTCCAAATATGGCAAAAAGTGAGTTTTCTCAGATTCTAATCAATGGATAACAATTATATTTTACATGAATGATCCTTGGGTGACCCTTTTATCAGTCTACAAAAAATCATTGTGATCGGATGGAAAATATTCATTTTATGGGCTGAGGTCATTTCTCTATAAGTTATTTAGTGGAAAATTTGAAAATCATTTTCTCAGAATGTAATTGATGGATATCAACCAAATTTCACTGGAATGATCCTTGAGTGACCCTTTATCAGTTTACAAAAAATAATTGTGATTGGATGAAAAATATGCATTTTATGGGCGGAGGTCATTTCTCAATATTTTATATAGTGGAAACTTTGAAAATCATTTTCTCAGAATGTAACTGATTGATAACAACTAAATTTCACTGGAATGATCCTTGAGTGACCCTTAATCAGTGTATCAACAATTATTGTGATTAGATGAAAAATATTCATATTGTGGGCAGAGGTCACTTCTCTATATCTTATATAGTGGAAAATTTGAAAATCATTTTCTCAGAATCTGAGTTTTAGATATCAACTAAATTTCACTGGAATGATCCTTGAGTGACCCTTAATCAGTGTATCAAAAAATATTTTGATTGGATGGAAAATATGCATTTTATGGGTGGAGGTCAATTCCCAATATGTTAAATAGTGGAAACTATGAAAAAACATTTTCTAAGAATGTAATTGATGGATATCAATCAAACATTTTTGGTATGATCTTTGGGTGACCCATTATCATGCAGCCAAAAATTATTTTGATTTGATGAAAAATATGTCTTTTAATAGCAGAGGTCATTTCTCTATCTGTTATATAGTTGAACTTATATAGTTGAAAATCATTTTCAACATCAGTAGAACCCCAAATATCTAAAAATCTAGTCAAAACATTTATTTGCTTTTACAAGAATTTCAAACCTGTGGAGCGACTCAAGCCATTCATGGCTTTCTAGTTATATGTATATTGTACCTGTAATGTAATTTTGCCATATTTGTGTACAAATTGTTTGTTATTGGCCATAAGCATTGTTTGCTGATTTACCGAATAAATGAATTGAATTGAATTGAATTGTATGGGTGGAAGTCATTTCTCTATATAAAATATAGTAAAATCTTTGAAAACCATTTTCTCAGAATCCAACGGATGGGCGATGGCGGTGTCCCAGGGTAACGTGTCCCCTGGGTAACGTGTCCCCGGGGACAGGTTACCCCGGGGTAACCTGCCCCCGGGGACACGTTACCCTAGAAATCAGCCGGGGTAACCTGTCCCCCCCTGGGGTAACCTGTCCCCCCCCTACAGATATTGTAAACCAATATTTAATCACATTTCTTTTACCAAGAAATTTTTATTCTATGTGTTACAAGTCTCTTTCTTTGGTCCATGTGTGATTTGATTTGTTTTGTGAACTGTTTCATTTTGGGAGGATTTTTTTTTATTTTTCATAATTAAACTTGTGTTTTTAGAGAAATAAATGTTTAATGTCATCATAACTATGGACATAACTAAGAATAATCTTGTCTTTTGAAAAATTATTCAAAAACATGATTTTTTTCTTTGTGTTTGTGTGTGTGAGTGTGAGGGGGACATGTTACCCAAGCTTGGGTAACCTGTACCCGGGACATATTACCCAGGCCTGGGTAACCTGTCCCACCCCTTTAAAGGTGGTCAACAATGATCTGCGCACAAATTTACCAAAATAATTTCAATTTCTTATTCTTTCTTAATTGTTTGAAGGGGGGGGGGGATACATGTAAGATTTTTTGATCCGTGGTCACTTGTCTCTGAAAACTGTTACCCAAGTCTGGGAACCCATGCTAACAAGTTAACCAGGATTTTTCACAAAAGTTTACAAAAAAATGTTTTTTTTTTAAAGTTATGTAAAAGGCCCAATTATATCATAACTGTTTTTACAATTAAAATTATTTACTTATGAGAAAATTTATTATGAGTGTGTGGTTGTATGGGGGAGGGGGTGGGACACGTACCCAAGCTGGGGTAACCTGTCCCCGGGGACACGTTACCCAGGCCTGGGTAACCTGTCCCACCTCCAAAAAGGTTGTCAACAAAGTTCTGTGCACAAATAAACCCATATGTTTTCAATTGTTTCTTGATATTTCAAATTGTTTGGGGGGTAGGGTTTCCTGAGCTGTGGTCACTTGTCTCTGAAACATGTTACTAAGGCCTGTGAACTCATTGAAAACACAAAGATTGTTTACAGTTGGACAGTGACTGCAACATTGCTATAGCTCTTCTGACTTTTGTTCAGTAGAGCTTCTTAAGTTTTTTCTCAGAATATCTTATCATTCTTTCATAATAAAAAGGATGACTGGAAGGCAATAACTTAAATGGAAAAAGCATTTCAAAAAGGGGATAGGTTACCCTGGCCCCTAGGGACATGTTATCCTGGCTTTGGTAACCTGTCACCCTTTCCAAAAAACAAGTTTTAAATAATTTGTCAATTGTCATGTTGTTTTCTTATCAAAACTGCAATACTGACATGATAATTGTGTTTAAAAAAGCTATTTTTCAATCTACCAACTGACTGAATTATTGAAATGAAGCTATAATAAAAATATCAAGTGTTTAGATCTTTCTTTAAAAGGAACAAAATAAAGAAACATAAACATACATATCCATTGGGGAGTTTTTCTGAGAATATCTTTCTTAATAAAAAGGAATGACTGGGAGGTGATATCTTTCATGAAAAAAGCATTTTGAATAGGGGGACAGTTTACCCTGGGGTAACCTGTCCCCTTTCAAAAGAAGTATTGAATTAATTTGTCATGTTGCTTTCCTATCAAAACTGCAACACTGACATGATATGTTAATAATTGCTATTAATCAATCTAACTTTGGACTTGGGAAAGATTTAGATAATGCAAAAAATAAAAAAAAGTGCAAGGGATAAGATTTTTCTTTAAAAAGTATCAATTTTAAAAAAAAAAATGAATGAATTTTTTTTCAATAGAATATCATGCGATAATTTCTTTAGAAAAAATGAATGACTGGAAGCTGAAATCAAATGAATAAAAGCATTTTGAATAGGGGGACAGGTTACCCCAGGGTAACATGTCCCTGGGGACAGGTTACCCCAGGGTAATGTGTCCCCCCCCCATCAAAGTTTTATTTTCTTATATTTTTTTCATTAAACTTTTAAATATTTGCATGGAATACCAAGATCGACTGTTATCATGATTAAAAAAAAAAAAAAAAAAATGGAAAATTGATTTGATTAGAAAATCATAGAAGCAAATTACATTTTGGTTTGAAGAATTGCAAACCACTCAAAAACACAGATATACTTTTTTTATGTTTTTTTTTTTTATTATTTTGGAATTTTTTTGGAGTTATACAATAAAGCATGAATGAAAATTAAAATTTTAATAAGAAATAATGTTTTCCATAGGGGGGACAGGTTACCCCAGGGGGGGACAGGTTACCCCGGGGTAACCTGTCCCCGGGGACACGTTACCCAGGGGGACACGTTACACTGTTACAGCGGCACTCTATCTTTCTGACTATTGGTCTCTCACCAATGGGTCAAAAATCATAGACCTATGTGAGATAGTAGCTGGAGGCTAGAAAAGGATGTGATGGTTGTACTGGTGAGAGAAATAAGAGGAATCCATTGTTAGGTGCTTCAGCCTCCACAATATAACTGAAAAAATGTAGAAAACAGCGTTAAACTCCATTCAATCAATCAATTTAACTGATGGATATCAACCAAATTCACTGGAATGATTCTTAAGGGATCCTTTATCAGTTTACATAAATATAGTGATAAGATGAAAATTATGTCTTTTATGGGAGGAGGTCATTTCTTTAGATATGTTATATGGTGTAATATCCAGTAAAGGGTAAAACAAACTTTTCTCAAAGTTTAAACAGATGAATTTCAACCAAGGATTATGGAAAAAATTTTTCTATGAAGTTGTATCAGGCTGCAAAAAATATTTTGATCAGATGAACAGCATTTTTTTATTGGCAGAATGCATTGGCTGGTAATTTCTCTCTATATGTTATATAGTGGAAACTTTGAAAGTCATTTTCTCAGCATGTGCAATGTAATCGATGGATATCAACAAAATTTCACTGGAATGATCCTTGAATGGCCCTTTATCAGTCTACAAAAAATTATTGTGATCTGATGAAAAATATGTATTTTATGAGCAGAGGTCATTTCTCAATATATTATATTTTGGAAACATTGAAAATCATTTTCATTTGTAACTGATGGATATCAATCAAACTTCATTGGTATGATGCTTGGGTGACCTATTATCAGACTGACCTATTATCAAAATTATTGTGATTGAATGAAAAATATGTGTCTAACAGGCAGAGGTCAATTTTCAAAATGTTATTCATAAATGAGTTTTTTCTTTGCAGAAATATTTCAGCATATGACACTTAACCCTTTCCTATTTTATAAAATTTTGGAACTGTCGAAATTCAAAAGTTTTGCAGACGAAAATTAAAAGTGGCCTTATTTTGAAAAATAACCATTCAGTAGAGTAAAAAATAAAGTGGAAAAAGAAGAAACTGCTTGTCAGAAGCAATTTCTTCTTTTTTCACAATGTTTTCTCAATCATAAAAACACAGGCACATAAAAAGCAGGCATTAAACAGCAATGGGTTAAAACACTTATTTACTTGAAATAAGCATTCACTAATTCATTCACTTCAATTCTTGTTATCATTTCCCATAATGTTTTCTAACAAAAATCTTAAATATTTTTAAGATTTTATCGACTTGACATTGTCATCTGTAACACAGAGTTTGACCAATGAAATGTTAATGACCATTAGACCTTCCATGAGAATATTTTTTTTTTAATTAGGTTCCCTTGACATTGACAAAATTGCGTTTTTTTCTTATAATCTCGCATCTTTATTTGACAACAGTGTGATTTTCTAGATATCTAGGTTCAGGTGAGCGATTAAGGGCCATCAAGGTCTTCTTATTTTATGTGCCCTTGAGTTTGACAAAAATTCAGGTTTTAGACTTATTATTACTCCAATGTTCATCATGACTATTATCACTACAATATCCATCATAGTCCGGCAGATATTTAGCTTGACCCGGAAGTAGGGTTCAAAGTTTTTTTCTTGACTGATTCTTATAGCTAAGGCCTTCCCAAACCAGAATTTGGCTGATGACATCTTGTCACGACGCACGGTGCGTCCGTGCGTCCGGTCGTAAACTTTTTCTTTAAAAATCTTCTCCTCAGAAACTACTGGATGAATTTCAACAAAACTTCACAGGAATGATCCTTGGATGACCCTCTTTCAAAGTTGTTCAAGAAATTTTGATCCAATGAAAAACATGGATTTAATGGGCGTGGCTAATTTCCAAATATGGTAAAAAGTGAGTTTTCTCAGATTCTAATTGATGGATACCAATGAAATTTTACATGAATGATCCTTGTGTGACCCTTTATCAGTCTACAAAAGATTATTGAGATCAGATGAAAAATATGCATTTTATGGGCGGAGGTCATTTCCCTATATGTTATATAGTGGAAACTTTGGAAATCATTTTCTCAGAACCTAAGCAATGGATATCAACCAAATTTCAGTGGAATGATCCTTAGGTGACCCTTTATCAGTCTACCAAAAATTATTGTGATCTGATGAAAAATATGGATTTTATGGGCGGAGGTCATTTCTCTATATGATATATAGTGGAAACTTTGAACATCATTTTCTCAGAATGTAACTGATGGATATCAACCAAATTTCACTGGAATGAGTCTTGAGTGACCTTTTATCAGTCTACCAAAAATAAATGTGATCATAGGAAAAACATTTATTTATGGGCGCAGGTCATTTCTCTATATGTTATATAGTGGAAACTTTGAAAATCATTTTCTCAGAATGTAACTGTTGGAAATCAATTGAAATTCATTGGTATGATCCTCAATTAAAATTCATCGGTATGATCCTTGGGTGAACCATTATCATGTAGCCAAAAATTATTGTGATTGGATGAAATATATTGTGGGTGGAGGTAATTTCTTTATATGTTATATAGTGGAAACTTTGAAAATCATTTCAAGATCAGTAGAACCTTAAAATATGTAAAATTTAGTCAAAACTTAGGTTTGCTATTACAAGAATTTCAAGCCTGTGGAGCGACTCAAGCCTTTCAAGGCTTTCTAGTTTTATGTTTTGACAATTCAAAATATATCATTTTCGGAATTCATGTGTAGACAATCACTTTAACTTTAATAATGTCTTCCAGAAAGACAAAAAAAAGCCAACAATACATACCATACACATGAATAACCAAATAGAAGTCTTACCTCACTTGTTGCATCATTACATATAAACAATGTATAGCACTTCCGTTGCAAGATAATTGCAAATAAAATTCTATTTGATTTGGAACAAAATTGTTGCACAACAAAATGTATTCATCTCACATCGATAGATTGGCACAAAACAGATTGGCACAAAACAGTTGTATCTCCGAAAAATTATTAAAGTAGTTAGAACTGTTTTATGTTGAATCATCAATATAGTCAAATACTGACAGAAATTTTTTAATGAACATTTTGAAAACTCGTAGTTATTTTAATTGAATATCATCCAGTATTCTTTTCTATCTGAATTATTTCTTGTTCGCCATTTAAATAAGAATATGTTACGCTGCGTTTAAGATTATCAATATCATTTTCGTGAGAACCATTACATGTAATGGCCAGAGTTTCTCTATAAAATAATCTGATAGATTCACTGTAGCTGACCTATCAGCCTACATTCATATCAGTATGAATGTCATGTATGTTTATTAGTGGAAAAGAAGTTGTTCCGCTAAGGCTTATTTAGCACTAAAATTAAATTGCCTGTTCACAACATGTTATGTAAGAATGATGAGTGACTATTCTGACTGTTACCCTGGAGTATTGGGAAATGCTTGAAGACGTGCAATGTACTACTTTAGATTGTCTTTGCAACAATTGCAAGCTTTGTTCAGACTACATGTATGTGACAAATTACAAGCGCGCAGAGTAACTAAATTTGCTAATTTATGTATGAACATCACACTCACAGAATTGCATATGGTTTGTTCAAATCGTCACCAAAGGTTGGTGAATCAGTGTGGAAATAGCTGCGAAAAGTTGTTACAAGTGTTTGTTCAAAAACGCCTTTTTGCCTACCCTTATCTTGAATAAGACCATTTCGTAATAGTATTGAAGCCTTACTGTACAGCTATAATTGTTTTCATCTTTTTAGCTCCACTGGCCGAAGGCCAGCGAGCTATTGTCATGGCGAGGTGTCCGTCGTGCGTCCGTGCGTCCGTGCGTCCGTGCGTGCGTGCGTAAACTTTTCTTTAAACATCTTCTCCTCCTAAACCAATGGGTGGATTTTGACGAAACTTGGCCAGTATGTTCCTTGGGTGACCCTCTTTTAAAATTGTTCAAGAAATTTGGATTGACCCCCAAATATGGGCGTGGCAGGGCGGGGCTTATTTTGACCCTGAAATCTTTGAATGACATCTCCTCCTGAACCATTGGGCCGATTTCATTGAAACTTTACCAGAATGTTCCTTGGGTGACCCTCTTCTAAAGTTGTTCAAGAAATTTGGATTGACCCCCAAATATGGGCGTGGCAGGGCCGGGCTTATTTTGACCCTGAAATCTTTGAATGACATCTCCTCCTGAACCATTGGGCCGATTCCAATGAAACTTTACCAGAATGTTCCTTGGGTGACCCTCTTCTAAAGTTGCTCAAGAAATTTGGATTGACACCCAAATATGGGCGTGGCAGGGCGGGGCTTATTTTGACCCCGAAATCTTTGAATGACATCTCCTCCTGAACCATTGCGCTGACTTCAATGAAACTTTACCAGAATGTTCCTTGGGTGTTCCTCTTCTAGAGTTGTTAAAGAAATTTGGATTGACCCCCAAATATGGGCGTGGCTTATTTTGACCCGGAAATCTTTGAATGACATCTCCTCCTGAACCATTGGGCTGATTTCAATGAAACTTTACCAGAATGTTCCTTGGGTGACCCTCTTCTAAAAATGTTCAAGAAATTTGGATTGACCCCCAAATATGGGTGTGGCAGGGCGGGGCTTATTTTGACCCTGAAATCTTTGAATGACATCTCCTCCTGAACCATTGGGCCGATTCCAATGAAACTTTACCAGAATGTTCCTTGGGTGACCCTCTTCTAAAGTTGCTCAAGAAATTTGGATTGACACCCAAATATGGGCGTGGCAGGGCGGTTTCTTATTTTGACCCCGAAACCTTTGAATGACATCTCCTCCTGAACCATTGCGCTGACTTCAATGAAACTTTACCAGAATGTTCCTTGGGTGAGCCTCTTCTAGAGTTGTTAAAGAAATTTGGATTGACCCCCAAATATGGGCGTGGCTTATTTTGACCCGGAAATCTTTGAATGACATCTCCTCCTGAACCATTGGGCTGATTTCAATGAAACTTTACCAGAATGTTCCTTGGGTGCCCCTCTTCTAAAATTGTTCAAGAAATTTGGATTGACCCTGAAATATGGGTGTGGCAGGGCGGGGCTTATTTTGACCCTGAAATCTTTGAATGACATCTTCTCCTGAACCATTGGGCAGAATCCAATGAAAACTTTACCAGAATGTTCCTTTGGTGACCCTCTTCTAAAGTTGCTCAAGAAATTTGGATTGACCCCCAAATATGGGCGTAGCAGGGCGGGGCTTATTTTGACCCTGAAATCTTTGAATGACATCTCCTCCTGAACCATTGGGCTGATTTCAATGAAACTTTACCAGAATTTTCCTTGGGTGAGCCTTTTCTAGGGTTGTTAAAAAAATTTGGATTGACCCCCAAATACGGGCGTGGCAAGACGGGGCTTATTTTGACCCCCAAACCTTTGATTGACATCTCCTCCTGAACCACAGGGCCAATTTGAATGAAATTTTACCAGAATGTTCCTTGGGTGCCCCTCTTTCAAAATTGTTCAAGAAATTTGGATTGACCCCGAAATATGGGTGTGGCAGGGCGGGGCTTATTTTGACCCCGAAATCTTTGAATGACATCTCCTCCTGAACCATTGGGCTGATTTCATTGAAACTTTACCAGAATGTTCCTTTGGTGACCCTCTTCTAAAGTTGCTCAAGAAATTTGGATTGACCCCCAAATATGGGCGTGGCAGGGCGGGGCTTTTTTTGACCCCGAAATTTTTTAATGACATCTCCTCCTGAACCATTAGGCCGATTTCAATGAAACTTTACCAGAATGTTCCTTGGGTGACCCTCTTCTAAAGTTGCTCAAGAAATTTGGATTGGATGAGATCCCCTAGATCAATAAAATTCAGGTGAGCGGTTTAGGGCCATTCTGGTCCTCTTGTTTCAAAGTGATATCTAAATAGTTTTATTCCTTGTAATTTTACATATCAGTTAAATAAGTTCATTCCTTCATTAGTCAGTTTCAACTTAGGAAAAGTCAGAATTCCTTTTGAATGATGTTCACTTTCATTACCTTCTATTTTCAATATCTCTCTTTCATATCTTAAGATTTTTAAGCCAGTGGAGCGATACAGGCCCTCTTGGGCCTCTTGTTTTGTTCATGTTAAAATTTTCATCTGGGATACTCAATTTTATACTAACTCATAATAAAAATGCACCACATGATATTCTTTGTATATTTATTTAATGTACCGGAACTTCAGACTTGAATATCAATTTGTAAGGATCTATAAAACAACCATATACTACATAATAATACATGTATGGTTGTAACCTCAGAAACGGCTGTAGGTTTCTAACCTTAGGTTCAAGAAAAAAGTTAGAAATCATTAGACTTATACTCGTATTTGCAATAAAGGTTCGGAAACCTTTGCCACCATTCAATTTAGGGTATCATTACTGCTTTCTCAGTACAATTTATTGGTAACCACTTTGTGGAACAGTTGCCATAGTTTGGACAATTGATTCGAGCATAAGCTTGTGCTCATCATTTTGTATGTGTTCAACTTAATATTAACGCCTCTGGTGGACCTAAACATGTCGCTTTAGGTTAAAATCATATAGAATACTAGTCACAAATGATGACTTACATTACTTTGAAAGTCACGAAAAATGAAACTAATATGAGTCTCAGAAAATACCCCACCGTACTTATGTTGAAATCACTTTAATGCTTTATACTTGAAACGAATGCAAATAACAATGTTATAACTTCATGCTTTTATAGAAACCGTACTTTTATTGACGCAAATTAATTTTTCTAAAGCGACTTTAATGAGCAAGCTGAAGAGTCCTTTTAAAACTAAGTGTTCATTTCGAAAACAATCATTTAGTATAATTATACAAACATGTTTTGTCAACAAGTTCCTAGCGTTGTCGCAATAGTTCGAATAAATTTGATTTATTACTGGAAGGAAAAAAACAGCGAGGCTGCCATCTTCAAAATAAGATGTTTTAATACTTTATATTTAAACACAGTTATCAAAAATCGGATTTATAGCAAATATGTTTTTGCTGTAGGAAAAACAGATCATCATATTCTCATGTGTATCATTAAAGTACATGTATTTATAATTTACACACTATCTTAATAGACTGCCATCTCGACTGCCAATCTGGATTTCACTGTAATATCATTTTTTTTTCTTGCTCAGGAGGATCAATAGCATAATATTTCACATGGGAAGGTGTTTGCGGTCATGTAAGATTTGAATCGATTAACTTATCTCAAGCAAATTGTGTAGATGTATCTCTAAATGATTACAAAAAAATATAATACACCTTTATTTAACTAGTAATCAAGCAGTTTTTTTTCCATTTGGCAGTCATCTTGACAACTATTCTTATTCTTATCTTCCTTCAATGTGTTCATTTCACCAGAAAACATCAAATTAGCATCTTGTCAAGTAAATTAAGTAAAAATTTAAATGAATTGTTAAATCACAGTCGCAAGTACACGTATGTTTTTATTGGTCTTGGCTGCCACCTTGACTTTTTTCAATCTATTCCGTGGTTGAAATTCACTATCATCCAGATTCCCGAAAGGCTTGGCTTTAGCTACTAGTAAAATTGTTTATCGTAAAATACTTAGTAAACCTTAGGCATGAAAAAAATCTTGAGTTACCTGGCTGCCATCTTCAAATGGAGGATTTTCAAAAGATGAGAGGTGTAACTAGTCAGATGTTTTGATATCATTAACAAGCTTACAAAAGTTTATTTAGAAAACTCTAAAACACATTTCTAATATTCTTATATTTCGCATGGATCGATAATTACCTTAAAGATATTCTATAATTTGATCTGGCTGCCATCTTGATTACCATACTCATATCTAATATCATGTTATGCTTTTATTTTGTTACGAAGACTCAGGTCAATATCTTAACAATAAAATGACCACTCAAATCGGTTTTATATTTCAAAGAGAGTGATCTACAGAGCTGTTGACTTGATTTTTGATAGTCCTGGCTGCCATCTCGATTTTTTTCAAAATGCTCAATGATGACAAGATGTCATCAACCAGATTTTTGTTGGGGAAGGCATTGGCTACAAGAATCAGTCAAGAAAAAAACTTCGAACCCTACTTCCAGGTTCAGCTAAAATATGCCATATTTCTGCCGGACTATCAATTAGTTAATCAATTAGTCAGTCAATCAGTTGCTTTCTTTTGCTTTGACCACATTCCTGCTTTTAAGTTTGTGTTTGTTCTTAGAAACCAAAATGTTGAAAAATCTTGTCAAAACTTTGATTTGCAATTACAAGAATTCAGGCCTGTGGAACGAATCAAGTCATTCATGGCTTTCTTGTTAGCTCTACTGATCAAATGTCAGAAGAGCTATTGTGATGCTGGTTTTCCTGGCCATCTGTCTGTCTGTCAATTAACTTTTGCTTGTTAACACTCCACTGGACGTTTGGCTATTCTTGTGGCCTGGTGTCTGTCATTAGTGTGTGGGTCTGTCGATCTCCTCCTGAACCATTGGATCAATTTCAATGAAACTTCACCAGAATCTTCCTTGGGTGATCTTTTTCAAAAATTGTTCGCAATATTTTGATTAGCCCATAAATTTTGGCGTGGCAGGGCTGGGCTCATTTTGAGCCGGAAATCTTTGAAGGACATATCCTAAACAACTGGTCCAATTTCAATGAACCTTAACCTGAATTCACCTTGGGTGATCCTTATAAAAAGTTGTTTGTGAAATTTTGATAGGCCCATAAAATATGGGCGTTGCTCATTTTGAGCCCAATATCTTCTGAACAAAGTGGCCAATTTCAATGAATTTTTACCAGAAAATCCTTGGGTTACCCTTTTCAAAAATTGTTTGCAAAATTTTGATTTTCCCCAATTATGGGCGTGGCAGGATGGGGCATTTTTATGCCCCCGTAACGAGAGATCGGGGGCATATTGTTTTACTCATGTCCGTCTGTCTGTCCATCTGTCTGTCCGTCCGTCTGTCTGTCCATCCGTCTGTCCGAAAACTTAACCCGAAAACTTAACCTTTGCCTTTTCTCCAAATGTATTTGACATACAAAGCTGTACACCAAAGTCAAGGTCATGTGACAAGGTCAAGGTCATGTGACAAGGTCAAGGTCATCTGTCAAGGTCAAACTTAAAAAAAAAATGCTGTCCGGGGGCATTTGTGTTTCACAAACACATCTTGTTCATTAATAAAATCTTTTAAAATCTTTTCCTCCCAAACAATTGGGCCAATGTCAATGACACTTGGCATGGATGTTCCTTATGTGACCCCATACTCAAGTTGTTCAAGAAATTTTGATTGTCCCCCAAATATGGGTGTGGCCATGTGGGGCATTTTTTCATGTCTACATTTTTAAAAATCTTCTTCTCCCAAACCATCGGGCTGATTTCAAAGAAACTTTGAATGAATGTTCTTTGGGTGACCCTTTTACTGAAATTGTTCAAGAAATTTTGATTTACCCCAAAATATGGGCATGGCAGGGCTGGGCATATTTCACTTTAAAACCTTTCAAAATCTTCTCCCAAACCATTGAGCCGATTTCAATGATTATTGGCATTGATTTTCCTTGTGGTGCCCTTTACTTAAATTGTAAAAGAAATTTTGATTGACTCCGTAATATGGCTGTGGCAGGGTGGGGTATTTTTAAGCTCCTATGGCTGAAGGCCAGCGAGCTATTGTCATGGCGTTGTGTCCATCGTTCATACATCAGTCTGTGCATCTGTGCGTAAACTTTTTCTGTAGACATATTCTCCACCCAAACCATTGGGCCAATTTTAACAAAACTTGGTATAAATTTTCCTTGGGTGACCCTCTTCTAAAATTGTTAAAGAAATTTTGATTGATCCCAAAATATGGGCGTAGCTTTTTTTCATTTGAAAATCTTTAAAAATCTTCTCCTCCAAAACCATTTTGCCGATTTCTCTGAAACTTTGCATGAATGTTCCTTGGGTGACCATTTACTGAAAACCTTAAAGAAATTTTGATTGATCCCCAAATATGGGCTTGGCAGGGCGTGGTATTTTTTCACTTCAAAATCTGTAAAAATCATCTCCTCAAAAACCATTGTGCCCATTTCAATAAAACTTGTCATGGATGTCCCTTTGGTGACCCTTTACTTAAATTAATCAAGAAATTTTCCTTGAACCCCAAATCTGTGTGTGGCAGGGCAAAAGTCTTGGGTAATTAAAGCCAGTGAAGCGATACAGGCCCTCTGGGGCCTCTTGTTCTTGTTTTATCTTGAAAAGCTCTTTCTAGACATAGGCTTTTCAAAGAGTCAGTAGATCGGTCTGGGGCCCTTATGGGCCTTTTGTGTTGTTTTTAAGTTTTCTATTTAGATACATCTGTAAATTGAGTTAGGAATATCAAACTTTTAAATAATCTGATGTAATCAGGGAGTTAATGTATCATAAACATGTTATGACATTATTTTGTGTTTCAGCATTCGGGTGTTACCACATCATCAAAATACTGGAGCTTTCTTCATAGCAGTTTTACAGAAAACTAAAGAGTTACCATGGATATCAGCAAGGTCTCATAGTAAGAACTTTATATCAAAAACAATAGCAGCTGAAAGATGAAAATCATGTATTTTTATGCACCTGCATCAAAAGATTGGGGGCATATTGGTTTACTGTCATCCATCTGTCTGCCCGTCAGTCTGCCTGTAAAATTTAACTCAAAAACTTAACTTTGCCAATTTCTTCAAGCCTATTCAAGATACTAGCTTCAAATTTGGCATGGTGATGAATCTCAATGGTACACATCTGCTGGTACTACAGTCAAGGTCATGTGGCAAGGTCAAGGTTAGCTGTCAAGGTCAAATAACTCAAAAACTTAACAAAAAAACTTGACATTGCCAATATCTTCAAGTCTATTCAAGTTACAAGGCTCATTTTTAGCATGATGACAGATCTCAATGAAACACAACTGCTGATGCTAAATTCAAGGTGATGTGACATGGTTAAGGTAATCTGTCCTCGTCATATTACTCAAAAACTTATCTAAACATTGCCAATTTCTTCAAGCATATTAAAGGTACAGACCTTATATTAGTATGTATCTGCTGATACTAACTTCAAGGTCACCTGGCAAGGTCAAGGTCATTTGTCAAGGACAAAAATTTGATAAAATTGCCATGGGGGGGGCATTCATGTTGCACAAACACATCTTGTTGTATTGATTATTCTATGTCCATTGAATTATCTTTTAAAAAAATACATGTGATACACAAGCTTTGTTGTCGCTTATGATGTGTATACAGATAATTGTCAAGCCTGCTTGTGTTGAGCTTGGCATAAATGTCAATCTAAACGCCTGTTTACACATTCACGATTTATGGCTACGGTGCCACTATGATGGGAAACAATTTGTAAAATCGTCATGTACCTTGGTGATTCGTAGTAGAACCGTGGTGAATTGTGGTGACTCTTGGTGAATCGTGATGATTCGGGAAACTCAAAGATAGCCCTATGGAAGTTTTAAACTGTTTTAAACATTTGTGGCGAATCGTGGTGGTTATTAGGCGTGGCCTTATTGGTATGCTTATTCATACTGACACGGTAGCTATATTTGCGGCTATTCGTGAGAGATCGTAGCCAGTTGTGGAATCTTTGACATTATGAATTCTCATGATTCATCACAAATTGTGTACGGTTGTCCTATGAATCATCCATGGTTTCCCTACGGAGCTCCACAATTACCCACGACCAAGGCTGCTAGGAACTGTACAAGCACTGTGAGCATTTATTATGCCACAGTGGTCAATCTTCATTGACCGTAGTGTTGCCATCATGAATCGTCATTGATTGGTAGTGATACATTACAGACACCATGCTAATATCGTGGCCATTCTTACTGGAATCGTAGTGACACTGAATATTTCTACTTTATATGGATGGCTCAGCGTGAAACAGTTGTAACTGCCTATATGTTTATAGGCAGTTACAACTGTTTCACGCTGAGCCATCAAATTATATACCCCATTTTTTACCATGAGAAGTCTGGGTGAATCGTAGAGTAAATCATGAATGTGTAAATGGGTCTTCAGACAGTTTACTAGTATTTGGGTTCATGTGTTAAGTTGTCCTTTTGAATTTGGTCAGAGAATAGCTGCTACAATTATGGATGGTTTTCAATAAAACTTAGCCGCATTTTTCTTAATCATGAGTTAGACAAGGTCAAAGTCACAGCCAAAGGTCAAATGTTTAATTAAGCTTGTCAGGAGCATAGCTCCTTTAATAAGTGATGGATATCAAAATTATTTTATGATTCACTGAAAGAAGTCCAGTGGGGCTATTGTAATGGCCTGGTGTCTATAGTGAGTGTGTCTATGCCTTTGTTAAATTTTCCTTAAAATATTTTCTTCTCTACTGTCCAGTATTCATCAATATTTCACAGGAATGATGATGAGGACATGTTCTTTCAGATTCTCCTTCTAATCCTGATCAGGCTATTATCTTGGGTGCTATAGCCTTTCCAAAAAAAAAAAGACCCAAATAGAAAAAAATCTTCTTTTGATAAATTCAACCATTTGATAGGAATGCTGCTTTGGACATGGTCTTTCAGATTCCTTCTTTTGATCCTGATCAGGCTGATACTCTAGGCACTATGGGCTTTTGAGTCACCAAAAAAGGACCCCATATAGAAAATCTTTTAATTAGTCCCCTACCGGTGTTTACACCGGAGGGGACTATAGGTTTGCCCTCCGTCTGTCCGTCCGTCTGTCCGTCCGTCCGTCCGTCTGTCCGCTCAAATCTCGATCCCGCATAACTTAATAACTAAGCAAGCGTTTTTGATGAAAGTTGGTATATGACTAGATGGCAATGTGTAGATTATGCACATCATTTTATTTTTGTTTTTCGACTTAAATTGAGGTTGCTATGGTTACAGAAATAGTGAAAATATGGCCAAAAATGGGATCCTGCGATAAGATAATAACTAAGCAAGCTAGTTTGATGAGACTTGGTATACGACTATATGGCAATGTGTAGATTATGCACATCATTTTATTTTTGTTTTTAGACTAAAACTGTTGTTGCTATGGTTACGGAAATAGTGAAAATATTGCAAAAAATATTGGATCCTGCGATAAGTTAATAAGTAAGCAAGCTAATTTGATGAGACTTGGTATATGACTAGATGGCAATGTGTAGATTATGCACATCATTTTATCTTTGTTCTTTGACTTAAAGTGTGGTTGCTATGGTAACGGAAATAGTGAAAATATGGCAAAAAATGGATCCTGCAATAACTTAATAACTAAGCAAGCTAACTTGATGAAACCTGTTTTAAAATGTAAAAAAATTTATAAGCCATGTTAGTCAGGGTGGTGATGCAGCAGTATTAATCACCTCCAGTGAAAGTTCTCATTTCTTACCAACAAGACTGAAGAAAAACATTTTGGATCAGACAAGGTAACTGTTATTGATACTATTTCTTGCATCTGTCTATTGCTTGCATGAATTGTATAGTGGGCACAGCAGAGACAACAACTCATGTAAGTCTTGTTTAACCCTTTCCAAAACAAGACCTGGTTTTGACGTCCCTGATAGAATTGGCTTGGGAAAACATTGAGACAAACAAAGCCGGTAGGGGACTTTTGCCATGTCCGACATGGCTCTTGTTCTTCTATGAAACTACCATTCAGAATTTAACCAAATATCACAAGGATGATGCTTGGGGCACGTTTTTTCAGATTCCTTCTTTTAATCCTGATTCGGCTGATAACTTAACTACCAAGGGCTTGCTAGTCACAGAAATAGGTCCCCTGACAGAACTGGTCAGAATTCAACCAAACTTCACTGAAATGATGCATGGGACATGCTCTTTTAGCTTTCTTCTTTTAATCCTGATCAGGCTTATAACTTAGGTGCTTTTGGCTGTCAAGTCTCAAAAAAGGGCCCTATATGGGGAAATATTAAAAAAATCTTCTTCTCTGAAACACCTGGTAGAAATTCAAGCAAATTTCAAAGGAATGAAGCTTGGGACATGCTCTTTCAGATTCCTTCTTTTATTCTTGATTAGGCTGATAACTCTGGTGCTATGGGCTGTGGAGTCACCAAAAAAAGGTCAAATATGGAGGAAACATAAAAAATCTCCTACTCTTGAACAACTTGTCAAAATTCAACCAAATTTCACAGGAATGATGCTTGGGGCATGTTCTTTAAGTTTCCTTTTTAGCTCCACTGGCCAAAGGCCAGCAAGCTTTTGAAATGGCGTAGTGTCCATTGTGCATGCATCAGCCCTTCTGTCCTTCTGTGTGTGAACTTTTTCTTAAAACATCTTCTCCTCCGAAACCAATGGGAGGATTTAAACAAAACATGCCTATTGGTAGGAATGATCCTTGGGTGGTCCTCTTTTAAATTTGGGAAAAAAATTTAATTGACCCCCAAATATGGGCATGGTAGGGCGTGGCATTTTTTCACTTGAAAATCTTCTCCCAAACCATTGTCCCGATTTCAATGATACTTTGCATAGATGTTCCTTGGGTGCCCCATTTTCTTAAATTGTTAATAAAAAAAATATAAGCCCCCAAATATGGGCGTAGCAGGCTTATTTTCGCTATAAAATCTTTAAAAATTTTCTCCTCCAAAAGCATTGGGCTGATTTTAATGCAACTTGGCATGGATGCTCCTTATGTGACCCTTAATTAAATTGTTAAAGAAATTTTGTTTGACCCCGAAATATGGGTGTGGCAGGGCGCGGCATTTTTATGCCCCCGTATCGAGAGATCAGGCATATTGTTTTACTCATGTCTGTCTGTCTGTCCGTCCGAAAACTTAACCTGAAAACTTAACCTTGCCAATATCTTCAAGCCTATTCAAGATACAAAGCTAATATTTGGCATGATGATAGATCTCAATAATCCGCATCCGCTGGTACCAAAATCAAGGTCATATGACAAGGTCAAGGTCATCTGTCAAGGTCAAACTTTGAAGAAAAAAAAGCTGTTACGGGGGCATTCGTGTTTCACAAACACATCTTGTTTCACTTGAAAATCTTTCAAAATCTTTCCCTCCTAAACCAATGGGCCAATTTCAATGAAACTTTGCATAGATGTTCCTTGGATGACCCCTTACTTACTTTGTTAAAGAAATTTTGATAACCTCCAAATATGGGCATGGCACGATGAGGCTCTTATGCAGGTTAATGGTATTTGAGTAGTCTGGTGCAATGTGGGCCAGACCCAGTAAATCATTATTAAATAGTTCTAAAGAGATTTCAAAGTGTTGCTTTCCGTCAAAGTAGGCTTTGTTTAATGAAAGGCTAGAGATGTTAAAGCCAGTGGAGCGATACAGGCCCTCTTGGGCCTCTTGTTTATTCAGCTCAGGCTGATACCCTGGGTGTTTCAGGCTGTCAAGTTGCTTATGATAATAATATAATGATAATCAGATTGACTTAATTTTAAGAGGCTACACTGTTAGGTGAACCCAGGCTTCCCTGCGGGCCTCTGTGAAATCTTGTATGTATACAAAGCAAACATACAAACAAATATTATCTTATATACAAAACACAGAACAGTTTCAGTGCATTTAAATTTAGTTTGAAGTATACCACTCTAAATCTTAGCTAGACAACAAAGATTTCAATCTTTAAAAATAAAAGAGAAAAGATTTGATTTCAGAAACAAGCAATTCCTTCTTTCAATTCATTTACAAGTATCAAATCTAATATACCAGTAATTACTTAGTTATTTTATATTTACCAGTTGAACACAACCATTTTAGGTATGGTATTCAAATTTAAATCTATTAGAAGTTTCACTGTTTCTTTTATAAATTTTGTAAAGTGACCCTATATAGTAAAATTATTTAAAAATCCTCTTTTCTAAAACTACTAGTCAGAATTCAAACAATCTTCACAGGAATAATGCTAGGATTTGTTCAGTCAAATACTTTCAATATAATCTGATAACTTTGGTTCTAAGGACTGTCAAGTCACCAAAATAGACCCCTTATGGTGGAATATAAAAGTCTTCTTCTCTGAAATAGATTTTTTGATGATTTTTAGCAGATAGGTTTTTAGCTCCACTTGCCAACGGCCACTGGGGCTATTGTCATGGCACTGTGTCTATTGTGTGTCCAACCATCAGTACGTGCATCTGTGTGTCCAGTCGTAAATTTTTCAATTAAAATCTTTTCAGCAACAACTGGATGAATTTCGAGCAAACTTCACAGGAATGATCCTTGGCTGACCCTCTTTTAAAGTTGTTCAAGAAATTTTGATCTATTGAAAAACATGGATTTAATGGGCATGGCTAATTTCCAAATATGGTAAAAAGTGGCTTGTCTCAGAACTTAATGGATACCAATTAAATTATACATGAATGATTCTTGGATGACCTTTTATCAGTCTGCAAAAAAATATTGTGATTAGATGGAAAATATACATTTTATGGGCGGAGGTATATAGTAGAAACTTTGAAAATTATTTTCTCAGAATCTAAGTGATGGATATCAACCAAATTTCACTGGATTGATCCTTGAGTGATCCTTTATCAGTCAACCAAAATTATTGTGATCAGATGAAAAATATGTATTTTATGGGGAGAGGTCATTTCTCTATATGTTATAAAATGGAAACTTTGAAAATCATTTTCTCAGAATGTTATTGATAGATATCAACCAAATTTCACTGGAATTCTCCTTTGGTGACCCATTATTAGGCTGCACAAAATTATTGTGATAGGATTAAAAATATCTATTTAACAGGCAGAGGCCAATTTTCTAAATATAATTCATCAATTATGAATTTTTCTTTGCAGAAATATTTCAGTATTGGACACTTAAAAGCACTTATATACTTTTTTGAATTATTTTACCATGATGTTGACCAAATTGCAGTTTTCTTAAACATCCTTTTCACTGTTTTCACAGCCACATATATTGATTATTAAAGACTCATAAGATCACAAGAGCAATTTTCAGCTTAATAATAACCTCGCATCTTCATTTGACAATAGTGTGATTTTCTACCTATCTAGGCTCAGGTGAGCAATTAAGAACCATCAAGGTCCTCTTGTTTGATATGCCCTTGAGTTTGACAAAATTGCATATTTCGAATTTATTATTACTCCAATGTCCATCACGGCTTTTATGCTCCCCGAAGGGAGAGCATATAGCCTTCTGTCCATCCGTAATTCCGTCCGTCCATAACCCTGGGGCCAAATCAAATGAATTTTACCATGTGAACTTCCTATGATATAGTGTTGATGCATCTGTGACGGTTTTTGGATTTGAGGCCTTGTCACGGGAAAAGGGGACTTAGGGTAAAATACAGTATTTCTCAAATTTATCCTAGTCTTATGGTCAGAATTTAATGAAATTTCATATTTGAGTAGCAAATCAGATGCCTTTTACTAAAGACAATTTGAAATTTATGTAAAAAAAAATATATCATGGAAAAAGGAGGCTTAACCTTAGCTTTTAAAATACAGTTATCCTTTCATTTCTCCTAGTCTTATGTTCAGAATTTGGTGAAATTTCTCATTTGAGTAGCAAATCAGATGCCCTTTACCATAAACTACTTTAAATTTGTGTCTAAAAATATGTCATGCAAAAAGGGGGTTTAATGTTTGTTACCTTTGTTAGCTGTATAAGATAACACCATATTTGAGCCTTTTCAATCTGACCACGGAGCATATCTCCTAAAGTATAATAGCTATCAACCTGAGGTTTCATTGAGGAGAAGTGCAGTGCTTAAAAACTACAACTCTTGCTTGCATAATTTTGGAGTTATTGCCCTTTGTTATTTTTAATACTTAGATTTTATAGGAGGTAAATCTCTTACAGTACAAAAGAATCCTTAATCTATTAGGCTTCAGTTTACTATCAAGCTTTTGTTGCAGGGGATGGCCATGTCCAACATGGCTCTTGTTTTTGAGACAATGCCTTATATGGGGAGCATAATCTGTCTCTGACGGCACTTATTATCACTTCAATATCCATCAATTAGTTAATTAATTAGTGGGTTAGTCAATCATTTGCTTTCTTTCGCTTTGATTACATTACTGATTTTAAAGTTGTGTTTGCAAATTACAAGAAATTCAAGCCTGTGGAGCGACTCAAGCCATTCATTGCTTTCTAGTTTCTGATGGAGCCAAGATTTTTAGGTTATTTGCTTTATGTTGATGTGTCATGGGAAAAGGTGCTCTCCTGGAAGAAATTTTATTGTTAACATTTCTCATACAATTTATATTACAATTATATTCATCATGTGACCTTGCAGAAATTGTAAATGTTTTGCAATCTTAATCTGTGTCAAAGCCATCAGTCAATGTAATTTTTCAAATATATAGTAAATTAAAACATCTTATTTTTGTGCTGATCATTGTATCAAACTACTGTTTCTGTAAAATTGCAGTAGGGGCATTGATGTTTAACAAACAAATTATGTCGTCATTGAGTTTAATGTTTAAATTTACAGAGGCAGCACCCATCATCAACCCGAAATTAAAGCTTGATCCATCAGAAAAGAAGGAAGGAGAACATTTTTCTTTTGGTGTACGCAGTAGTTCTGGTCTGTATTTGTATGGAAAGTGTAATACATGTAATGTGTTACTTCAAGGGAGAGGAGACCACACATCACACAAAAACGGGAAAAAACACAAGATGAATCTCGCGGAATATGAAGGTAAAGTCTGCTTGACTGCTATACGGACCAACATTTTCTGTAAAATTTGAAAATAACCGATAGATTTCACATTTTATGTTTAGGGGGTATATTGGAGTCAGCTCATTGGTAGGTCCAATTTTCATGTTTCATATGATGAATTTTTGGGACAAGACCTTTCTGTTGATACCAAGCCCATGGTAATATGTCATGGTCAAGGTCATTTTTCAAGGTCAAATTTGTGAACAAAAAACACTTGAACATTGTCCATATCTATCCATATTGGCAAGTCATACAGCCTTGATATTTCACATGTGCATTGCTTGTGACAAGACGGTTTTGGTGACTACTAAAGTCAAGGTCACATTTAGCTCACCTGAGCACGGATGCTCAGGGTAAGCTATTGTGATCGTACAATATCTGGGGTCTGTCGTAAGTTGTCAGTCGTCCGTCGTACACAATTTCTTTAAACATCTTCTCCTCCTAAACCAGTGGGCCAATCTTGATGAAACTTGGCAGGGATGTACCTTGGGTCAAAGCTCTACCAAAGTTGTTCAAATGAAATCCACCCTTAACTTTTCCTACCCTTAACAAAAAGGGTGAAAATAGGAAAATCTTCAATAATCTTCTTCTCTGAAACCAGAAGGCAGACAGCTTTCATATTTGGTATGTAGTAAGATCTAGTGGACCTCTACCAAGTTTGTTCATATCAAGACCCTCAGGTCATATTTGGGCTCCACCCTGGCGCAAGACTTTTCACATAGAATCAATGATAAAAAAAGTCTTTAAAAATCTTCTTCTCTGAAACCAGAAGGCAGACAGATTTCATATTAGGTATGCAGCAGCATCTAGTTGGCCTCTATCAAGTTTGTTCATATCAAGACCCTTGAGTCATATTTGGGCTTTGCCCAGGCACATCCCTTAGCTCTTCTGAGCATGAAGGGTAAAAAAAGGAAAAGACCTTTTGCTAAATACTAAAGTTCTTGAATACTAATTCCGTCGTTCTGTCATTCTGTTACTAAACTTTTCCGGAGCATATCTCCTAAAGTATAAAAGCTATCAATTTGAAACATTATAGGTGTATAGATCTTATGTTGTAGGATCCTGGGTTTTACATAGAAAAAAAAAGCATAAAAATCTTTAAAAATCTTCAACTTCCAAAGAAGGGTAAAATCTGATTTATTTGGCATTACACATTTGCCTAAGACTCTTTAACAAAAAATACAAATAATTGCACTTACTTTATCATTAGCTTACCTGAGCACGAAGTGCTCATGTGAGCTATTGTGATCACCTTTCGTCCATCCGTCGGTCGTCGTCCGTCAACAATTTCTTTAAACGACATCTTCTCCTAAACTACTAGGCCAATTAACACCAATTTTTACAGAAATGTTGCTTAGGTGGTCCCCTTCAAAAATGGCTAAAAGAATTGAAATCCATGAAAAAACCTGGTTGCTATGGCAATGTGTTTTATGAAAATCTTAAAAATTCTTCTTCTTCTCAACCAGAAGTCCTACAGACTTAAAATTTGGCATGGATGGTCAGTTCATAGACCTGAATTAAAATAGCTAAAATCATATCTGTTGGGCCACCAGGTGCGGAGCACAAGGGGGGAGGGGGTAGTACTTTGGGTAAATTTTGTAATCTTTAACCTTCTTCTTTTTCGGAACCAGGAGCCCTACAGACTTGAAAATTGGCATGGATGATCAGCTTATAAACCTTAAATAAAATAGCTAAAATCATGACTTTTTAGCCACCAGGTGCAGAACATCTGGGGGGGGGGGAGTGCTTTGTTGAAAATATTGAAATCTTTAACTGTCTTCTTCTGATGAACCAGAATCCCTACAGCCTATATATTTGACATGAATGATCAGCTCATAGACCCTATCTGAAATAGCTTAAATCATGAATGTTTGGCCACCAGGTGCGGAGCACCAGGGAGAGGGAGGGTTGCTTTTCAGAGCAATTCTTAAATCTTTAACCTTCTTCTGATGATAAACCATGTGCCATACAGACTTGAAAAATGCTAAGGATGATCAGCATATGGACCATAATTAGAATAGCTAAAATCATAACTGTTGGGCCACCAGGTGCGGAGCCACTGGGGGGAAGGGGTAGTACTTTGTTAAAAAAAATTTAATCCATAACCTTCTTCTGATGATGAACCAGAATCCCTAAAACCTTTATATTTGACACAGATGATCAGCTCATAGACCCTATTTTACATAGCTATAACCATGAATGTTTGGCTCTAAATTTGGCATGAGTCATCATCTCATATACATTAATCAAAATAGATATAGTCATGATTGTTTTGTGACCAGGGGCAGAGACCCAAGGGGAGAGGGTAGTGCTTTGTGGTAAATTTAACAATTGTTAAAAATTCTACTGAACCAGAATTCCTACAGTTTTTTCATTTGATATAGAATTATCAGCTCATAGAACTTAATTTAAACAGCTATTATTACTGTTGGGCCACCAGGTGGGGAGCAACAGGGAGGAGAGGGTAGTACTTCAGGTCAATTTTAACATATGAACTTTTTTTTTAAGCTCACCTGAGCACAAAGTGCTCATGTAAGGTACTGTGATCACCCTTTGTCCAGCTTCCATCCTGTGTGTATGTAAAGGAAAATATTCCTATCAAAACACATTTGTCTTTCACCTCTAAGCAACTGGAGTTTACAATACTATGCCTGGATTTTACTTC
Organism: Fragum whitleyi; assembly: GCA_948146395.1. NCBI lineage: Eukaryota > Metazoa > Mollusca > Bivalvia > Cardiida > Cardiidae > Fragum > Fragum whitleyi. The sequence continues at coordinate 51,506,905 of OX411552.1, read as the reverse complement.
CAACCAAATACAGCTTGTTGTTCTGTATAAAGCACCACATATGCCTTCTTCAAGTTTTTTAGAAGTGTTAAAAGAAGAACTTGTTTCTTATGTAGACATAACAAAACCTTTATTTATCATGGGAGATTTCAATCTTGATATCAAAGATAAGCATAAAAATGTTGTACTAAAGTTATCCAAGATATTCTCTTGTTAAACAATCATGCAAAAACCAACGACTGATAACAACTCCATTTTGGATCTTGTATTTTCGAACAGAAATAGTAAAACTGAGACTGTGTAATCTTACTGGTCTGACCATAAAATTATTTTCCTTTACACAAATTTGTTACAGTTCAATAACTTTATCATCTGAATCAAAAGTAATGCAAATTACCCTTAGGTGCTTTGAATCAGGTGAGCGGACTAGGACCAAAGGTCCTCTTGTTAGCCTTATGTTTTGGAATCCCTGGTTCAACATGGAAAAATAGAATAAAATCATTATAAATGTTCTACTTTCAAATCATTTAGCTTAAAACTCTGATAATTGTCATGACCTATAATCCTAGTACTAATTAGCAAGGATTGATGAAATTAGTGTGCCAACTTGAAAAAAGCCCTGTGTTGTGGGGTCCCTAATTTATCATTGTAGTAAAGAGTGAAGTGCCAATAATCTTCTCCTAAACAACAAGGCAAACATCCTTAAAATTTGGCCTTGAGAATTGTCATATGGCCCAGAACAAAACATTTCAAATAGCTTTCAGACCAAAATTAAGCCTTTGTTGTTGGCATTCTTTTGTATAGACAGATATCAAAAGAAATTCTCAATATCTTATCTTCTATTACATTTAGGCCTGATCTTTTTCATATTTTTTCAGCTCCACTGGCCAAAGGCTAATGTCATGGTGCTGTGTCTGTCCGGGGCTTGTTTGTGTGTCCATGTGTAAGTGTGTGTGTGTGTCTGATCGTAAACTTTTTCTTTAAAAGTCTTCTCAGGAACTAAAGGATGAATTTTAATCAAACTTCACAGGAATGATCATTGGGTGACCCTCTTTCAAAGTTGTTCAAAGATTCTTGATCAAATGAAAAATAAGGTATTAATGGTCATAGCTAATTTTCTATTACGGTAATATGTATATATATCTAATTGATTGGTATCAACCAAATTTCACTGGAGTTATCCTTGATTGACCCTTTATTAGTCTACAAAAAAATATAGCGGTTGGTTGAAAAATATGTCTTTTAAGGGCCGAGGTAATATCTCTACATGTTATATAGAGGAAACTTTGCAAATCATTTTCTCTTTATGTATTCAATGGATATCAATGGAGTGTCACTTTAGTGACCCTTTTTCAGTCTACAAAAAAAATTTGTGATTGTTTGAAAAATATTTTTTTAAGGGCAGAGGTTATTTCTCTATATGTTTAAAAGTGTCACCCTTGAAAATTATTTTCCTAGAATCTAACTGATTGATATCAAGCAAATTTCACTGGAATGATCCTTGAGTGACCTTTATCAGTCTACCAAAAAAAATTTGTGATTGGATGAAAGAATGTCTTTAATGGATGGTGGTCGTTTTCTATAGGTTATAATGATAAAAAATCATTTTGTCAGAACCTAACGCAGGGATATCAACCAAATTTCACTGGAATGATCCTTGGGTGACCCATTATCAGACTGCTTAAACCTTTTCTTTAAAAATCTTCTACTCAGAAACTACTGGATGAATTTCAACCAAACTCCACAGGAATGATCTTTGGGTGACCCTCTTTCAAAGTTTTTCAAAGATTTTTTATCAAATTTTCCTAGAACCTAACTGATTGATATCGAGCAAATTTCACTGGAATGATCCTTGAGTGACCTTTTATCAGTCTACAAAAATGTTTGTGATTGGATGAAAGAATATGTCTCTTGGATGGAGGTCGTTTTTCTATAGGTCTATGTGTTACATAATGAAACTTTGAAAAGTATTATCTCTGATATCAACCAACTAGAATGAGTCTTTAAAGATCATTTATCAGTCTAAAAAGAGTATTGTGATCAGCTGAAAAATATGTCTTTTATTTGTGGAGTTCATTTGTCTGTATGTTACATAGTGAAAATTATTTTCTGAGAATCTAATTGATGAATATAAACAAAATTTCACTTAAGCAATCCTTGGGTGACCCTTTATCAGTCTTCAAAAAATTATCGTGATCCCATGAATAATATGTTTTTATGAGCGGATGTCATTTCTTATTATGTTATATAGTTGAAACTTTGAAAATCTTTTTCTCAAAAACATGCCTATGTATATCAACCAAATATCACTTAAGTGATCCCTTGGTAAATCTTATCAGACTTCTTAAATATAGTGTGATCAGGTGAGCAACATACCTTTGATTGGCCGAGGTCATTTTTCTTTATCTTATATAGTGGAAAGTTTGAAATCATTTTGTCATAAATTAATTGATGTATATCAACCTCAGTTTCATTGGAATGACATGCCAAGGTTAATTTTATACCTGTTATTCATCAGTCATGAATTTTTCGTAGCAGAAATATTTCAGCATGTGACACTTAAAAAGACTTATTTACTTGAAATAAATATTTATTCATTCATTCTTTTAAATTCTCGTTGAATCATATCAGTAGATTCAGGCCTGTGGAGCAAATAAGCTGCTTAGGCAGCTCTAGTTCTTTATGTTTTCATTAATTTGATCTTTTCTTTGTAGAAATATTTCAGCATGTGACACTTGAAAACACTTATTTACTTGAAATAAACATTCATTCATCCATTCACTTTTAAATTCTCATCTAATAGTATCAGTAGATTCAGGGAAGTGGAGCAAATCATCCACTCTAGCAGTTCTAGTTTCAGCATTAATTAATTTTTATTTCTGCTAAATTGATTGAAAAATGATTGAAATTGCTATCCTAAAATTGAATTAAGCCCTATGCTATAGGGCTACATTTAAGATAGAGGTTCAAAATCTTTAGACATAATTTTCAAAATTGTTTCTCATTGATCTTGCAAAACAATTTACAGTTCAATTCATTCTTATACTTGAAGTTTAAGCTCTGTGTTGTTTGATCCTTCAATTGAAAGAGACTTTAAAATTAGAACTCAAATTCTCAGGTGAGCAATAAAGAACTGTTATGATCCTCTTGTCAGCTCACCTGAGCACGAAGTGCTCAAGGTGAGCTATTGTGATTGTAGAATGTCCGTCGTCAGTCGTGCGACGTGCGTCGTGCGTTGTCCGTTGTCCACAATTTCTTTAAACATCTTCTCCTCCTAAACCAGTGGGCCAATCTTGATGAAACTTGGCAGGGATGTTCCTTGGGTCAAGCTCTACCAAAGTTGTTCAAATAAATGAAATCCACCCTTAACTTTCCCTTTACCCTTAACAAAAAGGGTGAAAATATGAAAATATTTAAAAATCTTCTTCTCTGAAACCAGAGGGCAGACAGCTTTCATATTTGGTATGTAGCATCATCGAGTGAACCTCTACCAAGTTTGTTCATATCAAGACCCTGGGGTCATATTTGGGCTTTGCCCGGGCCCAACCCTTTTTACATAGAATCAAAGAGCGAAAATCTTTAAAAATCTTCTTCTCTGAAACCAGATGGCAGACAGCTTTCATATTTGGTATCTATCATCACCTAGTGGGCCTCTACCAAGTTTGTTCATATCAAGACCCTAGGGTCATATTTGGGCTTTGCACGGGTTCATCCCTTTATCTCTTATGAGCACAAAGGGTAAAAAAATGAAAATCTTCAAAAATCTTCTTCTATGAAACCAGAAGGCAGACAGCTTTCATATTTGGTATGTAGCATCATCTAGTAGACCTCTACCAAGTTTGTTCATGTCAAGACCCTAGGATCATATTTGGGCTCCACCCGGGCGCAACCCTTTTTACATAGAATCAAAGAGCGAAAATCTTTTAAAATCTTCTTTAATCGAAACCAGAGGGCACACTGCTTTCATTTTTGGTATGTAGTATCGAGTGGGCCCCTACCAAGTTTGTTCATATCAAGACCCTTGGGTTATATTTTGGCTCCACCCGGGCACATCCCTTTCAGCTCATCTGAGCACGAAGGGTGAAAATAGGAAACCTTCAAAAATCTTCTTTTTTGAAACCAGTAGGCAGACAGCTTTCATATTTAGTATGTAGCATCATCTTATGGACCTTTTCCAAGTTTGTTCATATCAAGACCCTGGGTTCACATTTGGGGTCCACCTGGGTGCATCCCTTTTTACATAGAATCAAAGAGCAGAAAGGCATATCTGTCTTGCTCTTTGCTGAAAACGTTCCATGGTAGTGATCTTAGACAATTATCTTCTTTTTGACATCTGCCTATCTAATTAATGTGATGTCCCAGGGGTCAAAGAGACTCAGGTGAGCGATCTAGGACCATCTTGGTCCTCTTGTTTTTAAATAAGTCATGAAATTTTGATGGGCCTATAAATGTGGGTGTGACAGGGTGGGGCCAATTTTTGCTTTAAAATCTCAAAAAATCTTCTCCCAATCAATTGGACTAATTTCAATGAATCTTGGTATGCATGTTCCAAGAATGACCATCTACTTAAAATTTTCCCGGAAATGTGTTTAGAATCATCCACTAATTGCAATTACCTTAATGTTTGTAATAAGATGGGTAATGTGTATGTAGGTTATGGTGAATGAGTTTTTTGGTGCAATGTGGGCCAGACCCAGTGAATCATTATAAAATAGTTCTGAAGAGAGTTCAAAGTGTTGTTTTCAGTAAAAGTAAGTCTTGTTTAACCCTTTGCTGTTTAATCCCTGCTTTTTACGTGCCTGTGATTTTATAATTGAGAAAACATTGTGAAAAAAGAAGAAATTGCTTCTGACAAGCAATTTCTCCTTTTCCACACTATTTTCTACCCTACTGAATGGTTATTTTTCAAATTAATTCCACTTTTGATTTTCTACTGCAAAACCTTTGAATTTGGACAGGTCCAAATTTTGTTAAACAGGAAAGGGTTAATGAAAGTCTAGAGATTTTCAAGCCAGTGGAGCAATACAGGTCCTCTTAGCCCTCTTGTTTTCACTTTCCAGGCAGTACTTTTGTTATCAGGGGTGTAGAAATTACAATTTTCTACTGGTCCAGGATCAAAACAAACTTGTCTGCAAAATAAGATAGATGGATATGGAGAAGACGTTGTCTTTGATGAAGAAAATGCTGGAGCCCGGCATTTTCTGAGCCCAGCATTTTCTTCATTAAAAACAAAGTTTTTTACCCTAAGATACAAAAATAAAGCTTATTAATCTATTGAATCTTTTTAGTTTTATTCCCGATTTGCTTTGGTATTTACTTTTCCTCAGACAGGGGACTTTGAAAAATGTACTTGTGCCCAGGTAGAAAAGCCCATGTCGGACAAGTCGGGCATGGGAATTTCACACCCCCGGTTATAGCATTGCTTGTTCTTGACCATTATCACATAAATATTGTAAATATTCTTATCCCATTCCCACATAATTCCACATTTTGATGCCCCCTGTAGAAAAGTAAGCTTCAGAATATATTGTGGAAAAAATGAAGAAATTGCTTTATTGGCCACGATATTTCTTTTCAAAACATTTTTTTTTAAATTCATCCACTGAAAAAAAACACCTATAACTCATAACCAGTCTTAAATGTTGATGTCTAGTAACGGGTGAAACTGTTCACTTATGATACAACCTATTCTCTTTCAGCTAAAAAGTTACAAAATAAGACAGAAGATATTTTAGGGATTGTTTCCAGTAATACAGAGAGTGATAGAATAGCTGAGGTCAATGTGGAAATAAAAGAAAGTTCAAACAATGTCAATGCTGGGGAAGATAATGAAGGGTAAGGGTTCATCAATTCATCAATTTTGTACAGTAAATCCTCCTTTACCTTATAAAATTTTGTACTGATTTAAAATGATAGAGCTTGCAAACAACATAGTGAAGAAGGTGCATATGTTAATTAGCAATTCAATAGGTAGACAATATTGTGGGAAAAGGAGTAGTTACCTATTATCTTCTATTTTCGACAGTATTTTCTCAAAAGCTATAAGACCACATTGCCCTTAAATCTGGAAATTATACAGGTTTTAAATGTCTTCTTACAAAATAATGTTTATAAAAAGATTTGATAGTACTGACAGGATCTTCTAACGTACCTGGACCGCCATCTGTTAGCTGTCCATATGGACATTTTGTTTTGCTGTCTAACTCAGTTTGGAAAAAAATGCTTTGGTGGTATTTGAAATGCCTTAAAATTTAATATGTATATTCCTTCTTATAAGAATTTTTAATAGTGCCAGGGTCAAAGTCATTTAACAAGGTATGGTTAAAAATCAATAACTAATATAGAAATACATGCTGTTGGTAGGGGCTTTCTATTTCCATAAAATTTATCAATTGTTAAATCTTTGATCTTTGAATCAGTCTTATAATAAAAGAAGAGCCTCCTCCCATCAATGAGTTCTCTTTTAGCTCACCTGAGCACCAAGTGTTCAAGGTGAGCTATTGTGGTCGTGCTATGTCCATCGTGCTTTGTTGAAAGTTTCTTTAAACGTCTTCTCCTCCTAAACCAGTGGGCCAATCTTGATTAAACTTGGCAGTGATGACCCTTGGGTCTTATAATAAAAGAAGAGCCTCCTCCCATCAATGAGTTCTCTTTTAGCTCACCTGAGCACCAAGTGTTCAAGGTGAGCTATTGTGGTCGTGCTATGTCCATCATGCTTTGTTGAAAGTTTCTTTAAACGTCTTCTCCTCCTAAACCAGTTGGCCAATCTTGATTAAACTTGGCAGTGATGACCCTTGGGTCAAGCACTACCAAAGATGTTCAAATGAATGAAATCAACCCTTAATTCTCCCTTTACCCTTAGCTTTTTGCTAAGGAAATAGGAAAATTTTTGTGTGAAAATAGGAAATTCTTCAAAAATCTTCATTTCTTAAACTAGATGGCATCCAGCTTTCATATTTGGCATTTAGCATCATCTAGTGGGCCTCTACCAGGATTTTTCATATCAAGACCCTGGGATGATATTTTGGCTCCATCAGGGCACAACCCTTTTAACATAGAATCAAAGTGCCGAAATTTAAAAAAACAAACCTTTTTCTTTGAAACCAGAAGGCAGACAGCTTTCATATGTAGTATGTAGCATCATCTTGTGGACCTCTATTAGTTTATTAGCTCCACTGGCCGAAGGCCAGCTAGCTATTGTCTTGGCCAGGTGTCCATCGTGCGTGCGTCCGTGTGTGCGTGCGTGTGTAAACTTTTCTTTAAACATCTTCTCCTCCAACCAATGGGTGGATTTTGATGAAACTTGGCCAGAATGTTTCTTAGGTGACCCTCTTCTAAAGTTGTTCAAGAAATTTGGATTGACCCCCAAATATGGGCGTGGCAGGGCGGGCTTATTTTGACCCAAAAATCTTTGAACTACATCCTCTCCTGAACTATGGGGCTGATTTTAATGAAACTTTACCAGTATGTTCCTTGGGTGACCATCTTCTAAATTTGTTCAAGAAATTTGGATTGCCCCCCAAATGTGGGCGTGGCAGAGCGGGGCTTATTTTGACCCCGAAATTTTTGTATGACATCTCCTCCTGAACCAATAGGCCGATTTCCATGAAACTTTACCAGAATGTTCCTACGGTGACTCTCTTCTAAAGTTGTTCAAGAAATTTGGATTGGATGAGATCCACTGGATCAATAAAATTCAGGTGAGCGGTTTAGGGCCATTCTGGCCCTCTTGGGGTCACATTTGGGGCCCATCCGAGCTCATCCAATTTTACATAGAATCAAAGTGCTTTATCTTCAAAAATTTATCTTCTCTTTCACCAGAAGGTGGAAAGCCTTCATATTTGTAGGTAGCATAATCTAGTGGCCCTTCATCAAGTATGTTGTTATCAAACCCCTTGGCTCAAATTTTGGTTTTACCCAGGAGTGAAACAAAATACGAAATCTTTAAAAATCTTCTTCTCTCAAACCATAAGGCATAGAGCTTTTTTTTGGTATGAAGTATAATCCAGTGGACCTTTATCAATTTTTAGCTTGGCTGTTTTCGAAGAAAACCCGAGGTATAATGATCACCTTGGCGTCATTGGCGTTGTCCTTGGAATTGTTGTTGGGGTTGGCATAACAAACTTTTACCTTGGCCATAACTTTTGAATGGCAAGTCATAGAGCCTTCATATTTCACATAATCATTGCTTGGGACAAGACCTTTCTGTAGGTACCAAGTTCAAGGTTGCCAGTCAAAGTCAAGGTCATTTTTCAAGGTCAAATTTGTTTTAAAAAATTTAACCTTGGTCAGAACTTTTGAATGGTAAGTCAAAGAGCCTTCATATTTCATGTGATCATTGCTTGGGACAAGACCTTTCTGTAGGTACCAAATTCATATATTTGCATTTGCCTAATAAATAATTAACAGCCAAGTGTTGGCACCCGCTTGCGCTGCTCTTGTATTTACCATTGAATTGATCTTATGTACAAATTATCTCCTTGCTGACATCTGCCTATTTCATTGATATGATGACACAGGGGTCAAAGAGACTCAGGTGAGTGACCTTGGCCCATCATGGTCCTTAGGCACATGTATTCTTCTAAAAAATCTTACTATAACTACTTTCCAAAGGGAACCAGATGCAAAAAGGCAGAAAACAGACAATCACATAGAAACAAATGAAAAGTCTGAATCTTCCATGACAGAAGAACAGCCCGGGTTATCATCAGAAATGATTTCAGAGACTACAGAATCCCTAGGTGGTCAGGAATCAGCCAATCAGAATCAAACAGATAAGGAGTCAACTGATCAGAATCTTCTCCCTGGAGATGATGCAATTAAGGTTCAGATGAGAGGCTACAGAGAGGATCCATTCTACTTCTGTTCTAAAGATGATCCAGTTTGGCCTAAAATTCAGTAAGACTTATATCATGTGAGCATGTGTGAGACATTTTCAACCATTTATGTGTTAATTGCTGGAAATGTCACACAAAGGCTCATTTATGTGTGTTTGTTCAATTGTAATAATTAGATTTGTCCTGGTCTTTAACAAGAGCCTAAAATCTGAAACATACCTTATGGGTATATGTGTAACAGATTCATAGATAAGTGTTTCATACCTCCATGATTTAAGATATAAATTCTTATCATTATTATACCCCCACCTACAAAGTAGAAGGTGGTATATTGGTTTCTCAATGTCTATCTGTCTGGCCATCCTTCCATAGACCTTTTCGTTTCTGGACTCTTAACTTAAGAGCAAAGTGATCTAGAATCATGAAACTTCATACAAATGCTGCTTATGGCCCAAGGAAGTGTCCTATTGTAAGCTCCACTGGCGGAAGTCTATTGTCATGGCGTTGTGTCCGTCCATCCGTCCGTGCGTCCAGTCGTATACTTTTTCTTTAAACATTTTGTCCTCAGAAAAAACTGGATGAATGTACAAAGAAATCAAAACTTTTCAACCAAACTTCACAGGAATGATCATTGGGTGAACCTCTTTAAAAGTTGATCAAGAAATTTTGATCCAATGAAAAACATGGATTTAATGAGCATGGCTTACTTCCAATTATGGTAATAAGTGAGTTTTCTCAGATTCTTATTGATGGGTACCAATTAAATTTTACATGAATGATCCTTGGGTGACCATTTTATCAGTCTACCAAAATTATTCTGATCGGATGATTAATATGTATTTTATGGGCGGAGGTCATTTCTCAATATGTTATAAAGTGGAAACTTTGAAAATCATTTTCTCAGAATGTAACCAATAGATATCAACCAATTTTCACTGGAATGATCCTTGAGTGACCTTTTATCAGTCTACCAAAAATTATTGTGATCGTATGAAAAATATGTCTTTTATGGGCAGAGGTCATTTCTCAATCTGTTATATAGTGTAAACTTTAAAAATCATTCTCTCAGAATGTAAATGATGGATATCAACCAAATTTCACTGGAATTATCCTTGAGTGATCTTTTATCAGTCTACCAAAAATTATTGTGGTCAGATGAGCGGAGGACATTTCTGAACATGTTTTATTGTGGAAACTTTGAAAATCCTTTTCTCAGAATGTTAATTATGGATACCAATCAAACTTCCTTGGTATGATTCTTGGGTGACCCATTATCATGCAGCCAAAAATTATTGTCATTGGATGAAAAATATGTCCTTTTTCTTTTCCAGACTTTGAGTTTAGAACCAAGTGACAAAGAATCAATCACAGGCATTTAACTTGAATTACAATATTTGTTACAAACACATTCTGCACTAATAGCACTTACATTTGGACAGAGTGTTTTGGGGGTATTAGTTTGCTTTGTGACAGCTCTTGTTTATAATTAAGTATCATCAAGCAAAAAGAGAAAAGTTTCTGCTATTGGGAGACTGTTTAAAAATGAAACTACTTCGTAACAAAGTGCAGAAAATAGTTGCATAATCAAAATTGGTGAATGTTTGCACAACATGTTTCTGCTAATACAAATACTCAGTTTTGCTAGACAAATTTGAAAATTGAATTGCCTTATTTACTCTCAGATTGTGGACATTGAAAAGTTGGATAAAATAGGGTTTATTCATATTTTTTAGGGCCTTAACATTTGCAGAGATAAAAAAAATGGTTTAACCAGCATTTTGAGGGTCTCTGCAAATGTTAACACCTGAAAAAGTGTGAATTGAAGCTATTATTGCATATAAAGATAGACAAGATTAAAATAATTTCATAGAAATGATATAAAATCAGTTACAATCCTACTATTATGCCGTCATGCATTACACCCTCCATCCTGTTTATACTGGATAAAATCATGACGTCACACAATTTAACGCGGGATTTAGAGCAATGTCTTTAGGTATGCTCTATAATAATGTTGAACGAGAAAACTGATAATTTGTAAAGGCCCAGACCGAGAATATTTGAATTTAAAAGCCGGGTGTTAACGGCACGTGAATTTTCTGATTAATCCACGCTTTTCCCCGTTAATGCCTGCATTTTGGTCGTTAATTTATGCCTTTAACGACCAGAAAACATACATTTTATGCAATAATGATTGCTAAATAATCTTAGAGAATGGATTCAAAATGTTAATAGTTGAAAGTGAGGGTTAGTGAAGGACAAACATTGTAGGATAAAACTGCTCCTCAATATGGTATTGTCATTTCAGATCATTTTATGATATACCAGATGATTTCAATGTTGAACAACTCATGTTTAGAAATATGAAGCGGGTGTTGTATTATGTGTCAGAGCCAATCAGAAACCTCGTTATATGTAATGATGAGAGAGTCAAGGTAAGTAATTATGCCCTTTTGAAGAAGAGGGGGTGTATTGCTATTCACATGTCAGTTAATCTATCAGATTGTCGGTCTGTCTGTCGACCTTTTTAGCTCACCTAAGTATGAAGTGCTCAAGATGAGCTATTGTGATCATCCAATGTCTGTCATCAGTCAGTCATGTATCTGTGCGTCGTGCACAGTTTCTTTAAACATCTTCTCCTCCTAAACCAATGGCCAAATCTTGATGAACATGGTAGGGATGTACTTTGGGCTCTACTCAAGCTCTACCAAAGTTGTTCAAATAAATGAAATCCACCCTTAATTTTCCCTTTACCCTTAACAAAAAGGGTAAAAAATTTCAAAAATCTCCTTCTCTGAAACCAGAAGGCAGACAGCTTTCATATTTGGTGTGTAGAATCATCTAGTGGACCTCTACCATGTTTATTCATATCAAGACCCTGGAGTCATATTTGGGCTCCCTCCCCAGCGCATCCTTTTTTAGCTAACCTGAGCATCAAACCCCTGGGGTCAAGTTTGGGCTTTGAATGGCTCCCCCTACCCCTATTTTCCATAAACATTAGGGAGGAATTCTTAAATTCTTGTCATAGAACTTGATTTAAACAGCTATTATGACTGTTAGGCCAACAGGTGCGGAACAACAGGGGGAGAGGGTAGTACTTCAGGTCAATTTTAACATTTGAACTTTTTTTTAAGCTCACCTTAGCTCAAAGTGCTCATGTGAGGTACTGTGATCATCCTTTGTCCAGCTTCCGTCCTTTGGTTGTCGTCTGGCGTCTGTCAACAATTTCTTTAAATGACATCTTGTCCTAAACTACTGGGCCAATTTACACCAAATTTTACAGAAATGTTTCATAGGTGGTCCCCTCCAAGATAGCTTAAAAAATTGAAATCCACGAAAAATTTTGGTTGCTATGGCAACCAAAGTTGAAATTTAAGAAATTTTTAAAATTCTTTCTGATGAACAAGAAGCCCTACAGCTTTGGAATTTGCCTATGATGATCAGTTCATAGACATTAATTATGATAGTTAAAATTATTACTGTTGGGCCACCAGGTGCGCAATACCAGGAGGGGGGTAGAACTTTGAGTCAATTTTGTTATCTTTAACTTTCTTCTTCTGAACTAGGAGCCCTACAGACTTGAATAAAGACATGAACCATCACACCACTGAGGTTTATTCTTCTCCAATAACTTGTACTAAAATCTAATTCTAAAGTTGCTGAAACTAGATAACTTGCTTCTGACAATGATAATGACCATGCTTTAAATGGGTTACTTTTATTCGAAACGACCAAAAAACAGGATATACTGGGGCGAGACCTCCACATGGTTTGGCTATGTATGTAAAGGAAAGTATTCCTATCAAAACACATTTGTCTTTCACCTCTAAGCAACTGGAGTTTACAATATTATGCCAATGATTTTACTTCCAACCAAATACAGCTTGTTGTTCTGTATAAAGCACCAAATATGCCTTCTTCAAGTTTTTAGCTCACCTGAGCACATAGTGCTCAAGGTGAGCTTTTGTGATCATTGAATGTCCGTCGTGTGTCGTGCGTCGTATGTCCTCCGCCGTCAGGCGTCAACAATTTAAGTGTTTACACTCTAGAGGCCACAAATATTAACCAATCATCATGAAACTTGGTCAGATCAACCATCAGGTCACATAGATGAACCCTATTGAAAATGGGAAAGATCCGTGCCATATCAAGTGAAAAGGGGCCTTAATGACAATTTTCTTGTTTACACTCTAGAAGCCACAAATATGGTCCAATCTTCATGAAACTTGGTCAGAGTAATCGTTAGGTCACAAGGATGAATGCTATTGAAAATGGGAAAGATCCGTGCCATATCAAGGGAAAAGGGGCCTAAATGACAATTTTCTTGTTTACACTCTAGAAGCCACAAATATGGTCCAATCATCATGAAACTTGGTCAGAGTAATTGTTAGGTCACAAGGATTAACCCTATTGAAAATGGGAAGGATCTATGTCAGATCACGGAAAAAGGGGCCTTAATGACAATTTTCTTGTTTACGCTCTAGAGGCCACAAATATTCACCAATCATCATGAAACTTGGCCAGAATGAGTGTCAGGTCACAAGGATTAAGCCCATTGAAAATGGGAAGGATCTGTGTCATATCACGGGAAAAGGGGCCTTAATGACAAATTTCTTATTTACGCTCTAGAGGCCACAAATATGAACCATTCATCATGAAACTTGGTCAGAATGATTGTAAGGTCACAAGGATTAACCCTATTGAAAATGGGAAGGATCTGTGTCATATCACGGGAAAAGGGGCCTTAATGACACTTTTCTTGTTTACACTCTAGAGGCCACAAATATTAACCAATCATCATGAAACTTGGTCAGATCAACCATCAAGTCACAAGGATCAACCCTATTGAAAATGGGAAGGATCTGTATCATATCACGGGAAAAGGGGCCTTAATGACAAATTTCTTGTTTATGCTCTAGAGGCCACAAATATGAACCAATCATCATGAAACTTGGCCAGAATGATTGTCAGGTCACAAGGATTAACCCTATCGAAAATTGGAAGGATCTATATCATATCACGGGAAAAGGGGCCTTAATGACATTTTTCATCTAGAAGCTCAAGAGGCCACACATATGATCTAATCTTCATGAAACTTGGTTTGAATGTTTGCCAAGTCACAAGGATGAATCCTTTGAAAATTGGAAGGATCTGTGTCATGTCACGGGAAAAAGGAGCTTTCATGATAATTCTTTTGTTACACTCTATAGAGACCCAAAGCATTAAAAGTACAATTACGACTTTTGCTGGAAAATTTGATACTAGTTAATTTAGACAAAGATACACAGGTGACAATATAGGACCATCATGGTCCTCTTGTTTAGAAGTGTTAAATGAAGAACTTGTTTCTCATGTAGACATAACAAAACCTTTATTTATCACAGGAGATTTCAATCTTGAAATCAAAGTTAAGCATAAAAATGTTGTACTATAGTTATCCCAGAAATGATCATGCAAAAACCAACGACTGATAACAATTCCATTTTGGATCTTGTATTTTCAAACAGAAATAGTAAAACTGAGACTGTGGAATCTTACTGGTCTGACCATTATTTTCCTATACACATAAATTTGTTACAGTTCAATAACTTTATCATCTGAATCAAAAGTAATGCAAGTTACCCCTAGGTGCTTTGACTCAGGTGAGCGGACCAGGGCCAAAGATCCTCTTGTTTCTAAATCTCAGAGATATTGAGCTGATTTTTAGCTCCACTGGCCAAACGCGCGAGCTATTGTCATGGCGAGGTGTCCATTGTGCGTGCGTGCGTAAACTTGTCTTTTAACATCTTCTCCTCCTAAACCAATGGGTGGATTTTGACCAAACTTGGCCAGAATGTTCCTTAGGTGACCCTCTTTTAAAGTTGTTCAAGAAATTTGGATTGACCCCAAAATATGGGCATGGCAGGGCGGGGCATATTTTGACCCCAAGATCTTTGAAAGACATCTCCTCCTGAACCATTGGGCAAATTTTAATGAAACTTTACCAGAATGTTCCTTAGGTGACCCTCTTCTAAAGGTGTTCAAGAAATTTGGATTGACCCTCAAATATGGACGTGGCAGGGAGGGGCTTATTTTGACCCCCAAAATCTTTGAATGGCATCTCCTCCTGAACCATTGGGCCCATTTCAATGAAACTTTACCAGAATGTTTCTTGGGTGACCCTCTTCTAAAGTTGTTCAAGAAATTTGGATTCACCCCCAAAAATGGGCGTGGCAGGGCGGGGCTTATTTTGACCCCGAAATCTTCGAACGACATCTCCTGAACCATTGGGCCAATTTTAATGAAACTTTACCAGAATGTTCCTTAGGTGACCCTCTTCTAAAGTTGTTCAAGAAATTTGGATTAACCCCCCAAATATGGGCGTGGCAGGGCGGGGCTTATTTTGACCCTGAAATCTTTGAACCTCATCTCCTGAACCATTGGGCCGATTTCAATGAAACTTTAACAGAATATTCCTTGGGTGACCATCTTCTAAAGTTGTTCAAGAAATTTGGATTGACCCCCAAATATGGGCGTGGCAGGGCGGGGCTTATTTTGACCCCCAAATCTTTGAACAACATCTCCTCCGGAAACATGGGACTGATTTCAATTATACTTTACCAGAATGTTCCTTGGGTGACCCTCTTCTAAAGTTGTTCAAGAAATTTGGATTGACCCCCAAAAATGGGCGTTGCAGGGCAGGGCTTTTTTTGACCCCGAAATTTTTTAATTGACATCTTCTCCTGAACCATTAGGCTGATTTAAATGAAACTTTACTCAAATGTTCCTTGGGTGACCCTCTTCTAAAGTTGTTTAAGAAATTTGGATTGGATGAGATCCACTGATCAATGAAATTCAGGTGAGTGGTTTAGGGCCATTCCGTTCCTCTTGTTTCAAAGTGATAATCTAAATAGTTTTCTTCCTTGTAATTTTACATATTAGTTAAATAAGTTCATTCCTTCATAAGTCAGTTTCAACTTAAAAGAAGTCGGAATTCCTTCTGAATGCTGTTCACATCATTACCTTTTATTTTCAATATCTCTCTTTCAAATCTTGAGATTTTTAATCCAGTGGAGCGATACACGCCTTCTTGGGCCTCTTGTTGACATATGAGTCTGCGTCAATGAGCTACAGAACATGTTCAAGTTTTGTGCTGGTCCATTGAATTTTGTTCTAAGATATGGATGCTAAACTTGGAAAATTACCAGGAAATTTCAGTTTTTCGGAGTTTTTATGCCCCCGCATCGATAGATCGGGGCATATTGTTTTACCGTTGTCCGTCTGTCTGTCCATCTGTCTGTCCATCCGTCTGCCTGTCTGTCTGTCTGTCTGTCTGTCTGCAAAAGTTACCCAAAAAACTTAACATTGCCAATATCTTAAGCCTATTCAAGATAAAAAGCTAATATTTGGCATGATGATAGATCTCAATGATCTGCATCTGCTGGTACCAAAGTCTTTGCTGAAAAGTCTTTGAAAAAAAATGCTGTTACAGGGGCATTCATGTTTCACAAACACATCTTGTTTTCTTAATCCTTGGAGATATTGAGCCGAATTGTAAAATGATAGTCTGCATCAATGAGTTACAGAACAAATTCGAGTTTGGTTCTGGTCCATTGATTTTTAATGAAGATCTGGATGCTGGACTAAGAAAATTAACAGAATTTAGTTTTCTGGACATTTTTTCTTAACCCTTGGAGATATTGGGCTGATTTTTAAACTCTTTGTCTGTGTCAATGAGTTATAGAACAAGTTTGAGTTTGGTTCCAGTCCATTGATATAGGGATATTTATAAAACCGGTAGGGGACTTGGTATTGCGATGCATTACTTCAGAATGCTTGTTATGTTATATAATGGAAACTTTGAACATTATTTTCTAAAACAAGACACTTATCGAATTTTAGAAGGGTATTAGGTAAAAGTGAAAAGTGGGCCTTCAATTGACACCTTATAAGGCAGAAGCCAAGGAGATGAAGGTGAGCGGTATAGGACCATCATGTTTCTCTTGTCTAAAGAACACCTGTTTAGTGACAACTGGGTATTTGGGTTAGAGCCAGGAACAACCCTTGTCACAATGTGCTAATTGTGCAGTAAGATGAATAGATGAAGAGAGTAATTTTATGCCCCTTCATTGATAGATTGGGGCGGATTTCTTTGGTCCTGTTTGTTTTAGATTGGCCAAAATGTTTGATAGTAAAGGGATAAAGTCTCCCTTTTTCACCTAAGAATGGCTTTAAACAAGACCTTTCTATGTTGAAAATTTCTGGAAAACAGCAGTGGTGGGAACATTGGTGTTTAACAAACAGGTCGTGTTTTATTTCATAGAGGTATGAAATGAAAGACCTATTTCAAAAATGAATAGTGATTTGGTTTTAGTTTCATTATTATGTAACCTCCATTAAATTAGGATTACTCTCTTCTTTTCTTATAATTTGATAGTTTGAGGCAAAAATATTAATATTTGTACATAATGAGACAGACATCTAATTGGACAACTTTTTGCGAAAGTTTAAAAAATAGCCGCATCATTTAAAATTATTTTCATTAAATAATAAAACCGACTAGTGAGCCAGCCAGAATGCTCAAGTCTTGATAGACACTACTTAAATGAAATATTTTAAGCTTAAAACTTGGCTTTTGACAATTTTCTGTTATTGAAATGAACATGCATGATGATTAACTTGTATAATATCAGCATCATTTCTTTTTCAGTTTATCAATTTAGGAGTAAAGTGTTTTAGTAACGCCCCTTCTCCATTAGTACCAGATTGTGATTATAGACTTTCACAAGAGGTGAGTTAATAAGAGTACATTTTAGTCGCCCCATGTCCCATGTCTAGGTACCTTAATTTAAGCATGTTAAAAAAGGGTTTTAATCAGTTGTCAATGAAAGGGGAAAACTGGGTTCTGTGGGGGGTCCTTTCATAAAATTTGGATAACTTAAGATATTGACTAAATTGTTTAAGAGGTAAGCTTGTTTTTAGCTCCACTGGCCGAATGCCACTAGGACTATTGTCATGGCACTGTGTCCTTCAGGTTGTGCGTCTGTCCGTGCATCCATGCGTCCGGTCGTAAACTTTTTCTTTAAAAATCTTCTCCTCAGAAACTACCAAATGAATTTCAACAAAACTTCAGAATAAATGATCCTTTGGTGACCCTCTATCAAAATTGTTCAAAGATTTTTGATCCAATGAAAAACTTTCATGGGTGTGGCTAATTTCCATAAATGGTAATATGTTTCTTTTCTCCTAATGTTTCCAATGGATATCAACCAAATTTCACTGGAATGATCCTTAAGTGACCCTTTACAAAAAAAATTGTGATCAAAATTGGTCAGAATGATTGTCTTGATGAAATCACAGTCAAGTTCAAATTTGGGTCAAGTGGGGTCTAAAATGAGGTCACAGGGTCAAATCTTAGATAAACCTAGTAGACACTCTAGAAGCCATATTATTTGCTCAATCAACCTGAAAATTGGTCAGAATGATTGTCTTGATGAAATCTCGGTCAAGTTCAATTTGGGTAAAGTGGAGTCAAAAATGAGGTCACAGGGTCAAATCTTAGATAAACCTTGTCAACACTCTAGAAGCCATATTTTTTGCTCAATCAACTTGAAAATTGGTCAGAATCAATATCTTAATGAAATCTAGGTCAACTTTGAAATTTGGTCAAGTGGGGTCAAAAATGAGATCACAGGGTAAAATCTTAAAAAAACCTTGCAGACGCTCTAGAAGCCATATTTTTTGCCCAATCATCATGAGAATTAGTCAGTTTGATGGTCTTTATAAAATCTCAGTCTGGTTTGAATTTTGGTCAAGTGTGGTTAAAAACTAGGTTAAGAGGTCTGCTCTTAAGACTGTTAACTCAGGCGAGCGATTTAGGGCCACTTTGGCCCTCTTGTCTAGTTTTCCTCCTGAAAATCCCAACAAGTTCATTAAGTAACGCTTTTTGATTGGTCTAAATATGTGGATTTGGCTTCATCTCAGAATAGTTAAAAACAATAATAAGTTATATGGTCAAACGTTTTTGTGGACAAAGAGAGAATACGCTCAGATTTGATAACCTAAGGAAGTTGAAATCTTTCACAAATTTATTTATAAAAAAAAAAACTTATTTTTTAATTTAAACGATTCACTTAAAATCATACACTTTTGGCTCGGCCTCTATGCAAATCAGAACTTTTTTTGGAAAGCCAATTTGCTGTTCCGTTTAATACAGATACAAGAAGGTATGAAAGGCCAAGAGGTAACATGAAGACCGACAGACAAAATCATTAGTTTACATTCAAAAATTCTGAAAAACAAAATTTTTCATGGTATTAGATGGAAAATATGATATTGCAAGAAAAAAAAAAGTTTCATCAATTGGATTTTGATCTTTTCAGTAAAATGTTGGTCCATATTGAAGTCAAACACACTATAGTTATAAAGCAAGGTTATGTAAGCAGCCTATCGCTCCTTCTAATGAAAATGCGAATGAACAACTGCCATGGTCTGAGTTGTGTCAGTAGAATGTATACGTCTTTGTTCATCATCTAGCTTCAATAACACTCAGGATTTATGGAAATTTGTTTTGATTCTACCAGATACATATCATATTGTGACTTTTTATTGACATTGTTGGTCCATATATAAGAAGATTGAATTATGCCACAACATAATACGTTATTAAGTCCAATTGCTCATCCTAACTTTGGCAATCGTGACTATTCAAAGAAAAAGCCTGTGTGATTATTAGATTAAATACGATATATCTAAGCTGAATTTAATCAAACAGAAATAAAAGGATAGATCTACAGCAATGTAAAACACCGCTTTCCATTGTTTTGTTTAAAGACCTCTATTGTCATAGAATTTTTTAACAGTATCAAGGAATCTTATGACCTCTAATCCTCCAATTTTTATACGCCAGAAGGGTTGTATTATGTTATGGCCCTGGTCGTCTGTCCGTCTGTCTGTCTGTCCGTCCGTCTGTCTGTCCGTCCGTTAGCAATTTTTGTGTGTGCAACTCCTCCTAAACTATCCATGGGAATGAGCTGAAATTGGCACAATTACTCTCTATCATGTCTAGTTGTGCATAAGACCTTTGAAATTCAAAATGCTCCAGTCATTCCTGAGAAATCTTGAGTTATCTGCCCTTGAATTTAACGAAAATCACTGTTTTTTGTGTGCGCAACTCCACCTGAACTATCCATGGGAATGAGCTGAAACTTGGCACAATTACTCTCTTATGTCAAGTTGTGCATAAGACCTTTGAAATTCAAATCGCTCCAGTCATTCCTGAGAAATCTTGAATTATCTGCCCTTGAATTTAACAAAAATCACTGTTTTTTGTGTGCAGCTACTTAACTATCAATTGAAATGAGCTGAAACTAGACACAATTACTCTGTATGATGTCTAGTTGTGCATGAGACTTTTCAATTCAAAATACTCCAGTCATTCCTGAGAAATCTTGAATTATCTGCTTTGAGTTGAATGAAATAAAAAAAATAAATAAAAAAAAAAAAAAAATGTCAGCTCACTTTCTCCTACATTTTGGATGGGAATAAAAGGAAACTAGCCACAATAACTCTGTAGGTTGTCTTTTTGTGCTTAGGACTAAATATATTTTCATATGTAAAGTAGTTCCTGATTTATCTGCCCTTTACTTCACAAAATAGTTTAAAATTACAGATTTTTTTTGTGTGTGTGGGCAACTCCTACAAATTTGATTGGATTGAAATGAATCTTGCCACAATGTAACCCTGATATTTGGTTGAACTTAAGACTTTAGAAATTCAAAAAGCTTGGGTCTTTCTTGTATTATCTACCCTTGAATTGTTTGAATTTCACTATATTTCTTTTGTGAGCACCTGGTCACACTTTGAATTGGAATGAACTGAAACTTGCAAAATGACTGTTTGGCGTATAGTTGTGCATTAAACCATTTTCAATTTACACTCAAAGGGTCATACTATGTTATGGCCCAAGTCGTCTGTCTGTCTGCAACTTTTCTAGCTATCATTCAAGCTCATGTTACTGACAAGCCACAAGCCCCATCGGGCGTATATGCGCCGCTCTACGAAGCTCTTGTTTTATCATTTTAATAATAACAGAGATAAAGAGAGATCAAACTTCATAAGTTGATTTTATTAATATTTAGCTCTACTGACGGATCAGGGTCCAAAGAATTCAGAAAAAGGCACTGCAGGGGCAAGTCACTTGTAACCTGTTTTGAATGTCACTCGCCC
Organism: Fragum whitleyi; assembly: GCA_948146395.1. Taxonomy (NCBI): domain Eukaryota; kingdom Metazoa; phylum Mollusca; class Bivalvia; order Cardiida; family Cardiidae; genus Fragum; species Fragum whitleyi. The sequence goes on along the minus strand of OX411552.1, from coordinate 51,485,882 downwards.
TACGATTGGGCAATGATCTTTTAAAAATCTTAATTATATCTAAAGATGTCATTTTAAAGTGCAGACGAAACAAAAATACAAAATTTATGACATCAAAATAACTTTAATTTTGGAGTTTAAATACCAGTTAAAGATTCAGACATGGGAAATAATTTATTTGTTAACATACGATATTTCCGTTTGTTTGCTCACCTGAGCTCATCGTGCTCAAGGTGAGCTTTTGTGATCATTGAATGTCTGTCGTGCGTCGGGTGTCGTCCGTAGTCTGTCGTCCGTCGTCAACAATCTTAGTGTTTTCACTCTAGAGGCCATAAATATTGCCCAATCTTCATGAAACTTAGTCAGAAGGTTGGCCAGGTCTCCCTTTCAAAAATTGGAAGGATCCATGCTATATCACTGAAAAAGGAGCCTTAATTCCAATTTTCTTGTTTACACTCTGGAGGCCATAATTATGGCCTAATCTTCATGAAACTTAGTCAGAATGTTGGACAGGTCACAAGGATGAACCCTATTTAAAATTGGAAAGATTAATGTCATATCGCAGGAAAAGGGGCCTAAATGACAATTTTCATGTTTACACTCTAGAGGCCGCAAATATGGCCCAATCTTTATGAAACTTGGTCAGAATGTTGGCCATGTCACATAAAACTTGTTTAGAAAAGGCTAGAAATTTATGCAGTGGTCTTAGAAATAGAGTAATATCTTTCTTTGAAAAATTTTAATGATCATTTAATGATCGTTCAAGCATCTAATTTTGCAAAGGGAGATGTCAAAGAGATGAAGGTGAGTGATAAAGGACCATCATGGTCCTCTTGTTCATGATCAATTTGATGATCATGTCTGTATACAACTAAAAAAGTAGTAAATATAAACAAAACATGTGAAAAAAATTGAATTCTCGAAAATTTCCATGTTTTTGAGGTCAATAAACAATTATGAAGTTCGGGTATTGGATTATATCATGCCATAGTTTATTTTTAGAAATCAAAGTACATGACTGTCTACAGTGCGAGTTGTTGCGAACTTTTATCATCATTTAATTTGTTTAGAGCCCCTTTTCTGTCTTTTATCCGTATTAACCCAGACACTGGACATTGTTATTTAGTGCCCTTTATTGCGGACGACTGACTTAGAATTTCCACTCGTCCTCTGCGATTTCTTACTCGTAAATACGAGCAGACCAGTTGATTCTTTGGACTCTGCCAATGGTCAGCGAGCTATTGTCATGGCAGAGTGTCTTTCGTGTGTGTGTGTGCGACCTTGCATACACCTTTCTTTAAACATCTCCTCCTTCTAAACCAGTGGGTGGATTTTGATGAAACTTGCAGGGAATGTTCCTTGGGTGAGCCTCTTTTAAAGTTGTTCAAAAATTTGGATTGACCCCAAAATATGGCTGTGGCAGGGCAGGGCTTATTTTGAGCCCAAAATCTTTGAACAACATCTTCTCCTGAACCATTGGGCTGATTTCAATGAAACTTTACCCGAATGTTTCTTGGATGACCCTCCACTACAGTTGTTCATGAAATTTGGATTGCTCAAGGTGAGCTATTGTGATCAACCAATGTGCGTTGTCAGTCATGCATCATCCAAAATTTCTTTAAACATCTTCTCCTCCTATACTGGTTGGCCAATCTTGATGAAACTTGGCAGGGTTGTTTCTTGGGTCAAGCTCTACCAGAGTTGTTCCTTTATCCTCAACAAAAAGGGTGAGGGTGAAAATAGGTAAATCTTCAAAAATCTTCTTCTCTGAAACCAGAAGGCAGACAGCTTTCATATTTGGTATGTAGCATCATCTAGTGGACCTATACCAAATATCTTCATATCAAGACCCTGGGGTCATAATTGGGCTCCACCTGGGTGCCACCCTTTTTAGCTCACCTGAGCATGAAGTGCTCAAGATAATCTATTGTGATCGTGCAATGTCCGTCGTCTGTCGTTAGTTGTGTGCTGTCCTTCGTCCACAATTTCTTTAAACATCTTCTTTTCCTAAATGGATGCCAATCATGTTGAAACTTGGCAGGGATGTTCCTTGGGTCAAGCTCTACCAAAGTTGTGCAAATAAATGAAATCCACCCTTAACTTTCCCTTTACCCTTAACAAAACGGGTGAAAATATGAAAATCTTTAAAAATCTTCTCCTCTGAAACCAGAAGGCAGACAGCTTTCATATTTGGTATTTAGTATCATCTAGTAGACCTCTACCAAGTTTGTTCATATCAAGACCCTGGGGTCATATAAATGCTGGACCTGGGCACAACCCTTTTTAAGTAGAATCAAAGAGCGAAAATCTTAAATAATCTTCTTTCCTGAAATCAGATGGCAGACAGCTTTCATATTTGGTATGAAGCATCACCTAGTTAAATTCTACCAAGTTTGTTCATATTAAGACCCTGGGGTCACATTTGGGCTTTGCCCTTGCGCATCTTTTTAGCTCACCTGAGCACATCGTGCTCAAGGTGAGCTTTTGTGATCATTGAATGTCCGTCGTGCGTAGTGTGTCGTCCGGCGTCAACAATCTTAGTGTTTACACTCTAGAGGCCACAAATATGGCCCAATCTTCATGAAACTTGGTCAGAATGTTGGCCAGGTCACAAGGATGAACCCTATTGAAAATGGGAAGGATCCTTGCCATTTCACGGGAAAAGGGGCCATAATGACAATTTTCTTGTTTACACTCTAGAGGCCACAAATATGGCCCAATCTTTATGAAATTTGGTCAGAAGGTTGGCCAAGCCACAAGGATGATCCCTATCGAAAATAGGATGGATCTGTGTTATATCACGGGAAAAGGGGCCTTAATGACAATTTTTTTTGTTTACACTCTAGAGGCTTCAAATATGGCCCAATCTTCATGAAACTTGGTCAGAATGTTGGCCAGGTCACAAGGATTAACCCTATAAAAGATGGGAAGGATCCGTGCCATATTACGGGAAAAGGGGCCTTAATGACAATTTTCTTGTTTACGCTCTAGAAGCTACAAATACAATTCAATTTTCATGAAACATGATCAGCATAATGGTTAGGTCACAAGGATTAACCCTATTTAAAATTGGATAGATCCATGTCATATCATGGGAAAAGGGGCTTAAATGACTATTTTCTTTTTAGAGGCCACAAATTTTGCCCAATCTTTATGAAACTTGGTCATAATGTTGGCCAGGTCACATGAAACTCGTTTAGAAAAGGATAGAAATTTATGCAGCGATCATAGAAATAGAGTTATGTTTCTTGAAAAATTTAATGATCATTAATTTTAATGATCTTTCAAGTATTTAATTTTGCTAAGGGAGAAGTCAAAGAGACGAAGGTGAGCGATATAGGACCATCATGGTCCTCTTGTTTAGCTCTTCAGAGCACAAAGGGTAAAAAATGAAAATCTTCAAAAATCTTCTTCTCTGAAACCAGAAGGGAGGCAGCTTTCATATTTGGTTAGTATTATCATCTAGTGGACCTCTACCAAGTTTGATTATATAGACCCTGGGGTGATATTTGGGCTTTGCCCGGGCCCAACCTTTTCTACATAGAATCAAAGAGCGAAAATCTTTAAAAATCTTCTTCTCTGTAACCAGATGGCAGACTGCTTAAATATTTGGTGTGTAGCATCACCTAGTGGGCCCCTACCAAGTTTGTTCATATTATGACCCTGGGGTCATATTTGGGCTCGACCTGGGCACATCCCTTTTAGCTCATCTGAGCATGATGGTTGAAAATAGGAAAACCTTAAAAAATCTTCTTCTCTGAAACCAGAAGACAGACAGCTTTCATATTTAGTTTGTCTAATTGACAAACTTGACCTCAACTAAGTTTGTTCATATCAAGACCATGGGGTCACATTTGGGCTCTACCCGGGTGCAACCCTTTTTAGCTCACCTGAGCACGAAGTGCTCATGTGAGCTAATGTGATCACCTTTCCTCCGGCGTCCGTCCGTCGGTCGTCGGTCGTCGTCCGTCGTCCGGCGTCCGTCAACAATTTCTTTAAACGACATCTCCTCCTAAACTACTGGGCCAATTAACACCAAATTTTACAGAAATGTTGCTTAGGTGGTCCCCTTCAAAAATAGCTAAAAGAATTGAAATCCATGAAAAACTCTGGTTGCTATGGCAACAAAAGGTGAAATTTTAAGAAAATCTTTAAAATTCTTCTTCTTCACAACCAGTAGTCCTACAGACTTAAAACTTGGCATGGATGATCAGTTCATAGACCTGAATAAAAATAGCTAAAATCATATCTTTTGGGCCACCAGGTGCGGAGCACCAGGGGGGAGGGGGTAGTACTCTGGGTAAATTTTGTAATCTTTAGGCCTCTTCTTCTTCGGAACCAGGAGCCCTACAGACTTGAAAATTGTCATGGATGATCAGCTCATAGACCTTAATAAAAATAGCTAAAATCATATCTTTTGGGCTGCCAGGTGCGGAGCACCAGGGGGGAGGGGGTAGTACTTTTGTGAAAATTTTGTAATCTTTAACCTTCTTCTTCTTTTGAACCAGGAGCCTGACAGATTTGAATATTGGCATGGATGATCAGCATATGGACCTTTATATAAATAGCTAAAATCATGACTGTAGATTCACCAGGTGCGGAGCACCAGGGGGGAGAGGGTAGTACTTTCGTGAAAATTTTGTAATCTTTAACCTTCTTCTTCTTCTGAACCACAAGCCCTACAGACTTGAAAATTGGCATGGAGGATCAGCTCTTAGAACTTAAGAAAAATAGCTAAAATCATGACTGTAATGCCACCAGGTGCGGAGCACCAGGGGGGAGAGGGTAGTACTTTTGTGAAAATTTTGTTACTTTAACCTTCTTCTTCTTCTGAACCACAAGTCCTACAGACTTGAAAATTGGCATGGAGGATCAGCTCATAGACCTTAAGAAAAATAGCTAAAATCATGACTGTAATGCCACCAGGTGCGGAGCACCAGGGGGGAGAGGGTAGTACTTTTGTGAAAATTTTGTTACTTTAACCTTCTTCTTCTTCTGAACCACAAGTCCTACAGACTTGAAAATTGGCATGGAGGATCAGTTCAAAGACCTTAAGAAAAATAGCTAAAATCATGACTGTAATGCCACCAGGTGCGGAGCAACAGGGGGGAGGGGGGAGTACTTTTGTGAAAATTTTGTAACTTTAACCTTCATCTTCTAAAAAACCAGGAGCCCTACAGACTTCAATATTGGCATGGATGATAAGCATATGGATCTAAAATAAAATAGCTTAAATCATGAATGTAGGGTCACCAGGTGCTGAGTGTCTTGGGGAGGGGGTAGTACTTTGGATCATTTTTGAAATCTTTAAACTTCTTCTAATGAACCAGGAGTCCTACAGACTTGAAAATTGGTATGGATGATCAGCATAATTATGGACATTAATTGAATTAGCTAAAATCATGACTGTAGATTCACCAGGTGCAGAGCATTTTGGGGGAGGGGGGTGCTTTGTTGAGAATTTTGAGTCCCTACAGCCTTTATATTTGACATGGATTGATCAACTCATTTAAGAAAACTTAAAAAGTCTCAGACTCAGCCTGTATATCTGGCATAGATTAGCTGATCACAGACCTTTTATGAAAAAAGCTTAAATAAATAATGACCAGGGGAGGAGCAGAGGGGGGAAGGATTATTTCAAATGTTATCTGATTGAATAAGTGAAAATCTCTTTTTCTGTGGTTGCATGGACATACCTAGGTAATGAAGCTTTTTTCTCAGGTGAGCGACCCAGGGCCAACGGCCCTCTTGTTTACATAGAATCATAGAGCGAAAAGGCATTTCTGTCTTGCTCTTGGCTGAAAACATTCCATGGTATTGATCTTATTTAGAATTTATCTCCTTGTTGACATCTGCCTATTTAATTGATGTGATGTCCCAGGGGTCAAAGAGACTCAGGTCAGCAATCTAGGACCATGATGGTCCTCTTGTTTTAAATTTTATTATACCCCCCCCCACCTACGAAGTAGAGGGGGGTATATTGGTTTCACCATGTCTGTCTGTCTGTCCATCCGTCCGTCAATCCGTCTGTCCGTCCGTCCGTAGACCTTTTTGTTTCCAGACTCTAACTCAAGAACCAAATGACCTACAATCATGAAACTTTATACAAATGTTCCTTATGACCCAAGAAAATGCCCTATTGTTTTGGGGTCACATAGGTCAAAGGTCAAGGTCACAGTCAGCCTTTGTTCAATTTTCATTTCCGGACTCTAACTCAAGAACCAAGTGGCCCACAATCATGAAACTTTATACAAATGTTCCTTATGACCCAAAGAAGTGCCCTATTGTTTTTGGGTTACATAGGTCAAAGGTCAAGGTCACAGTCAATTTTTGTTTATTTTTCATTTCCGGACTCTAACTTGAGAACCAAGTGACCTACAAGCATGAAACTTTATGGAAATGTTGTTTATGATCGAAGGAAGTGCCCTATTGTTTTTGGGTCATATATGTCAAAGGTCAAGGTCACAGTCAATTTTTGTTTAATTTTCATTTCTGGACTCTAACTCAAAAACCAAGCGACCTAGAATCATGAAACTTCAGGTAAACGGTGCATATGTTCTCAATTTTTGTTACAAACACATCCTGCACTAATAGCACTTGTATTCTGACAAAGTGCTTGTGGGGGGTATTAGTCCGCTCTGCGACACTTCTAGTTATTTTAATTGTCATCCTTTTGCCATCCTTTCCATTCAAAAAGTATTTATAAAGTGTCATCAATAATTGGCCATTTTTGGTTGTGCAGTAGCTTACCTTTTGAATCAAATAACAAAAATTATTCTGTGTTTGACTTTCTCTTTTTAGCTCACCTGAGCACAAAGTGCTCAAGGGAGCTATTGTGATCGATCATTGTCCGGCGTCCCTCTGTTCATCTGTCCATCTGTCCGTCACAGCATCAACTTTTTCTTTAAACAACATCTCCTCCTAAACTAATGGGTCAAAATCAACCAAACTTGGCAGAAATATTCCTTGGGTGGTCCCTTATGAAAATTGCTCAAATGGAAAGGATCTATGCCATATCACGGGAAAAGGGGCCTTAATGACAAATTTCTTGTTTACTTTCTAGAAGCCACAAATATGGTCCAATCTTCATGAAACTTGGTCAGAATGTTTGTTAGGTCATGAGGATGAAGTCTATTGAAAATGGGAAGGATCCGTGCCATATCACGGCAAAAGGGGCCTTAATGACAATTTTGTCGAGAATTTCTTTAAACGACATCTCCTCCTAAACTTATGGGTCAAAATCAACCAAACTTGGCAGAAATATTCCTTGGGTGGTCCCTTATGAAAATTGCTCAAATGGAAAGGATCCGTGCCATATCGAGGGAAAAGGGGTCTTAATGACAAATTTCTTGTTAGCACTCTAGAAGCCACAAATATGGTCCAATCTTCATGAAACTGGGTCAGAATGTTTGTTAGGTCATGAGAATGAAGTCTATTGAAAATGGGAAGGATCTGTGCCATATCACGGCAAAAGGGGCCTAAATGACAATTTTGTCGAGAATTTCTTAAAACGACATCTCCTCCTAAACTTATGGGTCAAAATCAACCAAACTTGGCAGAAATGTTCCTTGGGTGGTCCCTTATGAAAATTGCTCAAATGGAAAGGATCTATGCCATATCACAAGGAAAAGGGGTCTTAATGACAAATTTCTTGTTTACACTCTAGAAGCCACAAATATGGTCCAATCTTCATGAAACCTGGTCAGAATGTTTGTTAGGTCATGAGGATGAAGTCTATTGAAAATTGGAAGGATCAGTGCCATATCACGGCAAAAGGTCCCTTAATGACAATTTTGTCAAGAAATCCTTTAAACGACATCTCCTCATAAACTTATGGGTTTAAATCAACCAAACTTGGCAGAAATATTCCTTGGTTGGATCCTTATGAAAATTGCTCAAATGGAAAGGATCTATGCCATATCACGGGAAAAGGAGCCTTAATGACAAATTTCTTGTTTACACTCTAGAAGCCACAAATATGGTCCAATCTTCATGAAACTTGGTCAGAATGTTTGTTAGGTCCTGAGGATGAAGTCTATTGAAAATGGGAAGGATCCGTGCCATATCATGGGAAAAGGGGTCTTAATGACAATTTATTTGTTTCCTCTATAGAAGCCACAAATATGGTCCAATCATAATGAAACTTTGTCAGAATGTTTGTTAGGTCATGAGGATGAACTCATTTTGAAAATGGGAAGTATCCGTCCCATATCACTGGAAAAGGGGCCTTAATGACAATTTTCTCGTAAGAGCTCCAAACGCCACAAATATAATCCAATCTTCATGAAACTTGATCAAAATTTTTGCCAGGTCACAAGAATGAACTCTGTTGAAAATGGGAAGGTTCATGCCATATCATAGGAATTACATGAAATGGTGCTTTACTTACACAGGAGCGAAATAAGAAATGATTTGACTACATGTTTATGAATACAACATGAGTAGGAAATATATGGAACATCTATAAATCAAAGCTTATGTGTAGTTTTTCTGTCATTGTGTCTTTTGTACACATTGACAAGAATGTCCAGTAACTTTCATGACCTACAAAACAAATACACGAGAACAATATCGTTTTGAGGCTACACAAATGTGCTAAATAGTGTGCTTTTCATGACATGTTATAAAGTGGAAACTTTGAAAATCATTTTCTCAGAATCTAATTGATGAATATCAATCAAAAAAGTGATCCTTTGGTGGACCTTTATCAGTCTACAAAATGAATGTGGTGATAAGATAGAAAATATGTCTATCATGAGCAAATCAGTTGTGTCATTTTTCTCCGTCTGTCAGTCTGTATGTCCAGTTCTTGATAACACAACTCTTCCTTCAATTATGGATGGATTTTCATGAATCTCACACAGAAAGATCCTCATCACTTGACCATCTGCATACACTGCAAATCTTAACAGAGTCAAAAAAATATCTCGCAAGCCTTCCTTTAACTAAATGAGGTTTAGAATAGCTTGTCCCTTAGAGTGGTTAAATAGATTGTTTTACTCACAAAGAAAATAATACCCTTTTGCTTTTAGATATATTTTAAAATCACAGAACCAAAATAATACTTCTTTATTTTAATTATGTACTTAACTCCTTAGAAATGTCCACAAAATCAATTGAAACTATTAAAAACCTTTATATGAATTTTAATTTTTCTTTGCAACGTTTGGTAGAACAACCATTTAGCCGCAGGTGTGGGATGAAATAATGATGCTACCAAAGACCGTTGTTCAACAGATAAGCCTTGCTTATCATTACCGCAAAAAAAAGTTCACACTGATGAAAATAGTTATTCCAGAATGGATAAATGTACCCATTTCACAAATGAGCTCTACTGCAATGCCCACACAATCAATTGATTTTAAAAAGCTGTTCATTTTGTCTGGTAGAGCATTGGTAACCCACTCACATTGCATGGTCGGAGAGTGGGTGGGTAAGCATTCATCCTATGATTATAGTGAAAGTGGCCTGAAAGAGGATAAACCTTGGAAATTAATGCTTAAGGACGATTTACAGTTTACAATAGAATTGGCAATTATCAAGCAGGCTTTTAAAGCTTCATTTTCCTATTAAAAATGACTTATTAAGAAGCTATTTTTAGTGTTTACAGGATACATTATGTCAACCAGATTTGTTAATCGTTAGTGTGCTAATGATTAACAGAATGTCCACTAATGTAGAACAACAATGTGACATGTTGGTATCTTGTCTTTGCAGTAACAAGCAAATACTAAAACACATGGTTAGTTGCGCCTGTCTTTGACATTCAATCAAAAAAAAACATACTTCAAGTTTCAGGAATAGTTTGATATCACAATGCTTACTTTTCAGGGCTTGGCTCCATAGATCCAATTTTGGCTGAATATGTTCTTACGTAACATTTACTTGAGCAAACATTTAAAGCTTTTTAAATGGTTTATTGCTTGGTGCTAAAATGTCTTTTGATGCACATTTGAATTTTTTAACAAACCTTTGTGCATCAGAGGCGGCAAGGTTAGGGGACAAGTTTAAAAGTTGGTTTCTTTCGGAAAGAAACAGGGAACCTAAGAGTCGAAAGATCAGTCTAGAATAGAAAGTCCTTTTTGACAGGTATTGAAATAAGATACACAGTAAAGTCATAAATGGTTAAGTTATTATGAGGAAATATAGTTTGGATGTTTCTTTTGGAGTTAAGTCTATTTTCATCTGGTCATTCAAATGTTTATTCTATTCATGTGTGCTTGAAATATATCCCTAATTGTTGTTTGTTATTGAAAATGTGGGTTTGTCGTTTTGAGAAATAAATCATCTTATTTCTAGGGTATGCTGGCAATCCATCGTAAAATTATTGGACGGAGAGTACACTTAACCAAGGCAGATGTGATCACACTTCTTAGTCAAGAAAATCCTTTTATATTTAAATTCAGTGAGAGAGCTCAAGCTGATATACATTTCTTAAGTAAGTATACAATATATTACATAATACAGAAAAATTTGTGTTAAGCCACCACTTAGAATATCACCAAAAAGCAATTGCTAATGAGGATGGTCACTTAATACAATAGTTCACGATAAATAAGACAGGTCATTTTGATAGCGTAAAAAGATTGCCGCATTAGTCTTACTGAATCTCATGATATCCAAACCCATCAGAATCCTTTTGTTAAGATGATTCTAATAGGTCCCCGCAGCATAAGATTTGAATAACAAAAGATCCATCGACAGATCTGGGGCATGTTGTTTTTGAACTGTCATAGAGCCTTCATATTTCATGTTAGTACTGCTTGTGACAAGACCTTTCTGTTGGTGTAAAGGTCATATATCTAGGTCATTTTTCAAGATCAAATATGTTGTGCTGTGCTGTTTTGGAGGCATTCATTTTTTACAAACACATCTTGTTAAAATGGTTGTTTGATAGCAGTGGTCGCTCAAGCAATGTTATAATATATTAATGCGCTGTTGGTATGCCATTAATAGATTACCAAATTTTTGTTCGAAACATGTGATCTGTCAGGCAGAATGAGACTAAAATTTATGCAGGCTTGCCAGGAAAGAAACTTATGTAGTGTTTCTGATAACTGGTCAGAATTGTTTAATTTGTGAAATCTCGGTGACATTTTAATTTGGGTCAAGTGGGATCAAAATGAGGTCAAATATTTGAAAAAGCTCACAACCACTTTTGATCCTATTTTTTGGCTCTATCAACCTTTGAATTGTTCTGATTAGAACTTAGCCAAAACGTATTGTTTTGATTAGATTTTAGATAGTTACCTCAGCTGCGCATAGGGCCAATTGCTCTCTCCTTTTCCTATGTGTGAAAGGTCACATATATTTGATACATACATGTTTTGGTTTGCTTCTTTAATACACCTAGCTTGTAAAATTACACTAAATACAATAATGTTAAAACACATACCGTATCTACTACACAAAAAGTCCAGACATCTCGGATGGAAATTCAGAAATCTGAAATAACTGTCATATTAGCTATTATACACTATTTCAGACAAATGTTTATGTGTCAACAACATCAAGTTTTAAGCTTAACTATTAAAAATATGTAACTATCTATATTGTAGGTCCAGGAAGTGCAATTTTTCTATTCTCTCCAAGTGAAAGGTAGGTTGAATTTTATTTTGATGACAAGAGCAGTGAATTTTTACAATTAACATTTCCCTGATGATACAGTCTTAAAGACATAACATTTAAATCTATTCTGTTTTTAGTGATTTTACGCTGGTCTCATTTAAAAGAGCCTGCAAACAACAATGAAGCTTGTCTTTAATTGATTCCTTTCTTTGATAAGAAAATCCTTCTTATTTTCCTTTTAAATAAATGACAACTATTTATGCCCCTTCATCATATGATGAGGAGTAATTAGTTTCTGTCCTGTCTGTTTGTCTGCCCTAAAAACTTAAAAACAGTGGTCTTAACTTTTGAATAGTAACTGAAAGAGTCTTTGTACTTGTATATTGCTAGTGAAAAGACCTTTCTGTTGGTAACAATTTCAAGTTTTTCATTTCAGTGAAATGAAAACTTTTACATTGGCAATTACATTAAAAGTAAACAGTAATCTTCATAATTCACATGTGTATTGCTTGTGATCTTTTAGTAGATACTGATGTCAAGTGAAAATAATATATGGATGAATGTCTTTTTCACTGCGTTTATTGGGGTATAAAGTGCAATTGCCTTAGCACATGGCAAATAACGCCGGTAGGGCGTTATGATTAAGCCATTTGCTAGGGCAATTGCACTTTATACCCCAATAAACGCAGTGAAAAAGACACTCGTCCCTTATAATTGCAATCATCTAGATCGAAGAAACTATTAAAATACTCAGCCAAACATTAAAGCTTCAAGTCTACTTTCTGCGCGTATAAATTACACGATCTATTTTTAGATCGTGTATTGTTTATCTCGCTAGCAAAGTGAAATGTCATATAGTAAAACAAATGATACACAAATAAAAGACAACATTAAAATTCGTAGAGGTACTTATGACAAATAAGCTTGTCTCTGCTAAGTTAGTCTGTATTTTTGAACGAAAACGGCGTGGTCGGTCTTTGTTGAGAGGGTTGCTTGAAGGTCTTCGTCGACTCACTGTTTTCTAAGTTTAGGTCGGCTCAGAATCAGAACTGCATGCTTGTTATCGTAAATTCATTCGAAAATATATTAATTCATAATAGATTCAATAGCAATGTTGCGTTGATGATCGGGAACTAGGTTAATTCGAATTCCTACAACACAGGACTTGCAGATCGAATTTCGGGGGTTTCCCGAAAGACCTATTGCATTTTATACAGAAAAAAAGTGCAATAGATTTCCCCACGTGATGCCATTCAATCCAATCAGAGTTCTTTATTTTATTGGATTGCAATTATTAGCCAATACATTGGCAAATCAATTTGAAGGGTTAGTGGAATATTCTCCCATATTATATAAGCATATTTATCTTGTGACTAGAGCTACTTATAGAGGGGTATTTTGTACTTTTGATCAAGTAATTTCAATAGTAATAGTAAAAATCCTATGCTTTTGGTACTCATTGGAATTGTCCTGTTCAAGACAAATCAAATGAGTACCCACAACAAAGGGTTTCATTGAGAAATTAAGATTTTAGACTGGCCTTACCCCCCCTCTTAATTGTATCTGCATTTGATAAGACCTTTGTATTGGTAACAACTTCAAGGTCATCTGTAAAGGTCAAATGTGGTGTGAAACAGTAGTTATTTAAAATAATTGTTATCATAAGACTTACTGTAAGGTATCTTTAAACTACTGATTTCCAAATAAGTGAACCAAACTACTGTTTTTGAAAAATTGTAGGGGCATTGGTGCCTATGAAACACATTTTGTTTTGGGTTTCTTTAATTGTAACGATTAAAAAAGGTTTATTGTAGTGTTGCCCTATATTTTCAGTGATCCTGAACCGAATGTTAATATTGTATTCTGTGGTTGGAGAGGAAAAACATCTGTACGATCATTTGTGAGTCGAGATGAACGATCACACTATTTACGACTCTGTGGTGTTGAATTGACAGACATACGTAAGTTCAATGATGCTCTTACAAGAGTAGTAACAGCAGCTTCCCCTACACAATTGAAACTCGCATTTCCTTTGATTGAAGTTAGCTCTTTTTCTTGAGCATGTTTCCTTAATTTTAGATTAGTTTCCTTTAGACAATTGGTTAGAGGAAATCTACCCCAAATTAATAGGGAAAAAATGCAATTGGAAAATACACTGCAACTCCATTAAAACACTGTGGTCGGGGTCCAAGAAATGAAACAGCGGAAGAACTGGATGTATCTGCTATAACGCTGTATCCCCCGGTCGCCACCGATTCCCCTCCCCCCCTCCCGCGGTGAACAATAACGTACCGCGGAAACGTAATAGACACAGGGTCAATATTGATAACGATATCGGATATCTAAACATACATGTGCATGTTTAGGCCATCGTATTTTATATCTTTAAAACTCGGCAATGAATTAAAGAACAAACGCGGTTTATTACTTTTTTTATTTTAAAAGCTAAAATAACTATCTTTGATAAAGTAATCTAGTTTGTAGGGTTAAACGATCGCAGACTCCTCTTAGTTTTCTGAATCCCGATTTCTCGTGCCCGGCAGCTGAGAAACACCGATAACGACGATCTCAAAAGGGTAAAGTTAGTAAAATCCATAAAGTTTCATAAGATCAACAAATTTCATATTTTTTGAATATTGTCTTCTGGAAAATAGGAGAAAATAATTATCTACGCAATCAAAATAAACAATATCCTACGTCCGATCGAAACTATACCAAAGTAATCGAATCTCTCAGAGTGCAGGACCGCATTCTTCGTTGAGCGAGAAAAAATGCTGTAAATTCAATTAAATGTATCTGTAGCTACGACATTTAGATCGCCGGTTTCCGGAGATAAGCTTATCCATTTAATACATCATCTTCACGAGTCTAGGGATATCGAAAGCTTCTTCTCGAAAACCGTATAAGACAAATGTTCATAACCCTTGGTTTGACATAATTAAAATTCACCGCTTTAATTGTCAGACAGTAGATCGTCAAGAGATCAAGTCCAGATGAAAGCGAAGCGACGTGGTCACCATCAGTTTCGCGCCACATTTAGTTTCTTTGTTTGAAGCTATCAAGCGGGAAATGTAGGTTTATATATAGCTTCCTGTTTAAAACTGAATGAAGTTGTCTATTTAGTGAGAGATAGGAATCAACTATAATAATTCATTTGGGCTTTGAATTTTCAAATACTGTAACTATAATATGAATAAGTTTAATAAAAAAAGAAACAAAATTTTATCATATATTGACAAAAAACGTAATATTTATAAGAAGATTCAACGGGATTGGCAAAGGGAGGTAATAAACAAATAAATTGGGTAAGGGGCGAGTCGCTTTTTTAAAACGTTTGTCAGCAGCGGTAAATGTTCCAGATTTGAGAATATAGAACAAAATAAGCTTATTTTGCGAAAGCACGGCTTCTTCTGAAATTTATTAACTTGGATTGAATCGCATGCGAGCTAGACTTTTCGGTGTCTAATTGCGTCCCTGCCGTCGACAAAGCGCAGTTAGTAGCGCGCCGGACTGTCAATATTAGTATTCTGTGTTTCTCCCACGTCGGCACTCATTCTTTCTGACTATAAGTCTCACACCCATGGGTAACTAATCGTAGACCTATTTGAGATAGTAGTTTGTGGTTAGGAAAGGATTTGATGGTTTTACTCGTGATCGAATTCGGTACTCCGGCGGTAGTGATATAACTATAGGCCTACGTCTGTCAGCAATCAAACAAGCCATTTCTCTCTGACCTGAGGCATTTATCGCCACCGATCTCCGCGTGAGGTGTGAAAAACAATTGTATTGATTTACCTGGCTTCGCTCAGTACCGATTTTTATCTCGGTGTTTTCACCCTTCAATCTGAAACCGTGATCAAAACAGCGTTAACGGCAGATCGGGTAACATCGCCGCAGCATCCCAAAATGGTCGACCCCCCCCCAAATTTCGGGAGCCAAGCGGACCCCGCGTTATAATGAATTCAGCGCTCAAACAGATTTCGTTATAATGGAGTTGCAGTGTATGTACAAGATTAAGCTCTATGTCCATAATTTGTGAAGCTTGCAGGACTATTAGGAGAAAAACAGTATGATAAGCTCCACTAGACCAAGTCAAGCAGAGCTAATGTCGTGGCAGGGCGTCTGTGCGTAAACTTTTCATTTAAGGTAACTGCGGACACATAGAGGGCATTTTTATGTCAAAATTTTAAATTGTCTGCAAATTATGCTTAATGCGATTAAACTATACTTTGAAGTACCCGCTTTCATATTTCGGTCATAAAAAGGAATTTCATTACGTAGAGTTGACGTCATGACGTCATCAAGGGGCCAACCCCTTTGTAGGGGCCAAAATCAGTAATTGTCCATTTTTTTCGGAAATAATAAACCGATTTTCATCCCGAAAACGCCATTTACTTCGTTAAAAGACGCATGATCTTATATTCTATTGATATGAGGATATAAGTGTAAGCAATACAATAAAGTGTAACGTATTAAATGTTAATGCCTTCTGCGTTGCTGTTTTCGAGGACAGTCACTGGAAATATTGCCTTTTTTCTCGAAAATTTGTCCGGTGACCTATGCTGAAATTTAGATATGATGCTGCCAAAACATTCCGCTGGAGAAATTTGAAATAAAAAACATGTGTCTTCGGGTTAGATTTTTTGTAAAACTTGATTCCGCGAAGATAACGCAAATCAGAGGATATTTCAATGTCGCGTCAAATGATCACAAAAGCTGTTTTTTTAAATGGATAAAACATAAGTTGTTCTTTTTTATTTCTTAAAATCACATTCAGATTTAATACTTTTGAATCCTATTTTTTACGATGAACCTAAATTTCAAATATTTTTTAAAATACGTTATTGCATGGATATTGGCGCCAAATAAGCATAGTGCCGATGGTTTTAGTACGACGACGACTTTGACGAAAACTGTTCCAACAACTTCACAAAATCGAATTTAATAAAAAATCTAACCCGAAGACATATCATTTTTATTTAATTAATGCAAAGCATATTCTTTTCGCTACAAAATAACAAAAAAACAGCATAGGTCACCGGACGAAATTTTTTTAAAATTTCTTTTTATTTTCAAAAACTGAAATGAAAAAAGGAACGTCAAATCTTAAAATTCGCGAAAAAGTCAGCGTTTCGGACCTATTTTTTTATTTGAATATGCACAGAAATTAAACGATTAGATCGAGCGTTCTTGGACTTTCAAAATGAAACTTTTTTCGTGAAAATCGGCCGATTTATTCAGAAAATATTTGCAAATATTGATTTTGGCGGGTCAAAAAGGGGTGGGCCCCTTAATGACGTCACAACGTCAAATGAACGAGCTTCAGACCCTTTTCATTGCGTGTTCGCTAATAACCACTCTTCAAATATATATCTCAGAAATTTTTGTGTGATTTAAGAAAGTCGAAAATTCAACCATGTTATCTGTCCGCAGTTACCTTAACCATCTTCCTCTATAAATTACTGGTCAGAATTTCACAGGAATGAGCCTTGGATTAGATTTCTTTGTTAAATTCTTAACGGGTTGATAATGTAGGTGCTACAGGCTGTAGAGTCACAAAAAAATGGGCCTCGATTGTGAAATGTAAAAAATCTTCTCATCAGAAAGTACTGGTCAAAAAAGAATAAAACTTGACAGAAATGATCCTCAGGACATACCCTTTCAGATTCCTTTATAAATTTGCCGCCGTCCTAGCGCAGTTGGTGATGCGTCGGACTGTCAATCTAGAGAACCCGGGTTTGATACCTGACGGCGGCACTCACTTTTTTGACTATTTGTCTCTCACCAATGGGTTGACAATCGTAGACCTGTGAGATAGCTGGAGGCTAGGAAAGGATGTCATGGTTGTACTGGTGAGAGAATACTAGGAATCCATTGTTAGGTGCTCCAGCAATAGAACTGAAAAAATGCCGAAAGCTGCATTATACTCCATTCAATCAATCAATCCTTCGTAAATTTTTTATCAGGTTGACAACACAGCCAAAGGGCGGCTGATGTGTCTACAAAAAAGGGGCCCAAATGGTGAAATATAAATAAATCTTCTTCTCTGAAACTACTTGTAAGAATTCAATAAAACTTCACCAGAATAATCCTCATGCTCTTTCAGATAATATTTGTTAAATTCTGATCGGGTTCATAACATGGGTGCTACAGGCTTTTGCATCACTAAAAAATGGGCGCCGATGGTGAAATATAAATTATCATTATTAACTACTGGTCAGAATACAACTCAACTTCAGAAGCTCTTTCATATTTCTTCATTAAATTCTGATTGGGATAATATCATGGTGTCATCAATGTTGTTAAATTTTAGATAAAGCTTTTTCTCTGAAACTATCCATCAGAATTCATCTGAAATACACAGGAATTGTTCTTTGGACATGACCTTTCAGATGTCTTTGTTGAAATCTGATTGGGTTGATATCATGGGTCATCAAAAAATGGTCCCATATGGGGAAATTTTGTCAGTATACACATGAACTTCACAGGAATTGTTCTTTGGACATGAATAAGCCATAGTTACAATATTATGATTTTTAATTAAAAATAATACTAATATTAGTTTCAATGCTCACAAGCACATTATGGCTGCTTGGCATGAAACTTAGAGAAAGTAAAGTAACATGGTTCCTTGAACCATTTCTAAGTTCGAGAGTTATCTCCCCTTGGATTTAGACATTTTCCTACCAATGAAAAATTATTTGTCATAAATAATTTAAGTTTTAAACTTAAATAAACAATGACACTGTGTGTTTTCAGAGGCCCAAGTACAGGAAGTAAAGTCCATCCGAGATGAAGAGTCAAGAACAGCAACTCCTGTAGGGGCCCAGTCAGGGGACGAGGAAGAGCTAAAGCAATGGACAGAGGGTCAAGAGGACTATAGGGGGATAGAAGTAGATGAACAGGACAGAAGTGGGATACCTGAAAGTGAGGTACAAGAAGGGGAACAGAAAGTAGAAAGTGAGATGCCAGAAGGGGAACAGAAAGCAGATACCGAGGTGCCAGAAGGGGTATAGATAGCAGATACTGAGGAGTCAGAAGGGATATGAAAAGTTACTGAAAAATGTGATAACCTAGAAAGTGATACACCCGATGGGAATATATAAGTGAATTAAAGATACTAGAGAATGACTGTGATACAAATTCACTTAAGGCGGTTATAGAGAATGTGGGGATAGCTAGTGTTATACACTTTGATGATGGATTATTGTATTACAAAGCAATTTCTCCTTTTCTCACAAAGTTTGAAATGGTGTGTTCAAATAAAGGCCCACAATTGGTCATGTGGGTATTCCATTGAGCAAGACCTTTTCAAGCCTCAGGTCTAGTACTTGTTATATTAGACTGGTAGCCATCTCTTAAATAGAGGTACATTATTGTAAATTTGTAATATAAAGTCAATGTCTAGTCACTGAAAGCCTGACCCTAACCTGTTTCTTTGAAGAGAAGTTAACTCATTTTAAGGTCTGAATGGTTCAACTTTGTTATCTACCTTGTTACAAACTTCTAAAAATAGGGCCTGAATCCCAGGCTATGGTTATATGTGAAAGTACATGAATTAAAGAATTTTTTCACAATAAGACTGAAAGATTGTTTAGTTTTGTTTAGTGGTTTTGTAACACCATTTAAAATCATATGTTCTTATAACTCACCAAAGACATTTTTAGCTAGACTTTTTGTTGAAAAGGGAGGGGGAGCTATTCTGGTCTAAGTGTTGACGTATTGCTTTTGTTAGGTTTTTACATGCAAGTGTGTCAAATCTGTGTTTCTACTAAAGCTATTGCTTTTCTCTTCATTCATTTCATTAGGTGGACATTCTTTTCTCTGATATTGAATTAAAAGGAATTTTTACCCTTTTACTGACTTAGAAATTCTTGGTTAAGTGCAACTGATGTGTATCAGTTAAATCTCTCATTCTACTTAAGCTATTGCATGGAAACTTTGCTGCCCATGCTTCTAAGACCATCATATAATCTTCTATACAAAGATTCATTAACCTGACTTTCATTTAACTGAATTTTCCAATGTTGATATTAATTTGCTGTTACTTTCAAGCACTATGAATATTTGAGCCTTGTTGGATTATGATGTGGTAATTGGACCGATTATGAAACAACAAGAATTGATGCAATACCCCACCAATTTTATGTAATAGAAGTTTAATCAGTACAATTATAATTTTTTTTCAGCTCCCCTGAGCACAACGTGGTCAAGGTGAGCTTTTGTGATCACCTTTTGTCTTTCGTGCATCGGTCATTGGAAGTTGTCATTTATTCTTTAAACTTTAAACATCTTCTCCTCAGTAACCAATGAGTGGATGAATTGTTTCTTGGGTGACCCTTCTCAAAACTTGTTTGTGGAATTTGATTGACCCGAAATCTGGGCGTGGCAGGGCGAGGCTTTTTCGAGCCTGAAATCTTTAAACATTTTCTCCTCAGTAACCAATGAGCCGATTTCAACTAAACTTGGCAGAAACATTCCTTTGGTGACCCTTCTAAAAACTTATATGTAGAATGTCGATTGACCCCCAAATATGGGCCTGGCAAGGCAAGGCTTTTTTTGACTCCGAAATCTTTAAACATCTTCTCCTCAGTTACCCATGGGTGTATTTCAACCAAATTGGCAGAAATTTTCCTTGGGTGACCCTTCTCAATACTTGTTCATGGAGTTTGATTGACCCCCAAATATGTGCGGGGCTTTTTTGAGCCCAAAATCTTTCAATATCTTCTCCTCACTCAGTAACCAATGAGCAGGTTTCAACCAAACTTGGCAGAAATGTTCCTTGAGTGACCCTTCTAAAAACTTGTTGAGGGATTTTGAATGACCCCCCACCCCTTCCCCCCAATATGGGCATTGCAGTGGGGGGGGAGTTTTGAGTGTTGCATCCAGGCTGTGCAATAATGCAATTCCCCAGTTTTCTCTATGCCTTTACTCAAGTTTACAATCACGCAAAAACATTCTTTCTCCCTCAGAATTGATAAAGGATGGAGGATCAGAAGATAAATGATAAGTAGAGAATTTCCCAGTTTCACACTTGCTAAAATAACCTTTGATTGTCATGGCGCTGTTGTTCCTCTTGATGAATTCTATTGTTTCATCACCTGTATTTTATATGCCTCATCACCTGTATTTTATATGCCCAAGGTCACAGCTGAATGTCAAATGATAAAATTGGACTGGTCTGATAAAACTGATCTAGAGCAAATCTTCTACATTCATAATTGATTTCAAAATAATTTTGGTTTTTTGTTCCTCTTTATTAGCACATACTTATGTCATCTGAAACGTTTTTTTTGGGTAGACAGCAATATATTAGGTGGACATCTGTGTATGTGACACATTTCTAGTTTGTCAATACAAAGGACATTTTTCACCAAGGGAATAGAAAGATCTTGTTTTTTTAGAAACATAAATTTTGTTTAGTTTTATCGGGTTTTATATGTAAAGATGATACAATGTAAATAAAACAATCATGATTCTCTTGTTCTAGTTGATTTTTTGCATTACGATAAATTGGACAGGATTTAGTCATACAGCTGTAGCCTGTACCTTACCATGACTTGTATCAAATAAGATCAAGACAGAATTGACCTCTTTGGAAGTAAAACTGTTTGCTTACTCTAGGTTAGTTAACAGCTCCATACTGTCATCCACTTTAAATCCACTTTATTCTGAATTATAATTATACCCCCCCCCCCTTTCGAAGAAGAGGGGGTATATTGCTTTGCACTGGTAGGTTGGTCCACTGTCTGTCTGTAGACCTTTTTTTTCCAGAGCAAACATCAAAAAGGATGCAAGCTAGAGTCACAAAATTTCCTATGTGGATAGATCTCATTGAGGAAAAGTGCAGTGCACAAGAACAATAACTTTACTCATCATATGTTGTGAGTTATTGCCCATTGTTGATTGAAAAAAGAAAAGGCTAGTGACCTGCTTTTATGTGTGGTGTAAAATGTTTTTCAAGCATCTCTTGTTCAACTGGCAGGGCCATGATTTAGTTTGGGTTCTTTCTTTGATACAAATCCCATCTAATGACCGTTAAAACGGTCAATTTTTGTAACTAGACCGCACTTGCTATAAAAACAATTTTTGCACGCACAGAGAAATCAGGAAACGCATGCCTCGTGTTAAATTAGACTAGTCACGTGATTGACCTACATAAGGTTGCATAACACGGTACCCGTGTGTAAAAATACGGTATCGGCTTATCGGTTAAATGATGATGTAACTAAAATTCTGTTATATATATATCACACGCGACTGTCAAAGCGTTGTAAAAACAGCTCACATTCGTCACAAATTTTCCGTTTATTTACCCTTTGGCAGACGACGCAATTCTGGTTCTACTTTTTTTCTAAACCTTGTGGGAATCTGCATAGGCGTAACTAGGAATTTTATATCTAAACACACTCAGAAAGCAACCACCAAAGATATAGGATAAAAGCGGTTTTTTGGTCCGTGACAAGAGATGAATTTTAAGTATCCGCTCCCCTTCAAGTTAATGATTTGATCGTTGCTGAGTTGCCAAAGCATCGTAACCACAGCTTTAATAAGATGTAGTTACGATGTTGTGATCATTCATCGACGACATTTCCGAAAGAGGTTTTATTTCTATTACAAAATTGGGTAATGTACGCAATGTGAGCTACGGCACTGTTGTAAATATTACTGTAAATAATAATAATAACAATTATAATGTTAACAAAGTACAAATAAAATTGTTTTCCGAACTGACGTGATGAGCGGGGGTTGCGTTCCCAACTTTGTACGATTGACACTGGTGGAAACCTGACCCCTGTTGCTCACTAAACACCCATGGCTGAGTGGAGGGTCGTATAAGCGGCTTGAATAGAGCCGTGTCTACGACTGTCTGATCGCCCACCAACGATTTCTTAGAATGTAGATTTATCCTGTGGAAATTTTCCCGAATCTAATGATAGATAATAACTTCAAGTTAGCCCGAATTACCAGTAAAAATCTATCATGCTTCTATTAAAGCTTCTGCAATATTAAAAATCAACTTTCTTGATCCAATCATTATCAAATTAATTCTATGTCATTCTGTTTGTGAATTACCATACTGTATGTTATTTCATGCGATGGTTTAATAAAGAATATGTTATGTCATGTTATGTTTCAAAATTTAGCCATCAATTGTGTGAATGCGTGTGAATAACTGTTTTAAAACTAAAAGGATAAACATGCTAAACAAACTAAGCAAAATTGAACACATTTCTTCATTTTGTTACCAAATCCTCGTAACTTCAGATTGTCTAAGCTGAAGTTACGAGGGTTTGGTTGCCAACTTTTGATTTGGATATTGAGGACCATCTACTAAACTGTGTAATTATAAATGAAAGCTGATTTACCTTAACCTTTTGTCCCTATTGTTGTTTACATGTGAAAGCTTTGACGTTAAATATCTCTTGTATAACTGAAGGCATTCAGTTGAAACTTGGCTTATATGTTCACTATGAAAAAGCATATGATAAAAACTATCAAGGTTAATAACTCTGGATCCATTTTGTGCAAATTATGCCACTTTTTGACTTAGATTTTTTATTATGCAGTCAGACTTTCAGTCTGACTTGCATATAGTGGTCGCCGGCAATCGGATCCTCACAACACCGAATTCGAATAAATCCATGAGCGTGAAAAAGTAAACCCATTCATGATTTTTAGCCCGCGAAAATAATATCAGACTGAATGCTAGCTACCTAGATTTTTTGTGAACAATTCCGATTTCAAAGCCATATTTCCGAATTTCGACATCAAAATTCAGGGAAAAAAAAGATTTTGAACGGCGCCGAAAAGGAAACACGAAATCGAAAGTAGTCAGCGACCGTTTTTTAAAGGGACTCGTCTTTTCGAGTTACTTCCCTTACTCAGATAGGTTATTCGTTTATTTTAAAATCCGGTGTTAGGGTTCTGTCAAGGCTGCGCGATTAGAACTAAAAAGTTGTAGACTGCGAATAAAAATCAAAAGGATGGCCCCTACGTCGCGCCGAATCTTAAAATACGATATCGACGAAAATCGGACTTCCGCGACGACCTGCTGTTTTAGCCTATTCCCAAATAAAAATCTTTATGGTACCCCGCACAGCGTTATGATAATCGGTGCTGTATTATCGTAAATACAATAAATCGGGAACCATTCTATGTTAACATGTTCCTTTACGAAATAGATCAAGATTAAAGGCGATCAAAGACAATTTATAACTTTTTCGCCGGGTCTCCCGAAAAAGAAGGCAAAAGTAAATATAGAAATAGAATCTAATGAACCCGGGCCGATTTCACAGGGTCCACGTCCATATTACACAATCACCGGAAATCAGTCTGTCCCTCTGAAATTTCAGCAGACGAACAAGTGACTTTTTCCGATCTAAAAAACAAAGAAAAGCGGGTTTTTTCACCTACTTACTTGACATATTTTACTGGCTTAAGTATGGTGAGCAACCCAACGTTATGACATGTTCATTGTGAATAAAAAAAAGAGAAAAGCAGAGTTAGATAGTTAACAATATTATGTTGATTTGTTGACTCGAGTGCAATTTTTGGGGTGGTTTTATGTCTGTAGCTATTTTCTGTTAACTCGGCATGAGTATTAGCCATACAAGAAGCTACCCCTATTATCAAGGTGGATGCCGATGGAAGATATAAGAATTAAGCCCTTATTATTTTTATATTATTATACTGACCATGTAGTAAAGCATTGGCCCTCCAAGAAGTGCTCTTTTCATCAAAAGCAAGGGCTTTAAGCATGATTAAGGCAATATTTTGGAATGAAAGGTCAGAATAGAAGGCCAAAGATCTGAAGTGTAGATTTTAGCCTTAGATTTTAGAAAATTTGTTATAATTAAAATATTTCAATACTCAAATATTGTTCCGTCCTGACTGCATTCAGGCCTTTCAGGCCTTTGATCTACATTCCTGCACCCATTGTGGTGCTCTTTTAATTAGAAAATCCTCATTAACGTCCACAGTTTTCATCTGATTGTCTTCAAACTTGTTCAGAATGATAAGACCATCACAAGGATGGTCCCTTTCAAAATTGGGCCTGATTTGTTAAGCGTCACAGGTAAAAGGGGTCAAATGAAAATAATTGAAAATTTAATTAGAAAATCCTCGTTAACAGTCTTTAGTCCACAGTTTTCATCTGATTGCCTTCAAAAATACTCAGAATGATTGATCTATCACAAGGATGGTTCCTTTTGAAAATGGGCCAGATCCTTCAAGTGTCATTGGAAAAGGGGCTACATGAAAATTGACGAAGATGTTCACTCTAATGTTCACAGTTTTGATCCAATTGTCTTCAAACTTGCTGAGAATGATTGTATCATAACAATGATTTCTTCGTTTTGAAATATATCAAATTAAATTTTAAGAATTTATTGTTAACCCTTCTTCATATATATTAGTTAGAAGTTTGCTGGAAAGAGGCAATGTGGGTTGCACTTGATAATTGGCTAGGTGCCGATTATGTATTGACAATTTTGCTGGTTTTTGTCTGGGGTGGGTTGCAAGGAAGCAAAACTCCTGCCGGAGTTGAGGTAGTTGCCTTGCTTATCTGTCTGGTGCCGTATGGTAACTTTTGACAGTTTTGCCCCGGAGACATACTTCTGCCTCTCTGGGTGACATCATCGACTAGCATGTCTTGTAGAGACATGCTTCTGTTTGTTCTTTTTAGAGTTTCTTCTACTTTTCATCATATCCCTGACCAGTTTCGTTCAATAAAGAACTCATGAGAGGGTGATGTAAGCTAGTGTTAGCTTGTTTTGGATGGCAATCCCTTCCCACTCCACTACCTAAACAACCAAATAAGGCTGTACTACCATTGGTCTTAACCTTCAACAGGCATAACTCCTTCATCAAAATTGCCACCTTTAGCCTTTGGCCACTAATAGGATTAACAGTAAATGAAGTATTTCCAAAGCCACCAATGATTGCCAACAAAATTTGTCCTAAAATTCAAGACACAGTCACATGTGCGAAATTCTCCAATCTCAACCCAGCCGCATTTGGCATAATACAGAACTTCTTAGACAAGTGTTAGCTCGCTAACTGCAGCTTCTGCAGCAACACAAACCAGAGCAAGATCTGCCGGAGCTCTTACACTACGCTTAAATATAGATGCAAAATAAGAGGACACTGTGCCACAAGAAATGTGGTCTACTTCCTAGCTTGCAAAAAATGCTCTAAGCAGTATGTGGGAGAAACCAAACGTGAATTCCAAATCACAATCAAAACATCTGCGTGATATACGTCTGAAAACAGAAACTCCAGTGGCCAACCACTTCAATTCAAATTCACATCAAACTAGCAATATCAAATATCAAATCACTGAAATCTTGCGCTATGACCCGAGTCAAATAAGAACACCACAGCTGTGATGGTTGCGAGAATCATATTAGATCTTTCAACCTCACACTCTTCACCAAGTAGGGATCAACATTTCAGTCCAGTCAAAAAACATGCAGTCAGTCATTTTTATACGCCGCCGGAGGTGGACGTATATTGGCGTCATCTTCTCCGTCTGTCCGTCCATCCGTCCGTCCACTTTTCTTGTCAACGCAACTCCTCCTAAGTTTCTGGCTGGATCTTCTTGAAACTTGGTCAATGTGATCATCTCAATTGGTAGATGTGCATGAAGGAAGGATTTTACGGTTCGCTGATTTTTGCCTGAGTTATGCCCCTTGATAACTTAGTCTCTGGGTCCACTTTTCTTGTCAACACAACTCCTCCTAGGTTTATGGCTGTATCTTCTTGAAATTTGGTCAATGCTGGCCTCCTAGTGAAACCTTTAAAAACCTTTAATTTCATAGCAAACCTTTAAAACCTTTACATTTCCCCAGAAAACCTTTAAAACACCAAAATAGCCTGTAATTCTCACTCAAAACCTTTATATTTTCTCTGACTGGTTGCCTTGCTACCTTAAAGCAAATAATGGCTTTTGTTCTGCAATTTCCCTTCTTTTATGTGTAGTTCAACAATGCTGCTGTTGTTTCTTTCATCTTGAGTTTTTGAGAATGCAGTATATAACATCAAAAAATGACTCTGGTGTGACTAGGTTTTATAAAGAAATGAGAACTTCGATGAAAATAGCCTTTATTTACTCTATATTTTTTCATATTTTACACTAAAAGGCCTTTATTTTCATACATTGGAGCCTTTATAAAAACCTTTATTTTTGTTTTGGCCTGCTAGGAGGCCTGTCAATGTTATCACCTCAATTGGTAGATGTGCATGAAGGAATGATTTTATGGTTCGTTGATTTTTGCCTGAGTTATGCCCCTTGATAACTTAGTCTCTGGGTCCACTTTTCTTGTCAACGCAACTTCTCCTAAGTTTCTGGCTGGATCTTCTTGAAACTTGGTCAATGTTATTACCTCAATTGGTAGATGTGCATGAAGGATTGATTTTATGGTTCGTTGATTTTTGCCTAAGTAATTCCCCTTAAAAACTTAGTCTCTGGGGCTTATTGCCTCAGTTATGCCCCCTTTAAATTTAGTCTCTGGGGCTTATTGAAATTGCAGCCTTGTGAATGCAACTCTTCCTAAGTTTCTGGCTGGATCTAAATGAAACTTGGTAGATGTTATAACCGAAATTGGTAGATGAGCATGAAGTAAGGATTTTATGGTTCATTAATTTTACCCTAAATTATGCCCCCTTAAAACTTAGTATCTAGGGCTTATTGAAATTCCAGCCTTTTGAACACAACTCCTCCTTACTTTTTGTCTTTTATTTAAATGAAACTTGGTCAATGTCATCACCATAATTTGTAGATGTACATGGATCAAGGATTTTATGGCTCATTTATTTCCCTGAATTATGCCCCCTTAAAACTTAGTGCCTAGGGCTTATTGAAATTGCAGCCTTGTGAGGCAACTCCTCCTGACTTTTTGTCTTGATTTAAATGAAACTTGGTCATTTTCAATTTGGTTCTGTCAAAATAAGTAGTGTCCACTATTATTTTCGTGAAACAGCAGCAAAGTGGCGGCGTATTTTGTTTTCATTTCACTCTTTCATGGAAAAGTCCTTCATTTATACATGGAAGATAATAAAAAGTTCACTTAGAATTCTACATTAGATGACCATGTGCATATTGATGTGGTCTAGTGATTTTATACTGTATCATAGAAAAAGAAAAAGTGGCCCTAACAGAAACTTATTTTTGATAAAACTCCTCTTTAAATAATGGATACATTCATGTGAAACTTTCACAGAATTTTCCATCGACAGTTTGCATTTGTGGCTGTTTAGTTATATGCCGCGTCAGGGCCTCTATGTATATCAATTAACACTACTCCTTCAATTATACATGGAAGTTAATGAATGCTTCACTTAGTATTCTACATCATGTGACAATGTGCATATTGTATGTATAGTCTGTTTGACTTCTACAAGGGTTTTTAGCTCCACTGGCTGAAAGCCACTGGGGCTATTGTCATGGCGTTGTGTCCGTCCGTGCGTCTGGTCGTAAACTTTTTCTTTACAAATCTTCTCCTCAGAAACTACTGGATGAATTTCAACCAAACTTCACAGGAATGATCCTTGGGTGGCCCTCTTTCAAAGTTGTTCAAGAAATTTTGATCCAATGAAAAACATGGATTTAATGGGCATGGCTAATTTCCAAATATGGTAAAAAGTGAGTTTTCTTAGATTCTAATTGATGGATACCAATGAAATTGATGGATATCAACCAAATTTAACTGGAATGATCCTTGAGTGAACTTTTATCAGTCTACCAAAAATTATAGTGATCATTGGATGAAAAATATGTATTTTAATTACGGAGGTCATTTTTCTATATGTTATATAGTGGAAACTTTGAAAATCATTGAGTGAACCTTTATCAGTCTACCAAAAATGATTGTGATCGGATGAAAAATATGTATTTTATGGGGGCAGGTCATTTCTCTATATGATATATAGTGGAAACTTTATGAATCATTTCTCGGAATCTAAGTTATGGATATCAACCAAATTTCACTGGAATGATTCTTGAGTGAACCTTTATCATGCAGCGGAAAATTAATGTCATTGGATGAAAATAGGTCTCCTATTGTCAGAGGTTATTTCTCTATATTATATATAGTGGAAACTTTGAAATTCATTTTAACATCAGTAGAACCCAAAATATCCTTAAATCTAGGCAAACCTTAGATTTGCTATTTCAAGCCTGTGGAGCGACTCAAGCCATTCATGGCTTTCTAGTTTAAAAATTAACCGGATTTTGCCTCTCAAAATTATATTATGGAAGCAATCAAACTAAATTTGGTATCATTCGCTGTCGGAATTCAATCCATATATTGTTGTGTAAAATTTGTATAGTAATCAAACATAGCGCTCATGCATCTGCCATTTAAAATGCATGGTAACAAGTACCGGGCGCAGCAGATAAAATAATCCATATATTTGGACTTCGTTTGTAAATATTCTTTCTTTTCTAACTTTTGAAAAACTTGAAGATTAATTGAGTTGCTGGAATAAGTATTATATACACCTTAAATGTGGCTGGGTAAGTGTTTCGGAACATTCTAGAGGACGTCAACTGAATGCTAGGAATTTGAATTTTTATTAGCTCCACTGGCTGAAAGCCACTGGGCTATTGTCATGGCGTTGTGTCCGTCCGTGCGTCTGTGCGTCCGGTTGTAAACTTTTTCTTTAAAAATCTTCTTCTCAGAAACTACTGGATGAATTTCAACCAAACACCTTAAATGTGGCTGGGTAAGTGTTTCGGAACATTCTAGAGGACGTCAACTGAATGCTAGGAATTTGAATTTTTATTAGCTCCACTGGCTGAAAGCCACTGGGCTATTGTCATGGCGTTGTGTCCGTCCGTGCGTCTGTGCGTCCGGTTGTAAACTTTTTCTTTAAAAATCTTCTCAGAAACTACTGGATGAATTTCAACCAAACCTCACAGGAATAATCCTTGGGTGACCCTCTTTCAAAGTTGTTCAAGAAATTTTGATCCAATGAAAAACATGGATTTAATGGGCGTGGCTAATTTCCAAATATGGTAAAAAGTGAGTTTTCTCAGATTCTAATTGATGGATACCAATGAAATTTTACATGAATGATCCTTGTGTGGCCCTTCATCAGTCTAAAAAAGATAATTGAGATCCGATGAAAAATATGCATTTTATTGGCGGAGGTCATTTCTCTATATTTTCTATAGTGGAAACTTTGAAAATCATTTTCTCAGAATGTAAGTGATGGATATCAATCAAATTTCACTGGAATGATCCTTGAGTGACCCTTTATCAGTCTATTAAAAATTATAGTGCTCGGATGAAAGGTCATTTCTCTATATGTTATATAGTGGAAACTTTGGAAATCATTTTCTCAGAATCTAACCAATGGATATCAACCAAATTTAATTGGAATGATCCTTGAGTGAACTTTTATCAGTCTACCAAAATTTTTTGTGATGGGATGAAAAATGTGTATTTTATGGGCAGAGGTCATTTCTCTATATGTTATATTGTGGAAGCTTTTAAAATCATTTTCTCAGAATGTAACTTATGGGTATCAATCAAACTTCATAAGTATGATCCTTAGGTGACCCATTATCATGCAGCCAAAAATTATTGTCATTGGATGAAAAATACGTCTTTTATGAGCGGAGTTCATTTCTCTTTATGTTATAATAGTGGAAAGTTTGAAAATCATTTCAACATCAGTAGAACCCAAAATATCTAAAAATCTAGTCAAAGCTTAGATTTGCTATTACAAGAAATTCAAGCCTGTGGAGCGACACAAGCCATTCATGGCTTTCTAGTTATTCTATTCAAAATCTACAAAAATATCGAAAGACATAAATCAAATACTTGTCACGCTGAAAGGGAATGGTTCATTCTTCCAAATGCTTTATTTTCATAATTGAAGACGCTTCCGTGCCCCATGAGATAAGAGGAAGAATGGACAGAGAGAAACTTATCCAAGCAACTGTAGGGACGTCAATTGCCGAGTCTCTAGGCCATTTTCTAAGGGTCACCATTCTGAGAGTTTTGATTTTGCACCATTCGATTTTAATTTTATACAAACCATAAAAGTACAGCTTAATTACTGGAACACTGAATTCATTCTTATTCAATGAATAACGAGCCGTGACAAGCTAAATTACACAACATCAAATGTCTCGATTTTCAACAACGTTGCTAGCATCATGTACTGTGCGCCGCCACCCAATACCCATGTGTTTTTGTTTGCGTATGAAATGAATATACATCATTCAAATGCTTCAGGTTTTGGCAAGTTTGAGCATATAAAGTGTCCCGTTGATATAAGTATACTTTTTTCACATAGCGTTAAATCTATGATGATTTATTGACCTAATCCGGATAATAATTGAACATCCCTCGTATATGGAACAACATTTTCCTTAATTACACAAAAATGCGTTTGGATGAAGGATATGTATGTAGTAAAATCTTAATTTCAGCTTGATACTATTCCAAAAATTTTTTTTTGAAAATAAAATGATTTCAAAATAATGATTTTGTCTATCTAGTTAATGTTAATATTTTCGCATTTTCCACTCATAAACACGAGGGGTGATGAAGGCTGTTTAGTAGTAAAAATATAAACATAAAGTAAAAACATGTGGTTTTATACTACACATTTTACAGATGAAATGTCGATTTTTTCCTTTTTGGACATGCTTATTAGCATTTTGACGGTCATGTGATCTTAAACTTAAATATATCGTGATAAATACTGTTATGACTTGCCTGAATATCTACTTTTCCTCATGAAATTCCCAAGAACTTCGTTAAATAATGCTTTTTTATTGGTCGAAATGAGTGAATATAGGGTTCATCTCAGAATAGATAAAAACAATTATCAATTGTTATGTCAAATGTTTTTTAGAAGTAAGAGAGAATACACTCAGATTTGATATACTAAGGAAGGAAAAGTCTTCCACAAAATCAATTTAAAAAAAATACTCTATTTTATACCAAAAGTACTCACTTAAAATCATACACTTTTGAGTTGGCCACTATGCAAACCAGAACTATTTTTGGTAAGACAATTTGCTGTTCAATTTAATACAGACACAAAGAAGTTATAAAACATGAATTAACATGTAGTTGGATGGACAAAATCATTATATTACATCCAAAAATTCTGAAAATCATAATTCTTCATGGTATTAGATGGAAAATATGCTATGACAAGAAAAAAAATACCTTTCATTAATTCGATTCTGAGATTTTTGGCGAAATGTTGGTCCATATAGAAGTCAGACTATATAAAACTCTCATAGAATGTCTCTTATCAAGTAACTTCATGCATTTCATGGAGGTTTGGTGATAATATGCTGTGTCATGGGAAAAGGGCTTTGTCATATTTATTATTTACACAACGTCTTCATTTATGCATGGATTGTCATGAAACTTAAACAAAATATTTCTCATGTGACAATGGCCTTTGTCATTTGGTGCCATTGTATGGCATCATAGGAAAGGGGGCCTTTAAGTAAATTTCCTTGTCATCACAACTCCTTCATTTTTGGATATATTTTCATGAAACTTTTTTCATGTTATACAAATGATATTTTGGGGGGATTATACTGGAATCAGCCTGTGTGTGTGTCTGTCTGTCTGTCTGTCCGTCCATGGACATTTATACTAGTAATTTTGTGTTACAAACTCCTTCAGTTTTCCTTCAATGGCCTTGATATTTTATAAAAGCATTTATCACATGTTGAAGTTTTGCAAGACGCAATTTTAAGGTCCTGACTCCCCCTGGTTCTAGAATTTTCTGCCCTTCAACTTAAGAAATTTTATTCTTTTCGTGCACATATACAAGTAATTTTTTGTTGCAAACTCCTACAATCATTTATCACATGTTGAAGTTTTGCAAGACACAATTTTGAGGTCCCAACTCCCCCTGAATCAAGAATTTTCTGCCCTTCAACTTAAGCCATTTTATTCTTTTTGTATACATATTCTAGTAATTTTGAGTCACTAACTCCTCCTTCATTTTTCCTTCAAAAGCTTTGAAATTTTATACAAACATTTATCACATGTTGAAATTTTGCAAGACTCAATTTTGGGGTCCCTACTCCCCCAGGTTCAAGAATTTTCTGCCCTTGAACTTAAGCCATTTTATTCATTTTGTACACGTAAACTAGTAATTTTGTGTCGCAAACTCCTTCTTCTGTCTTCCTTCAAAAACTTTGAAATTTTATACAAACATTTATCACATGTTGAAGTTTTACAAGTATAAGATGCAATTTCGTGACTTCAATTCCCTCAGGTTAGAGAATTATCTACCCTTGAACTTAGCATCTACTTTGGATGTCTTTTTAAAGGTATGAAACTTTATATACAAATATAGTTCATTACTCTCCAGGACCTATCATTTAAAATAGAATAATTGGTGATGTGCCGTCCAGGACATCGCAAAGGATATAAAATAGAGTAAATTTAAAGGAAAACATTGAATATTTAGTACATTGTACTTGCTTAAAGTTCCCATTGTCAAGAGGTTATAGCTCTTTCAGAATTGTTTGTGAAATTCTGCTCGACTAAGCCTCCGTCATGGCACAGTTGGTAGCGCGTCGGACTGTCAATATAGAGATGAATAAGGGTCTCGATATGGTGGATTACAAATAATCTTCTTTTTTGAAACTACTGTTCAGAATTCAACCAAAGTTCACAGGAATTATGCTTAGAACATGCCCTTTCAGATTTGTCCATGAAATTCTGATTGGGCTGATTACATGGGCTCTACAGGCTGTTCCATTTGTGAAAAAGGGTCCCATATGAGGATTGATATATAGAGAATAGATGGTTGGTGACTTGATATGGAAAAGTTTATCGGGCAAGGCGTAGGAATTTATCTGGTGAGCCGGAGGCGAACCGGATAAATTCCGCAGCCGAGCCCGATAAACTTTTCCATCTCAAGTCACCTATCATCTATTCTATTTATCCTGTTACAATCTTTTTTTTAAACTCTAATTGTTATTTATTTACAAAAATACAATTCGATCCTGATTTACAACTTCGATTTTGGCGAGTCCTCGTTATAAGGGTGAATGGGTGGAGGAGTTTGGGTGATCTCTAACGGCTTATGAACTTGATAATTGAAAGGATTTGTAATGCTGTAGCAAAAAATTATTTAACAAAAGAAAACTGTAATACTTTCATACCTTAATGATTAAGAAGATATTAAGCTGGTGAATTTCGCAATCTCAAACGTCCTTTTTCTCCAAAGTTTTGTTGTCATGCAGCTTAAAGCAAATCTCAATTCAATGCCTTCCATGCTCTAAATCAGAGGATGAACATAGATTTAGATCAGATGCAAAGTTACTATCTCTGAAATCCTCCTCATGCGAATAATATCTGCGTTGAATCCATTCAGATAAATGTTTTAAAATCCTGACAGTTTTGGAGGTCGGATGTAAACACCAAGATAAGCTTCATCACAATTTTATAGATTACGTCATCAGTCATGTCCTACGTCATCGATATGGTCGCGACTTGATTTTAAAAATATATGAGAATCAAGTCAAATGTTTTTTATCAGAAATAGACACTCAAATCAAAAGAAAAAAATGTTAGAGAGGACTGTTTTCAGACCTATTAGTCGCAAAAAGAAGATCCGGCAGGTCACGTGACTAAGTGACATGATAAAGCTGTCACGTGATCAAGTGACCTGATATCAACAAGTTTATCATACCCCCTTTTATCAGGCAATATTTACAGCTAGTGACAGGATAAAAAAGTCTTCTTTGAAACTACATTTTAGAACTCAACCAAATTTAACAGGATTATTGTTAGAACATGCTCTTTCAGATTTGTCCGTGAAATTCTGATTGGATTGATGTCATGGCTGCTACAGGCTGTCCCGTCACTGAAAAATGCTCCCATAGGCTCCTATTCAGAATTCAATATAACTTCACAGGAATAATGCTCCTCCTACATCTCCTCTTTGTAGAGAAGCTTTCCACAAAGTTTCATTGAAATCCGGTCGATAGCTTCCAAGAAATAGCTTGGAAACGAAACTTGGACAGACAGACGGAAGGACGAGATGGCTTCCAATCAGGGGCAGTAACTCTGAATTTAATAGTCAAACCAGATAACCCTGACGATATGCGCACCTCCTCTTTTTAGTGAAGCTTTCCACAAAGTTTCATTGAAATCCAGTCAATGGTTTCCAAAAAATAGAACTAAAAAGAAACTTGGCTTCACAAATCAGGGGCAGTAACTCTAAATTTAATGGTCAAACTTGGTAACCCTGCCAATATGCTCATCTCCTCTTTATAGTGAAGCTTTACACGAAGTATCATTGAAATAAAATAATGCTGCAATTACTCAATGCTCATCTTTGACCTGATAATAGATCTAATTAATATGCATCTGCAGATGTCAAGATCATGTGACAAGGTCAAGGTTATATGTCAAGGTCAATCTTTTGAAAAATTTGCTGCTTAGGGGACATTTGTGTTTTGAATTAAAAATTATATATTTCTTAAGATTTCTAATTCGGATATCTTGCAATATTCAAATGAAATTGAATGATGCCTTGTAAAATATCCTGATTAAAAATCTTTAAATTCTTCATCTAAAGAAGACCAAAATGGCCCAGGATCACTCGCCTGAATTCAAAGTTAATTTGCTGACAAAAACAAGAAATCAAACATGTCAGATAGGGTTCATCCTTGTGACCAGAAAATCATTCTGCCATCAAAATTGAGGCCTCTAGAGTGCTTAGAAGGATTTTGTCATTAAGGCCTTTTTCCCCTATTATCTGATTGAACCTTTTAGATAGGGGTTGTCCTTGTGACCAGATAACAATTCTATCCAAGTTTCATGATTGTTCCACTAGAGCTGCTTGAGCAGCTGATTTACTCCACAGGCCTGAATATACTGATATGAAGAGATTTGAGTGAATGAATAAATAAATGTATAATAAGTGTTTTTAGCTCCACTGGCTGAAAGCCACTGGGGCTATTGTCATGGCATTGTGTCCGTCATCCGTCCGTCCGTCCGTGCGTGAGGTCGTAAACTTTTTTTTTTAAAAATCTTCTCCTCAGAAACTACTGGATGGATTTCAACCAAACTTCACAGGAATGTTCCTTGGGTGACCCTCTTTCAAAGTTGTTCAAGAAATTTTGATCCAATGAAAAACATGGATTTAATGGGCGTGGCTAATTTCCAAATATGGTAAAAAGTAACTTTTCTCAGGTTGTAATTGATGGATACCAATAAAATTTTACATGAATGATCCTTGGGTGA
Organism: Fragum whitleyi; assembly: GCA_948146395.1. Taxonomy (NCBI): domain Eukaryota; kingdom Metazoa; phylum Mollusca; class Bivalvia; order Cardiida; family Cardiidae; genus Fragum; species Fragum whitleyi. The sequence continues at coordinate 51,450,087 of OX411552.1, read as the reverse complement.
CCCTTTATCAGTTTACCAAAAATTATTTTGATCAGATGAAAAATATGCATTTTATGGGCAGAGGTCATTTCTCTATATGTTATATAGTGGAAACTTTGAAAATCATTTTCTCAGAAACTTACTGATAGATATCAACCAAATTTTACATTATTGATCCTTGGGTGACCCTTTATCAGTCTACCAAAAATTATTGTGATCAAATGAATGGGCGGAGGTCATTTCTTTATATGTTTTATAGTGGAAACTTTGAAAATCATTTTCTCAAAAACTAACGAATGGATATCAACCAAATTTTACATGAATGATCCTTGGGTGACCAGGGTTCGACACTAAGGGGAGTCCGGGAGTCCGAGACTCCTTGTTTACCTGTTGGACTCCTTTGATTTGCAAGTAAGGAGTCCGCTGGACTCAAAGGGTTGAAAGGAAATATTTTGAAATACAAATGCGCAAAAGTTGTTAAAAGAAAACATTCGCTTGTATCCTGTATTTGCATTCCATATTCTTTTGAGGAAAAATAACTCTTCTTTGGTAGAACATTGTGGTCAAGAAGAAATTGCTTATAAAAAGCAATTTCTTCTTTTCTACAATGTTCTCCGGTCCCATTATGGAAATTTGGACTCCTTACTTTGAGCTTGGACTCCTTGATTTCATATGTTAGGAGTCCAATTGACTCCTTAATTTCAGGAGTTAGTGTCAACCCCTGGTGACCCTTTATAAGTCTACCAAAAATTATTGTGATCGAATGAAAAATGTGTATTTTATTGGCGGAGGTCATTTCTCTTTTTGCTATATAGTGGAAACTTTGAAAATCATTTTCTCAAAATGAAAGTGATGGATATCAACCAAATTTTACATGAATGATCCTTGGGTGACCCTTTATCAGTCTACCAAACATTATTGTGATCAGGTGAAAAATATGTATTTTATGGGTGGAGGTCATTTCTCTCTATGTTATATAACGGAAACTTTGAAAATCATTTTCTCAGAATGTAATCAATGGATATCAATCAAACTTCATTAGTATGATCCTCGGGTGATCCATTATCATGCGGCCAAAAATTATAGTGATCGGATGAAAATTATGTCTTCTATTGGTGGAGGTAATTTCTCTATATGTTATAAAAGTGGAAGCTTTGAAAATCATTTCAACATAAATAGAACCCAAAATATCTAAAAAATCTAGTCAAAACTTTGATTACAAGAATTTCAAGCCTGTGGAGCGACTCAAGCCATTCATGGCTTTCTAGTTAAGTGTTAGATGCTGTGTTAGATGTCCCAAGAAAAGTTTCCACTATATAACATATTGAAAAATAACCTCTGCCAAAAATAGATTTTTCATTCAATCACAATCATTTTGAGCTCCACTGGCCAAAGGCCAGTGAGCTTTTGTCATGGCAAAGTGTCGGTCGTGCGTCTGTGCGTGTGGTTGTGCATGCGTGTGAAAACTTTTTCTTTAAACATCTCCCAAACCATTGGGAGGATTTTTACAAAACTTCTAGAAATGATCCTTGGGTGACCCTCTTTTTAAATTGTTAAAGAAATTTTGATTGTCCACAAAAAATGGGCGTGGTAGGGCCTGGTATTTTAGCTCACCTGAGCACGAAGTGCTCAAGGTGAGCTATTGTGATCGTACAATGTCTGTCGTCAGTAGTGCGGCGTCCGTCGTCCACAATTTCTTTAAACATCTTCTCCTCCTAAACCAGTGGACCAATCTTGATGAAACTTGGCAGGGATGTTCCTTGGGTCAAGCCTTAGCAAAGTTGTTCAAATAAATGAAATCCACCCTTAACTTTCCCTTACCCTTAACAAAAAGGGTGAAAATATGAAAATTTTCAAAAATCTTCTCTGAAACCAGAAGTCAGACAGCTTTCATATTTGGTGTGTAGCATGATCTAGTGGACCTCTACCAAGTTCGTTCATATCATGACCCTTGGGTCACATTTGGGCTTTGCCCAAGTGCAACCCTTTTTACAAAGAATCAAAGAGCGAAAATCTTTAAAAAATCTTCTTCCTCCGAAACCAGAGGGCACACAGCTTTCATATCTGGTATGTAGCATCATCTAGTGGGTCCCTACCAAGTTTGTTCATATCAAGACCCTGGGGTCATATTTGGGCTCCACTGGGGCTTATTCCTTTTAGCTCATCTGAACACAATGGGTAAAAATAGAAAAACCTACAAAGACCATCTCTGAAACCAGAAGGCAAACAGCTTTCATATTTAGTTTGTATTATCATCTAATGGACCTCTACTAAGTTTGTTCATATCAAGACCCTGGGGTCACATTTGGGCTCTACCCGGGTGCAACCCTTTTTACATAGAATCAAAGAGCGAAAAGGCATATCTGTCTTGCCTTTGGCCGAGAACATTTCATGGTATTGATCTTATGTAGAAATTGTCTCCTTGTTGACATCTGCCTATTTATTAATGTGATGTCCTAGGGATCAAATAGACTCAGGTGAGCGATCTAGGACCATCATGGTCCTCTTGTTTCATGTTAAAATCTGTAAAAATCTTCTACTCCCTAACCATTGGGCCGATTACAATGAAACTTGGCATGGATGTTCCTTGGGTGATCCTTCACTTAAATTGTTCAAGGAATTCTGATTGACACCCAAATATTGGCTTGGCAGGATGGGGCATTTTTCCATGTTAAAATCTTTAAAAAAATCTTCTCCCAAACCATTGGGCCGATTACAATGAAACTTGGCATAAATGTTCCTGTGGTGACCCTTTACATGAATTGTTTGATTGACCCTAAATATGGGCGTGGAAGGGTGGGGCATTTTTACATGTTAAAATCTTTAAAAATCTGTCTTCTCCCAAACCATTTGTCTGATTACAATGAAACTTTGTATTGGTGTTCCTTGGGTGCCCCTTCACTTAAATTGTTAAAAAAAATTTATTGACCTCCAAACTTGGGCATGGCAGGGGAAAAGCCTTAGGTTATTAAAGCCAGTGGAGCAAAACAGGCCCTCTTGGGCCTCTTGTTTGTGGACTTATAAGAAGATCTTAAGAATCATTCCAGTGAAATTTGGTTGATATCCATCCATTTCATTCTGAGAAAATGATCATCAAATTTTCCAATATATAACATATAGAGAATTGACCTCCGCCTATAAAATACATATTTTTCATCTGATAACAATAATTTTTTGTAGAATGATAAAGGGTCACTCAAGGATCATTCCAGGGAAATTTGGTTGATATCCATTGGTAACTTTAAGAGAAAATGATTTTCAAAGTTTCCACTAAATAACATGTAGAGAAATGACCTTTGCTCATAAAATTCATATTTTTCATCTGATCACAATAATATTTGGTAGACTGATAAAGGGTCACTCAAAGATCATTCCATTGAAATTTGGTTGATATCCATCAGTAACATTCTGAGAAAATGTTTATCAAAGTTTCAACTATATTACATATAGAGAAATGACCTCCGCTCATAAAATACATATTTTTCACCTGATCACAATAATTTTTAGCTCCACTGGCTGAAAGCCACTGGGGCTTTTGTCATGGCGTTGTGTCCGTCGTGCGTCCGTCCGTGCGTCAGGTCTTAAACTTTTTCTTTAAAAATCTTCTCCTCAGAAACTACTGGATGGATTTCAACCAACCTTCACAGGAATGATCCTTGGGTGACCCTCTTTCAAAGTTGTTCAAGAAATTTTGATCCAATGCAAAACATGGATTAAATGGGCGTGGCTTATTACCAAATATGGTAAAAAGTGATTTTTCTCAGGTTCTAATTGATGGATACCAATGAAATTTGACATGAATGATCCTTGGGTGACCCTTTATCAGTCTACCAAAAATTACGTTGATCAGATAAAAAATATGTATTCTATGGGCGGAGGTCATTTCTCTATATGTTATATAGTGGAATCTTTGCAAATCGTTTTCTCAGAATCTAACAGACTGATATCAACCAAATTTTACATGAATGACCCTTGGGTGACCCTTTATCAGTCTACCAAAAATTATTGTGATCAGATGAAAAATATGTATTTTATGGGCATAGGTCATTTCTCTATATGTTATATTGTAGAAACTTTGAAAATCATTTTCTCAGAATGTAACTGATAGATATTAACCAAATTTTACATGAATGATCCTTGGGTGACCCTTTATCAGTCTACCAAATATTATTGTGATCGGATGAAAAATATGTCTTTTATGGGCGGAGGTCATTTCTCTATATGTTATAATAGTGGAAACTTTTAAAATCATTTTCTCAGAATGTAACTGATGGCTATCAATCAAACTTTATTAGTATGATCCTTGGGTGATCCTTTATCATTCAGCCAAAAATTATTGTCATTGGATGAAAAATATGTCTTTTATGGACGGAGGTCATTTCTCTATATGTTATAATAGTGGAAACTTTGAAAATCATTTCAACATCAGTAGAAGCCAAAATATCTAAAAATCTAGTCAAAACTTAGATTTGCTATTACAAGAAATTCAAGCCTGTGGAGCGACACAAGCCATTCATGGCTTTCTAGTTTGTAGACTGATAAAGGGTCATTAAAGAATCATTCATGTATATTTAATTGGTATCGATCAATTAGATGCTGAGAAAACTCACTTTTTACCATATTTGGAAATTAGCCATGCCCATTAAGTCCATGTTTTTCATTGGATCAAAATTTCTTGAACAACTTTGAAAGAGGGTCACCCAAGGATCATTCCTGTGAAGTAAGGTTGAAATTCAGTTTCTGAGGAGAAGATTTTTAAAGAAAAAGTTTACGACCTGGTACAACACCATGACAATAGTCCCAGTGGCTTTCAGCCAGTGGAACTTACAAGATTCATTGAAATAAGTCTAATTAGTTGTGAGGAGATAGATTTTAAAGATTAAATAGTGAAATTAAGCCCACCATGCCACCCCCATATTTGGGGGTCAATCAAAATTTCAATTTATGCAAAGGGTCACCTAAGGAGCATCCATGCCAAGTTTCAATGAAATTGGCCAAATGGTTTGCAAGAAGAATGTTAAGATTTTATACTGAAAATAAGCCTCACCTTGCCACGCCCGTATTTGGGGGTCAATCAAAATTTCTTTAACAATTTAAGGAAAGGGTCAACCAAGGAACTTCCATGCAACGTTTCATTGAAACTAGTCAAATGGTTTGGGAGGAGAATATTTTTTTAAGATTTTTAAGTTTAAAAAAAACAGACGCCCATATTTGGGAGTCAATCAAAATTTAATTTACACTAAAAGATAAGGGTCACCCAAAGATCATTTCTACCAAGTTCCATTAAAATCCGCTCACAGGTTTGGGAGGAGAAGATGTTTAAAGAAAATGTTTACTCATGGAGGGATAGAGGCATGCACAACAGAACACTACCATGACAATAGCTAACTGGCCTTTGGCCAGGGGAGCTCAAAATAATATATTCAGTTTATCAAGCTTATTTTAGATATCTTTCCCATAATTAGCATGATGAAAGATCTCAGTGATGTACATCATTCTGTAGGTTTCAAGGTCAATGTCATGTTATAAGATCAAGCTCATCCGTCAAGTTGAACATTTTGAAAAAATGTTGTTAAGTGGGCATTTATGTTCACATACATTTCTTGTTCCACCTTGAAATCTCAAAATATCTTTCCCAAACCAATTGGGCATTTCAACCAAACTTGGCATGAATATTCCTTGATGACCCTTCTTCATATTAGATTTACAAAATACTGTTCTGCCCATAAATATGAATGTGACAAGATGGGGCCTTTTCTCAATACAAAATCAGTGTATAACATCCTAAACCAAAAGACTTAAGATCTTAAAACTTAGGTAGAATGTATCTTCAGTGACCCTTTTCAAAAATGTTCATGACATTCTGATTGGACCATACTTATAGGTGTGGCAGGGTTGGGCCTATTTTCACTTTGATTTCTTGGAATCACAACTAGACAAACTTGATTCAAACTTTACAAGAATGTTACTATGGTGAGATTCATTGGACCAATAATATTCAGGTGAGTGGTTTAGGGCCATTCTGGCTCTCTTGTTTGTAAAACCAGCGTGCAGTATGTGTTGCAATGAAGGCTCTGCGTGTGTTTTAGTACAAAACAACATTCATCAGCCTGTTAGATATCGTCCAGAAAAAAAATCCTACATTTACTGATAGATTTCAACATAACTAGGTATCAAAATAATTGGGTACAATTTTTCGTCATCACAAATTTTTCAGAAAGCTCCAAAGTCACAGGTCAAGGTCAACTGTGAAATTAAGCAAATTGTTTTTGGCACAGTTATCTGTCATGAGTAGATGTACTATTTACAATTTTCAGAGAGCTCTAGATCAAGGTTACAGCTCAAGGTCAAATGTTAGAATTGGAATTCTGATGAGCTATGGTAAAATTTTTGTGGGCTTGACAGCAGTGACAACCACCTAGTTAAAAACACTTTGTCCATCGTTGATTTAGATTTCTTTTTCTATCCACACACCCCTGTCAATCAGTGCATGTATGCATGCTGTTGTTAAACTTTTCTTCTTTTAAAGTGAAATCAGGTGGTAGATGCTAAGATCAAACTGCACATAAGTGCAGGCTGATCTTTGTCCATATCTCCTGCTAAAGCAGGAATAATCCAGGTTCAGCATAACTGGGGTTAACTATAAAATTTGAATGCAGCTCTGAGAAAACCTTTCATAGACTTTTAGAAAAGAAGGATACAGATCCAATGTACAGTAAGAGTGCCTTTGCAATTACTGAAGTTCTATCACTATTCTACGCCTGAAATTTCACTCTCTTTACTGAATTACTGTTGATTTTGCGTAAATGAGCTGAGTCAAGTTCAGGAAGCAAGACCAAAGTGTTGTCCTGATTATAACCTTACCAAAAGTTATTTGCGCCATCTATTTTAGCTCCACTGGCAAAAAAGGCCAGCAGGCTATTGTCATGGCTGGTTGTCCCTCCTCACAGTGTGCGTGCATACATGCGTCCGTCCATCTGTCCGTAAACTTTTATTTTAAAAATCTTCTCCTCATAAAGTACAGGATGGATTTCAATCAAATTTCACAGGATTGTTCCTTGGGTGACCCTCTATCAGATTCCTTCAAAGAATTTTAATCTGGCTGAAGTAGCCGTGGCTAATTTCCATATATGGTAATAGTGGCTTTTCTCAAAAACTAATTGATGGATATTAAACAAACTTCAAATGATATATCCTTGAGTTACCCTCTATCAGTCTACAAAAAATAATTGTGATCAGATGAAAAATGTGTGTTTTATGAGCGGAGGTCATTTCTCTATATGTTATATTGTGGAAACTTTGAAAATCATTTTCTCAGAACCTAATCAATGGTTAAAAACCGAATTTCACTGGAATGATTCTTTAGTGATCCTTTATCAGTCTGTAAAACATTATTGTGATCAGAATGATGCAAAAAATGTATTTTATTGTCAGAGGTCATTTCTTTTGATATTTTATATGGTGTAATATGCAATGTAGGGTAAAACAAACTTTTTTCAAAGCTTAAACATATGGATTTCAACCAAATATCATGGGAATTTTATTTCTGTGAAGTTATATCAGGCTGCAAAAAAATATTTGATTAGATGAACAGCATGCTTTTTATTGTCAGAGGACATTTAAACATATAAAGTGAATATTTGATCACCTAAATGATTAATTTTTTAGACTCATTAAATTTAATATGTGTAAAGATTGTAGGTTAGAAGAAACATAAGCTTTGTTGGAATCCAAATTTGTAGAAACATTAGGTAAAATAGGGAGCCAGAGATACCCCCTGAGAGTAACTGGTCAGTTTAGTTGAACGAAGGGTGACTGCATAAAGAGGACAAGTGTTGTAAGGGGCCGTCTGAGGTTCAGAGTGGGGAAGAAAGAGCTGAGTTGACTGCAGTCTAAGGCATTGGACAGATTAATATATTGGATTTAATATTTTGCATCTTATTATCATGAGTAAGAATTTTGTTTTGATGACAAACAATTACTGTGAAGTAACACCCTTATAGTGGTGTTTAATGAAAAGCGGAAAAATCTACATTCAAAATTTTGTGGACAAAGTACCAGTTTATTACGCAGTAACTTTCTGTTAGTGTTCAAATTTTTATTCCCCCGCATCGATAAATCGGGGGCATATTGTTTTACAGTTGTCCGTCTGTCTGTCTGTCTGTCTGCAAAAGTTCACCAAAAAACTTAACATTACCAAAATCTTCAAGCCTATTCAAGATACAAAGCTAATATTTGGCATGATGATAGATCTCAATGATCTGAATCCGCTGGTACCAAAGTCAAGGTCATGTGACAAGGTCAAGGTCATTTGTCAAGGTCAAACTTTGAAAAAAAATGCCGTTACGGGGGCATTCGTGTTTCACAAACACATCTTGTTATTTTTGGATTTTAAACAAATTTCACTGGAATGATCCTTGTTTTATACAGCCTTATCATCCTCTAATAATCATTATCAGGATATTCAGGCCTGTGGAGCGAATCAGGCTCTCAAGCCCCTCTAGTTTTATGATTCCACCACAAAATGGCGTTTAGCATATAAATTTACCTCTGACCGGGTAAAACAAACATAATTACAGCAATTTTTAAAACATTGTTAAAGTGTAAACTTTCTTAACATTTAAACTGAAGAAATTTGCAACTTACAAAATAAGAGCTCTCATCTATATTCATATATTTTTTTTTATAACAAAACAAATCAAGCACCTTAACACAAAAAAGAAAAAGGAAAAAAAAGAGTGACCAAAGCCATGTAATGACGGCTTAAATTAAACAGTAGTTCATGTTTTTTGGTTACACTATGCAAGGTTATTGATTTAAATATTTCTATTTATGCAACATTATCTTCTAGTATTCACTGTTGAAAAATAAATATCTATGCTATTACTCCTTGAAAATAAATTCAGAGTAAAACATTAACCAGCCTTTATCACCATTAAACATGCATTATAAGTGATTTAGCTGATAATTTCACCCAAAATTAAAGCTGAACTGAAAACAAGAGGACCATGATGGTCCTATATCGCTCACCTGAGTATGTCAGTCATAACTTGTCAACCATGTTATGAAAAACAGAATTTGTTTAATGTACATTAAGGTTGGTTAAAATTTGTGCTATTGCAACTTGATTTTTTTTAAGTTTTGTAAATTTTCAACTTTTCTCTTATCATGGCGTATTCTTTTAACAACTTTTGAAGACCTTCTACCAAGGAACATACCTGCCAAATTTCAGCTTGATTAGTCCAGTGGTATAGGAGGAGAAGAATTTTTTCTAATATTTTCAGCCATTTTCGGCCATTTTTCAGATTTTCTGTTACCATGGAAACTAGAGTTTTAGATGAAATACAATTCTTTTAACAACTTTTGAAGACCTTCTACCAAGGAACATACCTGCCAAATTTCAGCTTGATTAGTCCAGTGGTTTAGGAGGAGAAGAATTTTTTCTAATATTTTCAGCCATTTTCGGCCATTTTTCAGATTTTCTGTTACCATGGAAACTAGAGTTTTAGATGAAATACAATACTTTTAACAACTTTTAAAGACCTTCACCCAAGGAACATCCCTGCCAAGTTTCAGCTTGATTGGCCCAGTGGTTTAGGAGGAAAAGAATTTTTTCTAATATTTTCAGCCATTTTTGGCCATTTTTTTCAGATTTTCCGTTACCGTGGAAACTAGAGTTTTTGATGAAATACAATTCTTTTAACAACTTTTGAAGACCTTCACCCAAGGAACATCCCTGCCAAGTTTCAGCTTGATTGGCCCAGTGGTTTAGGAGGAGAAGAATTTTTCTAATATTTTCAGCCATTTTCGGCCATTTTTCAGATTTTCAGTTACCATGGAAACTAGAGTTTTTGATGAAATTAAATTCTTTTACCAACTTTTGAAGACCTTCACCCAAGGAACATCCCTGCCTAGTTTCAGCTTGATTGGCCCAGTGGTTTAGGAGGAGAAGAAATTTTTCTAATATTTTCAGCCATTTTTGGCCATTTTTTTCAGATTTTCCGTTACCGTGGAAACTAGAGTTTTTAATGAAATACAATTCTTTTAACAAGATGAAGACCTTCACCCAAGGAACATCCCTGCCAAGTTTCAGCTGGATTGGCCTAGTGGTTTAGGAGGAGAAGAATTTTTTCTTTGATTTTCGGCCATTTTGGGCTATTATGTAACCATGGCAACCAGAGTTTTTGATGAAATTGAATTCTTTTAACAACTTTTAAAGAGCTTCATCCAAGGAACATCCCTGCCAAGTTTCAGCATAATTGGCCCTGTGATTTAGGAGGAGAAGATGTTTAAAGAAATTGTTGACGGACGGACAGACAGACGGACGGACGGACGGACGGACGACGGACAGTGAGTGATCACAATAGCTCACCTTGAGCACTTTGTGCTCAGGTGAGCTAAAAATATACTTACAGGAACACTTGATAAACAGCATATTAAATAAATAGGTCTGTTTCATGACAAACCTCAGGGAAACTCCAATGTCAATAATTTGATTCAAATCTTGCAATCAAGTCAGAGTTCCTGACTGAGAGGGGTCAAGCATTCTAAATTTTTGGGCCAGAATAACTGACAGATCTTTTAAATATCTCTAGATTTGGTTTAGGCAAATATTATTGATCGCCCTATTTTTTCCGCCAATGAAAAGCCGCTATTTTGTTTGAAATTAAAAAAAAATATATCCCATAACCTGATGATCTGCTCGAATAAGTGAGCTACGTGACTCTTAAACATAATGGGCAGAGACAACATTCAAAACTAGACAGTGACGTCATAATATTGTCTGATGAAATGTCTCGAAGGACCCTTAACTTGTAATCGAGTATTTATAACAATGTGTTGTTTTTTTTCAATGTTTTTCTGAAGTTATGCTTGTACACATTTGTTCATTAAAAGTTTGAGACAATTTCTGATTAATTGGTCTGCATATAAATCAAGAGAAGATTAGGCTGATATAACTGAGTCTGATTTTAAATCATTATTCTACATGAAGTTAGAATAAGATCGACGAGTTTGCTGGAGCCAAGCCTTTCTTTACTTCCCATCACCTATTCAAATTGAGACAAAAAGAAAAGAAGACAGGGTTGAAACAATATAAAATTTGACTTTTTTATATAAATACTTAAGATCTTTTGAAACACAGTTTAATTAAGTATAGAAAAGGGACACCGCTTTAGACATGTAGCCAAAATATTTGAAGAAAAAATTATAACAGACATGCATAAAAAATCAACTGAGGCAAGTTAGGCCTATGTTAGCTTACCTATGTCATAAAGCCAGCATGACCGGTTTAACTGTGACGTATCAAAACTTGGTAACTAGAGCTTTTCCACCCTTTATCTATGTTGCCAACAAAAGTCTTGATGCTAAACATCATATTATTGAACAAGAATATGTTGTGGTTTTGTTTGTTTGTATGGGGTTCAACGCCGCTTTCAACTATCTTTCAGTATTTATCGAGGCCGCTGTATTCATTGAGGCTGCTGTGTCTCCTAACAATGGATTCATTGTCTTTTCTAAAACCAGTTTTAGATCTACCATTACGTTTTTCTTAGCCTCCAGCTGCTATCCCACGAAGGTCTATGATAATCTCCCCTTGGTAACACACAGTCGGAAAGAATGAGTGCCGCCGTCCTTTTGAATGATAGTCCTAAGCGCTACACGACTACCCGGCTGAATATGGCGTGGTAAATCAGTATTTCTATGAATACAAATTCCCTATTAAAGAGGGACATTATGAACTGAATAAATCACAAAACCCATAAGCTGCAACCACGGGTTTATGTATACCAAATGCACTCAACTGATTTTGTTTCACTAGATGACAAAATATTTACAGAAACCCGATGGTGATTAAAAAAATCGCTCCTCCCACTTTTTCTTTACCTTGATTTGATTGAAGAATGTATGAAGCAACAAAAATAAGTGACATCATTGATTGACAGGCAGCTCATTTGACCTAGAATTATTTGACAAGAAAATTAGTCGATCGGTAAAACAGTTCTAGTTCATATTCTGACAATTTAGGCCCGTAACCTTGGCTCCGCTGACTCTCCCCTTAGGTTATATCGCATAAATTGTCAGAAATGAACTTTAACTATTACTTAATTTTGGTTGCTTGATATCTAAGTCTGATATGGTTTTTGAATGCTTTTATACATTTTTCTCTAAGATATAGTGAGGCCACTCTATGTGGCTTTATACATTATGACTTCTTTCTTAAAGATTACCCTATCACTGAATCTTGTCCAACCTAAGTAGAACTTAAAAATCATAAGTCAATTTCTATTACTTATACAACAATTCAAGACATCAAAATAAATTTGCTGACTAACATGCATTTTAACTGTATTTCAGATATAAATGTTTAGCAATCCTTGCCAAGTTCTCCAATTTTTCAACTACAACAAGTCACCGTCACAGCGCAGTTTGTAGTGTGTCAGACTCAATCTAGAGGTCCGGGGTTTGATCCTTGATGGCGGCACTCATTCATCCTAACTATTAGTATACCACCAATTGGTCGATAATCTTCTACCTATGTGGGATAGTAGATGGAGGGCAGGAAAGGTAGAAAAGGTACTGGGGTGAGAAATACCAGGAATCCAAATGAAAAGACTGTTGAAGCAGTGTAAAACCCCATTCAAACAATCAAATGCAACACTCAAATCACTCACCGCCAGACAGGTAAATCAGAGATATTACCCATTCTTCCTGTGCTCTGCCCCTGGTAAAGGACCACCTGTAGGGAACATTCCTGTAAAATTTGGTGTAAAATGGCCCTGTAGTTTAGGAGATGTTTGAAAATTGTTGACAGACGCCTGACGGAGGGTAATGACAACAGCTCACTTGTGCTCAGGTAAGCTAAAAAGGACAAATTGCTTTTTTTAAGCAATTTCTCATACCATACTGTTTTCTAAGCCAACAAACGATTCTAGTTAAGTTGCCTCTTACATTCTACTTGGATCTTTAGATTCAAACAAATTATTGCTAGCCATTACCCTTCACTACTGACATACACCAAAAAGTATGGGTTGGGGTTAATGATGCATAAAAACAAATCATTGGAAGACAATATTCTATTAAATAATATATCTCTAATTAGCTGTTGTTACATTTTAGTTACCCTATATCCAAAATGTTTCACCGCCTCCATAGGGCAGTTGGTAGCATGTCGGACTGGCAATCTAGAGGTCCCGGGTTTGATCCCCTATGGCGGCACTCATTCAATTTGTCTCTCACCAATGGGTTGATAATCTATGTGATATAGCAGATGTAGGCTAGGAAAGGATGGGATCGTTGTACTGGTGAGAGAAATACCAGGAATCCATTGTTAGGTGCTCCAGCCACTGCAATATAACTGAAAAAATGTTGAAAGCGATTTTTAAACTCCATTCAATCAATCATACAATCCAAAATGTTTCATATTAGTGCAAGAAAATAATTGAGATAAGCATGTAACTTCTAGTTGAAATGAATGATTTTATTGGACAATTAATTTTTCAAATTGAAAGCCATTATCTCTCAGTTGTTAAGTTAAGCATGTTTATTGTCATCAACATCCCTAACTTCATGAGTAAGATATTCCAAACCACTGGTTTATAGCGTCAACTGATATCTTGACCTCCAGACTAGTGATAAAGAAGTCATGTGTAAGCTGTTCCAAACCACTGGTTTATAGCGTCAACTGATATCTTGACCTCCAGACTAGTGATAAAGAAGTCATGAGTAAGCTGTTCCAAACCACTGGTTTATAGCGTCCAGTGATATCTGGACCTCCAGACTAGTGATAAAGAAGTCATGGTCATCTGTCTGAAAAAGAAACAAGAACATCTCATGGGAGTGGAAAAGCTATTCAACATTCTGGATAATAGACTATCAAGTCAAAGAAGGGGATAGGTTCTTTCAACAAGTGGGCCTTGATAGCTCAATGTGCCACACTATGATTACATTAGCATTTCCCCTGCTTTTCACAGTATATGTACACAAAGCTGGCAGACAGTGTACACTAAGATCAGCCTCAACCAGATGTGAAGTCTGATCTCAGCCTACACTGACTGCTTTCTACTTTTGAAAGTATTGTAGGAAGATGTTGAGACAGACTGGTTGAAATGCCCTCAAAATTGGGAATTTGTTTGAAACAAAATTTAAATTTAGCAAGTTAATGATTGAATAGCCTGAAATGAATGAAAAGATGGTTAAATCCATCATAAACTGAGTTTTAACATATTGATAATTTCGCATGTTTCATTTTGGTGGTAAAATCAGTCATGATATTTGAATATATCAAGAAAAAGGCAGTACACTCACTTGTTTCATATTGGCCTCTATTTTGGCTCTCTCATCTCTGTATGACATCACAAATACATCCTGGTTGGTGTAGTCAAAACTTAAATCTGGAAAAACAAATTGATCAGTTTTAAATTTGATCATACTCAATAAAAACATTAGAAAATTGTTTTGACATAAAATATTGAAAGGACTAGATGTACGAATTATGAGTCAGTACATGTATTAATTTTGAAACTTAAATGACATCATGACGTCATGATGATGTCATTTATAGAGTCATCCTACACATGTGTAAAACAATTAACTTTTCTGGTTTAAAAGGGAAGACTAGAATGTGTATGCAGGCTGATCTTTGTCCATACCTGTGCAAAACAGGATTATTCTGGGATCAGCATCACAAGAGTTAGTTACCAAGCATGGTAGATAATCCTTTAAATGTTATAAACTTTGACATTGTTAAACTGTGTGTAAAGAAATAATTCATTTCTAGCCATACCCACTCACTGATAGGGACTCCAAATCTATAATGTATGATTAAACAAGGAAGATGACTTTCAAATTTCATGAACATAAAGAACACCAAGTTTGATGAAAGAAACTTAGCTTTACACTGAAATTGACACACAGCTAACTTGGTGGTTATTTTACAAAATTATGGGAAATCGTAAAATTTCAAATGATATATTATATTACTTACTGTCTTCCAATCTTTGTCCAGTTATCTTTGTAGGGGAGCTGTTTGAAATAACAAATAGACATTAATTAATGTATACCAGTTATTTCTGACGGTGAATTTATTTTAGTTATGTTAACCGTCAAGATTAACCAAAATTAATCCACCCCATATATAGATAGAGCCACCTGGGCAGCTGATTAGCTCCACAGGCCAGAATCTACTGATATGATTAGACAATCTTACTTAATTTGTGCAGGACATCTTATAAAGGGTTAGCAAGGTAGATTCCAGTGAAATTTGGGTGATATCCATCAGTTTAAGGTTTCTGAGAAAATGATTTTCAAAGTTTACACTATATGATATACAGAGAAATGACCTCCCCCAATAAAAGACATATTTTTCATCTCATCACAGTATTTTTTTGTAGACTAATAAAGGGTCATGCAAAGATCATTCAAATGACATTTGGTTGATATCTATCTGGTAGAATCTGAGGAAGTCGCATATTACAGTATATGAAAATAAGCCACACCCATTAAAGCCTTATTTTGAATTTTGCACATCCAAGGTGTTCTTATTCTACCTAAATTCATTTGGTCTAAAAGTAAAATTCTCACTTTGTGTAAAAAATTTATTTCAACAAATTTATCCCCCCCCTCCGCCCCACCCCTTCAGTCCCATTTGGATAAGCCAATTGTAGTCAATACTTCACTGAATATGAAAATATGAAATGGTGTTTAATGCTGCTTTGAACTGTCTTTCAATCATATCACAGTACATTCAAAACATCACATGGACTATTCCGTAAACTTGAAAGTACCTTAGACATCATAAGTGTAGTAATTTTTTGTCATCTTTGGCATGCTATCAAATGAAAACAAATCACAGTACAACACTGCCTTTTGTTTTCAAATTATAATATTCCCAATTTTAACCTTTTGTTGGTTTAGTTTTTTGCAAAGTAATCTTCAGCTATGTTTGTGACGTTACATTAACCCATGTGTGAAATGAAACGCTTTCATCACTGCCCCCTAATTATTCCCAAGGTCTTTTCCGTAGAATTGCCAAGGGTTCCCTATTGATCACAGTGAGATATACTAATGTAAGTGCTTCCTTGGTATCAACAGTTCTTGGCTAGGGCTCTTAATTACTTGCCAAAGGACAAACCCACATAACTGGTGGTATGGCTAGTATTTGAACCCATGACCTTCAATTTCTCCCTGAACATAACAATAGCATGGCTAGTATTTGAACCTATGATCTTCAATTTTTCTCTGAACATAACAAGTGTTATGGCTAGTGTTAAAACTTATGACCTACAATTTCTCTCTGAACTTAAAGTGGTATAGCTAGTATTTGAACCTTTGATCTTTAAATTCTCCCTGAACATAACAAATGGCATGGCTAGTAGTAAAACCTTGATCTTCAATTTCTCTCCAATCACAAGTCAGTTAACATCCCACTGAGCAAGTCAAAATCACAAATCATATTGATGATTCATTAACTGTTAAATTCTGCCTTAACTTGCTATTTCACTGGAATCATCCTTAGAAGACGATTCCAATGAGATGATGCATGGAAGAATTCCATATTTAGTTACTACTGTAGAAGCAACTTTAACTTTTGACTTTCACTAAAATTGATGGCAAGATGGGCCACTGATGCACAATATAAAAGCAGTGTTAGTAAACGTTTTAGTGAAAAGATTAATTACTTGTCACTGGTGATTCCTTTTTGTATGAAGTTCTTTTCAAAATGGACAGTGTGTTCATATTCTAAAGTGAAAGCTGAGCTTTACCTTATGCACCAAAATTTTTCATTTCTTTCATCTAAAACTGTAACATCCAACCAAATTACATTCTGTAAAATAAAGGAAATTCAACAAGTAAATTCAACTTAATTTTTAACTTTAAAAAAATTCTGAAAATAAAAGAATAATTGTAAATGAATCAACAACACAATCCTGATAGAAAAAATCTTTAAAACTGTCAGCCTGTAAAGTCCACAAATATAGATCACCAGTATTGTAGACAAAAAACTTACTTGTACAATCCCTCTAAATGCATCAGTTTTCCATGGAAAGTCAAGTTTTTTCTGTAAAACAACTTGGTCAACTTCACAGTCTTTTCTTATTAATTGGAAAATGGCAAACCCTGAAACTGGAAACATAACTTTAATACAGACAATCTTTCTCTATTTAGCAACAATAATTGTCAAATCATCAATACCAAAATTTCTTAACCCTTGTCATGCTGTTTCATGAATATTCCAGCTATGGCAAGATGTATAGACAAAGCCTGATCTTAGTATATACAACCTGATTTTTCTTTTCAAACGAGAAAAAATTAATTGTTATATTTTCAAAATAAATGCCAATTAACAACAACTCACTTTCAGCACTTTAATTTAATTGCAATCACATTTTGCCAAAGTTTTTATTCAGCATGACAAGGGAATTGGACATTTTTCTCTAACAATTTAGCCTATTAAATGTGACATTTCAAACAATTTAAAATGTGTGGAAAGCAAAGATACTGCAGGTTGTAGTCCCGCACAGTCTGATCAGTCTATACTATTATAGTTGAAGATAGATATGGCACCAACATATATAGTTTAAAAGTCAGACAATCTTCAGTATAAACTAGATGGCCTGTCTAGGCTGCTCAATGTTTCTGCTTTATGAACAAGTCAAACTGTTGGAAATGTCACTTGTAGGTTAAATTATAGTATCAGAATTCTATTTATTTTAACTACCTAGAATTATCTAAGTTCCATTGAATATTTACAGAACATTAATCTGCCACTGTCATTCCTCATATATAACTACTTATCAAGTAAAGTACTTTGATTTTATCCACACATATGAATTCTTTAACTTATTTTGTGTCAGGAAGTAAAATTCAATGGAAGTGTTGATTTACAAAGATGACAAACACCATAAACCTTAACATTTTATAATGGTCATATACAATAAAAGCCATTGTGAGTAAGCATTACATGATAAAAAAATTATTCTTATTATTGCCCACAGTGTTCTGCGCAGTGAAAGATTGTTGCTTGGTAACCAAAATATTGTACCTTACGTTCAAACAAAGTTGTAATTATTATATTTAGTTCCCCCATTTATGATGTCATAAAGTTCATCTCACCTACATTGTCTTTCTTACAAAATAAATTTGTAAACTGCTGACTCCATATAGAATTTCTTAATGTGCGGATTTCTACAGTACACTGATAGCCAATTAAACCTGCAAAATTTGAAGACAAATAGAGTCATAATCTGACGACAACAAGTTAAAGTAATGAAAGTCCAAATTGAAAGAGCTTTAATTTTGGAAAGTGACACTTTATTCTGAGTTTGTAGTGAATGACCTCTCAAAAAAACAGTCAAAGTTTCTTAGCTCCTTCTTTGACAAGACCTAAATAACAAAACTGAAGCAGGACTTCATATATTTTCTATAAACTGCAATATAAGAACTGATTGTAAAAGAATGACAAATTACCATAATTAGTTGTGATATCATCAGGAATAACTTTATGTGTCCCCATATCATACTGTCTGCAATGGAAAACAAAGACATGATTGTTAGTTAGGCCTCTACTGTTTCCCAGAATTTTAGACATGCTCAAATTAACATATTACTAGTATAGGAGTTTTAAGGGATGCAGGTTTTATGAGTCTGTGACTCAAAAAAATTATACCCAGGAAATATGCAAAATAGAGGCTAGCATGATTACAATATTTTGTTTCTCGGAGTTCCCTTTTGTGCAAGGAAGAAAATAGAACTATCAGATTAAAAGCCTGTCAAACAAGGGTGGCAATTGCCATGGTGCTCTTGTGGTGCTCTGAAAGTTTCCACAGCACAATGAGAATGCCGTGACATCACCTTGATCACAGCAGGAGCAATTGCCTAGAACACTAAAGTTGAAAGAGTGCAATCTTATTGTGCGCACTTTGAGCATGCACAAGACAATTGCCATGATATCGCAATGTAACAAGATTTCAGTAAGAGTGTGGTGAGATCTTGGTGGGATCACCAAATTCACTGCTGAAGTGCTGTATCAGTGCAGTTACATTGCAGTATGAGTGCAGCGGAAACAACTTAGAAAGACTGTGACAACCTTAGAAGACTGTGACACTTGCACTGCCCCTATACTGGCTTTTAGGCAATTTCACTATGTACCGCGTTCAGAATTATCAGAAAGTTCATTTAATAGTGAACTAGAACTGTCACAGAGAGGCCTTATACCCCCCACAAGACCTTTGTCAAAATGTAAGTGCTATTAGTGCAGGATTTGTTTATAACAAATATTGAGATCATATGCAGCATTTGCATGTAGTGCCATGATTCAAGGTCGCTTGGTTCTCGAGTTAAAGTCCCAAAAAGAAAATTGGACAAAAATTGACTGTGACCTTGACCTTTGACCTATGTGACCCAAAAACAATAGGGCACTTCCATGAGTCATAAGGAACATTTGTATAAAGTTTCATGATTCTAGGTTGCTTGGTTTTTGAGTTAGAGTCTGGAAACAAAAATTGAACAAAGGCTGATTGTGACCTTGACCTTTGACCTATGTGACCCAAAAGCAATAGGGCACTTCTTTGGGTCATAAGCAACATTTGTTTCAAGTTTCATGATTGTGGGTCACTTGGTTCTTGAGCTAGAGTCTGGAAGCAACAAGAGAACTCTGAGGGCCCTAAATCGCTCACCTGATATTTCAAGTAAATTATCATTAAGACTCCTTTTCCTGTGATATGGCATGAATCCTTCCCATTTTCAACAGAGCTCATTCTTGTGACCTGGCAAACATTCTGACTAAGTTTCATGATGATTGGACCATATTTGTGGCTTCTAGAGTGGTAACAAAAAAGTCATTAAGGCCCCTTTTCCAGTGATATGGCATGAATCCTTTCCTTTTTCAATAGGGTTCATCCTTGAGACCTGACAAACATTCTGACCAAGTTTCATGCAAATTGGGCTATTTTGTGGCTTCTAGAGTGTAAACAAAAAAAAATGTCATTAAGGCCCCTTTTCCTGTGATATGGCACAAATCCTTTTCATTTTCACTAGGGTTCATCCTTGAGACCTGACAAACATTTTGACCAAGTTTCATGAAGATTAGGCCATATTTGTGGCCACTAGAGCGTAAACATGAAAATTGTCATTAAGGCCATTTTTCCCGTGATATGGCAAGGATCCTACCCATTTTCAATAGACTTCATCCATATGACCTTACAAACATTCTGACCAAGTTTCATGAAGATTAGCCATATTTGTGGCTTCTAGAGTATAAACAAGAAATTTGTCATTAAGGCCCCTTTTCCTGTGATATGGCATGGATCCTTTCCATTTTAGCAAAATTCACAAGGGACCATCCAAGGAATATTTCTGCCAAGTTTGCTTGATTTTGACTCAAAAGTTTAGGAGGAAATGTTGTTTAAAGAAATTGTTGACAAAATTGTCATTAAGGCCCCTTTTCCCGTGATATGCCATGGATCCTTCCCATTTTCAATAGGGTTCATCCTTGTGACCTGGCAATCATTCTGACTAAGCTTCATGAAGATTGGACTATATTTGTGGCCTCTAGAGT
Source organism: Fragum whitleyi (assembly GCA_948146395.1). Classification (NCBI taxonomy): domain Eukaryota; kingdom Metazoa; phylum Mollusca; class Bivalvia; order Cardiida; family Cardiidae; genus Fragum; species Fragum whitleyi. The sequence continues at coordinate 51,429,551 of OX411552.1, read as the reverse complement.
GTAAACAAGAAAATTGTCTTTAAGGCCTCTTTTCCTGTGATATGGTACAGATCCTTCCCATTTTCAATAGGGTTCATCCTTGTGACCTGACAAACATTATGACACACAACGAACGATCGACATTCAATGATCACAAAAGCTCACCTTGAGCACAATGTGCTCAGGTGAGCTAAAAAGGTCTTTTGGAATTTTTGTGGGAAGATTATATATGAAGTTTTTTACCAATTAGGCCCAGTGGTCCCTGAGAAATGATGTCGGACGGAGGGACAGACGCATGCACAAGCGGATGACTATTTGCTCCCCCAAAAATTTTTCAGGATCATATAAATTTATAAACTCTCCTCTTTTGGGGAAGGAAACATTGTTCACAACAAAGAGATAGCTTGTTAAGAGCAATGTTTTCATTTTTCACACTTACTACCATTTTTTCATCAGGGGCATCAAAAAGGAGGAACATGGGTAAATACTGAATACTAATACATTCAGAATTTGATCTGACTTACTCATTCACTGTTCCATGAAGACATCTAGAAACTATCATATTATTGTGTAATCCTAAACACACAAATGCCAGACCTCCATCACCCTGTAATCAAGAGAAAAATAAATTGGCCTGTGTTTGGAGTTTCCAAAAATTTCGCATAATTTGGTAAAACTATGTCAAAAAATTATTCCACAGAGAACAGTAAAATCACTGTCTAAAATCACACAATTATTATTGAATGGCAGACATTAAGCAACCAACCCTGTGTTCAAAATGACAGATGGTTGTGAAATATTTAAGAAGTATTACCCTGCTTTATACAATAACTGATATGCAAAGCATAGTAGAACTTTTTAAAAAAACTTGATATTGTTTGAAGGTACAAACAAGTGTGTGCCTAATTGGAGGGTCATGAGAAAATAGACCATCTTGGAACTATATTAGAAATAATATTGAAAATATCTGAAAAAGAGATAAGGTCCAGCATAGATCAACCTCACAATTCTAAATTTCTTGTACAAAAAGGTAGAATGATCATTCTATAAGTTCGAAAAGTGTAGACTCGGTCAAGTCCACACAAATTGACTGGGGTCAACTTTTACTGCACTACCAAGATGGTCTCATTTTTTCCTGACAGGTTAATTTATTGATTAACCCTTGTCTGTTGTTTTCTTCAAAAGTTAAGAGCAGCAAAATTGATATTGGTTGTAGAAGATATTCAAAAGAAAGTATAATTTGAAAAGAAACTATTCTGTGATAGGCAATATTGTTGGTAAAAGGTAGATTTGTCAAGTACACTCAGGCATGTAAAATCCAAACACTGTGTTAAAAAAGTTAGAAAATTTGACAAATCACAATAGCATTTTGCTCATTTTCTGAATCTAGAATTACCAATCTACATTTCTGTCACAGAATGTTTGGTTGCATTGCAGATTGTCTTGTTGACCTGTACTGGAGCTTATCTCTTTTTCAAATATTCATTTTACAATATCCCCTTGTTGTGTGACGGGTCACAAATGTTTATAGAACTATGTTACCTTCCATGTTGCTATGAGTAACCCTGATGGCAGAGTATATAAGTTCACCATGTCGTCTGTTCCTATAGGTTTAGTTGTCTGGATCACTTTATTCCAGTTGAAATCCATCCTCAACAATAAAGATCTTTGATAGGGGCTGAATTAAAAAATAGTTTGATGAAGTTCTAAGAGGCCTAGATCGGAGATGCGTTTTTTAGATTAAGATTTTTAAGATATCTTAAGATTTTAATTCGAATTATCTCACGTGATTCAGATGACATTCTACGACGCAGCCCAAGATATCCCGACTAAAAATCTTAAGAAATCTTAAAATTCTTAATCCTAAAAAACGCACCTCAGGATAAGTATAAGTGACACTTACTTTAAAAGACCATGTCTATATTTAGAATGGTTGTACAAGCACAAATAGTGTTGAGACTTCAAAATATGAAACATGTTTGGACTTGAATGTTCCGTATTTCTCCTAACAAACGCTCCCGGAAGCAAAAAATAACATGGTCAGGGAGCTTTTATTTAGTATACATTTTCTGATTTAAAAAATCATTAAAATTGATGTCTTTTAGGCCCTTTTCCCTTTAATTTGAGGTTAATTTCGTTTGAACAATCATATAAATGATCGTTTATAGGAAATTCATCTCAAAGTAGAGAAGAAGTCTCAAAAAGTTCCTAAAATTTAGGCATTTGAAGTGGTTTTTCATAGTAAAGAATGTTGGGGTGCTCCTTTATTAGGGAGGGCGCTATCATTAGAGGAAATACCGTATATGAATTTCTGTTTTACATTCACTATTGACCTTTCATTTTTAGCCATGGTGAGCTATTGTGATTGATCAATGTCCATCTGTCTGTCTGTCTGATGTCTGGATAATTATAAAAAGTGTTTTCCTCCTAAACATACTTAAGCACATCACATAGTATTACACAATTTGATTGTATTGTTACGATTATGACTCACACATTTCTCTCTTATCCAAAATAGACAAAATTATTCAAGAATATCTACCTATGTTTTATTGCAATTCCTGACTGTAGAAAAAAAAGAGGATTGACTGCATACACTTTAACTCTCTTCATTGACCTTAACACAGGAAGGTCAAGGTCGTACCATCGTATACAAGTAGACATGGCATGGTGGAAAATGTCTTTACTTCTGAGTAAATGTTCATTGTCATCACAATCAATAAAACACAGTTGGAAATAGATACCAGCTGTCCTGAAAAAATGATATAATAAATCCTTTACCAAGTAAAGCTTCATTTTTACACCCATTAAGAAAAAAAATATGGCCTAACAGTGTGGAAAATGAGGAAAATCCACAATTTCACATATTACTTTTTATCCCAAAACATAGAAAAAATCAAAATTTCATTTTTTGAAATTGTCCTCTATACTTCTTTGGATCAGTCTGAGGTTTGTGTAATGGGTTTAATCATTGGCCAGAGGAAATACTACATGTCTTGTTCATGCAAGTAGACTAGTACAGTCTAATGATTTTACATCCATGTTACTTTTCTTTTTAAATTTCATCATTTATCATTTGCAACTTTTTTTCATTTTGGACCATTTTAAAATTCAAAAGGGCAGGTGAGGGTTAAAGAAGAACTTACTTCAATGCTTTATCAGTGTCCCTTGGTAGACCAGTGAAAGGACTTATCCTGGATAGAAACTGACCAACCTTTTTGTTTCTCTGTCTTTTACAGCTGAAATTGAAAAAAAAATGTAGAAAAATATAATTTTGTTTCATTAAAAGTCAGTTTTGAGCTATATGTAATATAATCCAAATGTTCTACTCTTGTCTGACTGTGCAGGAAGATTCAGCTGACCTACTTAGAAACATTTCCTGAATGACCTATCTATTTTTCTATTTAATCATAAGCTCCACTGGCCGAAGGCTTGCCAGCTATTGTCATGGCTGTGTGTCTTTTGTGTGCCTGTGTGTGCATCCATCCATCCATGAATGCGTTAAAATTTCCTTTAAACATCTTCACCACCTCAATTCCTGGGCGGATTTTAATGAAACATTTTAGAATCATTCCTTGCGTGACCCTCTTCTAAAATTGTTAAAGAAATATGGGCCTGGCATGACCTCCCAAAGATGGCAAGGCAGGGCGGGGCTTATTTTCACTTTAGTTTCAATTTTTAATCTTCTTTTCCCAAACCATTGGGCTGATTTCAATGAAACTTGGTGTTGATGTTCCTTGGGTGAACCTTACTTAAAATGTGAAAGAAATTTTGATTGAACCCCAAAAATAGGCTAGGCAGGGTAGGGCTTATTTTCACTTTTAAATCTTTAAAAAATCTTCTCCTCCCAAACCATTTGGCCAATTTCAATGAAACTTAGCATGGATGTTCCTTAGATGAGTGATCCTTAATTTAAATATTTAAAGAAATTCTGATTGACCCCCCAAATATGGTTGTGGGAGAGTGTGGCTTATTTTCACTTTAAAATATTTAAGAATCTTTTCCTTCCAAAACATTGGGTCAAATTCAATGAAACTTGGCATGGATGTTCTTTGGGAACCCTCTACTTGAATTATTGGAAAAATTGATTGACCTCCAAATGTGGGTGTTGCAGGTCAGGGCTTATTTTCACTTTCAAATACTTAAATATCTTCTCCTCCCCTCTCAATTTGGCCAATTTCAATTAAACTTGACGTGAATATTTCTTAGTTTTAACTTCACCTAAATTGGTATTGACTTTTTGATGGGCCCTGCCACCCATAAATGTGGGCATGACAGGGGGAGGGCTTATTTTCTAAAAATTCCCCCTTCCAAACCGTAGGGTCAAATTCAATAAATATGTGTAAAAACGGTCTACTTACTGCAAATACCTTATGTTGGTAATCAGATACGTTAAGGGTATGCAACTTAATGGCAATTGAGTATTTTGGTACAATGTGGGCCAGGCCCAATAAATTATTACAAAATAGTTCTAAATTTCTTTCACTGTCTTTATGATACAGCATTCCCAATTGTTCTCACTTTGCATGATGATGCATAATACAAGATGTCTGATAAAAAAAATATCTGATACACTTATCAACTTTTATGCAAGGTTATAGTTGTTTTCCAATGAATTTTACATTATTGGATATTTTGAGGCATGATCATGAATTTGTAGAAAAAGTCTTTAAAAACTTTGCTACTCTTCAAAAAAAACACCTTAAATCTTGGTGCAACATGCAGTAATGATACCAAAGTAAGTCTAGTTTTCAAAATTGTTAAATATGTGATACTTGATCATTTTCAGAATTTCTGGAAAATAACAATCAGAGAAATAACCTTGGTCCATCAAAGACATACTTTTCATCTAATCACAATAGTTTTTTGTAGTCTAATAAAGGGTCACCCAAGGATCATTCCAGTGACATTTGGTTGAAATCCAACAGTTAGGTTCTGAGAAAATGATTTTCAAAGTTTATTTTCGATGTTATATATAACATATAGAGATATGACCACCGCCCATAAAATAAATATTTGCATCAGATCAAAATATTTTTGTTTAAAGACTGACAAATGGTGACTAAAGAATCATTGCAGCAAAATTGGTTTGATATCCATCAATTAGGTTCTGAGAAAAGTCACTTTTTACCTTATTTGGAAATTAGCCACGCCCATTAAAGGCATGTTTTCATTGGATCAATATATCTTGAAATATATCTTGAACAACTTTGAAATAGGGTCACCCAAGGATCATTCCAGTGAGGTTTGGTTGAAATTCATCCATAATTTCTGAGCAGAAGATTTTTTAAGAGAAAGTTTACAACCACTCGAACACAGGGTAATGACAAAAGCCCCAGTGACCTTCAGCCTTCTTAAAGTAAAATAATGTCAGATTTTTTGTCTTTGTTATTGCTATGACCTTATGACAGTCAGCTGTGCAAAAGCTAGAGTTACCTGAAAAATGAAACACAAAATATCAGAGAGGGGGGCTTTATATTCTTATTTCTTTTAACATTCTAGCTTTGCACGATGATAAGATTTACATTCAAGTAACGAATTCCATCATGTTAAAACAGCTTTCTACTTAATACTCTCATTATTTTTTTGAATTCGATGTTATAAAGATATAATGAAAAAGATTAGTGAAATATTTATTTTGTATGATAATCATTAATTAATCACAAATCTTACCTTCTGATGCACAGAGCTTTATAGTTGGTTGAATTCTCATCTCTTTCTCTATTAGCCTTTAGATCTAACCGTCCAAATTGTTTATATACCTTGTTCCATAATAAACTGCAAAAGTAACAGGGAATCATAATTGAACACCATATTCTCAAGTTCACATTTTTGCAAAATTAAGTATTTTGGTAAGAGTTATTTTCCTTATTGATTTCATTACTATAACTACACTGTATCTATAATTTTAAACAAGAGTTGTCAACAGACATCCTAGCTTACCAAAACTGCCATTTGTCACAAATAGTGCTTGACAAAAGATCAAAGTCCAAGGTCAATTTTTCTATATTAACTTCCATGATCTTATATATATCATTTTGATTGAGAAGTAACAAGAGGACCAAGATGGTCCTAGATCGCTCACCTGAGTCTCTATGACCCCTGGGACATCACATTAATTAGATAGGCAGATGTCAAAAAGAAGATAATTGCCTAAGATCAATACCATGGAACATTTTCAGCGAAGAGCAAGACAGATATGCCTTCTTGCTCTTTGATTCTATGTAAAAAGGGATGCACCCGGGTGGACCCAAAAGGTGACCCCAGGGTCTTGATATGAACAAACTTGGAAGAGGTCCATAATATGATGCTATATTCTAAATATGAAAGCTGTCTGCCTTCTGATTACAGAGAAGAAGATTTTTGAAGGTTTTCCCATTTTCACCCGTCCTGCCCAGATGAGCTGAAAGGGATGCGCCCGGGTGGAGCCCAAATATGACCCAAGAGTCTTGATATGAACAAACTTGGTAGGGGCCCACAAGATGGTGCTACATACCAAAAATGAAAGCAGTGTGCCCTCTGGTTTTGATTAAAGAAGATTTTAAAAGATTTTCGCTCTTTGATTCTATGTAAAAAGGGTTGCACCCAGGTGGAACCCAAATATGATCTCAGGGTCTTGATATGAACAAACTTGGTAGAGGTCCACTAGATGATGCTACATACCAGATATGAAAGCTGTATGCCATCTGGTTTCAGAGAAGAAGATTTTTGAAGATTTTCATATTTTTACCCTTCGTACTCATAAGAGATAAAGGGATGCACCCGTGCAAAGCCCAAATATGACCCAAGGGTCTTGATATGAACAAACTTGGTAGAGGCCCACTAGGTGATGCTACACACCAAATATTAAAGCTATCTGCCATCTGATTACAGAGAAGAAGATTTTTAAAGATTTTCGCTCTTTGATTCTATGTAAAAAGGGTTGGGCTTGGGCAAAGCCCAAACATGACCCCAGGGTCTTGATATGAACAAACTTGGTAGAGGTCCACTAGATGATGCTACATACCAAATATGAAAGCTGTCTGCCTTCTGGTTTCAGAGAAGAAGATTTTTGAAGATTTTCATTTTTTTACCCTTCGTGCTCATAAGAGATAAAGGGATGCACCCGTGCAAAGCCCAAATATGACCCAATGGTCTTGTTATTAACAAACTTGGTAGAGGACCACTAGGTGATGCTACACACCAAATATTTAAGCTGTCTGCCATCTGGTTACAGAGAAGAAGATTTTTAAAGATTTTCGCTCTTTGATTCTATGTAAAAAGGGTTGGGCCCGGGCAAAGCCCAAATATGACCCAAGGGTCTTGATATGAACAAACTTGGTAGAGGTCCACTAGATGATGCTACATACCAAATATGGAAGCTGTCTGCCTTCTGGTTTCAGAGAAGAAGATTTTTAAAGATTTTCAAATTTTCACCCTTTTTGTTAAGGGTAAAGGGAAAGTTAAGGGTGGATTTCATTTATTTGAACAACTTTGGTAGAGCTTGACCCAAGGAACATCCCTGCCAAGTTTCATCAAGATTGGCCCACTGGTTTAGGAGGAGAAGATGTTTAAAGAAATTGTGGACGACGGACGACGCACGACTGACGACGGACGCCGGACATTCTACGATCCCAATAGCTCACCTTGAGCACTTCGTGCTCAGGTGAGCTAATAAAGAAGTATTATTGTTTTTTGTTTTAAGTACATGTAAAAGGTTAAGGTACAGTGAAAGCATACAGTCTAATGAATTAAGTAATGGAATTTCATTGTATTTAATCTAAGACTGATATTCTAATCAATATTCATGAAGCATAACTATCCTAACTGTAATCATTCAGAAAATGTATGCAAGTTAAAAGCAGTAAATTTAAGTTTCAAAAGTAGGTCAAGGTCACAGGGTCAAGGATCTTGATAACGGGTTAAAGCCTATCACCTGATGAATGTTGATATGAAGTATGATCAGGTAAAAGCATTCTGAAAATATAAGCAAATTAAAAGTTTTGGTTAACAATTTTGCTTAAAGTTTTTAAGTCTACAAAAGATCAAGGTCAAAGTCAAATTGTCAAGGACCTTGGTCCCTGGTGAAAGCCCATAGCCTGATGAGTGTGTGTATGAAGAAATGTTGTCCTTAGGTAAAAGCATTCAGAAAACATAGGCTAGGTTAAAGTTTTTTGGTAAAAGCTTAAGTTTTTCTAAGTCCATAAAACGTTAAGGTCAATTGTCAAGGAGCTCAGTCCCTGGTGAGAGCCTTATACCTTTTGAGTGTGTATATGAAGTAATGATATTCCTAGGTGAAAGCGTTAATAAAATATTGTCAAGTTTTTTGGTTAAAGTTTTTCTTAAGTCCATAAGGTCAAGGTCAAATTGTGGAGGAGCTTGGTCTCTGGAGAAAGCCTATTACCTTATGAGTGTGTTTATAAAGTAATGCTGTCCCTAGGTAAAAGCATTTACAAAATATAAGCAGGTTAAAGTTTTTTTGGTTAAAGTTTTTATGTTAAAGTTTTTGGTTAAAGTTTTTTTAAAAGGGTCAAGGCCACTGTTTCAATGTCATTTTGACATGCATGTTGGTGTCAAATGAAAGCCTATACAAATCTGAGTGTTTGTGTAAAATATGAAGCCTCTAGGATAAATATTGATAGAAATAAAAAACTTTAACCTTATGTGGACAGGGACACTGATGCTTGTGCTGGCATCCCAGGCTATGACAATAGCTCTTCCGAGACTTTTGTCCAGGGCAAGCTAAAAAAGATATTTTTGTCAGAGAAAAATAAAATATTATATTACAATTACTGGTAACTTAAATCTATTATTCTCAAATTATTAATATGTTTCCAAGGGCAAAGTGTTCTAATATCTTAGAAATAAAACCTATCAAAGTTTGGTACATGTAATAATCGGCCCAGAGGAGTAAGAAGCAGTATTTAAAGCCCTCCATTTTTGCAAAACAGCAATTTTCAATCAAGTTATGAACAGTCAACCCAGCAACATTCCTGTCAAGATTGGTTGAAATTCTTCTAGTAATTTAGGAGAAAAAAAAAGATTTTTTAAAACAAGAGTCCCAAGAGGGACAGTATCGTTCCACTGGCAATAAGCTATTACATAATTAATCTATTTGAAAGCAGATGATCATCAATTTTTCAAGGTCTTTTTCAATTACATGGAATAAAATTTCTCGGCAGATTCAATGTGCCCAAAGTTATATGATTAGCAACATTTTATATAAAAAAAATCTGAATAATGTACAAGTTGTGAAAACAAGAAACGTTGCATAACAAAGGCCCCATTTTTCTGTGACACAGCATCATATTACCCAAAATCAAAGAAAAATGAAAGAGCATGTTCTACGGATCATTCTTGTGCAGTTTGGTTGAATTCTGACAAGTAGTTTTAGGGAAGAAGATTTTCTAATATTATATTATAATTTATGGGACTATTTTGTGGTGACTCAACATCCAATAGGGCAAATTTAAAAAACCTGACCAGAAATTAACAAAGAAATCTGAAAGAGCATGTCCCAAGCATCATTCCGGTGCATTTTGGTTGAATTCTGATGAGTAGTTTCAGAAAAGATTTTTTTTTAATATTCTAGCATATGGGATCATTTTTCGCCGACGCAACAGCCTGTAGAGCCCATGTTATGAATACAATCAGATATTATCTAAAAAATCTTAAACAGCATGTCCAGAGCATCAAACCTGAGAAGATTGGATGAATTCTGATCAGTAGTTTCAGAACAGAAGAATTTTTCATATTTCATCATATGGGACCATTTTTTGGTGACACAACGGCTGATAAAGCCCATCTTCAGAATTTAGTCAAGAAATATGAAAGAGCATGTCTCAAGGATTATTCCAATGAATTTATGTTTAATTTTGAGCAGGAGTATTAGAGAAGAGGGTTTTTCCCGATTTCATCATTGGGCTACCCATTAATTTTATTGGTGACACAACAGCCTGTAGCACCAAAGTCATAAACCGGATTGGAATTTAATCACAAAAAGCTTATTTTAAGCATCATTCCTGTGAAGTTTGGTTGATTTCTGAACAGTAGTTAGTAATAAGAAGATTTTTTTCAATATTTCATCAAATGGGACTATTTTTCAGTGTTGTGGCAGCCTATAGAGCCTATGTCATCAGCCCAATCAGAATTTTACGACCAAATCTGAAAGAGCATGTTCTAAGCATCATTCCCATGAAGTTTGGTGTAATTCTAATGAGTAGTTACAGAGAAGAAGATTTTTTTATATTTCATCATATGGGCCATTTTTTCATTGCAGCCTGTAGAGCCCATGTAATCCGCTCAATCACAATGTTACAAACAAATCTGAAGAGCTGTCCTCGGCATCACTCCTTTGAAGTTTGGTTGAATTCTAAAATGTAGTTTCAAAGATTTTTTTCATGTTTCATCATATTGGACTATTTTTCAGAGACGCTGCAGCCTATAGAGCCTATGTCATAAGCCTGATCAGAAAGTTACAAACAAATCTGAAAGAGCATGTTATTAGCATCACTCCTATGGAGTTGATTGAAATCTGAACAGTAGTTTCAGAGAAGAATATTTTTTAAAAACAGATGCGAGGACAGACACTCGGATGCACTAACGACAGACACCAGGCAATGACTTTAGCTCCGCTGGACTAAATCCAGTGGAGCTAAAAATTGACCGCAATGAAATACAAACAGCTGATAGTTGGTGATTCAATAAGATCCCTTTGAGCATGCTGTGCTCAGATTTGAAACTTGAACTTACTTGTCAGTGGCCAATGGTAACCATCTCTTGCACACACCAGCAGATACCAGTAAGTCTCCTGGTCCAAGATAACCTAATATCCTCAACAGTATCTCATCTGGTAAACTATAAGAGTATTTATATGACAGAGACTTAGATTCAATGCGTAATCATGACATATTGTATTTATCCTAATAAACACTCACAGAGGCTAAAAAATAAATGGGCACCAGCCTGCAATTAAGTTCTTATTATTTGTAGTCCTTATTATTTGTAGTATGTACCCATCATTTGAAAAAAATATCAATAAAATGATGCCTTCTTGCCTTTTGCCCTTTAATTTGAGGTTTACGGTATTTCCTTTAAACAAGCATGTAATTTTCTAAGGGCCACATTGACATCCAATGAACCATTAATATTGAGGCAAGTGTTTTAGGATCATTCTGGCCCTCTTCTTTTTCTGTTCATAATAGACCAAATGCTGCCACTTTAAATCATATTGCAACAGTTTTTTCCTACCCTGTTCCATGTTATGAGCACCCAATTTCGGTTGATCAAAATTACATGAATTTTGGAGATTTGTTCTGGACATAATCCACACAACAACAGAAAAAAAATTAAAAACAACAAAAACAAGAGCCATGTCGGACATGGCCATCCCCTGCTGTAAAAGCTTGATAGTAAACTGAAGTCTAATAGATTTAGGATTCTTTTGTACTTTAAGAGACTGACCGCCTACAAAATCTAAATCTTTAGAATAACAAAGAGCAATAACTCCAAAATAATGCAAGCAAGAGTTATAGTTAAAGTTTAAAGTTTCAAGTTGAAAGCTTTTATACTTTAGGAGATATGCTCCAGACAAAATCTAAGAATCAAAAATAACAAAGGGCAATCACTCCAAAATTATGCAAACAAGAGTTGTAGTTCTTGTGCACTGCACTTTTACTCTGTGAATTCTATCCACCCATAAAGTTTCAAGTTCATAGCTATTATACTTTAGGAGATATGATCTTGACAAAATGTAAGTATTAAAATAACAAAGGGCAATAACTCCAAAGTTATGCAAGCAAGAGTTGTAGTTCTTGTGCACTGCCATTTTCCTCTGTGAGATCTATCCACCCATAAAGTTTCAAGTTGATAGCTATTATACTTTAGGAGATATGCTCCAGACAAAATCTAAGTATTAAAAAATAACAAAGGGCAATAACTCCAAAATTATGCAAGCAAGAGTTGTAGTTCTGATGCACTGCACTTCTTCTGTACGAGATCTATCCACCCATAAAGTTTCAAGTTGATAGCTATTATACTTTAGGAGATATGCTAGACACCATTGGGAAATAATCCAAATTGTAACAATTTGGTTAATATACCTGTAGGATGATCTACGGGCTCATCAGTAAAGACAAAGTCCTTTTTTAGCCCTCAGTCTTATAGTCATGGTATGGCAAGGTGTGGTATGGGTCTCATAAATGGTGTGAAAACTAGGTATGGTGACTGATATACATCATAAGTATTTTTGGCACACTCGCTACTTCTGTTAGTAGTAAAAATGTTGTTAAAACTCGTAAAAAATGAATTAAACCGACATTTTTTGTTAAAGGATGTATAGGGTACTTACCGATTAATGCTTGCCTTTCCAGCAATTTTTGTAGGGGGTTTCTTTTTTGACATCAGGTACGATGACCTTGACCTTGCACTGGAGGTAAATAGAACTGGAACTTCAGTCTTAGAGCTTGGGCTGCAAATGGCAGATGCAGGATTTCTGTAAATAGGCTTCAAACATACAAAGCCTGAAAGGACTTTCAGAGACGCAGGTTTTTCGAGTCTGGGACTCACAAATAAGTAGCCAGCACTCTCAAAATTATCTGAGTCCATATCACTGTCTAGAAACCAACTTCAGAAAAGATCTGAAGACTACTTTACACAGCCTTTTGACTCTTGATCCACCACTGGCTATTTAATAGTAGTTTTTAACACAATGGCGTAAAAAGCATATATGAAATAAGAAGAAATTGCATAGAACTCAGGAGTCCAGATGAGAGGGGGTAAAGTCATTCTAAACTCTATAATTCTCAATGATACCCTATGTTGTGGGTACTTATTTGAAATTGCCTCAAAGAGACTTTTCAAATGAGCACCCATAACATAGGGTTTAAGTTCTGAATAATAAATTATGTTTAAATGTAATCCACTAAATACCCTCTCTATCTGTTGCTCTGTAACTTTATTCGCAATAAAATTTATGTCATGTGTTTACAGAGTACACACATAGCTCGGCCCACTTATAATACACAATGTCATCTTTAACAATTGATGCTTATGGAGTCATATAACCAAAGTGCTAAATGGCACACTTTGTTTTCTGTGAAATTTTCTGTGTCTGTGAATTTCAATCAAAAATGAAATTTTGGAAAAAGAAGAAATTGCTTCTGATAAGTGACCAATCACATATTCTATCTAAAGCAGGTAAATGTATCTTTATGAGTTATTACCGATCGTCCTATTTTTTCCTCCAATGAAAGGCCGCTATTTTAGTTTATACTAATTTATTTTAGTTCGATTGCGACGAAAGCTTAAGCTTATAGAATCGCTCTCGAACACTCAATCCTGATGTTTTCACGTCCCCGAGAGAGAGGCAGTGGTTTAAACCCACTGCTACCCATTTTTACAGCTGGGTGAACTAGGGCTGGCTATTAAGTGTTTTGCCCATAAACACACCCCGTCGACAGTGGGGCTCGAACCACGGACCTTCAGGTCACGGGTCGAGTGCATTTACCACTATAGGCAACCGAGGCAGTCCGCTATTTTGTTTTGTTTTGAAAGGCCGCTATTTTGTTTGAAATTCAAAAAATATATCCCATAACCTGACGATCTGATCGAATAAGTCAGCTACGTGACTTTAGGTCATAAAGGGCGGGGGCTACATTCAAAACCAGACAGTGATGTCATAATCTTGTCTGATAAAATGTCCCGAAAGACCCTTAACTTGAAATCGAGTATTTATTAAAAAAAAAAAAGTTTTGTGAATGTTTTTAGGATTATGCTTATACAAAATTACTCAATAAAAGGAGGAGAAAATTCTTGAATAATTTGTCTGTGTGTTTATTAAGAGCAGATTTAGCTGATAAATTAATGATTCTGAAAATTAGATATTAAACTACATAGTATACAGCAGTAAGAATGACATCAATGAATTTGCTTGAACCAAGCTTTCTGTACTCCACATTTTCACATTGACATAAAAAAAGGACGACAGAGTTGAAACGATATAAATACTCATTTCCTTTTTGAAATGAATTTTCTTGATCTTTTGAACGACATTTTAATTTAGTAGATATCAAGGTCCGAATCTTATCAAAACGCAATTAAATGTTCCTATGAAAGGTACATGTGAGCAAAATAATTGTAGAAAATTATAAAATGGCTTGATCTACTTCAAGGATTCTAGGGATGAAAATATTTGCAGAAAGCAAGTGATTCAAAGCATGTTAGGCCTATGATAGCTAACCAATAGCTGGCCAATATCAAAAGCCAACCTGACCCATTTAACTGTGGCGTATCGATGGGGAACCAAAACCATTCCTTTCCTAGCCTTCAGCTGCTATCCCACATAGGTCTACGATTACCTACCCATAGGTGGAAGACAACTAGTCAGGGATCGAACCCCGGACCTTTTGAATGATAGTCCAACTCGCTATCACTGCGCGGCTGATTATGTGATACAAAATCCAAAAAGGGAGGCATTATGTCCGCAAAAAACTAACTAAAGAGAATACAAAACCCACTGCAGCAACAACGAGGTTGTGTTCAACTGATTTTGTCTCGTCAAATGACAAAATAATTACCCAAACCCAATGGAAGTTTAATTTGCTCCTCCTACTTTTTGTTTACCTCGATTTGATTGAAGAATGTATGACGCAACATAAATGACTGACATCATTGATTGACGCGCAGCTCCTTTAACCTGGCGTTATTTGACGAAAAAATAAGTTGATTGGTAAAACAGTTATAGTTAATATTCTGACAATTTACGCATATCGCGTAAATTATCAGAAATGAACTATAACTATTACATAAATTGTAACTTAACCCTTGTAATGCTGAATAAATTTTGGATAAAATTTTTCACCAAAACCAAAGAGCAAAAAGCACTGAAAGTACCGACTGTAGGTCAATTTCTATTTGAAAAACTAAATCTATTGACAATTCTGGTTTGAAAGTCAGAAACAGGTTGTGTAGACTAACATCAGGCTTCTCATATGTGCAGGCTTATGTTTGTCTTTTGCTCCTGTCAAAGCAGGAATATTCCGGGTTCAGCATGACAAGGGTTAAATTGAGTACATTTAAGCTTAAACCTAAACATCAATTATAGATGAATTATTGATTGAATCGTATATAATAAATATTCAATTTTCATTGTGTTAATACATACACAACTTATCAATAATTAATAAATATTAATACAGATAACATGCATTAAAGTAAATATAAGATGAAATTGGTTTGGTAATACCAAATTATTTAGTGTTACCAAATTAAACAAAGGTATCACCAAATTAATCCTGATATTGTGATAATTATGAGGCTGAACAACAATTTGATTAAAATTTCTTTGGAATAATTATGAGGAATTCGCAAATGAAATAAAGTAATTGTCTTAAAATGCAAATTTAGACCATGTAAAGTTTTCATAATGTTTAAAATCGGCTATACCAAATTATTGAGAAATCAGATATCAGGTTGATTTTACAAATGATTTGTTAATTGTCTCATTATGCTTACGGTGTCCATGGTTTCTCATCCTTAGTTAACATGGAAAACATTTTCTCATACCTGTAAGCTTGTTTGTTGTGCTTCATATCATGTGAATTCTGTGTTCTACTTTCAGTTTCAAATTTTGTTTCCTTTTTATTTTGTTTGGACCTGTGGCAGTCCAAATATCTCACCACCTGTCTTTTATGATGGTCAGTCATGTCTACAGTCGATTTGTGACAACCTTTAAACAATGTGTCAAAAAACTTGATTCGATGTCAAACTGCGAAATGTTGTTTACATCGACACCGTTTGTTGCTGATGAATAATTTACGTTAACACCGCTTGAAATGTCTGCAAATTGTCCCACATGACCGAATATATTTTTTATGTTTCACACTCCAACACTTTTACGATTATCGCGGAAAATGAGTACATTTGTTTCTCAGTTTAATAGAATTACAGGAAAAATGGAATGGCAGATAAAAGATGATGATTATGACTACCAACAGGAAATTGCAAGGTATACACGAAAGTGAACTAATGCCCGGATAACACTAGTCTGAGAGTTGGCAAGTCAATGTTGACTTATGTCATCCCCTCTTGACAACTGAAACCCGTGCATTTTATTCTAAAGGTGTGCTGATTTGTTCTTCTCCAAACAGGTTGTCTAAGGTGTTATGGAATTGATATAAAGTTGGTGCACATTTTTACAATGACATATTGAGTTCTCAACTTACTTAAGGTTCTCAAAAAATAATTTTCAGGTAAGATTTCTGCAAAGTTTAGACATCACATGCCAGGATATCAACAAACATGTGTCAACTGCATGTATCCCATCTGAATTGGTCTTTTTTTGGACAAAAAATAAGTAATAAATGAATGATAAATTTACACATTTATACAACTGGTAAAAAAACAGCGGTGTATGGAAATACCGAAATAGACATGAATACCGAAATAGACAGAAATAGAACGAAATATACCGAAATACACCTAAAATATACCGAAATACACCGAAATACACTTAAAATATACCGAAATAGGAAAAAAATTAAGGAAGAAAAGAGATAAATATCTTCTATCTTTGTGATGAAACTTTTATATGATGGCAATGCCTAGCGCGAAAATGGAATAACTGTAAAAAATTCTTAACAAGTATCCAAAAAAGTGTATTTCGGTATTTGTTAAGTATGAAGAACGCACCAAGATAGTACATCAAAAATTCGAAAATACCTTAATTCAGCCTAAACAGGGGCTAAAAAATGTGTATTTAAGTATTTGATGAAATATGCATATCTCACCTGTGTAGTACATCAAGCAGTTGAAAATGCCGAAATACAGCCTAAACCAGTTATAACATTGTCTATTTCGGTATTTGATGAAATACGCATATCTCACCTGTGTAGTACATCAAGAAGTGGAAAATACGGAAATACAGTATTAACCAGTTATAACAATGTCTAATTCGGTATTTGATGAATATCTCACCTGTGTAGTACACCAAGAAGTGGAAAATACGGAAATACAGTATTAACCAGTTATAACAATGTCTATTTCGGTATTTGTTGAAATATTAATATCTCACCAAGAAGTGAAAAATACGGAAATACAGTCAAAACAACTTATAACAATGTCTATTTCGGTATTTTATGGAATATGCATATCTCACCTGCTTAGAACATTAAGAAATGGAAAATACCGAAATACAGCCGAAACCAGTTATTGCAATGTCTACTTAGGTATTTGATGAAATATGCATATCTCACAAGTGTAGAACATCAAGAATTGGAAAATACCGAAATACAGCCTAAACCAGTTATTACAATGTCTGTTTCGGTTTTTGATGCAATATGCATATCTCACCTGTGTAGTACATCAAGCAGTTGAAAATGCCGAAATACAGCCTAAACCAGTTATAACAATGTCATTTTCGGTAGTTGATGAAATATGCATTTCTAACCTGTAAGTACATCAAGAAGTCGAAAATACCGAAATACAGTCTTTAACAGTTATAACAATGTCTATTTCGTTATTTTATGCATATCTCACCTGTGAAGTACACCAAGAAGTGAAAAAAAAAGGAATACAGTCTTAACCTGTTTTAACAATGTCTATTTCGTTATTTGATGAAATATCCATAACTGACTTGTGTAGAACATCAAGAAGTCGAAAATACCGAAATACAGCCTAAACCAGTTATAACAATGTCTTTTCGGTATTTTATGAAATTTGCATATCTCACCTGTGTAGTACATCAAGAAGTGAAAAATACCGAAATACAGTCTAAACTAGTTATTACAATGTCTATTTCGGTATTTTATGAAATATGCATATGTATATCTCACCTGTTTAGTACATCAAGAAGTCAAAAATGCCGAAATACAGAATAAACCAGTTGAAACAATGACCTTTTTGGTATTTGTTGAAATATGCATATCTCGCCTGTGTATTCCTTGCTTTATCTGACCTGAACTTGACCTCTGTGGAACGATTGCTTAAATGACAATAACCGACATATTTTATCAATTAGTAAAACATGTATTACATTCAATACAGTTGTTATTCATTCCTCTGAAAGCAACCGAAAAGCCGAGTAAAATAATCAGATTTTTATTCATCTGAATTATAGGGGGAGTTCGGGGCAATAAATTCGCGCTATGGTACATCAAGAAGTCGAAAATACCGAAATACAGTCTTAACAAGTTATAACAATGTCTATTTCGATATTTGATGAAATATGCATTTCTCACCAGTGTAGTACATCAAGAAGTTGAAAATACTGAAATACAGTCAAAACCAGTTAAAAACAATGTCTATTTCGGTATTTGATGAAATATGCATATCTCACCTGTGTAGTACATCAAGAAGTTGAAAATACAGAAATACAGTCTTAACTAGTTATAACAATGTCTATTTCGGTATTTGATGCAATATGCATATCTCACCTGTTTAGTACATCAAGAAGTCGAAAATACAGAAATACAGTCCAAACCAGTAATAACAATGTCTATTTCGGTATTTGATGACCTCTGTAGTACAGCAAAAAATTGAAAATACCGAAATACAGCCGAAACCAGTTATTGCAATGTCTACTTCGGTATTTGATGAAATATGCATATCTAAATTGTGTAGTACATCAAGAAGTGGAAGATACCGAAATGTAGCCTAAACCAGTTAAACAATCTGTATTTCGGTATTTGATGAAATATGCATATCTCATTTGTGTAGTACTTCAAGAAATTGAAAATATTGAAATACAGTCTTAACCAGTTTTAACAATGTGTATTTCGGAACTAGATAAAATATCCATATCTCACTTTTGTAGTACATCAAGAATTCGAAAATACCGAAAAACAGTCATAACTAGTTATAACAATGTCTATTTCGGTATTTGATGCAATACGCATATCTTACCAATTTATTACAACAAGAATTCGAAAATACAGAAATACAGTCAAAACCAGTAATTACAATGTCTATTTCGGTATTTGATGAAATATGCATATCTCACTTATGTAGTACATCAAGAAATGGAAAATACCGAAATAAAGCCTAAACCAGTGATAACAATGTGTATTTCGGTATTTGATGAAATTTGCATATCTCACCTGTGTAGTACATCAAGTTGCAAATGCCTAAATACAGTTTAAAACAGTTATAACAATGTCTATTTCGGTATTTGATTAGATATACATATCTCACCTGTGCAGTACAACAAAATGCAAATGCCGAAATGCAGTCTAAAACAGTTATAACAATGTCTGATTCGGTATTTGATGAAATATGCATCTCTCATCTGTGTTGAACATCAAGAAATTGAAAATATCGAAATACAGCGTAACCAGTTATAAGATTGTATATTTCGGTACTTGATGAAATATCCATATCTCACCTGTGTAGTACATCAAGAATTCGAAAATACGGAAATACAGTCTTAACAAGTTATAAAAATGTGTATTTTTGGTATTTGATTAGATAAACATATCTCACATGTGCAGTACATCCGTTTGAAAATGCCGAAATACAGTCTAAACCAGTTATAACCATGTCTTTTTTGCTATTTATAAAATAAATGAAAAATGTCTTTACTTAATTATTCTAAGAAAACCCGACAATATTTGAGGACTAAATCGTTCAAACGAGAATGATGCAGAATAAGCTGATAGCAGGATTTATTTTACTAAACAAAACATGTGAAATGTTAATATGGCAATACACAAACACCTATCCATTTTGTGTGCCTTACTGTCGAAACCCTAGTTGACAGTCATCCGCCCCTGTATCAATATACCTACGCGTAATGTGTGACATTAGTGAATACACAGTTTATTGAGGGTGCCATATTGGCATCAGGTAACCAAAACGTATCTGCAACAGCACTTGAATGCATCAATATTACTAAATAAGCTTTTACATATTCATTTTTTAACCATTTTTTCTGTAAAAAACGTGAACTATGTGAGCGTCATTTGTTGTGTTTTTGGGGGTTTTTTTCCATCAAGGGAAGAAATGAAAATCGCCCATCATTATCAAAATGAACACATCGGGAGCAAACATTTAAATACATGCATCATTATTGTCAAAATGGTATCAACCTTTAGATACCCAATTACCGAATCCGCCTTTTTCCAATTTCCTTGATTTAAATTGATTTAAGGTGGAAGACGACAATAGCGTTGTTTTGACATAAGTGCACATATATTAGTATCTAGGTAAACGTTGTGTTAGCGCGATCTAAACGATGTATGTTTATTTAATAGTTAGAATTCATAATTTACGTTACCATGACGTCGTTATGGAATTTGCGCGTTTTTTTTTTTCAAAAATGACCCTTCGCTTTCTATAACGCTTACCCTGATCGTATTTAAGGTGATTCATTTTCATGGAATACACCAAAATGAAGTTGAATGAATTGGAAACACAGGCGTGTAATTACAACATTGTTATATTTAAAGAAAGATACTCGAGATTGAAATAAAGTCAAGATATTTTTGTCCAGCTTCCTTTTCATATGCTCGCATCTTTTAGTAACGTTTTACCGCACGGAGTTTCTACAATTTGGGATCAAAGTGTATTACCTTTACGTCGAAAGTTGGGAGAAAAAGACAAACGAGGTACGTCGAAAAATTCGCTAAAATCTTTTGATAGATTTCACAAAAGGTATTTGATTGATTTATTTACATAGAAAAAATAAAAATCCAGATTCTTCGTTTTTTATAAACATGCATTGAGGTTTTCCCATTTTATTTGAAATGTTATCACTGAACCCTGAAATAGTCTTTGAACGTGCTAATTAATGGTAACGTCATAACGTCGAGCTTGTGAGATAAACTTACAAAAATAAATTTTCATTTATTGCGAAGTCGACGTAAAACTTATTGAAGTCACCGATAAGCAACACGTGTGCTAGGTAAATTCATGTGTATCGCGAAGTTCTCGGTGTATTTGAATGGAATTTAGAGGGCCCTTTTTAAAACGTCTGTGATTTTTTATCTATTTATTCTAATAGTCGCAATTGAATTTAAGTTAACATAGGAATATATTAGATGTAATTTAAACCAAAATGTCATAGTATCAACGTCAAAATGACAAACATCAAATCCGGATTAGACAAAATTCAGCACGGTGAAAGTTTTTTAAACTTTTCTCGTTTATTGAACTAAAATTGTAGAAAACAATATAAAAAAAATGAAAAAAAAAAACCTATCATCAGGCCAATTTCATAAAAAATTGTTAGAAGTGAGATTTATGGAACAGTAAAAAATGTGAATATTGATTTCAAGCAACTCATATATCTATATATTTAGTTACAAAAGTTTTAATATGGCATTTGCGTTTTGACCATTCATTAAGCTTCATTTTGGTACAATTTTCGGAACAAAACGTCTTGTATCAAATCGCACGGCGCATTTAAATGGGGGAAGGGTAGTTTGTAAAAAGCGCGCCAAATCGTCATTTTTACATAGTAACGTAATTTCCAAATTAAAAAAAAAAAAGAAAAAAAAAGTATACGCCGTTTAGATCACAATCACTCGGAATTCTCTGAAAATCTTGCTTAAAACTGATTTTAAAAATTACCCGCTTTCATATGTCGGTCAATAAATGGAGTTCATAACGTAAGATTGACGTTATCAGGGGACCAGCCCCTTTTTAAGGCACAAAATTTAACCGATCAACCGATTTTATCCCGAAAACGCCATTTGCTTCGTAAAAAGACGCATGAGGTTGTGTTTTGATTAATATGCAGGTATAAGTATATAAATACAATAAGGTGTAACGTTTTAAATGTAAATGCCTTCTGCGTTGCTGTTTTCGAGTATAGTTACCGAAAACAAAAACTTTTTTTCTCAAAAAAATTGTCCTATGACCTATGCTGAAATCAAGATATGTTACTGTCAAACCCATTCGGGTTGGAATTTTTGTAAAATTAGATTCCGCGAGGATAAAGCAAATTAAAGAATATTACAACGTTGCGTCAAATGAACACAAATGTTGTCTTTTTAAACAGATGGAAAATTAAGTATTTTTCTTTTATTTTTCTTAAAATCAAATACTAGTATAGATTTGATACCCCTGAAGCCTATATTTTACAATAAACCTTAATTTCAAATATTTTAGAAAATGTTATTGCACGAAGAATGACATCTTATTAGAAAAGGAACGATGATTTTTGTGCGATGTCGAATACGACCAAAAATGATGCAACAACTACAGAAAATCGACATAATATTTTATTTTGCAAATCTAAAGCATATTCATTTCGCTACAAAATAACAAAAAATAAGCATAGGTCATCGGACAAAATCTTGATTTTTTTATCTCTTTACAAAAATGAAGAAACGAAAGAAACGTCAAATCCTAAAAATCGCGAAATAGATAGTGTTTCAGACCTCTTTTCGAGGTTGAAAGTGCACAGATATTAAACCACTATCTTGCGCGTTCTTGGACTTTCTAAATAAGACTGTTTTCGTAAAAATCGGCCAATTAATTCAGAAAATATTTGCAAATACTGATTTTGGCGGTTCGAAAAGAAATTGGTCCAGTCATGACGTCACGACGACAAATGAACGAGCATAAAACCCTTTTTTATTGCGTGTTAACCATGTTATCTGTCAGCAGTTACCTTAAGGTCATCTGTCAGCCCTATTAGCTCAATTGGTAGGGCACTGACCTTCAAAACCATTGAAATTGAAATTCGACCGCGTGGGTTCGGTTCCCGGGCTGGCAACCAACAAACTAATTATATTTCGGATGGCCCGTTACACCGAGCACGTTAAAGAACCATGGCGGATCTCAGCAGTAGTTTCGTCATGTATCCTTGCACTATTCCCCGTAACAACTAACCTGCTGAGGGTGTCGATCATATGGGCATGTGCTACGGTAGCGACGATAAATAAAGGGAAATCATGATTCTTTTTACCATAGATAAAGAGGAAGAAGTTAAAGTGAGTGATCAAAGCCCAATTCTGTCGATGTAGGTAAAGAAAAGTTGATCCCTCACCACTTACTCAAACTTTTGCAACTATACAAGCACGAGTTATATTAAATGTACATGAACACATTGAAAGCAATGCATTTGCGGTTCCAGAGGAGGTTTGGAGGTTTAAACGAACCCCCTCTGTATCCAAAATTATTTTACTGTAGTGGAAATTCAATCAAAATTTTGCAATACAAGAAATACGACCCTTTTTTTGTAGAGTTCGAATCACGGTGACTTGCAATTCTACAAATTAGAAATATCTGATTTACACATTAGAGCAGTAAGTCCCAGAGTACCCCTATCTAAATAGATAGGGATACTATTGGACTTATTAATCAAATTCCACAGGTCGACATCGAACCTCCTTTGTAGAAAACCAGGGCCCGCCACTGTAATCCATGAGTTCTTAATTTAAAAAATGCTTGAATCCGCATGAGCAATAGTACGAAGGATAGGATTATTGAGAATTTCGCAAAAATATACATATTCAACCAAAATTATGTTTCATATTTGTAAAACAAAACGTGTATTGAGCGAACATTTTCTTTAACAACCGCTTTTTATTTGCCCCGTTCGTGGACGCTTTATACAAGGTTTATGCAATTCAGCTTAGTCTTCTAATATAACCAAGATTTCATTATTAGATCTAATGAAATTTGTACCGGTTCCAATCAATAGAATTTCAGGGTTTATGTTGCTTAATAATTACAATTAAGGTGGAAGAGGATAAGAAGAGGCCCTTATGGAGACCAGTCCTTTACGATTAAAACTGCGCGTATAAGCTCACATGAGCACGAAGTGCTCAAAGTGAGCTATTGTGGTTAGGTGGGTGTCCCTCGAATAGTCGAGCTTAAATTTATTGTGATCAGATGAAAACATGTCTTTTATAAAGATCATTTCTCTGTACGATATAAAGTGGCAACTTTGAAAATCATTTTCTCAAAATTTAACTCTTGGATATCAACCAAACTTCACTGGAATGGGCATTTGATGACCCATTATCAGTCTGAATAAAATTGTTGTGATTGGACCAAAAATATGTGTTTACAGTTAAGGACATTGAGATGTTGACACGATGAATGGTTTTGGAATGAAATTGAATTAGTTGGTGAAGCGAGTTTTGAGTGAAATTAAAGGAAGGTAATCCAATATTGCTAATTTTGTTCAAGACGATCAAAATTAGCGATATTAACCCCCCCCCACACACACACACACACACCTTGAATTAAAGATATGCATCTTTTCTGTTTGTTTGTCTTCGTAGACCAGGCACATTAAAAGCCAATAAAATTGTAGAATAACTTGATCTATTTAAATCAAATATTGATCGAATTGAATGATTTCGAAATGTTATCTTATGGTTTCGGAGCGTTTTTTATCGTGTTTTGGAAGGAATGAATGGATCGCTGAGTTAGTGATATTGAATGATTTTGATCGCATTGAGTGTCAAATTCAAGATGTTTTTTAACTGTAATGTGCTCACGGCTGGGTTTCCAAAACCTCGTCAACTGTATATGAAAGATAGAAAATGTGAAGAAATACAAAAATTGTAGTGACGTCGCGCACGGTATTGCGGCACTATTCAATGAAACGCCCCCCCCCCCCCCCCCCCCCTGTGTTTTAAAACTCATCATTTCAAGACTCCTTACTCTCACCATTCTTAAGTCTTATACCAAAATAACGCTTAAACCATGGCCAATTTATACATCACACTTTTATTGCAAACTGTTTTAGTATAATTTGGTCAGACGAAGACAGAGTTGATAAAACCGCAAAGTAAGAAAAAGAAAAAAGGCGGAACACCATGCAAGAAGAAAAATTGTCTGGAAAAGGGGAATAAGAGTAGGGGGGATTGAGGGAATAACAAGAAATAAGCAAGATGGTAAAAATGGCCTGAAATCGCTCATCTTGATTTTATACAAATGTAGCGATATTTAGTGTTTTAAAAAATCGTGAAGACTTGTTTTCTCTGTCTGTATCTCGATGTTCTATAGATCCAAGAATAGTGAGTTCTAAGCACGCTCAGCAAAATGTTACAACCTTTTTTTCAAATATTCCAAAAATTATGGCGGGATGCGTCACTTTCCTTCTACAATTAGGCGAGAAATGATGACATCACTTTATACGAACAAACTGTTGTTGGTTCGAATTGATCGTTGCAATAACAATCGGGTAAGAATTTACAATTTTAGCTCTTAAAAAACTTCCCTCTGCATTAAAACTTAAATTATGTCTTATACTTATTTTTAGATTGTTTGTATTCGCGTATGCCTTTCGTATGTCAAAATATTAATGGAAGAAAAAAAATCTACTGTCACATATTTGAATTTGGAGATACTTTTTCAGGCTCGGGAACATGAACATAAAAAATAATCTATATTCTTTATATTCTAAATTGGAAGCACAGTTACTAACATAGTAAGATTTACAAGATGAATGATTTTGGTTTTAATTTGACTGTGATAATGCAGTTTTGAATGTTTTTCAAAGGACGTAAAACAACGAGTTTTTTTTTTTTTACCTCCCTTCTATAAATAATCTGGGTTTTTTTCTTTTTTTTCTTTTTTCTCTCTCTCTCTCTTCTTGTCTTCACCGACAGATAAGAACTTTATTACAATCAACACTAGCCAAATGCATTTATTTGACCAATTTTATTTAACTGTTGATCATTTTGATTGATTTTTTGAACAATTTTGGAGCGTTTTTGAGTGATGGAAGAAAGTGTTTGGAATGAATTGTTGGAGCGCTGAATGAATTGTTTTGATCGGAATGGTTGTCAATTTCTCGATGTTATACACTGTAACCGTTATTGAACCATCTAAAACATAGCTGAAGACGCTTTGTCGCATTGATTTCCACATCTTGCCCTCCAACCGATCCAAACAGTATACGCATTGAAAAAAAAATCGAGAACAAATGTGAAAATACCCATCTTATTCTGTTTCTTGTGAATAAAATTATCTGCACAAAACAAATGATAATAAAAAGAATGTTGCCAGCAAACCATTGTCAACAAAATTGGTAATAATTTTTTTCCAACATACAACAGTCACATATCTCTATACTG
Source organism: Fragum whitleyi (assembly GCA_948146395.1). Classification (NCBI taxonomy): domain Eukaryota; kingdom Metazoa; phylum Mollusca; class Bivalvia; order Cardiida; family Cardiidae; genus Fragum; species Fragum whitleyi. The sequence goes on along the minus strand of OX411552.1, from coordinate 51,403,560 downwards.
ATGTTCCGTCACGCTATGATGGACTATCTGGAGACTCCGTCAATTGAATAGTCAAATGTTTCCAACCGGGGCCGAAAATTTTCGAATAATTTTGGTCACAGCAAGACGTTGTTTAAGATTGATACTGTGTGCACCCCCAGTTAGTCATTATTTCATGTATTTACTAAGCTCCATGGTATGTTGATATTTCTGTTGATATTAAATAAACCTAACTTCCAAAAAGTTTTGTGATAGTTCAATGTTTGATTTTTCAGTGATTATTTGTTAACATCTGTGATATTCTATTGTTTTAATATATACATGTATATGCATGTTATTACAACATTTTACACTTATGCTTGAAACTACAAGAACATTATATTGGCTTCATTATTGGACTAATTATTATTACATAGTGTTGTGTTCTCTTTTAGCCCTTAATATGTTTCAGTTTAGTCAAAACAAAGATGGTTTACTTTGTGCCATGGAATCAAAATGCATCCTTTAAACCAATGTTTCGTATTAAAACCTTTAGGTTCGGAGAATAATAATTTCTCAAGCATCGGAATAGCATCCACGCATATTAACTGTTAATAATCTTTCACCGATTGGTTGTCTTTGCTGTCATTTCAAACGTTTTCCGGCGCTTCGTCATGTCAAGACAATCAAAGAGTGAAACTATTTGGAATTTAATTCCACAATTCATTCAGTCGATGCAGTTGGGCGCTTGAACCAAAGTTAGCATATTAAAGTTATATAACGAAGAGAAAATGACTATCCTGTATCCTTAAGGCCTATACGATTTCAGAATATATCACTTATTCGTTCATCTTATAGAGGAAGATGGAATATTTTTACGCTTATGTTTGCATTCAAAGTCTCCTTTTACTAAAAAGCTGAACATAATTGGATAAAACCGAAAGCCTGTTTTTTCAACTCATATCAGATATCTGGCCCTTCTTTTAAGAAGTTGAAAACTGCAATTTTTAGGGTTTCGGCTATTCCCCCCCCTTTTTTTTAGAAATGTTGATTTTATGGAGAAGTCATTGCGAACAATGAAGAAATGAAATGAGAGTAATGTGTTTTATTATCGAAAAGGGGGGGGGGGTAATCGATTATCGCTCGATTTACCCAAATTGGAAGAAACGAATGAGATTCTATTACTTTTAACAACATCGTGAGTTAGACAAGGTGATTGATTTTGAAATGAAATTGAATGAGTGAAATTAACGGGAGGTAATCCAATGTCGCCACTTTTGTTCCAGAGGAACAAAATTAGAGATATTTATAACCCTCCTTTCAACAAATATGCATATACGTTCTATCAATAGTTACCTATTTTTCAAGAACCAATCAGACTAAAGATATATACAGTTTCAGGTAATTAAGTGAAATCGAGATGTGTTCTAGCTATATTTATTTTGAATTTAGCGGTTGATCTTACCTTTAGTCATTTTTGAGCGTTTGTGAATGGTTTGAGTGTTAGGAATGAATTAATGGGGCGCTGAGTTAGCGGTTAAGAATAATTTTGATCGAGACGGATGGCGTTTTCAACATTTTCATTACTGTTTCGCTTGTTATCTTTGTTATTTAATGAGCATTTGATCAGCTTTAATTCTATACCCAGTTCCATAAGAAAGTGTGCACTTTTACCTTTTACACTTCTCTTGATTTTTACAAGATTGGGGGAAAATTATGTTATAAATTTGATACCATACTTTAGTCAAGACCTTTTGGAATTAGAATTCAAATCAGCTTTTGATAAAGTATTGCATGCCGCTTACGCGCAGGCAGAACTTACATTGTTGAGATGTGACCTACATACATCATTTCTTTGGTAAGGGCTTTGTGTTGATGTTGCATTATAGAGTTTAAGAAGCCGTTTTAAGACATTGCCAAACAAATTTTTAATTTTCATGTAGACGTTATGTGTACGTCAACGTTAAACATTGCCATGATGTTAGGCCAGAAGCTTGTTCTTGAATGGTGCTTGGCGCTCTAAGACATCTCGATTTACTTATGTACAGCCTTACAAAATGATGACCTCGATTTCTATTGGAACATGAATGTTCAATCAATTTTAATGACGTTCTAAATCTGACAAGGTTCGATTTTGTTCAACGACGTTTATTGGACGTCAAACCACGCTTCATGGATCATGCATAGTTGTATTGAAGATGTGATTTTATGCTTAGAAAAGCCGCATGGATTCAACTGATTGCATTTTCACTCCAATTATTCTTCTAACGCGTGATCCACATGCGAAACATGCAAAATCAAATGTCTCAAATGTAGCAGAAAAAATTGCTCATCGATTGCTCATCGCGCGGTTTTTGTTTTCAAGTATCGTTATATACTCTTAGGGATAGTCATACGACGTTTCGTGACGATGGATTGTATAATTTCAGAGATATTCAAAATTCAAAAGTGCACACTTTTGGAACTAAGTATATATTCCATCAATCATCTTTTGCTCCACTGGAGCTAATGTCGTTGCGGGTTGTCTGCCGTTAGTCCGCGCGTCCGTGCGTTAACTTTTTATATAAACATTTGAACTCTTCCGCTGAACTACTGGGTAGAATTTGACAGAATTTCACAGGAATTATCCTTTGGGCAGCTCTCTCAGATACCTTCCAGAAATCCTGATCGGGTTGATAACTTTGACGAATACTAAAGTACACATTTTCAGAACTGGCTTAAGTTTTATTTTTATAGTTTCGACTTTTTGGATTGTACTGTTCATGTGCGTTCTGCATATTGCATCAAATACCGAAATACATATTTTTATCACAGGTAAAGACTGTATTTCGTTAGTTTCGACCTCATACATTACTCCAAGGTGAGAAATGAATCAAAACCGAAAATTTAATATTTGGCACTTTTTTGCCTTAATTTTTGTATTTCTAACAGCTTGGTGTACTGCAAAGGTGAAATATACTTGTTTCATCAAATACCGAAATACACATTTTTATCAATTGTCTAAACTGTTATTCGGTATCTTCGACCTTTAAATGCACCTAAAAGGTGAGATAACTGCACGTTCCATCAAATACCAAAATACACATAGTTATAACTAGTTTAGTCTGTATTTCGTTATGTTCGACCTCTTGGTGAACTATACTGGTACAATAGATACGCTAGATAATTTGATTATAAGTTAGATAATTTCATCGAATATCGTATTACACATTATTATGACTTTTTGACTTTTTGATGTACCGTTCAGGTGTGTTCTGAATATTTCATCAAATACCGAAATACACATTTTTAGAACTAGTTTAGTCTGTATTTCGGTATTTTCGGTCTTAACTTGCGCTATAAATGTGAGTAATGTATGTTTCATCAAATACTGACATACATAATATTTCAGGCAGTATTTCGGTATTTTCGACCTCTACACAGGCGAGATGCATATTTAATCGAATGTCCAAATACACCCTATTCCCTTACTTGGGCCGTATTTCGGTAATTTCTATGTCTTGATAAATCAGTACATGTATTATTTGCATGATTCTCTAAATTTCGAGATAGACCTATTTTATCAATTATTATGACTATTTCGGTATTTTCGGCTTCTTGGTGTATTACATAGGAGAGATGTGCATTTTTCATCAAATACCGAAATACATTTATCACTAGGTTAGTGTTTATTTCGGTATTTGCGTCTAGACTCGTCCCACTGTCTGCTATCCCACAATAGACCGTGTATTCACTATTGTCACACATTACACGTATATTTATATTGATACAGGGGCGGATGACTGTCAACTAGGATTTCGACAGTAAGGCACGCATAATGGATAGGTGTTTGTGTATTGAACATATTAACATATCAAGCGTTTTGTTTAGTAAAATATATCTTGATACCGGCTTATTTTTTTATAATTCTCGTTTGCACAATTAAGTCCTCAAATATTGTCGGATTCTCTTAGAATAATTAAGAAAATACATTTTTCATTTATTTTGCGGCGAAAGGTGTACCTACCTCGGGGAATTGTTTCATATTGCGATTTTTGTCTCAACGGTCATTATATCAGACGGATATAATTACCATATAAGACAGATATCGGATGATGAAACAATAGGCTGTGGTATCTCCCAATGACACGTGTTGCTTTAAACACAAAGGTATAACATTTTTATCCGAACCACCAGCTGCCCATCAGACTAACGTTCTAAGTACCTATGAATCGACTTTTGCTGGTAGACAAATAACTCACGTCAAAATAACTTTTGGTAAGGTTAGTTCTGCAATGTTTCGGAAGTAATAAACTGTAACAGTCTTAACCGAGGCTTTTCTAATGATAACATGAGAAAAACTTCAATCAACATTGTGAAATATTTTGAGTTTTGAAATCTTACGGAACAATTACGATTCCAGTCCCTTTTATAACGTTTTGATAACTTTAGTAACCGAAATAGACATTGTTTTAACTGGTTTTGACTGTATTTCTGTATTTTCGACTTCTTGATGTACTACACAGGTGAGATATGGATATTTCATCAAATAACGAAATGCACATTGTTATAACTGGTTCAGAATGTAATTCCGTATTTTCGAATTCTTGATGTACTACACAGGTGAGATATGGATATTTCATCAACACCGAAATAGACATTGTTATAGCTAATTCAGACTGTATATCTCAGGCTGTCTACCGATTCCTATATTCCTATTAAACTCCTATATTTTGGGTCCAAATCCTATATTTTTAAGCACCTCCTATAATCCTATAAAACTCCTATATTTTGAAAATATTTCCTATATTTTTAGCTCACCTGAGCACGAAGCCTTACAGACTTGGAAATTGGCATGGATGATCAGCTGGTAAACCTTGTATAAAATAGCTAAAATCATGACTGTTGGATCGCCAGGTGCAGATCATCTGGGGGGAGGGGGTAGTGCTTTGTTGAAATTTTGAAATCTTTGACTGTCTTCTTCTGATGTACCAGAATCCCTAAAGCCTATATTTTTGACATGAATGATCAGCTCATAGACCTTATCTGAAATAGCTAATATCATGAATGTTTGGCCACCGGTCGCAGAGCACCAGGGGGCGGGAGTGTAGGTTTCGGAGCAATTCTTAAATATTTAACCTTCTTCTTCTGATAAACCATGTGCCCTACAGACTTGAACAATGGCAAGGATGATCAGCATATGGACCATAGTTAGAATAGCTTAAATCATAACTGTTGGGCCACCAGATGCGCAGCCAACGGGGAGGGGGGAGGGGGGATATTACTTTGTAAAAAAATTTAAATCCATAACCTTCTTCTTCTTCTGAACCAGAATCCCTACACCTTTATATTTGACACAGATGATCAGCTCATAGACCCTATAATACATAGCTATAACCATGAATGTTTGGCTACCATGCAAAGAGCATTGGGAGAGAGGGTAGTATTTCGGGTCAATTTTGAAATTTTAAACCTTCTTCTCATGATGAAGTAGGAATCTTACAGGCTCTAAATTTGGCATGAGTCATCAGTTCATAAACTTTAATCAAAAAAGATATAGACATGATTGTTTTGTCACCAGGGGCAGAGACCCAAGAGGAGGGCTAGTGCTTTGTGGTAAATTTAACAATTGTTAGAAATTCTACTGAACCAGAATTCCTACAGCTTTTTCATTTGATATAGAATAATCAGCTCATAGAACTTAATTTAAAAAGCTGTTATGATTGTTGGGCCACAAGGTGCGGAGCAACAGGGGGGAGAGGTCAATTTAACATTTGAACTTTTTTTAAGCTCACCTGAGCACAAAGTCCAGCTTTCGTCCTTTGGTTGTCTTCTCCGTCCATCAACAATTTCTTTAAATGACATCTTGTCCTAAACTACTGGGCCAATTTACTTCAAATTTCACAGAAATGTTTCAAAGGTGGTCCCCTCCAAGATAGCCTAAAGAATTGAAATCTATGAAAAACTTTGGTTGCTATGGCAACCAAAGTTGAAATTTAAGAGAAGCTTATAAATTATTCTTCTGATGAACGAGAAGCCCTACAGCTTTGGAATTTGCCTTGGATGATCAATTCATAGACCTTAATTATGAGAGCTAAAATTATAACTGTTGGGCCACCAGGTGCGCATTACTAAAGTTATCCCAGATACTCTCTTGTAAAATGATCATGCAAAAAAACCAGACTGAAAACAGTTCCATTTTGGATCTTGTATTTTCAAACAGCAATAGTAAAACTGAGACTGTGGAATCTTAATGGTCTGACCATAAGATTATTTTCCTTTACACATAAATTTGTTACAGTTCAATTTTTCAAAAGAAATGCTAGTTACCCTTAGGTGCTTTGACTCAGGTGAGCGGACCAAATGCCCTCTCGTTAGGAAAATGTATTGCCGATATATGATCAGATAGCAAATATTGCTTTGATACTGCTCTTTGCTTCTTTATTTTTCAGGTAAGAGAATCTCTATGTCTTCCATAGCATCACCATCCTGTATAATGCTTTGGTGCACTTCATCTGTTCCTCGTCACCTGTTTGGTCACCTACAAGGCAGTTGAATAGGACAGCAGCCTTTAAGGTGCCAATTCAGATAATGATGATCATGATGATGCTCTACAGCAGCCTCCTGTCTTGACTGTGATGCTATGGAACTGAAAGGTTACTTTATCTAGACATTAATTAACATAGAAAAAGCAAGAGTGGAGATAAGGATTGTTAGTATAAGAGCGTAGGATAAACAATTTTCACTGGAAAACTCCTATATTTTTACTCTAAATGAGCTAAAAACTCCTATTTAAAATATTAAAAAATATTCCTATTAAAACTCCTATATTTTTTAGAAGACCTGGTAGACAGCCTGATATCTGTATTTTCGACCACTTGATGTACTTCACAGGTGAGATATGCATATTTCATCAAATACCGAAATAGACATTGTTATAGCTAGTTAAGACTGTATTTCGGTATTTTCCATTTTTTGATGTACTACACATGTGAGGTATGCATATTTCATCAAATACCGAAATAGACATTGTTATAACTGGTTAAGGGTGTATTTCGGTATTTTCAACTTCTTGATGTACTACACAGGTGAGATATGCATATTTCATCAAATACCGAAAAACACATTGTAATATAACTGGTTTAGGCTGTATTTTGGCATTTTCAACTGCTTGATATACTACACAGGTGAGATGTACATATTTCATCATATACCGAAATAGACATTGTTATTACTAGTTTAGACTGTATGTCGGTATTTTCGACCTCTTGATGTACTACACAGGTGAGATTTGCATATTTCATCAAATACCGAAATAGACATTGTAATTACTAGTTTGGACTGTATGTCAGTATTTTCCACTACTTTATGTACTACACAGGTGAGAAATGGATGTTTCATCAAATACCGAAATACACATTGCTATAACTGGTCTAGGCTGTATTTCGATATTTTCCACTTCTTGGTGTACTTCACAGGTGAGATATGGATATTTAATCAAATAACGAAATACACATTGTTAAAACTGTTTTAGAATGTAATTCCGTATTTTCAACTTCTTGATGTACTACACAGGTGAGATATGCATATTTCATCAAATACCGAAATAGACTTTATTATAACTGGTTTGGACTGTATTTCGGCATTTTCGACCAATTTTCGTGTACTACACATGTTAGATATGCATATTTTATCAAATACCTAATTGGACATTGTTATAACTAGTTAAGACTCTATTTCGGCATTTTCGACTTCTTGATGTACTACATAGGTGAGAAATGCATATTTCATCAAATACCGAAATAGACATTGTTATAACTGGTTTAGGCTGTATTTCGGTATTTTCAATTTGTTGATGTACTACACATGTGAGATATGCATATTTCATCAAATACGGAAATAGACATTGTTATAACTGGTTTAGGCTGTATTTCGGCATTTTCAACTGCTTGATGTACTACACAGGTGAGATATGCATATTTCATCAAATACTTTAATACACATTTTTTAGCCCCTGTTTAGGCTGTATTAAGGTATTTTCGAATTTTTGATGTACTATCCTGGTGCGTTCTTCATACTTAACAAATACCGAAATACACTTTTTGGGATACTTGTTAAGAATTTTTTACAGATATTCCATTTTCGCGCTCGGCTTTGCCATCATATAAAAATTTCATCACAAAGATAAAAGATATTTACGCAGATATTTATCGCTTTTCTTCCTTAATATTTTTCCTATTTCGGTATATTTTAAGTGTATTTCGGTGTATTTCGGTATATTTCGGTGTATTTCGGTCTATTTCGGTATTCATGTCTATTTCGGCATTTCCATGCACCCAAAAAACAGGAAAAGGGTAATGGAAAAAGTAACAGTTCTGGCTAAAAGGACTTTTGCCATTATTAAAGAAGAAGAAGAGGAAGAAGAAAAAAAAAAAACTAGTGGGAAAGAAAATATCACTTTGTAAATTTATAACAAATATTGCTCATGATTCTAACTTGCTATATCTTAAATGGGTCTTTCTGTATCTTTTAGTGTCAATTACATACCATATTTCATCCATAAATTTGGACACAATAAAATAATTAAATTTTTTTGCGTCCGAATTCATGGATAATTAATTAAACCCCTGTCTGAATACCTAAAAAAATTATGTTTGTCAGTGGGGGGGGCTCATCTGCGAGTTTGGCAAATAAAAATACTGACGCTGGATACTGATTTGACAAGTGTTAGAGTTCCTAGCAAGTGAAGCTTTTGCCAGACAACATATTAAAATGTCAATTATTTGTTGTCTTTTCCAGACTGCCGATCATGGATTTCGGGCAAAGAGGTCTAAATTTATTTGATTAATAATTGCTCAATAAATGACTCCCGATTCTAGGATTCTGGGTTTGATCTCCGATGGCGGCACTCATTCTTTCCAACTATTTGTCTCTCGCTAATGGGTTGATAATCATAGACCTATGTGAGATAGCAGCTGGAGGCTAGGAAAGGATGTGGTGGTTGTACTGATGAGTGAAGAAATACCAGGAAACCATTGTTAGGTGCTCCAGCCACAGCGATATAACTGAAAAAATGTTGAAAGCAGCGTAAAACTACATTCAATTAATACAATAAACTCGATTCTTGGAATGTTGTTTTATTCTATGTTGTCAAAAATTCTATAGTCCTGCATGTAGCTGCTCTGTCACCAAAAGATCGTAACTGCATCAGAACAAGCTCTTGTTACAACTTTTTGGCAATCAAGTGACAAGAAATGAAGACAAAAACTGCGGACAATTAGTGAAACTTTTTCGAAAATGATACCTCGTATTGCACGTATGTGCACATGCACAGCAGGGTATCGTCTCAAAATGTTCACCACAGTTTTTAACACCCTAATCGCAGGGCAAGCTCTTGTTACAAATTACAATCACAGATCAATAACTCGAACTCCATCCGGTCGGATTAAAAAAGGTGAATAAGAGACTGAGATTATTATTCAATATTGGCTGTGCATTTTTGGATAAAATCCTACCTGTCGCAAACAAATGAAAATTTGATCACCCGTTCTTCCTCTTCAAAGATAAACCGTTCTTGACGCTTTACTCTGAAAAGAAAATGAAATATTATTTTTTTGTGAAATCGCCAGAAAGCATCTCAGACTGAATTTTGGATTTTGGGAATAAAACATGAAGTAAGGGTATTTTCTTTCTTTGGTTAAACAATGCACAAATCTTCATATTTTTGAATACTGAAAAAGGTTATAATATTTCAGACAAATATCAAGTAAAATTATTATTTTGTCGCGGCTATAAAATGAAAAAACGGCGTAGTTACAACAGACTGTCATTATACGATTATCATCTCGTTTTTGTCCTGGGTCACTTCGTACGCTCACGCGCTCGACATGCCGAAGCCAGTGTTCGAACATATGTTGCAAATCAGGGAAAAGATTAGAGAACAATTGGTGTGAAATTTTAATTGTGTCACCTTCCGGTATTTGATTCACTGTCGACGCTCCCCATTAATGGTCAAAATATTTGTTACTTCTATACTCTAAGGCTGAAAATTTGTGTCTGAAATTAAAGATAATTTTCTTACGGCGATTTTCTGAAATAAGAGACAAAACAAATTATTTCATGAAATAATTAATGGTGTCCGAGTTCATGGAGTGTCCAAATATATGGATGAATTATGGTAAAATATTAAACAAAACTTGAATTTTGACTTTGTATTTAAGATATATGAATTAAACATTACAGTATCTTACAAGCCTGTCAAAATTGAATTTTGTCTATCAAAGTGGCAATGATTTATTTATACTAAATTGGGAGATAGATCTCATCGAGGCCAAGTGCAGTCCAAAAGAACCATTACTCTACCTGGCTTATTTATTTTTTTTTAATTTTTGCCCTTTGTTTTTCATATCTCAAAATTATTATAGCTATGGTTGTAAAGCTTCATTCTCACAAAAAAAAAATCACAAGACTATAACTAAAAATTGTGAATTAATTCACTTTGTTGACTTTTAGACTTTTATTTAAATCCTGTCTCCCAGTCAACCTATACAGATGTTGCAGGCGTATCTTGTGACAATTTGGCATCTCGTTTTTCAGCCTAATTGTGTTGTGTTCTCTTTTTGTGTAACACTTTTTTACATATTTCCAGTCATTCACTATTTTATGATGATAAATCTATAAATGATTGTAAGTGGTATCAAAATAGAGTTATTCAGCTCTTTAAGAATTCTTTAAGCTTAAATTATAAGTGGAGAAATTCCCAATCTTTGCTGTTATTAACAACATCAATCAAGCTGTGGAAATTGTTTAATACCATCATAAGCCTTGTTGATTTGACCCTTTTGTCGCATTCAAAGATAAATTTTTGACAATCAGACAAGGCACGTAAAGGAGTCTGTCAGACTCCTACCTTATCAAAATAAAGGTGACCTATCTAAAGCTATCTTTAATAAAAGAAGTCTTGGATTTCCAGACTCCACTCAGTTTTGAAATCTAGTTTAGTTACATATAAGGGCGTAACTACCACAGGGTTGAGGAATTCCCATGCCCAACTTGTCCTACACAGGTTTTTCTACCTGCAGATAAGTACATTTTTCTTCACCAATTGTCCATGGACAAGTTAATGGAGGACAAAACTTGGAATGGTACGTAATAGAGAAAAGAGATTGATTAACCAAATGTTTTCTCAATAGGTAGAAAATATTGTTTTTCAAGGACAAGTAAAGAAAATGCATATTTCCACACCCCTGTACCATTGTACACATTTTGCAAGTGCCTAATACAAGTTGTTGATGAATAATCATAACACAGTAACCACAGCTTTTTGCATTGCATTGGCCATTATTCAATGTTAAAATCATTAAGATTATTCCTTGGGACCCCCTTGCGCTGTCGTGGATGGACATCAGTTTGATTAAGTCTAACGTCTATATATTTTTAGCTCACCTGAGCACATCATGCTCAAGGTGAGCTTTTGTTATCATTGAATGTCTGTTGTCCGTTGTGCTGTGTGCATCATCCATTGTCATGCGTCAACAATTATAGTGTTAAAACTCTAGAGGCCACAAATAAGATCCAATCTTCATGAAACTTGGTCAGAATGTTTGTTTAGTCACAAGGATGAACCCTTTTAAAAATGGGAAGGATCTGTGCCATATCATGGGAAAAGGGGTCTTGTTGACAATTTTCTTGTTAACACTGTAGAGGCCACGAATATGGCCCAATCTCAATGAAACTTTGTCAGAATGTTGGCTAGGTCACATGGATGAATCCTATTGAAAATTGGAAGGATCCATGCCATATCACAGGAAAAGGGGCCTTAATGACAATTTTCCTGTTTATACTCTAGAGGCCACAAATATGGCCTTAATGATGATTTTCTTGTCAACACTCTAGAGGCCACAAATATGGCCCAATCTTCATGAAACTTGGTCAGAATGTTGGTCAGGTCATAAGAATTAGACCTATGCATAGTAGGAAGGATCCATATCACGGGAAAAGGGGTCTTCATAAAAATTCTTTTGTTTACACCTTAGAGACCACAAATCTGGCCCAATCTTCATGAAACTTGGTCAGAATGTTCATAAGGACACAAGAATGATCCTTTTTGAAAATGGGAAGGATCCATGCCATATCACAGGAAAAGGCCTTAATGACAATTTTCTTCTTTACTCTAGAGAGGCAATAAGTGTGGCCCAGACTATATGAAATTTGGTCAGAAAATGTTTAAGGTCACAAAAATGAAGCCTATAGAAAATTGGAAAGATCCCTGCCATTTCATAGGGCAGGGGCCTTGATGAAGATTTACTTTTTTTCACTTCATTTTCATTACATACACCTATGTTCAAATAAGGTCTGTGTCAATGCATATCCTTTTTACAAAAAACCAAACTTTAAACAGGAAACAATTTGACCATAATCTTTGTTGAAAGCATTCTTGTTGACAACTGCCTATCTTATTGATGTCATGTCCCAGGGTTCAAAGAGGCTTAGGTGAGCGATCATGGTCCTCTTGTTTGTGTTGGCCCCTATTTTGTACATATGGTTTTTAAAGTTCTAGTTACACCCATGACAAATCACTTCTTGTGAAATCTCCCCCAAAAAAGGTGACTTGAAGACTGCATAACCAATGAGCTAAAAGAACTCTACGCCTTGTTATAAACAGCAGAGGAAGGGACCTAGGGTACCTGTCTTGGGGAAAAAATGTCGAATAAGCTGTTTTTTACTGGAGAAAAATACTGAGTTGTATTTTTCATTTGACTACTGAAAATGTCAAAAATATTCAAATAAACACAAAGAAAATGTTATATCTTACCAGATGTTATATTTTAGAAGCAGTTTATAAGCTGATAAGCTCTTTGATTGTTAACAGAAATCGACCCATATTTCGAAGTAAAAAAAAAATCATTGACAGAACCTTGCCAGAATTGCAAACATGACAATAATAGCAATTTCTTGTGAGGGAATGTCAAAATATAATTTTAAATAATGTCTTTGCAGTTCTTTAGTTCCAAAATCTCCTACTCAGATCTGCTGAGTCCTAGATGATAAAATTATTGAAATACATGTTTTACTTTCAGATCATCGTACGCTGACATGCTGCATGACACAGAAAGGGTAAATAAAATGTTACTGTATAATTTACAACAATCCTTTGACTACTGTATGGAAAATCAATGTGTTTCTTAAATAAGTGCAAGTGTTTCCCACCAGCTGGATAAAGTAAGTTGAGTCTATTCCAGGTCCTTTGTCATGTTGCTTTTTGCACAGAATATCTAACAACAACCGAAGTCAAGAGAGAGAAGGACCCATAGAAGCTAGACATTTACCTATGACCCAGAGATCTGAGGTTATATGGAAGTTAATGTCAAGTTTTAACAAATGTTGCAATTTGATGAGAAATAAACTATGGCAACATAAATTAACAGTCATCATACAGTATTACACCCCTTAAAAATGAATGTTTTCGGGGTATACTGAAATCAGCCTGTCTGTCCTTGTGTCTGTGTACAAAATACTACTAGTTTTGTGTGGCCAAATCCTCCAACAAATTTGCTACAAAACTAATGAAACATATACAAACATTGATAACATTAGGAAGTTTTGTTGATACAAATTATGGAATCTCAACTCCCACTGGCTAAAGAATTATCTCCCCTTGACTTTATACATTATTTTCTCCTTATAAACAAATACAGTACAACTAATTATACCCCCACCTTTGAAGTAGAGGGGGTATATTGGTTTCCCCATGTCTGTCAGTCCGTCCATCCTTAGACCTTTTTCATTTCTGGACTCTAACTGAAGAACCAAGTGACCTAGAACCATGAAACTTAAAACAAATTTTGCTTATGACCCAAGGAAGTGCTTTATCATTTTGGGGTCACATAGGTCAAAGGTCGAGGTCACAGTCAGTCATTGTTAAATTTTTGTTTCCAGACTCTAACTGGAGAAACAAGCAACCTACATTCCTGATATTTTATGTAAATGTTGCTTATGACTTAAGGAAGTGCCCTTTTGCTTTTGGGTCACATAGGTCAAAGGTTAAGGTCACTGTCAATTTTTGTTTGCTCCACTGATCAAAGGCCACTGAGGCTATCATCATGGTGAGTCTGTGTGTCTGGTCGTTAACTTTTTCTTTAAGAATCTTCTCCTCAGAAACTACTGGATGAATTTCAACCAAAATTCTCAGGAATGATCCTTGGGTTACCCTCTTTCAAAGTTTTCAAGAAATTTTGATCCAATGAAAAACATGGATTTAATGGGCGTGGCCAATTCAAATATGGTAAAAAGAGAGTTTTCTCAGATTCTAATCAATGGATACCAGTTAAATTTTACATGAATGATCATTGGGTGACCCTTTATCAGTGTGCCAAAAATTATTGTGATCGGTTGAAAAATATGTTTTTTAAGGCTGAAGGTCATTTCTCTATATGTTATATATGGGAAACTTTCAAAATCATTGTCTCAGATTCTAATTGATGGATATCAATTAGATTTTAAATGATTGATCCTTGGGTGAACCTCAATCAATCTATAAAAAAAAATTGTGATCGAATGAAAAATATGTATTTTATGGGCTGAAGGTCAATTTCTCTATATGTTATATATGGGAAAATTTGAAAACCATTTTCTCAGAATGAAATTGATAGATATCAAGCAAATTTCACTGGAATTATCCTTGGGTGACCCTTCATCATGCCACCAAAAAATATTTGAGATCAGATATAAAATGTGTTTTTTATGGGTGGAGGTAATTTCTCAATATGTTATATTGAGGAAACTTTGAAAATCATTTTCTCAGAATGTAATTGATAGATTTCAATCAAACTTCATTGGTATGTTCCTTGGGTGACCCATTATCATGCAACCAAAGATTATTGTCATTGGATGGAAAATATGTCTTATATGTGCAGAGCTCATTTCTCTATATGTTAAATAATGGAAACTTTGAAGATCATTTCCAACATCAGTAAAACCCAAAATATCTAAAAATCTAGTCAAAACCTTAATTTGCTATTACAAGAATTTCAAGCCTGTGGAGCGACTCAAGCCATTCATGGCTTTCTAGTTCAATATTCATGTCCAGACTAGAGAACCAAGCAATCTTCAATCATGAAACTTTATGCAAAGTTGCTAATGACCCAAGGAAGTGCCCTATTGTTTTGGGGTCACATAGGTCAAAGGTCAAGGTCACTTTCAAGTTTAGTTCAATTTTTGTTTCAAGGCTCTAACTGAAGAACCAAGCGACCTAGAATCATGAAACTTTATGCAAATATTGCTTATGACTTAAGGAAGTGCACTTTTGTTTTGGGGTTTGCGTAGGTCAAAGGTCAAGGTCACTGTCAATGTTCGTCAATTTTTGTTTCCAGACTCTAACTCAAGAACCAAGCGACCTAGAATTATGAAACTTTATGCAAATGTTGCTTATGTCTTAAGAAAGTGCACTTTTGTTTTGGGGTTTGCATAGGTCAAAGGTCAAGGTCACTATAAATTTTTGTTCCATTTTTGTTTCTAGACTCTAACTCAAATACGAAGTGAATTAGAATAATGAATCTTCAAATTCTGCATAAATATGACCCCAATATTTGTTACAAACACATCCTGCACTAAAAGCACTTACATTTTGACAAAGTGCTGGTGGGGGGGTATAAGTCTGCTTTGCGATAGTTCTAGTTTTACTACTGATTATGTGTCGCAAACTCCTTCAGTTTTGCTTCAATACTAATGAATTTTTATACAACTGTCAATCATACATTGTAGTTTTGCAAGATGAAATTTTTTAGTCTCAAATACCCAATGGTTTTAGACTTATCTCCCCTTGAACTTAGACATATTTATTCTTTGTATACATAAACAACTAATTTTACTAACAATTTTGTGTAGCTAAATTCACCTCAGTTTGTATCAAAAACTAATGAAACTTTATACAAACATCAATCATGAATAAAAGTTTTGCAAAATTCCCCATTGTTAAATTTCATCTGTGTGTAAACAAATTTATGTTGAAAATCATTTGATTTCAAAACTTATTGAATATACACCTTGAACCTTTTGTCTTCATATAGAATCAGTTGTACTGCAAGGCCCTTGCTAAGGCCATATCACAGAGAAAGAAGTTGAATCAGCCGGTAAATGTCCTTGACATTGGTACTGGTACAGGTTTACTGTCTATGATGGCTGCCAGTTTAGGAGCTGACTCAGTTTATGCATGTGAGGTGGGTCAATATTGTTAATTGAATAGAAACAATAATCCTAATTATACCCCCCACCTACAAAGTAGAGGGGGGTATATTGGTTTCATCATGTCTGTCTGTCCATCTGTTAATCCGTCCGTCTGTCCATCCGTCTGTCCATCGGTCCGTCCGTCCGTAGATCTTTTCGTTTCCGGACTCTAACTCAAGAACCATGTGACCTAGAATCATGAAACTTTACACAAATGTTGCTTATGACCAAAGGAAGTGCCCTATTGTTTTGGGGTCACATAGGTCAAAGGTCAAGGTCACAGTGAGACTTTGTTCAATTTTCGTTTCCAGATCCAAGCAACCTACATTCATGAAACTCAATGCAAATGTTGCTTATGACCCAAGGATATGCCCTATTGTTTTGGGGTCACATAGGTCAAAGGTCAAGGTCACAGTCAACTTTTGTTCAATTTTCGTTTCCAGACTCTAACTCAAAAACCAAGCGATGTAGAATAATGAAACTTCATGCAAATGCTGCATATGACCTCAAGATCTGTTACAAACACGTCCTACACTAATAGCACTTGCATTTTGACAAAGTGCCTGTGGGGGGTATAAGTCCGCTCTGCAACAGTTCTAGTTTAACATCACTCTTTTAATCAATTAGATTGAAAGACAAATCTAAAATTGTAATAAAATGCAGATATAATTCTAAGCTCCACTGGACTAAGTCCAGCAGAGCTTTTGTCATGGCATAAACTTTTTCGTTTAAACATCTTCTCCTCTGAAACTACTGGGCAGAATTTAACCAAATTTCACAGGAATGATTGCTGGGAAATGCTCTCCCAGATTCCTTTTGTTAAATTCTGATCTGATTGATAACTTGGGCGCTTCGGCTGTCGAGTCACCAAAAAATAGGCCCTAATAGTGAATTATAAAAAAATCTTCTCTAAAACCACATGTCAGAATTGAACCAAACTTTACAGAAATGATCCTAAGGACATGCTCTTTCAGATTGCTTGGTTAAATTCTGATCAGGTGGATGCTTTTGATGCTTCCGACTGATGTGTCACAAACAATGGGCCCCCAATGGTGAATATGAAAAAATCTTCTTCTACAAAAAAACCTTTGAATGACATCTCCTCCTGCACCACTGGGCTGATTTCAATGATACTTTACCAGAATTTTCCTTTGGTGACCCTTTTTAGCTCACCCGGGACAAAAGTCTCTGAAAGCTATTGTCATACCCTCGGATGTCAGCATCAGTGTTGGTATTGGCGTCCGCATTAGGTTAAAGGTTTTTTTTAGATTTATCAATTTTAATCCTAGAGGCTTCATATTTTGCATTAACACTCATTAGGGTATAGGCTTTCATTTGAGACAAACACCCATGTCAAAATGACCTTGAGACAGTGACCTTGACCCTTTTAAAACATTACCTTTAATGTACTTTTACAAAAAAGATTTAACCTTGCTTATATTTTCTGAGTACTTATACAGGGTTGTTCAAAAATTAACCGGATTTTGCCTAGCAAAATTTTATCTTTGAATCAATCAAACTAAATTTGGTATCATTCGCTGTCAGAATTCAATCCACATATGGCTATGTAAAATTGGTATAGTTATCGAACATAGCGCTCGCGCATCTGCCATGTAAAATGCCATGGTAACGGGTACCCGGCACAGCAGATAAAATAATCCATACATTTTGTCTTCGTTTGTAAATATTCTTTGTTTTCTAACTATTGAAAAACTTGAAAATTAATTCAGTTGCTGAAATAAGTATTTTAAATGCCTTGTCTTAATTTGAAGTAATTTGACCGTAGAATTTTTCGATAAGGTTTGTTTAAAATGTGGCGGGGTAAGTGTTTCGGAACGTTCTAGACGACGTCAACTGAATGCTCAGATTTTTAGCTCCACTGGCTGAAAGCCACTGGGGCTATTGTCATGGCGTTGTGTCCGTTGTGCGTCCGTCTGTCCGTGCGTCCGTCCGTCCCTGCGTAAACTTTTCTTTAAAAATCTTCTCCTCAGAAACTACTGGATGGATTTCAACCAAACTTCATAGAAATGATTCTTGGGTGACCCTCTTTCAAAGTTGTTCAAGAAATTTTGATCCAATGAAAAACATGGATTTAATGGGCGTGGCTAATTTCCAAATATGGTAAAAAGTGAGTTTTCTCAGATTCTAATCAATGGATACCAATTAAAGTTTACATGAATGATCCTTGGGTGACTCTTTACCAGTCTACAAAAAATCATTGTGATCGGATGGAAAATATGCATTTTATGGGCGGAGGTCATTTCTCTATATGTTATATAGTGGAAACTTTGAAAATCATTTTTTTCAGAATGTAACTGATGGATATCAACCAAATTTCACTGGAATGATCTTTGAGTGACCCTTTATCAGTGTACCAAGAATTATTTTGATTGGATGAAAAATATGCATTTTATGGGCAGAGGTCATTTCTCTATATGTTATATAGCGGAAAATTTGAAATTCATTTTCTCAGAATCTGATTTTTGGATATCAACTAAATTTCACTGGAATGATCCTCGAGTGCCCCTGTATCAATGTTCCAAAAATTATTTTGATTGGATGAAAAATATACATTTTATGGGTGGAGGTCAATTCTCAATATGTTAAATAGTGGAAACTATGAAAAACATTTTCTCAGAATGTAACTGATGGATATCAATCAAACATTTTTGGTATGATCTTTGGGTGACCCATTATCATGCAGCCAAAAATTATTTTGATTTGATGAAAAATATGTCTTTTAATAGCAGAGGTCATTTCTCTAACTGTTATATAGAAGAAACTTTGAAAATCTTTTTCAACATCAGTAGAACCCCAAATATGTAAATATCTAGTCAAAACATTTATTTGCTTTTACAAGAATTTCAAGCATGTGGAGCGACTCAAGTCATTCATGGCTTTCTAGTTTATTTTTAATTATTCTATTCGAAATCTACACAAATACCAAAATACATAAATCAAATACTTGTCACGTTGAAAGGGCCTGATTCATTCTTTCAAATGCTTTATTTTCATCGGTGAATACGCTGCCTTACCCCTTAAGATAAGAGGTGAATGGACAGAGAGAATCTTATCCAAGCAACTGTAGGGATGTCATTTGCCTAGTTTCTGGAAGATATATGCGATTTACTAAGGGGTACCTTTCTGCAAACTTTGATTTTGATTTTGCACCATTCGAATTTACCTTTATACAAACCATAAAAGCACAGCTTAATTACAGGAACATTGAATAAATCCTTCTTCCATGAATGACGAGCCGTGACAAGCTAAATCACACAACATCAATTGTCTCAATTTTTGCGAGCATAGCTAGCGTCATGTATTGTGCGCCGACACCTAATACCCATGTGTTTTGGTTTACATATGAAATGAATATACATTGTTCAACTGCTTCAGACTTTTGCAAGTTTGAGCAAAATTGTCCCGTTAATATGAGTATACTCTTTTCACATAGTGATAAATCAGTGATGATTAATTGACCTGATCCGGATAAAAAATGAACATCCCTCGTACCTACGGCTACTATACCTTTATTTCTTTCTTATTTCTAAATCAGACTGATATGTATAAGATCATGGACTTTAACAAAAAATATGAAATATTGACCTTGAACTTGGATCTTTGGTCAAATGCTGTTTGTGACAAGCAGCAGTTTTGGCGAGCTATGTTGTCCACTGACTACTCTTGTTAAAAATTGTTCCCGAAATTTTGATTGGCTCATACATATGGGTGTGGTAGGATGGCTTATTTTGAGCCCAAAATCTTTGAATGACATCTTGTCCTGAACCACTGGGCTGATTTCAATGAAACCTTTCCAGAATTTTCATTGGGTGACCCTTTTCAAAAATTGTACGCAGAATTTTGATTAGCCCATAATATGGGCGTGGCAGGGTAGGGCTTCTTTTGATTCTCCTCTGTAATGAATATGTGGGTAGGGTCCTTTATCACTGTAAATTCTTGGAATAACATTTCCTCTTCAACAATTAGGCAAATGTGCTTGAAACTTTGCCTGAAAATTTCTTGAATGAGATCCACTGGACCAATAAAATTCAGGTGACTGAATTAAGGTCATTTTGGCCCTCTTGTTTAGCTTCACTGGCCATAGGCCACTGGGGCTATTGTGTGCTATGTCCATCTTGTGTTTGTCGGTGCATCAGTGTGTCTGGTCGTCAACCTTTTCTTTAAAAATCTTATCCATTAGGCTTATGGAGCAAATCAGCTGCTCAAGCAGCTCTAGTTCTCTAATTCAGGCATTTAAACCTATGGCAGAGTGTGCTAGAAAGATCATAAAGGAAAATGGGTTTGGGGAGAAGATTAAGTTGATTCCAAAGCGTTCTACAGACCTTACAGTGGGTGAAGGTTAGTGATTATCATGTTAGCCATTCTCATGTTGTTCTGCAAATATTCCTAAGGTACATGATGCTTTCACGGACAGTATAGACTATGATTAGCCTGTGCAGAAGACCAGCTTGATCCTTGCAAACACTGCCTGCTTTTTACCTGTCATTAAAGGAAAATCTAGTAAAGATATGTATGACACAACTATTTAATTTAGAAGGATAAGACTCCCTGAGCTGTTGTAAGGTTTCTCTAACAATTAAATGCATTTAAAAGGTAAACATAGAGCAGTCTAAAATATTTTAAGTGTCAACAGAAACTACATGTACAGAATATGATAAATTAAACTGACTTACACTAAATTCTTTGCTTATTATTATTAAACTCCCATGTTTTGGGGGTATAAAGGAGTCGGCTTGTCGGTTAGTCTGTCAATCCATCCATCTGTTGGTTGGTGTGTATATTTTGTCTGCTCAATTTATCAGCAACTAATGGGCAGATTTCATTGAAACTTTACTGATGAGATCAGTATTAGGCAGAGATGTGCAAGTGATATTTCAGTTACAAATCATTGGCTTTTGACAGAGTTATGATCCTTTAATGGAAAATGGCTTTTCATTATTGACAAACACTAAGTCTTGTACAGGGGGTATTAGTCCCATGGCTTAACCTGGGTCAAAGTTTCTTTTAGCCATCTTTTAGCCAATTTGAAAATACTTTAGCCAAATTGACTACTTTGTAGTCATCTTTGTCTCCCAAGTTGAAAAAAAAAAAACACAATTTGAAGAATATCAGTAGAACATACATCAAATTTGAATATTACAGCCTCTGGAGAGCATTAATTAAAAGAATGCATGGTCAAATGGCTACCAACTATCTTGTACCTGTCAACAGGTCAATCAAAGGTGTGAAGGATTATCTTGCATATAAATTTGTTAATTGTTCGACCTTTGATCACCAGCCCGAATAGCTCAGTTGGTAGAGCACCGGACTTCAAAACCATTGAAGTTCGACCGCGTGGGTTCGATTCCCGGGCTGGTACACTAACAAAAACTAATTGTCTTTCGGATGAGACGTTAAACCGAGGCCCCGTGAGACGGTGCTTTACACCGAGCACGTTAAAGAACCATGGCGGATCTTAGCAGTATTTTCGTCATGTATCCTTGCACTATCCCCCGTAACAACTAACCGTCTTCTTGGGGCGTTGCTCATATGGGCATATGCTACGGTAGCGACAATAAATAAACGGAAATACACACCTTTGATCATAAAAGTTTGATTATTCTTCTCTATACATGTATTATGGACTTAACTAAAAGATTATCCAACATTTTAGCCAATTGAATTTTTTGGTGGCCAATTTTTCAGAATTTTAGCCAATGACTAATTTGGCTAAGGGCAGGGTAAGCCGTGAGTCCACATCACGGCAGTCTAGTTATAAGTTCAGAAATTCCCACTCCACTGTTTGATAGATGTTCTGTTTATTTCTCAGAAGGGATCTTTCATGGCTCAGTAGGAGAGACATAAGATTGCAATTTGAGTGTCAGAGGGTTGAGAGTTTGTATGTCCATGTCAAAGCAAGACATTTACAGGTCAAGTT
Organism: Fragum whitleyi; assembly: GCA_948146395.1. NCBI lineage: Eukaryota > Metazoa > Mollusca > Bivalvia > Cardiida > Cardiidae > Fragum > Fragum whitleyi. The sequence continues at coordinate 51,381,461 of OX411552.1, read as the reverse complement.
TAGTACCCAGAACATAAGTAAACCTTGACATAGCTGACCTTGTTTCAAAGTTGTGTAAAATTCTAATTAAATGAGGTAAAACTAAATCACAAAATACATGGTTTGACAGAGCTAAATTTTAAAGGTTCAGTCCTGAAATAAATCATGACAAAGAAAGAAACAATTAACCAGCAAACTGTTCATATTTTGTATAGGTAAAGACCTGTCATGTAAAGCCAACATCCTGGTCACTGAAGTATTTGATACAGAACTGATAGGGGAGGGTGCCATAGGAACCTTTACACATGCTCATAAATATCTGTTAGAGGTAAGTCATAGAGGAATCTATTTGGGACTCATAACCCTAACCCCTCCATATCATCAGGGAGAAAACAAAGTATCATTACTGTAGTAAATTACAATATTTTGCAAGCTCACTGATAATTTTATAAGGCACAAACCTACATTTTTGACCCAAATGAGAAAAAAGTTCAGGATCCAGGCCTGAAAGTGTGGTACAGTGATATGGCAAGACTGTGCTTTTGCAAAATTGTCCCCCAAAAATCTTCAATATTCCCACTTATTATAGACCTTAGGGGCACTATCCCCATGATTCCTTAACCTTTAAAGCTAGATTTAAAGTGTTACAACTTTTTAAACTGCCTCCTTTTTTTCCAGACAAGAGGGCATTGTCCCCTCACCTCCTTAAATTTGCAGATGATATTTCTTGATATAGAGGCTATGTAGGATTTCAGTTGCAAATATTTCAACAATACTTAATAAAACCCTGTGTTGTGGGTACAGACTCGAATTGTCTCATTGAGATTAATTCAATGATACAGCAACATTCATACATTTAGGAATGAATGTATCAGATAACCCGGTGCTGGGAGTACGGTATTCTGTAAATACTTTAAGCTCTTGTTGTGTTGAAGCCAGAATATTCCTGCTATGGTAGAATTTATAGACTAAGATCAGCCTTCACATATGTACAGTCTGTTTTTGGTCCTTAACACCTGGTATTTCTTTTTAAATTAGAGGTTGAGATAAGAGAGGTAAACTGAAGTGAATCTTGCGATGGAAATTCCTCCGAGCAAAAATCATACTCCCATGTTCTTTCTGTCCATCCAGGATAGATTATAAATGTCAGATTTGTAGATCTAAGCCAACTTTTTGAAGATTCTGGGTTTGGATGCAAAGTCACATGAGTATGCCTGGCTCTAAAACAGACTAAAAATCCATCTTTTACTTTTACTTAAATCATTTCTTGCTTGTTTTGTTACAGAGTGATAGTAGTGTGGTTCCCTCATTCAGCAATCTATATATACAGCTGGTTCATTCAGACTTTGTTAGAAGGTGGAACCAAATAAATGAGATAACTCTTGATGGTTCATGTAAAGTTACTTCCCCTGCTGAGATATCCAACTCTGGGGGCGCTCCTGTACTTCATGACCTTCAACTAGATCAACTACCAATGGATACCTTTACAAAATTAACAGAACCTATTAAAGTTTTCAGGTATGTTTTTTAAGCAAGTTAAACATTTGATTGACATCCAGTAAGTTTGAAGCTGAAATGCTATAGTGATGGTGTGGTGTTTTTACTGTATGTCCAATGATTTTTTCTTTGTCCACAGTTGTACAGTTCTTATATGATTGCACATGTACTACTATGAGCATCAATGTAACTTTGCCTACACAACTTGAGACATTTCATTTGAAATTTGTTCTTGATATCAAGTTCACTCAAGCCCATATCATGTGTGTGTGCATATGCATATAACAGTAGAGTGTTTCCTCAAAATCATGAACAGTATAGATTAGACATCTACACTTCTAAAACTTTGATAGTTGAAACTAAACTTGAAATGTTTGGCAATTTCTGTTTTAATTAAGTATTTGACTTGAATATCAAGATAAGCAAAATTGACTGGTATGCAATATCCTGTAGGTATAACTTTGTTACATATTTTCTGCCTAAAGTGTCATAATACTTGTTTGTTTGTTTTGGTCATATTGCCCTGGCATGCAGATATGGCACTATCACTAGGCAGTTATCAATATTCAGTCTGTAATCAAGAAAAATGGTCTTGAAAAATGGAAATTGAGCTTTTTCTCAATAAAACATTAGATGCAGTTAGAATTTAGGTAAAATAATTATGTACTGTAACAGGACCAAAACTGTCAAGCTCAATCTCTGGCTGTTGTTATTTAGCTTAAAGCAAATCTCGATTAGAATTCCATTCTGTCATCATACCACAAGATGATGGGCTTAGACTGAGATGAGATTCAAAACCACAATCTCTTAAATCGGCCTTTAACATCTGATAGAATTCTTATTTCTAAAGATTTATAAAATCCTGACTCTTCTTTTGTTATTGTCTTGACTTTGATTTTACATAACATAAACAAAGACAGCTTACTGCTTACTTCTTAATAATGTTTAAGCTAATTTAAGATTTGAGTTAAATATTTTTTATTTCAACAGACTTTATATAAGACAAAAAAAATTTGCAACAGAACTTGTTGTGAATGTGATAAACAGGGAAAAAACATGGCTGAAGAGAGCTGAAGACTTGGTTCTAATCTTAAAACCCTCAAGGCAGATATCAAAATGGAAGGCTGTTATCACTCTATAACCCTTATACAGATATCGAGATGGAAGGCTGTTATCACTCTATAACCCTCATACAGATATCAAGATAGTGTCTGTTATCACTCTATAACCCTTAAACAGATATCAAGATAGTGTCTGTTATCACTCTATAACCCTTAAACAGATATCAAGATGAAGGCTGTTATCACTCTATAACCCTTATACAGATATCAAGAAAGTGTCTGTTATCACTCTATAACCCTTATACAAATATCAAGATGAAAGACTGTTATCACTATAACCCTTATACAGATATCAAGAAAGTGTCTGTTATCACTCTATCACCTTTTTACAGATATCAAGATAGTGTCTGTTATCACTCTATAACCCTTTAACAGATATCAAGATTGAAGGCTGTTATCACTCTTTAACCCTAAAACAGATATCAAGAAAGTGTCTGTTATCACTCTATAACCCCTTATACAGATATCGAGATGGAAGGCTGTTATCACTCTATAACACTAATACAGATATCAAGATAGTGTCTGTTATCACTCTATTACCCTTATAGAGATATCAAGATGGAAGGCTGTAATCACTCTATAACCCAATTACAGATATCAAGATAGTGTCTGTTTTCACTCTATAACCCTTATACAGATATCAAGAAAGTGTCTGTTATCACTCTATAACCCTTATACAGATATCAAGATGGAAGGTTGTTATCAGTCTATAACCCTTAAACAGATATCAAAATAGAAGGCTGTTATCAGTCTTTAACCCTTAAACAGATATTGAGATAGAAGGCTGTTATCACTCTATAACCCTTATACAGATATCAAGAAAGTGTCTGTTATCACTCTATAACCCTTAAACAGATATAAAGATGAAAGACTGTTATCACTCTATAACCCTCATCATAGGCTCATACAGATATCGAGATAGTGTCTGTTATCACTCTATAAACTTATACAGATATCGAGATAGAAGGCTGTAATCACTCTTTAACCCTTATATATATATATCAAGATTGTATACCCTAATCACTCTTTAGCCGTTAAACAAATATTAAGATGGTAGGCTGTTTTCACCCTTTAACCCTTATATAGATATCAAGATGGTAGACTATTATCACTCTATAACCCTTATACAGATATCACGATGGTAGGCTGTTATCACTCTTTAGTCCCTATACAGATATTAAGATGGTAGGCCATTATCACTCTAAAGCCCTTATACAGATATCAAGATAGTGTCTGTTTCACTCTATAGCCCTTATTTAGATGTCAAGATGGTAGGCCATTATCACTTTATAGCCCTTATTTAGATATCAAGATGGTTGGCCATTATCATTCTATAGCCCTTATACAGATATATCAAGATGGTAGGCTGTTATCACTCTATAGCCCTTATACAGATATCAAGATGGTTGGCCGTTATCACTCTATAGCCCTTATACAGATATATCAAGTTGGGAGGCTGTTATCACTCTATTGCCCTTATACAGATATTAAGATGGTTGGCCATTAACACTCTATAGCCCTTATACAGATATATCAAGATGGTAGGCTGTTATCACTCTATAGCCCTTATACAGATATCAAGATGGTTGGCCATTATCACTCTATAGCCCTTATACAGATATATCAAGATGGTAGGCTGTTATCACTCTATAGCCCTTATACAGATATCAAGATGGTTGGCCATTATCACTCTATAGCCCTTATTTAGATGTCAAGATGGAAGGCCATTATCACTCTATAGCCCTTATTTAGATATCAAGATGGATGGCCATTATCACTCTATAGCCCTTATACAGATATATCAAGATGGTAGGCTGTTATCACTCTATAGCCCTTATACAGATATCAAGATGGTTGGCCATTATCACTCTATAGCCCTTATTTAGATATCAAGATGGTAGACTGTTATTGCTCTTTAGTTGTATTCAGATATCAAGATCGTAGGCTGCTATCACTCTTTAGCCTTTATCAGCAGTGTAATAACCTCTATAGTTTATTTCCAGATTTGATTTTACTGGTAAGACAGAATTACCATTTGAGAACACATCTATAGAATTATGTAGGATGTTAGATAGTGGTAAGATTGATGCTGTGTTTATGTGGTGGGATTTAGAGATGGACCAAGAGGGAGAGATCATTCTGAGTTGTGCGCCAAGATGGGCTCATCCAACACCAACACATATGCAGGTTTGTTATTCAATGTTTTAATCACTTATTTTCTGGAGAAACAAATGAAAAGAAACCAGGCCATACAAAAATTTATCAAGTCGGAAAATAGCATATGAAGTCAATTTACAAACAGTGTTAGATATTTTGTACACTATTTTCCTATTAATAAGATTTAAAAATGAGTCAATACTTGACCATGTTTTTAGCTCCACTGGCTAAAGGCCACTAGGGCTATTGTCATGGCGTTGTGTCCGTCCTGCGTCCTTCGTCCGTCTGTGTGTGTGCGTCCGGTTGTAAACTTTTTCTTTAAAAATCTTCTCCTCAGAAACTACTGGATGAATTTCAACCAGACTTCACAGGAATGATCCTTGGGTGACCCTCTTCCAAAGTTGTTCAAGAAAATTTGATCCAAAGAAAAACATGGATGTAATGGGCGTGGCAAATTTCCAAATATGGTAAAAAGTGAGTTTTCTCAGATTCTAATTGATGGATACCAATCAAATTTTACATGAATGATCCATGGGTGACCCTTTATCAGTCTACCAAAAATTATTGTAATCAAATGAAAAATATGGATTTTATGGGCGGAGGTCATTTCTCTAAATGTTATATAGTGGAAACTTTTAAATAAGTTTCTCAGAATGTAACAGATGGATATCAATCAAACTTTACAGGAATGATCCTTGAGTGACCCTTTATCAGTCCATCAAAGATTATTGTGATCGGATGAAAAATATGGACTTTATGGGCAGAGATCATTTCTCTATATGTTATGTAGTGCAAACTTTGAAAATCGTTTTCTCAGAATGTAATAGATGGATATCAACCAAATTTCACTGGAATGATCCTTGAGTGATCGTTTATCAGTGTACCAAAAATTTTTGTGATCATTTGAAAAATATGTATTTAATGGGAGGAGGTCATTTCTTTTTATGTTATATATTGGAAACTTTGAAAATCATTTTCAACATTAGTAGAACCCAAAATATCTAAAAATCTAGTCAAAACTTTTATTTGCTATTAAAAGAATTTCAGGCCTGTGGAGCGACTCAAGCCATTCATGGTTTTCTAGTTATAAGACAATATACATTTGATTTAAATCAAATAATGCATGAAAGTTCAAAAGATGAATTTTAAATGAAATGCATTGATCACTGCATAATTGTGGATAATTTAGTAATTGAAAAATGAAAAATAGAAAAAATAATGATGCTGAACTTTGTTGAATATCATTTACTTTTTTTCGTTCATGTTAGGGATGTAACTTTATAAATTGAATGCAACTTATTTTACAGAAATATCTTTAATGTGACCAAATTCTATTTTCAATATTAGCAAAAAAAACCCCAACCCTAAATATTCTATTCACTGGATGCAAGCCATCTATTATCTGTAGATCCAGGCCTGTTTAGAAAATCAGGTGTTCGTTTAAACCTCTTTTAAATGGTTTGATTTCTTGAAGTTGTATATTTCTTCTTTAGTGGAGAGATCACTGGATGCAGGCCATCTACTATCCATACACTCAATTATCAGTTACCCAGGGGGATAAGGTCAAGGTCATAAGTAAGCATGATGAATACAGTCTGTGGTTTGATGTTGTTATGGAAAAAAGGTGAGCACTTCAGAGCTAATGAAAGACGAGGTTGGGGGTGGGGTTGGGGTCATAAGTATGTGAATTAAAATTAAGCATGTAGAAATTCTAACAAAATGTGCAGGGCTAAGGAAATAAAGCTAAGAATTGACTGAACTTTAAATTATTGGTTTTATCAAGACAATAAATGTAGCAATAGCATACGAGGGCTTAATGTCACTGTCACTAGAATATGCTGGATATTTGTGCATTAATGAAAATGTAATCTAATTTCAAAATTGATGATGGCAAAAGGCATCAGTGCTGTTTTATTATTGAAATCTTATTCCATGACAGCAGGTTATAAAATTCTATTAACATTCAAAAAGTTTAGAATTGTTTGTATTATTTGCTTTTTAATTAAAGCCAATCTGAGCACAAAGTGCTCGAGGTGAGCTATTGTGGTAAGGTGGATGTCCCTCTTCTGTCCTGGGTTGTCTATCGTCATCATTTACCTTGTATGCACCCTAGGGGTGACAACCTGAAACTTGGTCAGAATGAATGTCTTGATGAAATCTCCGACAAGCGTGACACTGGGCCAACTGGGGTCAAAAACTAGGTCATGGAGTCAATTTTTAGAAAAACCTTGTATGCACTCTAGAGGCCACATTTTTGCCTGATCAAACTGAATTTGGTCAGACAGACTTGTTTTTTAACGTCTAATAATGCATTCTCGTGAAGTTTTTTTCATATCAAACATAACCAGATAATTATCCTCTATATGTTCATTTTTTCAGTAAGACTTCTATAATTGAGAGACCTATCTGTACATGTTACAGCAGATCACGTATGGGTATGCTGAATGATCCTGATAGACAGGAAAAATACTGGAAAATATTACAAAAGGTATGAACGAATCCAGAATTGTGTTACAGAAGGGTGTGAAATTTATATTTTTTTTTTTTTTCAAAAATTTTGTATGGATGTGGTATTTATATGGCTTACAAAAGCAAGGGATGGGTGTGGTGTGTATATTGTTACAAAAGGTATGTATGGGTGTGTAATTTGTATGTTTCATAAAAAATTTGTATGGATATGGCTTACAAAAGATATGGATGGGTGTGGAAGATATATGTCTTAAAAGGTAAGTTTTGGTGTGAAATTTATATATCTTTCAAAAGATCATCTTGTTGAACCAAGGGTTACAAACGTTCAAATTATCTTACGCATGGCTGATTGCATGGGTAATTTCTGGACATGTGATGTCATAGAACAGAAAACAAGGCGGACCATTCAGTAATCGTCTTGCAAAAAGGTCCAAAAGCCAGATTTATGTAAGGTCAATTTACCCCATGGCTACTAAATTTAAAATTTAATTTTGCTATGAAAAAACATATTCACGACAATTTAAACAAATCAATCCCATGCAATGTTCAATACATTTCGAATTACACAAACTTAAAAGCTGCGAAAAGACGACTCATCTTGAAAATCCGAACTTCAATTGCATTAGCAAGTTTTCTTCAAAAGAAATCTACTAGACAAATTAATTGCATCTCGGCATAATTTATATTTATTAAAAAAACAAAACAAAAATAAAATCGGAAATAATTGTTTGTTCGAGTGTCAGTTTCTTGACTGAATAGATCTTCAATATTTACAAAATTGTTATTTGATAGAATAGAAACTATACCGAAAAAGCAATCTTATTTTGAGATTAAAATTGCAACAATGTATGCTTAAAGGTGAATTTTGCAAGACAATGGTCACAAACTGTTGAAATTTATTAGTGTGAACTTGAATTACAAGTTAATTGAAATAGATTGACTATATAAAATAGTAGGTCGGCGACCATGAAATTGTAACTACAGCTTCCATTAGCTGGAGTTAGGTTGATTTGATGACAAAACCTTTTCCATCTGTGATGAACATATATGTATAAAAAATTTAAAGAAGGCCCATACATGCAATATTTCCGTAGCGTGTTTTCTTTCCTGGCACTTGCAGGGTAGTAGCAATCCACGAAAATAAATCAGTGCAAAGAAACTGATATTACGAAAACGCAAGAATTTCTAGCTACAAACATTTCTTAGTTTACAGTATTTGAAATTAGAATGTGATTAAAGTTGAAAAGTCTAAGATTTTGTCATATAGTAATGCCTTAACTTGACCGCTAAGTAGCACACATGTTTTATTTAAGTTTTGATAATAATGCACAACATTGAGGATAGAGTATAATATAATAACCATACTTTCTTTTTTTCATATATTGCAAATAGAGCAATTTTAGTTTACATAGAAATATTGTAAAAAATATTGACAATGTTCAATAATAATAATAACATAAGCCTTGTTATTTGAATTAATTATGATAAAAGGAATTGTTTCGTATTTTGTTGATTTTTAGCTCATACGAGCACAAAGTGCTCAAGGTGAGCTATTGTGATCGTACAATGTCCGGCGTCAGTCATCGGTCGTCCACAATTTCTTTAAACATCTTCTCCTCCTAAACCAGTGGGCCAAGCTTGATGAAACTTGCCAGGGATTTTCTTTCTACCAAATTTGTTCAAATATATGAAATCCACCCTTAACTTTCCCTTAACCCTGAACAAAAAGGGTGAAAATAGGAAAATCGTCAAAAATCTTCTTCTCTGAAACCAGAAGGCAGATAGCTTTCAGATTTGGTATGTAGCATCATCTAGTGAACCTCTACCAAGTTTGTTCATATCAAAACCCTGGGGTTATATTTGGGCTCCACCAGGGCGCAACCCTTTTTACATAGAATCAAAGAGTGAAAAGCTTAAAAAAAAATTCTGCAGCTTTCATATTTGGTATGTAGCATCACCTAGTGGGCCTCTACCAAGTTTGTTCATATTAAGATCCTGGGGTCATATTTTGGCTTTGCTTGGGCGCATCCCTTTTAGCTCTTCTGAGCACAAAGGGTAAGAAAATGAAAATCTTCAAAAATAATCTTCTCTGAAACCAGAATGCAGACAGCTTTCATATTTAGGTTGTAGCATCATCTAATGGACCTCTTTCAAGTTTGTTCATATCAAGATCCTTGGGTCATATTTGGGCTCCAACCAGGTGCATCCCTTTTAGCTCATCTGAGCACAATGGGTGAAAACAGGAAAATCTTCAAAAACCTTCTTCTCTGAAACCAGAGGGCAGAAAGCTTTCATATTTAGTATGTAGCATCATCTAGTGAACCTCTACTTATTTTATTCATATCAAGACCCTGGGGTCATATTGGGGCTCCAACCAGGTGCATCCCTTTTTATATAGAATTAAAGAGCAAAAAGCCATTTTTTTCTTGCTCTTGGCTGAAAACATTCCATGGTATTGATCTTATGTAGAAATTATCTCCTTGTTGACATCTGCCTATTGAATTAATTTGATGTCCCTGGGGTCAAAGAGAAGCAGGTGAGCTATCTAGGACCATCATGGTCCTCTTGTATAAATCAACCTGTCACCAAATGAAAACATACTAAAAAGTTAGCATCTTTGATACAATGCTTTTTCTTTAATCCATGAATGAAGGGTTCATCTACACAGTTGTTGGTATACAACAGGGGGATATAGGGATTAAATGGTACCGATGCTGTTTGTAAGAAGCTCTTTGATTGGCTGTCACAGAAATCATTCTTGACCTTTTGATTGGTCGGCTAAAAATAAATTGTACAGAATTTACCCATTCATTCAGTCTAGGGGTTATCGAGGGAAGAAGCTATTGATTCCATACCCCGTCACTCATGAAGATGTCAAAAGATATGTAATTAATTTGTCCTACAAATGGTATATATATTGTTGAGAAATTTATATTTCATCCAAAAGATCTGTTTGGGTGTGAAATTTATATGACCTACAAAATGTATGTATGGGTGTGAAATTTATATCATTCACCTATGATGGCAAAACAGAATTGTATTTCCAACGGCAATACAAAATGTTTCAGCAAAAGGGGATACAATAATGGTATCAGTCTGTCATTCTGTCATTTCATCATTAACCTTGTTTACAACATATCTCCCTAAATTTTATTGCTTTCTACTAGAAACTTTATTGGTGGTAAGAATTTATTGAGGATAAGTTCAGTACACATGCACCATAATTCTTGTTTGATCAATTTTGGAGTAATTGCCATCTCATTTTAATTGGAAATCTGGGCCATTTTCAATTAAAATTAGCAGAATGAGTTTTAGTTCTTTGAATGACATCTACTCCTCAACATTAAGGCCAATCTCAGCAAAAATTTCCCAGAATTTTACTACTGTGACTTTCATTGAACTAATTAAATGCAGGTTATGGATTTATGGCCATTTTGTCCCTCTTGTCTATATTTTCAGCACTGTAAGAGGGATACCACATGCCTGTTCATCAGCGACGGAAGTTTATTACCTCTGATTGGTGCCCAGTTACCTGGTGTGAAACATGTATATACAGTCGAGTCTAACCCCATGTGTAGACGTGTTATATGTGATTATATTACACACAATAAACTGGAAGATAAAATCACTGTGATAAATGAGTCATTAGAAAATTTAAACACGATTGATTTACCTGAAAAGGTGAGCAGATGGATACTGTATATAGTTGTCATATATTTCAATGCAATTCGAACTTATATTTCATGAAGTCTGTAGTCTATTAGTAGGACATTTCGGATCTTAGGACCCCATTTTAAAGAAATACATTTTTTCCAGTTGTTTGAATGAATACAAGTTAGTGTTTTTAAGTCAATATGCTGTGACATCATTTACAGCAACTTTTAAAGGCCATCTTAGTATGTTACCCAATGATGCTGTTATTAAGTTGCTAGGAAAAATTGTGTAAGACAATAGAAATTAAAATTCACTCAACTAAAATTATTTTTTTGTAACTGTTCTCGTTCTGTATGCTAAGGTCAAATTGCAGTTAAGTGGAAACCTCTGGGTTAACCATTATATTTATATGATTAAACCTAAGGTTACTGCTTAAATTTTGTTTTATATTTGGGCCTAAATGTTTTATGTCCCCTTCGAAGAAGAGGGGGTATATTGCTTTGCACTTGTTGGTCTGTCGGTCCGTCAGTAGACCCTTTTTTGTCAGGAGCATATCTCAAATATCAAGCAAGCTAGAATCATGGAACTTCACAGGTGGATAGAGATCTCTTTGAGGAGAAGTTCAGTGCACAAGAACCATTACCCTACTCATCATATTGTGTGAGTTATTGCCCTTTGTTGATTGACAAATAGGCTAATGACCTGCTATTATGGGGGGCATAAATGTTTTAAAAACATCTATTGTTTATGTTTCAGATAGATGTTGTGATAGGGGAACCAGTTTTCCAAACATCCCTGTTACCCTGGGATAATATGTGTTTCTGGTACTCAGCTCACAATTTACAGCGTGTACTAAAAGAAAGCTGTAAAATTCTCCCCCTAAAGATGGGGATATATGGGGTAGCAGTGGAATATGATCATTTATGGAAAATCCGGGCTGATGTAGGTAACTGTGAGGGATTTGATTTGAACCAGTTTGATAACCTTATACAGGTAAAGTTATAGACTTAAGTATGATCGTCTAAACTAACACACTGATGATAGCGAGTTTATTTCAAATTGTACAAAGTGGTATTCTGTCACATGATAGATTTTGATAAACATTTGGATATTTTAACTGCAACAAGAATTGAGTTACTTTTTAACCCACCTGAGGACAAAGTGCTTAAGGTGAGCTATTGTGATCAGGCGCTGTCTGACGTCCATCTTCCATTGTGGATCATCAAGCCTCTGCTTTTACATTGTGTACACTCTAGAGGGCCCATTTTTGGCACAATAATCTCAAAACTTGGTCAGAATGTTGGTCTCCGTGAAATCTTAGACTAGTTCTAAAATGGTCAAGTTGGGTCAAAAATGAGGTCTAGGGGTCAAATTTTAGCAAAACATTGTGTGGACTCTGGAGGACACATTTTTGGCTGAATTGTTTTAAAACTTGAACTCAATTTTTAGCTCACCTGAACAAGAAGCTATTGTGATCGTAAAATGTCCGTCGTCCATCTTGCGACGTGCGATGTCCGTCGTCCACAATTTCTTTAAACATCTTCTCCTCCTAAACCAGTGGGCCAATCTTGATGGAACTTTGCAGGGATGTTACATAGGTCAAGCTCTACCAAAGTTGTTCAAATAAATGAAATCCACCATTAACTTTCCCTTTACCCTTTACAAAAATGGTGAAAATAGGAAAATCTTCAAAAATCTTCTTCTCTGAAACCAGAAGGCAATTAGCTTTCATATTTGGTATGTAGCATCATCTAGTGGACCTCTACTAAGTTTGTTCCTATCAAGACCCTGGGGTCATATTTGGGCTTTGCACTGGCGCATCCCTTTTAGCTTTCTGAGCACAAAGGGTAAAAATAGTAAAATCTTCAAAAATCTTCTTCTTTGAAACTAGATGGCAATTTTGTTCATATTAAGACCCTGGGGTTGTATTTGGGCTCCAACAGGGTACATCCTGTTTAGCTCATCTGAGCACAATGGGTGAAATAGGAAAATCTTTAAAAATCTTCTTCTCTGAGACCAGATGGCAGAAAGCTTTCATATGTAGTATGTAGCATCATCTAGTGAACCTCTACCAATTTTGTTCATATCAAGATCCTGGGCTCAACCCAGGTGTACCCCATTTTATATAGAATTAAAGAGGGAAAGGCATTTTTTTCTTGCTCGTGGCTAAAAACATTCCATGGTATTGATCTTATGTAGAAATTATCTCCTTGTTGACATCTGCCTCTTGAATTAATGTGATGTTTAAGGGGTCAAAGAGACTCAGGTGAGCGATCTAGGACCATCATGGTCCTCTTGTTCTCTTCATGATATCTCTGTCAAGTTAGAAATGAGTCAAGTGGGGTTGAAAATGAGGTCAAGGGTACAATTTAAGAAAAATGTTATGTGCACTCTAGAGGCCTTTTTTTTCTCAAATGTCCTGATAAACTGTCAGAATGTTTGTCTGAATTAAATCATTCAAGTCAAGTTCAGAAATGGGTCAAGTGGGGTCAAAATTGAGGTCTCGGTATCAAATCTTGGAATAACCTTGTGTGCACTCTAAGGGTTTCCCTGGTTTAAATGTCCTGTTAATTAGTCAGAAAGTTTGCTTGCTTGATATCCAAACCCTTCTGAGCACTTAAGATACATAAATTTTGGCTCAAATGTATTCAGAAATTTTGTCTTTATGATATCAGGGACTTTCGTCAAATTTGTCATGAATTTCAAATTGGTACTTTTTTCCACCTTAGTCAACAATGCCTCGAGTTATTGTTAAAGGGCCAATGACCCTCTTGTGTCATTAACTTCTTAATCTTCTTTGGTCCAGCAGTCTGTAAAACTAACAAAAAAAACCTTAAGATTGTCAATTCCTTCAAACCTATTCAAGATACAATGTTCATAGTTGGCATGATGATAAATCTCAATGATACACATCTGCTGATATCAGAGTCAAGGTTATATGGCAAGGTCAAGGTCATCTGTCAGGGTCAAAGTTCTGAAAAATTGGCTGTTTTGTTATCAATGAATTTAAATGAAATAAAAGGAAGGCAAGAGAAAGTGTCACTACAAAAAAATATTCGTTTTGTATTTGGATTATTTTAATATTTTTGTTGAGTAAAAAATAATCTGATAAGAAATATACTGAAAGAAATTCAACTTTTTCCTGTTTATTGTTCATGCACTAATAGGGGCTACAAGAAATCAATATTTTATATTATTGGATCAGTAAAAATTCTCAAGGAAATAAAACATTCTTTCTTACATCAATTATGAAACGACTACATTTAAATACTGTCTGAAATGAATAAATCTGTAAACAATAAAAAAGGAAAAAATGTAAAACGAAAGTAGAACAAGGTTCATTAAATATGATGTCATATGATTTGATATAAAAAAAAAAAAGAGTCCAAATTGTCTTTTAACAAAAAATACACTCAAATGGTCAATAATATTAAATAAGCCTGGAACTTCGGGCTGATAGTGTATTTGTGGATCGGATGAGTTCATGTTGATCAAAGAATGAATGACGTTAATATCAAAGAGACCTCATTTACTGGGAATCACTGGAATCTTTAGAAGATGTGTATTACAGAAACAAGAACGTGTTTAAGTGAGAAATAATTCTGATATATTCCCCTCTTATCTATACACAGATGACTTCAGACAAAGTGGATGAACTTATAGAGCCCCAGCCTTTATGGGAATATCCGTGTACAGCATCAGGAGAGAGCCAGTTATTACTCGAAGTGGATTTTAACTGTCATGTACAAAACACAGATATTACATACAAATCAAATAGTTTGCCAGTTAAGAGGTAATGTATGAACCCTTTCCTAATTGTGGAGATAGGAGACTGGTCCATATTTATACAGGTTTTAGATGTAAAAAAAAAGCAATGGATATGAAAAACAAAGATACATAATCTGACACAAAATTTTAAATATTTCATGTTCATTTATAGATGTTATAATGCCTTTACTTTTAATATAGTGCAGTTTTATTGACCCGAATCTGATCTTTGACCCTGTAGATGAATAAAAATCTGATTATTCCAATTTGGCTTTCAGAGGAATGAAGAACAAACGGTTTTGAAAGTAATATATGTTTTGAAGACATTTTATGGGATCACCTGTGACATCATAAAAAGTACAGAAGCTATGATCCTCAAACTTGATTGGTAGAAAGATCTCATCAAGGGGAAGTGCAGTTCAAAAAACACATAACTTTACCTGGCTTATTTTTATACCCCCCCAACTACAAAGTAGAGGGGGGTATATTGGTTTCACCATGTCTGTCTGTCTGTCCATCTGTCCGTCCGTCCATCGGTCCGTCCGTAGACCTTTTCGTTTCCGGACTCTAACTCAAGAACCAAGTGACCTACAATTATGAAACTTTATACAAATGTTTCTTATGACCCAAGGTAGTGCCCTATTATTTTTGGGTCACATAGGTCAAAGGTCAAGGTCACAGTCAGACTTTGTTCAATTTTCGTTTCCTGACTCTAACTTGAGAACTAAGTGACCTACAATCTTGAAACGTTATGCAAATGTTGCTTATTGACCCAAGGAAGTGCCCTTTTGTTTTGGGGTCACATAGGTCAAAGGTCATGGTCACAGTCAGCCTTTGTTCAATTCTCTCACTCAAGAACCAAGCGACCTAGAATCATGCAACTTCATGCAAATGCTGCATATGACCTCAATATTTGTTACAAACACATCCTGCACTAATAGCACTTGCATTCTGACAAGGTGCTTGTGGGGGGTATAAGTCCGCTCTGCGACAGTTCTAGTTTTAGTTATTGTCCTTTGTTGTTTTTCATATTTGGATCTTGTCTGGAACATATCTTTAAAAGTACAGGAGCTATGATCATGAAACTTATAATGTAGATAGATCTCAACAAGGGGAAATGCAGTGTAAAAGAACTATAACTCTATCTGGCTTATTTCTTGAGTCATTGCCTCTTGAAGTTATTCATACTTGAATCTTGCCTGGAGCAAGTCTCTAAGAGTATGTGAGCTATGATTATGAAACTTCATGGGTGAATAGATTGGGTTAGAGGGAAGTGCAGTGCAAAAGAACCATAACTCTACTAGCTTGAATGTTCGAAGTGGGAAGGTCAATAATGCCTCATCTGTAGATACCAAGGACAATGTCAAGGTCATCTATCAAGGTCAAGCTTCTTAAAAACTTCACTTTAAACTTGACATGTTCAGTTCATTCAAGTCTATTTTAGAAACCTTTCTCTCAAGTTGCATGATGAAAGATCTCAGTGTAGATATCAAGGTCATGTTACAAGGTCAAGGTCATATGTCAAGGTTAGCTTTTTGAAGAAAAAAGTGCTGTCGGGAGCATTTGTGTTTCACAAAAACATCAAGGGTTTTTTTTTTGAAAATTTGTTTAACTTTGAATTGTTATCTTCAATTTATTCCAATTTTGGTCCAGTCATAAGGAGTTTGTATTCCGTTAATTTGAAAATAAGTGAAAAAGCTTACTGTCTTTTTTGCTTCTTCAGTAATCAAATGTGCAATGGAGTAGCAATGTGGGTGGAGTTTGATTTTGGTGACAGCACTGTGATCTCTACTGGACCTAGAAAACAGTTCAAACTTGGTGAAAAAATAGACTGGGACTATTATTCTAGACAGGGAGTACATTTGTTTTACAACAATAGGAAGACTTGTAAAAGTGTTGACGATTGTTCTATTGATGTTCAAGTGAAGTTTGTACCATTAGATGGTCATTTAACTTTTAGATTTGTTCCTAAATGGGAATGAATAACCTTATTTTAATAAGTTAGGGTGGTTTTGGAGAAACCATGAGGTATTGCTATAGCCTTGGTGTTGTTGTCTTTGTCCATATTTTCTTTGACATTTTGTGATAGCTGTGATATACTCACTATAAAAAGAGTAATATTCACCATTAAAGATGGATATCTTAGGGCACCATGGCATTGAAATATTTTTTGGACAGAAAAATCATCATTTTATATTTTTACAAAAATATCACATAATTAATTATTGGCTCCAAGCTCTTTCAATTTTAGACAAGTCTTAATCCTTTCCTGTTTTACAAAATTTTGGACCTGTCCAAATTCAAAATTTTTGCAGATGAAAATTTAAAGTGGATTTCATTTAAAAATAACCATTCAGTAGGGTAGAAAATAGTGTGGAAAAAGAAGAAATTGCTTGTCAGAAGCAATTTCTTCTTTTTTCACTATGTTTTCTCAATCATAAAATCACAGGCAGGTAAAAAGCAGGGATTAAACAGCAAACGGTTAAAAAAGGCCCTTGTCTGGTGAGTGCTTTAAATGATAATTGAGAAAATATAGTTTTATCAAAGGATTGAAAATTAAGAAGAAAATTAGATATTACTTTCCAGCATTGTATCTCTTCAAATAATGTTTTATTGGGTTGGATCTATTAAATTTCAGCAAATATCATGGGCGTAGCTACCATAACGCACATTACGCAAGTGCATAATAGAAACAAATCCTCTTTCAAAAAATGTTGTTGATGAATGATCATAACATCGATACTACAGCTTATTCAAGCTGTAGTTACGATGTTTTGATTATTCACCAAATCATAAAAAGGGGATCGGACGAAGGGCAATCATTTTTTGTCACAGTCCACTCCTATAGATTCTATGTTGGTCGTTTTCTGAATGTGTATCAATTTCAAAATTCTAGTTACGCCTATGAATTTGATAAGGTGCTTTGAATTTAGTTTCAATTGTAGGCCATTTTTGTTAAACGTAAAGTATATAGAATTATAGGATTTATACAACAACTGCATTCAAGATAACAAAATGTTAACAAATGCTGAAATATATCATCTTGATCAGAGAACTGGCCTGCAAATTTGATACTTAAATTCCTACAAGCTTATCTAGTTGCTGTATTTGGATAATTTTAAGAGAGATGAGTTAGACAGAAGTAATTAAAGGGAAAACAAAATGGATATTTGATTATTTAGTCAATGTTAATTTTGTATTAAAATTGACATACTCATTGAATTTATAATCTACCTGTTAAGAGGAATGAAGTTATAGCAGGTCAGACTTCTCGTCCTCATGTGTGCAACACTGGAATTTGAAATACACAAAGTATTACAATAATTGCCTTGAACCTGAGTTTTAGACTGGAAGATGTAACACCATTCTTAAATTATTTTTGTCTGGAATACCCTATGTTGTTTTTACTCATTTGAATCTCCTAAACAAGACAATATCTGGCTACTCACAACACAAGATTTGAGTTGAGAAACAAAGATATAAAACCAATTTAACCTTTTAGTACTGTTGAATCTATTTCATATTGTACTTAGATACAACATGAGTAGTTCTAATTGGAATTATATGTATTTTACTTATTAAGTCTCTGATTATGAAGAATAAAAAGTACAAAAGTGGGTCTCTCTCTATTTTTTCTTGTCTTCAGACATTTATATAATGCACAAGCATTAATTATTATGCATAGAATAACATGCATATAAATATACTAAAAGCTCTGTAATTGTCACATGCTTTTCAACAAGAAAGCTCTATCACTGTGTTATTAAGTGATTAACCTTTTCTGTGATTATTTGATGTTGCTATTATTCATGCAGGTCCCTTTTTATGACCCTTTTTAGGTTTTTAAGCCTCAATAAGGGTCTTATCAGTATCATATTATGTTTGATTTTGTTTTCAATAAACCCTTTTCTATACAATCAAAGCTTAACCCTTCCAGTTCATGATACAATCCTGCTGTATAC
Source organism: Fragum whitleyi (assembly GCA_948146395.1). Lineage (NCBI taxonomy): Eukaryota > Metazoa > Mollusca > Bivalvia > Cardiida > Cardiidae > Fragum > Fragum whitleyi. The sequence continues at coordinate 51,362,854 of OX411552.1, read as the reverse complement.
AATGACAAAGGTTTTGCACCAGGAAAAGACTAGGATCAGTTTGGACAGACATGTGGCCTGGTCTTAGTCTGTACTGCCTGCTTTCTTCTTAATTATTGTGGAAAAACTTATACGGGACTGGTGTAAAAAATGGCATTTGTTTTGAACATAGTAAAAAAATCATCTAAAAAAGGATAAGGTCTTTTCCATATAATACATTGCTGGCGTACACAAAATTTTTGAAAATGGTTTAGACTAAGATCAGCCTGCACAGACGAGCAGTCTTGTCTTTTACTAAGTGTTGTGACTTTGGACGATAACAAAATACACAAAGCGTGTTTCCATAATGAAATCTATTCCAAAAGTGAGTGCGCGAGGGACGCTGATCAATTACATTTTAGGCATGCGCATTTACATACATACATGTACATTACAATATACTACATTTCCCTTCTTTTAAGAAAATTGGTGTTAAACAATTTTAAAACCATGTTAATGTTGAAATCAAGTTTAAATTTCTAGTCTCTGAAATAAAACATGTTATACGGTAAAGTGTATTATTCAATTACATGCTTAATTAACATCAACAAAAGTATGCCTAAAATTCATTCATGAATCCTGTCAACTCTATTTGATTTGTTTACTTTATTTTGTCCACTCTGCACTGTTGTAGCGCTGATTATTTTTCACTACTCTACCAGACCGTGTGATATATGGGTTTTGTGGCAATGGGTCTGGGGCTTTTTGAGTTCTCTCAACAATTTGGGGCTCATTTGGGAAACTATTTGATGGCTGTGCCAAAATGTTAAAATCAGCCGGTTTAATGTCAAAGGTGTTTTCATTTGTTTTGATTATGGCGCGACGGTTCCGGCGATACATAGCACCATCCCTAGTCTGTATAGTATATGACCTATTTGGGTGAATTTGCATAACTTTCCCAGGTCTCCAAAATTTTCCAAATTGAACTCTAACTGAGTCATGTAAGTTTAAAGGCTTCAATGGCTTTGATGTTTTGTCATATCCCCGTTTTTGAGTATTTTTCAACTGAATCATTGACTCGCGTAGCTTATTGTTATTTACGAGTTTCGGTTTTAAAGCCTTGTTCGTTATTGGAAGAACGGACTTAGTTCTTCTGTTAAAAAGAAGTTGTGCCGGCGAGTACCCACAGTCGAGGGGTGTATTTCTGTATTCGAGAAAGCTTATGTAAGAATTTTGACCTGTATCTTTTGCTTTTCTCATGAGTTTTTTCGCGATCCCGACACCCTTTTCCGCCATAGAATTTCCTTGAGGATAGAATGGCGATGACGTCGTGTGATTAAAATTCCATTCTTTCGCGAATTCGGCGAATTCCGAACACGAAAATTGAGGTCCGTTATCGCTAACAAGAATATCGCATATTCCGTTGCGTGATAAATGTACCTTCAATTTATGTATAATTGTAGAGGCACGCGTGTCGGGTAAATAATCGACCTCAAAAAATCGACTGTAGTAATCAATCGTAAGCAGATAATCTTTTCCATCCAAATGGAATAAGTCAGTACCAATCTTTTGGTACGGTCTATCTGGAAACACTGTAGAAACCATTGGTTCCCGCGCGTTCGAATCTCTATGCGTAAGGCAAGTTGGGCATTGCAGTACAAAGTCTGTTATTTGCTTTTGCATACCAGGCCAAAAGATACTATCTTTTGCGCGTTGGACCGTTTTGGTTACACCGAGGTGACAAGTATGCACCTTTTTAACCATTTCTTGTCGCAAAGATTTCGGTATGACAATACATTGACCTCGGAAAACCAGGTCATCTTCGACCGCAAGTTCATCGCGGTGATTCCAGAACTCTATGATCAACGGATTGCATTTTGACCTATCTGATGGCCATCCTTCAAGAATTGTTTGCTTTAATTTGATCATTTGAGGTTCTTTTCTTGTTTCAGACTTAATGATTTCGATTCGACGATCCGTAACAAAAAGATGTTGCTTGACAGCATGAACATGTAAATCAAGACCATCAATCAAATTAGGACAAGTATCCTTAACGGTATGTCGCGATAAGCAATCACTGACGGGTATATCCTTACCAGGCACGTGCTTCACGACGATGTCATATTTCTGCATCTGAAGCAACATTCGTTGTAACCGTGGTGGGGCTGCTGTCAACGGCTTTTTCATGATAGACGAAATCGGCTTATGGTCACAATGGCATATTACCGGTCTACCATATGTAAATTGGTGGAATCGCTTAAGTCCAAAAAGTATTCCTAAAAGCTCTTTTTCTATCTGAGCGTACAAAATTTCGCTTTTTGTCAAGCTCTTCGACGCGAAAGCAATCGGCTTTCCGTCCTGTTTAAGACAACAACCTAGCCCGCTTTGGCTCGCATCAGTCTCGAGGACAAGCTCTTTACTAGGGTCGTAATACCCTAAAACCGGCGCATTAGTAATCACGTTTTTAATTTGTTGGAATGCCCGGGTCTGCGGTTCATCCCAGTGAAATTCCATTTCCTTTTTTAGAAGGCTCCGAAGGGGAGCTGTCAATTCTGACAAGTTTGGAGCGAATTTCTGCATGTAGTTAACCATGCCCAGGAATGTCTCTAATTTGGCACGACTGTCCGGGATTTCGAGCTGCGTAATAGCCTCGACCTTAGCTGGATCAGGCTTTAGCCCTTTGTCTGTGATCACGTGACCGAAAAATGGAACCTCTGTGACAGCAATGATACACTTATCTGGGTTAAATTTTATACCCTTTTCTCGTGCGCGCTGTAATGCATTCTGCAAATTTTCGTCGTGCTCTGCTCGCGTGCGACCGAAAATGAGAATATCGTCTACTAACGCCTTAATTCCTGGTAACCCTTCAAAAATTTCATTGACCTTGCGAATGAATATGTCACCACTTGATTTTATCCCAAACGGTAGTCTCAAATAACGGTACCTACAGAATGGGGTTGCAAATGTCGTAAGCATCGAGGAGTCTCTATCGAGTTTAATACTCCAGTAAGCATGCGTTATATCTAAAATACTGAAGCATGTTGCACCAGCCAGCTCAACCGTGGCATCATTTAAAGTAGGCATTGGCATGTGCGGTCTGCGAATAGCCTCATTTAACCCTTTAGGGTCTAAACAAATTCTAAGTTTACCGGTTTTCGGCTTTTCTACAACGACAATCGAATTGACCCAGTCTGTGGGTTCATCGACCTTAACTATGATACCGTCTTTTTCCATTTGGTCAAGTTCGGACTTGATTCGCGATTTTAAGGCTTCTGGAACCCTTCGTGGTGAGCAAACTACCGGAATTGCATCGTCCTTCAAATGTAATCGAGCGGTACCCGGGATTGAACCAATCCCATTGAATAAATCGTTATACTCGCTCATAACAGATTGCTTGCTCAGGTTCGATCCTGACTGTTGCGAAGAATCTATATGATATGTGAGCTTGATTAGACCTAAATCTATCGATGACTTCATACCTATGATAGCTGGAGCACGGCTATTCACAACATAGAATGAAGTATCGCTTGTTTTTCCTTTATAAAAACAAGGCAAATTGACCTTTCCTACCACCTTAACAGCATCTCCTGAGTATGACGTTAATTTACAATCGGGGGCTTCTAGCGGGGTTTGAACCTTCAACTGTTCAAATATCTTGCATGAAATAATATTGACTTCACTACCTGTGTCAATTTTCAATCTTACAGGGGTTTTATGGGGACCAAGGGATAGGGTAACAAATGCACGGTCTGTAGAATGTGAAGAAAACTTGCTTACCCTACCAGTCTCAATTGTATCAATAAATCCCTGATATGAAAAATATTGATCACAGCCACTGGCACCAAGAGAGTCATCGGCTGTGTCTATTTCATGTACAATTTTCGATCGACACATTGATTGAAAATGGTTCAACTTATGGCATTGATAGCACTCTTTCCCGAACGCTGGGCAGAGTTTTTTTTCTTTATCGTGTGTTTTCCCGCAGTTCCCGCAGTGTTTGGTTGGTGGTTTAGACGGCTGCTTTCTAGAACCCTTCCTCGAAGTAATTTGTTTGCGGCTCCTTACAGCGTCGACGACGGAACGATCGGCACTTTCGACCAAGTTCATGGAGGCCATCTGTTGTCTGCAGTATTCGAAGTTTTGAGCGATGTGTATGGCCTTGTCAAGAGTGAGCTTTTCTCCCTCATTTATGAGTTTTTCTCTCACGTTCGCACTATTAGTTCCAAAGACAATTCTATCTCGTATTAGTTCGTCTTCTATACCCCCATATCGACAGTCTCTGGCTCGAAGCCGTAGTCGGGTTACAAATTTATCGATTGAGTCCAATCCTTGAACTTCGTTGTTGAAGCGAAATCGTGCGAATACAGAGTTCAGTTTTGGTTGAACGTGAGCCTGGAATTTATCGTAATATGTCTTGAGGAGCTTAGCTTCTTCTACATCAAGCGACCACGACTGACATACGTCTCTCCCTTTGTCGCCAACCCATATTAACAAATATGCGATCTTTTCTTCCTCCTCCTTTGACTTAAGAGGACCCTTGAAGATAAGTTCTACATGACGTAAAAATTTCTCCCAAGTTTCTGGGAGGTTGGAATTGTCCCAGTCCATAACCGGTGGTGTAATTCCTGATAAATCCATGTTTTTCTTTTCGCAATGATCGTAAAAGCAGAATGTCCAGAATAATTAATTTTTAACTTCTGACACCATGTTGTGACTTTGGACGATAACAAAATACACAAAGCGTGTTTCCATAATGAAATCTATTCCAAAAGTGAGTGCGCGAGGGACGCTGATCAATTACATTTTAAGCATGCGCATTTACATACATACATGTACATTACAATATACTACACTAAGGAAATGGTCATCTATCGACTTGTACTTCTGAAATAGTTTCTGTATCGGCAATATTCCCATCTTTTCATTTTCTGATTTGTACCACGTGGTATTTGTACTTTCAAAGCTTAATACATTTTAGACTGTACACTGACTTCATGTGGGGAACAGGTCACCCTGTGCATCGATAGTCTAACTGGTCATTAATGCGCGCCTAATTGATAGCGTCTGACTCATAGTGGCAGTATATGATCGGATAATACACTTCGCTTAATATCTTTTCATTTCTAGACTCCGCTAAGATCAGCTTACCTGAAAGAAAATATCAAGACATCCTTTATATCTGGTTGATTCTAGAAATAATTGTTGGAAATATTAGACACAGGCATAAACATATTAGACACAGGAACACCCCCCCCCCCCCCAAGACAATATCGACGACTATCTCTGCCGATTTTGTACACAACTCAGACGTCTTTTCTTACCATTTCACTTCTGTGCTTTGGTATCGTCGGCGTTTCACATACTAGTCGACGACATCTCACCGGCGTAACGTCAGCACACCATGTTTATTCCGTGATTACTCGACCATGATTCCGATATAATAAAATGATAAGAGAAAAGACATCATCACGGTCTCGACGGTCAGTTTTTTTCTGTGAATTTTGTCCTGAGCGTCCATGCGTAAACTTTTCATTTATACATTTTCTTTTCTGATACCAAATTTCATAGGAATGACCCTTGGGACATGCTCTCTCGGATTCCTCGGTAAATTTCTGATCGGGTTGGGTGCTACAGGCTGTCGTGTCACCAAAAACGGGTCCAAATGGTGAAATATTAAAAAAAGTCTTCTCTTTTGAAACTACTGGTCAGAATTCAAGAAAACTTCACAGAAATGATTCTCAGGACATGCTCTTTCAGATTCATTCTTTAAATTCTGATTGCGTTACTTTGGCGCTACAGGCTGACTTGTCTTCAAAAATGGGTCCAGATTGATGGAATAGATATGGAAAAAAAAACTCTCAAAACACTGGTCAGAATTTAACCAAACTTAACGAAAATAATCCTCAGGATAGGCTCTTTCATATTTCTTCGTTATATTCTGATCGAGTTGATAATACAGGCGTTACGGCCTGGCTTGTCACCAAAAATTGGCTCTAATGGTGAAATATGAAAAAAATCTTCTCTGAACTTACTGGTCATAATTCAACAATATTTTACAGGATATGCTCTTTCAGACTCTTCCGTTAAATTCTGATCGTTTGATAACATGGGCGCTGCGGCTTTTCATGTCATCAGTTAATGGCCCCAATGATGAAATAAATGTATTAAAAAATCTTCTTCTCTAAAACTATTGTTCAGAATTTAATCACATTTCATCAGAGTGATCTTTTGAAATTCTGATTAAGTTGACATTCTTGGTGCCAAGGGCTGCCGCGTCATCAAAAAATGGTTCCATGTGGTGAAATTTTAGTAAAATCTTCTTCACTGAAACTACCCATCAGAATTCAACGTTATTTCACAGGAATTATTCTGGGGACAACGGGCTACCGCGTCACCAAAATGGGCATTCTAGGGGTTTTTATCATCTTTCTCTCTGCAACTACTTATAAGAATTCAACCAAGCTTCACTGAAATTGTCCTTGGGATATGTTTTTTTCAGAATTTTGTGTTAAATCCTTGTGGTGAAATGAACTTGGATACCCAAGGCTTTCAAGTCAACAAAAAAGGGGCCAAAAGGGAGAAATGAAAAATGATATCTAAATCTAGGCATAAGATATGATAATCAAGGGCGTAACTACCATTACGCAAGTGTGAAAAAGAAATGAATACTCTTTCGAAAAATGTCGTTGATTAATGATCATGACATCGAAACTACAACTTGTTCAAGCTTTAATTACGATGTTTTGATTATTCACCAACGCTTAACTCATAGAAAAGGGGAGCGGACGGAGGACATTCATCTTTTGTCACAGTCCACATATTCTATGTTGGTCGCCCTCTAAGTGCGTATAAATTTCAAAATCCTAGTTACGCCAATATGATAATAACAATAAAAATTGGTAGACGATTGTCTATGACTCTGGCGTCATGCTTAATAGCATTAACTCGAATCATGCGATGACTCCAGGTCCAGGTTTTTAGTCCCATAGTTTTATACTAGATGTCTCCTCTTTGGGCCAGTCTAAAATTTCAAAAAGAAACGGGGACTGCCTAAACTCGAATCGAGCCCTGCAATTAGCGAAAAGTTTAAACAAATCATTCTCCGCTTTACACGTGCATTCGCCTTAAAAAGCGGAGTACCATTCAGAAAATACCTTTCAAGTTATTCCTTTAACTATCATTTATCAAGGTAGCACGCGTAACTCTCAATAAGGAGGTTCTGGGCTCGGTCGAGTGAATATCCTTTTTAGCTCACCTGAGCACGAAGAGCTCAAGGTGAGCTATTGTGATCGTCCAATGTCAGTCGTACGTCGTCCGTCGTGACTCGTCCACAATTTTCTTAAAACATTTTCTCCTAAACCATTGAGCCACTCTTGATGAAACTTGGCAGGAATGGTTCTTGGGTCAAACTCTACCAAAGTTGTTCAAATAAATGAAATCCACCCTTTACCCTTAACAAAAATGGTGAAATTAAGAAAATCTTCAAAAATCTTTTTCTCTGAAAGCAGAGGACAAACTGTTATCATATTTAGTAAGTAACATTATCTTGTGGGCCTCTTCCAAGTTCATTCATATCAAGACCCTGGGGTCAGATTTGGGCTTCCCCCCCCCCCCCTGGCACAACTCTTTTAGCGTAGAATCCAAGAGCGAAAATCTTCAAAAATCTTATCTGAAACCAGAAGCAGACGCATTTCATAATTGGTATGTAGCATCATCAAGTGAGTCTCTACCAAGTTTGTTCATAGCAAGACCATGAGGTCAGATTTGGGCTCCACCTGGGCCCAACCCTTTTCACAAAGAATCAAAGAGCGAAAATCTTCTTCTCTGAAACCAGAAGGGAGACAGCTTTCATAATTTGAATATAGCATCATCAAGTGGGTCTTTACCAATTTTGTTCATAGCAAGACCCTTGGGTCATATTTGGGCTCCACCCAGGCCCAACAAGTTTAACATAGAATCAAAGAGCAAATTCTGTAAAAATCTTCTTCTCTGAAACCAGAAATCAGATAGCTTTCATTTTTTGTAGGTAGCATCATCTAGTAGACATCTACTAAATTTGTTCATACCAAGACCATGGGATCATATTTGGGCTCCACAGGGGGCAATCCTTATTACATATTCTCAAAGAAAAATCTTCTTCTCTGAAACCAAAAGGATGACATCTTCTTAATCATTTTTGAAATATTACATTATGTATATCTACCAATATTTTCATGTCATGTCCCTTGAGTCATATTTGGCTCTGAATGTAACCCCATTTTTTACAAAGACACAAAGGAGGATATCATAAAACTTGGTCTTGGTCTCTGAAATCAGAAGGCAGGGATTTTTCATAAAGGTCTCATTCAATTGTATTTCATGAAGATTAGTCATTGCATGCCCATATGTTCATTTGAGGTCCTGCCCAGGCATATTCGCCGGAGGCGGTCTTATATTGGCGTCATCTTCTCCATCCGTTCGTACGAACGTACGTACGTACGTACGTCCACTTTTGTTGTGAACGCAACCCTTCCCTCATTTATGCAGCAATTTTGATGAAACTTTCACATAATGTTCCTAGTCACCTGACCATACGCATGAAGTCACGGTTTGGTGAATTTCAGCCGCGTCATGGAATAAAATGGCCTTCATGAAAACAAATTGTGAATGCAACTCCTCCCTCATTTATGGACCGATTGCAATGCAACTTTCACAAAATGTTCCTAGTCACCTGACCTAGTGCCTAAAACACAGTTTGGTGAATTTAAGCAGGGTAATGGAAAAAGGGGCCTTCTTGTAAAATTCTAATGAACGCAACTTCCCGCCATTTATTGAAATGTTTTGGATGTAACTTTCACAAAATGTTCCTATTCACCTGACCTTGCTTACATGGTGGTGGTTTGGTGAATTACAGCTGCGTCATGGAAAAAGGGGCCTTCGTGTAAAATTCTTGTGAACGCAGCTCCTTTAATTATGGACTTGTTTTACAGAAATTTCAAGGAAATGTTCATTGTTACCTGAATTTGTGCATGTTGTTGCAGTTAAGTGAATTTCAGCCGTGTCATGAAAAAAGGGGCCTTCATGTCAAAGTTCTTTTTATTATTATATTTATTTCCAGAAGCTTTATTTCCCATTCAATCAATCAATTAAAACAAACAATTTGAACTTGACAATTTAAACAGGTAGTCTGCAAATATTTTGAATTTGGTTCTGTAAAAGTAAGAAGTGTCTACAGTTATTTGCGTGAAATAGCAGCAAAGTGGCATTGACCTTATTTAGAAATATGCTTGTTAACATCTGCCTATTTAATTGATAAAAAAAGTGTCAATAAGCCGCGCTTAATAATTCCCATTATTACCCATTAAACGTGATTAAGGTCTTCGGGACCTTTTTCTTTTACAAGACCATTACAGGTCCCTCTCTTCCTGATAGCTACACAATATTACACAGAGCTATTGATATAAGCTTCATACCTTTGTATTAAGGTAGCAATGGACACATAGCGTCATTTTCCGCTCATTGAATATTTTCTTGTCCGCATATGTTGTAGAATAACATTGTATACTCATTATATAAAACTTTGAAGGTAGATTTGCTAGAGTTATCTGCCATGGAGTAGTAATGGCAATTTCTCAGTAAAACGTTTATATTCGTTTTAGGTCTAGTAAAAACTGAGTACCAGCTGATAGCTATAAAATTCATACACGTTGATAGACTTATACGAGGGTGGATAAAAAATACGTGGACTTTTACTATAACTTTGCAATTTTCCGACGGAAATTAATGAAATTTTGTACACGTCTTCAGCCATTTAATGTTGACAAAATGCTAAATTTACAAGAGTTTGCTATGACTATGATGTAAAGAAATCCAATATTTGATAGTCCGGGTAGGTGCCACCGGCGCAACCCATTTTGTAACATTACTTCAAAGTCTGTCTACCCGTAATAGTCCCCTCAATTTGCACCAAACCCTCCCAAACTTCGCCTATTTACGTGTTGACGTAATCTGTTAGAGTGTTTAACATTTAAGCATAATCCATGCGGTATTTCCGAATTCAAGGTCAGTAAGCTAAAGGCACGCGTCAGTTTTTGAACTGCGAAATGACGGCACCGCCCCAGCAATAAACAACCGGGCAACAGTAAAGTTCTACTGGACCTATGGAAAACATAATCGAGATGTTAAAATGATAAAATATGCTAAAAGGCCTTCAAATGTAAGCAGATACCTTCTTTTTAATGGTTTAAAAGGTTTGTTTAAGAATGGAGAGAGTTTCTGAAGGATGGCCCTCGGAGAATGGAAAACGTCTCCTCGACGTTTGATCCGTAATTATCACAGATCAACAACAGTTCGGTATCTTTAAGACACATTGGACATTTAAGTTCATCAATTTGGTTCAGATGGATATGAAAATAGTACTTATCTAACAGATAAGCGATACAAAAATTGTGTTTGTTGTTGAGTTTGGTATTTTGAAAAATGCTGACTTAAAATGAAAGATATCAAAAACGTAGCGTCATAGTGACGTCATTACCGTGCGCCGGTACCAAATGACTACATGTTTTAGAATGGTTGCTAGAGGTGACCAACTATTTGGATTACATTCAAATTTACATGATAAACAGAAAAATGCCGCAATTTACTAACAGTGTAGTTTTCTTTTCAAAGTCTGTTAAATCAAAATTTCTGTAACGCAAGTCTACGTAATTTTTTATTCACCCTCGTAAATGTATACAATGGCTGTTGCAAAGGAAATTTCTCTTCGGTCAATTGCATTTGCTTAATAAGCATTCAAAAGTTAAAAATGCACTATTTTTTGTAATTAAGACATGAATAAATGGCTTTGCACTTGTCAATTGTTTACAAATGGCCAGATTTCTTTAGTTGATTATAACGTGTCTTAATTTTCAATGTAGCATAGAAACTCGCTATTTACCCAGTCTATAGTATCTAAATCTATAATTAATGAAAATTACATGATATGATTGATATGATTGTATAAGGCACTTTAGAAAAAGTACAATACAAAGTCATGTGTGTCTTGCATCGTTAGTTAGACATTTGAAATTATTATGTTGGACAAAAAGACGTCATTGAGAAACTCCTCAAAATAGATAGTTTCGAACTTCGACAGCCAGCACAAAGCTAGCAATATGAACGTGATCTACACTTCTCGGGCATGCAACACGTCAAATTTATTACTTCTGTTGTGCGACCGCATCTCTTAAATAAGGTGCATATGCATATAGATATTATTATTATTTTTTAGTGGTAGAACGATTTAAATTTGATTATAGGGATGAGTGTCTTTTTCACTGCGTTTATTGGGGTATAAAGTGCAATTGCCTTAGCACATGGCAAATAACGCCCGTAGGGCGTTATGTTTAAGCCATGTGCTAAGGCAACTACGGGCGTTATTTGCCATGTGCTAAGGCAATTGCACTTTATACCCCAATAAACGCAGTGAAAAAGACACTCGGCCCTTATAATTGCAATCCTCTTGGTCTAAGAAACTATTAAAATACTCGGCTAAACATTAAGTTTCGAGTCTACTTTCTGCGCGTATTACACAATCTATTTTTATATCGTGTATTTCTTTTCTCGCTATTGAAGTTAAACGGCATAAAGTTAATAAACATAATTTTGACAAGTTATTCCGCATTTTAAACCGAAACTATCGTGATCGGGCTTAGCTGAGAGGGTTGCTTGGTGGTCTTCGTCGACTCACTGTAAACATCGACTCAGAATCTGAGCTGCATACTTTTAATCATTAATTCTTTCGAAAATATCTTAATATCTAATATATTAAATAGCAATATTACGATATGAAAGGGAAACGAGGGTTTTTTTCGAGTGCCTACAACACAGGAAAAGCAGATCGAAGATCGGGGGTTTCCCGAAAGACCTATTGCATTTTATACAGAAATAAAGTGCAATGGATTTCCCCACGTGATGCGATTTGAACCAATCAAAATTCTTTATTTTATTAGATTGCAATTATGTGATGCTCTCAATCGGCAGGTTATCTGGTCGAGTTGACGATCAGTAACACCAAGCCAGGTTACAACTGTTAAAGCACTGGCTTCACCATTATGGTTAAAATTTCAATGTTTTAGGGACACATTTACTCGTTAGCGTTGCTAACTTAAAGGTAGCAGAACTGAAACAGCCAATAGAGTGATGCAAACAGATAAAGTTTTTTTTTTTTTTTTTTTTTTTAAATCGGTTCTACAATGAACAGATGAGAAAGTCACAAACATGTTTTATGAAGTTAAGTTTAGGTTCAGTATGTACAATGAACCACCCAACATTGCAAGTGACGTCAGTTTTTGTTTACTTTTCAAAAGCAAAGTTCAAAATAAATTGTTATTCAACTCGCATAAATACAACTGTCGTAATAAGCGCAATCGGTAATGCACCCTAGCCTAATTAACGTGGTTCATGGGTTCGAATCGGCGCAAAGAATGATTTTTTTTCTTTTTTATAAATTCAAGATTCTAACATGGATGCATTGTATTATTATTAGCAATTCTACACAAAACTTTGAAATAAAATCGTTTTTTTTTTTTTTTCATTTTTGCGATATTTATGTATACATACTTATGAGTTGATAAAAGAAAATATAGAAATACTGACACGTCAGTAGAGAAAAGAAAAAAAATATTAAAAAATGAAAAGTTTTCTTACATATGTAATGAATAAACGAGTCAATTTAAGATTAATGGAATTTGTTTTTTTCTAGATTGAAAATTAATCAAAAAAGATCATAACATTACAAAAAAAAGTAATTTGACAGAGATTCGAACCTCAATCACCTTTCTTTTGAGGGGCGGACACGTATGTCCGAACTCTCTAACCACCTGAGCTATTTGCTACTTGACATATAATAGTGTTTTTACTATTTATTAAAACTTACATATTTCACACAGCAACTAAGAAATATTTGTAGACACGTGCAGTAGGTTTGCAATGGCCCTTAGATATGAAGAAACTAGTTATTAGGTATAAATCAGGTCCTGGGAAATATTTTGAAATGAACTTATGAAACTCATCCTTTTAATTGTTAAATTATTCATTTATTTACAAGTTGTTTTATTCAAAGAGATATTTGTATAAGTAATATTATTGCTTTGTTTGGAACCATACAGTCAATCAGAGCCTTTCCGTCGACAACAACAACAACAAACGTTAATTACACGAATGAGGAGTTTCTTGGCGTCCTTGCGGAAGTTAATATTCAGGAAACTATAGATCAGTGGATTGATCGCATTGTTTATAAAGTACGACTTTACACAAAACTTAATGACCACTTCCTCTCCATCCGTTAAATTCTCTTCAAATTCCTTCTTTATACTGCGCATTGTCATTACCATTAAAAAGGGGAGGAAACTTATAACGTAAGCCACTGTGACTGCAAATAGAACTATTGTCGTTCTTGTCACTTTTATTGTCCGTCTTTTGGAGACTTTGAGACTGACTGTGGAGGATTTTCGGTTGTCTTTTAAACATTTCTTTTTCGAGACATTATCAGTTATTTGATCCGACGACATGTCAGTACTAATCGGGTCAGATCCGTTATCGATCGCAGGTTCTACGGTAACTTCTTCGGCAACGTCCGTAGAATGGCTTTCCTTCGTGGAACTATTACTGAAAGTTCTATTCTTTGCGTCTCTGTTGGCTTGTTCGCCGATTTTCGCCCTCTTCTGTCGCCATATTTGTAGTCCAATTTTACAGTAAATAACGGAGAAGAAAATGATACACCCAACAAAGAGGAGTCCCAAAAATCCGTAGTACAAACTAGGATATAACGTATCCTCCATTGAATCGTCCGTAGAACAGTCCACTCCGACTACATTGGGCTCCAGATTAGTGGTGGCTCTACCGAATATAAAACAAGCAGGCCAGGACAACAAGATTCCCACACCCATTGCACCAACACAAATCCTTTTTGCGGCAAACACGGATATTTGTTTACCGAGTTTACAGATCCTCAGAAATCTATCAACAGCGACAGAGATCAGAATTATGGAGGATCCTATCGTCGTAACAGATTCTGTAAATCGTAGAAGTTTGCAAGCACCGGTAGCTGTGAACATATAAGGATATCTAAGATCGGTGATTTCCGTTGGCATTCCGATGATACAGGTGAGAAGGTCAAGTACGGCCAGAGCCATGATGAAAAATGTGGACGATGTCTTGGATGTTTTGTTACAATACACAAAGCAAACTAGAATGTTCCCAAACGTCCCGATTATTGTGAGAACTATCATGTATACGATGACAGGAATATAAAGTTCTGCTTTGGCATCATTATACCGGGCCAATATGGCTTCGTAATCCCTATCGACCATAACGGAAGTTGTTGTTAGCGGTATCACAGGGTTGATACTTGTACTTCCGTTAATGTCCAATCGAGACGTAATTGTTATATTTGTGTCACCCATGTTGATAAACTTAACGACAGTGTCAAACCTGAAATTAGATAAAGAGTTAAATGAAAGTTCTTCTTATTAGAATAAATGTATTCCAGAAACAATTGCATGGAGCTATTTCGTGACAAAAATTAGAACATCAGGATTACAGTTGTTGAAAACGAATTAATTTCTAATTTTGTATATAAAACGAGCGTTTTGAAAGGCTTTTTAAAAGATATTCATAACTTCTGAAACAAACTTTAATGTTTGCAACTATTTCGTATGCTTGTCACGCGGCACAAAACAATTTTTAAAAAAGCCTGTAAATATAGTTTTAAGTCGTTTTTTCTCCGAATGTCGTTTTTAGGTAAGTTGCTGGGTAAGGTAAATTAGATTGTTGATTTTTTATTTAACTTAAATGCAACGTCCCATTACTTCGACTCCGCCCTGACACTGCAGAAAATGGATTAAATCCTTATTACTTGAAACGTTGAATCGTTACTGGGTAACCAAACGCTCTAAACAGGCTGAAGTTACGAGCTTTTGAACACCCACTTAGGAAAAAAGTTTCACCTTTGCTTAGAAGGCTATAATCTTTTAGGTTTTAGGTTAACGTTATTTACCAACAAGATCTAGAAAGAATCAATCGTCAATCTACATGGCTAACCTACGACCTGTCCGGTCAATAATAACACAGTATTTCCAAAAAGCAATTTCCTTTAAAAAAATACAATAAGTAGCATCGAGCTCTTTATTTCAACCGTTCTCGTGAACAAAAGTAATGAAACAACGTGATATCTGGATTTTTAGCTCACCTGAGCACGTAGGGTTCAAGGTGACTTATTCTGAAACCAGAGGGAAGACAGTTTTCAAAATTTGGTATGTAACATCACCTAGTGGACCTCTACCAAGTTTGTTCATATCAAGACCCTGGGGGCATATTTGGGCCCTTTTTACAAAGAACCATGGCGAAAATCTCCAAAAATCTTCTTCTTTGTAACCAGAAAGCATATTGCTTTCATATTTGGTATGTAGTATCATCTAGTGGACCTCTACCAAGTTTGTTCATACCAAGACCCTGAAATCATAGTTGTGCTCCACCCACGCACATCCCTTTTTAGCTCACCTGAGCACTAATGGTGAAAATAAGAAAATCTTCAAAAATCTTTTTCTCTGAAACCAGAGGGCAAACAGCTTTCATATTAAGTAAGTAGTATCATCTTGTGGGCCTCTACTAAGTTCATTCATATCAAGACCCTGGGTCAGATTTGGGCTCCCCCCGGGCACAACCCTTTTTACATAGAATCAAAGGGCGAACATTTTCAAAAATCTTTCTATCTGAAACCAGAAGGCAGACTGCTTTTATGTTTGGTATGTAGCATCATCTAATGGACCTCTACCAAGTTTGTTCATATCAAGACCCTGGGGTCATATTTGGGGTCCATCCAGGCATATCCCTTTTAACATAGAATCATAGAGCAAAAATCTTTTTAAAAAATCGTCTTCTCTGAAACCAGAGGGCGGAAAGCATTCATATTTTGTAGAAAGGATAAACTAGGTGACCTTTATCAAGTACCTGTTTGTTAATATCAAACCCCTGGGCTCAAATTTCGAATCCACCCTGGCGTATCCCCTTTTACATAGAAACATGCGAAATCTTTGAAAAAATCTTCTTCTTTGAAACCATAAGGTAGAGAGCCTTTATATTAAGGTATGCAGCATTCTCTAGACATCTGCCTATTAAATTAATGTGATGTCCCAGGGGTCAAAGAGACTCAGGTGAGCGATTAAGGACCATCATGATCCTCTTGTTATCTATTTTATCTCCCTCAATTTACATGCTTCTAGTAACGTTTGAAGGCGGAATAATGGGTTTCGTCAACGAGAATTTTGACACTTAGCAAAGAAATAATAACAGAATGAGTGCAAAATCCTTTTCACGATTTTCAAGTTCAATCGGCGATAATAAAATAAGTGCATTTCCGTATTACTTGACAGAATGACGCTCTTCAGAAATACGTAAAAGGAAATGCAATTATAAGCATCGATAAGGTTAGCATAAAATTAAAAAGTACACTTTCATGATGTGGAACCTCTAGATGAAGCCACTTGGGCTATTGTCATGGCACTGTGTCCGTCGTGCGTCCGCCCATCGGTTTTTTTTTTCTTTTGTCAGAGATAAAAGGATTTTTTTGATCATTTTACACGGTAATTATCACTCCGTGACCTTTTATCAATCTACAAAAATGTTATGTTGATAAGATGTAAAACACGTCTTTTATGGGTGGAGGCCTATATGATGTATGATGAAAAATTTAGATATTTCGTTCTTAGAACCTTAAGGGTCGATTATAAAGTTGTCAGGAATAATCCCTGGTCGAACCTTTTCAAAGAAATATATGTAGAAGCGTTATTCATGATAGTATACAAGGATCATTGACCTTAAAACCTAATGCCATCATAAGTCACGATATCTCAAACTAAATGTCCCTTAAATGAGTTACTCAACAGCCAATTTAAAGTAATATACATTATCACAAAATGTTGGTATTGAGAATACACATATATTACGGCCAAATGTTTTAACCATAACCCAATTGAATTTGTACCTTTTCAATTTTTTCAGCATACTGATACCCCAAATTTGAGACCCATAGCATAATATAGGCTTGACAGTAGCGTCGAAAATTTTAAACATATCATTCACTGGTAGGGGTCCGAAATGGTTACGTAAGCGTAAAATATAATTCATTGCTTTCCTGGCTTGTAAAGAGAGCATTTGGTGGGTTTTAGACCAAGACAATCGACTTGAAAAATAGACACCTAAATATTCATAGAAAGGAACTGTTTCAACAAGATTACCGTCATAATACCATTTTTCTGTTTGTTTAAGTACACCACCGTTTCTAAAAACCATAATTTTGGTCTTATCGAGGTTAATTTCTAGTCCAACTCCTTTACTAAATTGTTCAATTTGGTTTATTTGGCGTTGAAGTTGCACCACTGTATCAGAAAAACTAGCTACATCATCAGCAAACATTAAAATATTGACGTCACTTATTTCATCTGAGACAAAGATTCCACGTTCACTAGGGCTATTGACATAGTTCGCAAGATCATTAATAAATATAGAGAAGAGTTTTGGACTTGACACACAGCCCTGTCTGGTACCAATTGAACATTTGAAGTAAGGTGTCAATTTACCATCAATTTTAACACTAGAACTTAATTTACTGTACATGGATTTGAATAATTGCATAAAATTCCCACTTATCCCGTTTCGATCCAATGCTTCGCAAAGTTTGTCATGTCTAATACTATCAAATGCCCTTTTAAAATCAACGAATATGCAATAGAATCTACCACGACGTTTAGATAAATATTTTTGGATTAAGGACATTAGAACGAATATATTATCAACAGTAGAATAGTTTTTCCTGAAACCTGTTTGTGATTCATGAATCACATTATTATCATCGCACCAATTCGTTAATCGAATATTTAATATCTGTATAAAAATTTTACAGATTGAGTCTATGAGTGAAATACCGCGATAGTTATTTGGGTCCATTAAGGGACCTTTTTTATGTAATGGTGTTATAATACTGCGACCCCATGTTTCAGGGAACTCACCTGTTTCAAATATTTTATTAAAAAGTGTTTGCAAAAACGGTAATATAGAATTGAGTGTGTGTTTATACATCTCCATCGGTATACCGTCTGGACCAGGAGATTTGTTAGGTTTAAAGGATTTAATACTCTGTGTAATTTCATATTGAGATATTGGTGAATTCAATTCATCACAATTTCTATTGACACAATTTTTCGAATAAATTGCTAGGTTTTTTCCATTGCTGACAGCAGACTATATAGGCTAAAGTCAAACTGCACATTGGTGAAGCCGGAATAGCATAAGGGTGACTCAGATCTATAATAATCTGTACAAAAAATGGAAAAAAAGATAGATCTGAGTCAACAGTTTTACTAAACTTTACTAAAAATTGATCGTATGTCAAAATCACAAATCGTACCTGGGGTTTTCGTTCTTTGTTAGATTCTGTCTTGCAATATCTCGTTGGAATCGTCTTTAGAGGACGACTCCAATTAGATGACGCAGTGCAGATTCCCATATTTAGTTACTACTGTGGCAACTTTAATTTAAATTGACTTACGCCAAAAACGTTCGTGTGACTTTAAGTAAAACATGCCCCAAGTGAGCAGCAAAGAATATCTGCCTTTTGTTTGAACTTGTTAGAATCGCTTTATTCTATTGAACTGGAAAAGTAAAATTACAATTAACCTTTATCATGTTAAATTTATACTTTGTTTCAAACAGATTGTTGTTTCTGGGATATCCCGCCTCAAGTTTTCCAAACAGTTATGAGGAAAATCATATACAATATAGACATATAGTCTGCTCGTCTATGAAAATTTATCTTTATTTATTAAGTCTGTTAAAACGTGTAAATCGGACACATTCTGTGAATAATATAAGATGGACTGTGTACATTTATAAAATTTGGTGATGGGTCTACACATACATTAATCAGTAGAAAAAAACACAAATTCAAGTCTCTGATAATACAAAACAGCGACTTGCTTATTTTTCCATAGAGGTATGGATATAGCTTTCGGTCAAACAGCGCGCTTGTGTTTGATAGAAAAACCGGAATTATATTATAAATAAAACAACCCAGTCATGTTTCCTAAATTTCTGTATGGATATGAATACTGATCTGAGTCTACGCGCATATTTGAAGCCGTTGGAAGAGTCAGTCATTGATGAATGTCATTGAGTAATATCACTTCCGTAATGTCATTATACTATCTTGTTTAAGGTTATGACTCAACCTAGAAAAGGTAAGATTTCTTCAAAAGATCCATATTAATTGCCTGTCTAAATCTACTGTTTTAGATACTCTCAAGGTTTGAAGTAGTTTGTAGTATTACCTCAGGAGAAAATAGCCATTCTGAGTCACGTTTTAAATGATTTAATACTACCTTGTGACATTATATTTCTGGAGTGTTTTAAATTGCTTTCAACATTTTATGCTCTGTAAGGGAATGCAAATATTTCGAGATTTGTATATCAATCATTGCTATTATTCTTGGTAGTATTGTTATTGCTGTCGTTGTTGTTTATTAAATGAAATACCTGGCCGGAATAATGCAACACATAGTTTACATGGTATACATTTAGTACGGCCTCATAATGGCAAATAGTTTCTGTTTTCTTCAGTCTCCGTTGTCAATTCAAGAGCTAATAAATTGAAATTAAAGCGTTGCAAGTGTTTTAAGTTACACACATTGAAACAATAACTTGTCTGTTTTATCTTGAGGCTTCGACCCTTCTTGTGTTTCAATAGTTTGAAATCTCCATGATGTTATAAGTCAGAATACAATCAGATAAGCAGACGGAACAGGAACTCAACTTTAAGATGACCGTCTTGATTGTATTTAGCACTAGTCGGAAAACCCCACTTAGACGTCATGAGGGGTCAGAGGTCAACCTCCGCACACACGCTTGTCGTTTTACGCAATAAGTCCTGAAAATAAGATAGCGTCAGCTGTTTAGAATATTGCAAAGCTGGTAACCATATTGCAAACATTTGTCTCAACCTGCCTGCGTTCAGGATGACAAAACGGTGCGAATTGTTTGCAAATTCCATTTCGATTCTACCCACTGTTTCAAAGATTTTCGAAATGCATATCGCTTCACAACTTCAATGTTTCTTTAAAAGAACAAACTCTTTAAACAAATCTCAATCTGGTTTTAGAAAACACTATTCTTGTACATCGGCGTTAATTAAAATGATAGACACGTGGCTTTCAGATGTAGATGACGGTAAATATGTAGGGACAGTTTTCCTAGACCTAAGAAAGGCGTTTGATCTTGTTGATCATGAATGAAATCCTGATACATAAACTGAAATTATACCACTTTTCTGAGAATACGTGTACCCTTTTCAAAACGGTTAGTTTTATTGATTTCTTTTATTTATCTTTAATTTTCTAATTCTTATTTTTTGGATTAAAGATACAAGTCCATAATTGAAATCAAATTTTAGATAAGAAATGAGTTCAATAAGATTATAAAAATCAAAGCCTTGAAGTACCCTTTGGTGAGAAAAACTCAAAATCTGACCTGTGCAATATGAAGTCAACTCATGAAAGAAATAACACCTAATTTCATAACTGTATTCTGCGTAATTAATGAACTGGCAGGGCGG
The DNA here is from genome assembly GCA_948146395.1 of Fragum whitleyi. Lineage (NCBI taxonomy): Eukaryota > Metazoa > Mollusca > Bivalvia > Cardiida > Cardiidae > Fragum > Fragum whitleyi. The sequence continues at coordinate 51,342,273 of OX411552.1, read as the reverse complement.
GGCTTAACCGTGACGTAATTTGGCGAGTTTACTTTTCAATAGTTTGGGTTCTTTCAATTTAAGTCGGTAATCATCGTTAACGCGTGCAAATAACTGAATCCTAAAACCTAAAGGATTCACGTGCTATGAGAGAGTGAACACATTTCATCGTTTGGTTACCAAGGCCTCGTAACTTCAGCATAATTAAGCTGAAGTTACGAGGATTTGGTTACCAATCTACGATTTAAGGTCTCGAGTTATTTGTGTCGACTCTCTTTAGAAGAAGGTTATTTTAGATAAAAGCTGATTTCCCTTCACCTTAAGTGCAACGACCCGTTACTTAGGCTCCGCCCTGCCAAGGCATTAATCATGAATAATATAAGCACTGTATGAGAAAAAAATAATTAAATCAGATTCAAACTTTTATTGATCTCGTCCACAAGGATCAATATCGTTTGATCAGGCAAACCTTTGTTTTATAATCACTAGTGAATACCAAACAGTATATCTGTTGTCACTACTCTCAGACCCTTCAGGGCTTTGATTCTTAGAGCCTTTTAGAATGTTTGTATTCAAGTAAATGTTTTCCCAGTAAAAGTAAACAACAACAATAATAGAATATAATAAATATATTAAAACGATGAAAAGCAAAGAGCTTTAGTCGTGTACCGATAACCAGGTGTATGTGATTATGAACTAGAGCATGCGCGTTTTGACCAGAGGGCCTTAGTTTCAATGTGTATTGCACCACTCATTTTACAGTCATTGTAATCTAATTGAAATATAAATATGCGAATATACATATTTGCTTTAGGATATGCATATAAACTTAACAATTTTTCTGTGGTCACTTTCAGGATTTTATGTTTTTGGTATTGTCCATAGCGGATAATTTGCCCATTTACGAGTATGTTTGTTTAAGATGACCCGCATGTGCAGATGCGAAAGACCAATTTAACGATGACCGATTGTCTAGGATTTTCCAATATATTTTTGTGAAAGCCATATACGACTTTCTTAAATATAATCGTACGATGATTATAAGATCAAGCGCACGCTTTATCTTCATGAAAGAGGCATCGACTGGTACAATTGACTCCGCGGGGACAGAGCATGCTGTGTCCCTTTTCGCAAGTGTATCTTAACCCTTAAGTGATGTTTAAACTATGGCCCCTTTTTCCAATATCATCATTTTATCTTTTAAAACATACTTATTTTCTTCTTAAATCTTATTCATTTTTCTTTAAAAAGCATAGCCATGGCTTACTATCAAAAATTAATCTTTTGACAATATTTTGAAATTATCCCTATAATACCAGGATGTTGATACTTGAAACACGTGAGTGTCCATGAATCATGATAAATAAGGTCATCGTCAGGTCCTCAAGTCATTATCTCAAGTACCCACTGAGTAGGCTTTGTCTTTTTGTATTTTGATAGGTTTCGCGAATTAGAACCTTATCACAAATGGGTATGCTATATTCGTCTTTCAAAAAGGTTCATTTTTTTCATCATTCGTGACAAAAGATTAAGATAAAAATGCATCTATATATAGGCCTGTCTGTGACATTCGCTTGGCTACGTGACTTGGCATCATCCATAGGCGTAACAAGAATTTTAGAAAATCCTTACGCAAAAAATGGCGACCACCCGAAAATATATAGGCGTAAGGTAGACACTGAATGAGCTACCTTCTTTAAATGAAGATTTTGTTCTTCTTATCATATATATAACTTTATCAAGCTGACGTCCTTTCGCTCCCTATGGCGAGAAAAGAAGGACAGAGCAAGGGGTCCCAAGGGATAATTTTAATGATTTTAGCAGTGATGAATGATCAATACATCGTAACTACAGCTAGAAAAAGCTGTAGTTATGACGTTATGATCATTCACCTATGTTACTTTTCAGTCGACAGGGGTAATATTTTGTTTTACGCACTTGCGTAATAAGCGTAATGATAGACTAAAAAGTTACGCCATTGTCTGAAGCATAGAAAGAACAGTTTTGGCGCCCATCAACGAATTTCATGTTCTCCGTGTTCCGGTTGTAGACTCACATCTAAGTGTATATATGCACAGTCTTAATATAGTATTCTTGTGTGCTATTTATACTCACTAGTTTTGATTCTTAAACTTCTTAACTACAGTTTTGAACAAGGCTTCAGCTTAAAACGAAGAAAAGCTACTGACCTAACGTATGTACGAGTATAGATGACCAACCTAACATTATTAACATAAAGGGGCTGTCTAAGCTAAAAAAAGGCGTCATGCATGCGGGAAAGTATCGAGAAATTTCAACAACGGGCCCAAATATAGATCTAAATAAATTTGGAGAATAAAAAAATAAAGGATGTAAAATCGTACAAAAGTCGAATAAAGGCACACACACAAAAAAAAATTCTGTATGCATTGAATATGAGAGTCAGACATTTATTATCATGGATTTTATGATAATTGCATTTAGAGTAAAAGAGATTAATTTCATAGCAGGAAATTATAAACTCGTTATTGTTAATCTATTTGGATCAAAAGAAATGCACTTTTGAACTTGGTTCAAGTGTAATGAATATTTCAGAGGCCATTTGGTACAAATATGAATTGCGAATGAATTAGCTGAAATGGGTTTTCTGGGAAATATATACATTGGTGTCGGGAATTATTATTATCATTTTGAACCGATCCTAAACTAAATAACCTATGTAACAAAATTAAAACATAAAAGAAGCCTCGTCGCATGTGCATGACGCCTTCTCGTAAATGAGAATGACTGAATCATAGATCCACTAGGATTAATATTAAAACGAGAGCACCGTCCGTTTAGATGCTTACACACTGCTGTTGACTGCTGGATAGTGGATAAAAAAACCGAGTCGATTTGTTTTATTAAATTTTTGGCGCTTTTAACAATCTTTCAGTTATATCGCGGTTGCTTGAGCACCTAACAATGGATTCCTGGTATTTCTAACATCAGTTCTATCATTACATCCTTTCCTTACCTCCAGTTGCTATCCAACATAGGTCCACGATTATCGACCCATTGGCGAGAGACAAATGGTCGGAAAAAATAGGTGACGCCGTCGGGCAGGAACCCGGGACCTTTAGATTGCCAGTCTAACGCGTTACCAGCTGCACAATGACGGCGGCTACAGAGTCGAAAAGGAGCATGATTTGTTAAAATGCATCTAGAGTTATCTCTCTTGGTAGTTTAGGTTGCTCTTTTGATATTTAAAAAGTGTACAAAAATTTAAGGAAATGTCTTCAGGAATACCAGATGTATCACAAATGTCAAAGCTTGTGCACGACGACGACAACAACAACAACGACGCAAAGGCTACAAAGCTCAGGTTTTCACCAAAAATACCAGCTTCAAATGATAAAAAAAACAACACTTGTAGTAAGACAATAAAATGTTATTCTCTAGATTTTCGGCCCAAAGAAAGCCTTCAATAATAGTGACGTCAACACTTTTATAAAAGTCACTAACGTTATAGATTATCTAGAGCGTTACGTATATATATTTTTCCATAATGTTTCTTGTCAAGTCACTCCATTTGTAAATTTGAAATCAGAAGGCAGACAGACAGACAAACAAACAAAGCAAAATTATAAAAACAAATACATTTTTTAAAAATCACTGAATGACTCGCAGATAAATTAATTTCGTTCAGGAGCAGACGCGTCGTAACGTCAGCAGTTTCTTTGCCTACCTGGTCGTATTTTCTCATTAGAAATTCAAACCTTCCTACGTGACTTCAGTATTACCTACCTACGTAAATATAGGGCTTATCAGAGGAGATATCTTAAACATTCAAATTCCTTTGATTTTTCTTAAAGTTCTCCTTAAAAAAATACGCAGCATAAGGTTTCGAAAAAATAATGACGATTTTGATAAAATATGAAGAAAGTAAAAAACGAAATGGCATTACACTCAATATTGAAGCAATATTGATATGTTTAGTAATATACGATTTCCATGTTTTAACCCCACTCTTCTACAGTCTAAGTATTTAACCTCTATATTGTTTTATACTTAACGATATTGTGGAAAAAGGAGAAGTTCGTAATATTTTCTATTACATTGTTTCTGTTTCAAATCGCATAGATCGTTCGAACCCCTTCACAGAATTTCTGGATCCGCCATGACACTCTATATTGACAATGATAATTCTGTTGTCAATAACAATATAAATAATAAAATCATAATATCGGTCATGATAATGTTAGCGATGATGCTCCTACCGACCATAATCAAGGTAATTTAACTTCAAAATCTCTAAAATGAATCAAGCAAGCATAAAGATAAAGGTCCGAGCGGTTGGGTTTCATATTGGACGGCAGTTCGTTGTAAAAAATCTATTGTTGGATTGTTTTTCTTCGTGCAAGACTTTCAACACTTCAAACAATTTTCTATTGTTTTCCATAAAAAACAGAACCTTAAATATCTCACGATTCTTGCATAAAAAGTACCAAAAGTACTTTACTCAATTAACCTATTTCGAACAAGGGCGTGTTATAACAAGTAGATTGTATATACCATTTAAGAAAGTGTAGGGAAAAGACTTATTTTTGGTTGTTTCATGTTGTTGTAGTAATGACTTTTCTATCATCAGTATTAAAAGTAGTAAACAGATATTTTTACCTCATATACAGGTACTCATATTAGTTCTACAATCGATTAAAAAAGAAGAATAAAAACCGATTCAAAAGTAGGAACAAATCACTATTATTATTTAAAAAAAAAAAAGAAAAAGACAAATGGTGGAAATTTGCCAGATAATATCGGACTGTGTGAAGACTGTGCGTTTGAAATGACGATTTTTTTTATTCCAACAAACTTTTCTTTTCATCTTGTTTTACAGTACTGAATATTTGCTTGTTTCAAAAGCATATTTTTAAAAAAGATATATTACTAAATGATATCCATTTAAGTAAAGATTTGAAATTTGACAGAGGTGTAAAAATTATTTTATAATTAATACAAGTATGGTGAATCATTCGGGTCAAAAGTCCACTTCAGGCTGTCCTAGTATAACAGAACTCGTGGACCCCAGAACGGGGATGAAATCTGAACATACCCATATTGATTTTTTTAAGGTGATCACGATTAATTTCTAGTCGTGCAATGCGTTAAACGTGAACTCGATGATATTTTGAACTTCTGAACACATTAAATAGAGGATAATCGTTAGTTTCAGTGTAGGGTGGATTTATATTTCTTTGAGTGAACAACAAAAGCTCCGCCACTCGTGAATTTATTTGTTGTTGTTGTGTTGTTCACGCATCAATCTTTTTGTTTTGTTTAAAAAATGAGACAAAATGTGAACATTTTTTTTTTCTTTTTTTTTTTTGGGGGGGGGGGGGGGACTTTTCTTAAAGCGCGTTATTTTGCATTGGTGAGTATGTAAAGTCTATGATGACATTACGTAGGTCTATTGTTCTTCGCTTAGATAACATCAGATAGGGTGAAACGAGCAAAGGCGGGGTATTAGTTATTGATAATTCACTGGTAAGGCCTTGAGTTTATCATTAATCGATAATCCACCGAAAAGCATTAAAGAAACTCCACATACATGCATTTTTATGGTGTTCGGTTATATTTGACGGTTGGAGTTATGTAACTTACTTTTGTAGATGTACGTGCAGTGCGGTGCGTGCACGACAAAACGTTAATTTTTGAACAATATGAAATACCATAGACGTGTTTTAACAACATCGCCAGCACATCTGTGCGACTACTTTTTCTAATATCCTTGACAAGTGTCTTTTGACAGCATTATTTGAAATTTCCATCAATTCCTCACGAAATGATGTTGAAAGCTCACATGTTCTACAAAAAAAATTCTTAGTTAAGACAAACACATAATCACTCCGATAGTCTACTTATCAAACCCCGTAACTACAGCTTGAACAAACTATAGTTACTTGGTTTATGAAGTATCTTGATAATACAAAGAGAAAAATAGAAACTTTGTATAATCGGTACTGACGAACAAAATCTGCCTATTTCATAGACGAGTGCCAGATGTTCTAGCTATATTTAAAGATAAAGAAACTGGCATCAAAGTGATTGTTAACTTGATTATGCACCACCAACGAATTATGTTTCACTCTCTCTCATAGGGTGATATTCTAGAGTGTAGACAGATTACTTAATGAAGAAAAAATACGTTTTAAGATTTTTTTTCATCTTTGTTCAAAAGGATTTCAACACAACTTTATGTCAATAAACCAGAACCAAATACTTTCTTACTTTATTTATTTCTTAAATTCATGCACTAATTTATTTATATGCATTTCATATTAATTTTTGCTATTTATATTCTTCATCTGTTTTCTTTTCTTTTTTACTATGTAAAAGGATGACCCCTTTTCTTCATATGCTATTTTTTATGTCCTCACATCGATAAAATCTGGGAACATTGCTCTACCAGTATCCAGTCTGTTCGTTTTTCAGTTTATCTGTCGGTTTATCCGTCCCTCTCCTACACGCAAACTTGTCCTGAAAACTTAACGTGCCAAATTTCTTCAATCCCAATGAAGACGTATTGTTCTTAAGTAACCAGCATGAAGATGGAGCTTATTAATTTTCATTCGCAGATTCCTCAGTTATGACAGGTCCGAATGCGGTCGTCTTGTTAAGGGAGAATGAACATTTTCACAATTAAGTAATGCACTACTTTATGCAGATTAATGCACACAAAAACTTCTTAAATATCGTAACTAAATATTGAATGAAAGAAAGTTAAAACAGATTTTCAGGTTAACATAAATGGTTAATGCGGGGCCAAATGTCGTAACTACAGTCCTATCTAAGCCTTAGTTACGATATTTTTTAGTTTCAGCGGCAAAGTACAAGTATTTAAGTTGATTTCGCCTAGTTTTTTTGTCTCGACCAAAGATCCTTAATGAAGAATTATAGTCTAGACTTATTACTTGTGTGTGTCAAGTCAACGTGAAGCAAACATATACATGTATGATAACAAAACGGGTAGACATGTCAACTCATAGAGATAGAACTAAACTGATACACTGATTCAAATTTTTAAATTTCCTCGAATCGAACCTTCCTGTAATACCCTTGTTAGTTGACATAAAATTAACAGAGTTGAATTTATTAAGAATCTTACTTTTTTTATGTGAATATTTTTGTGCTTTCCGCCCCTCTATATGTTTTCTTTAAAGGATTCAAGATTACATATCCACTTATAATCATGACGGGTTACGCGAAACTTGCCATACATGGAATATCCGTGTAAATTAAAAACTCGAACCGACACCATGTATTTAGGTTTGGTGATATGAGAAGGTACAAGCAGGCTTAAACATTTAAGCAGAATAAAAAACTTGGATATTCGTGTCATTCTAAGTATACGAAACAAGCAAAATTAAATTGCTTTGAAGCCTTTTAGTCCCGTGGAACCTGACTAGGTTCGAAAATCTACGAGATACTACTAAAGAGTAACGCGTATATCGCGTAAATTGTCAGAAATGAACTAAAAGTATTACTAATTTTCTTGCCTTACACAACTTGTAATTATGGAAATCTGTCGTGATGTATCATTTTTTATGACTGTTTATAGAAGATTTGTCTACGAGATAAGGTTAATTATATGTACACGACATTTCAGTAAACATTGAAATGAAAGAAATATGAGCCATCTGTAGAAAGTGTTACAGGCGTACTGTTATGATCTGGCATTTTTTTAAACTAAAATGTATATCAAGCATTTCAGAATGTTTTTACCTATCAATCCTTTGCGAGTTGCGACGTCTGACAACAGTTGTAGATTTCATATCATCGTATCTACATGTTGAATATTTATAGCTGTAGATACGACTAGCTGGTTGATCACCAACATTAGGTTATATTCGTCTTAAAGTGACGAAGATGATATTTCTTAAATCATTGATGTATAAAATTATGAAATTAAAACCCTAAATACAACCTATGAATGAGTGATTCTGACTTGTACATAGATATAATTATGTTTTCAGTTTCAAACCTCTACGTAATCCAAAAATACCCTCTTTTTATATTATAATCTTATAAGATCTAGCTAAAATTTAATTTGTCTGCCCCGGTGGCCTAGTGGTAAATGCACTCGACCCGTGACCTGGAGGTCCGTGGTTCGAGCCCCACTGTCGACGGGGTGTGTTTATGGGCAAAACACTTAATAGCCAGCCCTAGTTCACCCAGCTGTAAAAATGGGTAGTGGGTTTAAACCACTGCCTCTCTCTCGAGGACATGAAAACATCAGGATTGAGTGTTCGAGAGCGATTCTATAAGCTTAAGCTTTCGTCGCAATCGAACTAAAATAAATTAGTATAAACTAAAATTTAATACCATTATCAGAAAAACTTCTTTTAGGACTACTTTGTGCGCATGCTTACAGAATAGCGGATTACTAAAAATTCATTTTCATGTGTGCATGAAACCTATTTTTCAAGGATTTTGGCCAAGATTTACAATTTTAACTTGCTAAATTGATGTTTTTTATAGATTTGAGTATATCCTCTTGTCCTCCACCTCCCCCCCTGCTCTACCAATGGTGGCCTGACTTTAAGCGAGTTTCATTTAAGTCCTTAAGCTGTTGATCTATACAAAAGGCTGTGGGGATCCTGATCCATCATTGGAAGTTCCCTTCTAGTTTAACGGTCTTACGTTTAAGATAACAAAGAGCCCGCACACGATCGCATCCTGATAGGCACAAATAAATGCGTTCCTGGTAGGACGGGGTACCATTTCTATGACACCAGCAAGCGGTTTCTATCATAAAGCCAAACTAGGTTATTCCTTCCAGGCTCTGTGACGCTCTATAGATCTACTAGCTATCAAGTGGGGGTTTTTTTGGTTTTTTCTTTTTTTACTAAATTTTGTATTTCAGAAGCATCAATACTTTGAGAGTATAAATTGGAAATAATGAATAGAGTTTAATGAATTTATTTCAAGTAATAATCCTTAATAATTCTTTCACGTATCTTAATTTATATCAATTCCAAAAAAAATCTTTCTGGTGACCATACATTTATCTTGTGAACATTTAAAAAAAATCAGTCAGTTTTATGGACTTTTTGCGTAAATAAGAATTTTTTAAGTGAAAGTCCGTGTGGACCTTTGTCCACTTTTTTCAGACGGACCGGTGCCATTTCCGAAAGGAAGCGTCCTTATGACCCGAAAATAATCCCCTGAAATCCTCAAAGTAGGTAAGGTAACCAAAACTATTGTGAGGAAATTCCAAAGTCCCTTTACATGTGTTTCCACGGATCGGCTCCATTTTCGAAAGAAACCTTCCTTCTGGCACTACAATCATTATGTTCAAGGAAATCCGATGATATAGATCTATGTTGACTTTACCACGTAAACGAGTTTTGTTTACGGACAGACGAACAGAAAAACGACCCAGCGGACGGACGGACACACCATCGCTATTAATATGCTATTCTAGCCTTCAGTAAGTAGAGCTTAAAATTAAAAAGTATAATTTCAAAGAAGTCGCAGTCAAAATATTCCATAAGAAAGAAAAGTAAGTACAAACAATACTCTACGAAAACTTGATAATTTTGAGAGATTATGAGAATATTTTGTGTTCATTAAGTATGGAACTAAAACCAAAATCAAACTGATTCTGCATTTATGATTTTTATCACAGAATTATTCCACAGCGAATAGCTTAAACACTATATAAAACACTCTAGATTTTAATATTTCGACAAAAATTGCCTTTTTTTTTTTTTAGAAAAATTATAAATCTTATCACTAGAAATTAATAATACAAATGAACACAGCCATTTCATTTTATTCGATCTATTTGATAAAGGCAATATTGCCGAAATTTTGAAATTTATAGTATTTTCATTATATTGCATGTGGAATAATTTTGTGATGATGTGTTATTTTCAATACTTGAATTAATCACGGAACATAAGGCTTAACGTTTCATACAGTACTCCCAATGAACTAGATATACTCTCTTGTTATGTCAAAAGTAAGAATCTTCAAGTAAAAAAGTAAAGATTTTACAAAAGGTGAGATCGAATCCTTTTTGGACTATTTTGCACGAAAACTAACAAAAAGCTGCGTATATTATTCGTTTTCATGGAGGTGTGAAACCAATTTTAATCAATCAAAAACAACAAATTTTGGATGGACACGAATAAAATTGACCAATTAAAAGATAAATACCATCAAAGTTATGAGAGTATCCTGTCCATACATTCTAGTAACACAGTGTCAAGTCTATCCGTGAAAACTTGCCTACAGTTTAACTAGCAGCCTCTTATATACCGTCATAAGTATATACTTTTACTGCTTGACTCTTAACCCCGATCCTGTCGACAGAAAAACGCGTTTCAAGAACAAAACCAACTGAGTTCTGGATGAGAAAATAGTTTAAACTGTTTGCAAGTTATCCCCCGCGTTGCACGTGCACGTCAGATGCTCTGATTTTAGGTTGATGGAGAGTGCACTCTCCTCTTGAAATGTGCATTGGAACCACATTCGAAATGGTAGAGCAGCAAACAATTTCTGATTGGGTTGCAAATTTATCACTTTTTTTAATATGAATACTCGTCTTGAGAAAAAGCACCATGTGAGTTAAGGATCGATCCTAGTCTACTAGCATATCCTAACCTGCATGGCATTGGTACAAAATACATTTTACTCGAATGCAGAACATTCATTCGTCCCCGATATTCATCAATCTTTTAAACATCAACTCGGGTTGACCTTCGATGCAGCTTATCTTTATTTTGAATACTTACAATACTAAATTTCTTGATGACATCCTTTAGTGTGGCAGATCGACCAAACAGCCAATGATACGAAACCGAGTAATTAAAGGGGAGGTTTACAATGAAGGCTTTGGATATTGAACAAAATATCTAAAATCAGAAAAGGTAAATGAAATCCTAATATAAGAACATTAACTCATATGTGAGAAATAATTCAAATAGTCAAGAGACAATCTGGAAACTCTGCAATATGAATATTGGAGAGTGAGATTTGTTCAAGTAGAGGTCAACTTCGGTAAGTTTCTTTTTACTCGGGGATAACATGATATCATTTTTTTCAGCTGAGTGGTCTGGAGCACTGTATGTAAAGTGTCCAGTCCAAATACACTACACGCCTCCGAGGGGCTCGAACCCGCAGCCACCAGATTACTAGTCGAACACGCTAACCACTTAACGATTTTAAATGTTGCTTCTACAATGGTAAACTCGGTCAGTTGTCCACCTGTCCTACGGTCAGAATAACGAAGTCCAACAAATCGTACCCGGAATTACACAGTGACCGTCGCACGTGTCAAATGCGTGTTTCTACGTTAGGTGCTCGAATACTGATCTTACGCAGAACCACTTATCAGGGAGTCGTTCGTTTGTTTACTTCCGTTTATTTATCGTCGCCATAGCAGATGCCTCTGTGAGCGATGCCCTCAGAAGACTAATGGTAGTTGTTACGGAGGATAGTGCAAGGAAACATTACGAATCTACCCAGTGCTGAGATCCGCCATGGTTCTTTAATGTGCTTGCTGTAAAGCACTGTCTCACGGGACCTCGGTTAAACGTCTCAGAAAGACAATAAGTTGTTAGTGTGCCAGCCAGGGAAGGTCATGAATACACCAATTTCGTTTGAAACTGGTGTTGTCATATTAAATTAAAAATGCGCACAGCCAACTCATTCAATTTGATTCTCAAATCATTCAAAAATAATTTTGTACATCTCAATTTGACGTTGTTCTTAACAGTACGCTGTGAAAGTCGACGGTCGATTATAAATAGTTTAGCGGCGACTTACAGAGCTCCACAAGTAAATTTATTGTGAAAGGTCAAATCATTAGATCTATATTAAACATCGTGTATCGTCACCGCGTGCCTCGTTATCAGATAAAAAAGTATCTAGTACGAGTCATCTACTCCTACTATTTGTACGAATCATCTCATCATTTCTTTGTTTTCCTTTCTATTCAACTGTTGAAATTTTAAAACTAACATTAAAAGTACTTTAAAAAGAGTTTATTGTAGTTTATCAGAGAAATTGTTTTCTTTCTAAAGATAAATATCAAAGTACAATATATGCAATAAAATTTCAACGACGATGGCATTAAATTACACAATACATTAAGGTAGCAATGGACACGTGGCGTCATTTTTTTCCACCCAATAAATTTTTTTCTTGTTAACATATGTTGTAGATTAACATTGTATAGTCATTATATCAAAATTTGAAGGTACCGTTCCATGCTCGTTTTCATGCTAGAGTTATCTGCCCTTGAGTGGTAATGTCCATTTTTCAATAAAACGTTATATTCGTTTTAGGTCCAGTATAACCTCATTACCAGCTGATAGCTTTAAAACAGATTCATGGAAATAGACCTGCAAGTACATAATGGCTTATGCCAAGGAAATTTCCCTTTGATCAATTGCATTTGCATACTGCGCCTTCAAAAGTTAAAAATGCACTAATTTTTGTGATTTTAAGGGGAAAATGCCATAAAACCCTAGCTTTTGAAAAAATAACCCAATGAATTTTTCTTATTTTCCGATATGTTTATTACCCATATTTTTCCTTTTTTGGTCTAAAATTCAGCATACCTTTCATTGCAAATAAGAAAGTTTTCGTTATTTTATAGTGACCCGTCCTAATTAAATGACACCTATATCGCATTTTTATTGCTTAATTCAATGATCCAGTCATTCAATTGATATCAAATATTGAAAGAAGTTAAGTTGTGAAATTTTATCATCAATATTCTACGTTTTTTCCAAAAGCAGAATCTTATGAAAACCGGTCTTTTTAAACAATGCGCAAAAAGAGCCGTAAAATAAACGAAACTCACTTCCGGTTAATAGAGTCGAGATGTCGCTGTCCATTGCCACCTTAACTAGAATCTTAGTGTAAATTGAGTGTATTTGCTTTGCTTTGTTGCTTGATTGCTTGCTTGCTTGCTTGATGGATGGATGAACCCCACTCTCTATTTTTTCAGTTATGATACAACTCCCCATGGCTTCCAGTTGTTTGTCACACTTATACAACCATACTTTTTCATTCGAGCCGACAGTTGCCTATCCCACTTAGGCGTACTACTTTTCATTCGCGTTTTGGTGTGAGAAAAGTGACGGTTGTCACGATAATTTGTCTAGTGCCGAATGAAAGTTGGTCGAGCCAGGATTCGAACTCACGATCCTAGGATTGAAGGCGAAACGTGTTAACGCTAGTCAGCAGGGCTAGGTGTAACTGCTTTGAGCTAATCGTATAAACTTAGTCTTGCAGATCAAATTCAATTTTAAAAGCTATTATGCCTGTGGTCCTAAAATATCAAGTGGAAGTTTCAAGTTTCCTATAATATTAGAATCAAGAGAATGTGTCGTCGTAAGAATCATTTTATATTGTTTGGTTGTTTTATTGCTTCAACAAAAAAGACGAAGGCTAATATGGGCCGAATTAAAGTTTACAGAGAGTTAAATTTGTGTTCTGTATCAAGTTTACAAAAAAAAACAACAAAAAAAAAAAAAAAACGGACAGGCGGACGAAAAACATGTTCATTTATTAGCTTTAAATGGAGAGTTAGTGTTGAAAATATTTAATCATCTTTGTTTAATTGGTCTCCCATCCAGAGCTTACGGAACATCCCTCGGCCAATTCCGTAAACTGCAACAGACTCGTAAGATTGGTCGTGTGGTGTTCCGAATGGGTGTTTCATAAGGTAGGCGTTGACGTTAATTTCTAAAGCTAAACACTGGCTCCGTTACTGGAAGGCTGAATCGAAATCTCAGTTTGAAAACAGATTAAAATATTTGTTTATTATCACAACGGAAAATTAACATCCAAGAAATACAGATTTTCTAGATTATATCATATTTTCATAAGCATCTTATCGCAGCTCGAGTTTTACGCGTAGAAACATCACTTGCCCTGCGTTCTTGCTGACAAAACGGTGCAAACTGTTGGCAATTTTTAACCAGCTTTGCACGCAAATTTACTTGCTAAGTGGGATTTAATTTGCAAACAGTTTATGCCGTTTTGTCATCCTGAACGCAGGGCTATTAGATTTTGAAATTTGATATACTGAATAAGAAATTAATATATATCAATTTTGAAATAATTATGTCGCCGATCAATATTTAAGTGTTTTGAGGATCGAAAGTTTATTATATTTTCAAAAGGCTTCTACACATTTAAAATACTGTCTGATGAATTTTCATTAAGATGTTGTGTACATTAAAAAAAAAATAATAATGAAAAAAGTAATAATAATAGATAAATGAACTTTTGCAACTGCTTTGCGGGTTCATGCAGTTTGATGAGAGTTTTGTGTGGAATTCTTCATCGTCAGGTAATAAACTTTTTTTCCGAGTTGAAAGCTGTACACTAATTCACAACTGCCTTAGTTACCTAATGGACTATAATTAATTAGTACTTTATTAGTCACAATAGCTCACAATGACTTCCGATAGCTATATTTGTCCACTTTTGAAGTTCAGGGCGCGTGTTAGCAAGTCAACTACTTAATAAGTGGAATGCTCTTGGATTGAAGGATTTGGTGTCATATTTAAATACATAGATCGTGGGAACAAAGTATTGCAACAAAATAGCATGTTCACCGTGTTTTATATATCTTGCATTAACAATCTGGCAAAATTGTCACACGATACGCCCGTTGCAATGCGCAAGTATGAAAATCAACAACGGGAAATAACTCAAAAATTAAACTAGGTAGAGTTATAGTTTTTAACGGAAGTCTTAAAATCACGCGGAATCGTAACTCTGCATTATATCACTGGCTATATGCCGGAAAATCCAGAAATCAGTGCGGAAACAGTGCTTTAAACATGTACAAACTTTTTGTATTTAAGTCTTTCGACAATAATTAGTAAAGTTCAATACCCTTTCAATATAACAAAAATCATAAGCAAATGTTTGCGTGAAGATAATTAAGTAAAATCGCTAGAAACCAATAATTTTAATATTATGGGAGACCGAGGTTAGTTGCTATTAACGGGGCTAGTTGACACATCCCGCCGACGGAGGCCCTAAATAATCTGAATTATTGTACTTACTCATTTTTAGATTAAGCAAGACGTTTGGACATTTTGATATAATTCTTATGAATTTGCGACTTTTCTAAGGATTTCAACGTTTACAACTACCTTTTAGAATAAAAGTACATTTTCGGACTTTCCTAAATTTGTTGTTCAATTCATATCAAAGGAAATATTATAATTCTATACGGTTCACAAGTGAGGCGGGGAGTCGGCAAGCATTACACGGGTGTTATTTGAACCTTTCCTTGTAGTTGAAGTATACAGGAGACTTACAACGTTTAATGTTAGACCGGGGCTAGTTGATACACAGCGCTAGTTGATACACTTTGTCATGCCAATGTACTTTGTAATGCTTAAATGAAATAAACAACATT
Organism: Fragum whitleyi; assembly: GCA_948146395.1. Classification (NCBI taxonomy): domain Eukaryota; kingdom Metazoa; phylum Mollusca; class Bivalvia; order Cardiida; family Cardiidae; genus Fragum; species Fragum whitleyi. The sequence continues at coordinate 51,326,879 of OX411552.1, read as the reverse complement.
TATACATTGTTGCATTGGTTACTAAAAACTTAAAAACTACAGCTTTTCTGAACATTAAGCTGCAATTATGAGATTTTTGTCCTTCATCGACATTACTTTTTTCGGTATTTTCAAACGATCAATTACGTACATGGTTTTGACAGAGAACGATTACAATAAGCTGCCCCGGTGGCCTAGTGGTAAATTCACTCGACCCGAGACCTGGTGGTCCTTGGTTCGAGCCCCACTGTCGCCGGGTTGTGTTTACGGGCAAAACACTTATAAGCCAGCCCCAGTTCACCAAGCTGTAAAATTGGTAGCAGTGGGTTTAAACCACTGTCTCTCTCTCTCTCTCTCTCTCTCTCTCTCTCTCTCTCTCTCTCTCTCTCTCTCTCTCTCTCTCTCTCTCTCTCTCTCTCTCTCTCTCAGGGACGTGAAAACATCTGGGGCCTCTTTCAAGAAAAATATCGTACGATTTATCTTATAAATATCGTACGATTATATTTAAGACGGTCGTATACGGCTTTCACAAAAATATCGTTGAAAATCGCAGACTATACGACCTCATAAGATTATCGTAAAGTTGATCTTTCACATCTGCACGTGCTGATCATATGATAAAAACTTCCGCGTTAGTGGGTATATTGTCCGCTTTTTAAACTACCAAAAAGGGTAAATCAGCAAACTGACCGTAGAAAAGCCATTTACTTGTATATTAATGCATATTTAACGAGGATTATTAAAACATAATTCGTCGAACTACACATTTCTCATCGAAATCTAAATATCTTTGTCATTATAATAATGCAAGTGCTCATAATTGCATAGTTATTTTAGTTTACACTGTCGATTCAAGTCGATGAAAGTAATCCGACTGTCGCTACGAATGTGGAGCATTGTTAAAATGCACATGTTCTAGTTAATGATCATCTGCACTAAGTTTTCGGTGTATGGCTTTATTATCATTATATTTTATTATCATTGTTGTTTGGTTGGTTGGTTGTTTTCTGGTGAAGTATAAGAATGTATAATAATAAAACATTTCTAAAAGGGTAAGATGAAAAAATGAAAATGGCTCATCCATTTTTCTTGTATGTATTTGTTATGTAATTATTCAAATCGTATAGTTCTGTGCCTATATGGAAGGTATTGAAACGAACTATAGAGGGGTAGTATTGAAATGAACTTTAGATGGATATTATATTCAATCGCTTCAATTCAAAATTACCGATTACTCTAACTTCGGTTCTAGTACAGTGCTCGTTGTCGTATTCGTGTAACTACAACAGTTACATGAAGCTTAGACATGTTTCATCTGACTCAATGTCGCCGTTCAATTAATGTATCTGCTTGATTATTTGCTCTGTTCATCTTTGACGAACAGAGAGAGAAAAAATATCGAGTGCGGCGGTTTTGTTGTTTATGATGATGGTGATGATGATGATGTTGCTGTTGTTGTTGTTAATAAGAAATCCTCCTATTTAGAATTGTATGGTTTTGACTAGAGGCTGTGGAATTTTCCTTTTAATTTATGTCATACTTGAAGCATGAAACACAGGAATCCATATTGCATAATGTGAGAGTAGTTTGGTTTTTTAAAAAAGTAAGTAAAAACGTAAAAATCTATTGATTTGGTATCTCCCACTTTCTGTGTCACAAGGAAGGGTAAGCAAACGTTTTCAGTGATGATCACAAAAGGGTCGATTCTTACGGTAAATAAACAACTGAATACCACTATAAAAACATTCTGCGACAATCGTACCATTATCGCAGGGTAAAATCAAACATCGAAATGATGGTGCATCTGTTGTTTTCAATATATCTCGTTTATTACACTATATAGTACTTGGAAATTTGGCATGTGCATAGCTAAATAATCGTTCTAATAAGCGCGAGAGCTTGAAAGGAAAGAAAACAATCAAGGCTCATAGAGACAAAATCGTAAAATTTACGACTGGTCTGAAGTTGTCGTATATTTTATCGTAGATTTCACGATACGACGCCTTTCTTGAAAGCCAAAAAGTTTCTTGAAAGCCAATTTTTATCGTACGATTGCGATACGACCAAATTTCAATCGTGGAACCTTTCTTGAAAGAGGCCCCAGGATTGAGTGTTCGAGAGCGATTCTTTAAGTTTAAGCTTTCGTCGCAATCGACCTAAAATAAATAAGTATAAACTACGCTAAAAATCATATTGGACCGACAAGTTAGTCGGGGAAATAAACGTTTCAAAATCATTAAAATTCTGAAAAAAATGAACATATCGTAATTGCAATATTCTTCGAATTCGTCTCTCATTCAGGTTGATTGTGCCCATTGGCCTATAAAGTTCTGCGACTGAGTATTTGTAGGTGAAAATCCCTAAAATGGTAGGGAATTAGGTTGAAAATAGAAATTTAAGACAAGCAAGACAACTTACAAAAAGAAAATAAACTGGGGTTATAACGTTACTTTAACTAGAAAAAAGATTTACACGGACAGAAATGATCGACGTACATGAGAATGGTAATCTATGAGTTGCCACAGAATGTATATTACCTCGATGTTAGGGTTACTTTTCGAGATAAATTTAATGCAGCTTCAATTTACAAACAAGAGCCATGTCAGACATGGCCATCCCCGCCGCCAAAGCTTGATAGTAAACTGAAGCCTAATAGATGAAGGATTCTCTTGTACTTTAAAAGATTTACCCTCTACAAATTCTAAGTGTTTAAAATAACAAAGGGCAAAGTCTTTAAAATAACAAAGGGCAAAGTCTTTAAAATAACAAAGGGCAAAAACTGGAAAATAATGCAAGCAATAGTTATAGTTATTGTGCACTGCACTTCTCCTTTATGAGATCTATCCATCTATTACGTTTCAAGCTGATAGCTTGTATACTTTAGGAGATATGCTCCATACAAAATTTAAGTATGAAAAATATCAAAGGGCAATAACTCCAAAATTATGCAAGCAAGAGTTGTAGTTCTCGTCCACTGTGGTTCTCTTCCACGAGATTTATCCACTCATAAAGTTTCAAGTTGATAGCTATTATATTTTTAGGAGATATGCTCCGGAAAAGTTTAGTGGCGGAACCTCGGCATGACGGAATGACGGACGGAGACCATTACTTTATCAAGATGAGCACAAACAGTTGCACAACATTAAAGGGCCCATCTCATAACGGAATAGCCAAACCATTATAGAAAAGGGATAATTTTTCAAAACCAACAACTTTATTACGACTGAATTCAATGATCTATAATAAATTACTATATATTCATCATTTTGCGTAATAGAAATAGATATTCTGCTAAACAACCTTACAAGTATATAAACTATTAATGTCCATTTATTTTGTAATAATACGCCATACCTTACATCAATCTACACGTTTACAAAATAAGAGTGACACAGTGACATGTATGTTTATAAAATAAGTCAAAATAAATTGCCTGTATAACTACATTTTGGGTCAGAGTTTTATACCGACGGTTGTAGTAGTACCTGGCTAGTACTTTAGACTGTACTTTGTTAGAGTATGAGCCCATTTTATCCAACAGTCGTGCAGTTGCTTGTTCTGTACAAATGACCCTTTTCCACAATGTTTTGTTTAAATTGCTGTAGCTATGGCAGTCATATATTGCTTAACAGCTTGTGCTCATAAATAGCTCCATTTTGATATTCAATAAGCCAGGTCATACTGCTTTACTTTGTTTTTTTTTTTTTGTTTTGAAGTGTATCAACTGCCCCCCCCCCCCCCCCCCCACGGTCAAGGTCACCAGTCAAGGTCATTGATAAATGGCAAACTTGGAAACCTTGAACCTTTAGAATAATCGGTTACTATAAATCTCCAAATACACATGTTGATCTAAATCAAATTAGAATAAATGATTAAACAGACTCTTGTGACATTTTTTTTATTTGAACCATTGAAAAACAATCAGACCCGTATTTAGCAAGCACTCAAGGGACATATGAAAAGTGCTTACTTAAGACAGGTGATAACTTAATACATATAAATCTTAGTGCGAATGCTACATCTGGGAAATCCGTGGTCGCTTGCTTAATACAGGTTGCTTGCTGAATACAGGTGGCCGCTAAGACAGGTTTGACTGTAGGAGGATTCAAATTTTTCCTTGACTGATTCTTGAAGCCAAGACAAAGGATTTATTAGCTTCGTCAAAAAAAAAACAAATAAATACAAAAGCACTCTGCAAAAATCTACTTTGTGGTTTCAAAACACATGTTTTACATTGACCCAATGTATTAGATATCAAAGTGAATTATTTCCACGCTTTAATGCAGCATTTGATGGGTAGTGACATGGGTTATGAAATATGGTTGGAAGTTTTCATTCTTTTGAAGGTTTTTGTATTCCATGGTCTGTTAGATATATAAATGTGACGAAAAACGCAACTCGTTGCTTGTTAACGGTACTTCGAGGACGAGCAAAAAGTGTCTTGGGTTGAATATTTACAAAATTTTCTGAATCAAGAACGATCGCTCTCTGTCACCAGATGTTTTATTTTCATGAATGCATAAATTCATAAATCCTATTATGCAGCGAACAAAGACTTAGTACCGTTTACCGTTTCGCGAATGTAGGACGGAAGTAATGAGTATCAATCTCAAATAAAGACCCGCGGGATAGCAAAACGTTTGCGAACGTAAATGGTTTCTGAATTTACACGCAAGTACAAAGACGGGTACCATTTCTTTTCGATGTTAAGCCGGACAGCTGTACTGAGTAACAGTTTCGCCTACTACAGGTTCACCACTAAACTATACTTAACATTGTAAGTGGGGTCGACCATATATTTCCTATTAATCGAGTTATTTTCGTACTTTCGTAACTTGACTCTAACAGCTGAATATCAGTTGTAGCTATAACTTCTGGTTGGCAATTCCTTTCTTTGGAGTAAACTCTATTCCCCTCAATAACAATTCGTAAATAGGTAACAGACGTAGAGTTCTATAGATAAACTGTGTAAATTTCAAAATTAGTCTGAGAAAAGGGGATTTAATTGTAAGTTCTGTAATGACTTTATTTCATTTAATTTCTTTTGAAGAAAATACCACAAAGAAGAGTCTGGCAGCCAGGCTACTCTTAAAGGTATCGTATACAAAGCTTTCGGACTTTATTGTTCAACAAGTGTATTGTTTCTAATCAAAATATACTAGGACGAAAAAGAAACGCCGGGCAACCTAAAATATGCATCATAGACGAATCAGGGCTGCCACATTGGCGCAAGAATGACAATCAGATAAAAAGTTTTTATCTATTAAACCAACACTTTCTATGAGTTGTGAACTTTGGGAAATAAGTAAATCTTTAACTTCTGCTGTATTATCTTACCAATGTAAACAATGCGCAAGATTTTTGGTGAGATTTTATAGTGATTACTTCACCAGGTCATGTCCAAACTGTAATACGAAAATCTCTTCGTCTATATGTTCTCAGGTAGTTTTTGAATGCTGTATGACCCAAAATATAAGAAACTTATTGTTTGATTCTTTAAGGGTTATTTGCACTGAGTTTATGTCATTGGAATTACATAGTAAAATGGTGGGCCTGTTTTCTAGCTTTAGAAATATGAGCATAAATATCGATGAGAATTCTGATATATTTATACATATCATACTAATCCTGTGCAAATTTGCAGACTTCATTTAAGATCTCAATCCAAACGTTTTCTACCAGTCAGTCAATTCGTTTACAGTCCTTCCATTGTTCTATTCATCCACCTTACCACTCACCCATCCATCCATCCATCCATCCATCCATCCATCCATCCATCCATCCATCCATCCATCCATCCATCCATCCATCCATCCATCCATCCATCCATCCATCCATCCATCCATCCATCCATCCATCCATCCATCCACCCGTCCGTCCGTCCGTCCGTATTTATAGGCATTCAATCTCGCTCTATCCTTGATTTTCGATTTCGGTGCACGGTTGTTTCGTGATGCGTTCATATTACTCAATTTCTATATCTAGAATGAATCCATCCATCCATCCATCCATCTACCCATTCATCCATCCATCCATCCATCCATCCATCCATCCATCCATCCATCCATCCATCCATCCATCCATCCATCCATCCATCCATCCATCCATCCATCCATCCATCCATCCATCCATCCATCCATCCATCCATCCATCCATCCATCCATCCATCCATCCATCCATCCATCCATCCATCCATCCATCCATCCATCCATCCACCCATCCATCCATCCATCCATCTATCCATCCATCCATCCATCCATCCATCCATCCATCCATCCATCCATCCATCCATCCATCCATCCATCCATCCACCCGTCCGTCCGTCCGTATTTATAGGCATTCAATTTCGCTCTATCCTTGATTTTCGTTTTCGGTGCACGGTTGTTTCGTGATGCTTTCATATTACTCAATTTCTATATCTAGAATGAATCCATCCATCCATCCATCCATCTACCCATTCATCCATCCATCCATCCATCCATCCATCCATCCATCCATCCATCCATCCATCCATCCATCCATCCATCCATCCATCCATCCATCCATCCATCCATCCATCCATCCATCCATCCATCCATCCATCCATCCATCCATCCATCCATCCATCCATCCATCCATCCATCCATCTACCCATTCATCCATCCATCCATCCATCCATCCATCCACCCATCCATCCATCCATCCATCCATCCATCCACCCGTCCGTCCGTCCGTATTTATAGGCATTCAATCTCGCTCTATCCTTGATTTTCGTTTTCGGTGCACGGTTGTTTCGTGATGCTTTCATATTACTCAATTTCTATATCTAGAATGAATGATCAAGCAGTCCTTTTATTCACTTTCGAACGTTCTAAAGGAATGCTTATTAACTCTATTCACTTCAGGCATGCATATGTTTATATGGATCTCTGTGTGCGTGTGATTTTTTTCGGGTGAGTGAGGATGCATTTAGGTGCGTTCGTGCGTGCGTGTGTTGGTGTGTACGTATGTGTGCTACTGTTCGATTTAATTATTTGTATCATTTTGTTCGTTGTTTTCCGTTCCCTGTGGCGGAGAAATAAAGAATACATATGTGTCCGGCCGGCCGTATTTCGCAAATCAAGAAGAGTCATCGTTTAAAGGGGGTATTTTTTCCACACAATCAAAATAAATATAATAATCAAATAATACAATTTATAATGAAACCAATCATTTAAGCTTATCCGGCGTTTATTTTTTAGTATATGTGAATGTAGATTGGTCAGCGAAAAACTTTGCAAGTGCAAGTGTATTATAAATTCATAGACAGTTACACTACTTTTGTACTGAGTTTTCGATGTGTCTAAGTGGTATTTTACTTTTATACATCTATATATTTAGAACAGAACATGTATAACAATAATAATAATAATAATAATAATAATTATTATAAAAAAAATAATTATAATAATAATCTTTATTTAATGAAGGTAACACAATAAGAAATTAACGCAAGTTGAACCTTTTTGGGCAACTTTAACAGACTAATAGCTAAAAACTTACCTTTCTAAATTTGACTAGATCTTAATTTAATTCCAAAATGTTTTCACCAATACATATTTGAAATGCACCGAATTTGACCGTAAAATCACGACTGTAGACTTTTTAACAATCTTCGATATATTGGTAAGTAATGATCGAATCGGGCCGGGGGCGACAGGTCCGATTGATTTCTGAGTAGAAAATTTGACATTTTGTATGACAAAATATTAGTAATGAAATATCAATGTGTATTAAATACTTATCGACATAAAATCGGTCTTTCAACATTTTCATAAAAGTTATAATGGAAATACGTACGATAAAAGAATCCTTCCTGGGTCTTCATTCGGTCCAATTACTAGAAAACAAAATTTTATACCGCTCCGAATTTAAAAAACAAAAAAAACAAAAAAAAAACACGAAATAATATTTTGTTAATATACATGTACCTTCTTAAGACATGTATATAAAAATGTGTCTCTTAATCTACAAAGATCAAACAAACAACAATAAAGGCAAACGCAACAATTTAAGTTGCTTTAATCAAAGAATAAATATTTACAATGTACTAGTAAATAGACCAGCCCTGCGTTCAGGATGTCAAACTTGTGCAGACAATTTTCAATTATACCCCGGTTAGCACGTGCACTTGCGCGCAAAGCGGGGTATATTTAGAAAACTGTTTGAACCGTTTGTCATCCTGAACGCAGGGCAGATGTTTACTTAAATTCTGTCGTTGAAAGAAATAACACTAACCCATACAATTATAATGATATTAGTCATATAAATAATAAATTAATTGGCATATATAAAAAACATTTTTCTTTGCTTAAATCAAATGAAAGCTATTTATGTCGACAAGAACCATCCAACTCTACACTGGTAAAACTGCAGTTGTTGTGTTTAAGTCGTCCTTTCACGCTTTTTTAAACCTTTAACCCCGGTTATAGAGGAAAGTAGTTTAAAAAGGTACCATTTTGGAAGAAGTTGTTTTTAAGTTGTAAAATTTTACAAACAGTAACAAAGATTTCATCAATTAGATCATTGTTTCGGTTTAATAAAAAAAAAAAGCCCCACATTTTTAAAGGAATATGATATTAATTTTATGTCATATATTTCAAACGTTCGTTTTCAATAGAGTGTTTATCGGTGTACCAATAAAAAAAGAACACAATTTGAATGAAATCATTAAATATCGGGTTTGAGATTTTATCCAAATATTTTCATTCAAAATGTCAACATATTACCGCTTTACAATGCAACAAATTTTACTTGAAATCTTTTTAATAGAGCTTATGATTTCGACCCGATTTCAAATATAACAGCCGTCATATTTTCATATCCTCCAAAATCGATGTGGTATTTTCCTGTTTTAAAGACTATCTATTTAAACCCCGTTCAACATTTTGTCATTTTGCGAGTGACATTTCGTAACTACAGCTTTGGGATCTCACTGTGAGGAATGATGTTAGATAATATTTTGCTACAGACAACAATCCCCCCCGGACAAATAAGTTTGGGCTCGGGCTATTTGTCTATCTAACGGTTTCAATGTTAAAGTACAGTTTAAACTACTCTGATCTGCAATATTTGTGCTGCTAAAGTTAGGCGTTATCTAATTCAGTCTGGCTCATTGGCCGAGTGGGTTAGCAGGCTCGACTTGTAACCTGGTGTTGTGGGTTCGAGTCCCACCGGAGGCGAGTAGTGTATTTGGGCAGGACACTTTACAGACAGAGCCAAAGTCCACCAAGCTGTAAAAGTGGGTAGCAGTAGTCAGAACTCACTGCCTCTCTCTCTCCCCTTCTCTCTCTCTCTCCCAATGTGCAGGAAAAGATCCTGAATGAGTTAGGACCGCGATGGAAATAAGAGTCGTTCGACCCTTTATCGTGTTAACCTCGAGCTAAAAAAGCCTACACATTTTCTTGCAACGGAGATATTTCTCGTGGTATATCGACGTTTTACGATAAAGAGCCTGGAGTATTAAAGAGCATCACTAGAAAATAATACTTGCCAAAGAGTATATTTAGAAGAATTATTGTAAGTTTTTCTTCTCCTTTTCTATGTAAAATAAAGAAACCCATAACATTGGGTTTTTTAAGTATAGAGAAGTTTTTTGAAGTGTGCCTGTAGATAAACGTCAGGTGATGCATCATTCCAAATCCAATAGTAACTAGAACTTATCACGGATTTTTTTTCTTAAAGTATTTTGAAAGTAGGTCCTACTTGTCTTAGGAATAATTTCCGCGAAGTTCTGTTGCAATTTGTTAGCTAGTTAGGGAAGAAAAGATTATGTTTTATAATTGTTGGCGACCGAACCTACAGATAGACGGACACAATGACATTGGTCACCTTGATCACTTCGTGCGAATTAACAACGAAAGAAGTTAATAAGAGCCTTTTAAATCTCATCCTATGAGAAAAACATTTGTATTGTTTTGAGTATTAAGTCGTTTATCAATAATGTTGAGAGCGGCGTTAAACCCAAAACAACAAAAAGTAGGATGTCCATAATGACCCATTTCGCTTTACAGGTCACACACGGTATATATTTAATTTAGGATGTACCAATTGTTCCTTCGTCTGCAATCTCAAGCAGCCGACCTCTCAACCAAGCGCCAGACGGTATTTTCGGTAGGTGGTGAACTAATTAATGTCTGCAGAAATAAGTGCATACTGACGTAATACAATTATAATCTCTTGTAATTACAATTTGGTGCGATCTTGTTCTATACATTTATCTATGTATGAAGTATTTCTGTTTTTGTTCGATAGAAATAAATAAGTATCGTTGCCAGTGAATCTAACACTTAAAATGGACCTAATCATTACCAAAAAATGTATCTGTGTACATATTGTCGAAAAGGGGTGGGCGCTAATAGAAAAAAAAACAAAAAACCCCTAACCTTAGCTGGCTAATTTTACAGCTGACTGGATTGGGAATCTACCAGTAAAGTGTCCTGTCCAGCTGCACATTCCGTATCCACCAGGATTCGAACCCGTGAACCAACGATCCAAAGTAGGTATACTAAACAAAAATAATTTCAAAAAATCTTTCGTCACATTTTGTCTCCTAAATATTTAAAGTATATTGGAGTGAATAGGGAAGGCTTGGTAAAAACTTCTTTAACAACTTCTAGCACAATCCAACTGATGTGATTTCTCTGAAATATCGTTTAAAGTGGCGTTTAAATCCATATCGTAAACTATCTAGTGTCAACGTAAAATCTTGTGTGCGTGTAGGGGGGGGGGGGGGGGGGGGGGTCCTACCGAAAATGAAATGGAAAAAAAACCAAACTTTAGTTTTCCTTGCTGGGCGAACATATGTCCTGGCTACAGCTTACATTTATTTCATCGACTGACGATATGGTTCTCCGATTATCTGAATGCCCTGCATTCAGGATGGTAACTTTTTGTAAACTAAACCCCGATCTGTCCGCATAACGGGGTTAAATTTGCGAACAGTATGCATCGTTTTGTTATCCTGGACGCATGGAAGATTTTCCTAACCATATCTTTACCGAAATTTAGGAGGGGTCTGGGTCCCTCTCTAGATCAAAGCATGATTCTTCACGTGGAATATTTTTTTGATAAGTCTCTTATCTATTAAAGCTTATAGCTAATGTTGAAACAATAACGTTGTGGGACCGCACCATTGTTATATTGGAGTGTTTTAGACGCGTCTTTTGCAGTTATCCGCACTTCACTCTGCTTGGCACAACAGAGACAAGTCTCGTGTGTTTTGTGGTTTCCTGTTGGGCAGGAGGAAAGTGCAGAGATTGTCGGCTGATTACATAGTTGTCCTTGATGCTGTAAGTAGAAACAAGAGGATAAGAAGGGACCTTTATCGTTCGAATTAGATTGAAATTATCGAAGTTCCTACGCCCCTCGACCGTGTTTATAGTATTTATGTCACTATTACTAGCCCAAGATACTCCTCCCACATAAATTACGATTATCCACCCAATGGTAGAAGACATTTGCATGAAACGTCTTCTGCAACCCAACAATGTTTCTGATAAAATCGGTTTAAAGTAAGCAAGTGATTAGCGAAAGGTTATTCAAAGATCTCGAGGTAAAATGCGTCATCCTGCTACGTTCATACTTTCAATGACTTGTCCATGTCACGGGTGAATAACCGTTAACACGGGTGACCGTGTGACCAATACCCGGGTTTGGTCTAATCTGCTATTACATAATATGTACTGAATAAAAAAATACGATTCTTCAAAAATATTTTGAACTCCTTTTTGTTCATTTTATACTCGCACACCGATGTTGAAACACGGAGTTGTTAAATTTGCATAGCAATTTCATGCAGTTTCTTCGTTTTTGTATCCGTAGAAAAAAACGCCTTATACCCGCGGCGGTTCTAGGATTTCTGTTAATCTGGTTAGGTCTAGGCTAAAAGAATTCGAGTAAGAAGTCTTATATTATACTTTTGACCAATGTATTACTCAAATTCAGTGCACCGGGATCAAGTTATATTACTCCCAAGCGGAAATACAGAAATGAAGACAGGTAATACCATTAGAGGCACAAGACGGCCTTTATCAGTTAATGATCAATCCTGTAAAATTTGGTTTGAACTCATTCCGTAATTTTCAGATTTTTTAAAAAAAAAAAAAAAGTTTACAGGACAGTGGGCTGGTAATAACCAGACAAGATGTCCTAATTCGCTCTCTTGAGTATGTGAGTTCAAAATTTTTAAGTCTTTCTACAATTTGTCTATGACCTATATTCGATATATAACATATCACATAGGGCTTTAACATCCAATGCAAGTCAAAGAAGGGGCATAACTCTTACAAAAGCACGCCACACAAATGCCTACACCAAAATCAACGCGAATGGCCCTAAGGTGGCCACAATACCTCGGGTTTTCTCTAAAAAAGCCGAGCTAATAAGAATGCAAGTTACTGCAAATTGTTTTGGTAGAGAAATGTGAAACCAAACACAAGTTTTGAAAAGAATTATGTCTGAAGGTTTAAAATGATAATATTTGCTTAAGTCTTTTTTCTAACACCTCTATATTAAATGGGGTCCTACAAAATAAGACTTATCTGATTTAAGAAGTATAATTTCAGTAATTTGCCATAAAACATAGATCAATGCCAAAGCAGAAAATGAAAGTATTAGACCATTTTTTTCAGAAGAAAACAAGAGTTTTACAACTGCAACTTTTTTCAGGAACAGTGGGTTGATACGCAAATATGAGGTTTGTATCTTTAATAGGCTTAAAAATATAGGTAATGCTAATTTTTTGGTTAAGTTTTTTAGTAATTTGACCTTGATATATGACATTGACCTGGTCACATGACTTTGACTTTAGTATGAGCAGATGCGTTTTGTTGAGATCTACCATCATGCCAAATATTAGGCTTGAATAGGCATGAAAATATTGGCAATGTTAAAGATCAAATGAAAAGCTATTTATATTTCCATCAGTTTAATTAAAATAACAAGAGGACCATGATGGTCCTAGACCGCTCACCTGAGTCTCTTTGAACCCTGGGACATCACATTAATCGAATAGGCGTATGTCAACAAGGAAATAATTTTTACATAAGATCAATACCCTGGAATGTTTTCAGCCAAAAGCAAGTAAGATAAGCCTTTTCGCTCTTTGATTCTATGTAAAAAGGGTTGCGCCCAGGTGGAGACTAATTATAACCCAATGGTCTTGATATGAACAAATTTGGTAGAGGCCCACAAGATGATGCTTACATACCAAATATAAAAGCTGTGTGCCCTCTGGTTACAGAAAAGAAGATTTTTGCTATTTGATTCTTTGTAAAAAGGGTTGTGCCCAGGTGTAGCCAAAATATGAACCCAGGGTCTTGATATGTACAAACTTTGTAGAGGTCCACTAGGTAATGCTACATGCCAATTACGAAATCTGTGTGCCCTCTGGTTACAGAAAAGAAGATTTTTAAAGATTTTTGCTATTTGATTCTATGTAATAAAGGGTTGCGCCCAGGCAAAGCCAAAATATGACCCCAGGGTCTTGATATGAACAAACTTGGTAGAGGTCCACTAGGTGATGCTACATACCAAATATGAAAGCTGTCTGCCCTCTTGTTTCAGAGAAGAAGATTTTTGAAGACTATCCTTTTTTACCCTTCATGTTCAGAAGAGCTAAAAGGGATGTGCCCGGGTGTGCCGAATTATAACCCCAGGGTCTTGATATGAACAAACATGGTTGAGGCCCACTAGATGATGCTACATACCAAATATGAAAGCCGTCTGCCATCTGCTTTCAGAGAAGAAGATTTTTAAAGATTTTTTGCTATTTGATTTCCTGTGAAAAGGGTTGTGCCACGATGGAGCCAAAATATGACCCCAAGGTCTTGATATGAATAAACTTGGTAGAAGTCCACTAGATGATGCTACATAACGAATATGAAAGCTGTCTGCCTTCTGGTTTCAGAGATGATTTTTGAAGATTTTCCTATTTTCACTCTGTTTGTTATGGGTAAAGGGAAAGTTAACAATGGTTTTCATTTATTTGAACAAATTTGGTAGAGCTTGACCCAAGGAACAACCCTCGTAAGTTTCATGAAGATTGGCCCACCGGTTTAGAAGGAGAAGATGTCTAAAGAAATTGTGGATGATGCACAACTGAAGACGGACATTGTATGATCAAAATAGCTCACCTTGAGCACTTCATGAAGTTTATAGATGGAATGCCGGACGTAGACCATTACTATATCCCCTTTTACGAAAAATAGGGGGATAAAACCATGTGAAATATGACCTCAACCGACGACCTTGACTTTGGTATCAACTAAAAGGTCTTGTCATAAGCAATGCACTTGTGAACTAGAAAGCCATAAATGGCTTGAGTCGCACCACAGGCTTGAAATTCTTATAACAGCAAATCTTAGTTTTGACTAGATTTTTTCGATATTTTTGGTTCTTCTGATGTTGAAATGATTTTCAGTTTCCACCATATAAAATATATAGAAATGACCTCCGCCCATAAAATACATATCTTTTCTCCAATGACAGTAATTTTTTGGTGGATAGGATCAATCCAGTGAAATTTGGTTAATATCCATCAATTACAATCTGAGAAAATGATTTTGAATGTTTCCATTATATAACATATAGAGAAATGACCTCCACCCAAAAAATACATATTTATCATCTGTTCACAATAATTTAATTTGGTAGACTGATAAAGGGTCACCTAAGGATCATTTGCAGTGAAATTTGGTTGATATCCATTCATTAGATTCTGAGAAAATGATTTTTGGAGTTTCCACTATATATCATATAGAGAAATGACCTCCGCCCATAAAATACATATTTTTCATTCGATCACAATAATTTTTGGTAGACCAATAAAGGGTCACTCAAGTATCATTCCAGTGTAATTTGGTTGATATCCATCAGTTAGATTCTGAAAAATGATTTTCAAAGTTTCCATTATATAACATATAGAGAAATGACCTTGGACCATAAAATACATATTTTTCATCCAATCACAATCATTTTTGGTAGACTGATAAAGGGTCACCCAAGGATCATTCATCTTAAATTTCATTGGTATCCATCTATTAGAATCTGAGAAAACTCACTTTTTACCATATTTGGAAATTAGCCATGCCCATTGAATCCATGTTTTTCATTTGATCAAAATTTCTTGAACAACTTTGAAAGAGGGTCACCCAAGGATCATACCTGTAAAGTTTGGTTGAAATCCATCCAGTAGTTTCTGAGGAGAAGATTTTTAAAGAAAAACTTTATGACCAGATGCACGGACGGACTGACGGACGAACGCACGACGAACACAATGCCATGACAAGAGCCCCAGTGGCTTTCAGCCAGTGGAGCTAAAAATGAAGACTATACCAATTCCCATTTCAAAGTTAAAGCCGATGTAAGAGTTAAAATTTCATTCATATTTGATCTTGAAAAAATGACACTTAACCTTGACTGATGACCTTGTTGCTATTTCTTTTTACAGTGAAATATGAATACTCTATCATATACCATTCCAATCTTAGATATTTTTGAGCTTCATTTAAAAACAAGAGATGTTTGTAAAACAATTATGCTCCCCACAATAGCCGTTGGATAGCATATTCTATGTCAGTTGATGTTTCATGGTTCTAGCTTGCATACTTTTGAGATATGTTCTGGACAAAAAATAGTCTAAGGAAGGACAGACAGAGTGATCAAAAAGTGCAAAGCAATATAACCCATCTTCATCTAAGGATGGCATAATAAAATTTAGGATCTCAGAACATGTTCCTTTTTTTCTGGAAAGAGCAATAATTTGAAGTATTTTGGTAGACAAGCGTTGGGCTATGCCAAATATTCAGCTCGCGGCATTGCAGCATGGGAGATTTTTTTTTTCACTTTGTTGCCATGATAATCAGAGTGATTCATGGATTCCAATTTTGTGAAGTTTTTTGAAAGTACCTGTCCTGATTAACAATCCTGTGAATTTTGGTTGAAAAGTGATGGTTAGTTTGGAAGAAGATTTTTAAGTTATTGTGTACGGACACACCACAAACAGACAAGAAATACATTGGTCACAATAGCTCACCTTGTGCATTTTGATTTCAGGTTAGCTTAAGGCTATCAGACATAATTGGAAACCTTAATTCAATTTAGCAAAAATATTACCTCCCTTTAAGGTACCCCGACACCATTTGGTACTTGTTCCAATCTTAGTTACATGAATATATCTCATAGAGTGTACCTTTACAATAATTTGACCAACAAGAGGCCCAAGAGGGCCTGTATCGCTCCACTGGCTTTAAAATCTTTAGACTTTCATTAAATAAAGCTTACTTTAAATGAATACATTAACACTCCAAAATCTCCTAAGACCTATTTAGTAATGATTAAATGGTTCTGGTCCATATTGCACAAAAAAACTCAATCACAATGAACCTGCAACCCTTGACCAATCTTATTAAAACATAAGGTTCAGAAGATGTCGTTCAAAGATTTCGGGCTCAAAATAGGCCCACCTGACATGCCCATATTTAATGACCAACCAAAATTTCTTGAACAATTTAAGTAAATAGTCACCCAAGAAACATTCTGGTAAAGTTTCATTGAAATTGGCTGAGTGGTTCCGGAGGAGATATCGTTCAAAGATTTTGGCCTCAATATAAGCCCCTCCCTGCCACGCCCAAATTTATAGGCCTATCAAAATTTAGCAAATAATTTTTAAAGATACACTCAAGAACATTCTGGTAAAGTTTCATTGAAATCAGCCAAGTGGTTCAGGAGAAAATGTCATTTGAAAATTTCGGGCTCAAAATAGGCCCCGCCCTGCCACACCAATTTTTTTAGTCCAATCAAAATTTCTTGAACAATTTAAGTAAAGGGTCATCCAAGGACCATTCTTTTAAAGTTTCATTGAAATCTGCCCAGTGGTTCAGGAGGAGATGTCGTTCAAAGATTTCTGGCTCAAAATAGCCCGCCCTGCCACATCCATATTTATGGACCAATCAAAATTTCTTGAACAATTTAAGTAAAGGGTCACCCAAGGAGCATCCATGCCAAGTTCCTCTGAAATCGGCCCAATGGTTTGGGAGGAGAAGATTTTTAAAGATTTCAAAGTGAAAAAATGCCATGCCCTGCCACGCCCATATTTATGGACCAATCAAAATTTCTTGAACAATTTAAGTAAAGGGTCGCCCAAGGAACAATTTGTTAAAGTTTCATTGAAATCGGCCCAGTGGTTCCGGAGGAGTTGTTGTTAAAAGATTTCGGGCTCAAAATAAGCCCCGCCCTGCCACGCCCATATTTAAGGGCTAATCAAAATTTCTTGAACACTTTAAGTAAAGGGTCACCCAAGGAACATCCATGCCAAGTTTCATTGAAATCGGCCCAATGGTTTGGGAGGAGAAGATTTTTAAAGATTTCAAAGTGCAAAAAATGCCACGCCCTGCCACGCCCATATTTGGGGGCCAATCAAAATTCTTTGAACAATTTAAGAAGGGGGCCACCCAAGGATCATTTCTACCAAGTTTCATTAAAATCCGCCCATTGGTTTAGGAGGAGAAGATGTTTAAAGGAAAAGTTTACGCACGGAAGCACACACGCATGCACCCCGGACACTCTGCCATGACAATAGCTCGCTGGCCTTCGGCCAGTGGAGCTAAAAAATCAGCATAGCTTTCCATGCATTTTTTGGAGAAAATTGGGAATTTTGAAAATACATGTACCATTTTTTCTTGCAAAAATGCCAAGAAACGGATGACAAGAAGCTGAATGGTGAACATAAATGTTATTGAGTTGGTATACATGATTCATTGAATACAAGGAATTGTAAAATATTTGATATTTACATTTACAAGACGAAAATGCAGGAAAAAATGTTCCCAAAAAATACTCTTCTTTTCAGCAAAATCAAATTTTCATTTTAAAATCAACAAAAAACATACACCTACATTAAATATAGTTGGAAGAATATAATAGAAAATTAGTTAAACATTAGAAGATCTAGAAAAGGTAAAATAAAGTAGGTGTATCCAGTCATTTTTGGCCACTTTGCTTTCTATGAAACCACCAACCCTCCAAATTCAGGTGCTCAGCTATTCCCGTATTCTGGTAATAAATATCAATAAGACAAGAGTTTGATAGTATTGCTGTAAAAAGAAACATGTACCTCATTGATATTTATGTAACTGCTATAAAAGTTTCAATTCCTGATAATCCAGGCACGTACGAGGCAATTTAGGGGGATGGGTGGGTTAGATGAAGACTTGTTTCTTTGGGGTTTTTCTTTCATGACAGGGCAAAATAAAATTTCGATTTCTACACCTGTAATAATTACTGAGAAGGAAGTGGACTTCTCCTATACTTTTACTAAGGAAAATACATATACAAGAACAAATTATAATCATAATCAGCCAAATCATCATGCATATCAGTCATAAGATGATGCATTTCAGGCAACAAACTTAAATTGTCCATGACACACTTAATATCTCTATAAGTGTCATTTGTTGAATCTTCTAGAACAATGATTCAAATGACAAGAGACAGTTGAAAAGTGATGCAATGGCAGAGAAAGGTCAGATGATAACATTATTAGAAAAGAAAACTTGCTTGCAACAAGAGTCTTCTCACTTTCCAACAAAATATCCTGATTTTTCATAACTTACGCAATGAAAGAAATACACGTTCACCATTTTAGCTTCTGTGTTATTATTAACTATCAAGTTTTATTCCATTGACCCCGTCGGAACAAGTTCTTGTAACATAGGAAAGGAAAAATTGCGCGTGCATCTATATTACACAATTTTCAAGAGGGTTTACAATTTTATAACCAAATAATTTTAACCTCAGTTCATTGCCATATGATTTCAAAACAAAATACAGTCAATCCTGTGTTAGCGGCTACCTGTATTCAGCAAGCAAGCTGTATTAAGCAATCGTCTGCAGAGTTCCATATGAATCAATTGCACTGAAATTGACCTGTATTAAGCAAGCACCTGTTTTAAGCAAGCGCTTTTTGAATGTCCCTTGGGTGCTTGCTTAAGACAGGTTTGACTGTAACAATAAAGTTAGAATACCAAAAGATGCGAACCACAAATACAAACAATTACAAAAGGGATAAAACTTTTATTAAAGGGAGGTAATATGTTTTTGTTATTCGAATTAAGGTTACCAATGGCGTCCGATAGCCTTAATAAACAAGAGCTGTCGGAGGACAGCGAAGCTCGACTATTCCTAGTGCTGGATAGTAACGGCAAATCAATATCGACATTGGAAATTCAATAAAATGAAGGTCAAGAGAAAAGAATCTTTGTCTAGAGGCTGTTATCGTGGTCACAGAAGCATGTGCAGAGTTTCAAAGCAATAGCTTTAGAAGGAACAGAGATACAACTAACATAAAACAGTTGCACATAAAAACATAACCAAGATTTTTAAGGCCGAAAAGGGTTAAAATTCCACTAGATTCAATATCAGAGTAATGAATCTTTTTCTGTGGGCTAATATTATGGTCAAAGAAGCATGTGTTAAGTTTCCAAGCAACAGCTATAGTAGAAATAGACATATTACAGAAATACAACATTTGCACGTAAAAGCTTAACCAAGAATTTCTAAGTCCAAAAAGGGTTGAAAATCCACTAAGTTCTATACCAGAGAATTGAATCTTTATTAAGAGGCTGTTGTTATGATCATTAAAGCATGTGCAAAGTTTGAACGCAATAGCTTTCATAGAAATAGAGACATAACTGATGTACAACATTTGCCTGTAAAAACTTAACCAAGAATTTCTGAGTCTGAAAAAGGTTAAAATTCCACTAATTCAATATCAGAGTAATAAATCATTGTCAAGTGGCTGATATAATGGTAACAGAAGCATGTGTAGAGTTTCCAAGCAAAAGCCTAGGTTGAAATAGAGCTACAACTGATATACAACATTTGCACGTAAAATTTTAACCAAGAATTTCTGAGTCCGAAAAGGGTTAAATTTCCACTAAATTCAAAATCTTTGTCAAGAGGCTGATATTATGGTCACAGAAGCATGTGCAAAGTTTCAAAGCAATAGCTTTATTAGAAATAGAGATATTACAGAAATACAACATTTGCACGTAAAAACTTAACCAAGATATTCTAAGTCCAAAAAGGGTTAAAATTCCACTAAATTCCATATCAGAGTAATTAATCTTTGTCAAGAGGCTGATATTATGGTCACAGAAGCATGTACAAAGTTTCAAAGCAATAGCTTTATTAGAAATAGAGATATTAAAGAAATACAACATTTGCACATAAGAACTTAACCAAGAATTACTCAGTCCGAAAAGGGTTAAAATTCCACTAAATTCAATATCAGAGTAATGAATCTTTGTCTAGATGCTAATATTGTAGCCACAGAAGCATGTGTAAAGTTTCAAAGCAATTGCTTTTAAAGAAACAGAAATATTACAGATAAACAACATTTGCACGTAAAAACTTAACCAAGATTTCCAAGTTCGAAAAGGGTTAACATTCCACTTAATTCAATATCAGAGTAATTAATCTTTGTCTAGATGCTAATATTATAGCCACAGAAGCATGTGTAAAGTTTCAAAGCAATTGCTTTTAAAGAAACAGAAATATTACAGATAAACAACATTTGCAAGTAAAAACTTATCCAAGATTTCCAAGTTCGAAAAGGGTTAAAATTCCACTTAATTCAATATCAGAGTAATTAATCTTTGTCTTGATGCTGATGTTACGGTCACAGAAGCATGTGTAAAGTTTCAAAGCAATAGCTTTAATAGAAACAGAGATTTTAAACATTTGCACGTAAAAACTTTAACAAAGCATTACGCCGATGCCGATGCTGACGCCGACGCCCGGGTGACTGGAATAGCCCCCCTATTCTTCGAATAGTCGAGCTAAAAATTATCCCTATCATTATTTTTTGTATCAAAGATTTGTGCGTTTGTTAGTTTATTGTTATGTTGTTTTGAAATTATAATGCAATGAAATGATTTTTTCTGCTAGGGTTAAAATTATTAGGTTATTAAATTGTAAACCCTTTTTTAAAATTGTGTAATATTGATTGAGGGGGGCGGGGATTTTTCCTTTTCAAGTACTTTTTCTGACCAGGACAATGGAATTAAATTTGGTTTGGTAGGTAACAATGCCACTGAAGCTTCAATGGCGAAAGTTTGTTTCTTTCATAGCCAACGTTTCGAAAAATTAGGATATTCTTTTTGGAAAGTGAGAAAACTCTTGTTGCAAGCAATGTTTCCTTTTCTTTTAATATTAAAACCTGACTTTTCTCTGCCATTGCATTATCTTTCAACTGTTTTTTGTCATTTGATTCATTTTTTTCTAGATGATTCAACAAATGGGACTTAAATATTTAGTATGACATGGACGCTTAAAAATTGTTGCCTGAAATGCATCACCTTATATCTGATTAAAGATATTTCATTATTGCATATGTAGTTTCCTTTGTAAAAGTAAAGAAGAAATAGAAGCATCCTTCCTTCTCAGTAATAATTACACGTGTACAAATCGAAATTTTATTTTGTCTTGTAAGGAAAGAAGAGGCCCAAAGGAACAAGTCTTCATCTAACCCACCTTCCCCCTAAATGGCATCCTACGTGCCTGGATTATCAGTATTTAAAACTTAAATAGTAGATATACAAATATCAATGAGGTACAAGTTTTGTATTACAGCAAATAATATTTAACTCTTGTCTTATGGATATTCATTCACAGAAAACGAAAATAGGTAAGCGCCTGAATTTGGAGGGTTGGTACTTTCTAGGAAAGCAAATTGGCCAAAAATGCCTGGATACACCCACTTTATCTCACCTTTTCTAATTCTATTAATGTTAAACTAAGTTTCTATCTTATTATTTCAACTATATTTAATGTAGGAGTATATTTTGTGTTGATTTAAAATTTGAATTAGATTTTGGTGAATAAACGAGTATTTTTTCCAGTACGTTTTTTCCTGCATTTTCGTCTTGTAAGTGTTACTTATCAAATATTTTACAGGGTATCATTCAGCTTCTTATCTTCCTTTTCTTGGCATTTTGTAAGAAAAATAGTATTTTGAAAAAATCCCATTTTCTCCTAAAATGCATGGAAAGCTATGCTGATTTTTTGGTCACATTTTTGGAAAGGAACACTCTTCGAAATATATTTATTTGATAAAGATTGGAACAAGTGCATAATGGTTTCATACTACCTTAACATTCATTACAAAGTATGATTATTTTTAAGCAATCTAAGAAACCAGCCCTATGTTCAGAATAACAAGGGCATGTTTAAGTAGGATATAATTTGCAAACAGTTCACACCATTTTCTCATCCTGAATGCATCCGGAAGGACTAGGTCTTCATAATTTGAGTGGGATGATAAAACTAGACAACACAGGTATATGTATGTAATAAAATTGGTGGTGATTTATTGAAATACAAAACTAAAACGGGACAAAAGGTATCAAGTAAGATCATAAACAACAGGTCCATTCGCCTTATCCATTCACCAAACAAAAGTACATTAAAGATAATTCAGTCAGAACTTCTTAAATTTGCCTATCAGCATATCATCAATTCAATTCTAAAGTCTCATAACTACGAGGTTTAAAATATAGTGTACTTGATTAAAAAATATATGGAAGCATAATCCAAAATGTTTGTCTTCTGATAATAGTCTTTGGTTTAGTTTTGAAATATATAGTTTCAGTTTCAGGGTAAAAAACTAATTATAAACAAAGGAATTTTGAGCAACAAATTATTTCTTTGACTTCAGTAATAGATTTTTTGTTTGTAACACTTTTAATGCTGCTTTCAACAATACTGCATTTATATCATGGTGGCCTAACAATGGATTTCTTGTTTTTCTCACACCAATACTACCATTACATCCTGTTCTAGCCTCCAGCTGCTATCCAATATTGGTCTACTATTATGAACCGACAAATAGTCGGAAAGGATGAGTGATGCCATCAGGAATCAAACCCTGGACCCTTTGAAAGATAGTTTATTTCCAAACAATCTACCACAAACTACAATATACTATGTCAAAGAAGTAAAAGAAACAAGCATTTGGAAGTATTGCATGACAATACCAAGTCCCCTACCGGATTTATATATATATCCCTAGAGCAGTATCTTTTCTTGTGGTAAAGGTATAACTACCTCTCCAAAATATTAGTTGTATCAGATTTTATGTATCAGCTCAATATCTCTGAGGATAAAGAAAAAAAGTCTGTAAATTTCCTGGTAATTTTCTAAGTCCAGCATCTGTATCTTCCACAAGATCAATGGACCGGAACCAAACTCAAACTCATTCTGTAAGTCATTGATGCGGACTCACATACCAAAAATCTGCTCAATATCTCCAAGGGTTAAGAAAAAAAGTCCGGAAACATGAAATTTCCTGGTAATTTTCTAAGTCCAGCATCTGTATCTTCCACAAAAATCAATGGACCGGAACCAAACTCAAACTCGTCCTGTAACTCATTGATGCGGACTCACATACCAAAAATCAGCTCAATATCTCCAAGGGTTAAGAAAAAAAGTCCAGAAGACCGAAATTTCCTGGTAATTTTCGAAGTCCAGCATCCGTATCTTCCACAAAAATCAATGGACCGGAACCAAACTCAAACTCCTCCTGTAACTCATTGTTGCGGACTCACATACCAACTAGAAAGCCATGAATGGCTTGTGTCGCTCCACAGGCTTGAAATTCTTGTAAAAGTATATAAAAGTTTTGACTAGATTTTTAGATATTTTGGGTTCTACTGATGTTGAAAATGATTTTCAAAGTTTCAACTATATAACATATAGAGAAATGACCTCCGCCCAAAAAGGCGGATTTTTCATCCAATCAAAATATTTTTTGGCTGCATGATAATGGGTCACCCAAAGATCATACTAACAAGAGGGCCGTTGGCCCTGGGTCGCTCACCTGAGAAAAAAGCTTCATTACCTAGGTATGTCCATGCAACCACAGAAAAAAGAGATTTTCACTTATTCAATCAGATAACATTTGAAATAATCCCCCCCCCCCCCCCTGCTCCTCCCCTGGTCATTATTTATTTAAGCTTTTTTCATAGAAGGTCTGTGATCAGCAAATCTATGCCAGATATACAGGCTGAGTCTGAGACTTTTAAAGTTTTCTTTAATGAGTTGAATAATCCATGTCAAATATAAAGGCTGTAGGGATTCAAAATTCTCAACAAAGCACTCCCCCTCCCCCAAGATGCTCTGCACTTGGTGAATCTACAGTCATGATTTTAGCTTATTCAATTAATGTCCATATGCTGATCATCCATACCAATTTTCAAGTCTGTAGGACTCTTGGTTCATTAGAAGAAGTTTAAAGATTTCTAAAATGATCCAAAGTACTACCCCCTCCCCAAGACACTCAGCACCTGGTGACCCAACAGTTCTGATTTTAGCTATTTTCATTAATGTCCATATATTGATCACCCATAACAATTTTCAAGTCTGTAGGGTTTCTGATCCAGAAGAAGAATAAGGTTAAAGATTTCAAAATTGATCCAAAGTACTACCCCCTCCCCCCTAATGCTCCGCATCTGGCGACCCTACATTCATGATTTTAGCTATTTTATTTTAGATCCATATGCTTATCATCCATGCCAATATTGAAGTCTATAGGGCTCCTGGTTCATTAGAAGATGAAGGTTAATGTTACAAAATTTATACAAAAGTACTACCCCCTCCCCCCATGTGCCCTGCACCTGGTGGCATTACAGTCATGATTTTAGCTATTTATATTAAGGTCTATGAGCTAATCCTCCATGCCAATTTTCAAGTCTGTAGGGCTTGTGGTTCAGAAGAAGAAGAAGGTTAAAGATTACAAAATTTTCACAAAAGTACTACCCTCTCCCCCCTGATGCTCCGCACCTGGTGAATCTACAGTCATGATTTTAGCTATTTATATAAAGGTCCATATGCTGATCATCCATGCCAATATTCAAATCTGTCAGGCTCCTGGTTCAGAAGAAGATGAAGGTAAAAGATTACAAAATTTTCACAAAAGTACTCCCCCCTCCCCCCCTGGTGCTCCGCACCTGGCAGCCCAACAGATATTATTTTAGCTATTTTTATTAAGATCTATGAGCTAATCCTCCATGCCAATTTTCAAGTATGTAGGGCTTGTGGTTCAGAAGAAGAAGAAGGTTAAAGATAACAAAATTTTCACAAAAGTACTACCCTCTCCCCCCTGATGCTCTGCACCTGGTGAATCTACAGTCATGATTTTAGCTATTTATATAAAGGTCCATAAGCTGATCATCCATGCCAATATTCA
Organism: Fragum whitleyi; assembly: GCA_948146395.1. Classification (NCBI taxonomy): domain Eukaryota; kingdom Metazoa; phylum Mollusca; class Bivalvia; order Cardiida; family Cardiidae; genus Fragum; species Fragum whitleyi. The sequence goes on along the minus strand of OX411552.1, from coordinate 51,301,636 downwards.
AATCTGTCAGGCTCCTGGTTCAGAAAAAGATGAAGGTAAAAGATTACAAAATTTTCACAAAAGTACTCCCCCCTCCCCCCTGATGCTCCGCACCTGGCAGCCCAACAGATATTATTTTAGCTATTTTTTATTAAGGTCAATGAGCTGGTCCTCCATGCCAAGTTTCAAGTCTGTAGGGCTTGTGGTTCAGAAGAAGAAGAAGGTTAAAGATTACAAAATTTTCACAAAAGTACGACCCTCTCCTCCCTGATGCTCCGCACCTGGTGAATCTACAGTCATTATTTTAGCTATTTATATAAAAGTCCATATGCTGATCCTCCATGCCAAGTTTAAAGTCTGTAGGGCTCCTGGTTCAGAAGAAGATGAAGGTAAAAGATTACAAAATTTTAACAAAAGTACTCCCCCCTCCCCCCTGGTGCTCCGCACCTGGCAGCCCAACAGATATTATTTTAGCTATTTTTATTATGATCTATGAGCTGATCCTCCATGCCAAGTTTTAAGTCTGTAGGGCTTGTGGTTCAGAAGAAGAAGAAGGTTAAAGATTACAAAATTTTCACAAAAGTACTACCCTCTCCCCCCTGATGCTCCGCACCTGGAAAATCTACAGTCATGATTTTAGCTACTTATATAAAGGTCTATATGCTGATCCTCCATGCCAAGTTTCAAGTCTGTAGGGCTCCTGGTTCCGAAGAAGAAGAAACTTAAAGATAACAAAATTTACCCAAAGTACTACCCCCTCCCCCCTGGTGCTCCGCACCTGGTGGCCCAAAAGTTATAATTTTAGCTATTTTTATTCAGGTCTATAAACTGATCATCCATGCCAAGTTTTAAGTCTGTAGGGCTTGTGGTTCAGAAGAAGAAGAAGGTTAAAGATTACAAAATTTTCACAAAAGTACTACCCTCTCCCCCCTGATGCTCCGCACCTGGTGAATCTACAGTCATGATTTTAGCTATTTATATAAAGGTCCATATGCTGATCCTCCATGCCAAGTTTCAAGTGTGTAGGGCTCCTGGTTCCAAAGAAAGAGAAACTTAAAGATAACAAAATTTACCCAAAGTACTACCCCCTCCCCCCTGGTGCTCCGCACCTGGTGGCCCAAAAGTTATAATTTTAGCTATTTTTATTCAGGTCTATGAACTGATCATCCATGCCAAGTTTTAAGTCTGTAGGACTACTGGTTGAGAAGGAGAAGAATTTTTAAGATTTTCTTAAAATTTCACCTTTGTTGCCATAGCAACCAGAGTTTTTCATGGATTTCAATTCTTTTAGCTATTTTTGAAGGGGACCACCTAAGCAACATTTCTGTAAAATTTGGAGTTAATTGGCCCAGTAGTTTAGGAGGAGATGTCGTTTAAAGAAATTGTTGACGGACGCCGGACGACGGACGACGACCGACGTCCGACGACCGACGACCGACGGACGGACGCCGGACGAAAGGTGATCACAATAGCTCACATGAGCACTACGTGCTCAGGTGAGCTAAAAAGTTTGATTGAAATCCATCAGTTACATTCTGAGAAAATGATTTTCAAAGTTTCCACTATATAACATTGAGAAATGACCTCCGACCATAACATATATATTTTTCAACTGATCACAATAATTTTTGGTAGACTGATAAAGGGTCACTAAGGGAATATTCCCGTGAAATTTGGTTGATATCCGTCCATTACATTCTGAGAAAAGGATTTTCAAAATTTCCACTATATAACATGTAGAGAAATGACCTCCGCCCATAAAATACATATTTTTCATCCGATCACAATTATTTTTAAGAGACTGATAAAGGGTCACTCAAGGATCATTCAAGTAAAATTTACTTGATATCCATCAATTAGATTCTGAGAAAATGATTTTGAAAGTTTTCACTATATAACATATAGAGAAATGACCTCCGCCCATAAAATGCATATTTTCCATCCGATCACAATAATTTTTTGTAGACTGATAAAGGGTCACTCAAGGATCATTCAAGTAAAATTTAGTTGATATCCATCAATTAGATTCTGAGAAAATGATTTTGAAAGTTTTCACTATATAACATATAGAGAAATGACCTCCGCCCATAAAATGCATATTTTCCATCCGATCACAATAATATTTTGTAGACTTATAAAGGGTCACCCAAGAATCATTCATGTAAAATTTGATTGGTATCCATCAGTTAGAATCTGAGAAAACTCACTTTTTACCATATTTGGAAATAAGCCACGCCCATAAAATCCATGTTTTTCATAGGATCAAAATTTCTTGAACAACTTTGAAAGAGGGTCACCCAAGGATCATTCCTGTGAAGTTTGGTTGAAATTCATCCAGTAGTTTCTGAGGAGAAGATTTTTAAAGAAAAAGTTTACGACCGCACGCACGGACGGACGGACGCACGACGGACACAAAGCCATGACAATAGCCCCAGTGGCTTTCAGCCAGTGGAGCTAAAAATCAGCTCAATATCTCCAAGGGTTAAGAAAAAAAGTCCAGAAAACTGAAATTTCTTGGTAATTTTCGAAGTCCAGCATCCGTATCTTCCACAAAAATCAATGGACCTGAACCAATCTCAAACTCCTCCTGTAACTCATTGATGCGGACTCACATACCAAAAATCAGCTCAATATCTCCAAGGGTTAAGAAAAAAAGTCCGGAAAACTGAAATTTCCTGGTAATTTCTAAGTCCAGCATCCGTATCTTCCTCAAAAATCAATGGACCGGAACCAAACTCAAACTCGTTCTGTAACTCATTGATGCGGACTCACATACCAAAAATCAGCTCAATATATCCAAGGGTTTAGAAAAAAATTCCGGAAAACTGAAATTTCCTGGTAATTTCTAAGTCCAGCATCCGTATCTTCCTCAAAAATCAATGGACCGGAACCAAACTCAAACTCATTCTGTAACTCATTGATCCGGACTCACATACCAAAAATCAGCTCAATATCTCCAAGGGTTAAGAAAAAAAGTCCGGAAAACTGAATTTTCCTGGTAATTTCTAAGTCCAGCATCCGTATCTTCCTCGAAAAATCAATGGACCGGAACCAAACTCAAACTCGTTCTGTAACTCATTGATGTGGACTCACATACCAAAAATCAGCTCAATATCTCCAAGGGTTAAGAAAAAAAGTCCGGAAAACTGAATTTTCCTGGTAATTTCTAAGTCCAGCATCCGTATCTTCCTCAAAAATCAATGGACCGGAACCAAACTCAAACTCGTTCTGTAACTCATTGATGCGGACTCACATACCAAAAATCAGCTCAATATATCCATGGGTTAAGAAAACTAGATCGCTCACCTGAGTCTCTTTGACCCCTGGGACAACACATTAATTAGATAGGCAGATGTCAAAAAGAAGATAATTGCGTAAGATCAATACCATGGAACGTTTTCAGCAAAGAGCAAGACAGATATGCCTTTTTGCTCTTTGATTCTATGTAAAAAGGGATGCACCCGGGTGGACCCAAAAAGTGACCCCAGGGTCTTGACATGAACAAACTTGGAAGAGGTCCAAGATGATGCTACATTCTAAATATGAAAGCTGTCTGCCTTCTGGTTTCAGAGAAGAAGATTTTTGAAGATTTTCATTTTTTTACCCTTCGTGCTCATTAGAGATAAAGGGATGCACCCGTGCAAAGCCCAAATATGACCCAAGGGTCTTGATATGAACAAACTTGGTAGAGGCCCACTAGGTGATGCTACACACCAAAAATGGAAGCAGCGTGACCTCTGGTTTCGATTAATTAAGAAGATTTTAAAAGATTTTCACTCTTTGATTCTATGTAAAAAAGGGTTGCGCCCGGGCAAAGCCCAAATATGATCCCCGGGTCTTGATATGAACAAACTTGGTAATGGTCCACTAGATGATGCTACATACCAAATATGAAAGCTGTCTGTCTTCTGGTTTCAGAGAAGAAGATTTTTGAAGATTTTCATTTTTTTACCCTTCGTGCTCATTAGAGATAAAGGGATGCACCCGTGCAAAGCCCAAATATGACCCAAGGGTCTTGATATGAACAAACTTGGTAGAGGCCCACTAGGTGATGCTACACACCAAATATTAAAAGCTGTCTGCCATCTGGTTACAGAGAAGAAGATTTTTAAAGATTTTCGCTCTTTGATTCTATGTAAAAAGGGTTGGGCCCGGGCAAAGCCCAAACATGACCCCAGGGTCTTGATATGAACAAACTTGGAAGAGGTCCACTAGATGATGCTACATACCAAATATGAAAGCTGTCTGTCTTCTGGTTTCAGAGAAGAAGATTTTTGAAGATTTTCATTTTTTTACCCTTCGTGCTCATAAGAGATAAAGGGATGCACCTGTGCAAAGCCCAAATATGACCCAAGGGTCTTGATATGAACAAACTTGGTAGAGGCCCACTAGGTGATGCTACATACCAAATATGAAAGCAGTCTGCCTTCTGGTTTCAGAGAAGAAGATTTTTAAAGATTTTCATTTTTTCACCCTTTTTGTTAAGGGTAAAGGGAAAGTTAAGGGTGGATTTCATTTATTTGAACAACTTTGGTAGAGCTTGACCCAAGGAACATCCCTGCCAAGTTTCATCAAGATTGGCCCACTGGTTTAGGAGGAGAAGATGTTTGAAGAAATTGTGGACGACGCACGACGCACGACGGACGACGCACGACAGACATTCTACGATCCCAATAGCTCACCTTGAGCACTTTGTGCTCAGGTGAGCTAAAAAGTCCGGAAAACTGAAATCCGGACTGACAGACGGACGGACAGACGGACGGAGTGCAAACCTATAGTCCCCTTCAGCTTTCGCCGGTAGGGGACTAAAAAAAAGCTTGAAATATATTATCCATTGTTAATGAGTCGCTGTCATAGTGAAGTTGGTAGCGCTACCAACTGCATTATGACAGCGACTCATTAACAATGGATAATATATTTCAAGCTTTTTTTCTTTCACTTTTTTGACGTAGTATATTGTAGTAGATTGTTTGGAAATAAATTTACATATCATATCAAAGTTTTGTGATCATCATGAACATGTTTTGTATCTAGATCTTAAAGGGTCATAAAGTCTGGGAATGGATTAAAAGGCCATGGTAAATGATTAAATAGTTTTCAATATATATAAAGAGGAAATCTAGTGGTAAAATTAGTTAACACAAATAAAGCACTTAAGGTTAGTAATTGCAATATAAAATAACAACAACAAACAAGGGGTGTTAGTTACCAATGGTACTTTGATTATCATACATCTCTCCATACCAGTAAGAATTGTTACTGAAATCTTTAAAGAGTTGTCTAAAAGCAAGAGTACCCTTGGTAGCCAACAACCATCGGACACCACTTGTATAAACCGTAATGACTGGTTAAATTATAGACAAGAAATTTATTCAACTAATCAGGTGTGTTGTTTCAATAATAACAATTGAAACAACGAACCTCATTGGCTGAAATAAACTTTCGGTCAAAATTTATCCAACTGATTTCTTTTATACAATGGGCCAGTATAAAACCGGGTTAAAAATAATGTATCAATATAACAGTAATATTGCTGAAAGTGTCAAATTCTTTATTTCAAACCAGTCAAATTTCAATGAGGATTGCAGGGCAAGATACAGTAAACTCTCAGTAGTTTGCATGCCGGTGCTTGGTAGGTATGTGTTTGTTCATATTCATTCTTTGAACCCAATTTCTCACTTTTTTTGTTTGTAAGACAGCTCCATATAATTCATGTGTCGGTGGTTGGTAGTTTGTAGCCTGTGACAAGTCCCAAGAGTTTATTTATAACACAAATTCATACATCTAATCCGTAGATGTGAATTGTGTAATCAATAATTGCCCTCGGTGTAACAATGCAACATTTTCTTGATTTTCACACCAGTCCTGTTAATTGGCATTGATCAATTGTTATGCATCCTCAATTACAGGCGTTGTTTCATTGAAATCAGCCCTATGGTTTGGAAGGAGAAGATTTTTAAATATCATGAAAAAATGCCCCACCCTACCCTGCCAATTTTTGGGGAGTCAATCAAAATGTCTTGAACAACTTAGGAAGAAGGTCACCTAAGGGACATTCTACCATGTTTCATTAAAATCCGACCATTGGTTTGGGAGGTAAAGATGCTTAAGAAAAAAGTTTATGCATCGACAGACTTACAGATGGCCACAGGACAAACACACTGCCATGACAATAGCTTGCTGGACTATGGCTAGTGGAGCTAATGATGCTATTGACAAATTTTAAACATATTTCAGACTATTAAATAAATTGCCTGAAATCACTTTTTTTCATTTTTCACATTGTTTTCCAAACAGAACATTACTAATTTTATGAGGCCCAAATTGAAGTTGAGGAAACCAAATACACACCCTCTTTAAATAAAGTTGTCATTATAACCATATTTTTATTTCTACCTACTTTTTGACCAAGCATGAATTATTTTTGCATGTGACCTAGATATCATCAAGATAAAAATTCTGTTTAATTTTGATAATGATAGAGCAAATTAGGATCTCTTGAGCATTTGAAAGGAGAAGATTTTATTATAGATGGTTGATTGATTGATCGAATGGAGTTTAACGCCGCTTTCAACATTATTTCAGTTATATCGCGGCGACTGGAGCACCTAACAATTGATTCCTGGTATTTCTCTCACCAGTACAACCATCACATTCTTTCCTAGCTTCCAGCTGCTATCTCAAATAGGTCTACGATTATCAACCCATTGGTGAGAGACAAATAGTCCGAAAGAATGAGTGCCACCATCGGGGATCGAAACCGGGACCTCTAGATTGACAGTCCGACGCGCTACCAACTGAGCTATGACGGCGGCCATTTTATTATACATGGAAAGATTAATGATAATGGGCAATCACAATAGCTCACCTTGAGCAATTTGTGCTTGAATGAGCTTAAAAAAGCTAGGATCAAACAAATATGTGCAAAAAAGAATAATGATTCAAATAATCATAACTAGTGCTAGATAATATACAAGTTTAGTACAAGATTTTTGGAAGTACATGTTAAAATCATATGCATTTGCAAAACTAAAAATTTATTTTGTTTAAAACTGCTATATTTCAGCATCTTAAAAGATAAAGGGGAAAATGTAATATGGCAATATTTTCTACAAATATCAAAGAACTACATCAAATATAAGATAAAAGTGATCACAGAACTTTAACTCATTAACAATGCATAATCTCTCCTTAACATATCTACTTAAATGGCCTATGAACTATCAGTATTATAGACAAGAATATAGAATCAATATTTAGATCAGTCTTCAAATTATGATAAGATCACTTTGTTTGTCCTAATATTTTATCCTACTTTGTGATATTTTCACATTGTCTAACATTTGCCCTTTTAAACTAAAAAGTTGTCTTTTTTGGTGCTTCTAATTTCTCCCCACCTAGCATGGGTGGCAAAAATTAAATGACAAAGAAGCTCACAACTCTTCCATGTTCATGCAGAAATTAAAGGGAACTAACCACATCAACTATTGAACAACACAAATTACTTGTCTTCTATTTACACAAATAGCTACAAAATCTTATCGATTGGAAATAAAAACTAATATAATAATGCAGTATCTTACAGTCTGAATTTTTGTTTCTTCAGAGTTGGATAATAATTTGATCAGTACACAAATCACATTAATTACATTTTGTATTTGAATGTGTAGAATTACTCCCTTTTCTTTCTTCCTATATATTTGTAGATCTATATGTGTTCTCATTGACAAGAGACAAATGAAGCTTGTCACAATGAAATTTGTCAAATGTCTTATTAAAGATGGGCAAGCCAGGATTCTCACCATCCTAGAAATGACAGCCCAACATGTTACTGATTGAGCTGACTGGGTTGACGGCAAATATTAGACCATGGTATGAAATCCCAAAGTACATTATATTATTGTCAATAATAATGATTGAGTATTGACTCATTTAGTCTCTTACAACAATGCTATAACAACTCATTCACATACCAATTTAGAAACCAACTGCCCCAAAGACATGGATTAGGCAGTAAAACCTGGAAATAATTCTAGCACACCAAAATATGCTAGCTCTTAAAACAATAAGACTAGTTGAACAAGAGCCGTCCGTGACAGGTTATGCTCCCCGAAAAAGTGCTTGATAATCATCATAACAATTCCAAATTTCCAATGAGTATGTACAACACAGGGTTTTTATCATGGAATAGAGATTTTAGACTGTCTTTATCTCTTGGTATCTGTACCTCTGCATATAGAAGGATGTGTGAAATATGAAGACTATATCTGTAACCAATCAAAAGTTATGGCCAATATTAGTTAATACAGGACAAACAGAACCTTTTCCCATAACATATTTTTTAAACGTAAATTTCAGATAGTCTCAGTGCATTTTACCCCATGACCCGGCTTGACAAAATTTTGGACTTTTGGCCTCTAGAGTGTCCACAAGGTTTTTCTAACATTTGACCCTGTGACCTAGTTTTTGACTCCACTTGAACCAATTTTGAACTCATCCAAGATTGCATTAAGATCATCATCCAGGTTGATTGGGCTTAAAATATGGCCTCTAGAGTGTCCACAAGGCTTTTCTTAGATTTGACCCTACATCCTAGTTTTGACCTACTTGACCTGATTATGATCTTGTCAAAGATTTTACCAAGATAATCATTCTGACCAATTTTCAGGTTGATTGGGCTTAAAATATGGCCTCTAGAGAGTCCACAAGCTTTTTCTAAGATTTGACCCTGTGACCTAGTTTTTGACCCCACTTGAAACAATTATTTACTTGTCTTAGATTTCATCAAGATAATCATTCTGACCAATATTCAGGTTGATTGGGCTAAAAATATGGCCTGTAGTGTGTCCACAAGGTAAATGTTGATGACTGATAACTGACATCAAGTAACCCTAAAAGCTCACCTTTAGCACTTTGTGCTCAGATGAGTTTAAAATGTCTTGGAAATTTCCTAGAAAGATTATATATGAAGTTTCATTCAATTAGGTCCAAGAGTTCCTGTGATATAACCTTAGATGGACAGATGGTTGGACAGCCATGCACACTAGCCGGCGACTATAATATGCTCTCCCATAAAGTTTTGAGGAGCATACAAATTTTGCTTACCTGTTTGTGATTATGATAGCATATAAAGATAAATAAATGGCAGTGAATAAACCCTCTATTCAGGAAGGTCATCATGGCAAGTGTGATTGTATTATAGACATGTAGTAAACTTAGTCAAAATATGATACATGTATATAAAGGGGACATTATTTTGTGTTTGATGAAACTTCTATGATTCAATCAAATGATAATCTGGATTTAAATCTCCCTGCAGAATTTGGTGTAGTATTTCTCGGTGACTTTTCGGATGAGTTATTTGGTGTTTGTGAGTCTTCTGTGGCTTTTCTTTGTAACGGTGTGAGTTCTAGTGAATTAACATCTCCACCCTGAAATTACATATGAATATAAATTTTACGTGTCACACAAAAAGGAAACATCTGGGAACCAGTGTTGCATCTTGGCTGTGGCATTGTGGGAATTCTATATTTGATTAGTCCCCCAAAATCAAAATCGGCGCTTGTTACTGATTCTGTCTATTCAAATTGAACACATGTAAATCAAGATTTTTGGGAAGGATTCAAAAGGGCTAATTTGGCATGAAATTATAAGGGTTAGTTAGTGACCTGAAACTAGTTCAATATCTCAGAGAGAAAAGGCTTTCCTGAAAGTCAACCTCCAAGACAGCTGTCATAACCTTTGGACCTTCTCACATCTCTACGCAACTTTTATCAACAAGAAACAATTCTATATTCAAACTTTCTTAAAAAATTCTGAAATAAGAAAGCCTGTTTCAAATATCTTACTCCTATTCTATGTAAATGATGGATCTTTATAACCTCTATAACTGGCTAGTTGTGAGAACTTGTGAATGACATTTTTGAATGACTTGCTTAATTTGATCCATGATTTTCAGAGTAAAATAGGCTCTAAAAACGTTAATTGGGTAGCCCAATATTGCACTAGCTTTAAAAATCACCATAGCCTAGTTTTTATGACAACATTCTGTTGCACCTTTCTGGCGCGCCAATCTTTATTTAAGCGACAAATACAAATTAAATGCAGGATTCTCACACTGCTGCAGCCTAGATGCAACACTGTAGTCTTAGCTTTTAAAACTGCTCTTTCACAGATTGGGAAAAATCTGTTAATTCTTTGCAACATATTCATTAGAAAAACAGGAGGACCAAGATGGTCCTAGATCGCTCACCTGAGTCTCTATGACCCCTGGGACATCACATTAATTAGATAGGCAGATGTCAAAAAGAAGATAATTGCCTAAGATCAATACCGTGGAACGTTTTCAGCAAAGAGCAAGACAGATATGCCTTTTTGCTATTTGATTCTATGTAAAAAGGGATGCACCCGGGTGGACCCCAAAAGTGACCCCAGGATCTTGATATGAACAAACTTGGAAGAGGTCCATAAGATGATGCTACATTCTAAATATGAAATCTGTCTGCCTTCTGGTTTAAGAGCAGAAGATTTGAAGGTTTTCCCATTTTCACCCATCGTGCTCAGATGAGCTGAAAGGGATGCGCCCGGGTGGAGCCTAAATATGACCCAAGGGTCTTGTTATGAACAAATTTGGTAGGGGCCAACGAGATGATGCTATATACCAAATATGAAAGCAGTGTGCCCTCTGGTTTCAATTAAAGAAAATTTTAAAAGATTTTCGCTCTTTGATTCTATGTAAAAAGGGTTGTGCCCGGATGGAGCCCAAATATGATTCTAGGGTCTTGATATGAATTAGATGATGCTACATACCAAATATGAAAGCTGTCTGCCTTCAGGTTTCATAGAAGAAGATTTTTGAAGATTTTCATTTTTTTACCCTTTGTGCTCATAAGAGATAAAGGGATGCACCCGTGCAAAGCCCAAATATGACCCAAGGGTCTTGATATGTACAAACTTGGTAGAGGCCCACTAGGTGATGCTACACACCAAATATTTAAGCTGTCTGCCATCTGGTTACAGAGAAGAAGATTTTTAAAGATTTTCGCTCTTTGATTCTATGTAAAAAGGGTTGGGCCCAGGCAAAGCCCAAACATAACCCCAGGGTCTTGATATGAACAAACTTGGTAGAGGTCCACTAGATGATGCAACATACCAAATATGAAAGCTGTCTGCCTTCTGGTTTCAGAGAAGAAGATTTTTAAAGATTTTCATATTTTCACCCTTTTTGTTAAGGGTAAAGGGAAAGTTAAGGGTGGATTTCATTTACTTGAACAACTTTGGTAGAGCTTGACCCAAGGAACATCCCTGCCAAATTTCATCAAGATTTGCCCACTGGTTTAGGAGGAGAAGATGTTTAAAGAAATTGTGGACGACGCACGACGCACGACGCACGACTGACGACGGACGACGGACATTCTACGATCCCAATAGCTCACCTTGAGCACTTCGTGCTCAGGTGAGCTAAAAATGAAAGCAGTGTGCCCTCTGGTTTTTGATTAAAGAAGATTTTAAAAGATTTTCGCTCTTTGATTCTATGTAAAAAGGGTTGCGCCCGGGTGGAGCCCAAATCTGATCCTAGGGTCTTGATATGAACAAACTTGGTAGAGGTTCACTAGATGACGCTACATACCACATATGAAAGCTGTCTGCCATCTGGTTACAGAGAAGAAGATTTTTAAAGATTTTCGCTCTTTAATTCTATGTAAAAAGGGTTGTGCCCAGGCAAAGCCCAAATATGACCCCAGGGTCTTGATATGAACAAACTTGGTAGAGGTCCACTAGATGATGCTACAAACCAAATATGAAAGCTGTCTGTCTTCTGGTTTCAGAGAAGAAGATTTTTGAAGATTTTCATTTTTTTACCCTTCATGCTCATTAGAGATAAAGGGATGCACCCGTGCAAAGCCCAAATATGACCCAAGGGTCTTACTATGAACAAACTTGGTAGAGGCCCACTAGGTGATGCTACACACCAAATATTTAAGCTGTCTGCCATCTGGTTACAGAGAGGAAGATTTTTAAAGATTTTGGCTCTTTGATTCTATGTAAAAAGGGTTGTGCCCGGGCAAAGGCCAAATATGACCCCAGGGTCTTGATATGAACAAACTTGGAAGAGGTCCACTAGATGATGCTACATACCAAATATGAAAGCTGTCTGCCTTCTGGTTTCAGAGAAGAAGATTTTTAAAGATTTTCATATTTTCACCCTTTTTGTTAAGGGTTAAGGGAAAGTTAAGGTTGGATTTCATTTATTTGAACAGCTTTGGTAGAGCTTGACCCAAGGAACATCCCTGCCAATTTTCATCAAGATTGGCCCACTGGTTTAGGAGGAGAAGATGTTTAAAGAAATTGTGGACGACGGACGACGCACAACTAACGACGGACATTCTACAATCCCAATAGCTCACCTTGAGCACTTCGTGCTCAGGTGAGCTAAAAAAACTAGAAAGCCATGAATGGCTTGAGTCGCTCCACAGGCTTGAAATTCTTGTAAAAGCAAATAAATGTTTTGACTAGATTTTTAGATATTTGGGGTTCTACTGATGTTGAAAATGACTTTCAAAGTTTGAACTATATACAGATAGAGAAATGACCTCCACTCTTTAAAGACATATTTCTCATCAAATCAAAATGAATTTTGGCTGCATGATAATGGGTCACACAAAGATCATACCAAAACTTTTTGATTGATATCCATCAGTTACATTCTAAGAAAATGATTTTCATAGTTTCCACTATTTAACTCATTGAGAAATGACCATAAAATGCATATTTTTCATCCAATCAAAATAATTTTTGGTACACTGATAAAGGGTCACTCAAGGATCATTCCAGTGAAATTTGGTTGATATCAAAACATTAGATTCTGAGAAAATGATTTTGAAAGTTTCCAAAATATAACATATGAAGAAATGACCTCTGCCCATAAAATACATATTTTTCATCTGATCACAATGATTTTTTGTAGACTGATAAAGAGTCACTCAAGGATCATTCCAGTGAAATTTGGTTGATATCCATGAGTTACTTTCTGAGAAAATGATTTTCAAAGTTTCCACTATATAACATATAGAGAAATGACCTCCGCCCATAAAATGCATATTTTTCATCCGATCACAATGATTTTTTGTAGACTGATAAAGGGTCACTCAAGGATCATTCCAGTGAAATTTGGTTGATATCCATGAGTTACATTCTGAGAAAATGATTTTCAAAGTTGCCACTTTATAACATATAGAAAAATGACCTCCGCCCATAAAATGCATATTTTCCATCCGATCACAATGATTTTTTGTAGACTGTTAAAGGGTTGACCAAGGATCATTCATGTAAAATTTAATTGGTATCCATTGATTAGAATCTGAGAAAACTCATTTTTTACCATATTTAGAAATTAGCCACGCCCATTAAATCCATGTTTTTCATTGGATCAAAATTTCTTGAACAACTTTGAAAGAGGATCACCCAAGGATCATTCCTGTGAAGTTTGGTTGAAATCCATCCAGTAGTTTCTGAGGAGAAGATTTTTAAAGAAAAGTTTACGACCGGACGGACGCACGGACGGACGGACGGACGCACGACGGACACAACGCCATGACAATAGCCCCAGTGGCTTTCAGCCAGTGGAGCTAACAAGAGGGACTTTGGCCCTGGTCTGCTCACCTGAGTCAATGCACCTAAAGGTAACTTGCCATAGCAACCAAAGTTTTTCATGGAAGGACGGAAGCTGGACAAAGAGTGATCACAGTACCTCACATGAGCTTTTTGTGCTCAGGTGAGCTTAAAAAAAGTTTAAATGTTAAAATTGACCTGAAGTACTACCCCCTCCCCCCTGTTGCTCCGCACCTAGTGGCCCAACAGTTATAATAGCTGTTTAAATTAACACAAAGCACTACCCCCTCCCCTTGGGTCTCTGCCCCTGGTCACAAAACAATCATGACTATATCTATTTTGATTAACGTATATGAGCTGATGACTCATGCCAAATTTAGAGCCTGTAAGGTTCCTATTCCATCATCAGAAGAAGGTTTAAAATTTCAAAATTGACCCGAGATACTACACTCTCCCCCAGTGCTCTTCACATGGTAGCCAAACATTCTTAGTTATAGCTATGTAAAAATAGGGTTTATGAGCTCATCATCTGTGTCAAATATGAAGGTTGTAGGGATTCTGGTTCAGAAGAGGAAGAAGGTTATAGATTTAAAAACTAGAAAGCCATGAATGGCTTGAGTCGCTCCACAGGCTTGAAATTCTTGAAATAGCAAATCTAAGGTTTGACTAGATTTTAAGATATTTTGGGTTTTACTGATGTTGAAATGATTTTCAAATTTTCCACTTTATAACATAAAGTGAAATGACCTCTGCCCATAAAATACATATTTTTCATCCGATCACAATAATTTTTGGTATACTGATAAAGGTTCACTCAAGGATCATTCTAGTGAAAATTGGTTGATATCCATCAATTAGAATTTGAGAAAATGATTTTTAAAGTTTCAACTATATATCATATAGAGAAATGACCTCCGCCCATAAAATACATATTAATCATCCGATCAAAATAATTTTTGGTAGACTGAAAAAGGTTCACTCAAGGATCATTTTAGTGAAATTTGGTTGACATCCATCAATAAAATTCTGAGAAAATGATTTTCAAATTTTCCACTATATAACATATAGAGAAATGACCTCCGCCCATAAAATACATATTTTTCATCCAATCACAATAATTTTTGGTAGACTGATAAAGGTTCACTCAATGATCATTCCAGTGAAATTTGGTTGATATCCATCGATTAGAATCTGAGAAAATGATTTTCAAAGTTTCCACTATATAACATATAGAGAAATGACCTCCTCCCATAAAATCCATATTTATTTTCCGATCACAATAATTTTTGGTAGACTGATATAGGGTCATCCAAGGATCATCCATGTAAAATTTAATTGGAATCCATCAATTAGAATCTGAGAAAACTGACTTTTTACCATATTTGGAAATTAGCCACGCCCATTAAATCCATGTTTTTCATTGGATCAAAATATCTTGAACAACTTTGAAAGAGGGTCTATGAGCTGGTCATTCATGTCAAATATAAAGGCTGAAGGGATTCTGGTTCATCAGAAGAAGACAGTTAAAGATTTTAAATTTTAAAAAAAGCACTACCCCCCCCCCCCCCCCCCCCCTGCTCTGCACCTGGTGGCCAAACAGTCATGATTTTAATTACTTCAATTAAGGTTTATAAGCTGATCATCCATGCCAATTTTCAAGTCTGTAGCGCTCCTGGTTCCCAAATAGAAGAAGGTTAAAGATTACAAAATTTATCCAAAGTACTACCCCCTCCCCCCTGGTGCTCCGCACCTGGTGGCCCAACAGAAATGATTTTGGCTATTTCAATTCAGGTCTATAAACTGATCATCCATGCCGAATTTCAAGTCTGTAGGACTCCTGGTTGAGAAGAAGAAGAAGAAGAATTTTCAAGATTTTCTTAAAATTTCACCTTTGGTTGCCATAGCAACCAGGTTTTTTCATGGATTTCAATTCTTTTAGCTATTTTGGAAGGGGACAACCTAAGCTACATTTCTGTAAAATTTGGTGTTAATTGGCTTAATAGTTTAGGAGAAGATGTCGTTTAAAGAAGTTGGTGAAAATGATTTTTGGCTTGCATGAAGATGGGTCATTGAAGGATCATACCAATAAAGTTTGATTGATATCCATGAATTACATTCTGAGAAAAAGATTTTCAAAGTTTACACTATATAACATATTGAGAAATGACCTCCACCGATAAAATAAATATTTTTCATCCGATCACAACAATTTTTGGTAGACTGATAAAGGGATCATTGCAGTGAAATTTGGTTGAAATCCTTCACTTACATTCTGAAAAATGATTTTCAAAGTTTACACTATATAACATATTGAGAAATGACCTCCCCCGATAAAATACATATTTTTCATCCGATCCCAACAATTTTTGGTAGACTGATGAAGGGTCACTCAAGGATCATTGCAGTGAAATTTGGTTGATATCCATCTGTTCCATTCTGAGAAAATGATTTTCAAAGTTTCCCCTATATAATATAGTACAAGAGGGCCAACAGGTTGAGTCTGAGACTTTTAAAGTTATCTTTAATGGGTCGATCAATCCATGTCAAATATAAAGGCTGTAGGGATTCAAAATTCTCAACAAAGCACTCCCCACTCCCCCAAGATGCTCTGCACCTGGTGAATCTACAGTCATGATTTTAGCTAATTCAATTAATGTCTATATGCTGATAATCTATACCAATTTTCAAGTCTGAAGGACTCCTAGTTCATTAGAAGAAGTTTAAAGATTTCAAAAATGATCCAAAGTACTGCCCCTTCCCAAAGACACTCAGCACCTGGTGACCCTACAGTCATGATTTTAGCTATTTTTATTAATGTCAATAAATTGATCACCCATGACAATTTTCAAGTCTCTAGGGTTCCTGATCCAGGAGAAGAATAAGGTTAAAGATTTCAAAATTGATCCAAAGTACTACCCCCTCCCCCCTAATGCTCCGCATCTGGTGGCCTTACATTCATGATTTTAGTTGTTTTATTTTAGATCCATATGCTTATCATCCATGCCAATATTGAAGTCTGTAGGGCTCCTGGTTCATTAGAAGATGAAGATTAAAGTTACAAAATTTTCACAAAAGTACTACCCACTCCACCCTGTAGCTCCGCACCTGGTGGCATTACAGTCATGATTTTAGCTATTTATATTAAGGTCTATGAGCTGATCCTCCATGCCAATTTTCAAGTCTGTAGGGCTTGTGGTTCAGAAGAAGAAGAAGGTTAAAGATTACAAAATTTTCACAAAAGTACTACCCTCTCCCCCCTGGTGCTCCACACCTGGTTAATCTACAGTCATGGTTTTAACTATTTTTATAAAGGTCCATATGCTGATCATCCATGAAAATATTCAAATCCGTAGGACTCCTGGTTCAGAAGAAGAAAAAGGTTAAAGATTACAAAATTTCATCAAAGTACTACCCCCTCCCCCTGGTGCTCTGCACCTGGTGGCCCTACAGATAAGATTTTAGCTATTTTCATTAAGGTCTATGAGCTGATCATCCTTGCAAAATTTTAAGACTATAGGGCTTCATGTTCAGAAGAAGAAGAAGGTTAAAGATTACAAAATTTACCCGAAGTACTACCCCCTCCCCTCTGGTGCTCTGCACCTGGTGGCCCAACAGATATGATTTTAGCTATTTTTATTAAGGTCTATGAGCTGATCATCCATGCCAAATTTTTTCTTAAATTTTTAACTTTGGTTTTCAGAGTTTTTCACCGATTTCAATTCTTTTAGCTATTCTTAAAGAGGATCACCTAAGGAGCATTTCTGCCAAGTTTAATTAAAATTGGCCAAGTAGTTTAGGAGGAGATGTTGTTTAAAGAAATTGTTGAAGGACGCAGGACGACTGATGACGGACGCCATTTGGACGCCGGACAAAAGGTGATCACAATAGCTCACTTGAGCACGTTGTGCTCAGGTGAGCTAAAAATTACCTCTGCCCATAAACGACATACTTTTCATCCGATCACAATAATTTTTGGTAGACTGAGGGTCACTCAAGGATCATTCCAGTGAAATTTGGTTGACATCCATCATTTAGATTCTGAGACAAGAGTTATCAGAGGACAACACAGCTCGCCCTATTGGATACTTGTCACATAGATATATGCAAAATCATGTACCTTGGAAGGAAGCTATTGGAAGGGGGGGGGGGAGAGGGTACTAAAAAGATCTAGGGAGCCTGAGGATATAATTTGACAAGACCTGAAGACAGATTGTATAAATAGAAATTAATTGATATCATTCAAGAATAAACAACTTTAATGTTCCTTTTTTGTATTTGAAATGTGAGAGTATTCATTTTAACCTATGCCATATATTATGAAAATAAATATCATATATATATAAAGGACCTTGGTCTCTGGTGAAAGCCTATCACCTGGTGAGTATGTTAATAAAGTAATGATGTCCCTAGGTTAAAGCTACAAGAAAATATAAGCCGTTTCGGTTAAAGTTTTTCAGTTTATGTTTTTCCCAAGTCCATAAAAGGTCAAGGTTAAGGTCAAATTATCAAGGACTTTGGTCTCTCGCAAAAGGCTGTCACCTAATGAGTATGTAAATGAAGAAGCGATGTCCCTAGGTTAAAGCATTCAGAAAATGTAAGCAAGGTTGAAGTTTTTGGTTAAAGTTTTAGGTTAAAGTTTTTTTAAGTCCACAAATGGTAAAAGTCAAGGTCAAATTGTGAAGGACCTTGGTCTCTGGTGAAAGCCTATCCCCTGGTGAGTATATATATGAAGTAATGATGTCCCTAGGTTAGAGCATTAAAAAATATATGCAAGGTTAAAGTTTTTTGGTTAAAGTTTTTCTAAGTCCACAAAGGGTCAAGGTCAAGGTCAAATTGTCAAGGACCTTTGTCTCTGGTGAAAGCCTATCACCTAATGAGTGTGCATATGAAGTAATGATGTCTCTAGTTAAAAGCTTTCAGAAAATATAAGCAAGGTTAAAGTTTTTTTGGTTAAAGTTTTTGGTTAAAACTTTTTTGAAAGAGCCAAGGTCACAGTCTAAAGGTCATTTCGACATGGATGTTGGTCTCAAATGAAAGCCTATGCCCTAGTGAGTGTTTCTGTAAAAAATAAAGCCTCTAGGATAAATATTTATAGAAATAAAAAACTTTAACCTAATGCGGACGCCCACACCGATACCGATGCCGACATCCGAGGGTATGACAATAGCTCTTCCGAGACTTTTGTCCCGGGCAAGCTAAAAATGATTATTAAAGTTTCCACTATATTACATATAGTAAAATGACCTCCGTCCATAAAATACCAGGGATCTGCCCAGGAATCAAATCAGTGGGGCCAAATGGCCCCAGTGGGTTTAGAAAAAGTGGGCCATTTCAGAAATTGTGGGGCCTTACCAATAATTACAATAACAAAAGGTTAGCCAGCCAGGATTGTGTCATCATTTAAAGATAAGTAAGCGTACTGGACTATTAGGCTTTTTAACCTTTTACTTGACTTGCAGATTAACACATAAGCATACTGATCTGTTGTGTTTACAGGGCCTGGCACCAGATGTAAAAGTATTTCTTTTTTATGACACATTGTTAATTGGCAGTTGAATAAATATGAATAATAATTATACTTCAAAAATAATGAATCATAATATGAATTGACTTAAAATAATATTAATTTAGGTTGGGGTTATAATTTGGTCATTGCTTATGACGTGTTGACAGGTCACAATTATGTTCAACTTGTATTTCTTTTTGTTGTCTAAGCAGTTACACAAATCAAATCACTTTGCAATGAAAATCCGGGTCTCTTTATTTTTCTGATTTGTCGAAATATTCAATCCGTCGCGTTCGACTGTTTGCCATGCAAACTTTTTACCGAGATGGATTTCTCGAGAATCTGTGACATTGGATGGTAATGAAGCCTATCCACGGCGCGCTGAGGACTCGGTCCGGGTTAAGACGAATCAACATCATCATAAACTTTCTCTGTTTTGGCCAATGTCCTTGCAAAAAAAGACAAAAATAGTCCTATGACACCTTTTAGTTTGATCCATTGCCCAAAAACATGTAAACAAGGAATGGTCCCCGAATAATTTTTGATTTCCGATGACGAGGTGTCCATTCAACAGTATGGCGCGGGGTACCATATTGATTTTTATTTTGGAGTAGGCTAAATCGCTACGAGATGTACCGGAAGTCGTCTTTCTGCCGACGCTGTATGTAAAAATTTCAGCGCGCCGTTTGGCCCATTTGTTTGATTTTTTCCGCGCCGTCTGCAAATTTTTTGCGGCATTCGCGCAATGGCGCGGCCTGGGCAGAACTCTGAAATACATATTTTTCATGTGATCACAATAATTTTTGTAGACTGATAAAGGGTCACCCAAGGTTCATTCATGTAAAATTCAATTGATATCCATCAATTAGAATCTGAGAAAACTCACTTTTTACCATATTTGGAAATTAGCCATGCCCATAAAATCCATGTTTTTCATTGGATCAAAATTTCTTGAACAACTTTGAAAGAGGGTCACCCAAGGATCATTCCTGTGAAGTTTGGTTGAAATTCATCCAGTACATTCTGAAGAGAAGTTTTTTAAAGAACAAGATGTGTTTGTGAAACACGAATGCCCCCGGAACAGCATTTTTTTTTAAAGTTTGACCTTGACAGATGACCTTGACCTTGTCACATGACATTGACCTTGTCACATGACCTTGACTTTGGTGTACAGCTTTGTATGTCAAATACTTTTGGAGAAAAGGCAAAGTTAAGTTTTCGGGTTAAGTTTTCAGACAGACGGACGGACGGACTGACAGACAAACAGACAGGCGGACATGAGTAAAACAATATGCCCCCGATCTCTCTATACGGGGGCATAAAAAGTTTATGACCAAATGCACGGACGCACGACAGACACAGCGCCATGACAATAGCCCCAGTGACCTTCGGCCAGGGTTAAGAAAGGGGATTTCGTTGATAGCTACTGACAGGATACAGCAATGGAAGAATGATTTACCTTAGGTTGGGGGTGGTCTTTTTCCTTACACCACAGTCTAAAAGCTTGTTCCACCATTCTCAATGTTCGATCATCTCGCTTTTTACAATACACTCGTAACTGTTGCTCTGCAAATGTTTCTGGCAGCATTTGAGACACCTGTTAAAAATTAACAAATTGAACATGTATGATCAGACATAGGTATGGTGGAAATAACATCCATCTTAAAACATTACATCAAAACAAAAATTAAGTTGTGGGCACTCATTGGAAATGTCTCAAAAAGATGTTTTGAAAAAGTACCCACAACACAGGGTTTATTAGGTATTATTGAAGTGTAAGAATTTAAAATGTAAAATACTTGATTAATCTTAGACCTTCTTAGTTATGGCTTTACTCCTTTAGACACAAAGACATTTCTATTTTTAACCATCTTTTTTTTCTTCTAAAGATAATCAGTTTTATGCATCAATTTCTGCTTAATCAAATTCGTATTAGGACTAAATCAACTGTATCAGCTGAAACATATTCCACAGGTGTGTGAAGCAATTTTGAAATTCATCCATGTTGAAATGAAGGAGTTATACTCTGGACAAAATCAGACATACATACACACTTACGCTTTAAACTAATTGTCATGTCATGGGGACAACAATGTCTGGCTCACCATAAGCAAAGCTTCACAAAAAATAACAAGCCTCTTAATACTTTGTAAATTTGTTTCTACTGTATTGCAGTAGCCTTTATAATTGCAAATTGCACAAGTGTGAAAAAGATGTATGTGTGAATCACTTTTTTTCCGAAACAACATTGATTGGCGGTAAAAGATTACCTAAACCTTGTCACCAGTAAAATGTAAGGCTATATTGACAGTCAATATAGCCTAACGTTTTACATCAAGTGTTTCGATAAATTTGGTTTAAAAATGATAAATAAGACTGAATAAGGAAAGTAATTCCAACAACAAGAGGGCCGTTGGCCCTGGGTCGCTCACCTGAGAAAAAAGCTTCATTACCTAGGTATGTCCATGCAACCACAGTAAAAGAGATTTTCACTTATTCAATCAGATAACATTTGAAATATCCCCCCCCCTCTGCTCCTTCCCTGGTCATTATTTATTTAAGCTTTTTTCATAAAAGGTCTGTGATCAGCTAATCTATGCCAGATATACAGGCTAAGTCTTAGACTTTTAAAGTTATCTGTAATGAGTTGATCAATCCATGTCAAATATAAAGGCTGTAGGGATTCAAAATTCTCAACAAAGCACTCCCCCCTCTCCCAAGATGCTCTGCACCTGGTGAATCTACAGTCATGATTTTAGCTAATTCAATTAATGTCCATATGCTTATCATCCATACCAATTTCAAGTCTGTAGGACTCCTGGTTCATTAGAAGAAGTTGAAAGATTTAAAAAATGATCCAAAGTACTACCCCCTCCCCAAGACACTCAGCACCTGGTGACCCTACAGTCATGATTTTAGCTATTTTTTATTTATTTCAATATATTGATCACCCATGACAAATTTCAAGTCTGTAAGTTTCCGATCCAGGAGAAGAATAAGGTTAAAGATTACAAAATTGATCCAAAGTACTACCCCCTCCCCCCCTAATGCTCCGCATCTGGTGACCCTACATTCATGATTTTAGCTATTTTATTTTAGATCCACATGCTTATCATCAATGCCAATATTGAAGTCTGTAGGGCTCCTGGTTCATCAGAAAATGAAGGTTAAAGTTTCAAAATTTTCACAAATGTACTAACCCTCCCCCCTGGTGCTCCGCACCTGGCAGCCCAACAGATATGATTTTAGCTATTTTTATTTAGGTATACGAGCAGATTCTCCATTCCAATTTTCAAGTCTGTAGGGCTTGTGGTTCAGAAGAAGAAGAAGGTTAAAGATTACAAAATTTACACAGAAGTACTACCCTCTCCCCCCTGGTGCTCCGCAACTGGTGAATCTACAGTCATGATTTTAGCTATTTATATAAAGGTCCATATGATGATCATCCATGCCAATATTCAAATCTGTCAGGCTCCTGGTTCATCAGAAGAAGAAGGTTAAAGATTACAAAATTTTCACAAAGGTACTGCCCCCTCCCCCCTGGTGCTCTGCACCTTGTGAATCTACAGTCATGATTTTAGCTATTTTAATAAAGGTTCATATGCTGATCATCCCTGCCAAAATTCAAATCTGTTGGGCTCCTGGTTGAGAAGAAGAAGGTTAAAGATTTCAAAATTGTCACAAAAGTTCTACCCCCTCCCCCCTGGTGCTCCGCACCTGGTGGCCCTACAGATATGATTTTAGCTATGTGAATTAAGGTCTATAAGCTGATCCTCCATGCCAAATTTGAAGGCTGTAGGGCTTCTTATTCAGAAGAAGAAGAAGGTTAAAGATTACAAAATTTACCCAAAGTACAACCCCCTCCCCCCTGGTGCTCCGCACCTGGTGGTCCAACAGATATGATTTTTGCAATTTTTATTAAGGTCTATGAGCTGATCATCCATGCCAAATTTCAAGGCTGTAGGGCTTGTGGTTCAGAAGAAGAAGAATTTTAAAGATTTTCTTAAATTTTTAACTTTGGTTGCCATAGCAACCAGAGTTTTTCACCGATTTTAATTCTTTTAGCAATTCTGAAAGGGGATCACCTAAGGAACATTTCTGCCAAGTTTGGTTAAAATTGGTCACGTAGTTTAGGAGGAGATGTCATTTAAAGAAATTGTTGACGGACGATGGACGATGGACGGATGCCGGACAAAAGGTGATCACAATAGCTCACATGAGCACGTTGTGCTCAGGTGAGCTAAAAAGATATCCTGACTGCTTTCCTTTAAACAAGAGGGCCAAAATGGCCCTTAACCGCTCACCTGAACTTTATTGGTCCAGTGGATCTCATCCAAGTAACTTTCTGGCAAAGTTTCATTCACATTTGCCTAATTGTTGAAGAGGAGATGTTATTCCAAATATTCAAGATGAAAATAGACCTTGCCGAACCATTCATTACTAAGGAGACTAAAAATAAGGGACACCCTGCCACGCCCATATTGATGGGCCAATCAAAATTTTGCAAAAATCTTTGAACAGAGTCACCAAAGGAACATTCAAGTAAAATTTCATTGAAATCAGCCCAGTGGTTCAGGAGGTGTCATTCAAAGATTTTGGACTCAAAATAAGCCCCACCCTGCCACATCCATATTTATTGCCAAATCAAAATTTTAGCGAACACTTTTTGAAAACGGTCACCCAAAGGAACATTCTGGTAAAGTTTCATTGAAACAGTGGTGCAGGAAAAGAAGAAGTTTGCAAGATTGTTGACGACGGACAACAGACTCTGGTTGATCCTAAAAGCTCCAAGTGCTCAGGTGAGCTAAATAAAAACAGTAGCTGACTATTTGATTTTTTGGCAATTTTTAAGATTGATTTAAGGGGAATTTGTTGTCAAAAAATGGAAATGCATAAATTGGGCTTTTATAGCCAAACAGATTAGAAAGGGTCAGCTCTAATAACAGGGTTTTGGGTTCAAATCCTGATAAAGTTTACTTTCTGACAAATGAGAAGTTATGACATATGTTGTTTATCTCCAACCAATAGTAAGCTCTAGTAGAATAATGTACATGTACTGGAATGAAAGATAATAGAAAGACATGGTAAGGTGCAACAGCTTCTATCATACAACTGATATACTGTTCAAATTTGCAAAGAACCAACATAAAAAATTATCTTTTAATATTGTCTTGTTCTTCTTTTTTCTGTTACAAGACAATGACATGGTCATCTGCCTCATAAGCCTGCTAAGGGAATTAATTGAAATAACATACATCATTCTACTTCATGAAAAAGTTTTGTCGAAAGCTGTTATACTTTGAGAGCTAGACCCTGGACAAAAATGAGGTTTTTTATTTGTTAAGGGCTGTAGTTACGACACCTGTGTACTGCACTGCTAACTGAGATTTACCCAGTGAAGTTCCATGTTACTCGAAGGAAGAAATGACAGATACTGACTACCACTACAATACCTTCTCTAATTGTGGCTGGTCATAGTCAACCTAACACCAAACAACAAAACTACAGCATTTGTCCAAATTGTAAGTAATTGTATTGCAAAATGCATAGAGATTGAAGAATATCGTTATGGTTTACTTCCGGTAAGACAAGAGACAATTTGTTCATAACAAACAATTTCCCTTTTTCCCACAATGTATATTTGAAGTACTTTTATTCACACAGGCGTCACATGAGTACAAATTTGTCATCTGTCTTCTTAACACTGTGTCCATCTATCTATCACTCAACTGTCAAAATGAGCTCTGAACATCAGATCAAACTGCAAACTTTGAAGAGCTTCACCAAAGGAATATCTCTGCCAAGTTTCAGCTTGATTGGCTTAGTTGTTAGAGAGGAGAAGAATTCTTTCTAAGATTTTTGTCTATTTTTGGCCATTTTTCAACCTTTCCGTCACCATAGAAACCAGAGTTTTGATGTAATTAAATTCTTTTTTAACAGCTTTTGAAGAGCTTCACCCAAAGAACATCCCCAGAAATTTCAGCTTGAGTGACCCAGTAGTTGTGGAGGAGAAGATTTTTTTTAAAGATTTCAAGTCTTTCTGTTACCATTGCAACAAGTTTTTTTTAAAAAAGAATTTAATTCTTTGAACAACTTTTGAAGAGCCAAGGAACATTACTGTTAAGTTTCAGCTTGATTTGCCCAGTGATTTAGGAGGAGAAGATGTTTAAAGAAATTGTTGACAGACAGACAGACGGATGGACGATGAGTGATCACATTATATCATATGAGATGTTATCACACGGATGTTTGTATAGTTACAAGATAAAAACTACAACTAACCTGGTCCTTTCTGACACGTTTGGCAACTGCTGGATTGTCTTTGCTATAAAATCTCACTTTATCTATTGGATTTTTATCTTTCATTCCATAATCTAAGTAAGCAACCTATGATAGAAAGAAATCAAGTGTTCCATCTGAGAACTCTGTTTAATAAATGTATGAAAAAGAGATTGATTCAACCAGATGTTGCATTTCAAACAAGATGTGTTTGTGAAACACAAATGCCCTTTTTTTTAAAGTTTGACCTTGACTGATGACCTTGACCTTGTCACATGACCTTGACTTTGGTGTACAGCTTTGTATGTCAAATACTTTTGGAGAAAAGGCAAAGGTTAAGTTTTCGGACACACGGACGGACAGACAGACGGACATGAGTAAAACAATATGCCCCCGATCTCTCAATACGGGGGCATAAAAATCTTTCAGGAAGATAGATTGATCATTCTACATTCAGAAAATCAGCAGAACGCAAAGTTTCGACCATAGTAAGTCTGCACAGTCTGACTGGGGTCGATACTTTACACACAACCCAGATGGTTCCTTTTCACGTCACAAGTATATATATGTATATTAACTCAAGAAAAAGATCAATTCATTGATTTATTATAAGCCTTTGTATCTTAACCTTTTTTCTATTCAGTACCAGGATACATTCCAGTGATTTTTTATACTATCAAAAATATTGTGGAAAAAGATTATATTTGATATAATAATGTATAGATTATAATGTATAGATTTTATCTAGTACAATGCAGATAGTGAAGGCTGAGATCAGACTTCATGTCTGTGCAGTCTAATCTTTGTCTACACTGTCTGCCAAATCTTTTCTTGAGGCAGGAATAAGGTTTAAAATATAAAGGTTGATTGATTTTCCTTCATTAAATCGGAAATTCTTCATTCATACATTTCTTATTCCTATGTACTAAGAGGACTTACTTTTTTTATTCAACTTTGAAAAAAATTGGCTTTAAAAATACCAATTTCTTCAATTCTAGCTTTTCTTTTTACTCCAATCGGCAATTATCTTTCAATTTCTTTCATAGATTTACTTTAAATTGATATCTGCAAATTTCATAAGATTTCGAAAAGTAAATGATTTCTTGGAAGACCTGCTAAAACATCTACTTACATGCAGTATCACATCTTTCTCAGATATAGGAGAACAGTCTAATTCATCTTTATCACATTTAGACAGGATTTCACGTTTTACATCACCCTCTTCTTCCTACAACCAACACAAAACTCATGATGTTTTAAGGAAACTGAGGAAAAATATAGACACCATGATCCACTGCATCTGGTAATTTTTGTAAACTTTGTTCATTCTGGTCAAGGCAAATATCGATATTGAATGTCCTGAAAGCTTGACCTTGAATGCAGGTGATCAAAGCTGTTGATTTATTTTAATATCATTAACAATATTAAATGTATGCTAAAGTAAAGGTTTATTTTCTCATTTGACTTCCAAATGAAAAATAAAAAATTAAGATTTGCCAGTGAATATGCACAAAGCCTCAATTATAATGGTCATGATATGATTTGGACTTGGCTAGTTTTTGTAGATTGACCTCAAGTTGTGACCATCCAGGCCAGTTGCACATGTACAAGTATGTCAAATCATTTTCAAATCTAAATATGAATATATAGATATGCCCTTGACAAGGTGAATATGATCATTTGACCCTGAACAGTGACCTTCAACTCTATGTTAGGTCACAACATATTGGGTAGAGAACTTCACCAAATGAACATACACAAATGTATCCAAATATTTTGATGATTGAATTAAGCATCGAGGTGATTGAGAGAGGATAAAAAATGACAGACAAGTAGACTTACAAAATGAGAGATGTAATTCTTATAACCCCTCTTTCCAATTAAGTGGACTATATGTAAAAAATTAGCTGGAAATTTGTTAAGGATTTATACACAAAGAAAAAAGTATTGCAACATCTAAAACATGTATCTACAAAAGTATGATCAATAAAGCCCGAATATGAACCCTATGGATTATTTGTTGGGCATTGTTAATCGCCAAGAATATGAACTGTTACCGCCTATTCAAAATTAAGTTTAAGTAATACAGATGTTGCAAAGAGTTATGATGATAGTAATATCCAACGTCTGATCCAGGGTACGAGGAAAAGAGTGGATGTAGAGATTATCATTGCTTCATGGCTATATATTTAGTGTGTTGATCTCTCTTGGATCAGAGACTATGATCAAGTTGAAATCCCATGTAGCATATTCGATGCAACCATAGTTAATTGTGTATGAATATTTGAAGAAAACACAGTAATTTTCTGATGGCCATAAAATCCACGAAATTTCTGAATTAGAAAAAACAAGAGGACCATGATGGTCCTAGATTGCTCACCTGAGTCTCTTTGACCCCTGGGACATCACATCATTTAAATAGGCAGATGTCATAAAGGAGATAATTTCTACACCAAACCAAGTGTCAAGAAGTTCCGGCCAAAATTGTGGCCTCTTGAGTTATAACAAGAAAATTATCAGTAAGGCTCCCTTTCCTTGTGGCATGGATCCTTTCCATTTTCAAAAGAGTTAATTTTTGTGACTTGACCATCATACTGACCAAGTTTCATGAGGATTGGGCCTTTTGTGGCCTCTATAGTGTTAACAAGATAATTGTCATGAAGGCCTCTTTTCCCGTGATATTGCATAGATCCTTCTCATTTTAGAAAGGGTTCATCCATGTAATTTGGCCAACATTCTGACCAAGTTTCATGAGGATTGGGCCATATTTGTGGCCTCTACAGCGTAAACAAGATAAATGTCATTAAGGCCCCTTTTCCTGTGATATGGCATAGGTCCTTCATATTTTGAATAGGGTTCATCCTTGTGACATAGCTAACATTCTGACCAAGTTTCATGAAGATTGGGCCATATTTGTGGCCTCTAGAGCGTTAACAAGATAAATGTCATTAAGGCCCTTTTTCCTGTGATATGGCATGGATCCATCCCATTTTCAATAGGGTTAATCCTTGTGACCTGACAAACATTCTGACCAAGTTTCATGAAGATTGGGCCACATTTGTGGCCTCTAGAGTGTAAACAAGAAAATTGCCATAAAGGCCCCTTTTCCTGTGATATGGCATAGATCTTTCCCATTTTCAATAAGGTTCATCCTTGTGACCTGGCCAACATTCTGACCAAGTTTCATGAAGATTGGGCCATATTTGTGGCCTCTAGAGTGTAAACACTAAGATTGTTGACGCCGGACGCCAGATGACGCACATTCAATGATCACAAAAGCCAAAAAGGTTTGTTAGTCAGTTTTATTACAAATTATCGGACCCACTGAAAAGGTTTTCTTGTGTATAAAATGCCTCAAGTTACCAAAGTTCACCTTTGTTCAGAACTACCGGGGGGGGGGGGGGGGGGGGGATATTTTGATGAAAATCGGATGTTGCTATACTTTTTTCTTTGTGTAAAAATGTCCAACAAATATAACCATCTGTCACATAAAAGTTTATTGTACAATAAATGTGTAGTAATTTACAAGGTCAGTTCACTGGCGAAGGTAACCTTGTTTCTGACCTGATAGGTCATTCTTTTTAAATTTGCCAGGTCATCTTCCAAATTTCTAAACAATTAGACTATGATTGGTTTTCCCCATAATTTGACAGTGACCTATTTTTTTACTTGACCTAGATGTCACACAATTTAATGGCTTAGTGCAAAATCAAAGTATGTGTCAGTACACTATACATGAAGGGGTCGGTGCCTAACTATTGTGTGTACCTTAATAGGCACTTACAATATTAGTGTTATATATCGTTGATATGTCTAGACCCTTATTACTCCATTTTTAAAACTTTCCTGTTTTACAAAATTTTGGACCTGTCCTAATTCAAAGGTTTTGCAGACGAAAATTTAAAGTGGATTTAATTTGAAAAATTACATTTCAGTTGGGTAAAAAATAGTGTGGAAAAAGAAGAAATTGCTTGTCAGAAGCAATTTCTTCTTTTTTCACAATGTTTTCTCAATCATAAAATCACAGGCATGTAAAAAGCAGGGATTAAACAGCAGAGGGTTAAACAAGCCTATAAACAGTTATTGGAGTGCCCCCTTGTTATACCGAGGCAGTTATTAGACTTTTTGATGTTACCTTTTTAACGAGCCTCTCTGGTTTCAGCTGTGTTTGCCCAACACACTTGTATAACCGTCTCTCAAGTATACTTTTCAGGATTTCACGTGCTTCTACCAGTTTTGGATCGTTTCCAGTAGAATGAAGGATTTGAAAGAATACATGGTCTGTCAATTGACTGAAAGCCCTCATATCTTCTATGGCCTCTGACATTCTCACTCGTTTACTGAAAAAAAGTCATGAAATTATTGAGGCTGTTTGTAATATTACACAATTACACTTGAGAAAGAATCATAAACATTGAAAAGAATAGACAAGCACACAATGAAATAAAATTTGCTGACAGTCTATATAAGGGTTCAGTCATTATCTGTCTAAAGAGCGCAGAGTGAAGACACTGGTCAAACTGTGCATATGTACAGGCTGGCCAGAGGTTTTGCTTTAAGCACATGTGAAGTAGTTGGAAAAATCACTCACATGCTTTAATCGGTTTATGTGACCAAAAAGTCATATATAACCTTGAAACAATTTTGAGTTCCAACTTACACTTAATGTCTATGAAGTTGTGTTTATCAAGTTATTCACTCACAGTTTTTTAAGGATTTATTTACTGTATTGAAGTATTTTGAAAATGTTTAACTACAGCATGCACAAATTGGGAGAAAGCTTGAAAAATTCAAAATGTTTCTTCTATATCTGTTATTTAAACCAAAGTGGGAATGGGGTAAGTCAAGCTACAAAGCCACAGAGGTTAGCCATGTCTCCTTACAATATGGTATATGATACAATCATAAAACTTACCCCCTTGATCCTTCAAAAAAGATGTAATCATTAGCTAGTATCATAGCCTCTGCCACCCTACAAATATAGGAGATGACATATAATTATATACAAGAATTATTATTCAGCTCCACCCACTTACCCTTATTCTCTCTCAAAATATTCAACCTTATAAAGAACTTTATTTTCAGGTTACATGTGTTTTGAAATGTCTACAAAACATCTTATGATGAGGTTAGCAAAGGCTTGGATATTTCATCTTCAAGCATGGACAGGTTTCAAGAAAAGTAAACCAAAGGGTATAGCACTAAATTGAATTCTTAAGTTTTAGTTTCATACAAATTTACTGCTTGTTCAACAATAGAATACATTTTTTCCAAATTATATTGAAATCCATCCATAAATGAAAGAGAAATGTTCCACATAAGCATATTTTTGACCTTTGAACTTTAAGCCATCCAAAAATCCTTTCACTGTGCACATCTACAGATGATGGAGTACATTAGATTGTCTGGAGTATTTCTCATACATTTACAGTAGTATAATTTTCCACAAATCTCCAGCAAGCTTATTTTCACCTTGACCTGTGACCTTGAAGATTAAGCTATCCAAAAATTTTTTAGCAACACAAATCAACAGATAATAGAGTACATTTGTGCAAAATGGTATTGAAACCTACCCAAAATACAGGTGAAACCTTCTGGACAAGCTTATTTTTACTTTGACCTTGAACTTGAATTGATTGATTGAATGGAGTTTAACGCACCTAACAATGGATTCCTGGTATTTCTCTCACCAGTACAACCATCACAATCTTTCCTAGCCTCCAGCTGCTATCTCACATAGGTCTATGATTATCAACCCATTGGTGAAAGACAAATAGTCGGAAAGAATGAGTGCCGCCGTCGGGGATCGAACCCAGGACCTCTAGATTGACAGTCCGGCGCGCTACCAACTGCGCTATGACGGCGGCCTTTGAACTTGAAGCTATCCTAAAAATTCTATAAACAGTTGATGGAGGGCATTTGTGCAAAATCATATTGAAATAAATATGGATAGTGGAGAAATTGTCCAGACAAGCTCCCAATGGTGATTAACATGAAAATATTTATCTCCTGTGCACGAGCAATATCCCTAAGATATTTATGCAATATAATTGCAATCCAATAAAATAAAGAATTCTGATTGGTTTAAATGCGTCACGTGGGGAAATCCATTGCACTTTATTTCTGTATAAAATGCAATAGGTCTTTCGGGAAACCCCCGCCCTTCGACCTGCAAGTCCTGTGCTGTAGGAACTCGAATTAACCTGGTTCCCGATCATCATTGCTATTTAATCTATTATAAATTTAGATATTTTCAAAAGAATTTACGATTACATGCATGCAGTTCTGATTCTTAGCCGTCGTAAACTAAGAAAACAGCGAGTCGGCGAAGATCATCAAGCAACCCTCTCAACTAAGACCGACTATGGCGTTTTCGTTAAAAAATACAGACTTACTTGGCATAAACACGTTCTTTGTCATAAGTACCTCTACGAATTTCAACGTTGTCGTTTATTTGTGTATCATTTGTTTCACTCTATGACATTTCACTTCGATAGCGAGATAAAAAAAATACACGATCTAAAAATAGATCGTGTAATATATACGCGCAGAAAGTAGACTTGAAGCTTTAATGTTTGGACGAGTATTTTAATAGTTTCTTCGATCCAGAGGACTGCAATTATAAGAGATGAGTGTCTTTTTCACTGCGTATATTGGGGTATAAAGTGCAATTGCCTTAGCACATGGCTTAAACATAACGCCCTACGGGCGTTATTTGCCATGTGCTAAGGCAATTGCACTTTATACCCCAATAAACGCAGTGAAAAAGACACTCATCCCTATAATAAAAGCTAAATTTATTGAATCAGCTTGTAATTGTTTTTGTAATTATGTTCTTCATTGAGATATCCCAACTCATGAATATATGTAAACTCACATTGTATCCACAATGTTGGTGACCCTGTGCTGATAAGCTCTTCTGTGTAGTGTGTTTCTTGTGTGAAACATATCATACAGGTTACCAACTTCCTGAAATTTAAAGTACATAAGTTTGAATGATTCTTGATTTGTATTGCAGATGGGCATCAAAACTTGACAAACTACCATGAAATCCTGTTAACACCTAGAAACTTCAACTTGTTCACAGTTTAGTTACTATAAACAGGAACTATTTGTTCTTTATTATTTGTTCATAGAGTCAGTTGCAATAAAGCTTTGAGTTGCTATTATCATGGTCTATTTGTTCTGTCAAACTATTATTTGTTCACAGAGTCAGTTGTAATAAAGCTTTGAGTTGCTATTTTCAAGAACTATTTGTTCTTTTAATCTATAATTTGTGCACAGAGTAAGTTGCAATAAAGCTTTGAGTTGCTATTATCATGAAGTTGCTATTATCAGGAACTATTTGTTCTTTTAAACTACTATTTGTGTGCAGTCAGTGGCAATCAAGCTTTGAGTCGCTTTTATTGGTGTTGAAATTTGATATAGATCAAACAATTTGTAACCTTTACTTTTTAAAATTAACAATAAGCATTTGTGAAATGCAAATTTGCCACAAGACAACTAATTTGTCACACTTTAACTATGAAAGATTGCCTTGACCTTATAACATGACCTTCAACTTGGTTTTTGTAGATGAGTATCAAAGAGGTCTATTACCTTGTCAAACATTGTTAAAGAGATTAGGGTTGAAAATCAAAAGACCCATTTGGTCCTGAGAGGCTCTAATAACTATCAAAATTTTTCCTTAGTATAATTTGATATTTCAAGAACTTGATTGCTAATAAACAAATAAATAGAATAACTAAAGAAGGAATAACCAATCAAACTTATAGTCTTGCATAACAGAATTTGAAGATTTTAAGGCTAAATGAAGTATTATCGTGATTCTTATCTCTAACTAAAACTTGATTTATCATATGTGAATTAGACAAGGTCACTTTGGTTTTAACCATAAGCCTTCATTTGTCTACATTTTCAAATAATGAAACTAAACTAGAGCTACTTGAGTAGCTGTTACTCCACAGGCCTGAATCAATTGATATCATTCAAGTGTGATTTAGTTGATATCCATTGATTAGATTCTGAGAAAAATAACATATTACCATAAATTGAAATTAGCCACCCCGATTAAAACATTGTTTTTCATTGGATTAAAAATCCTTGAACAAACTTGAGAGAGGGTAACCCAAGGATCATTCCTGTTAAGTTTGGTTGAAATTAATCCATTAGTTTCTTAGGAGAATTTTTTTTAAAAAAAAGTTTTTGACCTGACACATGAATGGAAGGATGGACATACAATGGACACAGTGCCATGAAATGAGCCCTAGTGGCCTTCGGCCAGATGCGGAAAAATGGAGTGTAATTCTCGATGATCGCGTCACTTCGCATTCATCTGGAATTTTCTTTCCTTGTAATCTATCAACGGACAATCAAAGCACATAGGTAATAAAAATGAATTACGCTTAACCTTGCATAACTGCGTAGGGTATGTCTCTTGAAAATGTCAACTGCAGTAAATATTCCATAATTGAGAATGAAAAAAAAAAGAGTCTGGCTCATTTTATGAACGCATGGCTTCTTGTGCATAAGTGCAGTGTCATCTTAGTCTTTACCCACTGGATTTTTTTTCTTAACCAGAAGATCAAAAATTATATTTTCGAAATAAATGTTGACCAATAATAAGTGAATTCAGGACTTAAAGCACTTTTGTTTTAGTGTTAATTTGTAAAGGTTTTTATTAAGCATGACACAGGTTAACAAATGACTACTGTACCTTATCTCTAGAACAAATCTGCTTTTCTCCTTCTACCTCAATAACTCTGGCAAACTGGATACAACGATTATGGTCAAAGTTGTTACGAATACCCAACATGTGACAGTCTCGGGCAAAATAGTCCCATTTGTCCACATCGATACCATTACGCTTATTTGCAACTATCTGTTGATAAACAATACTTCACCATTTATATCAATCTAAATCTTTTCCCCATTTTCACATTGAAATTCAAGTTTGATTCAGTTTATAGTATTTTATGTGCATTCAAAACTCACATCAAGTTCAACTAGACTGCCACAAAGCGGACCAATACCCCCCTACAAGTGCTTGTAAATAATGAAAAGCCATTTCAAAAACAAGAGGACCATGATGGTCCTATATCGCTCACCTGTGTATTTTGTCTAAATTAACTAGTATCAAATTTTCCAGCAAAAGTTGTAATTGTACTTTAAAGACTTATGGTCTCTATAGAGTGTAACAAGAAAATTATCATGAAAGCTCCTTTTTCCCGTTACATGACACAGATCCTTCCAATTTTCAAAGGATTCATCCTTGTGACTTGACAAACATTCAGACCAAGATTCATGTATGTGACCATATGTGTGGCCTCTTGAGCTTCAAAATGAAAACTGTCATTAAGGCCCCTTTTCCAATGATATGAAATGGATCCTTCCCATTTTCGATAGGGTTCATCCTTGTGACCTTACAATCTTTCTGACCAAGTTTCATGAAGATTGGACCATATTTGTGGTATCTAGAGCATAAACAAGAAAATTGTAATTTAGGCCCCTTTTGCCATGATATGACACAGATCCTTCCCATTTTCAATATGGTTAATCCTTGTGACCTTACAATCATTCTGATCAAGTTTCATGATGATTGGTTCATATTTGTGGCCTCTAGAGCGTAAACAAGAAATTTGTCATTAAGGCCCCTTTTCCCGTGATATGACACAGATCCTTCCCATTTTCAATAGGGTTAATCCTTGTGACCTGACAATCATTCTGGCCAAGTTTCATGATGATTGGACCATATTTGTGGCTTCTAGAGTGTAAACAAGAAAATTGTCATTTAGGCCCCTTTTCCCTTGATATGGCACAGATCCTTCCCATTTTCAATAGGCTTAATCCTTAAGACCTGATGGTTAATCTGACCAAGTTCATAATGATAGGTTAATATTTGTGGCCTCTAGAGCGTAAACAAGAAATTTGTCATTAAGGCCCCTTTTCCCGTGATATGATACAGATCCTTCCCATTTTCAATAGGGTTAATCCTTGTGACCTGACAATCATTCTGGCCAAGATTCATGATGATTGGTTCATATTTGTGGCCTCTAGAGCGTCAACTAAAATTTGTCATTAAAGCCCCTTTTCCCGTGATATGACACAGATCCTTCCCTTTTTCAATAGGGTTAATCCTTGTGACCTGACAATCATTCTGGCCAAGTTTCATGATCATTGGTTCATATTTGTGGCCTCTAGAGCGTAAACAAGAAAATTGTCATTAAGGCCCCTTTTCCTGTGATATGACACAGATTCTTCCCATTTTCGATAGGGTTCATCCTTGCGACCTTACAATTACTCTGACCAAGTTTCATGAAGATTGGACCATATTTGTGGCTTCTAGAGTGTAAACAAGAAAATTGTCATTTAGGACCCTTTTCCCTTGATATGGCACGGATTTTTCCCATTTTCAATAGGGTCCATCCTTGTGACCTGATGGTTAATCTGACCAAGTTTCATGATGATTGGTTAATATTTGTGGCCTCTAGAGTGTAAACACTTAAATTGTTGACGCCTGACGACGGACGACACACGACGGACGACGGACATTCAATGATCACAAAAGCTCACCTTGAGCACGATGTGCTCAGGTGAGCTAAAAAGGGCCATAACTAAATACCACTCTAGCGTCTGCCAGATACTGATCAAATCTGTAAAGTTTGGCTGCTGAGAATTTGAGAGGACAAGAAATTGCTAAAGATGGACAGACCAACGGATAGACAGACAGACCAACTGACCGACAAGCTAACTTCTAAATACCCTCCAAACATAGCTTAGGAGGGTATAATGAAGACATCGAGTTAAATAATTCTACATTATTGCATAAAATGTTTGTTTTCGGGTCATTAAAGACATGCGTTAACAGACGAAACCCGGACATTAAGGACAGAAAACGAGGATTAATCAGTAAATTCACATGCCTTTAACGCCCGGCTTTTTAATTGAAATATTTTCAGTCTGGGTCAATACACTTTATCAATTTCTTTGTCCAACATCATTATAGAGCATACCTAAAGACGTTACCTGCAAATCCCGCGTAAAATTGTGTGACATCAAAAATTAACCAAGCAACATCGGTAAAAACAAGATTGACGCATCATGTAATGCCTGACGGCATATAAGTAGGTTTGCAACTGGTTTCATATCGTTTCTATGAAATTATTTTTACTCTTATCTTTTTATGCAATAAAAGCGTCAATTCACGTTTATTCGAGCGCAAACATTTACAGGGAACTCAAAATGCTTTAATACCCTAGTGCGAACGTTAAACCATTATTGGGGTCTCTGCAAATGTTAACGCCCTCAAAAACGTGAATTAACCCTTAAATAACCACTTAACCTAGTGTAAAACTAAGTAAATATATCAGGAATGTAAACCTGAATCAATAACAAATAGTAGAGAGACAAACACAGAAAGCTAGAAGTTACATTTAAAGACTCTCTAACCTATCTCTTTAGTCTTGTCCCTTTTGGAATACACTCTCAGCTTGGAAGTTTTTCTAATACTTCCTTTATCTCAAGTTTTTGTAACAGCCCACATAAGTCAAGATTATGAGTTCAACATAAACATTTATTTGATAAAAAACAAGAGGACCAAGATGGTCCTAGATCGCTCACCTGAGTCTCTATGACTCCTTGGACATCACATTAATTAGATAGGCAGATGTCAAAAAGAAGATAATTGCCTAAGATCAATACCGTGGAACGTTTTCAGCAAAGAGCAAGACAGATATGCCTTTTTGCTCTTTGATTCTATGTAAAAAGGGATGCACCCGGGTGGACCCCAAAACTGACCCCAGGGTCTTGATATGAACAAACTTGGAAGAGGTCCATAAGATGATGCTACATTCTAAATATGAAAGCTGTCTGCCTTCTGGTTTCAGAGATGAAGATTTTTGACGGTTTTCCCATTTTCACCCATCATGCTCAGATGAGCTGAAAGGGATGCGCCCGGGTGGAGCCCAAATATGACCCAAGGGTCTTGATATGAACAAACTTGGTAGGGGCCCACAAGATGATGCTATATACCGAAAATGAAAGCAGTGTGCCCTCTGGTTTCGATTAAAGAAGATTTAAAAGATTTTCGCTCTTTGATTCTATGTAAAAAGGGTTGCGCCCGGGCAAAGCCCAAACATGACACAAGGGTCTTGATATGAACAAACTTGGTAGAGGTCCACTAGGTGATGCTACACACCAAATATCAAAGCTGTCTGCCTTCTGGTTTCAGAGAAGAAAATTTTTGAAGATTTTCATTTTTTTACCCTTCGTGCTCTTAAGAGATAAAGGGATGCACCCGTGCAAAGCCCAAATATGACCCAAGGGTCTTGTTCTGAACAAACTTGGTAGAGGCCCACTAGGTGATGCTACATACCAAATATTTAAGCTGTCTGCCTTCTGGTTACAGAGAAGAATATTTTTAAAGATTTCCGCTCTTTGATTCTATGTAAAAAGGGTTGGGCCCGGGCAAAGCCCAAATATGACCCCAGGGTCTTGATATGAAGAAACTTGGTAGAGGTCCACTAGATGATGCTATATACCAAATATGAAAGCTGTGTGTCTTCTGGTTTCAGAGAAGAAGATTTTTAAAGATTTTCATATTTTCACCCTTTTTGTTAAGGGTAAAGGGAAAGTTAAGGGTGGATTTCATTTATTTGCACAACTTTGGTAGAGCTTAACCCAAGGAACATCCCTGCCAAGTTTCATCAAGATTGGCCCACTGGTTTAGGAGAAGAAGATGTTTAAAGAAATTGTGGACGACGCACGACACACGACGGACGACGCACTTTCTATGATCCCAATAGCTCACCTTGAGCACTTCGTGCTCAGGTGAGCTAAAAAAGGGTTGCGCCCGGGTGGAGCCAAAATATGATCCTAGGGTCTTGATATGAACAAACTTGGTAGAGGTCCACTAGATGATGCTACATACCAAATATGAAAGCTGTCTGCCATCCGGTTTCAGAGAAGAAGATTTTTGAAGGTTTTCGGTTTTTTACCCTTTGTGCTCATAAGAGATAAAGGGATGCACCCATGCGAAGCCTAAATATGACCCAAGGGTCTTGATATGAACAAACTTGGTAGAGGCCCACTAGGTGATGCTACACACCAAATATTAAAGCTGTCTGCCATCTGGTTTCAGAGAAGAAGATTTTTAAAAGATTTTCGCTCTTTGATTCTATGTAAAAAGGGTTGCGCTCGGGCAAAGCCCAAAAATGACCCCAGGGTCTTGATATGAACAAACTTGGTAGAGGTCCACTAGATGATGCTACATGCCAAATAGGAAAGCTGTCTGCCTTCTGGTTTCAGAGAAGAAGATTTTTAAAGATTTTCATATTTTCACCCTTTTTGTTAAGGCTAAAGGGAAAGTTTAGGGTGGATTTCATTTATTTGAACAACTTTGGTAGAGCTTGACCCAAGGAACATCCCTGCCAAGTTTCATCAAGATTGGCCCACTGGTTTAGGAGGAGAAGATGTTTAAAGAAATTGTGGACGACGGACGACGCACGACTGACGACGGACATTCTACGATCCCAATAGCTCACCTTGAGCACTTCGTGCTCAGGTGAGCTAAAAATAGCCATGA
This sequence comes from Fragum whitleyi, assembly GCA_948146395.1. Taxonomy (NCBI): domain Eukaryota; kingdom Metazoa; phylum Mollusca; class Bivalvia; order Cardiida; family Cardiidae; genus Fragum; species Fragum whitleyi. The sequence goes on along the minus strand of OX411552.1, from coordinate 51,262,679 downwards.
GACCTGGGTTTCATGGACTATTTAGGAAAAACAAGATGTGTTTGTGAAACACGAATGCCCCCAGAACAGCATTTTTTTTAAAAGTTTGACCTTGACAGATGACCTTGACCTTGTCATATGACCTTGACCTTGTCACATGACCTTGACTTTGGTGTACAGCTTTGTATGTCAAATACTTTTGGAGAAAAGGCAAAGGTTAAGTTTTCGGGTTAAGTTTTCGGACAGACGGACAGACAGACGGGACATGAGTAAAACAATATGCCCCCAATCTCTCGATAAGGGGGCATAAAAAGGTTTGAACCTAGTTAGCCAATACAAACTTCAGAATCTTCTTGTTTTATCACATTCACTTTCAACAAATTTAATCAACAAATCAACAAACCTCGTACAAAAAACTCTTCTCTCTGCTTCTACCTTCATATGGCCATTTCTAGAAAATAGAAAAATAGTGTATGTTTGTGAAACAATGCATCCACCACAGTGAACTGTTATTAATCTGTGAATTTTGTCATAAGCAGATATATAGAGAATAATATGTTAGTATCTTAAAATATCAATGTTATCTGGTTGAGGTTAGGAGAATTTACCTAAACAAGGCTTTGCTGAGTCATGATAATTTTTAACAGCCGATACCAGATAACATTGTAAGTTAAAGACACTAACATGTTATTTTATTTATCATGCAATTCCGAAACCCTAACAATTAACATGAACATGTTTGTAACAATAATAGCCATATCTCTAGATAATCTATTACCAGATAGTTATCAGACAGGTTTTATCTGGTCAAAACAGGCATGATAAACATTGTTTATAGCTTCTTATACACTAAACAAAAGTAGTATATTTCGTATATTATTCTTATAGGATGTAAAGTTAAAGTTGACCAGTCAGATGGTTTACAGAAAAGTAATTCCCGCTAGCTGAATCCATGTGTAGGTTAAAATTCTTGTTTCCTATCTAAATGTTCATGAAGCATTACTTTAGACAAGAACATTCAGAGACAATGCATAAAAAAAAAGATTTTTTATTAAACTAGAAAGCCATGAATGGCTTGAGTCGCTCAACAGGCTTGAAATTCTTGTAATAGCAAATCTAAGTTTTTACTAGATTTTTAGATATTGTGGGTTCTACTGCTGTTGAAAATGCTTTTCAAAGATTCCACTATATAACATATAGAGAAATGACCTCTGCCCCATAAAATACATATTTTTCAACTGATCACAATATTTTTTGGTAGACTGATACAAGGTTACTCAAGGAGCATTTCAGTGACATTTTGTTGATATCTATCAGTTACATTCTGATGAATTGATTTTCAAGGTTTCAACTATATAACATTATAGAAAAATGTCCTCCGCCCATAAAATACATATTTTTCATCCAATAACCACAATTTGTGGTAGACTGACAAAGGGTCACCCAGGGATCATTCATGTAAAATTTAATTGGTATCCATCAGAATCTGAGAAAACTCACTTTTTACTATATTTGGAAATAAGTCAGGCCCATTAAATCCATATTTTCCATTGGATCAAAATTTCTTGAACAACTTTGAAAGACGGTCACCCTAGGATCATTCCTGTGAAGATTTGTTGAAATTCATCCAGGAGTTTCTGAGGAGAAGATTTTTAAAGAAAAAGTTTACGGACGGACACACAAGGGACACAGCGCCATGACAATAGTTCCACTGGCCTTAGGCCAGTAAAGCTAACAAAAGGGGCAATTACGGACTTAGACACTTTAACTATCAATTTTTTCATAAACCTTCTCTGATATTTCAGGAAATTGATTGCTTAAGTTTCATTAGAATAAAATAATATTGGTTGAATTTATCTCAAAAATGAGATTGGATCGAGTGAAATTCAACAAGATTCTTTTTCCAGTGTTGTCTGATGGGTTGTCCCCACATTCAAAAGCAACTTTCCTTATATTACTACAATGATGTCGTGAAAGTTTCAATCAAATTGTTGGGCTTTATCATGTAAACAAGATTGCACTAAGTGAAATACAATCAGGCCCCTTATCCCTTGTTTTCAAAGCAACCACGGTGAAGACCATACAATCATCTTGTGAAAATTTCACAAGAATCAGACAACATATTTTGAAATTCCATAAGATCCCTTTTCCAAAAATATCCAGCAGGCTGTTGCCATTTGGGAAATCAATATATATTTAGGTTACCAGGTTGTAACTCATAATTATTTTTAACCCTTGCTATGCTGAACCCAGAATATTCTTGCCTTGGCAGGAGCTATAAACAAACATCTGTCTAATACCCCCTACAAGTGCTTGTCAATAATATAAAGCCATTGTTCATCAAATGCCCATTATTTAAACTCTGTCAAAACCATTGGATCATAACCAAAATTTCACTTGTACATCTCTGCTTGATACTGACCATGCCTGTAAAATTTGAATGAAATCTGTCCATTAGTTGCTGAGAAATTGAGAAGAGACACAAACAAGAGGACCATGATGGTCCTATATCGCTCACCTTCATTTCTTTGTCTTTATAATTATCAAATTTTCCAGCAAAAGTCATAATGACATATTTATAATTTGTGGCCTCTAGAGTGTAAACAAGTTGTCATTAAGGTCCCTTTTCCTGTAATATGGCACAGATCCATCCAATTTTCAATAGGGTTCATCTTTGTGACCTGAAGATTATTCTGACCAAGTTTCATGAAGATTGGACAATATTCATGGCCTCTAGAGTGTAAACAAGGAAACTGTCATTAAGGCCCCTTTTCCCGTGATATGGCAGGGATCCATCGAATATTTGATAGGGTTCATCTTTGTGACCTGAAGATTATTCTGACCAAGTTTCATAAAGATTGGGCTAGATTTATGGCCTCTAGAGTGTAAACAAGGAAATTGTCATGAAGGCCTCTATTCCTGTGATATGGCACGAATCCTTTCCATATTCGATAGGGTCCATCATTGTGACCAGAAAACATCTGACAAAGTTTCATGATGATTGGACCATGATTTAGGCCTCTAGATTATAAACAAGGAAATCGTCATTAAAGCCCTTTTCCCGTGATATGGCATGGATCCATCCAATTTTCAAAAGGGTTCATCTTTGTGACCTGAAGATTATTCTGACCAAGTTTCATGAAGAATGGACAATATTTATGGCCTCTAGAAATTGTTATTAAGGCCTCTTTTCCTGTGATATGGCATGGATCCTTCCCGTATTGACCAGGATTCATCCTTTTGATGTAACAAACATTCTGACCAAGTTTCATGATGATTGGACCATATTTAAGGCCTCTAGAGTGTACACAAGGAAATTTTCATGAAGGCCTCTATTCCTGTGATATGGCATGAATCCTTTCCATATTTGATACGGTCCATCCTTGTGACCTAAAAACATCTGACAAAGTTTCATGATGATTGGACCATATTTGAGGTCTCCAGAGTGTAAACTAGAAAATTGTCAATAAGGCCCCTTTTCCTGAGATATGGCACAGATCCTTACCATTTTCGATAGGGTTCATCTTTGTGACCTGATGAACATTCTGACAAAGTTTCATGATGATTGGTCAATATTTGTGGCCTCTAGAGTGTAAACACTTAAATTGTTGATGTCTGACGACGGAGTACACATGACACACATTCAATGATCACAAAAGCTTTCCTTGAGCACAATGTGTCCAGATGAGCTAAAAAGCCACTTTAAACAAACAGTTCAGACCAACTGATTGTCAGACTGACCAAAAAGGTGACTCCTATATAACCTAAAACTTAGTTTTGGAGTTTGAAAATAAGCTTAAAGGCATGAAAGAAAGATTAATCTTACCCCATCAGCTAAAATATGTTTCTTTGGTCCGGTGACCTGTTCAACAATAAACTTTATGTCATTTTCAAACAAGTCATACTGCCTGAAGTCATCTCGCAGGTTGTGTTTATCCATCATATAGTGAAACATGTCTCTAGAGGCATCTTCATGCTGTAAAATAATGTAATCTGATGGCTTTGAGCAAATCAGTTATAACAGTGACTGTGTATTTATAACTGGTTTGTGCTGAGTCATGTAAATAAAACATGTCAGGTTAAAAAGAACCATGTCAAAAGAGTGCAAAGTATCCACCCTAACCAGACTTTGCACTTTCTGTATAGTGTCTGAATCTAGGATGGTTCTTCTACATTCCTATAAAACTATTTTTGAAATGTGGCTCCTAGTTAACCTATGCTAGAATTAGTCTCTTCAAGTGTTATTTTACATAGGATGTACCTTATTCCTATGATGGGCTACCTATTTTAACAATCATTTTCTGATCATGGTTCATTTTTGCCAGACAGGGTTTGATAATAAGGCATGTCCAAATGACATTGTCTTGTAAATTGTCTGTTCCGGCTAGTAAAATCCACATTAAGCTTGCCCTACTGGTCCAGTGGAATAATCTTGAATTATAAAACAATTCACTTAAATTTTAAAATTAAAGCTTTTCTGGTCACAAATTGCAAAAAATCTATTTAATTTCAAGAAATCAGTGAGGACGTAGGATTTTATAAACAGGAAATCAAATCGACAGACATGCGCAGTCACAATAGAAGGCTTGGTATTGAGATTATGCCAGTCAAATTCTGACCTATATTTCAACAATCAAAGGCCTGAAAGGCCTGAATTGAAGACAGGACTGAATATTAACAATTGGAATGAAAATTGTGGTGTTTTGAGAAGATCTCTTGAGTGGGAATAAAACAAGAGTGCCATCGTCACAAAATACGCCGCCACATTGCTGCTGTTTCACAGAAATAATTGTAGACACTACTTATTTTGACAGAACCAAATTGAAAATGACCAAGTTTCATTTAAATCAAGACAAAAAGTTAGGAGGAGTTGCCTTCACATGGCTGCAATTTCAATAAGCCCCAGGCACTAAGTTTTAAGGGGGCATAATTCAGGGAAATAAATGAGCCATAAAATCCTTGATCCATGTACATCTTCAAATTATGGTGATGACATTGACCAAGTTTCATTTAAATAAAGACAAAAAGTAAGGAGGATTTGTGTTCAAAAGGCTGCAATTTCAATGAGCCCTAGATACTAAGTTTTTAAGGGGCATAACTCAGGCAAAAATCAACAAACCATAAAATCCTTCCTTCATGCACATCTACCAATTGAGGTGATAACATTGACCAAGTTTCAAGAAGATCCAGCCGGAAACTTAGGAGGAGTTGCGTTGACAAGAAAAGTGGACCCAGAGACTAAGTTTTAAGGGGCATAACTTAGGCAAAAATCAATGAACCGTAAAATCCTTCCTTCATGAACATCTACCAATTGAGGTGATTACATAGACCAAGTTTCAAAAAGATCCAGCCAGAAACTTAGGAGGCGTTGCGTTGACAAGAAAAGTGGACCCAGAGACTAAGTTATCAAGGGGCATAACTCAGGCAAAAATTAACGAACCATAAAATCCTTCCTTCATGCACATCTACCAATTGAGGTGATAACATCAACCAAGTTTCAAAAAGATCCAGCCAGAAACTTAGGAGGAGTTGCGTTGACAAGAAAAGTGGACCCAGAGACTAAGTTATCAAGGGGCATAACTCAGGCAAAAATCAATGAACCGTAAAATCCTTCCTTCATGCACATCTACCAATTGAGGTGATTACATTGACCAAGTTTCAAGAAGATCCAGCCAGAAACTTAGGAGGAGTTGCGTTGACAAGAAAAGTGGACCCAGAGACTAAGTTATCAAGGGGCATAACTCAGGCAAAAATCAACGAACCGTAAAATCCTTCCTTCATGCACATCTACCAATTGAGGTGATAATATTGACCAAGTTTCAAGAAGATCCAGCCAGAAACTTAGGAGGAGTTGCGTTGACAAGAAAAGTGGACCCAGAGACTAAGTTATCAAGGGGCATAACTCAGGCAAAAATCAACGAACCGTAAAATCCTTCCTTCATGCACATCTACCAATTGAGGTGATAATATTGACCAAGTTTCAAGAAGATCCAGCCAGTAGTTTAGGAGGAGTTGCGTTGACAAGAAAAGTGGACGGACGTACGGACGGACGGATGGACGGACGGATGGACGGACGGACGGACGGATGGACGGACGGACAGACGGAGAAGATGACGCCAATATACGTCCGCCTCCGGCGGCGTATAATAATAAAAATTAAAACAATCATTGATGGTTACATATGGAAACTGCACCTTCCTAACAAATGAATATGCTTTACTTTGAAGACTCATCTCTTCCATATAAACCTATCCCTCTAGCCAATTCAAGCTTAACAAGAGGGTAACTGCCTTCATAATCGCTATTCATCCCCAAGTGTAAGTTTTCAATATCCTAAATGAAAATATTCATTTAACCAACAGAAATATGGTGGCAATTCCTGTATTCTAAAAACTCATATGAATTATTGCGACCCTGTTTTATAAAATTGTATAGATTATCCCCAGCAATCCAATATGATCCAAATCCGATTTTTTTCCAGTCAAATTTATTAAGTGGATGTGTAAAAATCTTAAATAAAATGTTAATCCACATGACACACATTGCTTACCCCTTGATGAAGAGCTGAACATTTCATTGGCATGGTGAATATTGCCCTGAATTTGTTCAAATTTCTTTTACATTTATTATCTGATCCAGGATTTGACTAATTATCTCCACATAGAAGAAGCAATGAAAGTATTACCAATATTCTTATACTTTTACTAGTCAAAGTCAATACTAAGAAGTATTTTCCCGTACAATAGCTGTAGCTTTTTTATGAATACCGTTTAAGTTTCTTCCAGGGGTGATTCATTCTATTTCTATTTATCCATTGAGATATTTCGATCTCCATTTCAGGTTATTCTCCTTGCATATGGTCTTACTTAGTAGAAAATTATTTTTACTTCAAAATAATATATAAACCTGTTAAGACAACCAACCTTTCAGGCCTTTTCCACGGGACTGCTTTTCTAGATCAAGATTCGGATTTAACTATCCGGTGAACTATCAATTTTGACAAAACTGCCAAAATGACAGATTGTTAAATGAAATCCCGAGCTACAGCATTTATCACCTTGAGTAGAATTCTTTCAAAGTCCACTCCAGAATGTTACAAATAAATCCATTCCAGTTTCCAAAACAGTTTCTGTTATTGACAGAAAATTGTCGAAAACAAAAGCGGAAACTCAAAACCGGGATCGCGCATGCGTGGTACTACTGTATAGGCCATTCGGAACACCACTCGGCCAATCTAACGCATTCGTCACAACTCGGCCGATTCGGTAACCTACATTTATCTGAGACTTCGGAGATCGCCCGATGATTGCCGAGTGAATATCACGATCACGATCTGTTGCCGTTTACGGAAATGACCGAGTGATGTTCCAAATGCTGTACAATATGGATAGACAAAACAAGCCTAATAAAGTAACTTGATAAGCCATCGAAATTTCTCCGATAATCCAAGTAAAAATTCAAACCTAGGAAATTCCAAGGGTTTACGAGTTTATTCAAATAGCCTTTCGCTATTTTAGATTTTATCCATTTACACTACGACAGGCCCGGGAGACGGATAAATAAAGTATCCTTAAGGACACACAAACACACAATTTTACGAGAAATAGGGAGTCTAAAATGGGGAACTGAAAATAGCTTGCCAATGCTATGTATAAAAACAGTTGTAGGATGCAATTGAAAATTTGGAGCAAATGCAAAAGATTGCAGCCGAAAACGCCCTAAAACAGCACCATTTACGAATGTAAAACACGTTTCTGCAGGCAACTTCTGCATAGATCACGTGTTCACTCCCCTGAGGTCCCGGCCAGAATTTAGGTCAGCACCAAAATTTTACGGTATATTGCTACACTATTGATTACTTTTGCCGCGTTTATCTTTATGAATGGGTCTACTTTTTTTAGCGTAATGACGCATGTAGGTTTGTTATCAGAATCCGATGGCGACGATCCCTATATTGAAAGACAGGTAAACCTGTCTTCAATAAAAACCCAGTGTATTAGACCAGGATGTGTTTATAGTTTTTTTTTTTTTTTTTTCAATTTAATGAGCTTCCCAGCGGGGAAAAAAAATGCTTGTGATCAAGTGGGCTTTGTTATTTGAATCGGTTCACATAGCTGGATTAAATTCATTTTCACAAAATAATTTGTGAGGGATATTTGCAATTTTTCATTAGGAATTCATCTTTTTATTTTTTTCTAAACTTCTCACCAATCTTGTTACATTGTCAAAATTTCTACAATATTAAAATATCAAACTGAATTCCAATTTAATTGCAAACAGGTCATATCTGTTGACATAATCGAGGGTAGCAGGTCTCTCTGCTGTTTGACAGGTACATTCCGATTCATGACAATTCATCAAAGTACTAAATCGCAGCCTGATATAATAATATTTCTCGATGATAAACTTCAATGACAATTACTATTACCACAGCAGTGAAAATATAAGGGCATTCTTATTCTTGGTGATAAAAAAAGGAAATCAGAATAGCTAATGAATTTTAAAATTTTATTTTTGAGAAATTTTATTAATAAGATGATGGAGTTTCAACAAACGTAGTCTATATTACATCACTATGTATTATCAATCATGTATTCGTCATTTGCCTTGTACTCGTATTGTTGGTAAATAGCAACAGAATATTTTTTTTATCTGTGGTCTAGTAGACTTTGCTGGTGGTCTAGTAAAAAATATGAACAACTAGACCACTGGTCTAGTGGTAAAAAAAAGTAAATATCTGACCCTGCCATTAGATAGACTCATTGTGACAATTTGATCACAACAACCTTCCTGTGTACCCTTATCCTACTAAATTTTACCCTTGTCATGCTGAATAAATTTTGGCTAAAAATTTTCAACAAAATCAAAGGGCAAATTGCTATGAAGGTACCAACCGTAGGTCTTTTTTTATTTGAACAAGAGGCCCAAGAGGGTCTGTATCGCTCCACTGGCTTTAAAATCTTTAGACTTTCATTAAATAAAGCTTTCTTTAAAATGAATACATTAATACTCCGAAATTTCCTAAGACCTATCTAATAATGATTAACTGGTTCTGGTCCATATTGCATCAAAATACTCAATCACAATGAACCTGCAACCCTTTACCCATCTTATTAAAAAAAACATAAGGTTCAAAAGGAGATGTTCAAAGATTTCGGGCTCAAAATAGGCCCTGCCTGCCACGCCCAAATTTTTCGACCAATCAAAATTTCTTGAACAATTTAAGTAAATAGTCACCCAAGAAACATTTTGGTAAAGTTTCATTAAAATTGGCTGAGTGGTTCCGGAGGAGATAACGTTCAAAGATTTTGGCCTCAAAATAAGCCCCGCCCTGCCACACCCATATTTATGGGCCACTCAAAATTTAGCAAATATTTTTTGAAAAGAGACACTCAAGGAACATTCTGGTAAAGTTTCATTGAAATCAGCCAAGTGTTTCAGGAGAAAATGTCATTCAACAAGATGTGTTTGTGAAACACGAATGCCCCCGGAACGGCATTTTTTTTTCAAAGTTTGACCTTGACAGATGAACTTGACCTTGTCACATGACCTTGACTTTGGTACAAGCGGATGCAGATCATTGAGATCTATCATCATGCCAAATATTAGCTTTGTATCTTGAATAGGCTTGAAGATATTGGCAAGGTTAAGTTTTCAGGTTAAGTTTTCGGACAGACGGACGGACAGACAGACGGACATGAGTAAAACAATATGCCCCCGATCTCTCGATACGGGGGCATAAAAATTTCGGGTTCAAAAAAGGGCCCGCCCTGCAACGCCCATATTTATGGACTAATCAAAATTTCTTTAACAATTTAAGTAAAGGGTCACCCAAGGAACATTCTGTTAAAGTTTTATTGAAATCAGCCCAGTGGTTCAGGAGGAGATATCATTCAAAGATTTCGGGCTCAAAATAAGCCCCACCCTGCCACGCCCATATTTATGAGCCAATCAAAATTTCTTGAACAATTCAAGTAAAGGGTCTCCCAAGGAACATGCATGCCAAGTTTCATTGAAATCGGCCAATGGTTTTGGAAGAGAAGATTTTTAAAGATTTCAAAGTGAAAAAATGCCACGCCCTGACACTCCCATATTTAGGGGCCAATCAAAATTCTTTGAACAATTTAAGAAGAGGGCCACCCTAGGATCATTTCTACCAAGTTTTGTTAAAATCCGCCCATTGGTTTGGGAGGAGAAGATGTTTAAAGAACAAGATGTGTTTGTGAAACACGAATGCCCCCGTAACGGCATTTTTTTTCAAAGTTTGACCTTGACAGATGACCTTGACCTTGTCACATGACCTTGACTTCGGTACCAGCAGATGCGGATCATTGAGATCTATCATCATGCCAAATATTAGCTTTGTATCTTGAATAGGCTTGAAGATATTGGCAAGGTTAAGTTTTCGAGTTAAGTTTTTTCAAAGTTTGAGTTTGACAGATGAACTTGACCTTGTCACATGACCTTGACTTTGGTACCAGCAGATGCGGATTATTGAGATCTATCATCATGCCAAATATTAGCTTTGTATCTTGAATAGGCTTGAAGATATTGGCAAGGTGAAGTTTTCGGGTTAAGTTTTTTCAAAGTTTGACCTTGACAGATGAACTTGACCTTGTCACATGACCTTGACTTTGGTACCAGCAGATGCGGATCATTGAGATCTATCATCATGCCAAATATTAGCTTTGTATCTTGAATAGGCTTGAAGATATTGGCAAGGTTAAGTTTTCCGGTTAAGTTTTCGGATAGACGGACGGACAGACAGACAGACAGACGGACATGAGTAAAACAATATGTCCCTGATCTCTCGATACGGGGGCATAAAAAGTTTACGCACGGATGCACGCACGGACGCACGCACAACGGACACTCCGTCATGACAATAGCTCGCTAAAAACTAAATCTATTGATAATTCTGGTTTGAAAGTGAGAAACAGGTGGTGTAGACTAACATCAGACTGCACATATGTGCAGGCTGATTTTTGTCTATAGCTCCTGCCAAAGCAGGAATATTCCGGGTTCAGCATGACAAAGGTTAAGTTTTGTTACATACAAATTGCCAATATACAGGACACTTCAAACAGTATGGCTCAATGTTTTTTTTTTTCACAACAAGAGGACAATTGGCCCTGAGTGGCTATTCTGAGAAAATACCTACCTTTGATTATGCAACCCAAGAGAAAGAGATTTCACATATTCAAACATCAATATTCTGTCAGTCTTCTGGTTTGGATGAGGAAAGTTTAAAGACTAATATATAAATCCAAAGACCAACACCCTCCCCTTGGCGAAATGCCCCTGGTAACCAAACAGCCATGAAGGTAACCAAACAGCCATAAATTTATTTATTTTCAAAAAGGACTATTAAAACTGATGATTCATGCCAAGTATAAAGGCTGTTAGTCAACTAGTACAGAAGAATCAGAATTTTAAGATTTTTTTATATATGGCCCCTTTGTCCTATCCACCCCCACCCATACTCTGCCCCTGATTGTCAAACAGTGATATGTTTTCATATAATTTCATTAAGGTCTAACATCTTATAATCTATGCCAAATATTAAGGCTGTTGGAATTCCTCATTTAGAAGAGGTAGAAATCTTAAAGATTTCTAAATTGACACCTGAGTACTACAACCTCCCCCCTATTGCTCTGCACTAGATGTCCCATCAGTCATGGTTTAAGCTATTTACATAAAGTTCTATAAATGATGATCCATACAAAATTAAAAGGCTGTTAAGGACCTGGTTTAGAGGAAGAATAATTTTGAAGAAATCTAATCAAATCCGAGTCCTATCCCCCCCCCCCCCCCCCCCCCCCCCCTGTTGCTGAAGGGCTTCTGGTTTAAAGGCAGAGGAATTAAAAAGATTCTAATGAAAATGTTATTTTGGTTGCCATGGAAACCAGAAGTTTCTACCAAATTCAATTCTTTTAGCTATTTTGGGAGAGGGCCACCAAGGGATAATTCCTGTTAAATTTATGTGAATTGGCCCAGTAGTTTAAAAGGGAAACGGAATTTAAAGAAATTGATTATCGACACCAGACAACTGACAAAAAATCCCGCATAGAGGGTGATCACAATGGCTCACATGAACATATAGTTCTCAAGTGAATTAAGAAGTAAGAAGATTGATTAATTAATTGAATGGGGATTAACACTGAATTCAAGGATCTTTCAGTTATATTGTGGAGGCTGGAGCACCTTGCAATGGATTCCTGGTATTTCTCACACCAGTACTACCATTGCATCCTTTCCAAACTGCTATCCCACACAGGTTTACGATTATCAACCTATTGATGGAAGACAAAGAGTCAGAAAGGATAAGTGCTGCCGTCAGGGATTGAACCCAGGACCTATTGATTTACAGTCTGACTTGAAACAAACTGCAATATGAAGTGGCAAAAAGTAAGAAGAAAGCAGGCAGAGTAGGCTAAGATAAGATTGTGTGTCTTCTAAAGCTTTATATACAAGTTATTTATCTAATAAACAACAAGATAGCTTACCTTCCACGTTGAATCAGGTCTGATATGAGGGATGAACTTGCCATCAAATAAATGGGAAAATGGCCCATGTCCTAAAATTCATGAAAAGTAAACAATAGTTTCCTTTAAACTTAAACATGAGATAACAAAATGTATTTAAGAGGACCTTAATCAATGTGAAATAATACCAAACATTTTGAAAATTGTATGTCTAAAGGTTTAGAATGAGACCTCTTTCAGTAGTCTTTTTTCTATCACATATATGTTAAATATGGCTCTAATATATAGGATATACAGTCAAATCTGTGTGAGCGGCCAACTATGCACAGCGGCCAATCTGCCGACAGGGGCCACATGATTTCCCCCCGTGTAAATTCCTTCTTTAATTGCACTGTGAATAGCGTGATCTCCTGAAATGCGGCCGGCGGTCACCTTAATTGGTCTAATTCCAACTGTATATCACACCTATACAACGGTCATCTGACAAAACAAGCGACTTAATTAGTCGTGTTCGAAAAAATCGATTATCACCACTGTAGTAAACAGCCGAAGTCGCTTAATCGTAATGTACAAGTTATAAATAACTAATTATCGATTTAATCCCGTGTTGTCGGTTAAATGACGTGTTATGGCAATTATTATTTATTTGATCTACTTGAATGGTTATAATTAATTAAAAGCTATGGAATTTATCGGGTATCGGGTATCTTAAAATAAAATGATCTTGAGCATTACAGGTTGTTTACATTTAGCAAACTGATTTCTCGAGGTCTTTAAAATGGACGAAAACCTGTTTTCGATATCAAATCTCGCCATAATGTTGCTTTCTAAACGTAAGTTCCTCTCTCTAGAGGATCGTGTGAAAGTGATACGCATGCTTGAATCTGGGTGTTCTTCCTGGACAATTGCTAATGAGTTCGGCGTAGGTCTTACGCAGGTCCAAACCGTGGCTAAACGCAAACGAGAAATTCTCGATGAATATGATGAATCATGCGTTTTCACAATATTTTTATATGTTTATGGTATGATTCCTTATTCTTTTAATGACAAACACATAAAATGAAACTTTGGAATTGCTTAGAATTTGGAGAAGTCTATAGTTTGCGATCTGGTAATGAGCTTAACAAAAGTGGTACGACAAAATGGCTGCCCTAAGGATACTGTGAACAGCAGCCAATCTGTGTACAGCAGCCAATTTGGGCCTCTCCCTTGACTGGCTGCTGTACACAGATTCGACTGTATATCGATTTCATTTTGTGAGAATACATATAAGCAGAAAATGAAAGTATCAGGCCTTACAGTTTGCAAGGAAATATATGTCATAATGAAATCCTCTTGATATTTGTATATAAGAAAGACTACCAAGAACACAGGCTAAATTTTTATCTGAAATAATTTATTATGTTTTATTGGGTACCATAAGGACATTCTCATTGACAATATTTGAGAGATGTTTCCTTTGCTGTTTAGAAACAGACAATTGTTGGTGCTTCCTTGTTATATCAAAAACCTCACAAGACAGCTCATTTTAAAGGTGGTCTTAGATCGTAAATGATCTTAGAATTATGTGTCATGCCAAATATCAGAGTTTTAAGCTAAATGTTTTGGAAGTAGAAGATTTTGAAGATTTTTTATCCTTTATTTTCATTTGGGCTACCAAAACACAGGGCTAATATTCAAGTTGGTGCAATAATTTGAAGTTTTATGACAAAGGGTCTTAAGTTAATAGGTCATGCCAAATACATTAAGTTTAAGCCTTTAATTTTAGGGGAAGATTTTCTTAAAGACTTTGTGCTTTATTTCTATAGATGTATATTAAGGATCACATTATATGGGGCTTTCAGGAACTGTTGTATTTTCCCAAGAATACATGTTTATATCTACTAATCAATAAAGTATCCGGCACTGACTTTTATAAAAGTTTGTCGAAGTCTTAAAGCAACATGACACAGGTTAATTTCATGACACAGTTTACATACAAAGTTTGTTCAAAAATAACATTCCCTACACAGTTCAATTTATGTATCATAACAAGGGAAGTAAACACAAGAGAATAAAACAATTTCCCTTTGACCTTCATATTGAGTGTCATTGAAATCGGCCCAATGGTCCAGGAGGAGATGTCGTTCAAAGATTTTGGGCTCAAAATAAGTCTCGTGTAAACATGAGAAATTACACAAATATTATCCAATGTCATTTAAACCTTCACAAGATGATCGTAGCTTATAACTGGAAGGTTCCTTTCTAAAAATAGGTCCAATCTGTTGGAAAACAGGTATACGGCTTCACCAAATTATTGAGAGTTTTTAATACTTGTAAATGACTTTCTATGTTCACTATTTCAAGAGTAATCCATACCACCAAGAAAGATATCTATGATAGTATTTTTGAAACATTTCAACTTCAGTCTTTTTTATTAATCAATTCTAACTCCATTTGCTTTGTTGTTGTTGTTGTTGTTTAAAAATAAAAGTTCAGAGTTATTAGAACAATTTAGGAAAAATTTGATAGCCAGTAGAGCCTATTCTGTCCTAATTGGCCTCTTGTTTCAATGAACCTATTAATAGGCCTTCACTTAAAACACAATAGACCATAGCAAAGAAGATACAAGATGATATTTTTAAGCAACAATGCTCCTGCATATGTAGAAACAAAAGTATGTTACACCAATATAGAAATCAGTAACAACAAGAGCCATCAGAGACGGATTATGCTCCCCGAATAAGGCATTGTCACAAAAAAATGTATGCAATCAATGGAAAAAGTTTGCTGTTGATTGTTTCTATAGGGTACTTCAACATTATGGTGATACTTGTAAAGTGCTGTATTTCTACGCAGTCAGTTCTAACCATCAACAAACTTAAACATTCATTGCAATGAATCTTAACTGTTTTACCCTGAACTCTTTTTGAGAGGCAGTTGTTATAGGGTAAAGGGTTGAACATTTTACAATGACATTCTGCAAAAGAGTTTTGTCATTTTCTGCTCAGTACTGAAATATGACAGAGAGAGAGAGAGAGCTAACATAAAGGTAACAAACATTAAGTCCCCTTTTTCCATGACATTTTTTGTATAAAATTTTCAAATAGTTTATGGTCAAAGGCATCTGATTTGCTACTAAATTATGAAATTTCATCAAATTTTGAACATAAGACCAGGAGAAATGCAAGAAAAAAGTTAACAAACAATAAGCCCCCATTTTCCATGATATATTTTTTGTATGAACATTTCAAATTGTTTAATGTAAAGGGCATCTGATTTGTTACTCAATATGAAATTTCAGAAAATTCTGACCATTATACTTGGAGAAATGAGAGAAAAATTGCATTTTACCCTAAGTCCCCTTTTCCCGTGACGATGCCACAAATCCAAAAACCTGGAAAGACACATCAGCATTATACCATAGGGAGTTTACATGGCAAGTTTCATTTGATAAGGCCAAAGGTTTATGGAGAAAGTACTGTAGCATGAGACACAGAGAGCTAACATAAAAGCAACAAACATTAAACTCCCTTTTTGCATGACATATTTTCAGACACAAATTTCAAATATTCTATGGTAAAGGGCATCTGATTTGCTACTTAATTGTGAAATTTCATCAAATTCTGAACATAAGACAAGGAGACACTAGAACTGTTGCAGAGCGGACTTATACCCCCCCCCCCCCCCCAAGCACTTTGTCAGAATGCAAGTGCTATTAGTGCAGGATGTATTTGTAACAAATATTGAGGTCATATGCAGCATTTGCATGAAGTTTCATGATTGTAGGTTGCTTGGTTTTTGAGTTCAAGTCAGGAAACGAAAATTGAACAAAAATTGACTGTGACCTTGACCTTTGACATATGTGACCCAAAAACAATAGGGCATTTCCTTAGGTCATGAGCAACATTTGCATAAAGTTTTATGATTCTAGGTGGCTTGTATCTTGAGTAACAGTCCGGATACAAAAATTGAACAAAGGCTGACTGTGACCTTGACCTTTGACCTATGTGACCAAAAAACAATAGGGCACTTCCTTGGGTCATAAGCAAAATTTGCATAAAGTTTCATGATTGAAGGTCATTTGGTTTTCGAGTTAGAGTCCGGAAATTAAAATTGAAGAAAGGCTCACTGTGACCTTGACCTTTGACCTATGTGGCCCAAAAACAATAGGGCACTTCCTTGGGTCATAAGCAACATTTGTATAAAGTTTCATGATTGTAGGTCACTTGGTTCTTGAGTTAGAGTCCGGAAACGAAAAGGTCTACGGACGGATGGACAGACGGATGGACGGACAGACAGACAGACATGGTGAAACCAATATAACCCCATCTACTTCGTAGGTGGGGGGTAAAATGAAAGAATAACTGTATTTTACTGTAAGTTTCATTTGATTTGGCTAAGGGTTATGGAGAAATCGCTGGGGACTAGAATTACAGAAGGACGGACAGACAAAGCGGCAGCTATATGCTCTCTTTCGGGAAGCATAAAATATAAATCATTTATTTTCGTATAAACAACACATCCATCATTAGTATGCTAATAGCAAAGGTGTACCAACTAGAACTTGTCACAGAATGTGACTTAATACCCCCGCTAGTGCTTTCAGAGAATGAGATACTTTGGCAGGAGAGGCAAAAAATGCTTCAAATATAACAACAAGAGGCCAAAAAGTGGGCCTGTATCACTCCACTTGCTTTAACATCTTTAGACTTGCATTAAATAAAAACTTTCTTTGAATGAAAAAAACACTTTGAAATCTCTTAAGACCTACTTTATATTAATTAACTGGGTATGGTCCACATTGTACCAAAATTCTCAAGTTTCATTGAAATCGGCCCAACCTTCATTAGGAGATGTAGTTCAAAGACTCTGGGCTCAAAATAATCCACACCCTGACATGCAAATATTTATGCGCTAATTAAAATTTCACGAACAATTTTTGAAAAGGGTCACAGAAGGAACATTCTGGTAAAATTTCATTGAAATCAGCCCAGTGATTCAGGAGGAGATGTCGTTCAAAGAATTCGGGCTCAAACTAGGCCCCACCCTGCAAAACCCATATTTATGGGCCAATCAAAATTTTTAGAGCAACTTTTGGAAAGGGTCTCCCAAGTAACATTCTGGTAAAGTTTCATTGAAATTGGCCCAGTAGTTTAGGAGGACAAGGTCTTCAAAGATTTCGGGCTCAAAATAAGCCCCACCCTGACACTCCCATATTTGGGGGTCAATCAAAATTTCTTGGAGAATTTAAGTAAAGGGTCACCCAAGGAACATCCATACCAAGTGTCATTGAAATTGGCCCAATTGTTTGGGAGGAGAAGATTTCTAAAGATTTCAAAGTGAAAAATGCCCCGCCCTGCTTCGCCCATATTTGGGGGTCAAACAAAATTTCTTTAAATAATTTTAGAAGAGGGTCACTCAAGGAACATTTCTTCCAAGTTTCATCAAAATCCGCCCATTGGTTTGGGAGGGAAAGATGTTTAAAGAAAAAGTTTACGCACACATGAACAGACGGATGGACACACAATGGACACACTGCCATGACAAAAGCTCGCTGGCCTCGCTGGCCGAAATCGCTGGCCTTCGGCCAGTGGAGCTAAAAACTGAAGGAGGAGTTTGAAACACCAGATTTTTGTTGTACATGTGTACAAAAAAGTCTAAAGTGAAGGGCATATTCTTGAAGCTGGAAAAGTTGAGACTTCAAAATTAGATCTTGCAAAACTTCAACATGTGATCAATGTTTGTATAAAGATTCATTACTTTTGACTGAAAACTCAAGGAGGAGTTTGCAACACAAGATTTTTACTTGTGTGCAAAAAAGCTTAAGTTCTTATTCTTGAATTTCTTTAACAATTTTAGAAGAGAAGCAAAGGAGACTTGAAATTTGCGTATTGCAAAACTTCAACTTGTGATCAATGTTTGTATTAAGTTTCATTACTATTGATTAAAACTCATGGAGGAGTTTGTGAGACAAAATTATAAGTACACGGTAACAATCGGCAAAAAAGGTCAAAGTTCAAGGGGAGATAATTCATGAACCAGGGGGAGTTGAGACTTGAAAATTGCGTCTTGCAAAATTTCAACTTATGATCAATATTTGTATAAAGTTTTGAATGAAAACTGAAGGAGGATTTTGAGACACAAAATTATAAGCACATGGTAATAAATAGGAAAAAAATGTCTTATTGCGATGCGATACAGGAGTCCCCCACCAGATAACAAAAAATCCTTTCTTATAATATATCTCCTACTTATTAGATCTATAACTGTATACAAAATGTGAAGTTGCTAGCACTTTAGTTTTTGAACAAAATGTCCCAAATATAAGAGTAAAAACAACCAATGGCAAAAACTCCAAAAGTGGGCGGAGAAGTATGATTCTTGTACATGCCACTTGTCCTCAATGAGATCTATAAGTGTACCAAGTTTGAAGTTGCTAGCACTGATGGCTCAGGAGATATGGTCCGGACAAAAATGTCAGGATAAAAACAACAACGGACAATAACTAAAAAAGTGGATGTGGCAGAGTAACAGTTCTTGTGGATTCCACTTCTTCTCAATGAGATCTACCAGTGTACAAAGTTTGAAGTTGCAAGGGCTAATGGTTAAGGAGATAAGTACGTGACAAAAATGTAAGGATAGAAACAACAAAGGGCAATAACTCAAAAAGTGGACATGGCAGAGTGACAGTTCTTGTACATGACACTTGTCTTCAATGATATCTATAAGTGTAGTAAGTTTGAAGTTTCTAGCACTTATGGTTTAGAAGATATGTTCCGGACAAAAATGTAAAGGTAAAAACAACAAAGGGCAATAACTCAAAAAGTGGACATGGCAGAGTTTCAGTTCTTGTACATGACACTTGTCCTCAATGAGATCTATATGTGTACAAAGTTTAAAGTTGCTAACACTTATAGTTTAGGAGATATGATCCGGACAAGAATGTAAGACTAAAAACAACAAAGGGCAATAACTCAAAAAGTGGACATGGCAGAGTAACAGTTCTTAAACATGACACTTGTCCTCAATAAGATCTATAAATGTACAAAGTTTGAAGTTGCTAGCACTTATAATTTAGGAGATATGATCAGGACAAGAATGTAAGGCTAAAAACAACAAAGGGCAATAACTCAAAAAGTGTGTGTGGCAGAGTTATGGATCTTGAATATGACACTTCTCCTCAATGAGATCTATCAGTGTACAAAGTTTAAAGTTGCTAGCACACATAGTTTAGGAGATATGTTCCGGACTAGAACATAAGGGTAAAAACAACAAAGGGCAATAACTCAAAAAGTGGGCGTGACAGAGTAACGGTTCTTAAACATGACACTTCTCCTCAATGAGATCTATAAGTGTACAAAGTTTGAAGTTATTAGCACTCATAGTTTAGGAGATATGGTTCGGACAAGAATGTAAGGGTAAAAACAACAAAGGGCAATAACTCAAAAAGTGGGCGTGGCAGAGTAATGGTTCTTTAACATAACACTTCTCCTCAATGAGATCTATAAGTGTACCAAGTTTGAAGTTGCTAGCACATATGGTTTAGAAGATATAGCCCAGACAAAAGTGTGACGGACAGACGGACGGACGGACGAACAGACGGAATTGAGCAAACCTATAGTCCCCCAACCGGTAACCGGTGGGGGACTAATAAGCCACCACTTTGCTGCTGTTTCACGAAAATAATTGTAGACACTACTTATTTTGACAGAACCAAATTCAAAATGACCAAGTTTCATTTAAATCAAGACAATAAGTTTTAAGGGGGCATAATTCAGGGAAATAAATGAGCCATAAAATCCTTGATCTGTGTACATCTACAAATTATGGTGATGACATTGACCAAGTTTCATTTAATTAAAGACAAAAAGTAAGGAGGAGTTGCATTCAAAAGGCTGCAATTTCAATAAGCCCTAGATACTAAGTTTTAAGGGGGCATAATTTAGGGTAAAATTAATGAACCATAAAATCCTTACTTCATGCTCATCTACCAATTTCGGTTATAACATCCACCAAATTTCATTTAGATCCAGCCAGAAACTTAGGAAGAGTTGCATTCACAAGGCTGCAATTTCAATAAGCCCAAGAGACTAAATTTTAAGGGGGCATAACTGAGGCAACAAGCCCAAGAGACTAAGTTTTTAAGGGGCATAACTCAGGCAAAAATCAACGAACCATAAAATCCTTCCTTCATGTACATCTACCAATTGAGGTTATAACATTGACTAAGTTTAAAGAAGATCCAGCCAGAAACTTAGGAGGAGTAGCGTTGGCAAGAAAAGTGGACCCAAAGACTTAGTTTTAAGGGGGCATAACTCAGGCAAAAATCAATGAACCAAAAAAGTCCTTCCTTCATGTACATCTACCAATTGAGGTGATAACATTGACTAAGTTTCAAGAAGATCCAGCCAGAAACTTAGGAGGAGTTGCATTGACAAGAAATGTGGACCTAGAGACTTAGTTTTAAAGGGGCATAACTCAGGCAAAAATCAATGAACCATAAAATCCTTCCTTCATGTACATCTACCAATTGAGGTGAAGTTTCAAGAAGATCCAGCTAGTAACTTTGGAGGAGTTGCGTTGACAAGAAAAGTGGACAGACGTATGGACGGACAGACGGACGGACAGACGGAGAAGATTACTATTAAATGAAAACTGAAGGATTACTATTAAATGAAAGTTGAAGGAGGAGTTCATGACACAAAATTACTATTAAAAATGTCCACGTACAGACAAACATACAGACAGACAGGCTGATTCCAGTATAGCCCCGAAAACATTCGTTTTGAGGGGGTATAAAAATAATTTAGACTTAAGTTACATAACTGTTTATGTCAAAAGATTTTGAATAGAAAACTATCTCAGGAATTATATCCAGACATTTTTCTGTATATATTGTGCAAATCTTGTTGCAATCAACTATATTTGTCTCCTATAGCAACTATTCTAAAACATGTGCCATTCAATACCAGCTCACAGTAACAATGTCAATATAATGCTAAAGTTTAGCAGAAACATGTATTTGCTCTTGGCAGCAAAATTACAAAATGGGGTGCGACAGTGGCACCTATACAGGAATAGACATGGAATTTTCTCATCTCCATCATCGCAATTTCAGTATGATGTCAAAACAAAATGGTTTGAAAATGTGCAAAATTGAACACATTTGCGTCACAAAGTCTTAAAGTTATAGCAAATATCCACTTTTTTTTATCTACCCTTGTAGAAGTCTAAAAGATTTTGTACGTGCACTTTCATGTAAGTCCTCACTCGATGTATAATCTTTTTAAGCCAAACTTATTTATTAATCTGATATTCATAAAAGGCCTCAACAAATCCTGGTCTTGAAGTGGTTTCAGCCCTTTTATTTTAGAAATTTCAGAAATCAATAATTTTCATAAGTAGGCTTATTATAACTACGTACCTAGATCATGACATAGGCCTGCTATTTCTACACATAAAATATCTTTCTCTGTTATATTTAGACTAGGTTGTCTCCTCTGTATGGCTCTCACTAACTGGCCTGCCAGGTAACATACACTGTCAATAAAATATTTGTGACATGTCACTCAAAAAGGGGCAAAAACTGTCAACCCTGGTCAGACTGCATGATCTGTGTAGAATGACCAGGGCAGACACTTTTTGCAAATAACAATTTTCTGAATCTAGAATTATTATTCTACTTTCTCAAGTTAAAATTTCTGAAATACACCTGGTTGACCTATGCTGGATCCAACCCCTTTTTCCTAAAACTTTGTTCATTTTCCAGATGGTTCTTTTTGCATGACCGGTAACATTTCTTTTAAGTTTCCAAGGACAACTGATGTCCAGCCCACAATAGCTCTATTTCAATATTTCACCTAACCCCCATGTTGTCTGATTTTTTTTCAAGATAGCACATCTGCAAAAATTAATGATGGAAAACATTTGTGACCAAAACTTGTAATTTTAAACCTATCTATAAATGTGAGAGATGTGATCCTGGTACAAAAATTTAACATTTGACAGTAATTGGTAGTTTCAATTAATTCGGTGTTAAGCTCTTAAATACACAACAGAGAGTGATTTAATCTATCACTTTGAAATATAATAAATTCATAATATGGTTTCTTGCCAGGGTCTATGACGATTTATGGGGGGTTAACCCAGGTTACCCCGGCTGATTTCTAGGGTAATGTGTCCCTGGGGACAGGTTACCCCGAGGACATGTTACCCTGGGACACCGGCGTGGGTGAAATCAAATCAAATCATTTTCTCAGCTAGGAATAAATCATCATGTACCCAGGCAAGAAACCGTATAACTAATATTGTCATTCTTATGACGATAACTCAAAAGTCAAGGTCAGAGGTTAACATTAAACATTGAAATTAAGCTTTATTGAATCATCTCTCGCATTTATGGAAAAATTCTAAAATAAATTAAACAACTTGGCACAAATATTATTGATCATAATTATATGTCCCATTTGAAATAAGGTCAAGATCACTGGTCAGGTCAGCAATAACCATTGAAAATACTAGAAATTTCTTTGCAGTATAGTTATAAATCATTGAAAATTATTTTTAAATCTATTCATAAACAAAGGAGTAATGTTCTGGAGGGGTAGACAAACTCAGATACACATCCATGATATAGCAACAACAAGGTCTCCCACCCAACTAGGCTCAATGATAAAACATGTGTTTGGACTAAAAGATGGCAGACGTACATATAACAAAAGGCTTGTGTTAGGATCTGAATTTGATGGGTCAATAACCCCCTGACCATAATGTTTTGGGGGTCAAATCAATTTTTTTGGGGGGTCAAGACCTGGTTGTAGGGAGTGAAAGTTAAACTAAGTAAACCCCATTAGCCGTCTACATCCACATTTCAACACCCCTATGACGGGATCTTTGCTTAAATTTTTGGAGTCTCTTCTTCACGTGTGAAGTGTTTCGTTTTTGCTTAGATGGTAAATCAAGTTAAGCAACAAATGGTAATAACTATTAACTACCCTGCTGGTTAGAGACCAATCCTAGCTGAGTACCAACTAGTTCTTGCCAACCACGCCAACTTTTAATAGTAAAAGTGGAAAGAAAACCCTTCTAATTTACAAGTTATGTAGAAAACAACCTCTTCTGTTCAGAAAATAATTTGTTTTAAATAAATATTGCTTCTTTTCTGTGAAAATGGTCAGTTGGCAAGAACTGGTACGAAGCGAGAATTGGTCTCCAATCAATATTCACCATCAAATCATTTTTTTATCCACCGCGGAAACGTCTTGTCCTCTCTTGAATATTGTTTTCTGAACATTTGTTTCTAATCTTTAATTTGAAGATTTCATAAAGTTGCTCGTTGTTCATAATTCTTATAGTTCAAAATATCGGTTTAAAAAATCTCAGACAATTTAATAATACCGGTTAACAACAACTACCCAATATCTTTTGTCACTTTAACTCACGTAGATTGTGCTTAATGACATATGATGTTTTGCTGTCGTCCTCAGATTATAACAGCATAAACTTATTTCAATCAGAGATCCAAAAAGTCAATTTACCACTTTTGTCAATGCCTTTTGGAAAACAGGATTCTCTCATGGATTAAATGCGACAGACAACTTTGCAGGGATATAGCTTATCTACATCCATTGAAAGTCAGACTCCGCCAACAACTTCTTTGGATAATCGATTCCGATTCACAAGACAGTTACTTTTGTAAACAATGCTGTATTTGTAAAAGCGTGTCATGCAAAATAATGATACGGCATTACCAAAGTTTTTCGTGGGTCAAAAGGAGGCACGGGACACATTTCTATTTGGGGTGAAAAATAGTAGCCATCGAACATGGCAACCACTATATGATATTCAAAGAAAATTTGTCAGCAAATTAATGGTCATAAACTGAAATTACACAATTGGTATGAAATCTAAGTGCCAAGGCTCGTGTTTGACCCTTAAATCTTTACATATCATATTTTGACCCCTCAAATTTTCTGTCATTTTGACCCTTTTCATTTTCAGTATTCTATCGTGATACCTCTGCAAATTATATTGATTTTTAAATTGACAGATTTGATCCAGTGATCGGGAAAGAATTATTTGCAATGGGACAATGTCCCTTCAGTTTGCAAACTCAATGTGACAATTTGAAAATCAATGAGACAATTTCAATTCTTGGAATGCCTTGTGGTTTTATTTAGACTTAACAATTCAAATAATGTGCTATTTATACACATTTAACATAAACATCTTTAAATATCATGAGGCTTCAGACTTTCTTTTCTTTGCTAAACCAAGTTAATGATAGACCATTTGCTTCTTTCATGAAGGTATGAACCAATACATATACCCTCTATTCTAAAAGGCAATTAAGAATTGCTTTAATTTTATTTAACACACATTTAAATGCATCTTTGATGAAATAAGGCATTTAAAATTTTGATGACATGGAATTTCAAACTACTCTCTAGCAGCCTTCAATATCTTTTCAGCTATTTCTGAAAATGCAAACGAAATAATTTAAATTTCTTTTTCTTATGATTTAATTTTGCCAACCTACTGTACATTAAGCATGCATCCTTTCAAAAAGTAAAGATATCAACACTTTGGACACGAAAACCCTTGACATTTCAACACGATTTTTTTCCTCTTGCCCTTTTATGACTTAACACAAATTGTCTGTGTATTTTCAGTAAAAATATGCGAGTAGAAATCAAATTTCTATGGAAATATTTTCTTTTCATAGTTGAATTACTTTTGTTAGGGAGCAATTACCATCTGTCAATCGACGATCGCAGACGCTAGGCTTGCATTCATTTGGAATGAGCTAATTGCCAATTACTGGTTTCCGGGTTTTTTTAACTAACCTGAATAGATATTTTGTGCGATTCAAGATAATTTAGATTTATTATTTTATAACTGTAACTAGTGTCTAATTATTGTGAGATTAAAATAGATTCGTCCCAAGACTTTTTGTACCTTTTTTTTATAACAAAATTTGAATTGGACAAGGACGCATTCTATAGTGAAAAGAATGTGACATTTTTTATTTTAATGTGACTATGGCGCATTGCGCAAGCCTTTCCCAGTCACTGTTGATCTATGAATTGTCTTACCCTATACAATGTTCAAATCTGTTATGAGAAGCACCAGGATACACAAAGTAGCAGTTACCAAGCTGTTTCAGGAACCTTAGCCTCTGAAACTCTGGGGTATCTATTATACGAACACACAGTGGATGTAGGTCTATATGGCCATGAATCGGATCATTAAATACCTGTAATGTAAATGAGAAACAAGAGTTGATGGAGACAGTTTATTATCCCTTTATAATGCCTTATCAGACAACCCTTGTACAAGTAAAGTTTTAAGAAAGTATAAGAAAGATATTAGCATGATTTAAGTTAATCCTGCAATTTACAATGTATACCTACAGCAACAGGGTAATCACAAACACTCCATTTTTCATACAGTATAAGTCAAGCATTTTTACTTCATATCATCAAATTACAAGATTTGAAGAGAGCATTATTTTATTTCATTGAGGTATGAAACTTAAAACCTGATTACACTCATGCATGAATCTGCTTCACGTTTTCATACAGTGTAATCAAGTTTTCAGTTCATTCCTCCATGAAATCAATAAATACTCACTTCATCGCTTCACAGTTTCAATTTGTCATCTGGCATATATTTTTTTTTCAATGTAGACTCATGTTTAATTTAGTTTATTGTTAGGTAAGTACATGTATTTCCTGGACGAGGCATCTGGTCAAAGTGAAGTTTGAAATTGCCATGGCTAGAGTCAGCAATAATTACAATTATCTTTGCAATATTCATGTTACCTTCCTATTGTCAGCTACTGTTTCTAACATAATGCCATCCAAAAATTTCTTTATTCTCATTCTGTCACCAATTCTGCTGCAAGAGTCAAGACATTTATAAGCACCATGAGAATGAAAATTGGTCCAATAGTGATTGAGTAATTGGATTTGTCACTATTTAACAAAAATTATTAAATAAATTTTGGAAAAATATATTTTGTTGATTTGAACTTGTGATCTGCAATTGTTCCAATTTCCAGTTTAAATGTTGTAGTCTGAGGTGTATTCTTCTGACCAGGGTTCTTAGGAAATATAATTTAGGTTTTTAGATTGTTCAGATCAAGTGTTCTTTAGAGCAAAGATTTTAAGCTGCCAGAAAAAATCTTAGGATAAACAAATCAGGAACTAAAGCTGGTTATATTGACTTAAGGTATTGACAAATTAATCCAAATCATTCTTAATGACAAAATTATAATCTTGTTAAGCAGGATTTTATCTCTTTATGACAGTTGAAAGGACTGTGTTTGTTTATCTACTCACACAATGCCAAGTTGTTCAAGTCTGTTCTCATCTATATCTGGTAACAGAGACCCATCTATATCTTCAACTGTCAATACAGAATATCAAAGGATTAAACTTAATCAATTACATTTTATTTCCACTTGTAACACTCTGTTTTGTAAACATGAAAATTGTCATTTAGGCCCCTTTTCCTGTGATATGACATGGATCTTTCCAAATTTTAATAGGGTTCATCCTTGTGACCTGTCCAACATTCTGACCATGTTTCATGAAAATTGAATTATATTTGTGGCTTCTAGAGTGTAAACAAGAAAGTTGTCATTAGGACCCCTTTTCCCGTGATATGGCACGAATCCTTCCCATTTTCAATAGGGATCATCCTTGTGGCTTGGCCAACCTTTCTGACCAAATTTCATAAAGATTGGGCTATATTTGTGGCCTCTCGAGTGTAAACAAGAAAATTGTCATTAAGGCCCCTTTTCCTGTGATATAGCATGGATCCTTCCAATTTTCAATAGGGTTCATCCTTGTGACCTGTCCAACATTCTGACTAAGTTTCAAGAAGATTGGGCCATATTTATGGCCTCTAGAGAGTAAACAAGAAAATTGTCTGTAAGGCCCCTTTTCCTGTGATATGGCACGGATCCTTCCTATTTTCAATAGGGTACATCCTTGTGACCTGGCCAACATTCTGACTAAGTTTTATGAAGATTGGGCCATATTTGTGGCCTCTAGAGTGTAAACACTAAGATTGTTGACGCCGGACGACAGACGACGCATGACGGACGACAGACATTCAATGATCACAAAAGCTCACCTTGAGCACTTGAGCGGGCTATGACTAATCATTGCCAGGTTGATCTTACACATCACAAGTGTATTTTTTATTTTGTCTTTTTCTGGCCTTTTTACTTTTGTTTGTTATGCACATCTAGTTGGCAATGCATGGCTGGCATTTGTCTACCAGCATATCTTCAGCAAGCTATGTTTAGTCAACCATGCAATTTCTGCCTAATCACTGGCCACGAAAAAAAGACATATGTGTATTAAAATGAATCTTTTTTTTCGTTAAATCACCAGCGTTCATCCTGTTTTTTTTTTTAACATACTGGCCAATCAAAAATAGGAATTGATAACAAGTCAGCAGTGCTGATTTTCAATTGACTTTAGCAATTAGGGAGATGTCATTCAAGAATTTCATAGTAAAAACAAGCCCTTCCTTACCACATCCATTGTTATGCCCAATCAAAATTTTTGCAAACAGTTTTTAAAAAGGGTCACTAGAAGAACAATTTTGCAAGAATTTGATGTGCTTGATTTAACTTTTAAAAAAAAAAGAATAAGAAAAACTTTGGACAACTTAATCGTCAAGTCTGACAAGTAACATTTAACTATCAACTTGTCCAAGGTCATGTGAGAAAATTAATATTTACATAAGCTAGTTACATCAAACCATATACCATATTTATTGAACATAGCAGTCCCAAAAGATAGCAGAAAGAAGAAGTGGGTTTTTCCCTTCAAACTTGCTACTATGATAACACTGTTTACATAAATAGTTTGGCACATAGCATGTAAACAATATTGCCTGATAAAGGTCCTTGTTTTCTCACATGTAATACACAAAAATCTACCATGAAGAATAATTGTGACTTGTCATGCAAAAAAGGACCATCTCGGAACTTCGTTAAATAAAAAATTTAAATAGAGATTGGTTCTAGTACTGGATAATCAGAGGGCGTATACAAAAATTCTTTAACAGGAAGGTTGATTGATTATTCAAGATTCAGAAAATTAGTAAAGCGCGAAAAGTTTTGACCTTTGTCGGTCTGCACAACACGTGCAGTCTGACAAGGGTCAAAACTTTTCCACTTCCCAAATGGTCACAATAATTAAACCAAAAATGTGTAATTTAACACTTCCTTAAGTTTTAACTTTTTAAAATATTTGAAAAAAAGCCACACCCATTAAAGCCAGGTTCTTTCATTGCATAAAAAATTCTTTATCAACAAAGAGGGTCACCCAAGGACAATTCTTGTGAAGATTTAATTTAATTCAACCAGACGTATCTGAGAAGATTTCAATAGAAAAGGCTAATGACCGGAAACACAGGTGGACAGACACACCACAAACACAGCTCCATGACAATAGCCAGCAGAGCTAAAAATGTGCATAAAAGGAAGGAGGCGTGTAGAAACATTCTAACCTATGAAGAAGATGATATCAATGTACATCCTTTGGTAGTGTTTAAAAAGAAATCCAGAAAGAATAACTACCTCTGAATTTAATTCCAATATCCTCAAACCCGGCCTCTGTCAACTTTTGACAGACTTTGTCACTGTCCCATGTCTCCCAGCTCTTGTAGGGAGAACTAAGGTAGCGTTTGCCTGCCTCTCCATAACCATTCTGTCTGGCACGCTTTGGAGCCGGGGGAACATCGTCTTCTTGAGAACTGAAGATTTCATAGTCCTGGGAGTCTGGGATCCCTGATGTCATGCTGGACCCCCCTCTGAAATAATTTTAATAAAACCCTTTAATTGACAATCAAATACGTACAGGTTAGCAGGGCCTTCCCTGGACCGAAAATTCTTTTTGCCAACACTTTTACCAAATAAAACAAGAGGGCCATA
The DNA here is from genome assembly GCA_948146395.1 of Fragum whitleyi. Lineage (NCBI taxonomy): Eukaryota > Metazoa > Mollusca > Bivalvia > Cardiida > Cardiidae > Fragum > Fragum whitleyi. The sequence goes on along the minus strand of OX411552.1, from coordinate 51,233,279 downwards.
GTGGCCCTTAATCGCTCACCTGAGTGAATTGTCCAAAACAAATTTCAAACAGGTTTTGAAAAATTATTTGGCTAATTTTCAAGCAAAAAGACTTGACTTTTATCACAATAATTTTTCTGAAAAATTTTAAGTTGATAGGGCTAAAAAGTTAAAACCAGGGTGCATACACTTTTTTTCTTAGATTTGACCCAGTAACCTTGTTTTTGACCCCACTTGCCCAAATTTCAGACTGGACTGAGATGTTATCAAGACAATCAATCTAACTTGATTTCAGGTTGTTCAGACAAAAAATGAGACCTCCAGGTTGCATACAAGGTTTTTCTAAGATTTGACCCCATGACCTAGTTTTTGACCTAACTTGACCCAGTTTTTAACTTGTCCGAGTTTTTATAAAAACAAACATTCTAGATAGCTAAATTTCAGGTAAATTGGGGAAAAATGTGTCCTCTAGAGTGCATACAAGGGTTTTCTAAGATTCGACGCCGTGACCCTAATTTTTGACCCCACTTGACTCTATTTCGAACTCTCCAAAGATTTTATCAAGACAATCATTCAGGCCAGATTTCAGGTTGATCAGACAAAAAATGTGACCTCTAGAGTGCATACAATTATTTTCAAGGATTTGACCCCGTGACCTTGTTTTTGACCCCACTTGACCCAATTTTGAACTCTCCCTAGATTTGATCAAGACAATCATTCAGACCAAATTTCAGGTTTATAAGGCAAAAAATGTGTCTTCTAGAGTGCATACAAGGGTTTTCTAAGATTTGACCCGTGACCTAGTTATTGAACCCACTATACCCAATTTCAAACTTGTCCAAAATTTTTATCTAGCCAATCATTCTGACCAAATTTCAAGTTGATCAGACCAAAAAATTGTGACCTCTAGAGTGCATACAAGGTTTTTCTTAGATTTGACCCCGTGACCTAGTTTTTGACCCCCAGTTGACCCAATTACGAACTCGTCCGAGATTTTATCAAGTAATCATTCTGACCAATTTTAAAGTTGAACAGACAAAAAATGTGACCTCTAGAGTGCATACAAGGGTTTTCCTAAATTTGACCCCATGACCTAGTTTTTAACCCCAGTTGACCCAATTTCAAACTTGTCCGAGAATTTATCAAGACAATCATTCTGACCAAATTTCTAGTTGATCAGACAAAAAATGTGACCTCTAGAGTGCATACAAGGTTTTTTCTAAGATTTGACCCCATGACCTAGTATTTGACCCGATATGACCCAATTTCGAACTTATCCGAGATTTGATCAAGACAATCATTCTGACCAATTTTCAGGTTTATAAGGCAAAAAATGTGTCCTCTAGAGTGCATACAAGGGTTTTCTAAGATTTGACCCTGTGACCTAGTTAATGACCCCAGTTGACCCAATTGCATACTTGTCAGAGAATTTATCAAAACAATCATTTTGACCAAATTTCAAGTTGATCAGACAAAAAATGTGACCTCTAGAGTGCATACAAGGTTTTTCTAAGATTTGACCCCGTGACCTAGTTTTTGACCTGATTTGACCCAATTTCGAACTCGTCCAAGATTTTATCCAGACAATCATTCTGACTAAATTTCAGGTTGATTGGGCAAAAAATGTGGCCTCTAGAGTGCATACAAGGGTTTTCTTTGATTTGACTTTCATGACCTAGTTTTTTACCCCAGTTGACCCAATTTCAAACTTGTCCGAGAATTTATCAAGACAATCATTCTGACCAAATTTCAAGTTGATCAGACAAAAAATGAGACCTCTAGAGTGCATACAAGGTTTTTGTAAGATTTGACCCTGTGACCTAGTTTTTGACCCGATTTGACCCAATTTCAAACTTCTCTGAGATTTGATCAACACAATCATTGTGACCAAATTTCAGGTTGATATGACAAACAAGAGTGCCATCGTCACAAAATACGCCGCCACTTTGCTGCTGTTTCACGAAAATAATTGTAGACACTACTTATTTTGACAGAACCAAATTGAAAATGACCAAGTTTCATTTAAATCAAGACAAAAAGTTAGGAGGAGTTGCCTTCACAAGGCTGCAATTTCAATAAGCCCCAGGCACTAAGTTTTAAGGGGGCATAATTCAGGGAAATAAATGAGCCATAAAATCCTTGATCCATGTACATCTACAAATTATGGTGATGACATTGACCAAGTTTCATTTAAATAAAGACAAAAAGTAAGGAGGAGTTGTGTTCAAATGGCTGCAATTTCAATAAGCCCCAGATACTAAGTTTTAAGGGGGCATAATTTAGGGTAAAATTAATGAACCATAAAATCCTTACTTCATGCTCATCTACCAATTTCGGTTATAACATCCACCAAGTTTCATTTAGATCCAGCCAGAAACTTAGGAAGAGTTGCATTCACAAGGCTGCAATTTCAATAAGCCCCAGAGACTAAATTTTAAGGGGGCATAACTGAGGCAATTAGCCCCAAAGACTAAGTTTTTAAGGGGCATAACTCAGGCAAAAATCAACGAACTATAAGATCCTTCCTTCATGCACATCTACCAATTGAGGTGATAACATTGACCAAGTTTCAAGAAGATCCAGCCAGAAACTTAGGAGGAGTTGCGTTGACAAGAAAAGTGGAACCAGAGACTAAGTTATCAAGGGGACATGCACATCTAGCAATTGAGGTGATAACATTAACCAAGTTTCAAGAAGATCCAGCCAGAAACTTAGGAGGAGTTGCGTTGACAAGAAAAGTGGAACCAGAGACTAAGTTATCAAGGGGCATAACTCAGGCAAAAATCAACGAACCATAAATTCCTTCCTTCATGCACATCTACCAATTGAGGTGATAACATTGACCAAGTTTCAAGAAGATCCAGCCAGAAACTTAGGAGGAGTTGCGTTGACAAGAAAAGTGGACCCAGAGACTAAGTTATCAAGGGGCATAACTCAGGCAAAAATCAACGAACCATAAATTCCTTCCTTCATGCACATCTACCAATTGAGGTGATTACATTGACCAAGTTTCAAGAAGATCCAGCCAGAAAATTAGGAGGAGTTGCGTTGACAAGAAAAGTGGACCCAGAGACTAAGTTATCAAGGGGCATAACTCAGGCAAAAATCAACGAACCATAAAATCCTTCCTTCATGCACATCTACCAATTGAGGTGATTACATTGACCAAGTTTCAAGAAGATCCAGCCAGAAACTTAGGAGGAGTTGTGTTGACAAGAAAAGTGGACCCAGAGACTAAGTTATCAAGGGGCATAACTCAGGCAAAAATCAACGAACCGTAAAATCCTTCCTTCATGCACATCTACCAATTGAGGTGATAACATTGACCAAGTTTCAAGAAGATCCAACCAGAAGTTTAGGAGGAGTTGCGTTGACAAGAAAAGTGGACGTACGTACGGACGGACGGATGGACGGATGGATGGACGGACGGACAGACAGAGAAGATGACGCCAAAATACGTCCGCCTCCGGCGGCGTATAATAAAAATATGTCCTCTAGAGTGCATACAAGGGTTTTCTAAGATTTGACCCCATGACCTAGTTTTTGACCCTAGTTGACCCAATTTCGAACTTGTCCGAGAATTAATCAAGACATTTATTCTGACTAAATTTCAAGTTGATCAGACAAAAAATGTGACCTCTACAGTGCATACAAGGTTTTTCTTAGATTTGACCCCGTGACCTAGTTTTTGACCCTAGTTGACCCAATTTCGAACTCGTCCGAGATTTTATCAAGCCAATCATTCTGACCAAATTTCAGGTTGATTGAGCAAAAAATGTGGCCTTTAGAGTGCATACAAGGTAAATGTTGACGACACACGACGGACATCCACCCAACCACAAAAGCTCACCTTGAGCACTTCGTGCTCAGGTGAGCTAAAAAATGGAGCCAAATTTGGATTTCAGGGGCCAATTTGGAGCCAATTTTATCCTAAAATTTGCTAAAATTTGTGTTTGATAAAATCTTATGTTATTTTATATAGCTCATTGTCAAGAGGGATTGTATGTAAATGTTAATTAACATTTAATTTACAGTTAATTTTTGTGAACAATGACAGAAGTCTTAAGGGAAGCCAAGAGGTTACTAGTTCACATACGTGCCTTTTGCCTCAATTAATTGCCAGTCATTCATTAGCATGTCTACACAATATCCTCTTAGCGTATGTCAACATCAAAAATCGATGATGGGTCAAAGTTCGGATTGCTTTGTCGCAAGATCTGTAGCCAATTTAATTTTTTTATTGCCAAATTCATTTCATTTTCGCATTGGGAGACAATAGCGACCCCCAGAGAAGGGCCAGGGTTAGCAGTTTGCTAGTGTTACGTACAATAATTACCCTACATAATGACTGTACGTTATTGGAATTGAGGAAAATTGGTATGAAATTAAAGAGCCCAATGAAGTTTTGCATCGTGCCAGATGCATTTATTTGGTGAAATAAGTTACTGATAATTTGATAGTCAATTTACTGTAAGAATGATATCATTGTTGCTATGTCATAATTAGGTGAGACTTACATCATTTGAATTAACGAAGACAAACTGACCATCATTTTATTGGGTAAAATATAGTTTTCATGGCAAAATAGTAAGTACCATAAAAGCTCTGATAGAACCCCAGGGTTCTATCAGAATAATAGCATTTAATCTAGAAAAGGATGGGCTTCTATGGGAGGCTACACCACATAATAATATTTGATAAGACGATGAAACAAGAGCTGTTGAAGGACAGCAAAGCTCGACTATTCCTAGTGTTAGATAGTAAAAGTCAATCTATGTTGACATTAGATAATTCCATTAAATTAAATATCAGAGAAATGATAAAATCTTTGTCGAGAGCATGATATCATAGTTAAGGAAGCACATGCAAAGTTTCCAAGCAATAGTTTAAGTAGAAACAGAGGTATTACAGATATGAATCATTTGCATGTAAAACTAAAACCAAGATTTTCCAAGTCCAAACAGGGCTAAAATTACTTAATAAAATATCAGAGTAATTAATCTTTGCGTATAGGATGATATGATGGTCACAGAAGCATGTGCAGTTTCCAAGCAATAGCTTTAGTAGAAACAGATATATAAAAGATAAACAGAAGTTGCACATTTAAACCTAACCAAGCTTTCCAAGTGCGAAAAGGGTTAAACTCGATATCAGACTAATGAATCTTTGTCAAAGGCTGAGATTATGGTCATAGAAGCATGTGCGAAGTTTCCAAGCAGAAGCTTCAGTAGAAACATAGATTTGACACAGTTGCATGTAAAACCTTAAACAAAGCATTAAGCTGACACTGACGCCCAGGTGACTGGATTATACCCCCCTATTCTGCAAATATTCAAGCTGAAAATGCTATATATTATAGTGTGGAATTATTGACATGACTTGACCTCTATGCAATGAATAAATTAACCAATGAATACATTTATCATCGAGGGTAGCCGTAAGCTTTTGAAAAAACATCGTAAATCCAGGAAGTGTACGCTTTTAAAAATGTTTGTATAATGTAATAGTACCAATACACACTGTTTGACTGTGTGGTCGAGAGGTCTAGTCTGATGTCTACAGGTGCAGAGGTCATGAGTTCGAATCTTCTTATATCACACGTTTTATATTATTTTTTTTTATCTGTTTGCCCCCATTTGACTAGTTATCTTGTGTTTGAATGACAATAATTGTTTTGCACAGCGCGGTTCATTTATCGCATTCTGTCTCCTTAACTCAAATATGGAAAACACAAGACATTGTCAAATGGTCTAAAGGGCAAATTTAGTTGAAAATAGAAGACCTACGCGGGATTAGCAACTGGAATCTCGGAAGAGTTGTCGTCGTAGTATTTGTAATTGAAATTCCAGGCATTCATAGTTAAGCAGTCCAGCCACCACAATATGACAAAAAATATTATAAGGGCGTTAGACCCTATTCAAACAAAAAAAAAAAAAAAAAAAGAAACCAACGGACAAAACAAATATTTTATAACATACTGCAGATCTCTTTGGGAATCGAGTTTATCTTCAACATTATTCAAAAGAAAAATATCTATAAAATGAATGGAAATATAGTGGAAAAATAAATATGCTGTCATCGTGACTCGAACCACTGTCTTTTGTCTTCAGATGCATTACTCTTTCCACGTGGAACGACAAGTATCTACTCGTCACAGTGTCATTTAATATGTATATATTATGAAACTTGGTTCACGCAGTTAAACGAGACCTAACGGAGATACCATGTGACAATCAGTCTAGCATGTAATGTATGCTAATAGAGGTTACGGTCAGTCATGTCAATGTTTTCACACTATACATCATTAGTAACCACCAAAACCAAAGGTGAAAAATGAAGAAGTATAATCACTTTTCTCTTTCGGTAACCTATAATAAACATGATCGGTTGGAAAGACTGTGACCTTGCTTTTGTGGGATGGGCCTTTAAAGGAGGCTGCAAGATTTTGTAAAATCACATAAAAAATGGTAGTTTCTATTCTCTGAAAAGGGAGATAGGGTTTTATTAGATCAGGGGCTCTATTAGAATTTTCACAGTATTGTCATTTATTTTTAGAGATAACAGTTAATCAAAGATCTTGTTCATATAGTCATTATAGATTTCAATCTAAAAAATGACTGGGTCATTAGTAAAGAGATGAAGAAACTCGGCTCTCTTTTCAACAAAAGCAGACAAATCTGAATTACAAATTGATGTATTCAAAATGTTACACGAGATCAGTTGACAAATCATTTTTCCAAATATATATGGTTTTGCAAAATGGTACCCAAAAACACAATATTTTTTGATGTTCTTAGAGAAACTTAAGTGAAAGAAAAATATTTCTGCGGAATATTTCTCCAATTTAAAAAGAAATCAGTGCGTCGACTCGCTGTTAATGGTGGCCAAGAATCAGAACTGCATTCTTGTGAACAATAATTCTTTGATAAATATGTAAATTCTACATTGATCAAAAAGCAATGTTAAGTTAAGGAAGGGGAACCTGGGTATTTTGAGCTCCTAAACACAGGGTATAACGTGCCACGCCGACACCAGAAGGTTCGTGGACACCTGCTCGATTTTTTCGATACGGAACTAACGGTGGAGCAACTTTTTGACTGATTTATTAACCGAAATAATCATTTTCATTTCAATTTTTAGTATCACTATCGAGATAAATGGTTCTTCTTTTAGGAAATAAAAGTAGAGGGTAAAAACTAAGCCAAATGAGCGAGTTCTAGCCCTAGGAGTGAGTGACTTTGCTTGTTTTTTAGGTTTGTCATTAATTTTTTGTCAAACAACCTGACTATTCTTAATTGCTTGTGATTGCCTAATAGCATTTATATGTCCTCTACACACATACCAAATTTCTCGGCGAAAGATCCACATAAAGCGAAGATATTCGTACTTTTATTGGCCTGGGTAGCGGAAAATATGATAACTAGACACCCCCTATCACAAATTCTGGTGTCTATTTCCAATCGAAAAAAATTCAGGGGGTGTCTAGTTATCATATTTTTCGCTACCCAGGCCAATAAAAGTACGAATATCTTCGCTTTATGTAGATCTTTTGCAGAGAAATTTGGAATGTGTGTAGAGGATACATAAATGCTCTTAGACAAACACAAGCAATGAAGAATAGTCAGGTTGTTTGACAAAAAATTAATAACAAACCTAAAAAACGAGCAAAGTCACTCACCCCTAGGGCTAGAACTCGCTCACTTTGCTTAGTTGTTACCCTCCCCTTTTATTTCCTAAAAGAAGAACCATTAATCTCGACAGTGATACTAAAAATTGAAATGAAAATGATTATTTTGGTTTACAAATCAGTCAAAACTTGCCCCACCGTTAGTTCTGTATCGAAAAAATTGATCAGGTGTACATGGACCTTCTGGTGTCGGCGTGGCACGTTATACCCTGTGCTAAAACACAGGAATTGCAGATCAAAGCTAGGGAATATTCCCTAAAAACCTATTGCATTTTACACAAAAATAAAGTGTAATGGATTTCTCGCGTAACAATTTAAAGCAATCAAAATTCTTTATTTAAATGGATTGCAATTAAACTGAGCCTAGATTGGATCACTTGTTTATTTTAAGTTGTAAAGCTAAAAGGGGATTATTGTGTTTGTGCTATCAGTGATAGGCCAAAGTTGTCTTTTGCACCATGGTCCTCAAAAATTCCACGGTCTACAATTAATCTATTTCTAAACTAAATTTGATTTTCTAAAATGGTCTTATTTATTCCTGTACAGGCATGGACATTACCTACCTGCATTATCTATATTTACAGGAAAAATATTGTGGAACAGGAATAAATGTCTTGTAACAAGCAACTTCCCCCATTCCTAAAATATCTCCTATCACATAAAATATGGGCATTTTAAATTGGACCCTCTTTTCATTATTGTCTGCATGAACTTTTTTGAACTTTGACCATTCTAGAATTTCAAAAAAAAACAACAAAAAGTTGAATTTCATAAATTTAGCTTTAAACTTTATACAAAAAAAAATGCAAATAGAATATTATCACAAAGCAATGGAATTTTCTTATGAATTTTAGCTTAAGATGATTGTCTCAATTTTATGGCAAAACTATCACATTATTTATGCACCCAAATTTCAAAAATATCTGTACCTCTTCATTTTTATAACTTTTCAAGTTTTATCCTTTATTATCCTCTGACTTAAACTCTAAAGAACACAATTGCACAAAATGTTAGCTGTCTACTGGTTTATAAACTAGATAAATAATCATGTAACAATAGATAAATAATCATGTGACAATATGAGGTAACAACATACAATTCAATAAGTAATGATTTCTATAAATAATGCATGTTTATCAGTTTCATGCAGGAACATGTAATTAATTTTCCCTAATAGACTCCCCCATACTTTAATCCAATTTTAAGCATAAACACTTACCAAGAAGATCTACATTTGGTCTCAAACAAATTGCGATTTTTTTGTTTGGTCCTTTTCAGAAGGTCTGGCTCAAGTTTTCCCCACAACTATTAAGTCTAAAGTCAGCAATGTAAGCTAAGATCAGACTGCAAGTCTGTGTAGGCTGATGTTAGTCTATATTGTCTGCCAAACCTATTTGTGTAGCAGTATACCATCAACGCCATGAGAAGGGATAAACTGTAGAAGCTTGGAGTCAGCAGAACTGATGAAATTGCATATGCAATGGACCCCGCCTCAAACATGTTGTCTTAAGAAGCTCAACAAAAGGGGAATGACAACAAAAGGGGAATGTGGACAAATATCCATTGTAAATGTTTGTGGACTAAGCATGTACCTTTAACCATTACTGATAGTCTGTGTGATAATTAAACAGCCAAAAGGGGAATGCCAACAAAAGGGGATAGTCCTAGAGCAAGTAAAACAGCCACAGTCATTTCCACCACATTAATAAATTCATGTACTTTAAAGCCTAGTTAACAATTGTCACAGAGGCCACTCATGGGTTTTGGCAATGGAGGATAACAGCGTTTTAGCATAAAAATTGACTGCTTCCGCTGTTTCATTTCTTGGACCCCACCCACAGCGTTATAATGGATTTGCAGTGTATTTTCAAGCCTTGTTACAATTTTTTCCATCAACAATGAAGATGGTTTTCTTTTAAAATACTACTAGTTCTATGTAAGCAAATGTGAATCTCCACCAACTTTTGTAGTGAAAAAATCTACAGTTTTTACCATAAATTTGTCCTCTGCTTGTTGAAAAGACAAATAGAGGATAATTATTGTTTGTTTCAGAGTAAGATTGAATTTCATTTCATTGAGTTATCAACAAAAGCTATATTGTGGCAGCCAAAAATAAAACTTGTTGTTCATGGAATGAAATATCAGTCTATCTTACTCGAACAATGATTCTATTTCTTTAATGAAAAAATGAGTTTAAATGTGTTGATTTGAGGACAAATTTTCTCAAAGTGCATCATTTTGCATGTGATTGCTATATGACATTCATGACGCCACTTATTGGGCTACCCTTATATAACATCAGATAGGGTGAAATGCACAAATATAATTTAGTCATAAGCATTAAAGAATAGTGGTTATTTCCCTTGACAATGAAAAATAAATCCAATTTCTACAGAAGTCCCTATATTGTCATTTACAATATTTTTTGTCAATTCATTACCCTTACATTCAAAATATTAACTTTCAAGAATTATGAGTTGTTATGAAGTTATTGAATATGCTATGACCTTCATTGTTACATTGATGCAAGTTAATAAACTTTGTAAAAACAAGAGGGCCATAGTGGCCCTTAATTGCTCACCTGAATGAACTGTCTAAAATTTTCAAAAGAAGAATGAGAAATAGAACTAGAAAGCCATGAATGGCTTGAGTCGCTCCACAGGCTTGAAATTTTTGTAAAGAAATGATAGTTTTGACTAGATTTTTACATGTTTTGGATTCTACTGATGTTGAAAATGATTTTCAAAGTTTCAACTAAATAACATTTAGAAAATGACATCTGTCTATAAAATGCATATTTTCATCCAATCACAATAATTTTTGGTAGACTGAGGGTCACTCAAGGATCATTCATATAAAATTTCTTTGGTAACCATCGTTTAGATTCTGAGAAAATGATTTTCAAAGTTTTTACTACATAACACATAGAGAAATGACATCCACCCATAAAATACATATTTTTCATCCTATCACAATAGTTTTTGGTAGACTGATAGAGGGTCACTCAAGGATTATTCCAGTGAAATTTGGTTGATATCCATCATTTAGATTGTGAGTAAATGATTTCCAAAGTTTCCACTATATAACATATAGAGAAATGACCTCCGCCCAAAAAATCCATATTTTTCATCAGATCACAATAATTTTTGGTAGACTGATAGAGGGTTGCTCAAGAATTATTCCAGTGAAATTTGGTTGATATCCATCATTTAGATTCTGAGAAAATGATTTTCAAAGTTTCCACAATATAACATATGGAGAAATGACCTCCACCCATAAAATACATATTTTTCATCTGATCACTATTACTTTTGGTGAATTGATAAAGGCTCACTAATGGATCATTCCAGTGAAATTTGGTTGATATCCATCATTTAGATTCTGAGAAAATGATTTTGAAAGTTTCCACTATATAACATATAGAGAAATGACCTCCGCCCATAAAGTGCTTATTTTTCATCCTCAATTTTTACCATATTTGGAAATTAGCCACGCCCATTAAATCCATGTTTTTCATTGGATCAAAATTTCTTGAACAACTTTGAAAGAGGGTCACCCAAGGATCATTCCTGTGAAGTTTGGTTGAAATTCATCCAGTAGTTTCTGAGGAGAAGATTTTTAAAGAAAAGTTTACAAACGGACGCATGGACGGACGCACGACGGACACAACGCCATGACAATAGCCCCAGTGGCTTTCAGCCAGTGGAGCTAATGATGAATGACTGAGCTAAACAAAGCTGTTGCTTCTTAACAACTTGAGAATCCTTTTTTTACAATTTTAAGGTTGACTTACAAGAATTTTAATAATTGATTTCGTGACCTAGTTTTTGACCCCAGATAACCCAATTTCAATCTCATCCGAGATTTCATCTAGACAATCATTCTGACCACATTTCAGGTTGATTAGCCAAAAATTGTGGCCTCTAGAGTGCAAACAAGGTTTTTCTTAGATTTGACCCTGTGACCTTGTTTTTGACCCCAGATGACCCAATTTCAAACTTGTCCTAGTTTTCATCAAGACAATCATTCTGACCAAATTTCAGGTTGATCGAGCAAAACATGTGGCCTATAGAGTGCATACAAGGTTTTTCTAAGAATTGACCCTGTGACCTAGTTTTTAACACCAGTTGACCCAATTTCAAACTCATCCGAGATTTCATCAAGACAATCATTCTGACCAAAATTCAGGTTGATCGGGCAAAAAATGTGGCCTCTAGAGTGCATGCAAGGTTTTTCTAAGATTTGACCGTGTGACCAAGTTTTTGCCCCCAGTTGACCCAATTTTGAACTCATCCGAGATTTCATCTAGACAATCATTCTGACCAAATTTCAGGTTGAACAGGCAAAAAATGTGGCCTCTAGAGTGCATACAAGGTTTTTCTTAAATTTGACCCTGTGACTTTGTTTTTGACCCCGGTTGACTCAATTTAGAACTCATTCGAGATTTCATCAAGAAAATCATTCTGTCCAAATTTCAGGTGAAAAGGCAAAAAATGTGGCCTCTAGAGTGCAAACAGGGTTTTTCTAAGATTTGACCCTGTGACTTAGTTTTTGACCCAAGATGACCAAATTTCAAACCCGTCCAAGATTTCATTAAGACAATCATTCTGACCAAATTTCAGGTTGAAAAGGCAAAAAATGTGGCCTCTAGAGTGCATACATGGTTTTTCTAAGATTGGACCCTGTGACCTAGTTTTTGACCCCAGTTGACCCAATTTCAAACACCTCCGAGATTTCATCAAGACAATCATTCTGACCAAAATTCAGGTTGATCGGGCAAAAATTGTGGCCTCTAGCGTGCATACAGGGTTTTTCTAAGATTTGACCCTGTGACCTAGTTTTTGACCCCAGTTGACCCAATTTCAAACTTGTCCGAGATTTCATCAAGACAATCATTCTGACCAAAATTCAGGTTGAATGGGCAAAAAATGTGGCCTATAGAGTGCATACAAGGTTTTTCTAAGATTTGACCCAGTGACCTAGTTTTTGACCCTAGTTGACCCAATTTTGAAGTTGTCCGTGATTTCATCAAGACAATCATTCTGACCAAAATTCAGGTTGATTGTGCAAAAAAGTGGCCTCTAGAGTGCATACAAGGCAAATGTTGACGACGGACAACGGACGGCACACGAATGACAACCACCTAACCACAATAGTTCACCTTGAGCACTTTGTGCTCAGGTGAGCTAAAAAAATTAAAAGCTGTTACGAAATTTTCTTAAATTGCATAGGAAACGGATATAGGCACTTAAACTTCCAAAATGAAACAATAACAATTATTGAGGACATCATGGAACAGGGGAAAAGACTAATATCTCTAATGTTAAATATAAAATTTTGATCATCTGGGCATTGTTATTTTTCCCTGTGGAGCCAGGAGTAGCTGATACCAAAGTACCGGTGCCCATCTGTACAAGGTTCAATGTTTGTTTGAAAGTAAATTTGCACCTTGGCATTTTTACATCCCTAGATTTAGATCATATTCAACACACTTGAAACATAAGTTTAAACATCATGATTTAACTCTCTTTCATCCTTCATTTGTTCTGGTTTGGCATTGGCTCATAATGCCGACTTCTCATGACTTGCAAATTTCTCAGATAATTGAGATAATTTGAGACACAAATGCATATGCACAAGCAAATTATCCCTGGAGACTAATGGGAAAGGGGGAATTTCAGTAATCTTTTGTCCGAAATTAAGGGTACCTTGAGATTCTTCTATTTGAGCAGACCCCTGTATTTGATCTACTTATTTTTAGGGAAATTCTGATGTCCAAATTTTTTAACAATTAACAAATTGTCAGAAATATTTTTCAAAAAACTTATATGCATAGAGAATGATACAATAGGGCTAAACATTCTTCAGGATCAGGATTTTTCTGCCTTACAATTTTTTTAATCAGCCATTTTTAAAAAATTTTCAGGCCCTTAAATCGAAATTGTTGTTGCTCAAGTGATAAGGAGTACTTGACTTTTAAAATGATTCAAGGTTAAAAGAAAGACGTCTCTTTGATTTTGTAAGTCAGTTTAAATAGAGTGTGATATGTGAATTTGATCTCGGGATTGTCTCATGTGTGCGAATTTGGGAGACTGTTTTGGGGCAATTGGCATAAAATATGAAATGGACTCTTCATCAGGAAATGAACTTTCTAATGGCAAAATAAATATATATTAAAATAATGTAATAAACTTCATATATAGACAAAAATTGCCAATTTTTGCCAAAATTTATTAATTTGAATGTTTTATTTAATTGATTTATTGCTAATTGATGGCTTTTACATTGTTTCCTTTCAAAAGTTGAAGCCCATTTCCCTATTTTCATGTCCATTTAGCATAGCTGTCAAGGGTCCATGAATGTCAGGAGTGTGATTGAAAGCGCTTGGGGCCAGGGGGCCTGGAGGTCCCCGGAAAACCATGAATTTTAGTGACGGTAGAGACATTCAAGGTTTTTTTGGGGGGTTAAATCTTTTTTTTCAAATCACTTTTCCAATCAATTCAGTATGACAACAGACACAGAGCACTGATGTATTATTAATTATTCTTTTTAAAAAAATGCTTTTTTAAAAATTTCGTCGGGTTATTTATTTACTTTACAATATGGTACCCTAAACAACATGTGTAGCAAATCATCTGTTTAGAAAATTTGTTTTTGGCTTGCGTAAGCCAGTATGCCAGCTTCATTTTGAATTTACGACTCATCTGGTGTCAAATGATGATCACCAAAGTATCCCAGAGGCATTAAAGCCCGCTTATACGCTAGAGATTTTTGTTAACTTTACGAGATTGGCAAAGACGTTAGAACGAAAGTAAAATATATAACAAACAGGAAACAAAGTCAATGGGCATGCACACTACCAAGAGAACGACGTTGTCAAGAATCCTAGGCGATGCCAATCAAACTTTGTTTCCACATTCAACTTTCTTAAAATTCTTTAGTAGCGGCTAAAAATCTTGCTCCATCGAACGCTTTATTTTAAAACTCTGAATATGAATTTTAAGAATCTAGCCCTTACGATCACACCCCAAGTCTTTCGCCAAACAAGTCCTGCGTAGTATTGGCTTACGATACCTCTGTTGTCATTGTGAATATGCATTTTCCCGATTCTTTATATTCTAAAACAATAAATCACCCAAAATTGATATTCTCAGTCTGTTACAAACAATCAAACACAATCAGGTATTAATCGATATCCAATAATGAGATAGGGTGTGTCTTTTACTATAGTTGACAGGTCGAAGGTGTGAATAACTGACTCAATTGCAATTTTCATCATTCAAGTTTGGGGTTCATCGTATAGAAGTGTGAATGCACACAAACAATGGTGGTTGGACCTTGAAATTGGTTCGACGTACAGAAAAATTTCGAAAAATAGATAACGACGTGTGGAGGTTGAAATACATAGAAATAAAAGAGTAGATCGGGACTTGAAAAATACTTTGACGTAGAGATAACTTCGTCTTATGATCATTCGACGTAAAGATATTTGACTGTACATATTTTTCATACGATCACAATAATTTTTTGTAGACTGATAAAACATCATCCAAGGATCATTCATGTAAAATGTATTTGGTATCCATTAATTAGAATCTGAGAAAACTCATTTTTTACCATTTTTTAGAAATTAGCCACGCCCATTAAATCCATGTTTTTCATTGGATCAAAATTTCTTGAACAACTTTGAAAGAGGGTCTACCAAGGATCATTCCTGTGAAGTTGGGTTGAAATTCATCCAGTAGCTGAAATTCATCCAGTAGTTTCTGAGGAGAAGATTTTTAAAGAAAAAGTTTACAACCCGTTGCACGGATGGACGGACACACAAGGGACACATAGCCATGACAAGAGCCCCATCGGCTTTCAGCCAGCGGAGCAAAAAATAACACACACTCCAATGAATCTTTCCGGGTGACTTAGAGAGAGGTATATGCGCTCGACTCTTGACATGATAAAGGCCTGCTGTTCCAGTGCAACCGTCCATTGGGTGTGTTTTATGGACAAAACCCTTAAAATAATAAGCCCCACTCAATTTGGCTGCCTCTCTCTATGTGACATTGAAACACCAGGACTGAATGTTCGAGAGCGACTCTCTAAACATGCTTGTGACAGCCAAGTTGAATTAAAATAAATTTGTATTTAATCATTTTCATACAAAATGAGCCATAATGTAAATGCCTTTAAGGAGAAAATTATTGACTAAAGGGTAATGGCTCTGATGTGAATTCTCGTATATTGTGGACTTTAATTCTTTTGAAATGGTTTTACGTGATCAATAAAGCAAAAATACTTTTTACAACTCTTCAGATTTTATATAATATGGACGTATGTTTTCATACGCCCGAAGGGTTGTATTATGGTATGGCCTCGGTTGTCCGTCCGTTTGTCTATCTGTCCGTCCATCCGTTAGCAATTTTTTGTGTGTGCAACTCCTCCTTAACTATCAATGGGAATGAACTGAAACTTGGCACAATTACTCTCTATCATGACTAGTTGTGCATAAGACCTGTATTAAAGTCACTACTTTTTTTTTCAAACAAAATCTATTGATATAACATTCTATGGTTTGAAATCACATGACCCTCAAGATGTGCTGGAACCATTTTTGTACCAATTACCGGTGTACTAGAAAAAAAACCCTTAAAAGTTCACCAATCACCAACCCTTCCAGACATTTTTGGTTAACGAACGTCGTTCACCAGAGTTATACTATGTCAGGAAAATCCTGTAGGATGTTAATACATTCGAAATAAAGTAGTGCCTCTTAAGATTCAATTTAGTATCTTTCAAGATTTTTCTCTGCAAAATCACTGTTTATTTCGTTAATGGCGTGATACTTAGATTCTTCATCAAGTGAAGATAATGAAAATTTGCCTTGAAAAACACAAAGTGATCTTGCAATGTTTATCAAGGGAATTTTTGATCGGCGTAAGCTTGTCGAGAGTTTAGAGCAAAAACAAAGTTTGTGTCTAAATACCGTAGAGACAGATACTATGTTTTTTACCCAAGCTTTCGCTAGTGCAACTTGTAGTAATTAGCCGGAAATATGTGTTAATTTAGATCGTGTCCTCTTGAACTTACATTCGGCAATACTCGGGCGATCTCCGATGTCTTCGATTTAAATGTAGGTTACAGAATCGACCGAGTTGAGACGAATGACACATCAAGACACCTTGTGTCATTAGAAACGGTAAAGCGAATTTACATAACTTTTCAATACGCGACAGTAAGTTTCGAGATTGGTTTTAAGAATTAATCGACACGTGTTTTACATGTAGGGATAAACGCGGCTATTAACATTTTTTTCTGTAAAATTGCGGTGGCTGAAGAAGGGCTGTAAGGATACACTCAAATATTCCGTGAACCGAATATCTTATTCCCAGGGAAAACGTAATTCAGGGCTCTCACTTGGATTTTGAAAGTAGGATTCCAGGAATCCAACTTCAGAAAAAGTTGGATTCCACACAAAAATGTAGGATTCCATCATTATGAGGGTGGATTTTGTACCGTGCAAAACTATGATATTGAATCGACAATTTATTAACCCTTTACTACACAATCCAATGTTTAGTCACCAGAATGGTTATCTTAAGGAAAACATTGATTGAAAAGAAGGAATTGCTTGTACAAAAAAAAAAAAAAAATCTTCTTTTATCCCAATGCTTTTTACATTTTTACATTCATTTTTGGAGATGACAAAACTTTTCCCAGTTCAGTTTAAAACCATTGACTAGTACAGAAGCAAGTCTTTGAAACAGTTATATATCTTCTTTTTGCCAGAAGTAAAAAAGAAGTAAAAAAAAGCTATTATATTTATTTAGACTTAAAAAAATCTCAACATATAAGTCTATGCCATGATTCTCTTTGCAGATGTTGTCAATTGAGAGAAAAAGTTCAGAATTGATATTCATTACAAAAGATTGTATGTTTGAACTGTATGGGTTTTCTCTTTTTCTTTCTTTTTTTTTTTTTTTTTGTATATTGAAATAATTAAACTTTCCGAACCACCTGTCTCTTGATTTGTGTTCACTTTTTTTCACTTCAACGCATGTCTGATCAGTAGGCTGATCCGGAGCTTTCCATTATCGAAATACATTATCTGACAGAATTAAGCACATGCACGGGGTTTCGGCTTTCACCAATAGTGATAATTTATATCGTGTTTTTTTCGGAACATTTCGTTTAATTAAATAATTGTTTTAGTCAAAATACCGATTTTACAAAATGTAAAAGAGATTCGGATTATTTCGAAGGACACATACTAATCATTTACAGCATGCCCACTGGGTTTTCATTTTGGGGGTACATGTACCCTCTACGTTTAAAATTGAGGGTACAAAGAAAAATGTAAGGGTACACCAAACCCTTTACATTTAGAGTAATGAGTACACCATATAAATCTTATAAAAGATGCTCTATATATTACAGTAACTTGTTAGAGTAAAACTGATTTAGATCTACAATTGTTTTGCTGTAAAAAGCATCTAAATTAATCTTGGAATACACATTACAAATGTACTCAAAAGTACTGTAAGTAAATGCACCTGATACATAATTTGCTGTTAATAACCAGTTTAGTTGCAAGTGTTTGCACCTCTTAATTCTTGCAAGTTAAAGAAAATTAAAGAAATTAGTTTTTTTAATTAAAACAAAGTAGTTTTCAGATAAAACATTGAATATTATATAGATAACAGGAGTCAAGTGAATCACTGAATAATCTTTTTAATTCTTTTGATAAACACAGGCATGATTGATTGGTGTTTCATGGCTGCCAAGGTTTTGGATATCAGAATTACCTGTTGATTGATAAGCCACACAGCTTCTTCAATTGATAAAATAAATGACTGACCAATTAATGATTGGATTTACAACTGATAATCAGGCATGCAACCCAGATACTCTTGCATTCTAATCATTCATGTAATGGTCATTATCTTTCTACTAGATCAATTATTCATTACTATGCTTGCACCCCTGGCCAATAAACCTGTAAGTGAATTGATGCATTTCTACGTGAATTACGTACTGTAGTACATGAATGGGCTACAAGGTCTATGAATTACCGATTGCGATTGGCTGTTGGTGTCAATTATTGGACTTAAGATATGGATATAATCGATTTTTCACGCGACAGTTAACTTACTTAAACAAGAGGACCATGATGGTCCTAGATCGCTCACCTGACTCTCATTGATCACTTGAACATCACATCAAGTAAAAAGGCAGATGTCTTAAAGAAGATAGTTTTTTACATAAAACCAAGTTTCACCAAGTTTGGGCCATATTTGTGGCCATTAGACTTATTTCAAGTAAATTATCATTAAGACTCCTTTTCCTGTGATATGGCATGAATCCTTCCCATTTGAGTTCATTCTTGTGACCTTTCATACATGTTGACCAAGTTTTGTGAAGATTGGACAATATTTGTTGCGTCTGGAGCTCTAAAAAGAAAATTGTCATTATAGCCCCTTTTCCCGTGATATGGCACAGATCCTTCCAATTTTCAAAAGAGTTCATCCTCATGACCTAACAAACATTCTGACCACAATTCATGATGGTTGGACCATATTTGCGACTACTAGAGTGTAAACAAAAATAATTATCATTAAGGCCCCTTTTCCCGAGATAAGGCATGGATCCATCCCATTTTCAAAAGAGTTCATCCTCATGACCTAACAAACTTTCTGACCAAGTGTCATGATGATTGGACCATATTTGTGGCTTCTAGAGAGTAAACAAAAAAATATGTCATTAAGGCCCCTTTTCCCGTGATATGGCGTGGATCCTTCCTATTTTAAATAGGGTTCATCTTTGAGACCTAGCTAACATTCTGATCAAGTTTCATGAAGATTGGACCATATTTGTGGCCACTAGAGTGTAAACAAGAAAATTGTCAATAAGGCCCCTTTTCCCGTGATATGGCATGGATCCTGCCCATTTTCAATAGGGTTCATCCTTGTGACCTTACCAACATTCTGACCAAGTTTCATGAAGATTGGACCATATTTGTGGCATCTAGAGTGTAGACAAGAAAATTGGCTTTTAGGCCCCTTTTCCCGTGATATAGCACAGATCCTTCCCATTTTCAATAGGGTTAATCCTTGCAACCTGGAGAACAATCTGACAAAGTTTCATGATGATTGGACCATATTTGTGGCCTCTAGAGTGTAAACAAGAAAATTGTCTTTTAGGCCCCTTTTCCCGTGATATGGCACAGATCCTTCCCATTTTCGATAGGGTTCATCCTTGTGACCTGACCAACATTCTTACCAAGATTCATGATGATTGGACCATATTTGTAGCCTCTAGAGTGTAAACAAGAAAATTGTCTTTTAGGCCCCTTTTCCCTTGATATGACACAGAATCTTCCCATTTTGGATAGGGTTCATCCTTGTGACCTTGAGAACATTCTGACCAAGTTACATGAAGATTGGAACATATTTGTGGCCTCTAGAGTGTAAACAAGAAAATTGTCTTTTAGGCCCCTTTTCCCTTGATATGACACGGAATCTTCCCATTTTCAATAGGGTTCATCCCTGCGACCTGGAGAACATTCTGACAAAGTTTCATGATGATTGGTCCATATTTGTGGCCTCTAGAGTGTAAACACCTAAATTGTTGACGTCTGACGACGGACGACGCACGACGGACGACGCACGACGGACATCCAATGATCACAAAAGCTCACCTTGAGCACGATGTGCTCAGGTGAGCTAAAAACCTTGTCGTCCTGTGGAATCCATTGAAAGGATTTTTTGTTGTCCACTGAGAAAAGTTGTCATGTCAGACGACACTTCTGTCGTTTCCGAGAGCCCTGGCCGTATCGTATTTGTCTGTCTCAGAAGCGAATATTGGCGAATACCAAATGCGCCAGGCACCGAAGATATTTCATTTGGGCCATTCTACTTTGCATTTTTTCAATCTGTAAAACCATATCAATTCAAAATTTTATTTGAAAATTAAATAAATGATAGCTAAATATTCACAGTGTTCCCCAAAACTCCCAAATGGGGGTGATTTACCCCTAAGTTTATGCTTGTACCCCCAATTTTTGCAACTAGCCTTCCGGCTTTGTGTTATATAGAGGGGGTACATGCACGCTGTAAAATACCCATTTTTACCCCCAGGTTGAAAAAGCAGTGGGAACACTGATTCAACCCTAGATACCACACCACTCGAGTAGATATTGCCGTGGTCAAGGGAGGACCAGATCCGTAAAGCACTTGTTTACAATTCGACGGGCGGGTTTAGTTGTTAAATTATTCTGGAAAAGTCATTGCGATTTTTACAGAAATCATAAAAATCGATGAATAAAAACTGGCTCCATCCTTCCCAAAATATGTTTAGAATAAGTTAACTACAGTTTAAGCAAAAACTAGCTCCGAGCCGAAAAGTCTAATATCAACCGCAATACTGTAATAAGATATCCATAGTGAGTGATTTTACTGGCATCCAAACTTTTGAAGGTAAAGAATAGGTTCTCGTGCAAAAATTAATCAACAGGATTCTCAAGATTCCTAGAAAGTCGGGAGGAAAAAAAAACATAACGGAAATTTTGTCGAGACAATATCCCTATTTTTTTTATATTTTTACATTCATGATTTCTTTTCTAATTGAATACAATTTATCACTCTAGAATGCCATTAGGTTCGTTCACCATCAGTACTTTCAGTGCTTTGATTATACATTATAACTGTTAACAAATTCTTACCTATTTAGATTCTATCCACCATATTTTTATGATTCTAAGTTTTCTCTACTAAGGTTGCACGAAAGAAAAAAATGACCACCATTACTAAACATTGACTTCCTAGGCAAAGTTGTAAATTTTACTTACGGATGTTATAAATTTTTAAGGGGTGTCTTGCAGGATTAACTTTAATGTATTTCCGAAAGAAAAAGAAACAAATAAAATTTGAAAAACAGCCTGAAATATTTCTTCATTCAGAATTCAAGACTACTATATTCACTGGTAATGGGGTATCCTAACTGATTATAATTACGGTTACTCTATTTATGCGCACGGCATGAATATTTCCGTTATTCCTCACGTCACAGAAGTTTCAAACATTGGGAAAGGTTTTTGTAGCCTTTTTTCCCTTATTTGTCTAAACATTTTTAATCCAATTATTGGTTTAATCTGTAAATTTTGAGATCACCACCTACTGATTTGCTTACGTAAAAAGCCCCCCCCCCCCCCATTCTGCACATTTAGACTAGAAAGCCATGATTGGCTTGAGTTGCTCCACAGGCTTGAAATTCTTGTTAAGCAAATAAACGTTTTGACTAGACTTTAGATATAATGGGTTCTACTAATGTTGAAAATGATTTTCAAAGTTTCAACTATATAACATATGGAGAAATGACCTCCACCCATAAGACATATTTTTCATCCAATCACAAAAATTTCATCCAATGACAATATTTTTTGGCTACATGATAATGGGTCACCCAAAGAACATACAAAAAAAGTTTGATTGATATCCATCGATTACATTCTGAGAAAATGATTTTCAAAGTTTCCACTTTATAACATTTTGAGAAATGACCTCCGCCCATAAAATGCACATTTTTCATCCAATCACAATAATTTTTGGTAGACTAATAAAGGGTCTCTCAAGGATCATTCCAGTGAATTTTGGTTGATATCCATGGATTACATTCTGAGAAAATGATTTTAAAGTTTCCACTAGTATACCATATAGAGAAATGACCTACGCACATAAAATACATATTTTTCATCGAATCACAGTAACTTTTTGTAGACTGATAAAGGGTCACTCAAGGATCATTCCATTGAAATTTGGCTGATATCCATCAGTTACATTCTGAGAAAATGATTTTGAAAGTTTCCACTAGTATAACATATAGAGAAATGATCTCCGACCATAAATGCACATTTTCCTTCCGATCACAATAATTTCTTGTAGACTGATAAAACATCATCCAAGGATCATTCATGTAAAATTCCATTTGTATCCATGGATTAGAATCTGAGAAAATTCACTTTTTACCATGTTTGGAAATTGGCCACGCCCATTATATCCATGTTTTTCATTGGATCAAAATTTCTTGAATAACTTTGAAAGAGGGTCACC
This sequence comes from Fragum whitleyi, assembly GCA_948146395.1. NCBI lineage: Eukaryota > Metazoa > Mollusca > Bivalvia > Cardiida > Cardiidae > Fragum > Fragum whitleyi. Next base: position 51,210,515 of record OX411552.1, on the reverse strand, counting down.
CAAGGATCATTCCTGTGAAGTAAGGTTGTAATTCATCCAGTAGTTATTGAGGAGAAGATTTTTAAAGAAAAAGTTTCCAACCTGACCCTCGCACGGAAGCAAGACAGACACAATGCCATGACAATAACCCCAGTGGCTTTCAGCCAGTGAAGCTTACAGGATTCATTGAAATAAGTCTAATTAGTTGTGAGGAGATAGATTTTAAAGACTAAATAGTGAAAAATTTAAAAAAAAAAAGTTTACGACCGAACGCACGGACACATGACGGACACAATGCCACATGATCTGCCTTTTAAACACCTTTTCTAGTGCACACTTTTGATTGTAAAAATCCTATCAAAGAATTTTCATTATGCGTCATAAAAATATTAGCCGCTGTTAACACAAACATGTGTCATAAAGTTTGCCATTTCTAATATAATGATCCATACTACACGGTCGCGGAACCTCTTTGATCTGACCGGATGTGATGTGTGATATTGCCAATGTCATAAAACAGTAGCTGCTAATTACACACACTTGCATATGTCATAAAGACGAACTTCTATACCAAGTGCCAAATTTTCATTGATCTGCAACAATCAATTACCCATGTCAAACGCCACTGGTTGAAGGCTTCCATCTGGACTCATTTTTACCCATTCATTAGGCATAAAGTGTGAAGTTTCATTTGACACAAAATATCCTATAACCATAGAAGTGTTACAGCTGAAGTTACCTTAGAAGAAATTTGATTTGATCAAGCTTTAGATAGAATATTTCATTTAAGATTCCATTTCAACAGCAATAATTAGGCCTACATGATAATTCAATACCGAGCCGTGTTCATTTAGAAGATCGATCCTCCGTGATAAATTAAGACTTGGCTGAATTATTTCTGTAATTTATTTCGACCATTGACTGTTTCAACGTGTCTTCAACAAGCTGTCAATATTAATAGATCTTCCAAATATTTGAAGAAGAAACACAAGAGGACCATGATGGTCCTTTATCGCTCACCTTCGTCTCTTTGAGTCCTCCCTTAGCAAAATTAAATGCTTTAAAGATCATTAAATGACTATAAGATTATTCAAAGAAAGACATTGTTTTATTCCTATGATCCCTGCATAAGTTCTTACCTTTTCTAAACCAGTTTCATGTGACCTGGCCAACATTCTGCCCAGGTTTCATGACCATTGAACCAAATTTGAGACTGGAGTGTTAACATAAATTGTCATTAAGGTCCCTTTTACCATGATATGGCATGTATCCTTCCCATTTTCAAAAGGATTAATCCTTGAGACCTGGCCAACATTCTGATCAAGTTCCTTCCAGATTGGGCCATATTTGTGGCCTCTAGAGTGTGAACAAGAAAATTGTCATTAAAGTCCCTTTTACCATGATATGGCATGGATCATTCCCATATTCAATAGAATTCATTCTTGTGTCCTAGCCAACATTGTGACCAAGTTTCATGAAGATTGGGCCATATTTGTGGCCTCCAGGGTGTAAACAAGAAAATTGGCATTAAGGCCCCTTTTCCTGTGATTTGGCATGGATCTTTCCCATTTTAAAAAGGTTTCCTCCTGGTGACCTGGCAAACATTCTGATCAAGTTTCATGAAGATTGGGCCATATTTGTGGCCTCTAGAGTGTCAACAAGAAAATTGTCTTTAAGGCTCCTTTTCCCTCTATATGGCATGGATCCTTCCCATTTTCAAGAGGGTTCATCCTTGTGATCTGGCCAACATTCTGACCAAGTTTCATGAAGTTTAGGCCATATTTGTGGCCTCTAGAGTGTCAACAAGAAAATTGTCAATAAGGCCCCTTTTCCTGTGATATGGCACAGATCCTTCCCATTTTCAATAGGGTTCATCCTTGTGACCTGGCCAACATTCTGACCAAGTTTCATGAAGATTGGGCCATATTTGTGGTCTCTAGAGTGTAAACAAGAAAATTGTCTTTAAGGCCCCTTTTCCCTTGATACAGCATGGATCTTTCCCATTTTCAAAAGGGTTCATCCTTTTGACCTGGCCAACATTCTGACCAAGTTTCATGAAGTTTAGGCCATATTTGTGGCCTCTAGAGTGTCAACAAGAAAAATGTCTTTAAGACCCCTTTTCCCTTGATACAGCATGGATCCTTCCCATTTTCAATAGGGTTCATCCTTGTGACCTGGCCAACAATCTGACCAAGTTTCATTAAGATTGTGTAATATTTGCGGCCTCTAGAGTGTAAACATTAAGATTGTTGACGCCGGACAACAGACGACGGACAGTCAATGATCACAAAAGCTCACCTTGAGCACGATGTGCTCAGGTGAGCTAAAAATGCCGAGAAAATTTTTTCTCAAATACAAGGCCTTACTGCATATCTGAAATGCAGCTTTTGATTCAGCGGGAAATGGAAGCCTCCAAAATCGTATTTTTTTCTACTTTGCTTTATGTAGTTCCAAAGATGGTAAAAAATCTATTTCTTACAGGTAAGAAAGAAATTGAATCTTTATTTGTTAGAGATGAAATAATTTTTTTAAATCTTCGTTTTTTACCCTGAACAGACAACAAAAAATAAGCTCAAAATTGAAAGCGTTTGCGGCAAACAAAACATAGCTATACAGTCTGATTAAATGGATTTGCAATGTTCTGTTGCTCAACGATGACTTTAACCAAAATTCAAAACAAAAATATAAAATGAATGTGAGGAAAAATAATAAGAAAGTTCTGAAATCCCGGCGAGAGAACGAATTAACGTTACAAGTCACTTTTCCCCAAAAAGTTGTTTAACCGAGTCATCTTAAACTCGGTGAAATTACGTTATTGGAAAGGCTTAAAGAATTTTACTTATTCATCTTACATTTTCCTCTATTAAACTCAACACGTACAGCCATTTTGTCTGTTATTTACCCTTGAAAACGGCGCGTCTACGGATTTAACATATCTTGATCGGCTGTAGTTACGATATATTAATCAACTTGACGCCGTGAAGCGATTAATCTAAGTCATACTTTTTTATTTAGTTTATGTCATACAAATTCATTATGTTATGGGAAGCAGTAAAGAAAGTTAACTTGTTCAAGTGGTGGATGCAAAAGGGGGTTCGAGGGGTTCAAACAAACCCCCATCTGTAGCCTTGTTGTTTCATTTTCATATAGAAAATCAAACAAAACTTCGTAACACTAGAAAAACCACCCTCCTCCCCCTTTATTGTACGTAAGTACCCTTTTTACAGAAATCTGAATCAACCACTGTTTTAATCAAACTTTCTACAAAAATCTGAACACAAAACTATTTATGGGTTTGTTTAAAAAAACATTGCAACTACAGCTTGGTCAGAACTTTCATGAGTGCTGTAGACTGAGTTATGAATTTTTGAAAACCCAAACACGTACTTATTAAGTGTCATACATAATTTTCAACTTTCTTTACGAATGACGTTAAAATTGACCAAAAAGAAAACACCAAGTTTTCAATGGAAAAATAATCGTGCTAAACCACAGACAAGTGTTTTAGAGTCCCTGGCTAAATTGCACAACTGGAGCAGCTATATAAGATAGACCCTAGGCCATGTCTATTAATAGATTCTAAGTTATAATCTTTCTAAACAAATTCATTATTTACGGAGACAAAAACCTTATTCTAAGTAGCTAAAAGATCTGTCGTCAATGGCATTTTCGTTCAATAAGTCGGACGAAATAGTCTAATCTTTGGAAGCTTTTAAAGGGCTATTACGTAAATGATTCTTTAAATATCGATTGATCATTAACGGGAAACATTCGTACAAATAATATTTAAATTTCTTTTTATCTTAAACTTAAAAGGTTGATTTTGATTCAGTTTTAATTGTCTTCTCGCATAGAGATCTGAGGTGCGTTCGTTAGAGCAAGATGAAAAATCTATCTAAATGAGATTTTTAAGACGTTGTAATGAATGATTGTGATATTTTGAGTGAAAATATTCGACGTCGTCATGACTACTCGTTTTAAGCCAATGCAAAACCATCTTCGTTTCCTCATTGAGATATCTTAAGATTCTTATTGAGCGGCTTAAAAATCTCGCTCTACCCAATGCTTTATCTTAAAAATCTTCATAAGAATCTTAAGAATCTCACTCTAACGAACGTACCTCCGACTCCTTTTGCCTACCAGTAAAGCGCATGCATGGGAAATTCTGAATATAAACAATAACAATCAACTCTCCTATATATACGGTGCTGTCGGCTAACCCTGCGCACTTAAGAAAGTCAAGTACAAAATTCGTGTAAAGATATCGGTTGTACAAAAAAATCAATACACGACTGTACTGGTTGACATTTTTGGCTATGTAAAATACATTTTATCTAGAACAAAATGTCACTAGAATAACACAATCCGGTGATGAACAGAGGCACCGTCGTGTATTATCAACGCAGCTTTTGTCGGCTAAACCTGCGCAGTCGAGGAAAGAACCTAAGATTTATGTCCGTAATCTGTTCAAATTAAAATGAAAAACTCTGAGATAAAAACGGGAAAATTCTTGCTTTAAAATACACACATGAACCTTTTGTTTAAAACGGTTGAATCGATGGAATTGCGAGTATGAAAAATAGGTCGTTCTGCTTTTATGTTAAGCAGCCATTTTCTCAGTTTACATGACGTCATATAGCTGCGCAGCTTTAGATGACGCGCAGGATTACCCGACATGAGTGGACTGCCTAACTCTGCTTTCGGGTATTACTGGCATGTTTCATCACAAAGATAGAAGATATTTACTTTTTTCTTACTTATATTTTTCTATTCCAGTATATTTTAGGTGTATTTCGGTATATTTCGGTTTTCATGTCAATTTCGGTATTTCCATACACCAATAATTAGTCAATTATCATATCAAACTTATTGTATTGTATTAGACTATGACTTATTTTGAAGAAAAATAAATTGTCTTTCAAATCATACTAAGATGTTTATGATTAGGTCATGCATTGCTTTCAAAATGAAAGTGGGCTGGAACTGGTTCAATGACTGTACGAAACCTAGTTTATTCAGTCTTTGCGAACATTACTGTATCGCTGCCTACTGCACATTACTTGAATTACAGAAAAATAACGATGGAACTAATTCGTTTTAAACCTCGACATTATTCTTTTTCATTCAATCAGAATATTCAAAAACTTTGTTTACCTTTCGTATTCGCTCCAATGGCTGTAATGTGTTTCGTCAAATTTACTTTCGATACAATGAACTTTCTATCTAAAAAGATTGGCGGTTTTATTGAAAAAAAATCTGAACAGATAATAAAAGGAACAAAAGCATATGATGTTGCAGTTATATTATTCACCAAAGAAATATGGCTTACAGATAGATAATTCAACTTATTGCTACAAACGTCTTTATTTGATTTTGTTTGCTTTGGATTTTTATATTTAGATTTTCTTTAAATTTTCTGTTTAATCAGGTCCCTAATACCTCTTGTTAGACAAAGATGGGATACAAGATATGGAATTTGTTTGCCATTTCTGTTTTTGATATAGTTGGGTTATAGGCCAGTATACATAGGGTATTTCTTTTTGTTCCTTAGTTTGACCCGCTACCAATCTTTTTCATCCACATATTTTTTGTTAACAGGCACCCAAATCTTATAACTATGGCTTGAATAAGCAGGAGTTAAAAAATTTGGTCGCTTGGTGACACCATGTTTAGCAGCCATTCACTTTGTCATTAATTTCAGTCTGTCTTTCTTGTAGAAGATCATGCAATATTTTACTGCTGTTATGATAAACAGACCGAGTTCTTCAACCTTAGACTAGATCTAATTTATCTACAAACGGCATTTCAGATAGCCCAAAATTGAAAGAAGTTAGAAGACTTTTGATTATAATTAAATTTTCAAGTAATTATGGTAGAAACATTTGTGAGAAAAGGAGTATATACTTGTCACAAGCAATTTTTCCTAGTATGTTTCAATTCCCTTCCCTATTTATTGTACTGCATTAAAGATAAAATTTTATTCAACAGTCAGTTGTTGTAGTAATTCCTTATTTGGACAAAAATAAATATCAAGTTCAAAATAAAGTTCAAGTTGAAATAAACTTAAAATGAAAATGGTATAATCCGGGTATGATTTTAGACTTTTTTTTAAAGAAATATCTATAAATGGGGGTCGATAATTGTGGAATGGGTCGGTAATTGCTGACGATGGTATTTTAGATTTTTAGACTAAACTGTGATTCCAGATAGAAGAAGCTGTATCTATGAGTCGATAATTATAACCATAAAGGGGGTTGAAAACATAATTATAACCATAAAGGGGGTTGAAAACTTATTTCAAAGGTAATTGGATGACATCCAATTAGTAAGTGACTGCCGAAAAAAATTCATTAAAGTGTCAATAATAGATGCATTGCTCTAGTAATAATTTTCCCACTGAAAAAAGACTGTTTCTACTCTAGTATAACATACAAAAGAATAAAGTTATTCATATATGATCTGTCGTGTGTTCAGGAAGCAAAACCGGTTGTGAACGTTTAAAGAAAACCCCGCTTTGTACGAATAGAATAGAATAGAATATATTTTATTTGCACTTTTATACCCAAAACTGGGTTAACGGCAATTCAACATAATACAATGACATACATCAATACAAAAACATCATATTTGACCTGAATTTTTCATATTTCAAACAATGAAATAAAAAATGCATCTCATTTTCAACTGCTCGACATTTGTCACACAATCTCTCCTCCTCATTTAATCCACAATATCGACCACGCTCAATCTTAAGATGGTGAGCACTTATTCTTAAAGAACATAAGGCTTTTCTAATATGTTTGTCATTTATCTCTTCTATATAATTTTCGATGCTAAATTCCTTCTTAATTGTCTTATATATTTGTAATTTTTTCATACCCTTTTCAGAAACCATACGTTTTTTCCAAAACAAAATAAACCGGTCTTTAAGTTTTTCTTTAATATGGTAAATTAGTGAACCTTTATTAAAAATGAATTGATTTTTCCAAATGAGTGCAAAACCAAGCCCATTTAGAACTTTTTTCACAAAGTTGAGCCATGTATGTTTCGGACATTCATTTTGAAATTGATCTAAGTAAGCTTTTGACAACAAACAATCACTATTCACAGAAATGGAATGCAGCCAAAAGTTAATGGTATTTAAAATTGCAAATACTGTTGATGGAAATTGGCCCAATTCACTATAAACCCCGAGATTACTTGCCTTTGAGTGTACACCTAGAGTATTCTTACAAAATCTTGTAAGTAATTTATCAAATTCATTATTACCTTTAAGAGATAACTCGAAAAATTCATCGAGGGAACGTGTGTTATAACTCGTCTTATATCCAAACCAAATTTCACTGCCATATAAAGCAATTGGTTTAACAAGAGAGTCAAATATACGCAATGCAATTGAAGGTTTAATATCATTATTAAGTACACTTCTGTTTATTGAAAATATAGCCCTTCTGGCTTTCATACTCAAGTTAATTTCAGCAGCGTTAAATTTCCCATTGTTTGATATTATCAATCCTAAGTTCACGTCGAAAGTGGGGCACAGTTTCACAAACGTTTTCATCGGCAGGGATTGTCCTTTTTTCGTTAAATTGATATTATTTATACTTTGCAACTTAAATTAATTCTAATCATTAAACATATATATAATTAAGTTTTTGCTAAAAATGATTAAAATCGTTTGGTTTCTTTTTTTTTATTCAGCAGTGAAGTGCTGTTTCTTTGCAATTTCAGACGGCATTTTGCAAAATATGACCTTGAATCACTAAACTCCTTGGTTCACAGTGAACTCGGCCTTTGAATACCTCGTCCCGTAAACTCGGCCTGTATATACATTATATAGGTACATATGTAATTTTGCAAAGTAAATATATTTTTGCCGGTCTGTTTATCTTTTTTGTAGATAAGACAAATTCCTTTGAAATACCACACTCATCAAAAACCTACCGCCAACAATCCTTCTTCCCGAGAACCGTCAAGGAATGGAACAGCCTACCACCAGATATAGCATCAACAGGCACTGTCGAGACCTTCAAAGTCCGACTTGTCGAACAGTTACTAATTTCTGCCTTTAAATTATCTTTTAACCTTTCACTGTACATAACTTTCACCTTAGCTCTTATTTCTCATGCGCATCCCTGGCAATAATACTCAAAGTATTGAGTGTGGCCAGTATCTAGTAGAAGAAGAAGACCCACGACACATTTAATTTTCTTTTTATTACATTAAATGTTTATAGTATGTTTCACATACCATGTGCGTAATAAAAAACCTTCGTAACTACGATCTGGTTAAAACTGTAGTTACGAAAATTCATCATTACATCAAAATTAATGGATGATAGCCGCATTTCAATAGTAGCCATTTATCTTTTTTCATATGTCGGCACCACCGCCTGAACAGGAAAGCCGAGAGTGGCATCGGCTTCGACAGACTGGTGCCCCTAGAACTACGCCGAGGATCTGACCTGGTGGACCTGGCCATCAGAGGACCGACCAACATCTACGAAAGAAGAAGTACAGAAGGTATCGACGAGAAACACAACAAAGTGTACCAGGGTTACCTCAACTATGACCTTACCACGACTGCCTTCCTCCGAACTTGCGGCTCTTTCTATAGTAGTATGTACAGAGACCAGAGCTAAAGAACAGACAACAGACCAACCGATAGAATAAACAAAAATAAAAAGTGACATTATCCCCATGCTGTGTAAATTCATGTTTGTGCTTTAAACCGAGAAAAATCTCGCGACGCGTCATGCAAACCAATCTGAATCGCGCAAGATACCCTGATAAAAATCTCAAGAAATCTTAAAATTCTTCATTTTAGAAAACACAACTCAGATCAATATACAACTGACAAAACGGACACTAAGAAATATTTTAATGGGGTGTCTTAAGGCTATCAGACACAATTGGAAACCTTAACTCAATTGAGCAAAAATATTTCCTCCCTTTAGTAAAAATTAGCCCTTTCGTTATTTTTTTGTATCAAAGATTCATGCGTTTTTGAACTTTATTGCTGTGTTGTTTTGAAATAATGTTGCAATGAAATGACTTTTTCATTTGACTATTTTTTCAAGAAGATTCGACAAACGAAACTTAGATATTTAGTATGAAATGGACGCTTTAAAATTGTTGCCTGAAATACATAATCTTATGACTGATATACATGGTGGTTGGGCTGATTATAATATTTTTCTCTTGCATATATAGTTTCCTTGATAAAATTAAAGAAGTAGAAGCATCTGCCTTCTCAGTAATTATTACACTAGTAGAAATCGAAATACTATTTTGTCTCATGTGGAACGAATGGCCCCAAAGGAACAAGTCTTCACTTAACCCACCCATCCTTCATGAATTGCCTCCAACGTGCCTAGATTATCAGTTTTTGAAACTTAAATAGCAGTCACACAAATATCAATTGGGTACATGGTTTTTTTTTTTAATTTCAGCAAATATTATTAATCTCTTGTCGCATGGATATTTATTTACAGAATACGAAAAAAGGAGAACGCATGAATTTGGAGGGTTGGTGGTTTTATGGAAAGTAAAGTGGCCAAAAATGCCTGGATACACCTCATGCTTTATCTTACCTTTTCTAATTCCGCTAATTTTAAACTATTTTTTTACATTGTCATTTCAACTATATTTAATGTAGGAGTATGTTTTCTGTTGATTTTAAAACAGAAATAAGAGTTTCGGTAAATGAAATAGTGTTTTTTTGAGAACGTATTTTCCTGCAAGTTTCGTCTTGTAAGTGTGACTTATCAAATATTTTACAATTCCTTGTATTCAATAAATCATGTGTACCAACTCACTAACATTGCAGTTTGCATTTTGCAGAAAAAAAGGAATTTTCAAAAAGTCCCATTTCTCCGAAAAATGCACGGAAAACTATGCTGATTTTTTAATCACATTATCGGAAAGGTACACTCTTCGAAATACATTTATTTGATAAAGATTGGAACAAGTGCATAATGGTGTCAGACTGCCTTAACACATAATATGAACTGACATGGTTCAATATCTAAGGAATTGGTGCAGAAAATAGTGATTAACACTTTCCGGGCTGTTTTACAAAATTTTGGAACTGTCCAAATTCAAAGGTTTTGCAGACGAAAATTTAAAAATGATTTAATTTGAAAAATAACCATTCAGTTGGGTAGAAAATAGTGTGGAAAAAAACAAATTGCTTGTCAGAAGCAATTTCTTCTTTTTTCACAATGTTCTCTATCATAAAATCACAGACACGTAAAAAACAGGGATTAAACATTATTTAAAGGGTTAAAGGATAAACTGCATGTATCAAGCAATTTATGGCTTATTCTCAAAATTTCTTAAATTAACTCAAACTCTGGCATAAAAAGGAAGTCAAAAACATTGTGGAATTTGGCGACAAATCTAGCGTAGTTGAACAGGCTTCCCAGTCTATAGTCCCAGTTGAAAATTGTACCAGTCTACTCCGGAAGTGTCATGGTGGCCGATGAACAAAATTGCCAAGCGTTACACATTATACATCGTTCAGAGAGAGCACTCAATCGATGAACCATGCTTTTGTTTTGCCCCACGTGTGCCAATGTACTCGAAGTTGAAGAAGGAACACAATGTTACAGGTTTGCCTGTCAAACCTGTCCCTACGTTCAAAATGTCGCCAGAAAAATCTCGAATCGCCAGTATCCTAAACTAAAAGAAGTTGACGATGTTCTTGGAGGAGCAGCTGCCTGGGAGAATGTTGACTCTACCGAAGAGACATGTCCGAAATGTTCTCACAATAGGGCTTATTTTATGCAAATACAAACAAGATCGGCAGATGAGCCAATGACAACTTTCTACAAATGCTGTAATATGGCGTGTGGCCATAGATGGAGAGATTGAATTATTTAAGTGAATAAAAAAATGATGAAAGGGTGAAAATACAGATAACAAATAAATGTCCCAAGATGCTTATCCTTCAATATATGAAGAGAAAAAGTTAAAAACAACATATGGATATAACCTCTGGGAAAGTGATTGGGTATGGATGAAGGCTGAGAACCAACTATCTAAGGAATTGATATCCGTGTAACCTGACTCGCATGTTTTAAACATATTTTTAGAAACTGACTGCTACAAATAAAATAAAAGGTTGAATTAACACATGTATTAAAAGGACTTACTTTTAACTCTTGTTGCCATATTTTCAAGTATTCATTCATTTGAATTTAAGTAAAATAAGTTTTCAAACTACATATTTTCCTAGAACCTAATTTCTTATAATTAGGGCAAGCATGACTCTGAGTAAATATACCAAGATTCACCTACTTAATGAAATTATACAATGTAATAATATAATAATTGGCAGCAATGGATAAACAGGAAAAGTATTTTTGATTAAACCAAGTTAGGCTACTTGCTGTCACAAATTCTCACGAGAATTGGGATTTTGGTGTCGCCGCATTTTTAAAAGCCTAAAATATATTTTATGTGATCGTTTGGTGCTTAATTTGAAAGACCTCCATGAACTTAGTTTATGCACACTAAGAAAATGATCGTGGTTGACGTTTCGGAGACAAGAGATTTGTTTATATGTGCATTTTGTAATATTCGATACTGTCGCTTTTTCATTTGATGATTTTTGCTCGTACACTAAGCCGAGATACCTATTTTCAGAACAAAGATATTCTTTCAAACATATCGCACACATGTCCTTTACCTCTAGAAAACGCGCCGTGCACCGTATCGGCCAATTTCAATAATTATTGAGCCAAAACCTGGTGTCGCCGAGAAAAGCAAAAATGAAGTAATCTCCGATTCCGAGACTTTGAAGGGGCTAATTTGATGGAATAAAGCCTTAAAATCGAGCAATTTCTTTTTCTTGGCATGCTGAATTTATGCTTAAAAAATAATGCGTTTTAATTATAATAAAGAAATTGACACAGAATTCTCTAAACCAGTTCATTCAGACAAGGGGTCTTCTTGCAATGAACTAATGTAATCTTCGATACTAGGTTTTTAGTCCCCTACCGGCGAAAGCCGAAGGGGACTATAGGTTTGCGCTCTGTCCGTCCGTCCGTCCTTCCGTCCGTCCGTCCGTCTGTCTGTCAGTCCGGATTTCAGTTTTCTGGACTTTTTTTCTAAACCCTTGGAGATATTGAGCTGATTTTTGGTATGTGAGTCCGCATCAATGAGTTACAGAACGAGTTTGAGTTTGGTTCCGGTCCATTAATTTTTGTGGAAGATACGGATGCTGGACTTAGAATTTACCAGGAAATTTCAGTTTTCTGGACTTTTTTTCTTAACCCTTGGAGATATTGAGCTGATTTTTGGTATGTGAGTCCGCATTAATGAGTTACAGAACGAGTTCGAGTTTGGTTCCGGTCCATTGATTTTTGTGGAAGATACGGATGCTGGACTTAGAATATTACCAGGAAATTTCAGTTTTCCGGACTTTTTTTCTTAACCCTTGGAGATATTGAGCTGATTTTGGGTATGTGAGTCTGCATCAATGAGTTACAGAACGAGTTTGAGTTTGGTTTTGGTCCATTGATTTTTGTGGAAGATACGGATGCTGGACTTAGAAAATTACCAGGAAATTTCAGTTTTCTGGACTTTTTTTCTTAACCCTTGGAGATAATGAGCTGATTTTTGGTATGTGAGTCCGCATCAATGAGTTACAGAATGAGTTCATGTTTGGTTTTGGTCCATTGATTTTTGTGGAAGATACGGATGCTGGACTCAGAAAATTACTAGGAAATTTCAGTTTTCTGATTTTTTTTTTTAACCCTTGGAGATATTGAGCTGATTTTTGGTATGTGAGTCCGCATCAATGAGTTACAGAATGAGATTGAATTTGGTTCCGGTCCATTGATTTTTGTGGAAGATATGGATACTTGACTAAGAAAATTATCAGGAAATTTCCAGACTTTTTATTTTATCCTCGGAGATATTGAGCTGATACATAAAATCTGATACATTCAATATTTTGGAGAGGAAGTTATACCTTTGTCACCAAAAAAGATACTGCTCTAGGGATATATTTATAAATCCGGTAGGGGACTTGGTATTGCCATGCAATACTTCCAAAAGCTTGTTCAATATGTTCCACAACAAAATCATAACATATGAGATCATTAAAACATGTAACATAACCAGTATAAACAATTAACATTTAGAAATGTTGCATACAGCGTTCAGTGTGTTAATTATGCTGTAAAGCGGTGCGTTTTGTAATCATCGAGACCGTAATATTCGATACCAAATTTAAATGCCTACGAAAAACTTTATCCGAAACACATGAATAGACCAGTTATCCGTTCCTATGGTACCAAAAAATACAAAACAACATTTCTATGATGGGTAAACCTAATTCCCTACCTTTAAATGCTGCAAGAATACCTTTTTGTAACCTTCGAGACCGTTTGAATATATTTCATTGCAATTGGTATTTCACGGTGGTACAATTATTATTTGTTTTTAATCGGCATTCTTAGTCTTCAGAAATAAAAGTTTGACTCGGCCATCATTGCATTTTACACTTTAGCATGTTTGAGAAACTGTAATCTTCGATATCGTGAAAATTGGGTAGAAAATACGATGCTTAAAGTGATGACAAGTCTTTGTGAGTGGGTCAACCTCGATGTGCGATGTTCATTAGTATTCAACCATAAAGAAGTTAATTTGCGTTTTATATTTAAAGAAATTTTGATGTTTAAAAGGTAACTTGCCAATGTTTTTATATTCAGATTAGCTCACCTTTTTGAAAGAGACTAGATACCTAAAACCATTTATTTCAAAGCTTCAGATAATTTTTCAACCAAGCATGGTTTTATATACGATTTAACAGTTTTTTGGGCTATGGGTCATCATTTAAACTGCACTCGATAAATTATGAGTAATCTTCGACACAATATACCTTATTCGAGCATTCAAACAGAGAATTACAATTTTGCGATGAAACAGAAGGTAAATTCATTATTTTTATTTGATACGTATTCCAGTTGATTTTTCGACGAACTTAAACTTTAGAATGTTATCGTGCACTTTGAAAATAAAAGTGAAAGTCGGTGTAAAATTAAAAATCTATATTTGAAAAGGTCTGTCACCGACACACATTCTAATATCGGAGAAATATCCGTTTCCTGAAAGTGAATAGAACTACAAACATATTAATATGCAGAAAAAACATATCTGGTTTGAAAGAGAATCAAAGCAAAAGATAAAAATTCCTTTTTAAGTTTTTTACTTTGATAACACTGCGGCAAGGGTACAAATAACGAATATTACTTGATGAAAAATGTCAAAATAAGACAGTTACGCGCTGCTTAATAACTTTTTTTCCTCTCGGACGTAGTATAAAAAATTTCACATCATTATAGGTTGAGGTTTACTTCATCTGATTTTAGAAAAATTAGAGCGGTACTAAGATTTTCATTTTTTGATTTTTTAGAATCCCAAAATCCCATTTCTCTTGAGAATGAGTGTGTATGAAAAGTGGCCTGAATAAAACATAAAATTCAATTTGTCTCTTGTCTTATGGTCTTTGTTTCTACAATTGGGATTTTCCATCGCTATTAATATCTTCAGTCAAATGTCAGCAATGGGAACTGGTATTTATCTAACAAAAGCTACCAATACTCTCTTTTCTAACCAAGTCTGAGATGCTATCAAACGTTCATGATTTTACAACCATTTTTGGGTGATAAATGTCTGAAAGAATATATGAGCCTTTGAAGGGATTAACCCATGACTGAGGACTCGAGTATATGTCTAGCAAAATCCTAGATCTACTCATTGGTAAAAAAGCATAAAAGCATTACATAAATTAATGTCTACCTAGAAAACAACTGATTGAAAATAAACAAGTAAACTGTTTTAAATCATTTAGGATGTGGAACTGGAAGCTTGTTGTACAACTTGACATTTTGTTAACCACCAATAGGTTGATAATCGTAGACCTATGTGGGATAGCAGCTGGAGGCTAGGAAAGGATGTGATGGTAGTACTGGTGTGAGAAATACCAGGAATCTATTATTAGGTACTCCAGCCACTGCGATATAACTGAAATAATGTTGAAAGCGGCGTAATACCCCATTCAATTAATCAATTGTTGTACAACATAGTTTTAGCTTAAGGGATGTAGTTGCAGCGTTTTTCAAGTCGAATTGCTAATATTGATTATATACTTGACTTCTAAAGATCTGAAATGGGTTTTATTAAGTGAAAATTTAAGAGGGTCTGCTACTAGAATTGGGAGGGGATGCTCATTATGATTAGTGGAATTACGCAAGTATATAGTCTAG
The DNA here is from genome assembly GCA_948146395.1 of Fragum whitleyi. Taxonomy (NCBI): domain Eukaryota; kingdom Metazoa; phylum Mollusca; class Bivalvia; order Cardiida; family Cardiidae; genus Fragum; species Fragum whitleyi. The sequence goes on along the minus strand of OX411552.1, from coordinate 51,195,259 downwards.
CAATGATGCAAGTTGTGGCATGACAGCTAAAAGAAACTGCAGCAATGATGTTTTTTGGTGTCAAAATGCGGATTTTTATCAATATATTTACTTTCTTTCGGGTCAAATCTGACTTTTAACCTGATAAAATAGCAATAACAATGACATCATTTTAGCAAGAAAAATAAGCATTTTATTTCCCAAAACAAGTAGAATGACCTCCTTTGTTGAAGGTAGGTATACAAAACCTCACTCGAAATTTTTTTAAAGAAATTCATGCAACTTTTTTAAGACAAGACTGATTCTAATTTCTTATCCTGTAATTTTTAGCTCCACTGGAAAAAGTCCAGCGGGTCTATTGTCATGGCCTGGTGTCCATCCTCAGTGCATGGGTCTGTGCTTGCGTTACTCTGGCAGTCCGTCTGTTAACCTTTTCTTAAAACATCATCTCTCAAACAACTTGGCATAATTCAACCAAATTTCATAGGAATGATCCTCGGGACATGCTCTTCCATATTTGTTTGTAAAATTTTGATTGTTCTGACTACAATAGCCCTACAGGATGTTGCGTCACTGATAAATGGTCTCATACGATGAAATATAAAAAAATCCTCATCTCTAAAACTATTGTTCAGATTCAACCAAATTTCATAGGAATGATGCTGAGGACAAAATCTTTCAGATTTGATTGTAAAATTCTGATCGGGCTTATGCCTTGGGCTCAAAGACTGTCCCACCCATATATGGGGGTCAATCAAAGTTTCACAAACGAGTTTTGAGAAGGGTAACCCAAGGAACATTTCTGCCAAGTTTGGTTAAAATCAGCCCAATGGTTACTGAGGAGAAGATGTTTAAAAACTGCCACGCCAATTTTTTAGCTCTGCTGTTTACGGAGAAAACCGAGGTATTGCTATAGCCTCCGTGTCGTTGTCGTCATGCGAAAACTTTGACATTTTGTTATATCTCTGGTTCTACTGAAGGCATTCACTTGAAACTTGGCAAACATGTTCACAATCAAAAGAGCAACCTATACTATGAAGGGGAATAAATCTAGATGCATTTTGTGCAAATTATGCCCCTTTTTCGACTTAGATTTTTTCCCACCATCCAGCACTCGACAGCCGAGCGTAGGCACCCATTTGCGGTGCTCTTGTTTATTTTTTATGCTCCCGGGAAGGGAGAGCAAATAGCCGCGGCTTCGTCTGTCATGCAAAAAAGGGGTTAATGTTTGTTACCTTTATGTTAGCTGTATAAAATAACACCTTATTTGAGTCCTTGCAATCTGACCACAGAGCATATCTCCTAAAGTATAATATCTATCAACTTGAAACTTTATGGGTGGATAGGTCTTATGGAGGACAAGTGCAGTGCACAAGAACTACAACTCTTGCTTGCATAATTTTGGAGTAATTGCCATTTGTTATTTTTGATACTGAGATATTGTTCAGAGCACTTCTCCTAGAGTATAATAGCTATCAATTTGAAACTTTATGCATGGGTAGATCTCATGGAGGAGAAGTGTAATACACAAGAACTACAACTCTTGCTTGCATAATTTTTGAGTTATTGCCCTTTGTTATCTTTAATACTTAGATTTTATAGGAGGTAAATCTGACAGTACAAAAGAACCTTTAATTTATTAGGCTTCAGTTTACTATCAAGCTTTCGTGGTGGGGATGTCTATGTCCAACCTGGCTCTTGTTTTTGTGACAATGCTTTATTCTGGGGGCATAATCGGTATCTTCTGATGGCTCTTTTTTTTGTGGGGTCAATGAAAATTTAATGGAAAAGTCTTGAGTAGGGTCACCCAAGGAACATTTCTGCCAAGATTGATTGTTATCTGACTGTTTGTTACTGAGGAGAAGATGTTTAAAGAATTGTGGATAACTTCGGACGTACAAAATGTGATCATGTTGTGCTCAGGTGGGCTAAAAATCTTCTTTTTTGAAATAACTTATCAGAATTTGACTAAGTTTCACAGAAATAATCCTTGGGTCATGCTTTTTTCAAAAGACTTCAAAGATTTTGAATTGGCATCAAAATGGGATCAAAAAGGGGTCAAATCTTTAAAAAGAATTGTCCACTCAAACTATTTGACAGTATTTGGCCAAACTTCACAGGATCCTTTAGGCATCATTTTTTCAAAATATTTAAGAGAGTTTAAATCAATCAAAATGGGTCAAAAATACTTTACAGTTCAAAAATGGGTCAAAAGTTCAAATCTTAATTCTAGAGGTCACAGTTTTGGCTCAATCTTGCTCTGATTTGCGCAGGATGTTTGCCTAGGCTGAAGGAAGATCCCTATTGATTTTGGTTGAAATCCAAATCATATCAAGGGAAAAGGTACCTCATAGACAATTTTCTTGCTACCACTCTTAAGGCTACAATTTTGGCTCAATCTTTTTCAAAACGGCTTAGGATGTTTGTCTAGACTAATGAAAAGACCATATCAATTTTGGCTGCTTTCAGAATTGTGTCATGGAAAAAGGAGCCTTATAAACAATTTTCTTGTTACCTCTCAATAGTCACAATTTTGTCTCAATCTTTCTCAAACTATGTACATTTCATACTTAAAATATTTCCATGCAGATTTAGAAAGGATGAAGACTTCTTACCAAATTTCTGGTTGATTGGGCAAAAAAAGATGCCTTTACAATGCATACAAGGTTTGTCTAAGATTTGACCCCATAACCTAATTTTTGATCCCACTTGACCCAATTTCGAAGTTGACTTAGATTTTATCAAATTGATCATTCTGACCAATTTTCAGGTTGATTGAGCAAAAAATATGGCTTCCAGAGAGTCTAAAAGTTTTTTCTAAGATATGACCCTGTGACCTCATTTTTGACCCCACTTGACCCAATTTCGAACCTGACCTAGATTCCATCAAGATGATCATTCTGACCAATTTTTTCAGGTCGGTTGGTCAAAAACATAGCCTCTGGAATGTCTACAAGGTTTTTCTAAGATTTAACCCTGTGACCTCATTTTTGACCCAATTTGACCCAATTTCCAAGTTGACTTAGCTTTCATCAAGATGATCATTCTGACCAATTTTCAGGTTGATTGAGCAAAAAACATGGCATTAGAGTGTCTACAAGGTTTTTCTTAGATTTGACCCTGTGACCTCATTTTGACCCTATTTGACCTAATTTTGAATTTTATCTATATGAAAAATATGTATTTTATGGGCGGAGGTCATTTTTCTAAAAGTTATATAGTGGAAACTTTGATGATCATTTTCTTAGAATCTAACTTATAGATATCAATCAAATTTTACTTGAATGATCCTTGGGTGACCCTTTATCAGTCTACCAACAATTATTGTGATCAGATTAAAAATATGTATTTTATTGTCGGAGGTCATTTTCTATATGTTATGATAGTGGAAACTTTGAAAATCATTTCAACATCAGTAGAACCCAAAATATCTAAAAATCTAGTCAAAACTTAGATTAGCTATTACAAGAAATTCAAGCCTGTGGAGCGACACAAGCCATTCATGGCTTTCTAGTTCTATTATTTATAATAAAACAGCTGGATTTTCATGACACGCACATGCGAAACCTTTCTTTGGATAAAAGAGGGTACCATTTTTGGGGGCTTTAGCCTAATTAGCGCTAGTATAAAGATAAGACAGACAATGCAAATAATATGGATGAAGCAATTTCGAATTTTGTGAGACAGTTTTGATAAAGAAGTTGAAAGACAATGTAATATGAGTTCAAACAAGAGGGCCGTTGGCCCTGGGTCGCTCACCTGAGAAAAAAGCTTCATTACCTAGGTATGTCCATGCAACCACAGAAAAAGAGATTTTCACTTATTCAATCAGATAACATTTGAAATAATCCTTCCCACCCCCACCCCCCCTCTGCTCCTCCCCTGGTCATTATTTATTTAAGCTTTTTTCATAAAAGGTCTGTGATCAGCTAATCTATGCCAGTTATACAGGCTGAGTCAGAGATTTTTAAATTTTTCTTTAATGAGTTGATCAATCCATGTCAAATACAAAGGCTGTAGGGATTCAAAATTCTCAACAAAGCACCCCCCCTCCCCCAAGATGCTCTGCACCTGGTGAATCATGATTCTAGCTATTTCAGTTAATGTCCATATGCTGATCATCCATACCAATTTTCAAGTTTGTAGGACTCCTGGTTCATTAGAAGAAGTTTAAAGATTTCAAAAATGATCGAAAGTACCACCCCCTCCCCAAGACACTCAGCACCTGGTGACCCTACAGTCATGATTAAGCTATTTTTATTAATGTCAATATATTGATCACCCATGACAATTTTCAAGTCTGTAGGGTCCTGATCCAGGAGAAGAATAAGGTTAAAGATTTTAAAATTGATCCAAAGTACTACCCCCTCCCTCCTAATGCTCCACATCTGGTACATTCATGAATTAAGCTATTTTATTTTAGATGCATATGCTTATCATCCATGCTAATATTGAAGTCTGTAGGGCTCCTGGTTCATTAGAAGATGAAGGTTAAAGTTACAAAATTTTCACAAAAGTACTACCCCCTCCCCCCTGGTGCTCCGCACCTGGTGGCATTACAGTCATGATTTTAGCTATTTTTATTAAGGTCTATGAGCTGATCCTCCATGCCAATATTCAAATCTGTAGGGCTTGTGGTTCAGAAGAAGAAGTTTAACGATTACAAAATTTTCACAAAAGTACTACCCTCTCCCCCCTATTGCTCCGCACCTGGTGAATCTACAGTCATGATTTTAGCTATTTTTATAAAGGTTCATATGCTGATCCTCCATGCCAATATTCAAACCTGTCGGGCTCCTGGTTCAGAAGAAGAAGAAGGTTAAAGATTACAAAATTTTCACAAAAGTACTACCCCCTCCCCCCTGGTGCTCCACACCTGGTGACCCAACATATATGATTTTAGCTATTTTTATTCAGGTCTATGAGCTGATCATCCATGCCAAATTTCAAGGCTGTAGGACTGCTTGTTCTAAAGAAGAAGAATCTTAAAGATTTTCTTAAATTTTCAACATTGGTTGCCATAGCAACCAGTTCTATCACCGATTTCAATTCTTTTAGCAATTTTGGAAGGGGACCACCTAGGGAACATTTCTGTAAAATTTGGTATAAATTGCCCAGTAGTTTAGGAGATGTCGTTTAAAGAAATTGTTGACAGAAGGACGCCGGACAAAAGGTGATCACAATAGCTCACTTGAGCAATTTGTGCTCAGGTGAGCTAAAAACAAAAGGCACTTTCTGTCTTTTTTATTAGCTCACCTGAGCATAACGTGCTCAAGTGAGCTAATGTGATCACCTTTTGTCCGGCGTCCGTGCGTCATCCGTCAACAATTTCTTTAAACGACATCTCCTCCTAAACTACTAGGCCAATTTTAACCAAACTTGGCAGAAATGTTCCTTAGGTGGTCCCCTTTAAGAATTGCTAAAAGAATTGAAATCGGTGAAAAACTCTGGTTGCTATGGCAACCAAAGTTAAAAATTTCAGAAAATCTTAAAAAGTCTTCTTCTTCTGAACCAGCAGCCCTACAGCCTTGAAATTTGGCATGGATGATCAGCTCATAGACCTTAATGAAAATAGCTAAAATCATATCTGTTGGGCCACCAGGTTTGGAGCACCGGGGGGGGGGGGGGGGGGGTAGTACTTTGGGTAAATTTTATAATCTTTAACCTTCTTCTTCTGAACCACAAGCCCTACAGACTTGAAAATTGGTATGGAGGATCAGCTCATAGACCTCAATATAAATAGCTAAAATCTCATTTGTAGGGCCAACAGGTGCGGAGCACCAAGGGGGAGGGGGTAGTACTTTGATGAAAATTTTGTAATCTTTAACCTTTTTCTTCTTCTGAACCTGGAGTCCTACAGATTTGAATATTGGCATGGATGATCAGCATTATGGACCTTTATAAAAATAGCTGAAATCATGACTGTAGATTCACCAGGTGCGGAGCACCAAGGGGGAGAGGGTAGTACTTTTGTTAAAATTTTGTAAATTTTAACCTTCTTCTTCTTCTGAACCACAAGCCCTACAGACTTGAAAATTGGCATGGAGGATCAGCTCATAGACCTTAATGAAAATAGCTAAAATCATGACTGTAAAGCCACCAGGTGTGGAGCACCAGGGGGGTGAGGGGGTAGTACTTTTGTGAAAATTTTGTAATCGTTAAACTTCTTCTGATGTTGAAATGATTTTCAAGCAGTCTGATAATAATATGGTTTTGTGAGTGCCCCCCCCCCCCCGGCAGCTTTTTCTTTCGTAAGATTTATGTGCTTATATGACATCGTAGAGTTTCACTTGACTCTGAAATCAATTCCATTTTCAAGCAAAAGCTTGAGTTTCAATACAGAAAAGAATGTGTCAACATAAGTAGTTGCTTTGTTTATATGCCAGTAACTTGTAGTCAGACAGTGCAATGACATTTTAAAGGATCTCATGTTGATTATGAGCGACATGGTACAAGATGATGCCCTGGATATCTATTCGAACATAAATGCTTATTAGTCCCCCACCGGTTACCGGTTGGGGGACTATAGGTTTGCTCGATTCCGTCCGTCCGTCCGTCCGTCTGTCCATCCGGCCGTCCGTCTGTCCGTCACGCTTTTGTCCGGGCTATATCTTCTAAACCACATGTGCTAGCAACTTCAAACTTGGTACACTTATAGATCTCATTGAGGACAAGTGTCATGTTCAAGAACCGTTACTCTGCCACGCCCACTTTTTGAGTTATTGCCCTTTGTTGTTTTTACCATTACATTCTTGTCCGGAACATATCTCCTAAACTATAAGAGCTAGCAACTTCAAACTTTGTACACTTATAGATCTCATTGAGGAGATGTGTCATGTTCAAGAACCGTTACTCTGCCACGCCCACTTTTTGAGTTATTGCCCTTTGTTGTTTTTACCATTACATTCTTGTCCGGATCATATCTCCTAAACTATGTGTGCTAGCAACTTCAAACTTTGTACACTTATAGATCTCATTGAGGAGAAGTGTCATGTTCAAGAACCCTTACTCTGCCACGCCCACTTTTTGAGTTATTGCCCTTTGTTGTTTTTACCATTACATTCTTGTGTGGAACATATCTCCTAAACTATAAGAGCTAGCAACTTCAAACTTTGTACATTTATAGATCTAATTGAGGAGAAGTGTCATGTTCAGGATCCATAACTCTGCCACACCCACTTTTTCAGTTATTGCCCTTTGTCGTCTTTACCCTTACATTCTTGTCCGGATCATATCTCCTAAACTATAAGTGCTAGCAACTTCAAACTTTGTACACTTATAGATCTTATTGTGGACAAGTGTCATGTTCAAGAACTGTTATTCTGCCACGCCCACTTTTTGAGTTATTGCCCTTTGTTGTTTTTACCCTTATATTTTTGTCCGGATCATATCTCCTAAACCATAAGTGCTAGCAACTTCAAACTTTGTACACTGATAGATCTTATCGAGGACAAGTGTCATGTACAAGAACTGTTACTCTGCCATGTCCACTTTTTGAGTTATTGCCCTTTGTTGTTTTTAGTCTTACATTCTTGTCCGGATCATATCTCCTAAACTATGTGTGCTAGCAACTTCAAACTTTTACAGTTATAGATCTAGTAAGTAGGAGATATATTATAAGAGAGGATTTTTTGTTATCCGGTGGGGGACTCCTGTATTGCATCGCAATACGACATGCACTTGTTTAATTCTGTTGAAGGTTTTGATCAATCTTGGTGTGGGGTTCTTCATCGGCATTAATTGTATTTCCAAGCTGTGCATTATGTGCACTTGTTATGAAGCTGCCATTTATAATTTTGCAACCCAAGATAATTCAGCTGAATACTACTTCAGATCAATTATTCATCTACTGCATTAGGTACACACACAACATGCATAATCAAAGATTGCAACCGAGCTGAAATGTTTGTGAATCATGTGAATATATTCCCAAAAGATCGTTTAACAATACCGCCGAGATGTAACGAAAATTTATGAACTTGAGATTTGTTTAAATATTTATTATATGAATGGATAAATTAATATGCGCCCTTTCTCTTTCCTGTGCCTATGAATTTGCAGGCGAGGTTTGAGTAGAAATGCCTGTGATTTTTAAGGAGGTGGGGAGGGGGGTGCTGGTGGGTGGGGGTTGGGGTGTTACAAGCAATCCGGCTTCTACCTCTGAAGGCTTTGGTAAGTGTTATGCCCATAAACCTACATGTAGGCTATATATTTGTTTTCAGCTAAGCTAGCTATTTTGATTCAAAATGAATAACTATGAATGATTTTGCACTGCAAAAGATGTGTGAAGCAGAACAAATCATGTGTATAGATAAGCATATTTAGCATTTAAGATATGGATTATCCATAAGTTAAGATAGTTTTGAAAAAGTGTCACAATGAAATTTTAAAGAAATTGATTCTCATAAAACTGAGGGTCACTTCGTAAGCCATTCATTTTTAATGCATCATCGACCCCGGGGTCTCCCTATTTGCTTCGTCAATAAAGCATAGCAAATAGGGAGACCCAAGGGGCATCCGAGGATGGTTTTTATGGAAATACTAACTATTTCTAGTGTAATTATCTCCCTTTTTTTGACTAAATTTAAAAAATTGTATGTTAACACGCTTAAGATGTAGTTTTTAGCTCCACTGGCTGAAAGCCACTGGGGCTATTGTCATGGCGTTGTGTCCGTCGTGCGTCCGTCCGTGCGTGCGTCCGGTCGTAAACTTTTCTTTAAAAATCTTCTCCTCAGAAACTACTGGATGGATTTCAACCAAACTTCACAGGAATGATCCTTGGGTGACCCTCTTTCAGAGTTGTTCAGGAAATTTTGATCGAATGAAAAACATGGATTTAATGGGCATGGCTAATTTCCAAATATGGTAAAAAGTGAGTTTTCTCAGATTCTAATCAATGGATACCAATTAAATTTTACATGAATGATCCTTGGGGTGACCCTTTATCAGTCTACAAAAAAATATTGTGATCGGATGGAAAATATGCATTTTATGGGCGGAGGTCATTTCTCTATAATGTAATATAGTGGAAAATTTGAAAATCATTATCTCAGAATGTAATTGATGGATATCAACCAAATTTCACTGGAATGATCCTTGAGTGACCCTTTATCAGTGTACCAAAAATTATTGTGATTGGATGAAAAATATGCATTTTATGGGCAGAGGTCATTTCTCTATATGTTATATAGTGGAAACTTTGAAAATCATTTTCTCAGAATCTGAGTTTTGGATATCAACTAAATTTCACTGGAATGATCCTTGAGTGACCCTTTATCAGTGTACCAAAAATTAATTTGATTGGATGAAAAATATACATTTTATGGGTGGAGGTCTACTCTCAATATGTTAAATAGTGGAAACTTTGAAAATCATTTTCTCACAATGTAACTGATGTATATCAATCAAAATTTTTGGTATGATCTTTTGGTGACCCATTATCATGCAGCCACAAATTATTTTTATTAGATGAAAAATATGTATTTTAATAGCAGAGGTCATTTCTCTATCTGTTGTATAGTTGAAACTTTGAAAATCATTTTCAATCAGTAGAACCCAAAATATCTAAAAATCTAGTCAAAACATTTATTTGCTTTTACAAGAATTTCAAGCCTGTGGAGCGACTCAAGCCATTCATGGCTTTCTAGTTGAATAATTATTCTAAACATTCTTACTCGTTTTAACAGTTAGGGGCGAGTTTAAACACCTTGGCTGAAACTAGAACAAGATAAAAGGTAAAATCTCTTTGAAAATGGGCTTGGACACCATCTTGTTTCTAGCAAGTTGCCCAATGATGCCAAGGTGGCATCATCTGGAGGCATAATGAACAATATCACCCCTTTCTGAAATGCAAAAACATTTTCTATAGACAACATTGCATGGTTGAAGTGAAATTTCGGGTTTTGCTGCGGGACTATACTCAGTATATACATATACAACAAATTTTACTACCATTTTTGAATCCCAAACTCCTCCGACAGTTTTTCTTCAATACTAATGAAACTTTATAAAAGTATTTTTTTACTCCTCTTGGTTTAAGAATAATCACCTGGTCTATAAAACCAATTTGGTTGGCACTCAGTACTTAAACTACTTCATGTTCATATTCTAACTGAACTACGTCAGTAAAATACCTGTATACAGTATTTGTGATGTTGGTTTCACCCTAGCGAAGTGTTTTCTAACTTGGATAGATAGAAAATATTTACTTTATCTATATTACTTTATATTTTAAGCAGTTTTTTCTTGTTCCTGTAAACTTTTGTGAATGTATACATAAATCCAAAAGAAAGTGTGCACTATAGAATTTTGAATATCACTGAAATTACACAATCAATCGTCGTGAAACGTGGTATGACTTTCAAAAAGAGTAAGTGAAAATGATATTTTAAAGCAAAAATTGCGCGATGAGCCAACATTTTCTGCTAAATTTAGACATTTGATTTTGCATATTTTGCATGTGCATCGCGCGTAAGACGAATAATTGGTCCGAAAATGCATTCAGTTGAATCTTTTCAGCTTTCCTAAGCATAAAATCACATCTTCAATACAATTATGCATGATGCTACAGCATGGTTTGACTACCAATAAACATTGTTGTACAAAATTGAACCTTGTCAGATTTAGAACATCATTAAAATTGATTGAGCATCCATGTTTCAATAGAAATCAAGGTCGTCATTTTGTAAGGTCTTTATTAGGCAAATCGAGATGCCATAGAACGCCATAGCACCATTTAAAGACAAGTTACTGGCCTAGCAGCGTAGCAATGTCTTAAGTTGACGTACACGTAACATCTGCATAGCAATTAAAACTTTTGTTTTGAAAAGGCTTGGAAAGGCTTCTTAAACTCTATAATGCAGCATCAACACAAAGCTGTCATCAAAGAAAAAGTTGTAAAAAGGTCAAATCTCAAGAATTAAACTTCTGCCTGCTCGTATGCAGCATGCGATACTTTATCAAAAACTAATTTGATTTTTAATTTCAAAAGGTCTTGACTAAAGTGTGGTATCAAATTTACTCCATATTTTTCCACCAACTTTGTAAAAATTAAGAAAATGCAAAATATGAAAGTGCACACTTTCTTATGGAACTCAGTATAGTTACAATAGTGTTGTGCTAAGCCCTGGATATAGCCCTTTTTCACCTTTTCATGCATGATATTTAATTACCTATGACATACTGATAATGCATTTAAAATTTTCAGTTCAATTGAATCAACTTTCTTTGCTTAAAGTTCCCATTGTCAACAAGTATATCATTCTTTGAAAACACTTGCAGGGAGTATTTAGTCACATTCTGTGACAATTTCTAGTTTTATCTCAGTCAAACTGGAAATTGGTCATAACATCCCAAGACACCAAAGGCTCTACATTTTGATCAATAAGCCTAAAAATAATCAGACTCCTTATCATGCTCAAATCTGGGACAAGTTCAAAATTGTATCCTTTCACTGTATAAACACTGTTTGATGTACACATATAAAACTTTCCCTGTTTGTTGCATAGCATAGAAGTAAATTCCTACATAAATTTAAGTTTTGATAGCAAACTTTCACAGAGTGAAATTTCTGGATCAACCCTACCAACATATCAACATGTTTATGGTGAAATCTTTGAATTTTTTTTTTTTTTTTTTTGGCAGCAACAGTTAGATTCCAACCAAGTTTTACAGGAAGGATATTTCAAAGGATCAGCACTAAACTATTATAAGGGCATACAAATATATATAGGCACTTACAATAGTTTTGCACTGACCCCTAAATTTTTTAAGATGTTTTTTTTTTAACAAATTGTTGACAGACAACAGTCACACATTACACAACAGACATTGTACACATCACAAAAACTCATTAGTACTTAGTCCTCAGGAGAGCTTGAAATAACAAAGCTAGAAGACAACATGAATTAAAATCTTCTTTCACATTTATTTACAAAAAGGTTTTAACAGATCTGAAAAATATGTAATATCAAACAAGAGCTGTTGTAAACTGACATAATCATACCCCCACCAAGTGCTTGACAAAGGAAGGCATTTTCCGAAGTTAAGGGGTATGTTGGTAGGTACTTTCTGTAGGGAGAACATTACAAGAGGGCCATAGTGGCCCTAAATAGCTCACCTGAATGAATTGTCAAAAATTGTTTAAAGTAGGTTTAGAAAGGATGAAGAATTCTGACCAAATTTCAGGTTTATTGGGCAAAAAATGATGCCTCTACACTGCTTACAAGGTTTTTCCAAGATTTGACCCTGTGACCTTGTTTTTGACCTCGATTTCATAAAGATGATCATTATGACCTATTTTCAGATTGCTTGAGCAAAAAATATGGGTTCCAGAGTGTCTACAATTTTTTTTTAAGATTTGACCCAGTGATCTCATTTTTGACCCCACTTCACCCAATTTCTAACTTGACCTAGATTTCATCAAGACATTAATTCTCACTGAATTTCAGGTTGATTGAGCAAAATAATGGCTTCCAGAGTGTCTACAAGGTTTTTCTAAGATCTAAGACCGTGGCTCATTTTTGACCCTACTTGACCCAATTTTGAACATGATCTAGATGAAATCAAGATGATCATTCTGCCCAATTTTCAGGTTGATTGAGCAAAAAACATGACCTCTAGAGTGTCTACAAGGTTTTTCTAAGATTTGACCACGTGACCCTCATTTTTGAACTCATTCAACCTAATTTCAAACTTGACCTGGATTCTATGGAGACATTCATTCTGACTAATTTTCAGGTTGATTGGACAAAAATGTGGCCTCCAGAATGCATACGAGGTTTTTCAAACTTGTTGGAGATTTCATCAAGACATTCATTCTGACCAATTTACTAGTTGATTGAGCAAAAAATATGGCTTCTAGAGTGTCTACAAGGTTATTCTAAGATTTGACCACGTGACCTCATTTTTGACCCAACTTGATCCAATTTCAAACTCGTCCAAGATTTAATCAAGACATTCATACTGACTAATTTTCAAGTTGATTGAGCAAAAAATATGGCTTCTAGAGTGTCTACAAGGTTTTTCTAAGATTTGACCCCGTGACCTCATTTTTGACCCCACTTGACCCAACTTCGAACTTGTCCGATTTTATCAAGACAATCATTCTGAAGAAGTTTCAGGTTAATCGGGCAAAAAATGTGGCCTATAGAGTGTCTACAAGGTAAATGTTGACAACACACAACAAATGATGGACGATGGACATCACTCGACCAAAAAAGCTCACCATGAGCAGACAGACTGACAAGGCAAAATCAATTAACCCACCTCTAATTTGCAAGTAGAAGGTATAGTAAACAAGAGTATGATATTGGTCATAAATTGCCCACCTGAGACTCCTTGACCAGCTATAGGTATCATTTAAATAGGATGTCAGATGTCCACTTCTAAGCAGATGACATATATATTTTTTGGATGCCCTTGACTGTTTTCAGATCATTGTTGAAAGATTTCTTACTTTGTTTCTATGTAAAATTGGAATTACATGGGCTGAGCCTAAGAATATACTCCTCAGAGCATGTTTTGAACAAACTTCATATCAAAAGAATCTAATGAAGCCAAACAACAAAATTCTAGGTGTATACCTTCTGTTTTCAGAATAAATGATTGATAAAGATTTCACTCTGTTTCTGTGTAAAATTTGATATGCCTAGGTGGACACCAAATTCAACCCTAGGGACATGATATGAACAAACTTGGTGGAGGTCGATTGGATGATGTTTGGGTGGAGAAGATTTTTGAAGACTTTTTGCTCTTTGTTTCTATGTGAAATAGAATGCCAGGCAGAGCTAAAATATGACCCCATGCTCATGATATGAATAAACATAGATGTCCTCTACATGATGGTACATACCAAATATAAAAGCTGTCTTCCTATATTTTCTACGTAAAACAGGATTAGCCCTAATCGAGCAAAAATATGACCCCAAGGGTCATGAAATGAACAAACTTTGAAGAGGTCAACTAGGTGATGCTACATTTATTAAAGCTGTCTGCCTTCTAGTTTCAGAGAGGAAAAATCTTGATTTTCCTATTTTCTACCCTTTTAGTTACATTGCAACCAGAATGAAGTAGATTTCAATTTTTGAACAACTTTGGTAAAGCTTGACCCAAGGAACATTCCTGCCAAGTTTAGTCAAGATTGGCACATCAGTTATGAGGAGAAGATGTTTAAAGACATTGTTGACCACAGAAAACAGCTATTGAAAGATCACAATAGCTCACCAGGAAGACTGGCGGTAGTACTCAGGTGTTAATTTAGAAATCTTTAAAATTTCTTCTTCAACTTAACCAGAACTCCAACAGTCTTTATATTTGGTATAGATTATGAGATGATGGACCTTTTAGAAAAATGCTTTAATCATCAGTGTTGAGCAATTAGGGACAGAGCAAAGGGGAGTAGGACCATGTGGCTTTTTGTGAAAATAAAAACTTTAAAATTCTTACTCATCTTCTGAAGCATGGGGCTAACAGTGTTTAGTTTTGATTAAATCATCAGTTCATATACCTTTATGAAAATAAATAAAATCATGTCTGTCAGGCTACCAGTGGCAGAGCACCAAAGGGAGGGTGTAAGTCGGAGCTATGTAAAAGTCTAACAATTTGATCATCAGTTCATATATACCTTTATGAAAATACGTCATGCAATAAATATTGGTCTTCCAAGGGCAGAGCACTGGGGGAGGGTGTAGATTTCAGATCAGTATAAAGATCTTAAAAAGTCGTCATAATAGTGAATCAATATTGCCTATTTCAACACCGTTAAGTAGGAAGAGTTCATGTTAACAGAGCTGGAATGAATGAATATGTAAAAATATATTTTTCTTGAGTTGCTTAGTCAGATCTAGGTTATGGGTCCTCTTGTTCTGTCAATTTGTTAAATTTGCTTTTCAAATTGTTAAATTCAACCTGTCAACTTTAATCAGTCCAAAATCTTGAAATCGTAGAAAAAGGTGAAATATTATTGAAGGACAAATAAAGTGTCAAAAATATAACTTAATTAAAGCTGTGTTTTTGCCATTTGAGTTGCCAATCATTAATTAGTCATATTGATCAGATGACATGATCTCTTTTTTGACACAAGGCACTGAGCTTACACAATCCCATTTGTGTAAACACCCTTTCCCTGTGTTTTGTGTAATTATCCTATGCCTAAAACAAAATGTGTCAAGTCAGTGTTACACCACATAAAATCTTTGTTTTTTCCTTCTCAAATATGCTTTGCATTGTGGGTAAATCTTGATTTGCATCCAGAACCTGAAATTACACCAAATGTGTACATATGAATTGACAAAAGTACTGGTTTTGTTCAAATTAAAAGTGTTTACACGTGGCATTTAGAGGCGACAATAAGGATCATCGTCTATTGGCTATACAATAATTTTGGCTACAGTTACAAGATTTTGATATGATTAATGAACTTACAGACACTTAATGCAAATGTTATTTATGAATGGTCCAAAGTATAGATTCCAATTAGAAATTTTCTGTTACACCAGCATATAATCTATTGAATTTGAAACCTTTGCTGAGGCAGCCGAAATTCCTCCCCTCCCCCTCCCACAAGTGGACCCGTTTTTTTAATACAACCCATCTTGCTCAAAGGACCACAACTATTATGCTACCATTTTTATTTAGCAACTGTTTTCAAAAACCCCTTCTTTAAACCAAAACATCTAAAAACATAGATATTATTGATCTAAAAAATATAGTAAATGAATCTTTTGTTGCTAAAACTTACTAGAGTTGTCTCAATGAGAATTTTAACAACATAATCTTATTGAGAATTTTGCAAAAACATACATATTCAATCATTATTATGTTTCTTAATTGGAAACAAAAAGTTTACTAAGCAACCATTCTCTTTAACAGCTACTTTTTGGTAGCCCCTTAAATGGTCGCTTAATTTAACTGTATGTGAAAGACCTGTGTAGCAATCTAAATAGTGGACTGGAAGCGCTGCAGCTATATCACAAAATGAAGATTGATAAAGGTTCACAAGGAAAACGTCTGGTTACATATAACTCACCAAAACTGGTGCGGGGGGTGTATAGTTTGTCTTGTGTATCAGCCAGTTTTCATGGAGTTCATGTAGTTCTTGTAAATAATCCTACAAATATAGAGGCGACAGATAGATGGAGTAAGTCGATTGATTGTTAGACTCAAATGATGAAATAGTTCTGTTATCAATCCTGTCAATACTGGATTCCATTGAGTTTCTTTGAGAAATGTGACCTGTCATGTGAAAAGGGACCATCTGGGTAGTGTGTTAAGAATCGACCCTAGTCAGACTGTGCAGATTGCGCAGACTGACTAGGGTCCAAACCTTTTGCACTATGCTTAATTTTTGAATCTAGAATGATCAAACTACCTTCATAGGAAATAAGTTTTGAAATGCAACCTCTGGTTGGAATATGCTGGACCCAATCTGTAATAATTAGTGCAATAATTTGTAATATTTATTTTTGCAGATTTCCCAGATGGTCCTTTTTGCGTGACAGGTCACAAATAAATTCAGTTTTAACAAGGGAAGCAGTTTCCTTCTGACTGCAGGTATTTAATAACGCAAAAAATACAAAATTTATTTTAGATATCTAATATAATTACTTTGTACATGTACTTTAATAAGAATAAACTAACAGAAGAAATACTTTTTTTTCTTCAGAAATAAATGAATTCAAAAGATCTTACTATAGGAATACTTTGTTCTTCTGGCCTGAGTCTTGCCTTAATTCTTTCACTCACAACTTCTGGGTTTGTTCTTAGATAAACTGAAATACAATAAAGACAAGAGGGTCAGAATGGCCCTAAATCGCTCAACTGAATTTTATTTGTCCAATTGATGTGGTTGAGGAGATGCTATAAATTCAAAGTGAAAATATGACCAACCCTGCCCATATTTAAGGGCAAATAAGAATGTCATGAATCACTTTTGAAAAAGGTCACCAAAGGAACATTTTGGCAATCTTTATCTTAATGATAATGATATAGGAGAGATGTCAGTTATGGTTTCATAGTGGAAAATAGCCCGGCTAATAAAAAATCCATGACAATTTTGGGAAAGAATCACCAAGGGAACATTCTGGCAAAGTTTCATTGAAATCAGTCCAGTAGTTAAAGAGGAAATTTATCATGGATTTCATAGTTAGAATGCCACTCCCTCCTTGTCCTTATATTTATTGGGCAATCATAATTTTGCTAACAATATTAAGAAAGGCTCTCCAAGGAAACATTCTGGCAACATTTCATTAAATTTGACCAAGTGTGTTAGGAGGAGATGAGGTTCATAGACTTCAGAGTGAAAAAAATGCCCTGCCCTACCACACCAATATTTATGGGCCAATCAGAATTTTGCGAACAATGTTAAAAGAGAGTCACCTTAGTAACATTTTGGCAAAATTTCATTCAAATCAACCAGGTGGATTTGGAGAAGAGGAAGTTTTAAATTGTTGACAACAGACAACACACAACAGACTCAGGGTGATATTAATTGCTCCCATAGAGCATGTTGGGCACAGGAGAGCTAAAACAAGAGTCACTCACTTGAGAAAAAGCTTCATTACCTAGGTATGTCCATGCAACCACAGAAAAAGAGATTTTCACTTATTCAATCAGATAACATTTGAAATAATCATTTCCCCCCTTCTGCTCCTCTCCTGGTCATTATTTATTTAAGCTTTTTTCATAAAAGGTCTGTGATCAGCTTATCTATGCCAGATATACAGGCTGAGTCTGAGACTTTTAAAGTTTTCTTTAATGAGTTGATCAATCCATGTCAAATATAAAGGCTGTAGGGATTCAAAATTCTCAACAAAGCACTCCCCCTCCCCCAAGATGCTCTGCATCTGGTGAATCTACAGCCATGATTTAAGCTAATTCAATTAATGTCCATATGCTGATCATCCATACCAATTTTCAAGTCTGTAAGACTCCTGGTTCATTAGAAGAAGTTTAAAGATTTCAAAAATGATCCAAAGTACTACCCCCTCCCCAAGACACTCAGCACCTGGTGACCCTGCAGTCACGATTTTAGCTATTTTCATTAATGTCAATATATTGATCACCCATGACAATTTTCAAGTCTGTAAGGTTCCTGATCCAGGAGAAGAATAAGGTTAAAGATTTCAAAATTGATCCAAAGTACTACCCCTTCCCCCCTAATGCCCCTACATTCATGATTTTAGCTATTTTATTTTAGATCCATATGCTCATCATCCATGCCAATATTGAAGTCTGTAGGGCTCCTGGTTCATAAGAAGATCAAGGTTAAAGTTACAATATTTTCACAAAAGTACTACCCACTCCCCCCCCTGGTGCTCCGCATCTGGTGGTATTACCGTCATGATTTATGCTATTTTTATTCAGGTCTATGAGCTGATCCTCCATGCCAATTTTCAAATCTGTAGGGCTTGTGGTTCAGAAGAAGAAGAAGGTTTAAGATTACAAAATTTTCACAAAAGTACTACCCTCTCCCCCCTGGTGCTCTGCACCTGGTGAATCTACAGACATGATTTTAGCTATTTTTATAAAGGTCCATATGCTGATCATCCATGCCAATACTCAAATCTGTCAGGCTCCTGGTTCATCAGAAGAAGAAGGTTAAAGATTTCAAAATTTACCCAAAGTACTACCCCCTCCCCCTTGGTGCTCTGCACCTAGTGGCCCAAAAGATATGATTTTAGCTATTTTTTATTAAGGTCTATGAGCTGATCATCCATGCCAAGTTTTAAGTCTTTAGGACTACTGGTTGAGTAGAAGAAGAATTTTAAAGATTTTCGTAAAATTTCACCTTTTGTTTCCATAGCAACCAGAGTTTTTCATGGATTTCAATTCTTTTAGCTATTTTTGAAGGGGACCACCTAAGCAACATATCTGTAAAATTTGGTGTTAATTGGCCTAGTAGTTTAGGAAGAGATGTCGTTTAAAGAAATTGTTGACGGACGACGACCGACGGCCGGACGCCGGACAAAAGGTGACCGCAATAGCTCACATGAGCACTTCGTGCTCAGGTGAGCTAAAAAGTGACATCAACCATAGCTACAGATAAAGGGGACATTTTTTATTTTTAGATTGAATTATTTCAATAATACTTGCAAAACACCTATGTTGTTTAATCTCAATTGAATCCACACATTGAGATAATTCAAAAGATTACCCATTATATAGGGTTTATTTGAGAAATAAACATTTCAGAGTTGCATTGTTTATCAGTACCTCAGGCACACCAAAACAAGTGGGCCAGAATGGCCCTAAACCACTAACCTGAATTTTATTTGTCTAGTGGTTGTCAAGAATTCAAAGTGAACAATGCCCCTACCCTGATATGCCTTTATTTATGGGTCAATCAAAATATTGCTTACAATTTTCAGAAAGGATCAACCAAGGAACATTCAGGCCAAGTTTCATTTAAATTAGCCAAGTAGTTAAGGCGGTGTTGTTCAAAGGTTTCAAAGTGATAAAATGCCCCACCCTGCCATGACCTTCTTTATAGGTCAATCAAAATTTCATGAGCATTTTTTGGAAAGGATCATCAAAGGAATATTCTGGCAAGTTTTCATTGAAAATGGCCTGAAGGTTAAGGAGCAGATGTCATTCAAGGATTTCAAAAAAGAAAAAGAACCATCAGAGAAAAATTATGCTCCCAGAATAAGACATAGTCACAAAAAAAATGTATGCAATCAATGAAAAAAGTTTACTGTTGATTGCTTCTATAGGTTTTGGGATTTGCTAATGGGAAATGTGACCCATCAGGCGAAATTTTGAAATAGTTTATGGTCAAGGGCATCTGATTTGCTACTCAAATACATCAGCATTGTAGGGAGTTCAAATGGCAAGTTTCAATTGATAAGGCCAAAGGGTTATGAAGAAAGTACTGTAATATGAGACAAAGAGAGCTAACATAAAGGTAACAAACATTAAACCCCTTTTTTGCATGATAAATTTTTAGACACAAAATTCAAATAGTTTATGGTAAAGGACATCTGATTTGCTACTCAAATGTTCATCAAATTCTGAACATAAGACTAGGAGAAAAGAAAGAATAACTGTATTTTACAATCTAAGGTATAGGGTAAAATGCATTTAGCCCCCTTTTATTCATGATATATTTTTTGTAAAATTTCAAATTGTTAATAGTAAAGAGCATCTGATTTGCTACTCGACTATGAAACTTCATTAAATTCTGACCATTAGACTTGGATAAATTAGAGAAAAACTGTATTTTACCCTAAGCCCCCTTTTCCCATGACAAGGCCTCACATCCAAAAACCCAGACACACTCAACAAAACAATATCATAGGAAGTACACACGGTAAGTTTCATTTGATTTGGGTTATTGAGAAATCGCTGGAGATGGATGGACAGACAAAGCTGTGGCTATATGCCCTCCCTTCGGGGAGCATAAAAATGCCCTGCACTGCCAAGACCTTTATTTTTTCAAAAAGGGTCACCTAAGGAATATTTCTGCAAACTTTCATTGAATCCGCCTATTGGTTACAGAAAAGAAGACATTTAATGATTTTAGGATCATATTAAGCCCAGCCCAGCCCAGCCCTACCACACCCATTTTAGAAGTGAATCAAAATTTCAAGTACATATTTTTTTAAAAAGGGTCATCCAAGGAACATTTCTGCCAAGTTTGATTAATATCTGCACATTGGTTCCTGAAGAAAAGACATTTTATGATTTCAGGGTCATAATAAGCCCCAACCTGCTACCCCAAATTTTGAGTTGATCAAAATTTCCAGAAATTTTTGAAAAGGGTGACAAAAGAAACATATCTACCAAGTTTGGTTGAAATCTGCACATTCAATACTAGGGAGAAGTTTTTACAGATTTAAAGAGTCAAAATAAGCCCTGTCCTGCCACACCCATATTTGGGGGTCAATCAAAAGTTCACGTCCAGTTTTTAAAGAGGGTCACCAAAGGAAGATTGTGGAAAAATTTCATTGACATTGACTCAACGGTTCAGGAGGAGAAGAAGATATAAGAAAGTTCATGATGTACGACAGACTCAGGGAGTTCGTAAAAGCTTCCCTTAAGGTAGTGGACCCATAATAGTTCCCCAATGTCTTGGAAGTAATGAACTTAAACAGTGTTAATCAAGGTTTCCTTATGATTTTCATTAGGAAACCTCGGTCAACAATGTTAAAGTTCATGAGGGCCAAAATGTTGCGGATCTATTAAGGTTCCACTACCTTTAGCATGTGCTCAGCAGTACAAACCCAGCACTATTGTAGGTTTATCAAAAGTGAAATAACATTGCATGATTTTACAATCAGTCCACAATTTCATGTATGAGGGGTAGAGAATTGACCTTTACCTTGGACATTGACCTTTACCTTGGCGTTGACCTTTACCTTGGACATTGACCTTTCAGATATGCATCATGGATTCCAAATAATACCTAGCACCAAATACAAAAAAATCATAATACAGCTATCAGTTTTAACTTGATAATTTCAAAAGAGAAGATTCACTATTTTACAATATTCAATCCAACTTTTTTTCCATCAGATCATCAAAGTCATGTAAGTCTGATGACCCACTTAAGAGTTTCTCTTGTGATGGAATAAAGAAGTGTTGACTTTTTGTGCAAGATTGACAGATCTATCATACATAATTGAATAAACAACAAAGACTATTTTATCACGAGTGGCATTCCTGAAAATATAGCTCTTGTTCTGAACTCAATGAAAGATAAATAAATCTTACACTGAAACAAACTACTAACCTCAGTCCTCTATTAGTTAACCAAATTAACCATACTGACAGAATCTATAGAAGGACATACCAATGAGATCAACTTGAATATCATTAGACTTTGTTAACCATTCAAACCATTCTTCTAATACAACATACTCTAGATCTGGCATGAGATTACTGCAAAAATAAACATTAGGGACCAATTGCATCACAAAAGTCTAGTGGTACCATTATATTCACATGGTTAACTCCCAATCTTACCACTAAATTTTTGTTATGCAATAAGGCCTAAAAGTATAAAATATATTTAATATGGTATACATGTAATAACATTTTACCAATAGAGTTAAGTGTAAATTGTAAGCTTCTTCAGCTTCGATTTATATATAACATTTTCATTTTCTATAAAGACCCAAGTGGTAAAACTTCGGAAATATTGTGGAAAATGAGAAAATTACCTGTTACAAGAAATATCCATTCTCAAAAACATTTTTCCAAAACGAAAGATTTTTTTTTTAGAGTTTCATCAACTTGAAGTTGTTGTCAACAGTTTCTCTGAAATGTGATCGGTCTGAAATTTGCTTGTCTAGTATGGTTGATCGGCCAAAGACTAAAGAAGTTTTTCAAAATAATCATTTCACATCCTTAAATCTCGCTACTTGATTTCAGCCTTTCAATTTTTCAGCAAATGGTAGACAAACGTAAACACTAGCATAATTATTACATTTATATCAAATTGAAATTTCTCAACCAACCTTCAATAGTACCTAAAACAATTCATGCAATATTTGACCCTAAAATCAAATAATTCCCTTGATCCTTCTATATTTTCAAACACTTATACATTATGCTAATGGGTGCAATGCTTGGCTACAGTTGCTGGTTAATGCAAAAATCCAAGTCCAAAAAGAGGCACAACTGTTACAAAAATGTTCCAGTTATCCCCCTTGATTGTCCAGATAGCTCTTGTGATGGTGAACAGGCATGCCAAGTTTCATGAAAAATTTTCAATAACAACAGAGATATGACTAAGGTTGAATTTTGTCACACCAATGCCAACATCAACACCAACGTGGGCAATGCCTAAGTGACCAAAATACCTCAGATTTTCTCAGATCTAAAAATAAACTTTTTTGCCAATCTCAGGTAACTCAAGTCCAATGTGACATTATATCAAGCAAAACTGCAATATTTGATCAATTTTTAAAATCCTCTTACCTTTTGTGTAAGTTTTCAATGAAGCAATACCTTCCACTATATAATGATCTTTCCATAAGCTTCACTGGTCTAACCTGAAGAGATTAGGGGAACAATTACTAAAATATTAATTCTGAATCCTTGATTTTATTGTTACCATGTTTTATAACTAAGCCAATGAATTACATTCTTAAAGCTTAATTAACTTGATTTGTGGCACTGCAGACTAATACCCCCAAGCGCCTTGTCCAAGTAACAAACTGTTTTAGTACAAAGTTAGTGATCTTGACCTTTGACCTTCTTGACCAAAAAGCACTAAAGTACCTTTGGGCCATGTGTAACAATTGTATAAAGTTTCATGATTCTAGGTCACTTTGTACTTGAATTACAGTCCAGAAATGAAACAGACGGAAGGATGAATGGACAGATGGACAAACAGACAAACGGGGTGAAACCTATATACTTCCCTCTACTTTATACCTGGGTAGGTAGGTAGGTATTTAAAGTTTGTGATAATCCTTGTAATTTGGAGGCTCAGAGCAAACAAAGCTGTAACTGCCAAAATGTTTAATGATAGTTACAACTGTTTGGTGCTGACCCTTTAAATTGTGGTCAATAATGTACATGCACAGTGCTTTTGATGATAAGAGATGTAAGTCACTAAGCTTTCATACTTTCTCAAATGATTGTTTTTAAAGGACATCATTATGGGACAACCCAGGGATAAGTTATAGATGCATTAGCTGTTTAAAAAAATGAAATCCTTAAGACAGTTAAATGTTTAATTGAAGTAACGTAAACTATACAGTTTCTTGTTACACAACAATGATGTACAATCGAATAAAGAAGGTCAAACAAACAAATATACAAACAAACAACTTGACAAATACATTTCAAACACTAAAGAGAAAATAAGAAACATGTATAGACCAAATTTGCTAATTTGACCAGTGGTTTGCATATGAATATACAGTTATCACTGCTCATAAGAGCAAATCCTGGTTATCTGTATGAAGTATGGTAAAGAAACATTTATTTGAGAGAAAATCATATATTGAATCAATTGAAGAAAGATTATAGCATAGAAACTGATAAAAATTAAGATTTTATTTATTATCATTTTTTCAAATATCTCACTTTCCATATTATATAAAAACATTTAGATTAGAGTGAATTATCCATTTTCGAACATTATTCTGCGTTGAAAGGCCTTTTGTAAAAAAATTTAGCTAGATTCATTCATATTATTTTATATTTGCTATCAAGTAGCTCAACTAACTTAAACATGGATGTTTTTTTTTTAAGATGTTTCTTAATATAGGTTTTTCCCAAATCAAAATAAAATGAGAAAATGAGGATGAAATGGTATTCATCTTCAACTTCACCTGTGTCACAATAAGGACAAATACTTTCATTATATTCCATTCTGTGTGCACCGTAACAACCCGTTTCTACTTTTAAATTGTTTGAGGATAATCGAATTTTTGCAATATATTTAAAAAGTTTTCTAGGTAATAAGGTGAAGAATGAATCTTTAATGCTTTTATAAATCCTTGTAGAATTGACTTCTCTTATCGAACAGGTCTAGTTTTGGATGAATTTATCTAGAATTCTCCTTTTAGAGATTGAAGGGAATGATTTATGATTAACATTTAACACTTAAGAATGGTGTTGTAACTACATATGTATACTGAATAATAAACAATTTAACAACAATGATTGAGTTTATCAACGATATGTCAGTAGACAATATCATTCTACTCTTTTCTTTGTGTTTGACAATAACAAATATTAAATCTAAGAAAGGGCTTGATTCTACCTATTGCACTGTCAAAGTAAGATATGGCTTTACTTTTTTTTGGTGCCATATTGATGGCTCAGCATGGAACAGTTGTAATTGCCTATTTATTTATAGGCAGCTACAACTGTTTTGCGCTGAGCCATCGATATGTGCAAAATTCCAAATAACAACTGAAATAAATTCAAAGAAATGGACACTTCAATTACAAAACAAGCTGCTCCACTGACTCTTTGAAAAGCCTATGTCTTAATAGTGCTATTCAAGATATAAGAAGAAAAAGGTTCCATGAAATTTATATCAATAAATGAAGGAGGGGTGCATCAAAAAGTCATAGTCTGGATAGCTATTGTGATGGTGAACACAATTGCCATTTTTTAAAGATATTTTCCATTACAACATAGATATGACCAAGGTCAAAGTTTGTCAGTCCAACACTTACGCCTAACCACAAGGAATGTTAATTTTCTACCACTTAAAATGATCTCATTATAAATTTTGAGCCACTTAGAATGGTCTCATTATAAATTTTGCACCACTACGAATGGTCTCATTATAAATTTTATACCACTTAAAATGGTCTCATTTTAAATTTTGTACCACTTAGAATGGTCTCGTATATATTTTGTACCACTTAGAATGGTCTCATTATAAATTTTCTACCACTTATATTGGTCTCATTATAAATTTCACTCCGTTCTTGACATATGAAATCTCTTTCAATTTGAATCACACTTAATGGATTTAAGTTGACCAATTTGACATATAATAATTTACAAGAGTTCTGCTTATATGATTTTCATAAATATGAAATATAGTCTTTTATATATATCACCTTTCCAATCTTTACACATTGTAATTCAATCTTAAGAAACAATATTTGACTAATCAAAAATACCCTAAACTGAATGCTGTAGAACAATCATCAGTATAAATTGTACTAGCCTTTGAAAATAAAATTAATAGATGATGGAAAATTGTGATTGAACTGGATTGAATGATGAATGTTGCTGGAACCTGATAAAATGTGATTATTTGGAATGTGTTTATGATGATTTTCAATAAAGTCATGTAGTGTAACTACCTGAGGTTTTGTGTGGTTCTGTAACATGGTGAGTTGAGAGTAGGACTGAAATACAGCTCCCCATCTAGATGGGTCTTCATACATAGCTGCCTGAAAGTACAGTCAAACACAACTGTCATCAAAATACACAGATCTCTATCCAAGTTACATTACATGTATTTTATATTCACTTAATGTAATTAATGGTCTAAGTATGTTATCAATTTATAACAAACAAGAGGACCAAGATGGTCCTAGATCGCTCACCTGAGTCTCTATGACCCCTGGGACATCACATTAATTAGATAGGCAGATGTCAAAAAGAAGATAATTGCCTAAGATCAATACCATAGAATGTTTTCAGAGAAGAGTAAGACAGATATGCATTTTTGCTCTTTGATTCTATGTAAAAAGGGATGCTCCCGGGTGGACCCAAAAAGTGTCCCTAGGGTCTTGATATAAACAAACTTGGAAGAGGTCCATAAGATGATGCTACATTCTAAATATGAAAGCTGTCTGCCTTCTGGTTTCAGAGAAGAAGATTTTTGAAGGTTTTCCTATTTTCACCCATCGTGCTCAGATGAGCTGAAAGGGATGCGCCCGGGTGGAGCCCAAATATGACCCAAGGGTCTTGATATGAAAAAACTTGGTAGGGGCCCACAAGATGATGCTACATACCAAAAATGAAAGCAGTGTGCCCTCTGGTTTCGATTAAAGAAGATTTTAAAAGATTTTTGCTCTTTAATTCTATGTAAAAAGGGTTGCGCCCGGGAGGAGCCCAAATATGATCCTAGGGTCTTGATATGAACAAACTTGGTAGAGGTCCACTAGATGATGCTACATACCAAATATGAAAGCTGTCTGCCTTCTGGTTTCAGAGAAGAAGATTTTTGAAGATTTTCATTTTTTTACCCTTCATGCTCATAAGAGATAAAGGGATGCACCCATGCAAAGCCCAAATATGACCAAAGGGTCTTGATATGAACAAACTTTGTAGAGACCCAATAGGTGATGCTACACACCAAATATTAAAGCTGTCTGCCATCTGGTTGCAGAGAAGAAGATTTTTAAAGATTTTCACTCTTTGATTCTATGTAAAACGGGTTGGGCCCGGGCAAAGCCCAAACATGACCCCAGGGTCTTGATATGAACAAACTTGGTAGAGGTCCACTAGATGATGCTACATACCAAATTTGAAAGCTGTCTGCCTTCTGGTTTCAGAGAAGAAGATTTTTAAAGATTTTCATATTTTCACCCTTTTTGTTAAGGGTAAAGGGAAAGTTAAGGGTGGATTTCATTTATTTGAACAACTTTGGTAGAGCTTGACCCAAGAAAGATCCCTGCCAAGTTTCATCAAGATTGGCCCACTGGTTTAGGAGGAGAAGATGTTTAAAGAAATTGTGGACGACGCACGACGGACGACGCACGACTGACGACGGACGACGGACATTCTACGATCCCAATAGCTCACCTTGAGCACTTCGTGCTCAGGTGAGCTAAAAAAAGTACATCAAAAATGTTACTTAATTTGATCCATAGTCCTGAAAATACTGATAATGTTATGTAATTTATTCAGACAAATAGGCTTTCCATAAAAAAAATGCAACCCACACATAGATTATTATTTTAGATTCACTCAAAAAAATTGAAGAAAATTTAATTGAAAGCATATACACAACTTTTTCTTTAAATTATCTATAAATATCATAAATTTATCTAAGCAAGCCCATTAACCCTTTCCTGTCCAATCCCTGGTTTTTACGTCCCTAAGATTTTGTAATTGAGAAAACATTGTAGAAAAAGAAGAAATTGCTTCTGACAAGCAATTTCTTCTTTATCTACAAAATTTTCTACCCTACAGAATGGTTATTTTCAAATTAAATCAACTTTAAATGTTCGTCTGCAAAACCTTTGAATTTGGACAGGTCCAAAATTTTGTAAAACAGGAAAGGGTTAAACAATAAAGACATAAAGTGGCCTAGTAATCAAATGTAAAATGACATGCTTTCAGAGCTAGATTTTGTCCTTAAATTTTGTGTTTCTTCTCATTTTTATATTACAGAAACAGAATAATTGTTTGCTTAGTGGTTATATTGCTAAATCTTTCATTTTGTAATTCAATTCTACTCTGAAACAAATAATCATCAAGAGTTTCACCATATTTTGGAAATAATTTTCTTAATTTTTTTGGAAATTTAAACCAAAGAAAGAAATTGTTATAGATATTTGAATAAATTTACCAAAGTGTTATGCCCCTGAATATTTCTCCATTTCTTTGTTGGCTCTTCAACAGTCTGAAAAAGAAGAAGTTTTACTCAACAGTTATAAATGACTTGTTATCAAAACTATTGATCTCTGTATGGGAACCATGAACATCTGTGTGTGAAATTCTTAAGTTTGACTTGTATTACATTAAATTATACTGTTATACCAGTCCACAAAATATCAAGTGGTCAGTGCACCATTAAAGTAAGTGCCTATAAACACACAGGCACTTACTTTAGTGTTGTACTGATCCCTCATGATAGATTTTGACTTTTGGAATAATATAGGACCAGTGCTTGTATAAAGGACATTATTACAATGTAGTAACTAAAACATAACTATAGCCTCAAAATTTTGGACTAAAGCAAAATTGAATGTGTGGTGTCTGTAGTGATGGGCTGATTAATCAATATAATCAATAATCAGTTGGTTAGGGCTTCTGATGACATTTAAATGTCAACTAATTTAATATTAAAAAAGATAGATATTACTTATGTAGTCTTTTAGTTTTTTTCTGATAACATCCATTTACCCGAAAAATTGAATATGTTTTAAAACCAACCTTAAAAATGAAACATAAGTGATCAGTGACATGCTAAAGAATAAAACACATGCCAATTGATTGTGAAAATCTATATCAAAACAATATAGACAAGAGTGCCATCGTCACAAAATACGCCGCCACTTTCCTGCTGTTTCACAGAAATAATTGTAGACACTACTTATTATTATAGTTTTAAAACATACCAGATAATTATCAATGTATACATTTTAAGAAAATGGAATCTGCAGCCTTGTTATGCCTTAGTGTACATTCAATGATCATTGTTTTGTATTTCTAAGAAACCAATTGTACTAATTATCATTAGTTGATTTTGCTCTTCCAACTAAAAACCAATAATCCATTATGATTTTGAAACTGATTGTCCAACACTACACTAGGTCTAGTGGTAGAGCGTCTGCCTCTTGACCTTCTGGCGTTCGATTCCCGGAAGCGGTTATTGATCTTGGTTCTTTCATTTACCCACACATACGGAGCAAGTACTGATGAATTTACCAGGAATCAAAAGGGATTAATCTAAGTTGTAATAACATTTTCTCCAATCAATGTAAAATAAAAAGGTTAAACAAAGCAAAATTGGAAGAGGATGCAGATAAAAATCTTAAATTTTTTTGTAATAGAAAAAAAAGAAAGAGATGTTTTCATCATGCATTGAGAGAAAAAGAGAAATTGTAAAGAGCCAATTTCTTTTTTTTTTTTTTAATATCTAAATGGTTTTTATATTTTTATACAGTTATTTTTCCAGCATTCTGTTAGTTTAAAAACTGTCACATCTAAATCTTCCAGTCAGAAAAGATTTTTTGTCATCAACTTGTTAAGGCCTGGTCCCACTGCCAAACAGACACAAAACAGATGCTAAACAGACACAACAAAAGAGTGAAATTTCGATCCATTCTCATAAGCTTGATAAAAACTGATACAAGTGGCAAAAATTTGCAAACAGAACGGAAAATATCAGACATGTTAAATATGTAGCCGGGATATTGAGTGGATGTTCATCGGAAAGCCCTGCAGATAAGAGCAGATGACAACTCAGAAGAGGTAACCTGGTGTAATTGTAACATAATACTTACAGTGGAAAGAGTGGTTGTGATTATTAAAATGTATGTGATGCATACACTTACATACTGATATATCTGTGTTTCTTCTCTTTTATGTACTTTTTGTATACTAAATAATTCCGCCCTGTGTACATATTTATCCAAAGCAGCTAACAGTTCCGAGGATGCCTAACGGATGGATTCAGGATACAGCTGAAGTATTATGGGTGCTGTTGGATATGTAGCATTAATTTTGTTCCTTGTATTGTTTTGCATTTACATTGTACATAACGGAAAGTTTATCCACCTTACCAGTTTTGTGCAGCTCAAATGCAAAGTGTCTTTTCAACGGATGTAAGGATTTTCATACCTTTAACATCCCACATGCATCCGTAAGTGCAGTGGGACTGGGCCTTTATAATAAAGTGAAAATAGGATATGTTCGAAACACACAAATTGCAAATAGGGAATATGTCAGAAGTTAAACATTGAGAAATTACCCTGACCTGTCAAACAGAAAAATTAAGGAATTCAGGACATACTACAGTAAAACTTTATTGAGGGGACAGTGTAAACCTTTTGCGAGAGGGTTTGGTCCAAAAATATGTAATCATCTATATTATACTCAGAACATAAAGTTAAGCGCCACTAAGTTTTAAGTTAATAAAATTTCTATCGAAAACTTTAATAACGTATCTATGTTGTCAAATGGTTAGAACAACCTTGTAGCTATTGATTAAAAACATTTCGGATGCACGTGCATATTCAGCAAGTCTTGTGCAATTACTGTAAAGCCAGGGCTCGTGCAAAGTGGAAAATCAGCTTTTCTGTCAGAGGTACTTACTGCGTGTAGCTCGTGCAATTGTTTACATGTCGATTTGAAACTCAGTCATGGCAAGGCGTAGATTGTCTACAAATGAAAGATGGCGAATAATTGGAATGCGGATTCTGGAATGTCTTGTAGACCCATTGCCAGACAGCTGGGGTATCACCACAGTGTCATAATAACACATTTGGTACAAAAACACGCACAGACAAACAATGTTAAGGACCGTGTCAGATCTGGACACTCTAGAGAAACGTCTATTCGTGAGGATAGAGCACTTTTGCGTCACGTCAGACATCTGCCCTTCACCAGTGCACCTGCACTAAGGGACAACTGGAATACACACAGACGGGTCTCTATTTCAACAGTGTGAAATTGAAGGCAGGAAGACCCCTCAAACGTCCAAAGTTACAACAGAGACACATCAATGATCGTCTAATATGGTGTAGAGCGAGGGCACGTTGGAACTTGGCATCATGGTGTCGGATCCATTGGTCAGATGAGTGCAGGATGTTGTTGCGTGTCACCGATGGCCGAATTCGTGTTTGGAGACAACCTTACACCTGATTTGCACCAAAGTACGTCCAACCAGCCTATCAGGGTGGCGGTGGCTCCGTTATGATATGGGGTTGGAACATTGACTGGCAATAAATATCGCGATAACATCCTTTTTCCTGTGGTAATTCCACATTTTGACAATCACCCTCTATGAACAAGACCAGTGTACATGGATGATAACGCCAGACTCCGCAGAGCAAGAGTCGAGGTGGACGTTGTGCAACGTGAAGCCATCACCACCATTCCATGGCCAGCTTGTAGTCCCGATCTTAACCCCATCGAGCACCTGTGGGACATTTTAGGGCGCCATATATGTCGGAGAGAGCCTCCTGTACAAAATGTGGTTGAGTTAGAAGCAGCACTGCACCAGGAGTGGCAGTAAATCCCTCAACACATCATCCAGAGGCTGATTCATGGCATGCCGAGGAGGGTGCGCGCAGTGATCAATGCTAACGGATCTTACACACGCTACTAAGATGTGACTGGAATTAATCGCATTTGTGTTATCTGACTTCTAAAACCAAGTTTCATTTCATAGATAACACCGTAAGTCTGCTTTGACAATAGTTTTTCACGTTTTCAAAAAAGGTGAAAATACGTCATTTACATTTCAAGGTACAAAGTCAATAAAATTTATCCCCACCCATATATTGTTGTGAAATTGTTAAGTCAACATACCATTTTCAACATTGGAACTCAATATTCACACCTCTGTTATTTTGAATTAATGCAGGCTCCCTGCCTTTAAAAATCTTCTGTCTAAAAATTTGTGGAGCTTAACTTCTTGTTCTGAGTATATCTATAGACACACCCACTTCAACAACTTTGTACTGACAGCTAGCATATGCTGTCAATCTTTCTGCCCTGTGGGGAATCAACAAATAGATGTTTATAAGCCATTGATAGTGGACAATGGTATCATCCTCACTGTCTGTCAGCCCATAAGTCAACCAATCCACATCTCATGAACACAACCCCATCTTCAATTAACAGCAGATTTGGAGAGATCTGGGCCTGAGGTTATAAAACTTTTCTCAATCTCAATTCAAAGTTTTCTCAAATTTCAATTTGAGATTAAAGCCGTAATTCTGTTTCATTACTCATTTGAATGCATAAACAAAAAAGGTGATATTAATAACAACTTATTAATATTATCTTTCATTTTCATACATTTATTTCAATTTGAAATTTGGGAAATTGAGCCTGAGTCTAATAAAAAAGTTTTATAACATCAGGCCCTGAATGATACATAAATCCTACCTCTACAATGGTTGGAAATTTCTTGAAGTACTCAAGCAATTTGGTTTTTCCACTGGCAATGTTACCCTCAACACATACCTACAACATACAAATACATTGTCTTAACCTTCTCCATAAAACTATTATTGCTTTTTAAAAATGAGTTCAGGGTTTTAGTATGCAATCATCAAATTGGGGTCCAAAGGACTCAATAGCTAGGATCATAGGGGTCCTTTCTGAAGGTTAGGGGATCCCTATTTTTAGCTATCATGCTGTTTTGTGTAAATATTGAAATATTCCCTGCAACAAGCTACAAAATGTATTGGATAAATATGACATTGAAGACCTTTCAGATACACCTCAGGAAAGAATTGAAGACTGTTTAAAACAGCTAGTCTTCAATTCTTTTCTGAAGTTGATCTCAAGAGGATCCTAGGGACTCATATCAGATAGTTTTGAGAGTCCTAGCTATCTAAGAGTCTCAGAATCACAAAACCTGCGTCCCTTAAAGTTCTAATGACAAAATATCACATAACATTTTTTTCAAAATACCTTTTTCAAATGCTTATTTCTTTGCTTTCTTTGCTTTATGATTTCTTTTATTTTTATTTTAATACAAGCACAAATAACTGTTATCTACAGACTACAGCCATTTAATTTGAACCAATCTGTTACTATTTATACTGGTAAATAGTTTCCGAAACTCAATTGACAACCAAAAATGAATCTGCAATATATGTCTTTCCTTCAAAATTCTCCATTATGTCATTCAATAAATGCAAAAGTCTAAATTGTCCTGACAAAAAGTTTGACCTTTGAACAATAGCTTTACTCACTGTAAAAGTGTGTTTCATATTTTCAGATCTCTGTTTGGTCCCTGGAAAAACAAGAAGAAAATGTAAATTATATGATTATACTTATTATTAAGTTGGCCCTCAAAACACAGACAGACACTATTCAGTTTGAAGATTTCAGAGACAAATATTTTACCCTTGTCATACTGTATAAAAACCTTGACATAATTTCTATAAAATAAAGGGAGTGAAAGTATTGTAGGCCCTAATTGTGAGTCAATAATTAGTTTGAAAATACAGTTTTTTAACCTTTCTAGTCTAAGAGGGTATGGCAGGTGGTATAAGATAAGATCAGACTGCACATTATTATGCTTTGTGAAAAGCAGGATTTTAAATGGTGTCACAATAAGTGTGGTCTTGTAGAACACTTTCCATTAAGCTTATTCAAACATATTCATTACAAAGTTGTAATTCTTTCAAAAAAAAATCTGAAGAACTCTTCACATATCACTATATCACTATATCAAGGGTAAAGGTCAAACAATCCCAGAAACAGCATTGAAAAAGCTTCATGTAGTCAAAGTTTCACTTTTACAATAACTATATCAAGGGTTAAGATCAAACAATCCCAGAAACAGCATTGAAAAAGCTTCATGTAGTCAAAGTTTCACTTTTACAATCACTATATCAAGGGTAAAGGACAAACAATCCCAGAAACAGTATTGAAAAAGCTTCATGTAGTCAAAGTTTCACTTTTACAATAACTATGTCAAGGGTAAAGGTCAAACAATCCCAGAAACAGCATTAAAAAAGCTTCATGTAGTCAAAGTTTCACTTTAACAATCACTATATCAAGGGTAAAGGACAAACAATCCCAGAAACAGCATTGAAAAAGCTTCATGTAGTCAAAGTTTCACTTTTACAATCACTATATCAAGGGTAAAGGACAAACAATCCCAGAAACAGCATTGAATGAAAAAAAAGCTTCATGTAATCAAAGTTTCACTTTTACAATCACTATATCAAGGGAAAAGGCCAAACAATCCCAGAAACAGCATTGAAAAAGCTTCATGTAGTCAAAGTTTCACTTTTACAATGTTCTGCTAAAATTTGTCATGAACATTAAATCTTCAAAAGCCTGTTACTTATTACATATTCAAAACTGTTTGCCTTAATCATTTTTATTATGGGGAGAATTGTATATAAAATTATTAAATCATTAAGAGTTAATTCTATTTGGTCTTTTTAAACTAGTAGTAACTACTTAATGATAGATAAATAAAGGATAAATAAGATATATATAAAAGTATAAAATCTTTAGATAAAGTAACAATTTCCTTTAGGGTTATTGTTCTGATTTTTAAAATTGGGTCTTCTTTTAAGAAGATAGTTGTGTATTTTTCTATTATTCAAATCATCCTTTATATATCCTTTATTTATCTATCATTAAGTAGTTACTACTAATTTAAAAAGACCAAATAGAAATTTCATGTATATTACAGCACTCCACTCTCTTGGCCCAACCATCTACGTCAGTTCCATATTTTGTGCGAATAATTTTATTATAATGCAATTTTTAACTATAATTTTCTTCGAAAAGTAGGAATCAACACAATTCCAGAATCCTCCTGCACAAGGTAGGAATTCTCGCTCTTTTTGGGCATTGTAAGAATTCTTAATTTGCGCAATTCGATTCTAGAATTGTCCTTGTACAAAGTAGGAATCTGGACAAAGTAAGAATATTGTGAGGGGTCAGAGCAACACTATTGTAAGTGCCTATAAATATATAGGCACTTACAATAGTGTTGCACTGACCCCTCGATTTGTAATTTTTCATCATAATCTAAGACCTCTTTACATTGAAGGTATTATTGAAATAGTCTATAATTATGCGTGTGTGTTCTGTTGTGTATTTCTCATGAGATTTTATATTAGATTTTATTTGTTTGAAGACATTCACCCTTTTCTGTATATTATGTTAAGACATTCTTTGCTAAACGTTTTTACGGCTAACTGTGGTTGTTTGTTATTGTTTATGTTACTGTAAAAGAAAATGTTTCAAAACATGTTATTTACTTCTAATAATATCCATTTTCAAGCATTTTAAATACTATAAAACATTGCCTAAAAGAAAATACTATTTTTATTTTACTTATAAAATTGTTCAAGTAATTATTTTAGGCAAAATTATACCATATTGCCACTTTAAATTCCTACTTTGTCCAATACCATTCCTACTTTGCACTGAGACTTCTTCTGGAGAAAAAATTGATAAAACCCTCTTGTGCAATTCTAGATTTGTCCGATACAATTCTAGAATTGACAGACAAAGTAGGAATTCCTTCTTTGCGCAGGACAATTCCGTAATTGTACCGATTCTTAATTTGCCCCAAACATATACATTATCCAGGACTCATGGGAAAGCCTATTCAATGGGCCAAGTTGACAGGTAGATGTTGTGGAATCTTGTAAGGATTCATTCAAAAATATAAAGACATAGGCTTTAATTGTTCTGATGTTACTGAATGCCCATCCCATTACACCCTTCTATTGAGGTCATTTATAATTCAGAAATAACTGTATAGAACTCACAGTATTGTCAAACTCTGTCTTATATCTGATCTTGCAAATACGTTTTTACTTCATTAAAATATTTAGTTATTAGGCAGTTTATATTTTAGCCCTTTTAAAGGCATGGACTTAGGTATTGATATCAAAACATTTTTTTTTTTTTTTTTTTTTTTTTTTTTTATGTATTTGTCAAATAAATATATTTTTTTCCTATAAGTTCTTTGATACTGCCACCTGTGGGCATGGAGGCCTTATCAAGATTTCATTTCATCTCCAGTTATAACCATATAATTATCATATATTGCTTCCTTTGGTGTGCAGTAAAAAAGCCAAAGGTAAAAATATCAAGGGTATAAATGTCAATTGTTAAAATGCCATAGGTAATTTTGACTCGCTCCCGTCCCACTGATCTGAAGTATTGTGAAATGATAAATTCAACTAGAGAAAGTATAATTTCTTATCAGCTTATCGTCGGTGGGTGATCAAGATCTCGTAACACCAGCTTATTCAAGGCGTAGTTACGAGGTTTATTAGCCAATCTAAAACAATAACTCAATTTTCATAGATCTACACTCATGTCGGGTAATCCTGCTCGTCGTCTAAAGCTGCGCAGCTATATGGAGTCATGTAAACTAAGAAAATGGCCGCTAAAAATAAAAGCAGAACAACCTATTTTTCATACCCAAAATTCGATCGATTCCACAGTTTTAAACAAAAAATTCATGTGTGTATATTTGAGCAAAAAGATTCCCGTATTTGTCTTAGTGTTTTTCATTTTAATTTTAACAGATTACGGACATTAATTTTAGGTACTTTCCTTGACTGCGCAGGTTTAGCCGACGAAAACTGCCTTGATAATACGCGACGGTGCATCTGTTCATCACCAGATTGTGTAATTCTAGTGACATATTGTTCTAGATAAAATGTCTTTTACATAGCTAAAATGGTCAACGAGTACATTCGTGTATTTATTTTTTTTGTACAACTGATATCTTTACACGAACTTTGTACTTGACTTTCTTAAGTGCGCAGGGTTAGCCGACAGCACTGTATATATATCTGGCATTTTACACTTATATTTTTGTCCTGTGGCATTTTTTACATTTTACCCTTGGAATTATTACCTATGGCATTTTACCTGCGATATTTTTACAAATGACTTTTTTACCTACATTCATTCCTTTTTCTCCCAGGCTCTTTTCGCGGTCTTAGAATCATGCAACACACAGGGCTTTTTAGCGTTTTTTATCTCATACATGTATATATAATAACATGTAAGAGATAAAGAACGCTAAAAAGCCCTGTGATGCAACACACTGTATGAGAGAATTACGGACGTTTCGTACCATAACCATTTCGTACCAGTCATTTCCTACCATAGAATTGGAGATTTCGTACCATGTATTGGACATTTCGTACCATAGTTTTGGACATTTCGTACCATATATTCGATTTGATACATCGATATTGATTATTGAAGAACAATTTAACAACTCTTAGAAATAATTTTGATAATTGTTTCATATATGATTACATTATTAAAAATGAATATTTTACATAATAACATGACATTAACGATGGATGAATGATGTAATAGCATTGAGAATAGGAATGCTGTCCCGAAGTTTTGAAAATGCATTGCTAATATTTATACCACGATACAACACAAGAAAAGGAGAAAATATTTAAAAGTGCCTTTTAGCATCATTTATCCAGTGATAGTTAAATTAATACTGATATCACACTGTACGCTGTTTTCACTTATGACACATTTACATGTCTTCCACACACTCGAAGAAGTCTACTAACAGTCATTTCACCCACTCTGTATTTATCCCACCCACTTAAGAGGGACGACTGCCCGCTGGTAGATGCCTTTCTCTGTACTTTCTTGAGGTTTCCTTTGGAAACTAACTTGTTTTGAAGAGGGTGTAGGTCGGCTTCTTCTTTAAGGAATGGTATGAGCCATATTATTTCTCAATAAAAGTACGCAAACAACTCAATCAATGCATCATAATATAACTGATCATACTAATTCAAGCAAACAGCATTAAAAGATCATGTCTCCATTTAAGTACACATACAAGTCAATCAGTATCTAGAATCGTTGTTTGTGGCTGAAAGAAAATACGTTGATTGTATATCACAATTTGACATGTTACAAAATGACCACAGTACGGTACGAAATGACCATAGAATGGTACGAAATGACCACTGTTTGGTACGAAATCTCCAACGAAATTATGGTACGAAATGGTTATGGTACGAAACGTCTGTATACCTCGATGCGGTAGAGCTGTTGAGACCTAAAGTCTCATCTTCTACATCAATCTGCATTAAAATAGGCTTGTCCGCTTCCGGTGTATAGTTGTTTGTTAAAGTTGTAGATGGCTGCTAACAATTTATTAGTATATGTCTGATAGGGTATATTTAAAATGTGAATAATATCGATCGTATCCTCGTGGTATGGGTTTTCGTCCTAATGACAATTTTTCACTAGAATTTTTAATAAAAATTTTATCAATAGAAAAATCTTGCATAAATGTTCTAAATATGATCATTTTTGATGATTCCCATGTTTCTTATTTTAAATAAATAAGTTTGGCAGGTTTTTATTCTGTTTGATTTTTGTCATGATTTTTGTTAATGAAAATTTGGTGTCATATGTTTTCGTCCTATTTATTAAATAGGCTACTGATAAAGAAGGACATAAAAAAGAACTGTGTAAATGAGCTATTTTTGAAATACGATTCCTGATGCGACTGTCTATCTTCACTTTTTCCTGTTAAAACTCAATAACCAATTTAAACTAACGATTTGAAAATTGATATTAAAGTTTCATATTTCTGGACTGGAAATTCTGTCTATCAAAACGGTACATTTGCAAATTAATTAAATCAGACGGTAATATTTTGTGTATCCTCATATTTTCAAGTTATAAATCTTAAATATAATCATATATATTTATTTATCATGAGCTTGTGCAGTCAAATATTTCAAAAGTGGAGATATCCTTGCTATAAATATTTGCTTACCTTAGTCTACTTTGAAAAAAATAGAGGGAAATATAAGAAACATGCCATTTTCAATCCAAAATTTCAACCCTTTATACTAGCAGCAACTACATGATAGTCACATGACATTACAACTGAGAGGTTAAATCGCAAGATGAAATGGTTTGATATTATGTAACCATTGTATTTTTATCCAAATTAAAAGTTTACAAAACTTATAAAAGAGACATAAGAAAAATACATGGAAAAGGAGGTGTCCATTTACAAAAAAATATTTAAGCTATTTGGATTTATCTTGAACATGTTTGATAATTTGGATTTGATAGCTAGGATTTCAAAGTAAATTTTGACACCTAAAATGATATAACAATCACGGTCTGACTATTTACCCCGGGAACCCCGGGAAACCCCGGGAACTCGGAATTACCCCGGGAAACCTATATACATAAATAGGTATCTTGTATCAATAATTTCTATCACTGATTTAAAAAAACACAATTTTTTATAATTCATAATAAAATTTTATTGTTCTACATGAAAGTTATACGAAATAGGTTATGTTAGAAAAACCTTCTTGTACCCCGGGAATCCCCATCAGTGTACAAAGGCAATAGGATATTCTTCATTACAATGATAATAGGAATTATCCTAGTTTATAAGTCATTAAATGGAGACATATCTTTGAATGTAGAAATCCTTGATTCTTAAAAAGTATGGGCTGAAATACCCCTGGTCCCGAAGTTAACATATGTATCATGTTCCCGTGGTATTTCCTGAATTACCCCGGGTCCCATTATGTTGACAGACAAGCGTAACGTTAGAAACGTTTCCCGGGTTAGATATATCGATTTCAATTACCCCGGGTACCACGAAGTAAAGATTCTATCTCAGGGAATATTCCCGGGGTACTGTTCTTATCCTGATTTTAATGTTTTGCGATGACGTTTTTCCTGGGACTTTGTTTCAACTATTTCAATATAAATTACCACGGGTCCCTAGAAGTTAACGTTCCGTAGGATTCCCGGGGTATGTTGTTTAATAGAATTACCCCGGGTCCCGCAATTGGAAGTTTCCATGGATTGTACTATCGATATTAAGTATTTTCTACATTCCGTCTATGTAAATGCACTCAGAGAATATTCCTGGGGGTATTGTTTGAAGTGCATTCATTATTGAGTGAAATACCCCGGGTCCCAAAAGCCTTTATTGTTCGAAGATTCAGTATCAACATTCGTTGTTGTTTTTTTCTGTACATTGATTAAATGTGATAGTTAAAGCCAATATCAGGTTTAGTGAATCAAACTACATGTATACACAAATAAAAATGTCCGTCTAAACATATTTACGCAGGCCCGAATAGAAAGATAGACTATTATGTTTCAGGTAAGGAGACTTATATAAAACTACAACATGTTGTTAAATGATTTGAGTGGCGACCATCACATCGAAGTTTAAGCTTGGAATTTCGACATAAGCCAACATACACCGTTTATTACCTTTTTTCTCTATCATGAAATAAACTTGCCCGGAAAATCAATTCAAATTATCTCTCTGATCCATAAGATAGTGCTTCAAATCAAAAAGTCGTTTGACCAACAAAATCAGTCACTTTTGCATGGACATTTCACTAAGCTGTTGTTACGGCGTTTAGGTTACCAACCTACGAATTCCATTTTGTTTCACGTCCAAAATTTATCTAATGATCCGACAAATAACGATCAATATTAATTAGCGATTATCATTAAGATAATAATTTGTAATTCATATTCTGTCCTGCATGCCAATATTGTCTTATAACTGTTGTTACGACGTTAAGGCTGTCCGCTCACCATTTACTTTTTGTTTGTTCAAAATTATTGATGTTGTAAATAATGATTTGATATATGAAACGATCAATCTTTCGTTAATGAATTATAATTCATATTCTGTCATGCGTTCCGGATGCTAAAACGTTTGCAAATGTTAATTATTCATGAAAAAAAGAAATCAGCACCGTAGCGGTCGCCCTTAAGTTCAGTTCTTCTTGAGCAATTAATTTGCATCACGGATACAGCTTATTTGAGGATTTCAAACAAATTGCGATTTAATTATATGAAGCGGTATCATTCCTGTACAGGTCACCAAATACTCGCTCATAAAAAAAGATCGAAATTACATTCGCAAACCATTTGGTCGTCGTTTAGAATGGTAACACGTTTGCGAATGTTATCTCGATTAATTTTATGAGCGAATATTTGATTACAGGTGATGTCATAATGTCATTTGGTGATCAATGTAAAAAGAACCTATTTACAATCATTTAATCGAGAGATTGGTGCAGCTATTTGATTCATTGACGATAGAAATATCGAAACTACAGAATTGTTTTGTACTGTAACGAAGTTTTGCTCGACGACGAATCAGTCTATGTCATTCAGTCTGCGATCCTTCCTTTAGAGCTTTGACTTCCACGGACAGATAAGTACTACCACCTAGAAGATAAGTATCGTATTTGGGCTATACCTTCGTATAGACCAAATACATTTCTCGTTAATATGTGACTAATTACCCCGGGACTCTTATGTCCCCTGTGTGTATACAAAAAAATGACTAGTTACCCCGGGAATTGCATACGCAGGCGAGAGAAAATGCGATAACGATAACTCGTGTATTTATTCTTATTCATATTTAAGGTATTTTGTTTAAGAACATTGGACCTTTTTTACCAATAATGATTAATTGTACTTAATTATGTGCTTATTCCCATGAATGTTTAGGAT
This sequence comes from Fragum whitleyi, assembly GCA_948146395.1. Classification (NCBI taxonomy): domain Eukaryota; kingdom Metazoa; phylum Mollusca; class Bivalvia; order Cardiida; family Cardiidae; genus Fragum; species Fragum whitleyi. Next base: position 51,153,892 of record OX411552.1, on the reverse strand, counting down.
TAATCTAGGTCATATTGATAAACTCTCCCGGGGTAACTATGAACAACAACCATTCGTCGGATACATAGCTTCCTGGGGTAATTCTCTTAGAAGCGCACAATACTCTGATTTTCGAAATTTTAGCAATGAAGAAAAAATAGAATAAAAAGTCTACAAAAAGTCCGGGGTTAGAGTATATGCAAACAACTAAAACACGTTAGTCTGAATACAAAAGCGTTGATAGAACTACCCCGGGTTCCATAAAGTTAATGTTGCCAGCATTGCAAGATTCCCGGGGTAAATGTTCAAAGCGATTTCAATGATGTGAAGCTTTAGGTCGGGCCCAAATGAGTTTATTTTTATTTTTTAACATAAAGGAGATTCCCGGGGTAATTTCATGGCGTTTTCATTTGTGTTAGATTTTCCCGGGTCCTGTCGAGGATGTGTTTAAATCATAGAATATATTCCCGGGGTAAGTGTGTAAGCGTTTTGAACAGTTTTGATAGAAATACAACAGATCCCGGTCATCAATTTAGTATTTCAATAATTGTGGTGATATTCCCAGGTTAAGTTACCAGCGGTTTCAGTGATGATAGAATTATTCCAGGTCCCAAAAAGTTGGCGATACCATTTTAGAAAATCTTCCCGGGGTAGGTTCATAGTGGTTTCATTGATGCAATGATGCCTTATATTCGGTGTTTACATAATTGAAATGATTCCCGGGGGTATTGTAATTGAGACAAGATGCTGTTAATATAAACTTTGGAAAAACAAGTTCATTGTTATAGACGTAGAAATTCTCCCGGTGTTAAAATTTAAAACGATTCTAATATTGAAAGAATTACCCCGGGTCCCACTTAAAAATGTTGTAAAACCAGGAGAAAACGTCACGCGTTCTTCGTAAATAAGTGGCAATACATGAGTATATTGAAATCTTTTTTCAATCAAAAGAGATATTTTCATTATTCACTCGTTCAAAGTGCATTTTATAGGACAAACATATCCTTTGTATAATAATATTGGGTTTCCCGGGGTAATTCCGAGTTCCCGGGGGTTCCCGGGGTAAATAGTAAGACCCTAACAATCATACACATGCACTTAAAATAAACAAAAAATGAAATAGGTCGAAAACATATGACGGACGAAAACATATACCACTACCCCATACATGGTCTTGAAGTTTAACACTGACCGTATGAGATCATCTATAAAATTTTAAAGCTGCACCAATAAAAAAAAATACAACATTAAACTATTGTAGTTTCATTTATGAGCATTATTCTTTGATTTATACCTGAGATAAGCAATGTCTTTCTGATTGTGCTGAATAGGCTATTCATCGATCGATTTTGAAGTTGTAAACAAAAGCGTGTTTATGCACAATAGAATAGAATTTAGAATAGAATTTATTAACCAATCAAGGACCCTCAAGTATACTCAAACCTCATTGAATCGATCTATCCACTGTATCGATCTATTAACAGATTTTGGGATATTTTCATCCAAATGCTACCTTTCCAGCGTTTACATAAATTACTAGGCCACCAGAAACTTAAAATGCCTTTAATGTTAATAAATATTAGAATGATGATATGTTTTTGTCTTCATTCACAAACATCATTGTAAAATTGTTCTTGTAGAAATTTCAGAACTAGTGGTAGCAAAAAAGATTTTAAAAGTGATGGAAAATTATTATTTCCTGAAAAAGAACAATCGTTATCCCTAAAAAACATTGCATTCTATTTAAATTCAATCATCTTGGTACTAATGGTTCTCTGTATTGTAAGTTTCGACATTACTTCTCATAATACATTGATACAATGGAGTGACTTCACAATTCACTAATTTTGATATGAATGCCTGCTGTTTGCATTCTTGTGCCAAATAATTGTGTTGCGACTACTATTTTGTGCTTTGTGGGAAGACAAAACATAATACCATGTGGACATATTTTCTAATTTAGGCAAGATCAATTATTATCATTGCATTTATCAGTTAATGCTTAGTAGATCGATACAGTGGGGTCCCAGGCTATACAATAGTATACTGTTGCTAAATTTAGAGTGTGCAGTACTCAATATTGACCAATCAGACCCAAAGACGTGGGTTTTCCCAAAATGTGGTATTGGTATCCTGCTTCTAAACCAGCCAAGTAAACAAACGTGATACTTTTTGACCGACGAAATAAAATGCTCAGAACTTTTACCAAGAACATTGGCGTATTGCAAACGGGAATGAGAATGGCGTCTTCCTCAGCATCTAGTAAAAAACTAGCCGGAAAAGTTGCAATTGTGACAGCATCGACAGATGGGTGCATAACATTTCTGACTCGGTTGATTCGTACCACTGCCATTTCGCAACATGTTCTTTTGTAACATAATTCGACCACGCCAATTTTAATAAAATGTTATCATATTGACATGATTTTAAAATCGAAAAGCTTCTTCATTTCCAAAGGTCACTTTTATTTACAAGGCAACTGTCAAAATGCGTTAAAATAGTGGTCTTATAACAGTGTATAAAGATTTATTATTGATTTCAGGTCTGTTCCCCTCTACACAGCATGAAAATAATGACATCACTTGGCCTTTTTAATGAATAAATCGTCCTTGAAAAAAGTGTTCTAGACTTGGCGTGTTTGACAATTACCGTTACGGGCGTGGTAGGGCATTGCAGTTTTTGACCCTTAAATCTTTAAACATCTCCTCAGTAACCAAACTTGCCAGAAATTTTTCTTGGGTGACCCTTCTCAAAAAATGTTTGTGAAATTTTGATTGACCCCCAAATATTTGCATGGCAGGTTTGGGCAGCTTTTGACCCTTAAATCTTTAAACATCTTCTCCTCAATTACCACTTGGCAGAAATGTTCCTTGGGTGACCCTCCTCAAAACTTGTTGGTGAAATTTTGATAGCCCCCCCCCCCCCCCCCCCCCCCCCCCCTATAAACAATTTCTCCTGAGTTACAAATGGGCAGATGTCAACTAAACTTGGAACAAAACTTGGCAGAAATTTTTATTCGGTGACCTTTTTCAAAACTTGTTGGTGAAATTTTGATTGACTCCCTACTGTGGGGCAGTTATTAACCGTTGACATCTTCACCTCTGTTACCATAGGGTAGATTTCAACAAAACTTGCTCGAAATGTTTCTGGGGTGATCCCAGGGATCATTGTTGGGCGAGATATTTGAGATTCTCTAACCTTTCTGACAGAAATCTCATTGAAGCTCTCTTAATCAGAAAAAAACCTAAAAAAATAAAGGATTTTAAGGATTTGGTAAAATTTCTCACTAGAATATCTTAATTACTCTTTAGATTAGGCTGAATAAAATATCTTTCCACATGATATTCTGAGCAAGAAATATCTCTGTGACCCTTCTCAAATTTGTTGTTGAAATTTTAATTGACCCCCCCCCCCCCCCCCCCCCCCCCCCCCAATATGGGATTGGCAGGTCGGGGCAGCTTTTGACCCTTAAATATTTAAACATCTTCTCCCAAAAAACAATGTGGATTTCGACCAAACTTGGCAGAAATGTTCCTTGGGTGACCCTTCTCAAAAGTTGTTTGTGAAATTTTGATTGACCCCAAATATGGGTGTCCCGAGCCGGGGCAGTTTTTGACCCTTTAATCTTTAAACATATTCTCCTCAGTAACCAATGGGCAGATTTTAACCAATCTTGGCAGGAATGTTCCTTGGGTGACCCTTCTCAAATCTTGTTCATGAAATTTTGATTGACCCCCTGAATATGGGCAGGGCAGGTCAGTTTTTGACCCTGAAATCTTTAAACATCTTCTCCTCAGTAACAAATGCGTGGATTGCAACCAAACAGAAATTTTCTTGGATGACCCTCCTCAAAACTTGTTCATGAAATTTTGATTGACCAGTGTGGCATGGTGTGGCCTTTTCTCGCTTCGGAATCTGCGAATAACATCACCTCTTAATCCAAAAGACTTTTGTAAATGAAACTCTGCCAGAATGTATCTTTCGTGACTGTTTTCAAGAATTGTGACATTCCAATTGGAAATAAATATGGGCATGGCAGGCTGGGGTCTATTTTCCCCTTTGAATTCTTTGAATAACATCTCAACAACTTATCAAATTTAAATGAAATTTTACTAGAATGTTACTTAGGTGAGATCCAAAAGACCAATAAAATTCAGGCGAGATGTTTAGGGCCCTTCTGGCCCTCTTGCTTTAAATGTTTTTGCTTTTGTAAATTTATGAAGTGCCTACTGTGGCTTATAACTTACAATAAAGTAATAATAATGTTGCAAGACAGAGAACCGGGCTATGGAAGTTAGAAACTTGTATAATCATATTATGTGCAAACTCTTTTTGGCCTACAAATGACCAACTCTTAAAAATACAAAGTGAAGAAAATGAAGCCAGAAGCCAGATTGGCATATATGCGTTTGTTGCAACAACACAAAATAGACAACCAATTGCGGTTTTCTTCATAGTGCCCAAAAAAGTTTTTATGAATATTAATCACAAGATTATTTCAACTGATTTTTAGCTGACATGAGCTCAAAGTGCTCATGGTGAGCTTTTGTGATTAGATGTGTCCATTGTCTGTTGTGTGTCAACATCTTGTGTGAACTTTTGAGGCAACTCTTTTGGCTCAAATGACTTTTTCAGGATTCCTCTTTAAGTTAATCTGAAACAAACTTCAAAAACTGAATCAAATTGGGTAAAAAACTAGGCCATGGGATCAAATCTTTGTAAAAAAATAAAAGTAGGTTTTGCAATTTGCAAACTTTGTAAACAATACCTTGGTGCTTTATTGCCTTTGATCCTCTTGTTTTATATATATATATATATGTATATATATATATCAAATGATGAATATTACATGTCTAAGCTCTAATGACCAAAGGTCAGTAGAGAATCCATTTTACTTCAAACTAACATGGAATGATTGAAAGGGGCCCAAATTCTTCCCAATTTTTAGAAAAATTTCCAATTCAGGAAAATGGAATATTGAACCAAATAACTAGGGATGTTAACGAGTACCAATTTTACTAATTGATTACTCGTTCACCTTTTCGATTGAGTACTCGGATAGAATTGAGGACATTCATTTATTCTGTGTCTTCAAATGTAAAGTTATACGGTATTTGCTGCATATTTTCGGTCGAAGGGGTCAGTTGAAATGACATATGATTGCTAATTAGTCCCCTACCGGCGAAAGCCGAAGGGGACTATAGGTTTGCACTCCGTCCGTCTGTCCGTCTGTCAGTCCGTCTGTCAGTCCGGATTTCAGTTTTCAGGACTTTTTTTCTTAACCGATGGAGATATTGAGCTGATTTTTGGTATGTGAGTCCGCATCAATGAGTTACAGCACGAGTTTGAGTTTGGTTCCGGTCCATTGATTTTTGAGGAAGATACAGTTGCTGGACTTAGAAATTACCTGGAAATTTCAGTTTTCTGGACTTTTTTTCTTAACCCTTGGAGATATTGAGCTGATTTTTGGTATGTGAGTCCGCATCAATGAGTTACAGCACGAGTTTGAGTTTGGTTCCGGTCCATTGATTTTTGAGGAAGATACGGATGCTGGACTTAGAAATTACCAGGAAATTTCAGTTTTCCGGACTTTTTTTCTTAACCCTAGGAGATATTGAGCTGATTTTTGGTATGTGAGTCTCCATTTATGAGTTACAGAATGAGTTTGAGTTTGGTTCCGGTCCATTGATTTTTGTGGAAGATACGGATGCTGGACTTAGAAAATTACCAGGAAATTTCATTTTCCGGACTTTTTTTATTAACCCTTGGAGATATTGAGCTGATTTTTGGTATGTGAGTCCGCATCAATGAGTTACAGATTGAGTTTGAGTTTGGTTCCGGTCCATTGAATTTTGTGGAAGATACAGGTGCTCGACTTAGAAAATTACCAGGATTTTAGGGACTTTTTTTCTTTATCCTCAGAGAAATTGAGCTGATACATAAAATCTGATACAACTAATATTTTGGAGAGGTAGTTATACCTTTACCACCAAAAAAGATACTGCTCTAGGGATATATATATATCCGGTAGGGGACTTGGTATTGCCATGCAATACTTCCAAATGCTTGTTTATTTTAAGAAACGGAAAATTGTAAAGCGCATGCTTAGAGAGTGACATTTCTCGGTAATATTTCCAGGCGATATTCATTGGTTATATATATAACTTTCTGTTGAGAAAGACCAAGTAACTACAAAATCAATAAGATTGTGTTACAAGGGTTTTGGAAGGATGCTGCAACATTCCGTTGATCCGAAAATCCAAGTAAATCGCACTGTCCCTGATCAGAGTATCGAAATTCGAAGGGGCGAAAAGTCACAAAATGACGTCTGTTGTATGACAGCAAGAACAATGGGCCAACTTATTTCTCCCCCGGGCGGGGCCCGATTTGGTTGTTTTTCAGCCGGGCCACAATTTGAAACCCGGCCCTGTGTTCCGGTTGACAAGATGTTACAAACCGTTTTCTAAATATACCCCGCTTTGCGTGTGCACATGCTTGCAAAAACGGGTATAATTTGAAAGGAAGTGGCTAGCCGTACGGGTCCGTACGGCTAGTCTCGTAGGCTAAACGTACGGACCCGTACGGCTAGCCAGTCCTCACTGGACAGGCTAGCCGTACGGGAGTTTTTCAACCAATCAGAATACTGTATTTGATTTCCGATTATATACCATCTGCGGGTTCATCTATCGATTGTTCAATGATTATTTATCTTTTATTACGCGTTAGGAAAAAGAAAGATAATCATAAAACACTAGTAAGTAACTGTAACAACAATTATGACGGTAAAATGGTCTTTTAGCTAAGTCTTTTGCAATCAGCGACCTAATTAAATACTATATGTCACGTTTCCCGAGTTTGTTTTTCACACCGTTTTGGAATGAAACAAACATTATTTCGTGACTTTGAAAGCCCAATCGGCAATTTATTGTTATTAATTAGAGGCCAGTAGCAGATTTTTAGCTCGGCTGTTTTCGGAGAAAACCCGAGGTATTGCTATAGCCTTGGTGTCGTCGTTGTCGTCGTCGTGCGAAAACTTTGACATTTTGTAATAACTTTTGAATGGTAAGTGATAGGGCCTTCATATTTCACATGATGATTGCCTGGGACAAGCACTTTCTGTTGGCACCAAGTTAATGGCCATCAGTCAAGGTCAAGGTCATTTTTCAAGGTCAAACTTGTGAAAAAAATGCAAAAACTTTGACATATTGCGATTACTTTTGAATGGTAAGTGATAGGATCTACATATTTCACATGATAATAGCCCGGGACAAGCACTTTCTGTTGGAACCAAGTTCAAGGTCATCAGTCAAGGTCAACGTCATTTTTCAAGGTCAAACTTGTGAAAAAAATGCAAAAACTTTTGACATTTTGCAATAACTTTTGAATGGTAAGTGATAGGGCCTTCATATTTCACATGTTAATTGCCTGGGACAAGCACCTTCTGTTGATACAAAGTTCAAGGTCATCAGTCAAGGTCAAGGTCATTTTTGAAGGTCAAATTTGTGAAAAAAAAGCAAAAACTTTGACATTTTGGGATAACTTTTGAATGGTAAGTGATAGGGCCTTCATATTTCACATGATAATTGCCTGGGACAAGCACTTTCTGTTGGTACCAAGTTCAAGGTCATCAGTCAAGGTAATTTTTCAAGGTCAAACTTGTGAAAAAAATGCAAAAACTTTTGACATTTTGCAATAACTTTTGAATGGTTAGTGATGGGGCCTTCATATTTCACATGATCATTGCCTTGGGCAATCACTTCAAGTTCAAGGTCACCAGCTAAGGTCAAGGTCATTTTTCAAGGTCAAACTTGTGAAAAAATGCAAAACCTCAGACATTTTTGTGATATCTCTTGTTCAAGTGAAGGGATTAACTTGAAACTGGGCACAAATATTCACCATCTAAAGAGCAACTTTTTCTATCAAGGGGGATAACTTTACAAGCATTTTCTGCAAATTATGCCCCTTTTTCTTCTTAGTTTTTTTCACCATCCATTAGGGTTTTATTACCATCCAGCACTTACAGCCGAGCGTAGGCACCTGTAGGCGGTGCTCTTGTTTACCTCAATCTAAGACATACCGGTTTGTCATTTTTGTTGAAAATCTTGTCTGATGTGCAAATGTGTCGGGAACTTGTAATAGGATTTACTTTTTTCACCAAATGTTATAGAACAGACGATAACCTGTTAACGTGCCCAGAATAATTTCAACGTGTTACGGAAGATTTCCGATACAAAAAGAATATTCACTAGAGACGGCCCTGAAAAAAATAAGGTAAAAAATTGGCATTCTTTATATTTCCTTATTTGAAGATTGTCGTATCAATTTCAATTGAAGAAATTCACACTTACATATGCTCAGACCTACAGTTTGCCCATTAACACAGTCATACAGGCACTGAATTGCTTTCCGACTTGTAGATTTTGGTTATTTGAATTTTTCTTATTTCCATTTAAAACTACAATCAAAAAGTCATTTAAAATGTGTAATTTCTATAATATTCCAACGACAACGAAAATTTAAATTTCCTTCTTTCTAGCTTTTCCCCACAAAAATAATAACATTGTAAATCTCCGGAAATAAGAGTTTTGAGGAAGATTGTATTTTTTAGGATAATTTAATGCAGGGACTTAGGGTCCGTGTTTAATGCGACATTGCGACAATTTGATTGCCTAACGAATAATTTCCTTATCAAGGAAGATATATTTTTACGCTTTTGTCGTCCGGTAATAGACTTAAACTTTTGCACTGAACGTATTTTATATACTTTTAAGTCATATACAGACAGAGCGGAAAAATATCGAAGTAAAATAACACTTATTATTCATTCCCGTTCTGTATTCTGATTGGTTGAAAAACTCCTGTACGGCTAGCCTGTCCAGTGAGGACTGGCTAGCCGTACGGGTCCGTACGTTTAGCCTACTAGCCGTACGGACCTGTACGGCTAGCCACTTCCAATTTGAAAACAGTTTGTAGCATCTGTCAGCCAGAACACAGGGCCGGGTTTAAAATTGTGGCCCGGCTGAAAAACATCAAAATCGGGACCCTTTCGGGCATGAAATAAGTAGGCCCAATGCCAGATTGCACTTGATTGCAAATTCAGAGAATACCGATGGATAAGACAATCAGGCGCCAAGGTGTTGCGTATATTGTCTTTAGCTGAACAGCATTTCATATGAAAGATCGATATTTTACAGAAATATGAGAAAAATGAGATTGGAAACGGATTTGCTATTATTTCATTTCTTTACCGACTAATTGATTAGTGAAATTGGTGATCGATAATCGGACGTTCAATCGAGTACTCGATTACTGGAATACTCGTTACCATCCCTACAAATAACTTATTTCACTATGGCCACACTTTTGCCATTTGTTGCAATTATGCAGTGTCATGGGAAAAGGGGCCTTTAAGTAAATTTCCTTAACAACACAACTCCTCCTTCATTTATATGGATCACCAGGCTGTGCACAACTTACTCAAGGGGAGGTTTTAGGATCACCCTGAGTCTGCCATCCGTCGTCCGTCGTCGACAAACTTAAATACTTCTTCTGATTGGCTCATAAATATGGGCATGGCATTTTTTCACTTTGAAGTCTTGAAACAACATCTCCTCCTGAACCACTTGGCCGATTTCAATGAAACTTTACCAGAATGTTCCCTGGTAATCCTTTTCAAAAAATATTTGCTAAATTCTGATAGGTCCATCAATATGGGTGAGGCAGGCCAGAGCTTTTGAGCCCAAAATCTTTGAACGACATCTCCTCCTGAACCACTGGGCCGATTTCAATGAAACTTTACCAGAATGTTCCATGGTTGAATCTGTTTAAAAATTGTTGGCTAAATTCTGATTGGTCCATAAATGTTGGTGTGGAAGGGCCAGGCTGCTTTTGAGTCTCCTCTGTAATGAATGTGTGTGCAGGGTCTATTATCACTGTAACTTCTTGGAATAACATTGTCTCTTCAACAATTAGAAAATGTGAATGAAACTTTGCCTGAAAGTTTCTTAGATGAGATCCACTGGACCAATGAAACTCAGGTTAGTTGTTTAGGGCCATTTGTTTTAAAGTGATATCCTAATAGTTTTCTTACATGCAATTTTACATATTAGTTTTATGAGTTCACTTCAGATAGCTCAGTTTGTATTTGGAAAAAGTCAGAATTCCTTCCGAATGCTGGTGACTGTCATTACCTTCTATTTTCGATTCTTCTCTCTTTCAAATCTTAAGATATTTAAGCCAATGGAGCAATACAGGCCCTCTTAGGCCTCTCATTCAATGATAATCTACTTCAAAATAGATTATGGCTTAGCTTAATACTCTTTATGCAATTTATAAATGAATTTTCATAAATCCGTGCCAGTGGAGCTATATTGGCCCTCTTGGGCCTCTTTCCCATTATAAATTAAGAACCTAGCTCAATTTCAAAAGGATAGGATGACACATTTATTCTGTATGAGTTTGCAGAGAATAAATAAGAGGTGTAGGCTTTGTATCGAGAAAAAATCTATGGAAGGGCAGACAGACAAATTCTAGATGGATGGACAAAATGTTGCCTTTGCTCTTCTGTCTATAGAGCTAGAAATTTTCATGGGGGGGGGGGGGGGGGGGGGATAGAAACCTGTTTTCCTTCCGCTGATGTGATAGGACAGACCCAAAAGACCCCGGGGACCCAACAAATTTAACTTGCTGAAGGTATAGTAAATGGTCTTGATTGCTCTCCTCTTAATTATGGCTTGGTGCTTAAATTGATTCTTCTTCGCCATCTTCAGCTGATTGTGCATCCAAAAACTCTCTCAAGAATAAAAAAGAACAATAAGTCTTGCAGTCTTACAACAGAGGTGTATTACTTGAATTACAGCTAAAATGATAATTCTATGCCAGCGTATGACAAGGGTACTTGACTTTTGAGTAACATACCTCTAGTTTATTAACCATATGCATACCGTAAGACTGGCGTATATTTTATACGCTGGTATACACTTTAGATTTTATAACATGTTAGAAAATATAATAAGAACCTATAGCAATGTTTATCAGCGTATCTGTTAACGTAAGCAACTTATGAGTAACAAACCCCTAGCGTACATCAGCATATGCGAGCATATGAGCATATGTTTGCATACATTACAATTTAGTGCCATACATTGTGGTGTGATAGCCCCATTGGGTTAAATATTTAAGGAAGTGCTAGACGAGAGTACAAGCTCAACATTTTCTGTGATTGTTTCTGAAAAACTCCTTGTCATTCTGGAAAACTTTGAAAAAAAAGTAAGTCCAGGTTATTGATAAGACAACACAAGCAATCAGCAAAATCTGTCAGGTATAGTATTATTAGCTGCTGAAGAATAACTAGTACAGATACTTTAAAGGTAAGGTAAGTAGGTTTAATATTTTTCAACGAATTTTTATCATCCATTTTCATTTTCAGAATCGGATTAGCAATAGCAAGACGCTTATGTCAGGATGGGGCTAAAGTGATGATAAGCAGTAGAAAGAAAGAGAATGTTGATAGAACAGTATCTGAACTGAGGGCTGAGCACCTTGAGGTTTCAGGTTTGGTTTGTCATGTAGGCAAGGCAGAAGATAGATCAAGATTACTGCAAGAGGTATGAACAGCAAGTATTTAACTCTTTCCTTTTTTTTCTCACCTGAGCACGAGGGCTCAAGGTGAGCCTTTGTGGTCACTTAATGTCCGTCGTCCATTGTCAACATTTACCTTGTAGACACTCTAGAGGCCAGGTTTTGTGCTCAATCAACCTGAAAATTGGTCAGAATGATTGTCCTGATGAAATCTCGGTCAAGTTCGAAGTTGGGTCAAAAATGAGGTCACAGGGTCAAATTTTTAGAAAACCTTGTAGACACTCTAGAAGCCATATTTTTTGCTCAATCATCCTGAAAATTAGAGAGAAACAATGACTTGTTAAAATCTAGGTCAAGTATGAAATTGGGTCAAGTGGGGTCAAAAATGAGGTCACAGGGTCAAATCTTAGAACAACCTTGTAGACACTCTAGAAGCCATATTTTTTTGCTCAATTGACCTAAAAATTTGTCAGGTCCAATGTCTTGATGAAATGTAGGTCAAGTTTGAAATTGGGTCAAGTGGGGTCAAAAATTAGGACACAGGGTCAAATTTTAGGAAAACCTTGTAGACACTCTAGAAGCAATATCTTTTGCTCAATCATCCTGCAAATTGATCAGAATCAATGTCTTTATGAAATCAAGATCCTATTTAAAATTGGGTCAAGTGGGGTCAAAAACTAGGTCACAGGGTCAAATTCTAGAAAAACCTTTTAGAGACTCTAGAAGCCCTATTTTTAGCTCAATCATCCTGAAAATTGGTAAGAATCAATGTCTTGATGAAATCTAGGTGAAGCTCAAAATTGGGTTAAGTGGGGTCAAAAATGAGGTCAGCGGTCAAATTGTAGGAAAATCATGCAGACACTCTAGAAGCCAATTCTTTGCTCATTCATCCTTAAAATTGTTTAGATTGATTGTCTTCATGAAATCTTAGTCTGGTTTGAATTTGGGTCAAGTTGGGTGTAACCTCAGGTTGAGAGGTGAGATCTTAAGACAGTTAACTCCGGTGAGCGATTTAGGGCCACTATGGTTCTCTTGTTTAACTCTACTGAGCTCTACTGACAGAAGGTCAGAAGAGCTATAGTGATACCGGTTTTCCATCCGACAGTCTGTCGGTCCATCCATCTGACTGTCTGTCCATTATCTTTTGCTTGTTAACCCTCTAGACTAGAGTCCACAGTTTTAATCCAATTGTTGTCATCAATTTTGGTCTGAATGATTGGACCATCACAAAGATTTTTCCTTTGGAAAAAAGATCAGATCTGTCAAGTGTCATGAAAAAAGGAGCCTAATGAAAATTTAACAAGAAAATCCTTATTCACACTCTGAAGTCCACAATTTTCATCCGATTGTCTTCAAACTTCCTCAGAATGATTGTACCATCACAAGGGTAGTTCCTTTGAAATAAAGATCAGATCTGTCAAGTGTCATGAAAAAGGGAGCCTAATGAAAATCTAACAAGAAAATCCTTATTCACACTCTGAAGTCCACAATTTTCATCTGATTATCTTCAAACTTCCTCAGAATGATTGTACCACACAAGGGTAGTTCCTTTTGAAAATGGGCCCAAATGTCAAGTGTCACTGGAAAAGGGACCAAATGAAAATTTAATTAGAAAATCCTTGTTAATGCTTTATAGTCCACATTTTCCATCCTGTTGTCTTCAAACATGCTCGAAAAGATTAAAGCATCACAAGGATGGTTCCTTTTGAAAATGGGCCTGATTCTGTCAAGATTCAAGGGAAAAGGGGCCAAATGAAAATTTAATCCAAAAAACCCTCGTTAACACTCTTAAGTCCAGAGTTTTCATCGAATTGTCTTTAAACTTGCTCAGAATGATTGTACTATTACAAGGATGGTTCCAAGGGGCCCAATCTCTCATGCATTATGTGGAAAGGGGTGAAATAAAAGGTCCTAGCACAGTTTTGATTGGCAGATAATAAATGTTTTGATATACCTTTTATAAAAAAATATATATATATAAGGGAGCAGTTGAAAGCTCTCAAAATCTACAAGTCTAGATGGATTAAGTCCTTGATTTTTAAGTTGGAATGCGGAGCAATTCCAACTTAGATTTAACAAAACCGCAAAATGAACACAAGATAATTTCATTTCGGGTTTTTTGATAACACATATCACGTGAACAGGATGTGAATACACTTCGGCCTATTTTGTATATCTCAACTTGACATAAACATACAGTTAACTATATCAATAAGAAATAATGTTGTACAATAACATAACTATCACTTCATGTATATTATAAAGACGTTAATTTATAATTTAAACGATACATATTAAAAGGTGCGTGCGAATTTACTTGTATCACAAGTTTGGATTACTATATTTGGAAATCATGTGATAAGTCAAGTCCAATAATGTCAGCTATTGACAATAGCATTAGCCAATCACGTGATCTGCTAATTTGGTAATGTCGCGATCTGTTTTCTCTACATTGTGGCGATAGCACAAGCCAATCACGTGATCTGCTCATTTGGTAATTTCGCAACCTATTTTCAAGGTATTATGTTACAGCTTCTTTGAGAGGTCTAGTTTCTCTTTCTGAACGACCTTTTTCAAACTTCAACAAAATGGTTCAAATGTTTTGTTTCTTATTGTTTCGTAAACCATAATTAGAAACGCGCAACATCTACAGATTATTTATCTGTATTAAAAACCCGATCCAGTAAATATTCTCTTTTATTACTTCTCTATCCGTAAAATCTTTTTTTTTTTTCTGTGTACTCTCCTATGACACGAGTTGAACTCATCCATGTGTAAACAAAAGCCGTTTTCTGATTGGCCATACCACACGACCTGATGATCTACTACGATTTTATCTGACCTCTTATGAATGAATTCTGTACTCATGAGTTACAAAAGGTCAAGTTTACAAACGAATGGAATGTTCCTACATATAAGAAGTAAAATTTACCCCAATACCAGGCAACTTTTGTTCTCTACTGTCCCGGCAATTTACACCTCACGTTTATATCTGAAACTTTGTTGTTGCATTCTTGTGTAATATAAATACTTTGTTTCGGTTTTATCATATTCACCAAATCCCTTTCCTTGTTTTTTCGTTTCGAACAAGAACGGAAAAAAACAGGGGGTATAGCCATCTCGGCACGATTTACTGTGAATATATATGAAAGTCGTTGTTATTTTGTACTCAAACAAATAAAAAGAAATAATTATTCCAACACAAAAGATCTAATTTCAATTAATTACATCAAATGGAGACCGAAACGTCGTAGCTATAGCATATTTTACCTTTAGCTGCGATGTTATAAGTCCCAGCCGGCAATTTTTCTTGACCACTAATTTATCACTGATAACAAAATATAATTCTTCAAAGTACATGAAATGGTAACTTCAACTGTATGGTAGCGCTTCTATCCCTCGGACTATGGGCAACATTTGTGTAAAGTTTCATTATTACAGATCAATTGATCCTCCGTTAAGCTAGCGGGGTTTCAGCGTATCTCGTTGTTGAAATACATTGATTTACATACGCCCGTAAAAAGGCGCGACGTATTAAGTGATCACCTGTTAAGGGCGGGCGGCGTAAGCTTTTTTAGTGGCTTGAGGTCACCGTCTCTTGAACGCATTCCAACTTATCAGTACTTTCAGTACTTTGATTTAAAATGAGTTCAAATATAATCTAAAAATCTCTTGAAAAGATATCGAAGGGTAAATTTCCGCAACAGTTGGAAATTGCAAAAGTCACACTAATACACAAAAGGGTCTAGACAGGATAAAAATATTTACAGACCAATCTCAATCCTTCCAATTCTTTCAAATATATTTTAGAAACATGTATCAAATAAATTAAAACAGTATATTGAACCAAAAAATATCTTGCATTCTATTCTCACCAATTGGGATTTAGAACTAACCATTCATGCCAAACTGCTCTTACAGCTGTATTGATAACTGGATTTCTGCAATAAATGATAATAAGCTTGTGGGTACAATATTTCTTGACCTCACCTCATATCATGAAATACTTCTTTAACTAGAAAGCCATGAATGGCTTGAGTCGCTCCACAGGCTTGAAAATCTTGTGAAAGCAAATCAAAGTTTTGAAAGGATTTTTAGATATTTTGGGTTCTACTGATGTTGAAAATGGTTTTCAAAGTATCAAATATATAATGTATTGAGAAATGACCTCCGCCCATAAAAGACATTTTCCATCCGATCACAATATTTTTTTGTAGACTGATAAGGGTCACTTAAGGATCATTCAAGTGAAATTTGGTTGATATCCATCAATTACATTCTGGGAAAATGTCTATCAAAGTTTCCACTATATAACATATAGAGAGATGACCTCCGCCCATAAAATACATATTTTTCATCTGATCATAATAATTTTTAGTAGACTGGTAAAGAGTCACTCAAGGATTATTCCAATGAAATTTGGTTGATATCCATTGACAACATTCTGAGAAAATGATTTTGAAAAGTTCAACGATATAAAATATTGAGAAATGACCTCTGCCCATAAAATACATATATTTCATCCGATCACAATAATTTTTGGTGACTGATAAAGAGTCACTCAAGGATTATTCTAGTGAAATTTGGTTGATATCCATCAATTACATTCTGAGAATATGATTTTCAAAGTTTCCACTATATAACATATAGAGAAATGACCTCAGCCTCTAAAATACTTATTTTCTATCTGATCACAATAATTTTTTGTAGACTGATAAAGGGTCACCCAAGGATCATTGATGTAAAATTTAATTGGTTCATCGATTAGAATCTGAGTAAACTCACTTTTTACCAATTATTTTGAAATTAGCCACACCAATAAAATCCATGTTTTTCATTGGATCAAATTTCTTGAACAACTTTGAAAGAGGGTCACACAAGGATCATTCTTGTGAAGTTTGGTTGAAATTCATCCAGTAGTTTCTGAGGAGAAGATTTTTAAAGAAAAAGTTTACAACTGGACACACAGACGCACAGACACACGGAAGGACGTACAACGGACACAGTGCCATGACAATAGCCCCAGTGGCTTTCAGCCAGTGGAGCTAAAAACTTGAATGCTACAACTTGTCTGTACACACTCTGTCCTGGTTTAAGTCATATTTTACAGACAGGTTACAGAAAGTAAGTATATCAGAAAAATTATCTGATGTTAAAGTTATATCATCACATGTTCATCAAGGCTCTGTTCCCGGGCCTTCACTTTTTATTAGCTCACCTGAGCTATTGTAAGGAGAGCTATTGTGATCGAACAATGTCCGTTGTCAGTCGTGCGTTGTCTGTTGAGTGTCGTGCTTCCTCCACAATTTCTTTTAACATTTTCTCCTAAACCAGTAGGCCAATCTTGATGAAACTTGGCAGTATGTTCCTTGGGTCAAGCTCTACCAAAGTTGTTCAAATAAATGAAATCCATCCTTAACTTTCCCTTTACCCTGAACAAAAAGGCTAAAAATAAGAAAATCTTCAAAAATCTTCTTCTCTGCAACCAGAAGGCAGAAAGCTTTCATATTTGGTATGTAGCATCATCTAGTGAATCTTTGCCAAGTTTGTTCATATGAAGACACTGGGGTCAAATTAGGGCTCCACCAAGGCGCATCCCTATCAACATAGAAGCAAAGAGCGAAAATCTTAAAAAATCCTCTTCTCTGAAACTAGAAGGCTGAAAGCCTTCATATTTTGTAGGTAGCATAATCTAGTGGACCTTAATCAAGTATCTTCATATCACCCCTGGGGTCAAATTTGGGCTCCACCTGGGTGTTTCCAATTTTACACAGAGCTACAGGTAACATACATTTGTGTGTGAAAACTCAAAAAATTAACAAAAATACATTTTGAGATATTGAGAGGGGGGAAAATAGGCATTTCTTTAAGTCAATCAGCAATGTCAGTTGTTCGAAATACCTTTTTAGCTCACCTGAGTGCGAAGTGCTCAAGGTGAGCTTTTATGATTGTCCAATATTCATCATCAGTCTTCCTTCATCCGTTATGCGTTGTCCACAATTTCTTAAAACATCTTTTTTATGCTCCCCAAAGGGAGAGCATTTAGTTGCCACTTTGTCTGCCCATCCGTCTGTCTGTCTGTCCGTCTGTCCATCCATAATTACGTCCGTCCATCCATCCGTCCCCACCTATTTCTCCATAACCCTGGGGCCAAATCAAATGAAAATTACCAAGTGAACTTCCTATGATATAGTGTTGATGCATCTGTGACGGTTTTTGGATTTGAGGCCTCGTCATGGGAAAAGGGGACTTAGGGTAAGATACAGTTTTTCTCAAATTTCTCCTAGTCTAATGGTCAGAATTTAATGAAATTTCATATTTGAGTAGCAAATCTGATGCCTTTTATTATAAACAATTTGAAATTTAGTACAAAAAATATATCATGGAAAAAGGGGGCTAATTGTTTGTTACTTTTACCTTAGCTTGTAAAATACAGTTATTCTTTCATTTCTCCTAGTCTTATGTTTAGAAATTGATGAAATTTCACATTTGAGTAGCAAATCAGACGCCCTTTACCATAAACTATTTGAAATTTGTGTCTAAAAATATGTCATGCAAAAATGGGGTTTAATGTTTGTTACCTACAACTCTTGCTTGCATAATTTTGGAGTTATTGCCCTTTGTTATTTGAAGACTTAGATTTTGTCCGGAGCATATCTCCTAAAGTAAAATAGCTATCAACTTGAAACCTTATGGGTGGATAGATATCATGGAGGAGAAGTGCAGTGCACAAGAACTACAACTCTTGCTTGCATAAATTTTCAGTTATTGCCCTTTGTTGTTTTAAAGACTTAGATTTTTTAGGGGGTCAATCTCTTAAAGTACAAAAGAATCCTCAATTTATTTTGCTTCGGTTTACTATCAAGCTTTCACGGTGGGGGAATGGCCCTGTCTGACATGGCTCTTGTTTTTGTGACTATGCCTTATTCTGGGAGCATAATCGGTCTCTGACGGCTCTTGTTCTCCTAACCAAGCTTGATGAAACTTGGCAGAAATGTTCCTTGGGTCAAGCTTTAGCAAAGTTGTTCAAATAAATCAAATCCATCTTGAGTTCTCCCTTTACCCTGAACAAAAAAGGTGATAAAAGGAAAATCTTCAAAAATCTTCTTCTATGAAACCAGACGGCAGACAGCTTTAATATTTGGTATGTAGCATCATCAAGTGCGCTTCCTCCAAGTTTGTTCATATCAAGACCCTGGGATCATATTAAGGCTCAACCATCTTTAAAAATCTTCTTCTCTGAAACAAGAAGCAGACAACTTTCCTATTTTGTATGTAGCATCGTATAGTGGGCCTTTACCAAGTTTGTTCATATCAAACCCTGAGGTCATATTTGGGCTCCACCCAGGCGCAACCATTTTTACATAGAATCAAAAAGTGAAAAATCTTCAAAGATCTTCTTCTCTGAAACCAGAAGGCAGACAACTTTCCTATTTTTTGAAGCATCATCGAGTGAACCTCTACTAAGTTTGTTCATATCAAGACTATGGGGTCATATTTTGTTCCACCCGGGCCCAATACTATTTATATAGAATCAAACAGCAAAAAAATCTTCAAGATCTTCTCTGAAACCAGAAGGCAGACAGCTTTCATATTTTGTATGTAGCATCATATAATGGACCTCTACCATTAGTTTGTTCATATACAGACCCCTGGATCATATTTGGGCTCCACCCAGGTGCAACCTGTAATGTCCCATGGGTCAAAGAGACTCAGGTGAGGGATCTAGGACCATTATAGTCCTCTTGGTCTATTTGGACCAGTCTATATTTTTGGAAGGGGTAAATTTGTCTATTTCAGACTGTTAGCCAGTATGGAGGTATTGACATTTTGGTATCAAACGCAGCAGCTAACCCAGTTTTTGGTCCTA
Organism: Fragum whitleyi; assembly: GCA_948146395.1. NCBI lineage: Eukaryota > Metazoa > Mollusca > Bivalvia > Cardiida > Cardiidae > Fragum > Fragum whitleyi. The sequence goes on along the minus strand of OX411552.1, from coordinate 51,134,463 downwards.
TTTTAGATGTAAGTAGAGTAAATTCTGCTCATTAATCAACCCTTTTTAAAAGCTGCAGCTTTCATCAAGGTACTGTCATTTATGGTCTTTTAACCAAAACAAAAGGTTAAGTTTTTATACGCCACTGAATGTGGAGGTATCATCTTCTCTGTCTGTCTGTCCGTCCCAATGTCAGTACGTACTACGTCAAAAAAGTATATTACAATCTTGTGAACACAACTCCTAATTCACTTATGGACTGATTTGGATGAAACTTTTCACAAAATGTACCGAGTCACGTGACCTTGTACATATTGTCACAGTTTCGTTAATTTCAGCCATGTCATGGAAAAAAGGGGCGCTCTTAAATTGATTTTGAAAGCAACTCCTCCTTTAATTATGTACCAAAAGACTTTCACAAATGTTTTAGTTACCTGACCTTGTACAGTTTGTTGTGGTTTGTTGAAATTCAGCCAATTAATGGAAAAAGGGGGCTTTCATGTAAAATTTCTTGAGAGCGCAAATTGTCCTGTATATGAACTATTCTATGTCCTGGAAAAAGTGACCTTGTTAGCTCCACTGGCAGAAGGCCAGCGAGCAATTGTCATGGCGGTGTGTCCGTCGTGCGTCCGTCCGTCCGTCCGTCCACCCGTGCGTGCCTAAACTTTTTCTTTAAACATCTTCTCCTCCCAAACCAATGGGCGGATTTTCATGAAACATGGTAGAGATGTTCCTTGGGTGACCCTCTTCTAAAGTTGTTCAAGCAATTTGGATTGACCGACCCCCAAATATGGGCGTGGCAGGGCAGGGCTTATTTTGACCCTGAAATCTTTGAATAACATCTCCTCCTGAACTAATGGGCCGATTTCAATGAAACTGTACCAGAATGTTCCTTGGGTGACCCTCTTCTAAAGTTGTTCAAGAAATTTGGATTGACCCCCAAATATGGGCGTTGCAGGGCGGGGCTTATTTTGACCCTGAAATCTTTGAACGACTTCTCCTCCTGAACCATTTGGCTGATTTCAATCAAAGTTTACCAGAATGTTCCTTGGGTGACCCTCTTCTAAAGTTGTTCAGGAAATTTGGATTGACCCCCAAATATGGGCGTGGCAGGGGGGGGGGGCTTATTTTGACCCTGAAACCTTTGATGGACATCTCCTCCTGAACCATTGTGGCAATTTCAATGAAACTTTACCAGAATGTTCCTTGGGTCTACCTCTTTAAAATTAATAAAGAAATTGGGATTGACCCCCAAATATGGGCATGGCAAGGCGGGGCTTATTTTGACCCGGAAATCTTTGAACGACTTCTCCTCCTGAACGATTTGGCCATTTTCAATGAAACTTTACCAGAATGTTCCTTGGGAGTCCCTTCTCTAAAGTTGTTCAAGAAATTTGGATTGACCCCAAAAAATGGGCATGGCAGGGCGGGGCTTATTTTGACCCTGAAACCTTTGATTGACATCTCCTCCTGAACAATTGTGCCGATTTCAATGAAACTTTACCAGAATGTTCCTTGGGTGACCCTCTTCTAAAGTTGTTCAGGAAATTTGGATTGACCCCCAAATATGGGCGTGGCAGGGAGGGGCTTATTTTGACCCCGAAATCTTTGAACGACATCTCCTCCTGAACCATTGTGGCCGATTTCAATGAAACTTTACCAGAATGTTCCTTGGGTGACCCTCTTCTAAAGTTGTTCAAGAAATTTGGATTGACCCCCAAATATGGACGTGGCAGGGCAGGGCTTATTTTGACCCCGAAACCTTTGATCGACATCTTCTCCTGAACCATTGTGCCGATTACAATGAATTTTTACCAGTATGTTTCTTGGGTGACCCTCTTCTAAAGTTGTTCAAGAGAAATGGATTGACCCTGAAATATGATGTGGCAGGGCGGGGCTTATTTTGACCCCGAAATCTTTGAACTACATCCTCTCCTGAACCATGGGGCTGATTTCAATGAAACTTTACCAGAATGTTCCTTGGGTGACCCTCTTCTAAAGTTGTTCAAGAAATTTGGATTGACCTCCAAATATGGGCGTGGCAGGGAAGGGCTTTTTTTGACCATGAAATTTTTGAACGACATCTCCTCCTGAACCATTTGGCTGATTTCAATCAAAGTTTACCAGAATGTTCCTTGGGTGACACTCTTCTGATGTTGCTTAAGAAATTTGGATTGGATGAGATCCACTTGATCAATAAAATTTAGGTGAGCGGTTTAGGGCCATTCTGGTCCTCTTGTTTCAAATTGATTTCTAAATAGTTTTCTTCCTTGTAATTTTACATATCAGGTAAATAAGTTCATTCCTTCATTAGTCAGTTTCAACTTAGAAAAAGTCAGAATTCCTTCTGAATGATGTTCACTTTCATTACCTTCTATTTTCAATATCTCTCTTTTGAATCTTGAGATTTTTAAGCCAGTGGAGCGATACAGGCCCTCTTGGGCCTCTTGTTTTAAATTTTCTTATAACACAAATTGTACATTGGAGATGAAAGTAAACAAATTTCAATTTATGGATTGATATTGTTGATATGCACCATCACAATAAAGTGTATCTTGTGTCAAGGGCACTCTTGTTATTTGAGCCATATTCAATTTTTACATTTTTTCTGAATTTTTTAAAAAGTTTTTGGCTCTACTGACTGAAGGTCGGAAGAACTATAGTGATACATGTTTACCATCTGGCCTTCATCCATCTAGCTGTCTGTCCATCCGTCCATTAACTTTTGCTTGTTAACTCCAGTCCACAGTTTTCATCCAATAATCTATAAACTTTCTCAGAATGATTGTACCATCACAAGTACGGTTCCTTTCCAACTTAGGCCTGATCCATCAAGCGTCATGGGAAAAGGGGATGAAATGATAATTTTATAAGAAAATCCTCTTTAGCTCTTTTCTTCAGATTCTCTTCAAACTTGATCAGAATGATAGTACTATCACAATCTTCTCTGAAACTACGCAAAAGAATTTCACCAAATTTCACAGATATGATCCTTAGGTCATGCTTTTTCGAAAAACTTCAAAGATTTTTAATCAGGGTAAAAATATGGTCAAAAGAGGGTCAAAAGGTCAAATTTTAAGAAAATCATCTCCTCTGAAACCACTGATCAGAATTTGACAGAATGAATTTGACAAAATTATATATATATAATCCAAGAGTTATGCTCTATGAAATACTTCAAAGATTTTAGATCGGGTCAAAAATAAGGTAAATCAAAGTACTGAAAGTGCTGAAAGCTAACAAATCATAGATATTTTAGTAATCTTTCTTTTAAAAAATAATTATGATACAAAATCAGGGTTAAAATCAAGCAAGGAGTTAAAAAGCATACTTTCGAATGAGTTCTTATTTGATAGTTCATATATTTATATAGTTTATCCAATTGACCATACAATGTAGTGTGCATAGTGAAAATTCTAGTCAAGCTAAGTCATTACTTTGCACACATGTGACATTCTTGGAAATCCATATTTCAATACACTGTACAATCATGAGTCCCCTTTCTGACATAAAAAGTATTCTTGTCATTGTTCATCACGGGTGAGCCAAATTTTCATGTCCCTACGTTTGTAATTTCAGATGAACTTTGCTCTTTCAGAAGGTTCTATCATTTTGACTAAAATACTGAACAGGTTTCATCATAAATGCGCTAAATGTATGGCCCTTAGGATGTTAACAAAGAAAGTGTCAACAGGTATCCTTTCCTCGTGTTTTCATAGAGAATATTTCAAATTCTAATTCATACAGTTCATCTTAATGACCTGACAAACATTACTATCCAATATTCATGAATTGTCACCCCTATGATATAAACACTAAAGGGAGTTGATGACGAACAACGTACGAGGGATATCTAATGATCACACAGCTCTAGATAAGCCCGATTTGCCCTTACGAGCTTAAAGTATGAGGGGGATGAAACTGCAGACATACAGTGCTCTCAATAAGGGCCAAAACCAGGAATTTTTGTAATTCAATGTTGGAAAACCAGGAATTTTTCTTACAAAGTAAGGAGTTTTTAACCCCCTCCCCAAACACACACACCTTCCTTTTCCTGCACACTTTGTAAATGCTTGTTTCCTTATTAAAAAAAGTTTAAATTTTGCCCCAAAAGTCCATCATTCTGGCTAGTTCTTTAAGAATAAACGACTTCCAAGTGTTGAAACTTCTAGCTTTACGTTTAAGCTGTTGGTTTCAAGCTTTGGTTGCAAAATCACCTTTTATTACTTTCATTAAATAAATTATGGAAACTGAAATGATTAAAACAGAACAGAACATATTTTATTTACAAATGATATGAGAAACTGTGGAGTTTCTTTTTGGATTCGGTCCTTAGATATATCTTGCACCTTGGGCTTAGGAAATGCGGCTTTCTCAAATTTTAGTGTATGATGTTTTGGTTTCAGGCGATATTTGGGAAACTGATGATTAATACAGCTTAATAGTTATTGCACTGTCTTTCCAAGTGTGACGAATGTACTAGGTAGTGTGCAAATAAATGTTCTAAATTTTTTTAGAATTACACAGAATTATCCAAATAACAGATTACAAGAAAACCTTGTCATTTCAAAAAGCTTGTCAGACATGTTGTTGCAGACGCTTAATATGACGTCATTGGGATTTCCCTGTGTTCTCTGAAAATGCCGTTTATAAACTTGACTGGCAAGCTTGTCTCAATCTATTGATACAGAGTTGGAGGGTAGATTGGGACAGGTTAACCAGTCTATTCATAAAGGAGGATAGTCAATTGACTTTCAGAAATGTTTTCTAGTAGCGTCTATTTTCACTTCGGATAAAATACCCGTAGATCTATTTTAAGACTTTTTAGAAAGGAATACATGTATTTCGAAATTTTATCAATCAGAGCTGTATAAATTACATTTGATCTTACGAATAATTCCCTGATTTGACTTTTGTTTGTTTCAATAGGCCAATCAAAGGCCTCAAGCCATCTGTATCCGACAAAGAAAGGTAATGATGGGTCCCTTACTCGACAAGATTGCATAATTAAAGACTGGTAGTTTTAGCAACAGTCTATTGCCCCCGCATTACACATGACTTGTTTTGGTCAGCTATAATATGTGTGTTCGCATTGATTATCCATTTTTTGCGCATGTAGACTTACTTTAAATCCTTTATTAGGTAAATTCGTAAAACATACAGGGTCATATAACAGGACGTTTTCTTTGAATCGGTATGCAACAATACGGGATAACTACTTTTTATGGTGATTTGTTTGTTTGTTTGAATGGGTTTTACGCCGCTTTCAACAATTTCCCAGTTATATCGCGGCGGCCAGAGCGCCTAACAATGGATTCCTGGTATTTCCTTTACCAGTACTACCATTTTACCCTTTCCTAGCCTCCGACTGCTATCTCACATAGGTTTACGATTATCTACCCATTGGTGAGAGACAAACGTCGGAAAGGATATTTGCCGCCACCGGGGATCGAACCCACGACTTCCAGATTGGAAGTCTTATGCCTAACCAACTGCGCTATGGTGGCGGCTACTTTTTATGGTGAAAGCATTCATTGATTTAGGGGTTAAGCTGCCAAGGGCAGTTTGCACTCATTTTAACTTTGACTCAAAATTTTGTATGTTAACTCAAGCCAGCAAAGCTTACGCTTTGCTAGCTGAAAATAGGGTCTGAAAAAGGGTCATAAAGTCCAATCTTATTTTTGCTCTAGAAAGCTTGTTTGTCAGTAGGCTTAAGGAAGATCCCTAGTCATTTCTGCTGCATTCAAACTCATGTAAAGGGCAAAAGTACCTTATAGAAAAATATCTTATTATTACTCTAGAGGTCACAATTTTGGCCAAATGAAGATCCCTTTTGATTTTGGTAGCATTCTGACTTATGTCATGGAAGCAAAGCTTCATAGACAATTGTTTTGTTTTTGCTGTAGAAGTAAAAATTTGGATCAATCTCTTTCAAACTTGTTCAGGATGTTTGCGTGGTTATTGAAAGTACCCCTTTTAATTTTGATTTCATTTTGAAGTATGTCATGGGAAAAGAAACCGTATACACACTTGTCATTTTTACCATTGTAGAATTTAAGTCCCAATTTTGGCTCAATCTCTCCCAAACTTGTTCAGTATGAATGTCTGCTCATAAGGAAGGGCTTTATTCATTTTGGATACATTCCAAAGTATGTCAAGGGAAAAGGAGCCTATAGAAGCCACAAGATATTCCTTTTATTTGATCTGTAGACTAGATTGTGACCTCTCTTGACCCAATATGAATTTTGTGATAGATCTCATCATGACAATCAATCAGAAACATTAATTGGGCAAACAGCAAGGTATCTATGGAAAAGGAGCTATAATGGCAGTTTCAGTGTAATCATTGGACTAATGTATGTTTATTTACAGTTGCAAACATTAAAAGCACTTATCAATTTTGCTGCTCAGTAAGATTGTAAATTGTAATTAGAACAATTCTGTGTAATATTTCTTAAAGAGGGCACTTGCTGAAATATTGAAAAAAAGTTTATTATGTTATAGTGTAGTAGATATCTAAAATGATTTTGCTGAAAAAAATGGGCCTTAAATTGTCATTTTAGTATCTTCAAGGCAATTCAATTCGTTAAGGCCAAGGACTCAAAAGTGAGCAATAAAGGACCTAGGCCTTCTTGTTTTAGCCATTTGATGATACACCATGTAACAAAAAAAAGAAGTTCAATGTTAACTTCCTTGTTAACAAAACTCCTCTTTTGTTAATAGATTTGTTTAAAACTCTCATAGAATGTTCCTTATCAAGTGACTTCGTGCATTTATTTGAGGTTTGGTGATAATATGCTGTGTCATGGAAAAGGGGTCTTCATGTCATATTTATTGTTCACTCAACTTCTCCTTCATTTATACATGAATTGTCATGAAACATATAGAAAATATTTCTCATGTTGCAATGGCCACATTTTTACCATTTGGTGCAATTATGGGACATCATTGGAAAAGGAGCCTCTAAGTGAATTTTCTTGTTAAAACAACTCCTTTATTTATGTATATATTTTTTAAACCTTTTTCTTGTTATGTCATTAAATCAAACAAAATATTGCTCATGTGACCATAGCAACAACTTTGCCATTTGGTGCAATTATATATGTGGTGACATTGGAAAAGAGGCCTTAAAGTAAATTTCCTTGTCGACACAACTCCTTTTTCATTTATGGATATATTCTAATGAAACGTTTTTCTTGTTATATCTTGAACAGCACTTTCAAGACATAGGCTTTTCAAAGAGTCAGTAGAGCAACCTCAGGCCCTCATGGGCATTTTGTAATGAGTGTTGATGGCTTCATAGATATCTAGGACATGCTGGAATTTGACAGTTTCTAATTGACTATTTCTAAGATCTGACACAATGGTAGCCAATTGTGGTAGAATCATGTGATCAATTAAATGTGCTTGCCTTTTTCTGAATATCCTAGACAATCTTCAATTATCAAAAACACGATATAGAGACAAAATTTATGTTTTCTTTCCTGAAATACAAATTTTATTTAAATTTCATCAACTTCAAATTATTCACTGCCATTTCTTTCAAAATTGATTATTTCAAAGTATTTCCTTTTTGAACCACAATTAAATATGAAAGATTGGCCTAGTTGACGTCAGAATTTGTTTTCTCTCAAAATGATCAAAAATTGTTCTTAAGGAAATCTCAAAAATCATTTTCAGTAGGCTTTTCCAATTCACTATAAGAACCATACCTTTGAATTTCAAGTACCTGGGAGAATAAAAAAGTTCTGAGATGATTGCAATAACTTTTTATCATTCATCAGATTTTCATGAAACTGTCAGTTATCACTCATATGGATATGAGTGCTAATTATACAAATATGCAACCAAATACAACTTGGTGTCTGTTAAGGAACCGTCGCTATGGAAGTGGAATGATGAGCTTTTGGGGCACTTTAAGTTTTAGACTCACTGTTGAGAAAGAAATTCCCACAGAACCGCAAAGCGATTTAAAAAAAAATCAAATTGTGTTAAAATAAGTATTAAATGGACAACAAGTGTACTTGCAACCATGTGGCTAACTTGAAAAGTCTTGACGCTGGAAGAGGTTAAATCAACCAAGACAACTTTGTTTTTGGGAAAGAATGTTGAAAAAGGGGCACTTGAATTGGTAATTACAACTAATATGGGTTATTGTTTTAATAAAATACGGTTTATTGCACTTGCATTGCCTCTCAAATTGAACAATAAAGTTCAGAATTAAATACCTCAGTAAAAATATTTTCAAAGATTGATTACTGAGTCCTCTCATGTTCAAAATTTTTAATGCGTTTGGAGTTGAAATCAATTTGTCTATTATTAAATGTTATTGCAAACTCAAACATCCATCTTTTTAACGAGTTTTACTCAAAAGAGTTGTATGTATTTGTAAAGATATGCACTGACCATTTGGGAAGATTTAATTGGTGGGACTTGTTAGGAGTTCAAAGTTTATAAAAACATAGTTGACCAAAGCAATCAAGACTGGATCTAACGTTCATGACGTCACTATTTTGCCCTGAAACACCATACCCATCTCTATTCTATTTGGCATGGAATTAGGTGTATTCATGTTATTCTGCTGAATCTTGGTAAATTTATAGTAAGAAGATATACAATTCAACTCATGCAATTTTCTATGACGTCAGACATCCATGATAGAAAATTTGATTAAAGTCTCAAAACTTTTTGACAGCCCCTAGTATTATGTAATTTCTTGATCTCCAGAATATGATATGTCATTTCAGACTCCAGAATCAGCCTGGGATAAAGTAAGTATCAATAAAAATACGTGACCATATAGGCAAAAAAGGACTGTCTTGGAAGTTGGAAATCGGTAAAATAGATATTTGGGAATGAGATTGGTTCCATCAGAGGTCATCCAGAGTTGGATTTCAAAGAAATTTTGCAGGAAGGTTGAAAGATCATTCTACATTCAGACAATCAACCTACGCAGATTTAATAGGATGGACAGATAGCAGACTATTCCTATGGTCCCTTTTCACCTGATGAGTCACATTGGAGAGGGGGGATATCTATTACCTATCTGTCTGTCAGTTTGTCTGTCGGTTTGTTGGGTTGACTGCTAGAAATTTTAACATTGCTAGTTACATTTGAATTGTAAGGTACAGAGTTTTATAGACCACCTGGGAACTTTTTAAATGAATATTTGAAAAAGAGATTGGGTCCAGCATAGGTCAGCCAGAGGTGGCATTTCAAAAATTCTTTCACTGGATGATAAATTATTCATTCAAAATTCATTCAAGATTCAGAAAATTAGCAAAGTGCTAAAAATATCAATCCTAGTCAGTCTGCGCAGTCTGACAAAGGTCAACACTTTACGCAATTCCCAGATGGTCCCTTTTTCCATGATGGGTCACATTTGTATTGCATAAGGTAAGGCCTTTCTGTTGGTACCAGTTTCGTGATCATCAATTCAACGTTGAATTGGTGTGAAATAAATGCTTGAACATTTGCCATGATTTGCGAATGTTGATTGATATATTCTTCACATGTTTTGCTCATGACATAACTGTTCAGTGGGTGTCAAACTTTTTATCTGTCAAGGTCATTATATTCTAGGTCATTTTTTAGCGTTTGACAACTCTGGTAATAATTTTTGAATGATAAGTGATAGAATCTTTTTGTTTCACATGTGTTTTGTTTTACACCTTTCTGTTGGTCCTGGTTTCAGGGTCATTGGTTCAGGTGAAGGTGATTTTTTGCCCTCACATCATAGATAGGGGGCATATTGTTTTACCAATGTCTGTCTATCTGTCCTTCCACCTATTTGCATATGTCTGTCAAAAATTTACCTATAAACTTAACATTGCCAATTCTCCAAGCTTATACAAGATACAGTGTGTTTATTAAATGAGTGAAATTGATACTCTATAATTGGTCATAAGTTCTCCAAACTTTGGAATGGCAAGTTGTAAAGCTGTAATATTTCACATTTTGTAAAGCCTAGGACAAGATTTTTTGTGGATAAAGAAGGTCACCATTATAAAAATATTTGAAAAGTTACCCTCAAATCAAAGTGCTGAAGGCTCTGAAGAAGAAAGAGCATGCAAATATTTCTCTTGAAAATTAAGTCTGTACACAATTTGTTGTTAAAAAAGACTTGCAGGAGGTGTAGATAAAGATCAAACTGCACATATATGCAGGCTGATTTTTGTCTATACATTCTGCTTAAGTAGGAATATCCTTGGTTCAGCAATGAGCATGAGAACGGTTAAAAATACCAGTTTGAACAAAAAAGGCATTCAAGAGATTAACTGCTTAGTAAGGTTCATGCAATAAACCACTGTTTTTTAATAATGGCCATTGTGAGGGTATTCGTGTTAAACAAACTTTCTTTTTTAACCTTAAAGAATATCTGTTTGAAGTGTTCACTCTATCCACTGATTTTTCAAAGAAAAAATAAACAATTTCTATTATTAACCCTATTAGTCCAAATAATTTTGTTCTCACTTTTTCATAAAGATATTTGTTATGCCCACTCATAGATAGATCTAGGGCATATTGTTTTTGCCCTGTGTGTTTGTCCATTTCTCTGTTTGTCCGAAAAAATAAAAACCTTTTAACATTGGCCTTAACTTTTTAATGGTAAGTGATAGAGCCTTCATATTTCACTTGATGATTTTTTGGGCCAAGACCTCTCTGTAGATACCAAGATCATCAGTCAAGGTCAAGGTTATGTTTCCAGGACAAATTTGTGAAAATATTAAAACTTGAACATTGGCCACAACATTTAAATGGTAAGTGATAAGGCCTTCATATTTCACATGATGATTTGCTTGGGACAACTCCTTTCTGTTGGTACCAAGTTCAAGGTCAATAGTAAAGGTCAAATTAGTGGAAAAAATAGAACTTTAACATTGGCTTTAACTTTTTAAAGGTAAGTCAGAGAGCCTTCATATTTCACAGGATAATTGCTTGGAACAAAACCTTTCTAATGGTTCCAAGTTTAAGGTCGTCAGTCACTGACAAGGTCGTTTTCAATGTCAAATTTGTGAAAAAATTAAAACTTTAATATTAGCCATAACTTTTGAATGGTAGGTAATCAGGACTTCATGTTTAACATGATGATTGCTAAGGACAAGACCTTTCTGATGGTACCATCGTCAAGGTCATCAGTCAAGCTCAAGGTCAAATGTTTGTAAAATTAACACTGACATTAGCAATAACCCTGGATTGGTAAGTCATAGAGCCTTGAAATTTCACGTGTGCATTTCTTGTGACAAGACATTCACATGCTTCGCAAGACTTTCAAAAACATGGTCATTGGTCAAGATTATTGGGTGAAAATCACTGATTCATGACATAAACTTCACAATTTGCTTCATTGGTAAAAGCATTTACTGTTGAAAAGTGGTATCAAGTGGCATTTTTAGACATTCAAAAGATGTCACGCCATCCGTCTGGCCAACCATCCATCTGTACATCTGTTTGCCCAACTGTACCTCAGACCATCCATCTGACCATCCACATCTTGTGAGCACAACTCCTCCTACCATTATTTATGGATTTGGATAGAACTTGCAGCGCAATCAGTAGTGCACCTGACTGTCAATTCAGAGGTCTTGGTTTGATCGCTGACAGCAGCACTCTTTCTTACTTTTTGTCTCCCACCAGTTTAGGATAGCAGCTGGAGGCTAGGAAAGGATATAATGGTAGTACTGGTGTGATATATACCAGGAATCCATTGTTAGGTGCTCCAGATGTGGTGATTTAACTGAAAGAATGTTGAAATTGGCGTAAAACCCCATTCAAATAAATTGATTGGAAGTTTCTCTGAATGTTCCTTGTCACCTATTACCTTGTGTTGTCAGGATTTTGTGATGTTCTGCTGTGCAATTTTGTGTCAGTGTATATTGTTACCTTTGCACTCTTTCCCAATTCTACAAGGTACAACAGTTTGATACCAACCAGTATGCAGGTAAAATGGGGGGACCCAGTCTAATATCCTTATTTCTCAACAAAACCCCTATTTCATGGAACTATTTTGATTTATAATACCCACTATACAGGGATAGCAAGACATGTACTGTTGAGAAATTTGAAAATTGTAAAACAAACTTTCCCCTCTATCTGTAGCTCTTTATTTTACATTTTATATGTTTCATATATTAAGATGTTTGAGACCAATGTTAACACAATTTTTTTATGTTTCAGATATTTGAGACTAATGTTAAGGCAGCATTTTTCCTCTGTAAAGAGGTAGCTCCACATATGGAAAAAAGAGGGTGAGTACTGAAAATAGCTTCATTTAACTCATTACTCAATCTGTAATTTGTAATAACATAAAGTTTTGTAGTTTGTTTCAAAGTTAACTTGAGGGTATACATTTTGATTACTAGATGAATTGGAATTTTTTTGTAAACAAACGCTTCTTAGAAGCTTTTTATCCTTTTGTGTTCTTTTTTTTTCTTCTTTTATTGTATTAACAGTAATTAAATTTCTTGTAATCAGGGTTTTTTAGCACAAAATGCTCATGGTGTCTGGTGTCTGTCAAATGTGGTCCATCAACATCTGGTGTGTTCTCTAGAGGTCACATGTTTGGTCCAAATGTCTTGATGACCATTGGTCAGATTGATGTCTGAATGAGACCTCGGACAAGTTTGAAATTGGGTCAAGTTGGGTCAAAAACTAGGTCTCAGGGTAAAATATTATAATAACATTGTGTGCACTCTAGAGGCCATAATTTTGGCTGAAATGTCATAAAACTTGGTTAGTTAGTTTGTCTATATGATATCTCAGACGAGTTCAAAATTCGGTCATTGGGTCAAAAAAATAGTTCACAGGGTCAAATCACAGAAGCACTTTGTGTGCGCTGTAAAGGTAAATCTTTTTTGCCCTAATTATTGTAACTTGGTTAGAATGTCTGTCAACATGTTATTTCGAATGAGTTAAAAAGTAGGTCAAGTGAGGTCATAAACAAGGTCATGTTTTGAAATATTAGAAAAACCTTGTATGAACACTTGATACTATATCTCTGTCCAAATGCATTGAAACTTGGTCAGAATGTTTGTCTATATGATATCTTGATCAGTTTGAAATTGAGTCAAACTGGGTCACAAACTAGGCCACAGGGTCAAATCTCGGAAAACCCTTTTTGTGACTAGAGGCTATATTTGTAGCTGAAATATCTTGAAACTTGGTCAGGTGTTTATCTATATGCTGTTTAGATATTTTGTTTAGCTCAATCTGGCTATGGGTTATTATTTTTTTTAATACAGTCAATATTGCTAGAGGGACCTGATGATGTCTTTTAAGGTAGCAATGGACACATGGCGTCATTTTTTACGTCCAATGAATTTTTTTCTTGGTCACATATGTTGTAGATTAACATTGTGTAGTGATTATATCAAAATTTGAAGGTACCTTTCCACGCTCGTTTTCATGCTAGAGTTATCTGCCCTTGAGTGGTATAGGCAATTTTTCAGTTAAACGGTTATATTCGTATTTGGTCTAGTATAAACCCTGTACTAAGTTATAGCTATAAAACACATACATTTTGAAAGACCTTAAACATGTACACAATGCCTATTGGTAGAAAAATTTCTCTTTAATCAATTGCATTTGCACAATTTGCTTTCAAAAGTCAAAAAAGCACTAATTTTTGTAATTTTACTAGGTAAAAATGCCACAAAAACCCATTTTTTGAAGAAATTACCCAATGAATTTTTCTTATTTTCCGATATGTTTATAATCCATATTTTTCCTTTATTTGGTAAAAAGTTCAGCATACCTTTCCATGCAAATAAGAAAGTTTTTCGTTATTTTTCAGTGTTCCCCCCTAATCGAATGACGGTTTTAACACATTTTTATTGTTAGATTTAATGATCCACTCATTCAATTAATATCAAATGTTGAAAAGAAGCTAAATTATGAAGTTTTACCATCATTATTCTACGTTATTTCCATAAGAAGGATCTTACGAAAACCGGTCTTTATAAACAACGCGCAAAAAGAGCCGTAAAATAAACGAGACTCACTTCCGGTTTATAGAGTCGGGAGGCCGCTGTCCATTGCCACCTTAAGAGACAAATTTTATTTTTATAAAAAGTCCCTTTCAGTGTAAGCAAAATCTCTGAAAAGGTAGACATATCTTTTTACGAAAAACTATTTATTACTGCATCTTATTTTTTATGAAAAATTGTTTATTACTGCATCTTATGTTGTTAGAACCCCATTAGAATTGTCTCAAAGAGACGATTATGATGGGTTTGAACATCATAAAATTCGTTAAGATCTATAACAACATCTATAAATGCTTTCAAAATGACTGTCTTATCTATCACGGAATATTGTATTAAGTGACCATTCCCATAAGCCACCTGTTTTGGGTGGTCCCCTAGGTAGTTACATAAAACAAGTTTTACTGTAGTTTTTGCATTTTTCAAGCTTTGTACACAATACCTCACAATACCACAATAATAAATTGAGCTCTTTAGGGCCATTGGCCTTCTTGCTTCCTAAAACAAATAGTTTTACAGACAGAAAATTGTTCAAGGCTGGATTTTAAAATTACATGTTTATTCCCCTATGAGACCAAATTTTAATTTGGTTGCATTATGGTAGAAAATGAACCTCTACTCAGTTCTTATGGTCTGTTATGTGGGGCATTACATGCCTCCATCTGTCCGTGCATAAAGTTTTCATAAATAATTTTTGGTAGACTGATAAAAGGTCACTCAAGGATCATTCCAGTGAAATTTGGTTATACCCATCACTTACATTCTGAGAAAATGATTTTCAAAGTTTCCACTTTATAACATAGAGGAAAATGACCTCAGCCCATTAAAAACATATTTTTTGTTCGATCAAAATAATTTTTGTAGACTGATTAAGGGTCACCCAAGGATTATTCATGTAAAATTAATTGGTAGCCATTGATCAGAATCTGAGAAAACTCACTTTTAACCATATTTGGGAATTAGCCACGCCATAAAATCCATTTTTAGCTCCACTGGCCGAAAGGCCAGCGGGCTATTGTCATGGCGAGGTGTCCGTCGTCCGTGTGTGCGTGCGTCCGTGCGTCCGTCCGTCCGTAAACTTTTACTTTAAAAATCTTCTCCTCATAATGTACTGGATGGATTCCAATCAAATTTCACAGGAATGTTCCTTGGGTGACCCTCTATCAGATTCCTTCAAAGATTTTTAATCGGTTGAAAATCATGGCTGTAGTGGGCGTGGCTAATTTCCATATATGGTAATAGGTGACTTTTCTCAGAAACTAATTGATGGATATTTACCAAACTTCACATGAATTATCCTTGAGGGGCCCTCTATCAGCCTACAAAAAATCATTGTGATCAGATGAAAAATATGTATTTTATGGGCAGAGGTCATTTCTCTATATGTTATATAGTGAAAACTTTGAAAATCATTTTCTCAGAATCTAATCAATAGATATCAACCAAATTTTACAGGAATGATACTTGAGTGACCCTTTATCAGTTTAGCAAAAAATATTGTGATCGGATGAAAAATGTGTATTTTATGGGCGGAGGTCATTTCTCTATATGTTACATAGTGAAAACTTTGAAAATCATTTTCTCAGAACCTAATCAATAGATATCAACCAAATTTTACATGAATGATACTTGAGTGACCCTTTATCAGTATAGCAAAAATTATTGTGATCGGATGAAAAATGTGTATTTTATGGGCGGAGGTCATTTCCCTATATGTTATATAGTATAAACTTTGAAAATCATTTTCTCAGAACCTAATTGATAGATATCAACCAAATTTTACATGAATGATACTTGAGTGACCCTTTATCAGTATAGCAAAAATTATTGTGAACGGATGAAAAATATATATTCTATGGGCGGAGGTCATTTCCCTATATGTTATTTAGTATAAACTTTGAAAATCATTTTCTCAGAACCTAATTGATAGATATCAAACAAATTTTACTAGAATGAATCTTTAGTGATCCTTTATCAGTCTATTAAAAAATATTGTGATCAGATCAAAAATATGTCTTGTATGGGCAGAGGTCATTTCTTCATATATAGGGTAAAACAAACTATCCTGAAAGGTTAAACAGATGGATTAGATATCATGGAAATTTTATTTCTGTGAAGTTGTATCAGTCTGCAAAAAAATATTTGATTAGATGAACAGCATATTTTTTTATTGGTAGAGGGTATTATAACATATAAAGTGAATATTTGATCACCCTTTTGGTATCTTCTCAATGATGAATTTTTCTAGACTTGTTAAATTAAATAGGTGTAATGATTATAGATTAGAAGGAACAAAACCTTTGTTGAAATTCAAATGTATAGAAACATTAGTTGAAATAAGTAGCCTGAGAATACCCACTCAGAATTGGTGAGTTTAGTTGAACGAAGGGTGAATCTGCACAGAGTGTAAAATGATGTTCTGATCTCCTGACATTCAGAGTGGGGTAGAATGAGTTGAGTTTACTGCACTCTAAGGCATTGGGCAGAATGAAATAAAGATATTGGATTGAATATTTTACTTCTTACTATCATTAGTTAGAATTTTGTTTTGATGACAAACAATTGTGAAGTAACATCTTTTAGTAGTGTTTAATTAAAAGTGGAAAGATCTAAAATCAAAATTTTGCAGACCAACACCAGTATATTGTGCAGTAACATTCTGTTAGTTTTGAAATTCTTATATTTGGATTTTAACAAAATATCACTAGAATGATCCTTGGGTGACCCAATATCAGACTGCACAAAATTATTGTGATTAAATGAAAAATATTTGTGTAACAGGTAGAGGTCAATTTTGTTATTCACTGATCATGAGTTTTTTATGCAGAAATATTTCAGCATATGACCCTTATTTACTTGAAATAAACATTCACTCATTCATTCACTTCAATTCTCATTTAAACAGCTTTATCATCCTCTCATAGTCATTATCAGGATATTCAGGCCTGTGGAGCGAATCAGGCGCTCAAGCGCCTCTAGTTTTCATAGGATCAAAATTTTTTGAAAGAGGGTCACCTATGGATCAATCCTGTGAAGTTTGGTTGAAATTCATCCACTAGTTTCTGAGGAGAAGATTTTTTAAGAAAAAGTTTACGACCGGACGCATGGACAAACAACAGACACAACGACATGACAATAGCCCCAGTGGCCTTTGGCCAGTGGAGCTAAAAACTTCTTGGCTGAAAATGGGCTGAAAATGGGCATCATTTAGCAAAATAGCACAGATATGACGCTTGGGACATGCTCTCTCAGATTTCTTCGTTAATTTTTGATCGGGCAGATAACATTGGTGCTACAGGCTGTTATGTTCCCCTTTCATAAATTATAGAAAAACCTTCTATGCACACATAAAAGCAGCTTGGAAATATTATTCTACATCATGTTTACGAAACATGAGATTGTAGATGACATATTATCGACTGGAAACAAAATTGTTTTACAGACAGCTTTTTCAAAGCTTAATTTAAGACATTTTGATGATGAATCAATATGTTTATTACAGGGGTGGTGCAGTTGTGTTTATTTCATCATTTGCAGGCTACACACCAATGGAGGTATGTTTACACCTAGTCTATTTATCAAATGGTATTCTGTTTTTAGCTCGGCTGTTTTCGGAGAAAACTCGAGGTATTGCTATAGCCTCCGTGTCGTTGTCGTCGCCGTTGTCGTCGTCGTGCAAAACTTTGACATTTTGTTATATCTCTGGTTCTACTGAAGGCATTCACTTGAAACTTGGCACACATGTTCACCTTCAAAAGAGCAACATATACTATCAAGGGGGATAACTCTAGATGCATTTTGTGCAAATTATGCCCCTTTTTCGACTTGGATTTTATTCCCACCATCCAGCACTCAACAGCTGAGCGTAGGCACCCGTAGGTGATGCTCTTGTTTAGATTGACAATTCATAGAAATGGAAGCTATTTAAGTTACCCAGGCCTTGGCATTAGCGTAATTCTTTATTATAATGTCTTTATTTAATGAGGCTACACAGTTGGGTGAACCCAGTCTTCCCTGTGGGCCTCTGAAAATAATCTTTTTAAAACATGTGGCGTATACATTAGATAGAGTACAAAATTAACATAAGTCAAATTGTGACAATATATAAACAATAATTAGATTAATTTTTAATAATTTGGCTTAGTGTAAAACCATTTTTAAATACCTACAGATTACAAAGACACTTACAATAGTTTTGCACACACCCCAGACTAGGTCTTTCACAGGTTATCTTTCCTTTTAGCAATTCTTAAATATGGTTAACTTTTGAAAACATTTTAGGAAAAAAAAAGAATTATCAAGCTAGCTAGACTTCACCTGTCTATTCATATTGGATGAGTTTCTTTCTGTCTCATCTATTGAGTTTTGATGTTTGGAACAAAAAATCAAGTTATCCCTGTTATAGTCAGTGTAGAAATAGTTAGATTAATACAGGTAATAATTTATATATTTTGTTTGTGACAAAAGCTTAATTTCGCAGAGTCCCTGTTTAACACTCAAATTTGCCCTGCATTAAAGATGATGAAACGGTGCAAACTGGTTGCTAATTATACCTTGCTATGCACACAAGTGCATGTGCAAAGCAAGATATAATTTGTAAACAGTGTGCACCGTTCTGTCATCCAGGAAGCAGGGCAGAATGTAGAAGTAAATAAGTTTTTGAATACTCAAACTCCCTTGACAGAAAATCTTTTAGAAATTTCTCCCCTGTCTGCATTTGGAATAAAATTGTTCTTTTGGAATGTTCTTTGAATATTTTTTCTTTATTTAGTCTTATGAAAGTTGATTTTCATAAAAAAAGCAAACAATCAACAAAATGACACACATTATCTACCATATAAAGTTAAATATGTAAAAGAGATTTTGGTCATGCGGTAATTCAAATTGGAGTCCGAAATGTTGCAGGTCAAAAATATTAATCAAATCAGGCCTATTTTTAGATCATCATGTCATAACCATTTGCATAACCCAATATTGGAATGACAAATTCAGGCTTATCTTTGAGAATAAAAGTCTAGTTTTTGTGTACATAGTCGTCTAAGATCATTGTCTTGCATTTCGGAAATGTTCAGGAAAACAGACAGGGGCTTTAAATTTCCAAAGTAATTCTGCAACTACACTCCTTTGAGGGCGAGAGATTGAGGCCTAAAAAGGAAAAGTGTTAACCATGGCTATTTGTTGTTTGTGTAGCAACTTAAAAAATACATTTTTATTTACATCTATTTGATTTTTTAGCTCACCTGAGCACGTAGTGCTCATGTGAGCTATTGTGATCACCTTTCGTCCGGCGTCCGTCCGTCGGTCGTCGGTCGTCGGTCGTCGTCCGTCGTCCGGCGTCCGTCAACAATTTCTTTAAACGACATCTCCTCCTAAACTACTGGGCCAATTAACTCCAAATTTTACAGAAATGTTGCTTAGGTGGTCCCCTTCAAAAATAGCTAAAAGAATTGAAATCCATGAAAAACTCTGGTTGCTATGGCAACAAAGGTGAAATTTTAAGAAAATCTTAAAAATTCTTCTTCTTCTCAACCAGTAGTCCTACAGACTTAAAACTTGGCATGGATGATCAGTTCATAGACCTGAATAAAAATAGCTAAAATTATAACTTTTGGGCCACCAGGTGCGGAGCACCAGGGGGGAGGGGGTAGTACTTTGGGTAAATTTTGTTATCTTTAAGTTTCTTCTTCTTCGGAACCAGGAGCCCTACACACTTGAAACTTGGCATGGAGGATCAGCATATGGACCTTTATATAAATAGCTAAAATCATGACTGTAGATTCACCAGGTGCGGAGCATCAGGGGGGAGAGGGTAGTACTTTTGTGAAAATTTTGTAATCTTTAACCTTCTTCTTCTGATGAACCACAAGCCCTACAGACTTAAAACTTGGCATGGATGATCAATTTATAGACCTGAATAAAAATAGCTAAAATTATAACTTTTGGGCCACCAGGTGCGGAGCACTAGGGAGGAGGGGGTAGTACTTTGGGTAAATTTTGTTATCTTTAAGTTTCTTCTTCACCGGAACCAGGAGCCCTACAGACTTGAAACTTGGCATGGAGGATCAGCATATGGACCTTTATATAAGTAGCTAAAATCATGACTGTAGATTCACCAGGTGCGGAGCATCAGGGGGGAGAGGGTAGTACTTTTGTGAAAATTTTGTAATCTTTAACCTTCTTCTTCTTCTGAACCACAAGCCCTACAGACTTAAAACTTGGCATGGAGGATCAGCTCATAGACCATAATAAAAATAGCTAAAATAATATCTGTTGGGCTGCCAGGTGCGGAGCACCAGGGGGGAGGGGGGAGTACTTTTGTTAAAATTTTGTAATCTTTTACCTTCATCTTCTTCTGAACCAGGAGCCCTACAGACTTTAAACTTGGCATGGAGGATCAGCATATGGACCTTTATATGAATAGCTAAAATAATGACTGTAGATTCACCAGGTGTGGAGCATCAGGGAGGAGAGGGTCGTACTTTTGTGAAAATTTTGTAATCTTTAACCTTCTTCTTCTTCTGAACCACAAGCCCTACAGACTTGAAACTTGGCATGGAGGACCAGCTCATTGACCTTAATAAAAAATAGCTAAAATAATATCTGTTGGGCTGCCAGGTGCGGAGCATCAGGGGGGAGGGGGGAGTACTTTTGTGAAAATTTTGTAATCTTTTACCTTCATCTTCTTCTGAACCAGGAGCCTGACAGATTTGAATATTGGCATGGATGATCAGCTTATGGACCTTTATATAAATAGCTAAAATCATGACTGTAGATTCACCAGGTGCAGAGCATCAGGGGGGAGAGGGTAGTACTTTTGTGAAAATTTTGTTATCTTTAACCTTCTTCTTCTTCTGAACCACAAGCCCTACATACTTGAAAATTGGCATGGAGGATTAGCTCATAGATCTTAATAAAATAGCTAAAATAATATCTGTTGGGCCTCCAGGTGCGGAGCACCAGGGGGGAGGGGGGGTACTTTTGTGAAAATTTTGTAATCTTTTACCTTCATCTTCTTCTGAACCAGGAGCCTGACAGATTTGAATATTGGCATGCAGGATCAGCATATGGACCTTTATATAAATAGCTAAAATCATGAATGTAGATTCACCAGGTGCGGAGCATCAGGGGGGAGAGGGTAGTACTTTTGTGAAAATTTTGTAATCTTTAACCTTCTTCTTCTTCTGAACCACAAGCCCTACAGACTTGAAAATTGGCATGGAGGATTAGCTCATAGACCTTAATAAAAATAGCTAAAATCATGACTGTAATGCCACCAGGTGCAGGGCACATGGGGGGAGGGGGTAGTACTTTTGTATAAATTTTGTAACATTAACCTTCATCTTCTAATGAACCAGGAGCCCTATAGACTTCAATATTGGCATGGATGATAAGCATATGGATCTAAAATAAAATAGCTAAAATCATGAATGTAGGGTCGCCAGATGCGGAGCATTAGGGGGGAAGGGGGTAGTACTTTGGATCAATTTTGAAATCTTTAACCTTATTCTTCTTCTGGATCAGAAACCCTACAGACTTGAAAATTGTTATGGGTGATCAATATATGGACATTAATGAAAATAGCTAAAATCAGAACTGTTGGGTCACCAGGTGCTGAGTGTCTTGGGGAGGGGGTAGTACTTTGGATCATTTTTGAAATCTTTAAACTTCTTCTAATGAACCAAGAGTCCTACAGACTTGAAAATTGGTATGGATGATCAGCATATGGACATTAATTGAATTAGCTAAAATCATGACTGTAGATTCACCAAGTGCAGAGCATCTTGGGGGAGGGGGAGTGCTTTGTTGAGAATTTTGAATCCCTACAGCCTTTATATTTGACATGGATTATTCAACTCATTAAAGAAAACTTTAAAAGTCTCAGACTCAGCCTGTATATCTGGCATAGATTTGCTGATCACAGACCTTCTATGAAAAAAGCTTAAATAAATAATGACCAGGGGAGGAGCAGGGGGGGGATTATTTCAAATGTTATCTGATTGAATAAGTGAAAATCTCTTTTTTCTGTGGTTGCATGGACATACCTAGGTAATGAAGCTTTTTTCTCAGGTGAGCGACCCAGGGCCAACGGCCCTCTTGTTTCTCATTTTGCTGCAGTATCTTGGTCCATACTCAGTCAGTAAAACAGCTTTATTTGGATTGACCAAAGCCCTGGTACCTCAGCTAGCTACCATGAATATTCGGGTCAATTGTGTGGCACCCGGCGTTATTAAAACCAAATTTAGTGAACAGGTAAGAATCATGATTGAAGTGTTTTGCAAAAAGATTGTAAATTCTGTATTAAGTCAACAAAGTCATGGTAACCTTTTGTGATAGTTTTGTGAGTCTGTTGTGATAATATCTATATGTCAAACTTCGGGGGACTTACCCGAAAACTTCAACGTATAGAAAGTTCGACAAAGAGATAAACGGCGATCTTCAGGACAGAGATAATATGCGACCGTCATTACACTTAGGTACGACCATTAGTGGTGGCGAAATCACAGGCGCATTTGATTTGCATGATGAATTAATTGAATATAATATATGACACCTTATTTTTATTTACATTTTGTTATTTATTTATAAACATACATTTAATTCACTATCCCACGAGTCGACTTGAGGTGCTTACTTAAGAGAGAGATGAAAAATCCCAGTTAATAAGATTATTAAGACATCATAATGAACGATTTTCGATAAATTGAGCGAAAATGTTCGTCAAGAATACTAGTCAATGCCAATCAAACTTCGTTTCCACATTCAACTTTCCTAAGATTCTTTAGTAGTGGCTCAAAAATCTTGCTCCATGGAAGGCTTTATTTTAAAAATCCTAATATGAATCTTAAGAATCTAGGCCTTACGATAGCACCCCACGTCTTTACCGTCAAACAAGTCATGCCTTGTATTGGCATATGATTCCTCCGTTGTCATTGTGAATATGCGTTTTCCTGACCCTTTATATTCTAAAACAATAAATAACCAAAACTTTGAAATTCTCACTCTGTTACAAACAATCGAACACAATCAGGTAAATAATTGATATCCAATAATGAGATCGCGCAAGTCATTTACTGTAATACATGTCGAAAGTGTGAACAACTGACGTGATTGCAATTTTCATCATTCAAGTTTGGGGTACGCCGTATAGAAGTGTGAATGCGCACAGACAATGGTGATTGGACCTTGAAATTGGTTCGACGTACGGAAAAAATTTGAGCAATAGATGACGACGTATAGAGGTTGAAATTCATAAGAATAAAGAGTAAATAAATTTGGACTTGACAAATACTTCGACATAGAGATAACTTCGTCTTATGGACATTTGACGTGGGGATATTTGACTGTATATAAAATCTATAGGCACCTACAAAGGTGTTACACTGACCTCTCGAAAGACTAACAAAATACATCTAGAATTTTTACCACTTTGATTTTAATGGAATTTTCCAAGGTTTTTATTCAGCATGACAAGATAATTTCTTTGGGGTATGATACAATTTTTTAAGCCAACCAGAGCACTTTTTTATTGCACTTTTTTTATTGACAAAGTAAAATATAAATTATTTAGCTATCGAACACACTCATTTAATTGCATTGTTTTCAGTTATGGACCAACCCAGCTGTCAAAGATATGGTAATGAGTATGATACCAATGAAAAGGTAATTAAGCCTCCATTACAAATCCATTATAAACTCACTGGTCAAAGGCCAGCGAACTATTGTCATGGCAGTGTGTCCATTGTGCATCCATGTGTGCTTTTCTTTAAACATTTTCTCTTCCTACACCGATGGGCAGATTTTGAAGAAACTTAGCAGAAATGTTCCCTAGGGTACCCTCTTCTAATATTTTTCAAGAAATTTGGCGTAGCAGGGCGGGGATTAATTTCACAATAAAAACACAAAAAATCTTTACTTCACAAACCATTGTCCCAAATTCAATAAAACTTCACATGAATGATTCTTAAAAATCTTTAAAAATCTTCTTCTCCCAAATATTTGTGCCAACATGTATAAATTATGGCATAAGTGTTTCTTTTGTAATCCTTTTCTCAAATGGTTCTTAGATTTTGATTGAAATGCAAATAAAGGTGTGGTATGGTGGGGCTTATTTTCACTTTAAAAAATGTTCTCCCACCAAAACTTTTGGACCAATTTCAACCAATTTTTGCAGGAAAATGTTCCTCGGGTAAATCTCATTCTAGCAGAATTTTGATTGACCCATATAAGGTAATGGTCTGGCGAGGCATATATTCACAAAAATGAACATTTTTCCATGCTTTTTATAGTATAGTTTCATTCTTAAAAATCTATCAAGTCATATACATTTTAAAAAAAAAGAACTTTTCATATTTAGAATCAATACTTAAATATATATTGAAAAACCGGCTTTTCATTTAAGGTTTACCCTACACTTTCTGTCCATCTTTTGGCCTCTTCACAAATTTCCTTGTAAACTTCCATATCTGGCTGGGTTTCTCATTGATAGATATTCAAAAGCCAATGAAGCCAAACAGGCCTTCTTTTTTAGCTCACCATCATGCTCAAGGTGAGTTTTTGAGATCATTGAATGTCCGTCATGCTTCGTCCTGCATCCTGCTTCAACAATCTAAGTGATTCCACAAATCTGGCCCTATCTTCATGAAACTTGGTTGGATTGTTGGCCAGGTCACAAGGATGAACCCCTCTGAAAATGGGAAGCATTCTTGCTATATCACAGATAAAGGGGCCTTAATGACAATTTTCTTGTTTACACTTGAGGCCAAAAATATGGCCCAATCTTCATGAAACTTGGTCAGAATGTTGGCCAGGTCACAAGGATCAACCCTTTTGAAAATTTGAAGGATTCATGCCATATCATAGGAAAAGGGGCCTTAATTACAATTTAATTGTTTATACTCTAGAGGCCACAAATATGGCCCAATCTTCATGAAACTTGGTCAGAATGTAGGCCAGGTCACAAGGATGAACCCTATTGAAAATTTGAAGGATCCATGCCATATAAAAGGAAAAGGGGGCTTAATTTCAGTTTTCATGTTTAAACTCTAAAGGCCACAAATATTGCCCAATCTTCACGAAACTTGGTCAGAATGTAGGCCAGGTCACAAGGATGAACCCTATTGAAAATTTGAAGGATTCATGCCATATAAAAGGAAATGGGGCCTTAATTACAATTTAATTGTTTATACTCTAAAGGCTTCAAATATGGCCCAATCTTCATGAAACTTAGTCAGAATGTTGGCCAGGTCAGAAAGACGAACCTTATTAAAAATTGGAAGCATCCTTGCCATATCACAGATAAGGGGCCTTAATGACAATTTTCTTGTTTACACTTGTGGCCACAAATATGCCCAAATCTTCATGAAACTTTGTCAGAATGTTTGCCAGGTCACAAGGATGACCCTATTGAAAATTTGAAGGATCCATGCCATATCACAGGAAAAGAGGCCTTAATGATAATTTTCACAAATATGGCCCAATTTTAATGAAACTTGGTCAGAATGTTGGCCAGGTCAGAAAGATGAACCTTATTAAAAATGGGAAGGATCCATGCCATATGACATGAAAATGGGCCTTAATGACAAGTTTTTAGTTTAAACTCTGGAGGCCACAAATATGGCCCAATGGTCATGAAACTTGGTCAGACATGTTGGCCAGGTCTCAAGGATAAACCTAATTGAAAATAGGATGGATCCATGCCATATCACAGGAAAAGGGGCCCTAATCACAAATTCTTGTTTACACTGTAGAGGCCACAAATATGGTTCAATCTTCATGAAACTTGGTCAGAAAGTTGGCCAGGTTATAAAGGATAGAAATTATGCAGGGATCATAGGAATAATGTTTTTCTTTGAAAAAATTAATGGTCTTTTAATGATCTCTAAAGCATTTAATTTTGCTAAGGGAGGGGTCAAAGAGACGAAGGTGAGTAATATAGGACCATCATGGTCCTCTTGTTCTAAGTCTTAACAAAAGAAACAATGAGAACAATAAGGAAATTGCAAATAAAGCATTGTTTTCTTTGCATGATAGACAAGAAATTATTTTGTTGTTAGAACTTTGAACTAGAAAGCCATGAATGGCTTGAGTCGCTCCACAGGTTTGGAATTCTTGTAAAAAGCAAATAAAAGTTTTGACTAATTTTTTAGATATTTTGGGTTCTACTGATGTTGAAAATGGTTTTCAAATTTTCAACTATATTACATATAGAAAAATGACCTCAGCCCATAAAAGACATTTTTCATCCGATCAAAATAATTTTCAAAGATGTTTGATTGATATCAATCACTTACATTCTGAGAAAAGTTTCCACTATATGACATATTGAGAAATGACCTCTGCCCTTAAAATGCATATTTTTCATCCAATCACAATAATTTTTAATAGACTGATAAAGGGACACTCAAGGATCATTCCAATCAAATTTGGTTGATATCCATCTATTATATTCTGAGAAAATTATTTTGAAAGTTTCCACTTTATAATATGATTATAGAGAATTTTCCATCGGATCACAATAATTTTTGGTAGACTGATAAAGGGCAGGGACACTAAGGGGAGTCCAGGAGTAAGAGACTCCTTGTTTATCAGTTGGGACTCCTTCATTTTGCAAATAAGGAGTGCAATGGACTCCCAGTATCATAGGCAAATATTTTGGAAAACAAATAGATAGGACAGTTTCCTTTTCATCTCTTGTCAAAACTGTAGATTGTTCACTACATAAGTTGTTGAAGCTTGCTAGTATTTAAAAGAAAATCATTATTTTGGGGGAGAAACTTGTTGAAAAGCAATTGTTTGAAAAAAGCAATTTCTTCTTTTCCACAGTGTTCTCCCATTAGGAAAAATCAGATTCCTAAGTTTGAGCTTGGACTCCTTGATTTTGAAAGATGGGAGTCCAATGGACTCCTTACTCAAAGAGGTAAGTGTCAATCCCTGAAGGGTCACTCAAGGAACATTGCAGTGAAATTTGGTTGATATCCATCGATTACATTCTGAGAAAATGATTTTCAAAGTTCCCACAATATAACATATAGAGAAATGACCTCCACCCATGAAATAAATATTTTTCATCTGATCACAATAATTTTTGGTAGACTGATAAAGAGTCACTCAAGGATCATTCCAGTGACATTTGGTTGATACATATCGGTTACATTATGAGAAAATGATATTGAAAGTTTCCACTTTATAACATATGGAAAAATGACCTCTGCCCATAAAATATAAATTTTTCATCCGATCACAATAATTTTTGGAAGACTGATAAAGAATCACCCAAGGATCACTCATGTAAAATTTAATTGGTATCTGTCAATTAGAATCTGAGATACCTCACTTTTTAGCATATTTGGAAATTAGCCACGCCCCATTTAATCCATGTTTCTCATTTGATCAAAATTTCTTGAACAACTTAGAAGAGGGTCATCTAAGATTCATTCCTGTGAAGTTTGGTTGAAATTCATCCAGCAGTTTCTGAGGACAAGATTTTTAAGAAAAAGTTTACGATTGTACAATTTTTAGCACTTTTTATGCTTTTTTCTCTGATATGCAACATTTCTCAAGACGATGGAAACAACATCATGACAATAGCCCCAGTGGCTTTCAGCCAGTGGAGCTGAAAACTGAGGTTTGATATGAGTTTTATATTTTGGCCATAACGAGTTTAGGCCATTTACCAAAAAGTGTGTTTAAATTTAAAATAAAGTGTAGGAGATATAGTATGTAAAGGAGAAAAAGCTTTTTACAAAAATGTAACTTCACATTCTCAGTAAATCTTGGTGTATTTCAGATATTTTGCCTTCTCATGCAGTTTAACCCTTTCCTGTTTTACAAAATTTTAGACCTGTCCAAATTCAAAGGTTTTGCAGACGAGAATTTAAAGTGGATTTAATTTGAAAAATAAACATTCAGTAGGGTAGAAAATAGTGTGGAAAAAGAAGAAATTGCTTGTCAGAAGCAATTTCTTCTTTTTTCACAATGTTTTCTCAGTCATAAAATCAAAGGCACGTAAAAAGCAGGGATTAAACAGCAAAGGGTTAAAGCTTAGTTTTAAGCACAAAGAATGCGCAGACAGTATAATCGAAAATCAACCTGCAAAAAAATGCAGCCTGATCCTAGTCTTCATTACCTGCTATCTCCTGTATGTTATTGATGGATGGATTTTCTACTGTTACATGGTGTTATTTTACATCATGTCTCTAAGCCTTTCTATGAAAATGACCTGAATATACTGATGTATAGTAATGGTATAGAGGATAATCGTTTGTTTCAGTGTAAGATCGATTTAAATTTCATTGAGTGAATAACAAAAGCTATATTTTCACGAGTGGCGGAGCCACGAGTGAAAATGTAGTTTTTGTTGTTCATGATATGAAATAGTAATCTATCTTACTCAAAAAACAAACGATTATTCTATTTCTTTAATGCAAAATGAGACAAAATGTGAAATTTCTGGGACATATTTTTGAAAGCGCGTCATTTTGCACGTGATTGCTATGCAACGTTCATCGTGACGTCACTTATTTCGCCCTGCATAGACGACGTCATATAGTGTGAAAAACACAAAAGCGGGGTATAAAATTTTGATAATTTCACTGCTTTTGCAAGTGATAATCTACCGTTATTTCTTAATAAACCACCGAAAAGCATTAAAGTTGTAACCCTTATTCATGAGAAGTTTAATGGTGTTACATTTTGCTAATTTTCAAGACATTTAACCAGTCTGGCTTAAGGTTTTCCCATAATTATTAAGTATACTGCATTATTTTGTTCAGATTTAAACATGGCTTTTATGAACAAGAGGGTCTTAGTGGCCCTCAATCACTCACCTGAGTCAACAATCTAAAATGTGTCTAAAGTAAGCTTTAAATAAAGATGATGAAAAACATGACAAGCTAAAGCCATGCTATTGGTCTTATACAACAAGATAAAAAATCCTTTTGACCAATTTTTTTGGCTGAAAATGTGGCCACTAGTGTCTGCAAGATTTTTTCTTAAATTTGAACATGAGATCTAGTTGTTGACACAAACATGAAAAATTTTGAACTCATACCAATCAATCACTAAGATACTAATTCTGACCAATTTTCAGGTTGATGAGGCAAAAAATGTGGCTTCTAGAGTGCATACAGGGTTTTCTAAGGTTTGAACATGTGACCTGGTTTTTGACCCTATTTCGAACTTGTCGGAGTTTTTATAAAAATATTATTCTGACAAATTATCAGGTTGATAGGGCAAAAAATGTGGCATCTAGGGTTCATACAAGGTTTTCTAAGATCTGACTTCTTGACCTAGTTTTTGATCCCAGTTGACCAAATTTTGCAATCGCCTGAGATTAATCAAGACAATAATTATTGTTCTGTCCAAAGTTCAGGTTTATCAGGCAAAATAAAATGCCTTCCGAGTGTCCACAAGATTTTTCTAAGATTAAAGCTTAAGCTTGTGACCTGGTTTTTGACCCCAGCTGACCCAATTTCAAACTTGTCAGTGAGTTTATATTGAAACAAACATTCTAACTAAAATCCAGATTGATCGGGCAAAAAATGTGGCATCTAGGGTGCATATAAGATTTTTGTAAGAATTGATCCCATGACCTAGATTTTGACCCAAGCTTACGAATTTGGATCTCGTCCAAAATTTCATCAAGAAAATCATTCTGACTTATTTTCAGACAAAAAATGCGACCTCTAGAGAATCCACAAGGTTTTGTAGTATTTGACCTTGTGACCTTGTTTTTGACCCCAGCTGAATCAATTTTTAACTTGTCAGAGATTGAATAAGACAGACAATCTGCGCTTTTTCAGGCTGATCAGGGCAAAGAATGTGACCTCTAGAGTGCATACAAGGTTTTTAGCACCACTGGCTGAAAGCAACTGGGGCTGTTATCATGGCTTTGTGTCCGTCATGTGTGCGTCCATGCGTCCATTCGTAAACTTTTTCTTTAACAAGAGCACCACGTACAGGTGCCTACGCTCGGCTGTCGAGTGCTGGATGTTGGGAAAAAATTTAAGTCGAAAAAAGGGCACAATTTGCACAAAATGCATCTAGAGTTATCCCCCTTGATAGTATAGGTTGCTCTTTTGATGGTGAACATGTGTGCCAAGTTTCAAGTGAATGCCTTCAGTCGAACCAGAGATATAACAAAATGTCAAAGTTTTTGTACAACGACGATGACGACACGGAGGCTATAGCAATACCTCGGGTTTTCTCAGAAAACAGCGGAGCTAAAAATCTTCTCCTCAGAAACTACTGGATGGATTTCAACCAAACTTCACAGGAATGATCCTTGGGTGACCCTCTTTCAAAGTTGTTAAAGAAATTTTGATCCAATGAAAAACATGGATTTAATGGCGTGGCTAATTTCCAAATATGGTAAAAAGTGACTTTTCTCAGGTTCCAAAAGATGGATACCAATTAAATTTTGTATGACTGATCCTAGGGTGACCCTTTATCAGTCTACAAAAAATTATTGTGATCAGATGAAAAATATGTATTTTATGGGCGGAGGTCATTTCTCTATATGTTATATAGTGGAAACCTCGAAAATCATTTTCACAGAATGTAATTGATAGATATCAATCAAACTTCATTAGTATGATCCCTGGGTGATCCATTATCATGCAGCCAATAATTATTGTCATTGGATGAAAAATATGTCTTATGTGGGCTGAGGTCATTTCTCTACATGATATAATAGTGGAAACTTTGAAAATCATTTCAACATCAGTAGAACCCAAAATATCTAAAAAAATCTAGTCAAAACTTAGAATTACAAGAATTTCAAGCCTGTGGAGCGACTCAAGCCATTCATGGCTTTCTAGTTCTTAGATTTGACCCCATAACCCAGTTTTGACCCAAGTTGACCTTATTTGGAAATTGTCCAAGATTTTTTCAACACAATCATTCTGACCACTTTTCAGGCTGATTAGGGAAAAACATGGCTTCTAGAGTGCATACAAGCTTTGTCTTAGACTTGACCTCCTGATCTAGTTATTCATCCTAGCAGATCCAATTTCAAACTCATCCAAGACTTCATCAAGATAGTCATCTGACCAATTTTCAGGTTGATTGAAAAAAACAAACAAAAAATGTAGCCTCTAGTGTGCATACAAGGAAAATGTTGATGTCAAACAACATATGATGGACATCCACCTGACCACAAAAGCTGACCTTGAGCACTTCATGCTTAGGTGAGCTAAAAACACTAATTTCAGCATAATGATTTGTAGTAAAAGCTTTGAAAAACTTTTTTTCTTTGATAGATTTCAACCAAATTCCACAGAGTTCATCATCCAATTATAATTTAAGATAAAGTAATGGTTTTTTTCAGGATTGGAGAGCCACCAGAAATTGGAGGTATTGTGTCTTTCCTGTGTTCTGAAGATGCCTCATATATTACGGGTGAATGTACATTAGTGACGGGTGGAATTCCCGGACGATTATGAGAAGTTGTGATACTTCATATTAATCAATTATTTGATTTTATTTTTGTCCAAAATATTCAGTTCTTTAGTGTTAAAGTTTAAGGTAGTGGACCTGTAAAAGTTCTGCAACCTTTCGGAAGTGATTAACTTTAACAGTGTTAACCGAGGTTTCCTTATGATTTCTAGGTTATCATTGTTAAAGTTCACGAGTACAGAAATGTTGCTGAACTCTTACAGATCCACTTCCTTTAGGGGTCAGGTATTCACACAAGGTTATACCAATAAGCCAATCATCATAAATGACTTGTCATATGCCTTAAAAACAGAGGCAACCCATTACAAACAATTTTTCTGCATTAAGAGAAAAAAATCTTACTTCTTCATTCCTGCAATGAAAATAGAAAAAATAGCTTCAGGGATGGTGCCATCAACTGCGCTATGATTAGGGCTATGAGTGAAAAAGGAAACTGGCTTGACACTAGACCTAATCATGAGAGAAATATTATCATCTGTGTCCCTTCATTTTAAATCAACCAGTAAATAAATACAACATGCTTAGAACAACTTTTGACAAAATGTATATGTACAGAACTAAAACAACTAGATGGTTGTTGAACAATGATGCCATTTTTATGCCCCCGTATCGAGAGATCGGGGGCATATTGTTTTACTCATGTCCGTCTGTTCGTCTGTCTGTTCGTCCGTCTGTCTGTCCGAAACTTAACCCGAAAACTTAACCTTGCCAATATCTTCAAGCCTATTCAAGATACAAAGCTAATATTTGGCATGATGATAGGTCTCAATGATCCGCATCCGCTGGTACCCAAGTCAAGGTCATCTGACAAGGTCAAGGTCATCTGTCAAGGTCAAACTTTGAAAAAACTTTACCCGAAAACTTAACCTTGCCAATATCTTCAAGCCTATTCAAGATACAAAGCTAATATTTGGCATGATGATAGATCTCAATGATCCGCATCAGCTGGTACTAAAGTCAAGGTCATGTGACAAGGTCAAGGTCATCTGTCAGGGTCAAACTTTGAAAAAAAATGCTGTGTCGGGGGCATTCGTGTTTCACAAACACATCTTGTTTTTTTTTGAAATCCATCAAATGTGGTGGAATGGGGACAGTAAAACAAACTAATTTATACCCTTTTCCTCATCTCTTAGGCCAACTGTAGTTTTTAGCTCCACTGGTAGAAAGGCCAGCGGGCTATTGTCATGGCGGGGTGTCCGTCGTCTGTACATGTGTCCGTCCATAAACTTTTACTTTAAAAATCTTCTTCTCATAAAGTGCTGGATGGATTTCAATCAAATTTCACAGGAATGTTCCTTTGGTGACCCTCTATCAGATTCCTTCAAAGAATTTTAATCGGTTGAAAATCATGGCTGTAATGGGCGTGGCTAATTTCCATATATGGTAATAGGTGGCTTTTCTCAGAAACTAATTGATGGATATAAACCAAACTTCACATGAATTATCCTTGAGTGACCCTCTATCAGTCTACAAAAAATTATTGTGATCAGATGCAAATGTGTATTTTATGGGCGGAGGTCATTTCTCTATATGATATATAGTGGAAACTTTGAAAATCATTTTCTCGGAACCTAACCAATGGATAACAACCAAATTTCATTTGAATGATTCGTTAGTGATCCTTTACAAGTCTGTAAATATATATTGTGATCAGATGGAAAATAAGTGTTATGGGCGGAGGTCATTTCTCTATATGTTATATAGTGAAAACTTTGAAAATCATTTTCTCAGAATCTAACTGATGGATATCAACAGTATTTCACTGGAATGATTCTATAGTGATCTTTTATCAGTCTGCATAAAATAATTGTGATCAGATGTAAAATAGGTATTTTATTGTCAGAGGTCATTTCTTTTGATATGTTATATGGTGTAATATTCAATATAGGGTAAAACATACTTTTTTCAAAGTTTAAACAGACAGTTTTCAACCAAAAATCATGGTAATTTTAAATCTGCAAAGTGTTATCATGCTGCAAAAAATATTTGATTAGATTAACAGCATGCTTTTTATTGGCAGAGCACATTTCAACATATAAAGTGAATATTTGATCACTTTTGGTATCACCTAAATGATAATTTTTCTAGACTCATTAAATTTAATAGGTGTAAAGATTGTAGGTTAGAAGGAACATAAGCTTTGTTGGAATCCAAAGTGTCAAAATATTTGTTGAATAAGCCTGAGAATACCCCCCTGAGAATTGGTCAGTTAAGTTGAACGAAGGGTGACTTCACAAAGAGGGCAAGTGGTGTAAAGTGGCCTTCTGAGGTTCAGAGTGCGGAAAAAAGAGCTGAGTTGACTGCACTCTAAGGCATTGGACAGAATAAATAAATTGGATTTAATATTTTACTTCTTATTATCATTAGTTGGAATTTTGTTTAGATGACAAACAATTATAGCGAACACCCTTATAGTGGTGTTTAATGAAAAGCGGAAAGATCTACAATAAAAATTTTGTAAATAAATGACTGGAATGATCCTTGTTTTATACCTCCTTATCATCCTCTAATAATCATTATCAGGATATTCAGGCCTGTGGAGCAAATCAGGGGCTCAAGCGCCTCTAGTTATGAAATTCATTATCCATCATATTGGACCCAACCTTTTTGCAAGATGCTAGTACCTTGTAGGGAAACAACTCTGCCATTTAATTTTGAAATAAATCAAAATTGTAAAACTATTCTATACACCAAACATCTATGAAATATCAAATGTGAGAAGTTGGCTGGAAAGAGGCAATGTGAGTCGTGCTTGTTGATTGACTACCTTCTTGAAGCTCTGACACAATTGCTAAACGATCATTTCTAAGTTAAAACAAGTAGGGATCTCACTGATAGGCACTGTGAGCAAATTCACACTCTCCTATCACAACTACGCCACAAAGGGGAAATTAGTGAGAAACTTTACAAATGCCTCACTTCAGGCCCCTATAGAACTGCACGATTCTACCACCTTCCAAAAATCTACAAATGCCTCTTACCAGGGAAAGTCCCTGGGTGACCGATCATCAGTTGGAATAACTGCCCCACTGAGAAGATCAGTAGTCTTGTCGACGAACACATCAAACCGTTTGTCCCTCTAATACCATCCTACATTAAGGATACCACAGACTTCATAAACAAGGTAGAATGTCTCACCAACTTGCCTAACCATTTCTACATGGTCACCATGGACGTCATGTCCCTCTACACCAACATTCCAAATCACAAAGGAATGACAGCCGTTGCTAGATAATTGAATTATTGACGATATCTATATGCTATGGACAGAAGGACTTGAAAAACTACAGCAGCTTTTCAACCACTGTAATAGCTTTCACAGAACAATTTAGTTCACAATTGATTATTCTGAGGAAAAAATCACATTCCTGGATACAGTCACCATCAGAACAAATGATGGCAAAATCCTATTTGACTTGCACTGTAAACCCACAGATAAACACTGCTATTTGCAATATAGCTCCAACCATCCGGATCACATCAAAAGATCCACCCCGTACAGCCAACTACTACGCATTAAACAAATATGCTCATGCCAATCTGTCTTTGTCAGGCATGCAAAAGACATGTTAAAATACTTCAAGAATAGAGGTTACCCTGAAAAAGTCTTGCATGAAAGCTACAACCGAGTTGTCAATCAGGACAGGCAATCACTTCTCACTCCCCCTCCTAGACAGCCCAACAAGGCTGTATTACCTTTGGTCTTAACCTTTGACAGGCATAACTCCTTTATCAAAAGTGCCATCTTCAGTCTTTGGCCACTTATAGGAATCACACTCACTGAAGTATTTCCTAATCCGCCAACCATCGCCAACAAAATTGGTCCCAAAATCCAAGACACAATAACATGTGACAAATTCTCCAGATTCAACCCGGCCATATCAGGCATGATTATACAGAAATTCATTGAAGATTGCCAGCTCACCAACTGCAACTTCTGTCGTAATATGAACAAGAGCAAAGTTTTCCAAAGCTCTTACACTGCGCTTAAATATCGTTGCAAAGTAAGAGGACACTGCACTACAAAAAATGTAGTCTTCCTACTAACTTGCAAAAAATGCTCTGAATCATATTGGATCTTTCAACTTCACACTCTTCACCCAGTAGGGATCAACATCTCAGCCCAGTCAAAAAACATGCAGTCAGTCATCGTTTTGGATCTATGAAATATCACATATAGTTAGGTGATTTTGAATTACAGATGGGGGTATTTTGAATTTTATATTGAATTATGTCAATACTTGACTAAAAACTTAAATTGTGGGTACCCAAGACACCTTCATTTGATTCAAATGAGTACCAACAACATTATTAGTTATATGGTGTCTTGTTGGGGTATATGACGATTTATTCCTGGCTGGAAAAAGTATGTCACCCAGGCCGTAGGCAAAGGGTTAACACTAATTTTTACTGCCAGGAATAAATTGTCATATACTCAGGCAAGAAACCGTACTTCTGAGTTTTAGACTTAATATCTGTCTTTTATCAAGTAAAGGCCTTGATATTAATTGAACTCTTTGAAACCAATAAATCCCCTAATGCGCCCCAACTGAAAGGTTAACATGTACTTAGTGACGACACATGTAGTTGTGACTTCACACTGCTACATTCTGCAATGTTGTAATATGAAAGCGGTTCTAGTGGCTAAATTTGCAAGAAAGTTGGCACTTAAATGGACAGATTGGTAAAAATTGAAATGTATTTATTGGCATTTATTGCATCTTTTGTTCGTATTTTATTAACTGACATAATTAGAAGTTATACAGGATTGGCCTTAGATATCAATGTTTGTCAGGTCAGAATTAGCCAATGAAATGTTTGTCAGGTCAGAATTAGCCAATGAAATTGTGATTATTTACTTTTTTAATAAAGAGTTATTGTGAAAAAAAAGTTTTTCTATTGGCTTTATTCTCTGTTATCTAGTTCTGTGTGAAGGGTTTTGATTAGAGCCAAGTATATAAATATAAATAAATAAATAACTATCATAATTATTTGCTTGGATGTCTTTTGCAGAAAACCTGATTTATAACTATATTCTTCACATGTCATTATTCCAAACCATTTTGACATTTTATGATTTTAAATTTGCCAGAGGAGAATGTTACTATTGAGACTGCTCACTATTTTATACCTGAATCTTATTAAGCAGTATGCCCTTTTTAAGACTGAAGAATGTTTAACCACTGAGACTATGTTAGCCACTATGATAATAAAAAGCCCAGCCCCATCCACCCTGATAATACACAGCCGAGCAAGGGGTTCCATGCAGAAGTACTTTTGTCTGAACACATTTTTAGCTCACCTGAGCACGAAGTGCTCAAGGTGAGCTATTGTGATCGTAGAATGTCCGTCGTCAGTCGTCCGTCGTGCGTCGTCCACAATTTCTTTAAACATCTTCTCCTCCTAAACCAGTGGGCCAATCTTGATGAAACTTGGCAGGGATGTTCCTTGGGTCAAGCTATACCAAAGTTGTTCAAATAAATGAAATCCACTTTCCCTTTACCCTTAACAAAAAGGGTGAAAATCTTTAAAAATCTTCTTCTCTGAAACCAGAAGGCAGACAGCTTTCATATTTGGTATGTAGCATCATCTAGTGGCCCTCTACCAAGTTTGTTCATATCAAGACCCTGGGGTCATATTTGGGCTTTGCCTGGGCCCAACCCTTTTTACATAGAATCAAAGAGCGAAAATCTTTAAAAATCTTCTTCTCTGAAACCAGATGGCACACAGCTTTCATATTTGGTATGTAGCATCACCTAGTGGGCCTCTACCAAGTTTGTTCATATCAAGACCCTTGGGTCATATTTGAGCTTTGCACGGGTGTATACCTTTTTCTTTTATGAGTACGAAGGGTTAAAAATGAAAATCTTCAAAAATCTTCTTCTATGAAACCAGAAGGCAGACAGC
The DNA here is from genome assembly GCA_948146395.1 of Fragum whitleyi. Taxonomy (NCBI): domain Eukaryota; kingdom Metazoa; phylum Mollusca; class Bivalvia; order Cardiida; family Cardiidae; genus Fragum; species Fragum whitleyi. The sequence goes on along the minus strand of OX411552.1, from coordinate 51,097,141 downwards.
TTTCATATTTGGTATGTAGCATCATCTAGTAGACCTCTACCAAGTTTGTTCATATCAAGACCCTAGGATCATATTTGGGCTCCACCCGGGCGCAACCCTTTTTACATAGAATCAAAGAGCGAAAATCTTTTAAAATCTTCTTTAATTGAAACCAGAGGGCACACTGCTTTCATTTTTGGTATGTAGCATCATCTAGTAGGCCCCTACCAAGTTTGTTCATATCAAGACCCTTGGGTCATATTTGGGCTCCACCCGGGCCCACCCCTTTCAGCTCATCTGAGCATGAAGGGTGAAAATAAGAAAGCCTTCAAAAATCTTCTTCTCTGAAACCAGTAGGTAGACAGCTTTCATATTTAGTATGTAGCATCATCTTATGGACTTCTTCCAAGTTTGGTCATATCAAGACCCTGGGGTCACATTTGGGGTCCAGCCGGTTGCATCCCTTTTTACATAGAATCAAAGAGCAAAATGGCATATCTGTCTTGCTCTTCGCTAAAAATGTTCCATGGTATTGATCTTAGGCAATTATCTTCTTTTTGACATCTGCCTATCTAATTAATGTGATGTCCCAGGGGTCAAAGAGACTCAGGTGAGCGATCTAGGACCATCTTTGTCCTCTTGTTTTTTTTGCTTCAGAATCTTCTCATGTACAACAGATAAAATAATAAACTATTGGTTTACATTTAAGCATGTTTTTCTACAGGTTATTGATAATCTTTGAAAATTTCTTAAGACTCAACTGTAAGAGAAGGTATTCAAAAGTCACATTTGTAAGACATATAAAATGTATGAATTTGATGTTCAAGACGTGGTGAGTCGTCATTTAAAAGAGGGGAGTCAATAAACAGTATTAACCGGAATTTGAAAGTAGCAATGGCCTGCAAGTTTTAATTTTGCACACATCTCAAAGCGTTAACCAAAATGATTAAATCTTGAAGATTGCATTAATTTGGTGTTGTTACTTTAAGATATTTGATGTGCTTCCGCAAACAAATTTATTTGCTGCATATATTGCATTTAAAGGTCGACTTTCAAATACACATAACCAGTGCATAGGTCAGTGAGAATATCCGTTCATTACCTCATCAAATGGGTATTCATTTGGTCTTGAAATAAATTGCAATTTAAGTTTGGCCACATAAGAACAGACCACATAATTATTACGTTGGCGCTGTCGGTCGCCATTGTCGCCAAATGCGACAAAAATTTAAAAGTGGCGCAAGAATTTTTCATCTGGCGAAAATGCCTGGCGCCAGAAAAATCAAGTGGCTCCAAAAATTATCAAATGGCCCCAACTCAATACACGATAAGCAAATATCAATAACAATATACATAACCAGACTGCCCTAAGGGAATAAACTCGCTAATCCGTCTAGTAGCCTACACGCGGCACGCGTCATTCACGGGGTCTGATTATCGATTTTTTATTGACAGCTGGATTTCGGATGAAGAATTTATTAGATTAATATTTGCCCAATAAATGATTCCCGATTCTCGGAATGTTGTTTTATTCTATGTTTTCAAAAATTCTTAAATCCCGAATATCACAGCTTTTACCAAAAGATCGTAACCGCATTGGAAAAAGCTCTTGTTACGACTTTATGACAAGTAATGAATTTACAATCGCGGAATCAATAATTCAAACTCGACCCTGTTCGATTAAAAAAACGCGAATAAGATTATTCTATATCGCGGCTGCGTATTTTTGGATAAAATCCTACCTGTGGCGAAATTAATAAAGTAATCCCGATTTCCAAAATAAAATCCATCAACAGAGTCGAAAGAAGCGTGTCAATTAATCCCCATTAAAGAAAGGGTTTGACATCTCATGAGGTTTAAAAGCGTGTTGGACGAATGCCAAGTCCGGAAACTACCCGAAATTTAGCTGAACATCTGGCGTCGGCGCCTTTGATCACCCGTTCTCCCTCTTCGAAAAATAAACTGTTCTAGACGCTTTACTCCGCAACGAGAATACATTTTTAATTTATCGTTGATTCGCCAGAAAGCATCTCGGACTTAATTTTGGATTATTGGAATAAAACACGAAGTACCGGTATCTTCTTTCTTTAGTTAAACTTTGCACTAATCTTTCGTATTTTTGAATGAAAAGATTACAATGTTTCAGGCAGATACCAAGTTATTTCCTTATTTTGTCGCCGCTATAAAATGTAAATGCCATAATTACAACAGACTGCCGTTATCAGCTTATTGTTTTGTTTTGTCTCGGGTCGCTTTCCGAGCTAACGCTATTTAATTAGTCTGTGTGAATTTATAAACCTTTCATACCATTCGACATGCCAAAGCAATTGTTCGAACAGAGTGCCAATCGGGGAAAAGATGAGGGATTAGAGAACAAGAAGTGCGAAATTTTAATCCTTTCACTGTCGGGTAATTGACCCTCTTTCGAAACGCGTGTCTATTCTCAGTTAAACTGTTTTAAATTACAAAGCCTATACCTGTTGACACCTACCTCCGACGATCGCCGTTGATGGCCACGATTTTGTTGCTCCGTAATTAAATTATCTTCATGATTGTTTTTGACAATAAATATTTGAAACTTTATTTGTTTTTTCTTTATTCTTTATTCAACAGAGTCAGACAGATCAACATTGATGAATATGCTTGCAACATGGTTGCCTGAACAGCCACATGTGTACAAGCATATTCAACAATCTAATCATGGAAGTCTAGATATACATGCAATGAGTTAAGTCTAGGACAAACAAATTGGAACAAGGAGCAAATGATGGTTTCCACAATTCCTTTCTTTTGCCTCAATGTTTTCTTAATGCTTTCTGAAATATATATCATAAGGAAAACAGCTTATTAGGAAAAGAGTTGGATGCAAAATGTCGAAAATTTTGTCTATTAGTACCGGCCCAGACACCTGAAATGTGGCCCCAATTTTCACCAGGTTGGCCCCAACTTTTTTCATTTGGCGAAAGTGATGGCCCCAACTTTTTGAGAGCCAGAGTGAACCCTGTAATAACAGTTTTTTTAATATCCCACACATTACGTGGGTAATTCCAAATATCAAGGGCTCAGCGCAAAACGTTTGTAACCTATAAACATATAGGGAGTTACAACTGTTTCACACTGAGCCGTCGATATGATATGCTGAATTTTATGCCAACAGTACATATGATTTATGCCAATAGTATATATGATCATTATTTTCTCAGTAATTCTTAATACATGTACATTAGAAATATGTTTTGAGTGTTTGTTGAAATAAAATCATGACTCTAAGAATTAAACTTTTGTTCAAGATTAATTTATTCTATTAAATAATTCATATTCATGTTTTGTATATTCGATTTATATTTACCCTCCCCTAAAAAACCAGTGGAAAGTATAGTTCCGCAAGAAAGAGAGAGGTCCGAGAAACCGTTATCTCCTATCATTTTCAATGTAAAATTGATCTTTGATCACTCACTTGAAATTGCAGGTCTATACTATCCTCATGCTGAACCTTGGTAAAGTTTTGAAACCACTTGGTACACTAAATATGAGCCAGTATTTATTTTGAACAAAAAATATATTTTCAGCTCACCAGAGAAAGAAGTACTCAAAGTGAGCTATTGTGATCACCTGTTGTCCATTACAATTAAAAATTAAACAAATATTTTCCTTTGAAATAACGAAACTTCACAGACTCAAACTTGTATCATGCTTTTTCAGGGTCAAAAGGGGTGAAAAAAGTAGTTTAACCAAAAACAAAAGATTTTAGGGGTGTATACTGGAATATGCCCGCCTATCAGCTTGTCTTTCTATCCGTCTGCAGATATAATATTTCCATTTTTAAGCTGCAAACTCTTCTAGTAGGTTTCTGTCAATACTTGTTAAACTTTATACAAAGAATGATCACTTATTGAAGTTTTGCAAGACCTAATTGTGAATTCTCAACTACCCCTACATGGTTCATTGATTTCCTCTTTATACATATGTACATGCACCATTAATTTTGTATATTGAACTCCTAATTCTGTATTCTTAAAAAAATGAACATTTATAGAAACAATGATCACATGTTCAAATTTTGCAATACATAATGTTAAAGTAACAACTTTCCCTGGATTCAGATTTATATCCGCTTGAACTAAGATATTTTCCTTTTTTTGAGCTCACCTGAGGACAGGGAGCTCAAGTTGAGCTATTGTGATCATTCAATGTCTGTTGTCTGTTGTCAGTTGAACACAATTCTTCTAAACATTTTCTCCTCCTACACTGGTGGGCCAATCTTAATAAAACTTGGCAGGGGTGTTTCTTGGGTCAAGCTCTAGCAAAGTTGTTCAAATAAATGAAATCAACCCTTAACTCTCCCTTAACCCTTAACGAAAAGGGTGAAATTGGAATCTTCAAAAATCTTCTCTGAAACCAGAAGACAGCATTCATATGTGATATGAATCATAATCTAGTGAACCTGTACCAAGTTTGTTCATGTCAAAACCCTGTGGTCATATTTTGGCTCTGCCCAGATGCATCATTTTTTACATAGAATCAAATCGTTAAATATCTTTTCAAAATCTTCTTCTCTAAAACCAGAAGGCAGACAGCTTTGATTTTTCCTATGAAGCATCATTAAGTGGACCTGTACCAAGGTTAATTATATAAAGACCCGAGGGTCCACCTGGCCCATCCCTTTTTTACATGGAAACTGAGTGAAAAATTTAAATAATCTTCTTCTCCAAAACCAGAAGGTAGACAGCTTTTAAATATTGTATGTAGCCGTGAAACCATGAAGCCTTCATATTTGGTATGTAGTATAATCTAGTGGACCTTTACCAATTTTGTTCATATCAAACCCCTGGGGTCAGATTTGGGCTCAACACAGTTGCATCCTGTTTTATATAGAAATCAAAGCAGGAAATCTGGGCAAATCTTTCTCTGAAACCAAAAGGTAGACATCGCTCTTATGTTGGATGTAATATTGTATAGTGGACACTTACCAATGTTTTCATAATGTGACCCCAGGGTCATGATATCAACAAACTTGGTAGAGGTCAACTAGATGATGCTGTATACCAATATAAAGGCTGTCTGCCTTCTAGTTTTAGAGAGGAAGATTTTTGCCCTTTGACTCTATGTAAAAAAGGATGCTCCTAGGTGGGCCCAAATATGACCACAGGGTCTTGATATGAACAAACTTATCAAATCATTTTTATTCTATGTAAAAAGGGATGCCCCTGGTTGGAGCTCAAATATGACCCTATGGTCTTGATATAAACAAACTTGGTAGAGTTCAACTAGATGATGCTACATACCGAATATGAAAGCTGTCTGTCAACTGTTTTCAGAAAAGAAGATTTATGAAGATCTTTTGCCCTTTTTGTTGCCATGGCAACCAGAGTTAAGGGTCAATTATATCTATTTAAATAACTTGTGCTTGACCCAAGGAACATCCCTGCCAAATTTCATCAAGATTGGTAGACCAGTTTAGGAGGAGTTGATGTTTAAAGATGAAGACGCACAAGAGACATTGGAGGATCACTAAAGCTCACCTTGAGCACTTTGGGATCAGGTGATCTAACAAGAGCTTCGCAGAGCGGTGCATATACGCCCCATGGGGCTTGTGAGTAACCTTGGCTTGTCAGTAACGTGAGCTTAAATGATAGCTAAAAATATTTCAAACAGACAGACAAACAACTGGTGCCATAACATAGTATGACCTTTTGAGTGTAAATTGAAAATGATTTAATGCACAACTTTATGCCAAACAGTTATATTGCAAGTTTCAGTTCATTCCAATTGAAAGTGTGACGAGTTGCTCACAAAAGAAATATAGTGAATTTCAATCAATTCAAGGGCAGATAATACAAGAAAGACGCAAGCTTTTTGAATTTCTGAAGTCTTATTCTTAACCAAGTATCAGGATTACATTATGACAAGATTCATTTCAATCCAATTAAATTTGTAGGATTTAACCAAATATCAGGGTTACATTATGACAAGATTCATTTCAATCCAATTAAATTTGTAGGAGTAGTGCACACACACGCACAAAATAATCGGTAAATTTAAACTATTTTGTGAAGTAAAGGGCAGATAAATCAAGATTTCTCAGGAATGACTATAGCGCTTTGAATTTCAACGGTCTTATGCACAACTAGACATCATAGGGAGTAATTGTGCCAAGTTTCGCCTCATTCCAATTGATAGTTTAGGAGGAGTTGCGCACACAAAAATTGCTAACTAACGGACAGATGGACGGCCGACCGAGGCCATAACATAATCATAGTAATCATAGAAAACCTTGGTTTTTCTCTAGAGGTTACAATTGGCTTGATTATTTTCAAAAATTTTCAGGATGATTAAAATAAAACACTTATTTCGAGGTCATAATTATATTTCAATCTTTATCAAATTTTTCAGAATGTTTATCTAGAAAATACATATATACGTATATGGATAATTCTCTAAAAAAGGCAATGCAGGAACAAACAGTAGATTACAACATCAAGTCATAGAAAACAATTAAGTCTGCTGTAGAGGACACATTTATATCTCAATTCTTCAAAATTGATCATAATATTTATGTAAATGATATCTGGGTCATTCTCAAACTAGAAATGTCCCTGAATATTCTTCATTTTCACCTGTCATTTTTTTTACCTTCAGCCGTGGAAACTGGCATATCTGGACAAATCTAGGACAGAGTCCAATCCAGACATTATTAAGAAAAGTACCTGCCTTCTGGTTTCAGAGAACAAGATTTTAAGATTTCCTCCTTGATGTCTATGTAAAATAGGGGGTGGGGGTCCAAAAATGAACCCAGGGGCATGATATGAACAAATTTAGTCCACTAGATTATGCTACATATCAAAATATAGAAGCTCTGCCTTATTGATATAGAGAAGAGGATTTCTACGCTCCCCGAAGGGAGTGAATAATAAAAGCATATAGCCACCGCTTTGTCTGTCCGTTCATCCCAAGCAATTTCTCCATAACCCTTGGGCCAAATCAAATGAAACTTATCATGTGAACTTTCTATTACATAGTGTTGATGCATCGGTCTCGGTTTTTGGATTTGAGGCCTTGTCATGGGAAAGGGGGACTAAGGGTAAAATACAGTTTTCTCAAATTTCTCCTTCTCTAATGGTCAGAATTTAATAAAATTTCATATTTGAGTAGCAAACCAGATGTCCATTACTATAAACAATTTGAAATTTTTGTACAAAAAAAAAATATCATGGAAAAGGGGGCTAACCATAGCTTGTAAAATACAGATATTCTTTCATTTCTCCTGGTCTTATGTTTAGAATTTGATGAAATTTCATATTTGACCAAAAACCTTTTGAAATTTTTGTCTGAAGGGTCACATTTCCCATTAACAAATCCAACTAGAGGCGCTTGAGCGCCTGATTCGCTCCACAGGCCTGAATATCCTGATAATGACTATTAGAGGATGATGAAGCTGTTTAAATGAGAATTGAAGTGAAGGAATGAGTGAATCTTTATTTCAAGTAAATAAGGGTCATATGCTGAAATATTTCTGCATAAAAAACTCATGATCAGTGAATAACATTGAAAATTGACCTCTACCTGTTACACAAATATTTGTCATTTAATCACAATAATTTTGTGCAGTCTGATAATGGGTCACCCAAGGATCATTCTAGTGAAATTTTGTTAAAATCCAAATATAAGAATTTCAACACTAACAGAATGTTACTGCACAATATACTGGTGTTGGTCTGCGAAATTTTGAGTGTAGATCTTTCCATTTTTAGATAAACACTACTAAAAGATGCTACTTCACAATTGTTTGTCATCAAAACAAAATTCTAACAAATGATAGTAAGAAGTAAAATATTCAATCCAATATATTTATCTTATTCTGCCCAATGCCTTAGAGTGCAGTCAACTCAACTCTTTCTACCCCACTCTGAATGTCAGGAGGTCAGAACATCATTTTACACTCTGTGCAGATTCACCCTTCGTTCAACTAAACTCACTAATTCTGAGTGGGTATTCTCAGGCTACTTATTTCAACTAATGTTTCTATAAATTTGAATTTCAACGAAGGTTTTGTTCCTTCTAATCTATGATCATTAAACCTATAAAATTTAACAAGTCTAGAAAAGTTCATCATTGAGATGATACCAAAAGGGTGATCAAATATTCACTTTATACTAGAAAGCCATGAATGGCTTGAGTCGCTCCACAGGCTTGAAATTCTTGTAAAAGCAAATAAATGTTTTGACTGGATTTTAAGATATTTGGGGTTCTACTAATGTTGAAAATGATTTTCAAAGTTTCAACTATATAACATATAGAGAAATGACCTCTGCTCTTATAAGACATATTTTTCATCAAATAAAAATAATTTTTGGCTGCATGATAATGGGTCACCCAAAGATCATACCAAAAATGTTTGATTGATATCCATCAGTTACATTCTGAGAAAATGTTTTTCATAGTTTCCACTATTTAACATATTGAGAATTGACCTCCACCCATAAAATGTATATTTTTCATCCAATCAAAATAAATTTTGTTACACTGATGAAGATTCACTCAAGGATCATTCCAGTGAAATTTAGTTTGTATCCAAAAATCAGATTCTGAGAAAATGATTTTCAAATTTTCCACTACATAACATGTAGAGAAATGACCTCTGCCCATAAAGTGCATATTTTTCATCCAATCAAAATAATTTTTGGTACACTGATAAAGGGTCACTCAAGGATCATTCCAGTGAAATTTGGTTGATATCCATCAGTTACATTCTGAGAAAATGATTTTCAAAGTTTCCACTATATAACATATAGAGAAATGACCTCCGCCCATGAAATGCATATTTTTCATCCAATCACAATGATTTTTTGTAAACTGATAAAGGGTCACTCAAGGATCATTCCAGTGAAATTTGGTTGATATCCATCAATTACATTCTGAGGAAATGATTTTCAAAGTTTCCACTATATAACATATAGAGCAATGACCTCCGCCCATAAAATGCATATTTTTCATCCGATCACAATGATGTTTTATAGACTGATAGAAGGTCACCCAAGGATCATTCATGTAAAATTTAATTGGTATCCATTGATTAGAATCTGAGAAAACTCACTTTTTACCATATTTGGAAATTTGCCATGCCCATTTAATCCATGTTTTTCATTGGATCAAAATTTCTTGAACAACTTTGAAAGAGGGTCACCCAAGGATCATTCCTGTGAAGTTTGGTTTAAATCCATCCAGTAGTTTCTGAGGAGAAGATTATTAAAGAAAAGTTTACGACCGCACGCACGCACGCACGGACGCACGACGGACACAACGCCATGACAATAGCCCCAGTGGCTTTCAGCCAGTGGAGCTAATAAAAAAAAAAATATGCTGTTCATCTAATCAAAACATTTTTTTGCAGACTGATACAACTTCACAGAAATAAATTTTCCATGATATCTAATCCATCTGTTTAACCTTTCAGGATAGTTTGTTTTACCCTATATTGGATATTCCACCATATAACCTATATGAAATGACCTCTGCCCATAAAAGACATATTTTTGATCTGATCACAATATTTTATAATATACTGATAAAGGATCACTAAAGAATCATCCTAGTAAAATTTGGTTGAAATCCATTGATTAGATTCTTAGAAAATGATTTTCAAAGTTTACACTATATAACATATAGTGAAATGACCTCCGCCCATAAAATATATATTTTTCATCTGATCACAATAATTTTTGCTATACTGATAAAGGATCACTCAAGTATCATTCATGTAAAATTTGGTTGATGTTTATTGATTAGATTCTGAGAAAATGATTTTCAAAGTTTTCACTATTTAACGTATGGAGAAATGACCTCCGCCCATAAAATACACATTTTTCATCCAATCACAATATTTTTTATGGACTTGTTGATGGTCACTCAAGAATCATTCCAGGGAAATTTGGTTGATATCCCTTGGTTAGATTCTGAGAAAATGATTTTTTAAGTTTTCACTATATAACATATAGAGAAATGACCTCCGCCCATAAACTACATATTTAGCTCCACTGGCTGAAAGCCACTGGGGCTATTGTCATGGCGTTGTGTCCGTCGTGCGTCCGTCCGTACGTGCGTCCGGTCGTAAACTTTTTCTTTAAAAATCTTCTCCTCAGAAACTACTGGATGGATTTCAACCAAACTTCACAGGAATGATCCTTGGGTGACCCTCTTTCAAAGTTGTTCAAGAAATTTTGATCCAATGAAAAACATGGATTTAATGGGCGTGGCTAATTTCCAAATATGGTAAAAAGTGACTTTTCTCAGGTTCTAACAGATGGATATCAACCAAATTTTACATGAATGATCCTTGGGTGACCCTTTATCAGTCTACAAAAAATTATTGTGATTGGATGAAAAATATGTATTTTATGGGCGGAGGTCATTTCTCTATATGTTATATAGTGGAAACTTTGAAAATCATTTTCTCAGAATCTAGCTGATAGATATCAACCAAATTTTACATAAATGATCCCTTGGTGACCCTTTATCAGTCTACAAAAAATCATTGTGATCGGATGAAAAATATGTATTTTATGGGCGGAGGTCATTTTGCTATATGTTATATAGTGGAAACTTTTAAAATCATTTTCTCAGAATCTAACTGATAGATTTCAACCAAATTTTACATGAATGATCCTTGGGTGACCCTTTATCAGTCTACCAAAAGTTATTGTGATCGGATGAAAAATATGTATTTTATGGGCGGAGGTCATTTCACCATATGTAATATTGTGCAAACTTTGAAAATCATTTTCTCAGAATGTTATTGATGGATATCAATCAAACTTCATTAGTACGATCCTCGGGTGATCCACTAACATTCAGCCAAAAATTATTGTGATTTGGAGAAAAATATGTCTTTTATAGGCGGAGGTCATTTCTCTATATGTTATAATAGTGGAAACTTTGAAAATCTTTTCAACATCAGTAGAAGCCAAAATATCTAAAAATCTAGTCAAAACTTAGATTTGCTATTACAAGAAATTCAAGCCTGTGGAGCGACACAAGCCATTCATGGCTTTCTAGTTTTCATCTGATCACAATGATTTTTTGTAGGCTGATACAGGGCCACTCAAGGATAATTCATGTGAAGTTTGGTTTATATCCATCAATTAGTTTCTGAGAAAAGCCACCTATTACCATATATGGAAATTAGCCACGCCCACTACAGCCATGATTTTCAACCGATTAAAATTCTTTGAAGGAATCTGATAGAGGGTCACCCAAGGAACATTCCTGTGAAATTTGATTGAAATCCATCCAGTACTTTATGAGGAGAAGATTTTTAAAGTAAAAGTTTACGGACGGACGGACGCACTGACGCACGCACGCACGCAGGACACCCTGCCATGACAATAGCCCCCTGGCCTTTTGGCCAGTGGAGCTAAAAACTTATAGAAGCAATCAACAGCAACCTTTTTCCATTGATTGCATACATTTTTTTTCGTGAAAATGACTTATTTAGGGAGCATAATCTTTCTCTGACAGCTCTTAATTTAAAGAATTTTGCTTTTTGATTCCATGTTAAAAGGGATATGCCAGGATGGAGCCCAAATATGACGCTTGATGATGCTACATACCAAATATGGATGCTGTCTGCAATCTGGTTTCAGAGAAGATTTTTTAGAATTTTCCTATTTTCACCCTTTTTGTTAAAGCAAAGGGAGAGTTAAAGGCGGATTTCATTATTTGACCGAAGGCCAGTGAGTTATTGTCATGGCGGAGTGTCCGTCCGTGTGTAAACTTTTTCTTTAAACATCATCTCCTCCAAAACCAATGGACCGATTTTAACAAAACTTTTTCTTTAAACATCTTCTCCTCCAAAACCAATGGACCAATTTAACAAAATTTTGTAGAAATTATCCTTGGGTGACCCTCTTCTTAAATTGTTCAAGAAATTTTGAAATCGGCCCAATGGCTCAGGAGGAGATGTCGTTCAAAGATTTCAGACTCAAATAATCCCCGCCCTGCCACGTCCATATTTGGGGGTCAATCAAAATTTCTTGAACAACTTTAGGAGAGGGTCACCCAAAGAACATTCTGATTTAGTTTCATTGAAATCGGCCCACTGGTTCAGGAGGAGATGTCATTCTAAGATTTCAGGCTCCGCGCTGCCAGGCCAAAATTTTGGGATCAATCTTAATTTCTTGAACAACTTTAAAAGAGGGTCACCCAAAGAAATTTTGGTAAAGTTTCATTGAAATCAACCAAATGGTTCAGGAGGAGATGTCGTTCAAAGATTTCGGGCTCAAAATAAGCCCTGCCCTACCACGCCCATATTTGGGGGTCAATCCAAATTTCTTGAACAACTTTAGAAGAGGGTCACCCAAGGAACATTCTGGCCAAGGTTCGTCAAAATCCACCCATTGGTTTAGGAGGAGAAGATGTTTTAAGAAAAGTTTACGCATGCACCGACGGATGCACGACGGACACTCCGCAATGACAATACCAGGGAATGTATCCAGCCAAGAGCAAAACAGATATGCCTTTACACTCTTTGATTCATTGTAAAATGGGATGCATCCGGATGGAGCCCAAATTTGACCCCAGGGTCTTGATATGAACAAACTTGGTAGAGGTCCATTAGATGATGCTACAAACTAAATATGAAAGCTGTCTGCCTTCTGGATGCAGAGAAGAATATTTTTGAAGGTTTTCCTATTTTCACCCATAGTGCTCAGATGAGCTAACAGGGATGCGCCTGGGTGGAGCCCAAATATGACCCCAGGGTCTTGATATGAACAAACTTGGTAGGGGCCCACTAGATGATGCTACATACCAAATATGAAAGCTGTATGCCTTCTTGTTTTGGAAAAGAAGACTTTAAAAGATTAAGCTCTTTGTTCTATCTACAAGAGGACCACGATGGTCCTATATCACTCACCTTAGTCTCTTTGACCCCTGGGGCATCACATTAGTTAGATAGGCAAATATCTTCTTGATATTTGCCTAAGATTTCTTGATATTTGCCTAAGATCAATACCATGGAACGTTTTCAGCGAAGAGCAAGACAGATATGCCTTTTTGCTCTTTGAATTCATGTAAAAAGGGATGCATCCGGGTGGACCCTAAATGTGACCGGAGGGTCTTGATATAAACAAACTTGGAAGAGGTCAATAAGATGATGCTATATTCTAAATATGATAGCTGTCTGCCTTCTGGTTTCAGAGAAGATGATTTTTGAAGGTTTTCTTATTTTCACCCATAGTGCTCAGATGAGCTGAAAGGGATGGGCCCGGTTGGAGCCCAAATATGACCCAAGGGTCTTGATATGAACAAACTTGGTAGGGGCCCACTAGGTGATGCTACATACCAAAAATGAAAGCAGTGTGCCTTAAAAGATTTTCGCTCTTTGATCTATGTAAAAAGGGTTGCGCCCGGGTGGAGCCCAAATATGAGCCTAGGGTCTTGATATAAACAAACTTGGTAGGGGTCCACTAGATGATGCTATTTACCAAATATGAAAGCTGTCTGCCTTCTTGTTTCATAGAAGAAGATTTTTGATGATTTTCATTTTTTTACCCTTCGTACTCATAAGAGATAAAGGGATGCTTCCGTGCAAAGCCCAAATATGACCCAAGGGTCTTGATATGAACAAACTTTGTAGAGGCCCACTAGGTGAAGCTACATACCAAAAGTGAAAGCAGTGTGCCCTCTGGTTTCGATTAGAGAAGATTTTTAAAAAATTTCTGCTCTTTGAATCTTTGTAAAAAGGGTTGCACCCAGCTGGAGCCCAAATATGATCCAAGGGTCTTGATATGAACAAACTTGGTAGAGGTCCACTAGATGATGCTATATACCAAACATGAAAGCTGTCTGCCTTCTGGTTTCAGAGAAGGAGATTTTTAAAGATTTTCATATTTTCACCCTTTTTGTTACGGGTAAAGGGAAAGATAAGGGTGGATTTCATTAATTTGAACAACTTTGGTAGAGCTTAACCCAAGGAACATCCCTGCCAAGTTTCATCAAGATTGGCCCACTGGTATATAAGGAGAAGAAGTTTAAAGAAATTGTGGACGACAGACGCCGCATGACACACACTGACGACAGGCCACAAGCATTCTACGATCACAATAGCTCACCTTGAGCACTTCGTGCTCAGGTGAGCTAAAAAAGGGGTTGCCCCCAGGGCAAGCCAAAATATTACCACAGGGCCTTAATATTAACAAACTAAGTAGGTGATGCTACATACCACATATGAAAGCTGTCTGCCATCTGGTTTCAGAGAAGAAGATTATTTTAGATTTTTGCTCTTTAATTCTATGTAAAACCGGTTGTGCCCGGGTGGAGACCAAATATGACCCAAGGGTCTTGATATGGACAAACTTGGTAGAGGTCCACTAGTTGATGCTACATACCAAATATGAAAGCTGTCTGCTTTCTGGTTTCAGAGAGGAAGATTTTCCTATTTTCACCCTTTTTTTAAGGGTAAAGGGATAGTTAAGGGTGTATTTCATTTATTTGAACAACTTTGGTAAAGCTTGACCCAAGGAACATCCCTGCCAAGTTTCATCAAGATTGGCCTACCGGTTTAGGAGGAGAAGATGTTTAAAGAAATTGTGGACGACGGTCGATGGACAACGACTGATGGACATTGCATGATCACAATAGCTCGCCTTGAGCAAAAACAGCACTAAAATGCAAACAAGCAAATTCGTTGAATTGATATCCCCTGCCGAACATATTTTCATTGTCAGTGGAGTTAATATCGAACTTAGGTACAGGTTATCTTTTATCTACATCAACCTATAGTTTTCAAGAAATAGCGCGGAAACGAATATCACTCTGTATGTATATGGCTTAAACAGTCAGGGGAAGTAACTCTAAATTTGGCGGTCGAACCGGGTAACCTGGACGAAATGGGCATGTCCTCATTGTAGTGAAGCTGTGTGCCAAGTTTCATTGAAATCCGGTCAATAGTTTTCAAGAAATAGCGCGGAAACGAATATCACTCTGTATGTATATGGCTTAAACAGTCAGGGGCAGTAACTCTAAATTCGGCTGTCAAACCGGGTAACCCCGAGGATATGGGCATGTCCTCATTGTAGTGAAGCTGTGTGCCAAGTTTCATTGAAATCCAGTCTATAGTTTTCAAGAAATAGCGCGGAAACGAATATCACTCTGTATGTATATGGCTTAAACAGTCAGGGGCAGTATCTCTAAATTCAATAGTCGAACCGGGTAACCCTGAGGATATGGGCATTGTCCTCTTTGTAGTGAAGCTGTGTGCCAAGTTTCATTGAAAATCCGGTCTACAGTTTTCAAGAAATAGCGAGGAAACGAATATCACTATATATGTATAATGGCTTAAACAGTCAGGGGCAGGAACTCTAAATTCGACTGTCAAACCAGGTAACCCCAATGATATGCGAATGTCCTCATTGTAGTGAAGCTGTGTGCCAAGTTTCATTGAAATCCTGTCTATAGTTTTCAAGAAATAGCGCGAAAACGAATGTTGGAAGGACGGATCGACGGATGGATAAAAACAATATCCCCCTGATGATTTCATCGGCGGGGGATAATTAGTTGGTACAAGCAATTTCCTCTTTTCGGTAATGTTATTTCTAGAAATGGCTCAATTAATGCTGAGCCTCTCAAAAACACAAACCCTGAAGAAATATACAAAATGTCATGATAGAGGAGAGTAGTAGTAATATTTTCTTGACTAGTAAAACTGCATAAACACTAAAGCAAAGTAGCTATGTAAATTATATGTCAAAATGAATAATTATTAAAATTTTCTTTGAAATGTACCCTGTAGTTCACAACCTTTCACAGTTTGGACTAATCTACTATAATTTCGTCTTGTGATGGGTTCAACTATATCTATCACTCTGATGGTTTAAATATTCCATAGTTGAAACACAGAGTTGCTCATCGAAAGATTTTTATCAAGAAAATTTATCGTTTTCATGTTCCTTATTTAGCTAAAATATTACTTCACAATTCAACCTCTTTATCCCGGGTTGTACACTAACATCTGTGAGTAAGGAGTCCTTACCTACCAATTCTAGGAATCTTAGCTAAAAATAATGAGTCTAATGATGGGGGAGGACTATTGGGTAAAAGAAGAAAATACTCGTTACATTTCTTCACCAATACTTAATTGTTTGGAAAAACATTCTCCAATAAGCAAGAAAATCATTGGACTCGCAAAATAAAGGAGACCTGCCTAGAGGATAAGAAGTCTAGGACTCCTGATTACCAAAGAACATTTTAGACTTAGAATTAAAAGAAGTCAAGATAACAATTTCAACCGAACAAGATTTTTGAAAAAAACTATCTTTCTGGTTATAGAATATTGAGGAAAATGTAGAAATAGTCCACCAGCGGTATCTTATTTTCCTTTTTTCTCTACCATTTTAATGACGGTCGTAAAATAGTGGACATGGCCTAATCACTTTTTTGTCTAATTTGTTTCTTTTTCTCTGAATACTTATCTCCCACAATATTTGTTTTTTTCTTTGTCAATAGTCTATACTGTTGCAATAATCCTATTGGCTGTTCAGGTATAGTTTCACCTGTGTCGTAACCTACAAATCTATTATAGTGACGAGTCTTGTCAAATCCTGAAAGATTGATGATGTATCTTTTTCCTTTGATTTCCAAATTTCCTTTAAAATGGGGGTCCTCTTTTCTGATAAATTTAACATCACTAGCACTAAAATTAAACTTCTTTTTACCAGTTAATCTAAACTGGATCCCTGTATATTGATCTGTATTTGGGTTATGATACATTCGGAGAACAACATTTCTATATAATCTTGAAAAATAGAAACCAATCACTGGAATAAATATACCAATTAAATAAACGAAACCCCAAGTATTTTCTTCTGAAAATGTTCCAATTTTGAGTCGATCTGGATCTTTGCCAGATGTGTGATAAGTGAACACTATCTTCCCAATGGAATATGAAAGAATTAAAAGTAGACACATTGTCACAGGCATGCCATATATAATGTAATTTTCATTTGTATTTCTGTAGATAGGTTCATATTCCTTGCTTACGCTATCACTGTCATGTTTTGGAATTAAACGATTTGTCTCCTTCATCAAAACTCTTGCCTGTAGATAATGTACTGGGAATGTCTCCTGCTGGATCAAATACTGTACATGGCTCAAGTGAGGTGCAATTGTTGTAAATTTCTGTGGAAAAATAAAATTGATTGTTAGCTAGGAGCCAGACCAAGTAAAAATTCATCACAATATACAGTGTAGTTATAAAGAGACTTCAAAATGTTAGCTAGTTTGGCCGAAGAAAACTGAGGCTATTGTTATGGCCCTGTGTCTGTTGTGTGTATGTGCATCCGGTCATAAACCTTTTCTTTATAAATCTTCTCCTCAGAAAGTACTGAATGACATTCAACCAAACTTCATAGAAATGATCCTTGGGAGACTTTCTTTCAAAGATGTTCAAGGATTTTTGATCCAATGAAAACAAGGCTTTAATGGTATTATGTGTCTTTTTGCAGAATCTAACCAATGGATATCAAACAAATTTCACTTAAGTGAATTTAGGTGACCCTTCATCAGTGTACAAAAATGATTTTGATCAGATGAAAAATTTGATTTTTATTGGCAGAGGTCATTTCTCTACATGTTATATAGTGTAAGCTTTGAAAATCATTTTCTCAGAATCTAATTGATGTAAATCAATCAAATTTCACCTAAGTGATCCTTGGGTGATACTTTATTGGTCTACAAAAAGTTGTAATCAGATGAAAAATATGTCTTTCATAGAGGTCATTACTCTATATATCATATAGTGTAAACTTTGAAAATCAATTTCTCAGAATTTAACTGATGATTATCAACCAAATTTTCACATAAATGATCCTTAGGTGAACCTTTATCAGACTACAAAATAAGTATTGTGATAAAACAAAACAACAGGCCCAAGAGGGCCTGTACGGCTCCACTGGCTTTAACATCTTTGGACTTTCATTAAAATAAAATACTTTAAATGAATACATTAACACTCCGAAATCTCCTAAGATCTATTTTATAATAATTAACTGGTTCTAATCCACATTGCACTAAAATACTCTATCACAATGAACCTACATCCCTTTACCCATCATATAAAAACATAAGGATTAGAATGAGATGTCTTTCAAAAATTTCAGGCTCGAAATAGGTCCTGCCCTGCCACCCCAATATTTATGGGTAAATCAAAATTTCTTGAAAAATTCAAGTAAAGAGTCACCCAAGGAACATTCGGGTTAAGTTTCATTGAAATTGGCCCAGTGGTTCAGGAGGAGATGGCGTTCAAAGATTTTGGCCTCAAAATAGGCCTGCCATGCCATGCCCATATTTATAGGCCAATCTAAATACCGCAAACAATTTTTGAAAAGAGTCCCCCTAGGAATATTCTGGTAAAGTTTCATTGAAATTGGCCCAATGGTTCAGGAGGAGATGTATTCAAAGATTTCAGGCTCAAAATAGGCCCCGCCCTGCCATGCCCATACTTATCATCCAATAAAAATTTCTTGAACAAGTTAAGTAAAGGGTCACCCAAGGAACATCCTGTTAAAGTATCATTGAAATCAGCCCAGTGGTTCAGGAGGAGATGTCGTTCAAAGATTTCGGGCTCACAATAGACCCCGCCCTGCCACGCCCATATTCATGGGCCAATCAAAATTTCTTCAATAATTAAGTAAAGGGTCACCCAAGGAACATCCATGCCAAGTTTCATTGAAATTGGCCCAATCGTTTGGGGGGAGAAGATTTTAAAAGATTTCAAAGTGAAAAAATGCCCCACCCTGCCATGCCCATATATGGAGGTGAATCAAAATTTTTTGAACAATTTATGAAGAGGGTCAACCTAGGATCATTTCTACCAAATTTTGTTAAAATCCCCCCTTTGGTTTGGAAGGAGAAGATGTTTAAAGAAAAAAATTACGCAAGGACAGACACAAACATGCACAGATGGACAGACCACGGACACCCCACCATGACAATAGCTCGCTGTCAGTGGAGCTGAAAATGATTTTGATCAGATGAAAAATAAGTCTTTTATTGGCAGAGGTCATTTCTCTACATGTTATATAGTGTAAGCTTTGAAAATCATTTTCTCAGAATCTAATTGATGTAAATCAATCTAGTATCACCTAAGCGATCCTTGGGTGATACTTTATTAGTCTACAAAAAGTTGTGATCAGGGCCCGAGGTTATAAAACTTTTCTCACGCTCAATTAAAAATTTCTCAAATTAGTTTCGGATTAAAGCCTTTATTCTGTTTTATTACTCATTTAAATGTATAAACATAAAAGATGATATTATTAAGTTGTTATAAATAATAACTTATTAATATTATCTTTTATTTTCATACATTTACTTTAATAAAAATTTGAAAAAATTGAGCCTGGGCCTGAGAAAAGTTTTATAACCTTGGGCCCCGATGAAAAATATATGTCTTTCATGGAGATCATTTCTCTATATATTATACAGTGTAAACTTTATTAATCATTTTCTCAGAATCCAACAAATGGTTATCAACCAAAATTTCAGACTACAAAATAAAAATTGTGATAAAGTGAAAAATATCTCTTATATGGGTTAAGGTCATTTCTCTATACATGTATGTTATGAGGTGTTAACTTTGACAAGAGGACCATGATGGTCCTATATCGCTCACCTGAGTAAGTCAACTCATAACTTGTCAACCATGTTAAAATACCAGAGATTGTCTGATGTACATTTAGGATGGATTTAAAAGAAACATACTTTAATTTTCTCCTAGTGCTTCGTAGTAGCAAACAAAGTTATTGATGAAATTGAATTCTTTTAACAAGTTTAGTAGACCTTAACCTTAAGAATATCCCTGCCAATTTTAAGATATGCCCAATAGTTTAGGCAAAGATTAACCTTCTCTGAGATTTTTGGCAATATTTTGACATTTCCAATACCATGGAAGCCAGAGATTTTGATTGAATAAAATTATTTTTACAACTTTGGTAGAGCTTCACCCAAAGAACATCCCTACAAAGTTTCAGCTTAATTAGCCAAGTGGTTTAGGAAGAGAAGAAGTTTTTCTAAGATTTTCAGCAATTTTCGGCTGTTTTTCATCCTTTCTGTTACCATGCAATCCAGAGTTTTTCAAGAAATTAAATTCTTTAAAGGACTCTTGAAGAACTTCACCCAAGGAACATCCCTGCCAAGTTTCAGCGTGATTGGCCTTGTGGTTTAGGAGGAGAAGAAGTTTTTCTAAGATTTTCAGAAATTTTCGGCCATTTTTCAACCTTTCCATTTCCATGTAAACCAGTGTTTTAGATGAAATTGAATCAGTTTAACAAATTTGAAGAGCTTCATCCAAGGAACATCTCTGCCAAGTTTCAGCTTGATTGGCCTTGTGGTTTAGGAGGAGAAGTAGTTTTTCTAAGATTTTCAGCAATTTTCAGCCCTTTTTCAACCTTTCCGTTACCATGTAAACCAGTGTTTTGGACGAAATTGAATTAGTTTAACAAATTTTGAAGAGCTTCATCCAAGGAACATCTCTGCCAAGTTTCAGCTTGATTGGCCCAGTGGTTTAGGAGGAGAAAAAACTTTTCTAAGATTTTTTGTGAATTTCAGCCTTTCTGTTACCATGGCAACCAGAGTTATTTATGGAATTGAATTCTTTTAACAACTTTTGAAAAGCTTCACCCAAGGAATATCCCTGCTAAGTTTCAGCTTGATTGGCCCAGTGGTTTAGGAGGAGAAGATGTTTAAAGAAATTGTTGACGGACGGACGGACGATGGACGGATGACAGAAGGTGAGTGATCACAATAACTCACCTTGAGCACTTTGTGCTCAGGTGAGCTAAAAATCAATCTCAGAATCTTAAATATGAATATCAACCAAATTTCGATGGAATTTTCCTTGGGTGACCCATTAAGCTGCACAAAATTATTGTGATTGGATGGAAACTATGTATTTAACAGGTGGATGTCAAATTTCTATATGTTATTCATCAATCATGAATTTTTTTAGCTCCACTGGCTGAAAGCCACTGGGGCTATTGTCATGGCATTGTGTCTGTCGTGCGTACGTCCATCCATGCATTTGGTCATAAACTTTTTCTTTAAAAATCTTCTCCTTAGAAACTACTGGATGAATTGTAAAACATGGATTGAATGGGCGTGGCTAATTTCCAAATATGGGAAAAAGTAACTTTCTCAGGTTCTAATAGATGGATATCAATTATTTTTTTACATGAATGATCCTTGGGTGACCCTTAATCAGTCTACAAAAAATTATTATGATCAGATGGAAAACATGTATTTTATGGGTGGAGGTCATTTCTCGATATGTTATATAGTGGAAACTTTGAAAATCATTTTCTCAGAATCTAACAGATAGATATCAACCATATTTTGCATGAATGGTCCTTGGGTGACCCTTTATCAGTCTACAAAAAAATATTGTGATCTGATGAGAAGTATGTATTTTATGGGCGGAGGTCATTTCTCTATATGTTTTAAAGTGGAAACTTTTAAAATCATCATTATTTTAGAATCTAACTAATAGATGTCAACAAAATTTTACATGAATTTCTCAGAATGTAATCGATGAATATCAAACAAATTTCACTGGAATGATCCTTGAGTGACCCTTTATCAGTCTACCAAAAAATATTGTGATCGGATGAAAATGTTTTAAAGTGGAATCTTTGAAAATCATTTTCTCAGAATGTAACTGATGGATATCAATCAAACTTCATTAGTATGATCCTTAGGTGACCCATTATCATGCAGCCAAAAATTATTGTCATTGGATGAAAAATATGTATTTTATGGGTGGAGGTCATTTCTCTTTATGTTATATAGTGGAAACTTTGAAAATCATTTCAACATCAGTAGAACCCAAAATATCTAAAAATCTAGTCAAAACTTAGATTTGCTGTTACAAAAATTTCACACATGTGGAGAAACTCAAGCCATTCATGGTTTTCTAGCCTATAAATATTTCAGCATGTGGCACTTAAAAACATTCATTTACTTGAAATCAACACTCATTCATTCCCTTAAATTATCGTCTAATCATATCCATTCAGGCCTGTGGAGCAGATCAGCTGCTCAAACAGCTCCATGCAGTCAATGTGAGCTTGGTTTAGTAAACTGATTACAATACAATCATGTATATCGACAATATCATAGCTTTGGTGAATACAGATGATTGGTTACAGAGCTACAGATAGAGGGGGGTATTTTGGATTTTAGATCATAGTATTCAAATAATAATAACACAAACCTTATGGTGTTGGTTCTTATTTTAAATTGTCTCTTTGAGACAATTCAAATGAGTACCCACAACATAGGGGTTTGTTGAGAAATACAGATTTTACACTGACTTTACCCCTTCTACTCTGTACCTGTGTTGATTCAATGTTATTATCAACAAGCATTCTGAAGTATTGCATGGCAATACCAAGTCCCCTACTGGATTTATATTTATGGTAAAGGTATAACTACCTCTCCAAAATATTACAGTTGTATCAGATTTTATGTATCAGCTCAATATCTCCGAGGATAAAGAAAATAAATCCGGAAATTTCTGGGTAATTTTCTAAGTCCAGCATCTGTATCTTCCACAAAAATCAATGGACCGGAACCAAACTCAAACTTGTTACGTAATTCCTTGATGCCGACTCCCATACCAAAAATCAGCTCAATATCTCCAAGGGTAAAAAAAAAAAAAGTCTAGAAAACTGAAATTTCCTGTTAATTTTCTAAGTCCACCATCCGTATCTTCCACAAAAATCAATGGACCGGAACCAAACTCGATCTTGTTCTGTAACCCATTGATGTGGACTCACATACCAAAAAAAGAAAAAAAGTCCGGAAAACTGAAATTTCATGGTAATTTCTAAGTCTAGCATCAGTATCTTCCACAAAAATCAGTGGACCGTAACCAAACCCAAACTTGTTCTGTAACTCATTGATGCAGATATACCAAAAATCATCCCAATATCTCCAAGGGTTAAGAAAAAAAGTCTGGAAATCTGAAATCCGGACTGACAGACGGATGGACAGACTGACAGACGGACGGAGCACAAACCTATAGTGCTCTTCGGCTTTTGCCGGTAGTTGACTAATTATGCATGGACCTCTTTGACAACATACCCCATAGACCATAAGACATCTTCCAGTTTTCACACAATGTATGCCTCTATTCAGGACTGAAAGAGACATTTTGCAGTATAGACCTGAAAAACATTACAAGAAGATACATTACAGAGCTACAGTAAGAGCGAGTAATTGAATTTCAGGTCAAGATATTTCAATAATACTTTCATAAACCTCAGTTGAGGGTAAATATTGGGAGGTCTCATAAAGACCGTACAAATGAGTATTATCCATAATTAATGCCCTGGCAGGGCGGAGCCTGAGTAACGGGTCGTTGCACTTAACGTTAAGGGAAATCAGCTCTTATCTAAAATAACCTACTTCTAAAGAGAGTCAACATAAATAACTCGAGACCTAGAATCGTAGATTGGTAACCAAACCCTCGTAACTTCAGCTTAATCAAGCTGAAGTTACGAGGCTTTGGTAACCAAACAATGAAATGTGTTCACTCTCTCAAAGCACGTGATTCCTTTCGGTTTTAGGAAACAGTTATTTGCACGCGTTAACGATGATTACCGACTGAAATTTGAAAGAACCCAAACTATTGAAAAGTAAACTCGCCAAATTACGTCACGGTTAAGCCCCGCCCTGACAGTTCATTAATTACGCAGAATACATACAACATAGAGTTTTATTGAGAAAATAAAGATTCTTGACTTCTATAAACCCTTTTATCTTCATCTCTGCATTGAAATTATATTGTAGATGGTAGACTACTAACACTTTAGTACTAGAATAAGATTTAAACATGATGGTGTAAAACGCATACATGTTAATGATAAAAGGAAATAACATAGAACTTATTCGCAATAAAATTTATGTCATGTGTTATACTGTGTGTACAGATAGCTCCACCAATTTATTCTACTCAGTGTCTACTTAACCCTTTGCTGTTTAATCCCTGCTTTTTACATGCCTATGATTTTTTGATTTAGAAAACATTGTGAAAAAAGAAAAAATTGCTTCTGACAAGCAATTTCTTCTTTTTCCACACTTTTTTCTACTCTACAGAATGGTTATTTTTCAAATTAATCCACTTTAAATTTTCGTCTGCAACACCTTTGAATTTTGACAGGTCCAAAATTTTGTAAAACAGGAAAGGGTTAAGGGGGAACATTGATGCTTTTAACTTCATATAACCTGCATGCTAAATGATGCACTTTTGTTTTCTGCGAATTTCTCTCAACATCAAAATCATTAATTTTACAATTTCTTCAAAAAAGAAATAGAACTAAATTTACATCCAGAAAAGGGTGATGAAATACTTTCAGAATTGTGATTTTGTTAAAATGAAAATAATAAAGTTTTGCCTTGATGTGTCCATGAATAAAGTCTGATGGAGGGGGGAATTATATGCAAAGCAAAATCCTTGGGCTCCATCCATTTTATCATTTGCATATAACTCCTCCTCCATCAGACTTATTTCATGGACACATCAATATGGAAATGAAATTATTTCATAAGTAACAACTTTGATTAAGCTGTAGTTATCAAAGGTTTGTATGGACCTGTTTCATATAGATCATATTCCTGCTGAATTAAAACATTGTTTAAAACAAAATGCAATCTTTAGGAAAACTTCAATCAATGTGAGTCAAGTTTTTAAGTAGAAGTCAGAAAGTCAATCAGTGATGTTGCTACTTTATGCTACCTTTGGGGATCTAATTCAGAAAAGAATTGACGCCTGTTTAAAACAGTCTTCAATTTTTTGCTGAAGTTAATTTCCAGACTTAAATCAGATAGTTTTGAGATTCCTAGCTACTTTTTTAAGAATCACAGACTCACAACACCTTTAACCCTTAGGAAGAGGCCCATAGGGACCTAAGATCGCTCTACTGACTCTTTGCAAAGCATTTGTTTTGACAGCGCTATTCAAGATAAAATAAGAAAAAAGTTTCATGAAAATAGATTTATATCAATAAATGAAAGAGGAGTCGTGTTAAACAAGAGGGCCATTGGCCCTAAAGCGCTCACCTGATGCATGGCTAAACAAAAGTCAAAGAGATCAAGAAGAAGACATTTCAGTTAAAAATGTTGCCTCTAAAGTACTATAAAACGTTTTTTGACCCTCTATCAAACTTGTGTAAGATTTCAAGGCAATTTCAAACTTGACCTAGGTTTCATACAAGCATATTGACCAAGTTTCAAGATATTTGAGTAAACATGTTTTCTTTTTTTTTTTTAGATTTGACCCCTTGACCCCAATTTTGACCCCACTTGACCCAATTTTGAACATGACTGAGATTTGATGGAGACAAACATGTTTCAAGACATTTGGACCAAAGATGTGGCCTCGGGAGTGCACGCAATGTTTTTCTAAGATTTGACCCAGTGACCCCATTTTTGACCCCACTTGACCTAATTTTGAACATGACCGAGATTTGAAGGAGACAAACATTCTGACCAAGTTTCAAGACATTTGGACCAAAAATATGACCTCTAGAGTACACACAAGGTTTTTGCAAGATTTGACCCCTTAACCCTATTTTTGACCCCACTTGACCCAATTTGAACTTGACCGAGATTTGATGGAGATATACATTGTGACCAAGTTTCAAGACATTTGGACCAAAAATATGGCCTTTAGAGTGCACACAAGGTTTTTCTAAGATTGACCCCTTGACCCCATTTTTGACCCCACTTGACCCAATTTCAAACTTGGCCGAGATTTGATGGAGACAAACATTGTGACCAAGTTTTAAGACATTTGGATCAAAAATATGGCCTTTAGAGTGCACACAAGGTTTTTCTAAGATTTGACCCCTTGACCCCATTTTTGACCCCACTTGACCCAATTTCAAACTTGGCCGAAATTTGATGGAGACAAACATTCTCACCAAGTTTCAAGACATTTGGGCCAAAAATATGGCCTCTAGAATGCACACAAGGTTTTTTTAAGATTTGACCCCTTGACCCCATTTTTGACCCTCCTTGACCCAATTTCAAACTTGACTGAGATTTAATGGAGACAAACATTCTGACCAAGTTTCAAGACATTTGGGCAAAAAATATAGCCTCTAGAGCGCACACAAGGTTTTTCTAAGATTTGACCCCTTGACCCCATTTTTGACCCCACCTGACCCAATTTCGAACTTGACCGAGATTTGAGGGAGACAAACATTGTGACCACGTTTCAAGACATTTCGGCCACAAATGTGGCCTCTAGAGCGCACACAAGATTTTTTTAAGATTTGACCCCTTGACCCCATTTTTGACCCCACTTGACCCAATTTCAAACTTGGCCGAGATTTGATGGAGACAAACATTCTGACCAAGTTTCAAGACATTTGGGCCACAAATATGGGATCTAGAGTGCAAACAAGGTTTTTCTAAAATTTGACCCCTTGACCCCATTTTTGACCCCACCTGACCCAATTTCGAACTTGACCGAGATTTGATGGAGACAAACATTCTGACCAAGTTTCAAGACATTTGGGCCAAAAATGTGGCCTCTAGAGTGCACACAAGGTAAAGTTTGACGACGGACGATGGACGACGGACGACGGACGATGGACGACGGACGACGGACGACGGACGCCGGACAGCAGCCCATCACAATAGCTCACCTTGAGCACTTCGTGCTCAGGTGAGCTAAAAACAAATACGTTAAGGCCCCTTTTCCCATGACACCACATAATTGCATCATATAGCAAAGTTGTGGCCATGGTCACATGAAAAATATTTTGTTTGAGTTTCATGAAAATCCATGCATAAATGAAGAAATTATGTAAATATTATAATAAATAAAGCCATTTCCCCATGAAATGTATCTATGTATATATTATTATCATATTATTATTATTATAAACAAAAGAAGAGTTGTGTTAACAAGAAGTTAACATAAAGGCCCCTTTTCCATAACACATCATATCACAAAATGGCAAAATAAATGTTGTTAAGATTCTGTCAAGTTTTTATGAAAATCTGTGTATAAATGAAGGAGTTGTGTGAACAATAAATATACATAAAGGCCCCTTTTATCATGACGCAGCATGTGACTATATTGCCACTAAAGCACATAGTCACTGGAAATGGAATAATATGTAAAAGTTTCACATGAAAGTGTCCATTACACGAGCACCCCCTACGGGTGCCTACGCTCGGCTGTTGAGAGCTGGATGGTGAAAAAAATCCAAGTTGAAAAAGGGGCATAATTTGCACAAAATGCTTCTAGAGTTATCCCCCTTGATAATATAGGTTGCTTTTAGGATGGTGAATATATGTGCAAAGTTTCACATGAAGCCTTCAGAAGAACAAGAGATATTAGAAAATGTCAACATTTATGACAACCACAATAAAGACCATAACACCAAAGCTATAGCATTACTTAGTTTTTTTCTCTGAAAACAGCTGTGCTAATGAAAAAACGAGTTTTGATCAAAGAGGTTTACATTAAGACTCCTTTTTCTATGTTGCAGTATAAAATCACAAGACTATTACGTGAAAATTTTATTATTTTCCATGTATAAATGAAGGAGTGGTGTTATCAATAAATATCACCTTTTATCATGACACTCCATATAACTCAACAACTACAAATGTACATAGTCACTGAAAATGGAATATTCTGTGAAAGTTTCACATGAATGTAACTATTAATAAAAGATGTGTTTTGTTAACCAGGAAATTTACATTTAGGCCCCCTTTTCTATGGCACTGTATAAAAACACTAGACTACATCAATATGCACATGGTTACATGATGTAAAATACTAAGTGAAATTTTCATTTACTTCCATGTTTAAATGAAGGAGTTGTGTTAACAAATAATATACATAAAAGCTCCTTTTATCATGAGACAGTCTATAACCAAACTAGAAAGCCATGAATGGCTTGAGTTGCTCCACAGGCTTGAAATTCTTGTAATAGCAAATGAAAGTTTTGACAAGATTTTTAAAAATTTTGGGTTCTACTGATGTTGAAAATGATTTTCGAATTTACCACTATATAACACATAGAGAAATGACCTCCACCCATAAAAGACATATTTTTCATCCAATCACAATAGTTTTTGGCTGCATGATAATGGGTCACCCAAATATCATACTTATGAAGTTTGATTGATGTCCATCAGTTATTTCTGAGAAAATGATTTAGAAAGTTTCAACTATATAATATATAGAGAAATGACCTACCCCCATTAAATACATATTTTTCATCTGATCACAATTTTTTTTGTAGACTGATAAAAAGTCACCCAAGGATCATTCATGTAAATTTTAATTAGAATCCATCTATTTGAATCTGAGAAATCTCACTTTTTACCATATTTGAAAATTAGCCACACCCATAAAAATCATGTTTTTAATTGGATCAAAATTTCTTTTACAACTTTGAAAGAGGGTCATCCAAAGATCATTTCTGTGCAGTTTGGTTGAAATTCATCCAGTAGTTTCTGAGCAGAAGATTTTTAAAGAAAAAGTTTATGACTGGTCGCATGGACGCACTGATGCAAGGACACACGGACGAACGCAAGACAGACACAACGCCATGACAATAGCCCCAGTGGCCTTTGGCCAGGCAGTGGAGCTAAAAACCACAAATGCACATAATTTTGAGGACAAACTATTTGTTTTAGACTAAATCTAATTACAGTTTTGGATGGGCCCCATATATAATCTTTCCAAATCTGATGCTTATTTTGATCTAGGATGAGTATTAAGGATTCTTTGGCCCACCACTTTTTTCTAATGGCCCATCAATTTTGCAGATGGCCCATCAAAATCTTAGATTTTACATGTAAATGAATGGGACATGGGCCATTGGCCCATTTCAATGGCCCATCATGAAATTGATCCAAAAATATCTCTGTAGAGTACTATGTGAATTTTTCATTTATATAAACTCCCATGCAAATATGAAGAACTGCTAATAATGAATTCTTTAAATTTAATTTCAAATGTAGGCCCCTTTTCTGGTGACGCTCAATCATTCAGAAAAATTTTGAAAGGGAGCAATCATTTTGATGACAAAATTTTCTGAGCAAGTTTGAAGTCAAGCATATGAAAACTAAGGATTTTTTAAATTAAATTTTCATTAGGCTCCTTTTTGAATGATGCTTGATTTATCTGACCCATTTTTGAAAGGAGCAATCCATATGATAGTCCAATCATTCTGAGCAAGTTTGAAGATAGACTGGCTCCAGTCCCACTGATCTGAAGTAATGTGAAATGAGCAATTCAAGTAGAGAAAGTATAATTTCTTATCAGCCTATATTTCTGACTGGCTGATCAGTGTCAGTTTTTGAAAATATGGAAGGTAATTTGAAATAGTAAATCATGAGTGGTGTACCTTATATAACTCTAACTGACAGCCTGGGAGCCAGGCTAGTTTGAAGACAATGAGATGAAATATATAGACTTATTATAAGAAATATTGTTATTCACGTAAACAAGATAACTACCTCAAATATTGTGCTATCAGAAACAAGTGCATGTCGTATTGCGATGCAATACAGGAGTCCCCCACCGGATAAAAAAAAATCCTCTCTTATAATATATCTCCTACATACTAGATCTATAACTGTAAAAGTTTAAAGTTGCTAGCACTTATAGTTTAGGAGATATGATCCGGACAAGAATGTAAGACTAAAAACAACAAAGGGCAATAACTCAAAAAGTGGACATGGCAGAGTAACAGTTCTTGTACATGACATGTGTCCTCGATAAGATCTATCAGTGTACAAAGTTAGAAGTTGCTAGCTCTTATGGTTTAGGAGATATGATCCGGACAAAAATGTAAGGGTAAAAACAACAAAGGGCAATAACTCAAAAAGTGGGCGTGGCAGAATAACAGTTCTTGAACATGGCACTTCTCCTCAATAAGATCTATCAGTGTACAAAGTTTGAAGTTGCTAGCACTTATAGTTTAGGAGATATGATCCCGACAATAATGTAAGGGTAAAAACAACAAAGGGCAATAACTCAAAAAGTGGGTGTGGCAGAGTTATGGATCTTGAACATTACACTTTGCCTCAATGAGATCTATAAGTGTACAAAGTTTAAAGTTGCTAGCACACATAGTTTAGGAGATATGATCCAGACAAGAATGTAAGGGTAAAAACAACAAAGGGCAATAACTCAAAAAGTGGGCGTGGCAGAGTAACAGTTCTTGAACATGACACTTCTCCTCAATGAGATCTATAAGTGTACAAAGTTTGAAGTTGCTAGCACTAATGGTTTAGGAGATATGATCCGGACAAAAATGTAAGGCTAAAAACAACAAAGGGCAATAACTCAAAAAGTGGATGTGGCAGAGTTATGGATCTTGAACATGACACTTGGCCTCAATGAGATCTATAAGTGTACAAAGTTTGAAGTTGCTAGCACTTATGGTTTAGGAGATATGATCCGGACAAGAATGTAAGACTAAACACAACAAAGGGCAATAACTCAAAAAGTGGGCGTGGCAGAGTAACGGTTCTTGAACATGACACTTCTCCTGAATGGGATCTATTAGTGTATCAAGTTTGAAGCTGCTAGCACTTATGGTTTAGGAGATATGATCCGGACAAGAATGTAAGGCTAAAAACAACAAAGGGCAATAACTCAAAAAGTGGGCATGGCAGAGTAACAGTTCTTGAACATGACACTTCTCCTCAATGAGATGTATAAGTGTACCAAGTTTGAAGTTGCTAGCACATATGGTTTAGAAGATATAGCCCGGACAAAAGCGTGACGGACGGACGGACGGACGGACAGACGGACGGACGGACAGACGGACAGACAGAATCGAGCAAACCTATAGTCCCCCAACCGGTAACCGGTGGGGGACTAATAAGGTTACATCTACTGTGAAATATGCGAAGAAAAATATGAAAAGGGAATTGCAAGAGATTCCAAACAAATCCCAAATGTTACTTGAAATTGGTGAGGTAAAGAACTCAAAGTAAACAAGGTATTGGAACATTCAAGGATGCTTACAGAAATCCAATCTCTGATGACAAACTAAAATCAGGGAATTTTAACTCATTCTTCGCATCATTTTTTAACAAAGACAAAGAAGATAATCTTCAAAGCTATGACTTTCACTCAGACTCTTTCTATCAACAACATTATAGTGATCCCTTAATGTGTGAGAAAACTACTCAGGACTACTAAGGATTATATATATCCAAGTCCATTGGTCCGGATGAAATACACCCATGATTACTTTAAGAGACAGCTGATGTACTTGCTTCACCCATTTGTATGTTTTTCAACAAATCATTAAGTGAAGGTCAAATTCCAGATGAATGGTGTCTTACAAATACATGTATAACCAGTATTTGTGAGAGTGTTGACAAAACTAAGTCATGAAACTACAGACCTATAAGTATAACAAGTATCTTATGCAGACTCTTAGAAAAATCAAGGATGCAATTATGTCTTTTTGTGACCAGAATGTGTTCTCCTCCGGACAATATGAGTTTAGGAACTAGAAAGCCATGAATGGCTTGAGTCGCTCCACAGGCTTGATATTCTTGTAAATTAAAGCAAATCAAAGTTTTGACTAGATCTTTAAATATTTCAAGTTCTACTGATGTTGAAAATGATTTTCAAAGTTTCAACTATTTAACATATATAGAGAAATGACCTCCGCCCAAAAAAGACATATTTTTCATACAATCAAAATAATTTTTGGCTGCATGTTAATGGGTCACAAAAAGATCATACCAAAAATGTTTGATTGATATCCATCAGTTTCAATCTGAGAAAATGATTTTCAAAGTTTCCACTGTATCGCTTTTTGAAAAATGACCTCCGCCCATCAAATACATATTTTTCATCCAATCACAATTATTTTTGGTAGACTGATAAAGGGTCACTCAAGGATCACTGAAGTGAAATTTTGATGATATCTGTCAATTAGATTCTGAGAATATGATTTTCAAAGTTTCAACTATATGACATATAGAGAAATGACCTCCGCCCATTAAATACATATTTTTCATCCAATCACAATAATTTTTGGTAGACTAATAAAGGGTCACTCAAGGATCTCTCAGGTGAAATTTGGATGATATCTATCAATTAGATTCTGAGAAAATGATTTTCAAAGTTTCCACTATATGACATATAGAGAAATGACCTCCGCCCATAAAATGCACATTTTCATCCAATCACAATAATTTTTGGTAGACTGATAAAGGGTCACTCAAGGATCATTCATGTAAAATTTCATTGTTATCCATCAATTAGAATCTGAGAAAACTCACTTATTACCATATTTGGAAATAAGCCACGCCCATTAAATCCATGTTTTTCATTGGATCAAAATTTCTTGAACAACTTTGAAAGAGGGTCACCCAAGGACCATTCCTGTGAAGTTTGGTTGAAATCCATCCAGTTGTTTCTGAGGAGGAGATTTTTAAAGAAAAAGTTTACGACCGGACGCACGGACGCACTGACGCACGGACGGACGCACGACGGACACAACGCCATGACAATAGCCCCAGTGGCTTTCAGCCAGTGGAGCTAAAAACAGGAGTTGTGTGCTTCAGTTGCTTAAAGTGTTAGATGAATTGACCAAATATGATGACCAAAATATTTCAATTGATGTTATATACTTAGACTTCTAAAAAAGCATTTGACTCTGTGCCATACATGAGATTACTTCTGAAACTACAGAACATTGGAATCCGCGGAAATGACCTTCAATGGATTGAGAACTTTCTCTCTAACAGAATACGATGTGTGGCTGTTAACGGAACATTCTCTAATTGGACCTGTTACTAGCCATGTATCGCAGGGCTCCATCCTAGGACCACTATTATTCATTCTTTTTGTGAATGACTAGCCAAAACAGTAAATTTACTCTGAAAAATGTTTGAAGATGACTGCAAAGTGTGTAAAGACTTAACAACCCATATGGAGTTTACTAACTTGTGTATAGAATGATTTGTACAATCTCTGTGAGTGGACAACTAAGTGGTTATTGTTCTTTAACACTGATAAGTGCAAAGTTATGCATATAGGTAGAAGTAACCCTCAACATAAATACCAGATGTTTGATAAAGATAGCAATATATCAACATAGAAAGTAGCGGAGAGTGAAAAAAATCTTGGCATACACTTTAAAAACACCCAGAAATTTGATAACCACATAAATACTACTGTGAATGGTGCTTACCAGAGTGTAGGACTGATTGAAAGGTCATTTAGACACCTAGATGAAGGATCTTTACAAACAGTATACAAGGCAATGGTTCCCCCTATCTTACATTATGACTCCTCTGTGTGGTATCCAATTCTTAAAAAGGACTTACTTGCTATTGAAAATATTCAAAGACGATTCAATTAACTTGTTCCTTGACTCCAAGATTTGCCCCATGAAGATTATTTGAAAAATCTAAATCTCACTATGTTATATTACAGAAGAAACGCTTTGATTTCATTCAACTTCTTAAAATCATAAAGAATGATGTTGACATATTGGAGTATTTTGATACGCTCTTTGAAGACAGTGAGACTCAACTCTTTTTGTATACATGTAAATGAACTGTGGAACTCATTACTGGAACACAACGTTGCTGCAAACATCACTTAGTTTCAAGACAATGTTTGACAGACATTACAATCTTCTTATGCATGTGTTAACTTACATGCATCAAGAAGCAGCAATTAGCCTACAGTACACGATATATTAACACACCGGAAGCGGACCAACTTTTGTATACAAGAATTGACGAGACCTTGTTTGCAACAAATCTACCGAGACAAAGTATCCCCTTTTCTCCTAGATTCGTGCACATAAATAATAACACCTGTGTGTACATTGATAAAAAGAAAACATCAAAACATTTACTTGATTTTCTATTGCAAAATTATGTTAGCTTATGTAAATTAATCACAAGATAATCATAATTGACACACTTACTTCAAAATTTTACACTAAAATGCACTAGGGTGGCCAGTCTAATTCCAACTAGAGTTTCTCATTGGATTTGTGCATCTGATTGAGGGAGCTTATTTGGGGTTATTACAAAGAATTTGTCCCATTCATTTTTCTCCCTACTACCTTTAACATAATGTTAGTCCACTTGATAATTTTCAATGCTAAGATTTGCCCAAGTTGCAGCCTCAGACTTTATTTTCAAAGATGGTATGATGAAGTTACTTAGTAGGCCATTTTAGGGAAATCAGAAATTTCTTAAAATTCATTATCATGTTGCTTTTACTAGAAAAGAAAACACTATTCTATGTTTTTTCTTCGTTTTTCACACAAAGTAAAACTTTACATGGTTATTTTTTTTTTAAAAAAAGCCTCATTATCTTTAAGATTTGACATGCACGAATCCAGTGAGAAGGCACGAATTGATGAGAAACAGGGATTAAATTGGTCGAAAAGACTCTGGGACGAAAACTTTTTAGTAAGTGTACATGGATTAAATCGGACTTATCAATACTGAACGGATATCCTCCGACATAATTGCATATGCGATTTTATTGTCAATTTATATACTGTTCAATTGTTTGACTTAGCTATAACCTTCCTTCCATGTAAAATCTCAGCAATTTGGACGTAGCTTTTCATCGAAAAGGAAATTTAATGGCTGACTGGAAATATGTCAAAACTAGACAAGATACAAGATACAAAATTTTATTTAGTGTCGGTTTCAAAATAACAATTGTAACATTAGCGATGTATCGCTATTATCCGACATACATACAACATACAAGACAACACATAAATTACAATCACAACACATGCAAAGCATAGCAAAGCAAAGCAAAATAAAATGAATAAAACAAACCCCAAGCCCTCCCTATTTCCGGGTAGTATCAAGTACTACTACCAGCAGAAATAAAGCCCTCGATGGGGTAGAATACCTCCATCAAGAGGGGCCCCACCCTGCGTAGAGAGATTAATGATTAGCAAATTAACATAATATTAACAAATAAGAAACTTTTTAGATAAAATGAGTTATATTAAATTTCACTAAGATTATATCATATTAGATGTGTTTCATAAATTAAATGTTGTTAAATTAAAATCAAATGAGTAAGTCTATATAGGCCCCTTAATACTAATTTGATAAACTTGAAAACTAAAATATTGTTAAGAGGATAAATTATGTTGAGGTAGCAAAGGAGTTAAAAGTTGCTGCAAAGCTAAATCAATTGTCTGCCAATTACTTACAACACAGGACATACACATTGAGAACGTACATGTAAACATTTAAACTATGAAGAACAGCAAGAACATCTGCAACTCTCCCCGTCCCACGCTCCGATAAGGCCTTTGAACTGTGTTAATCCTGTAGACTCTCGATAATGCTGGGGTAAAGAGTTCCACAGCCTCGGAGCAGCAGAACGGAAAGAGTTCAGACCATAACTTGACGTCCTTACCTGGGGTACCTCTGCTAAGTTGGTATACCTAAAAGAATAAGATGAGACTTTTATATTGACTAGATCATGTAAATACGAGGGTGTTTGTTTGTGAATAATTTTGAAAGTTTCCAGGGCCATATTTCTAAGTCTTCTAATTTTGAGAGTTGGTAATTTTGATTTAGAAGTAAGCTGTCATAGTCTGAAGTGTAGTCATCGTATATGAATCTTAGTGCTCTTTTTTTGAATATTTTCGATTTTCTTTGTGTTTGTCTCCCCACAAAAATGCCAAGTGAGTGGACAGAAATTGAAGTTTGATAAGATAAATGAGTGATAAATATTGAGTTTTCCGAGTCTACACAGGTATTTACCAATTCGTTTCAGAACATTTAATTGTTGGGAGGCTTTTTTACAGATATTTGAGGCATGTGTTTTAAAATTTAGTTGGAAATCAATAGTAACACCCAATAATTTAACTTCGCTTTCACACGAAATACTGGCTCCTGGTAATTCGAAAGAAAAATTCTGTTTATTAGATTTTTGACCGATAGCAATTGCTTGGAATTTTTCTGGATTTGCCTGCATTTGATTGTCTGTAAACCATTTTATGAGTGTTCGACTATCCCGTTCAAGAACATCCTTGACTTCGTTAGGGTCTTGACTTGCAAATGATATGGTGTTATCATCTGCATAGTTATATAAATTGCTGTTTTGAATAAAATAGAATATATCGTTTAGAAAGATGTTAAAAAGAACAGGTCCAAGTATTGATCCCTGAGGAACGCCCTTAAAAATATTTTCTAATTTACTACTAAAATTACCTAGTTTAACACATTGTTTCCTGTTCGAAAGATATGATTTTAAAAGTCCTAATGAATTTCCTTCTAGACCATATTCTTGTAGTTTTATAAGAAGTAGATCATGTGGTAGACAATCAAATGCTTTTGACAAATCCATTAGAATGGCGGCAAGGTATAGATTTTGGTCTAGTGCTCTTTTCCAATCTTCCATTATTCGGAGGAGAATAGTTTGACAGCCATAGCCTGATCTGAAAGCAGACAAGAATGGATTAAAATGTAAGTCAAAGAAAGATGAAAGTTGAAAATTTATTGATCTTTCAAACAGTTTTGATATAACAGGTAGTATACTGACTGGGCGATAATTTGTCTTGTCAAGGGTACTGTTTTTCTTGTGGAGTGGTGTTACCTGGGCAACTTTAAGGCTGTCTGGGAAAATACCCGTTTCAAAGGACATGTTTATCATAGATGTTAGATAGTAAAGAACTGTATTTTTAGATAGTTTCAGTATTTCAGGGGATATCCCATCAATACCAGTGGCCTTTTTAGAGTTTAAATTTTCAATTTGTTTACATACAAAAGATGGTTCTACAGGATGGAAAGTAAAGCTTGGACATTCTATCTTGTTGTTTTTGATTGCTTGAACACTAGGATAACGGTAAAACCGGGAACTACTAGATAGAATGAAAGGTACTGCGAATTGTTTTGCAAGATCAATGAGAAATGTTCAATTACACAAATTTTGAAAAGTTCATGTCTGAAAATTTAGAACTTTTATCGCATCTATCTTTATTACCTGCCAGTAATACCCGAAAGGGGAGTCAGGCAGTATATATAGATATCTTAAATGTGGCCGTATCCCAGAGGGCTTATTTCGATTTAAGGGTAATAATTTCAGTTATTTTGGCCGAAAACATGAACAATGCATCTGCAGCAGAAAATGCAAAGTATCAGGACTAAATTTGTGAGAGGAAAATATTGTTTCTTTTGACAACTTATGCGAAGTTTAAGTTTTATTCGCCCCTTTGTTTAGGCCGGGAAGGATTTTTTCTAAGGTTTTCCTGATTTTTTTTTTCAAATAATTTCGGCAATTAGGGCCTACCGCCTTTCCGTTAACATGGAATCCATAGTGTTTTACGGGATTGAAATTCTTTTAACAACTTTGGAAGATATTCATTCAAGGATCATCTCCACTAAGTTCCAGTTTGATGTCGCAGTGGTTTCGGGGGAGAAGAATTTTTTCTATGATTTTCATCAATTGTCAGCCTTTCTTTTACCATTGCAACCAGAGTTTTGCCGTGAATTAAATTCTTTTAACAACTTTGGTAGAGGAACATTCTTGCCAAGTTTCACTGAGATTGATTGCCCCAGTGATTTAGGAGGAGAGGATATCAAAGTTTAAGAAATCATGATTCTAAATCCTCAACAATTCAAAAGTTATCACTTGACACTTTTGCTGAACATTTTAAGAAGCTGAACACAGTTTCTACTGAAGATGGAGACCAATTAAACCATATTGATTTATCTAAAGTTTCTCAATGTAATTGGGTTTTGAATAATTCTATTGCAGAACAAGAAGTTTTAAAAAGCATAAATAACTTAAACTGAACAAAGTTTGCGCTTCATACCTTATTTTAAATGAATTTTTAAAAGTATCTAGGAGCAAAATGTTAACTGCTTTTACCAAGTTGTTCAATATAGTCTTTGATTCTGGTCATGTCCCAGATGAATAGTCACAAGGAATTATTTCTCCAATTTATAAAAATAAAGGCGACAAATCAAGCACTGACAATTATAGAGGTATTACCATTTTAAGCTGCTTTGGTAAATTGTTCACTGCTGTTCTCAATAATAGACTCAATAAGTACTTAGAAGATATTAATCTACTAGCTGAGGAGCATGCTGGTTTTCGAAAAGGCTATGACACCACAGACCATATATTTTATCTAAAATGTTTAATAGATCTCTACTTATTCAGAGGTAAAAAACTTTTTTGCGCCTTTATTGATTACAAGAAGACTTTTGACTCAGTTAATCGTACTTATCTGTGGCAGAAGCTGCTGAGTAACAATATTGATGGTAAAATGTTTAAGATTATTCACAATTTGTATGCCAATGCTAAATCCTCTGTAAGGTTGGGAAGTTTAAAGTCTGTAGCCTTCTCGAGCAATATCGGAGTCAGACAGGGTGAGAATCTATCTCAAATATATTTTTCTTTATTTTTAAATGATCTATCAGAGTTTATTTCTCACGCTCAAAATGGTCTTGATGATGTCTCTGATATGGCTAATATTCTTCTTTGTGATGATGATATTGAAGTTTACTTTAGATTATACATTTTGCTTTATGCTGACGATACAGTCATTTTTGCTGAGTCTGCAGTTGAACTTCAAGCAGCGCTTGATCGACACTTTACGCAAATCTCATATTGTTAACATTTGTAGTGCTGAATCAAAATTTTGGCAAATTGCATTAAAGTCAGGGTGCCGAAAGCACTAAATGCATTTTTTCACTATTCTGGCTTAAAGGGGAAAAGTAGGCGGCATAGGCCGAGATCAGACTGCACCAATGCACGGGCTGATCTTTGTCTGTACTTCTTGCTATAAATGGAATATTTTGGGTTTAGCATGACAATGGTTAAACATTGCTTGACACTTTTATCAGATCGAGGTCTAATAATACTTATATTCAAATCTAGTCATATAACTTCTAGTCATCTTTTAACTGAATTTTCCTACACTCAGGCTACCTATGAATGCACTATGGTTGTTTTAACACCGAAACTTTCTTCCGAATGTTTGTTTATTGTTCATGTTTGTTTGTATATTTATGACTTGTACCCCGGTATAGGTAGATTTTGAGCGGTGAGCCGTGATATCTACTTTTAAAGGTAAAATTTCCGTGCTATTCTTTCAAAATAGATAAAACAGACATAACACAGATACAAATTACCTTTCAAATGAAACTAAGTGCTTGTCTTAGATCTTAAGGTTTACCCATATACCAATGGTAATGGACTCAATGCCTAGGTCAGAGCTCAGTTTTGAAAATACACCTATAAAGGGTTTGTCAATTTAATAAAACTCTTGAAAACTCTTGAAAACTCTTGAAACTCTTGAGACTTTTTTTAAAACTGTCTTAAAAGAACAATACTTTTTAAAGTAGCTCTATGGAAAAGAACAACTTATATTCAATTTTTCTTTGTCCTATTTTTATTATCCTCTATTTCTTTAATGCTTTTCGGTGGTTTATCGAGAAATAACGGTAGATTATCACTTGATAATCTCACCGCAAAAGCAGTGACATTATGAAAGACTTTTACCCTGCTTTTGTGCATTTCACCCTATCTGACGTCATCTATGCGGGGAAAAATAAGAGACGTCACAATGAACGTTGCATAACAATCACGTGCAAAATGACGCGCTTTACGAAAATATGTCCTAGAAATATTTCACATTTTGTCTCATGTCTGCATTAAAGAAATAGAATAATCGTATGTTTTTCGAGTTAGATCGATTAATATTTCATTTCGTGAACTACAAAAGCTATATTTTCACTCGTGGCTCTGCCACTCGTGAAAATATAGCTTTTGTCGTTCACTCAATAAAATACAAATCGATCTTACACTTAAACAAACGATTATCCTCTATGTCAACCATCATGTTTCATGTATTACTGATGCAAATAAGATGGAAAGGGCACCTATTTCAGGCTTTATCATTGTTCACTGTGTGAGCCAGCCCGGGAATCGAACCCACGCGATCGACCTTCAGTTGTTTTGAAATATCTGCACAAATTACAGGTATGCGTGGAGTTAGTAGTTTACCTATGTATCGGGCGCCTAGTCATGTAGCAGACGATTCAATTTCAAAAACAATTATTGCGACTGAGAGAGGGGATTTCATTTCATTTCCATTCAAAACACATAAATTGCATTTTAAGAAATTTGAAAATTTGAATTTTTTCACCCGCATCTAAAGATTTTTTAATAAGAGACTCAATTTATGAATAATTCACTAGTTCATGAGGGTGACCAAATATCGCCGTTACAATGAACAGCATGTGCGATAACGGGTTGTAAGAGCTAACAAGTGCATCCCAACGTTACGTTTGGATTCCGAAGGTAAGTCGTGTTTTGTCGAGGAGAAACGACCGATATTTAATTTATTTAAATCACAAAGGTCAGGTTTAGGTCAATATGCTTCCACTATAGCAGTCATCGCCAATATTGACTGTCACTGGAATTACTCACTGAATTTAAAGTTTTGTTCGTACGATTTCATATTCAGTTTTGGATTTTGCAACCTGTCTATATGGCCACAGTCACATTTTTACTACTCGATTAATTAAGTGATGAAGGAATATTTTTGATTTTATGGAGATATGGATTTGAAAATCTCAACACATTGTATGAATACGCGAAGCTGAATCCTACCAGGGACTCTAAATAAACGTATTTTTAAGATTCGTGTTCCTACATCAGAGTGGTTTGGGTTTTTAGGTTGCCATCCCCACGGAAACAACAAATACTCTTTTCATATCTTAAATTTCAATACCATGAAGCACAAAATATAAAATTATAAAGATGAATCCATAGTAAGATCATTTTTCATGGGACAACTTTTCTGCGGAAGTAACTGAAATCACTATCACGGTACTGAAATTATTTTCCGAATAGACTGAATTTCAAGTTCAGTCAATCAGAATGCTCTAATTTTGATAGAAGGCACAACTATGATTAAATCATTCATAATTTAGAAGACAGAAAAAAGTGAAAGTTAAGATCAGACTGTAAATCTGTATATTAAGCTGATCCTAAGCTATGTTTTTCTGCAATGGCGGATCCAGAGGGGAGTCGGGGGGGTCAAACGAACTCCCTCTCGGTGAAGCCTAATTATCCATCATTTTGATTTTTTATAAATCCTTCTTCGACTATTCGCTACATATTCCGGCGCGGCTTTTGTGAAAATAGCTTTGACAGACGGTATAGACTAAAATCAGCCTGCACAGTTATGCAGTCTGACCGAGGCATACACTGCCTGTCTAATATTTGATTTTTGTGGAAAATTCTTGATGCAATCTTGTTAACATGTTAAAATTAGGGAAAATGTTTTAACATTTTTTATATTCAGCAGAATTAGGGTTAGAATTGTGTAACACTGGCAAATCCTCTTCTGGAAATGTTGATGAATGATCATAACATCTAAACTACAGCTTTTTCAAGCTGTAATTACGATGTTTCGATAATCCACCATCACTGGAATTATCATGAAAAAAGGGGAGCGGACGGACGACATTAATATTTTGTTCCAGTCCACATATCGCCTTTGATATCCTGTATATTCTATGTTGATCGCCTTCTAGGTGTGCATAAACTTCAAAATCCTAAGTTACGCATATGACTAGGAAAGCGAAACCCCAAGTTTTATGTTCACCCCCTTAACAGAATTCCTTGATCCGCCGCAGATTCTGCCAAAGCTTTTTGTACAGCCATTCGGAACATCACTCGGCCATTTCCGCATTCGGAACCTCACTCGGCCATTTCCGTGAACTGCAACAGACCTCGGATCGACAGTAGAACCAGTCTAGGATGTATGTAAGGCGGATGGGTATGTAACAAAATCGTGCATTTTGT
Organism: Fragum whitleyi; assembly: GCA_948146395.1. NCBI lineage: Eukaryota > Metazoa > Mollusca > Bivalvia > Cardiida > Cardiidae > Fragum > Fragum whitleyi. Next base: position 51,055,290 of record OX411552.1, on the reverse strand, counting down.
TAGGCGGAAACAGTGTAAGAAAAACTAGCACTGTAGATTTACATCTTTTTCAATAATAAACGGCTGAAAAATCTTAATTTTTGAGAATGACGAATCATTCTAAAAAATAAGATTTTTCAGCAGTTATATAAGAATCTAAGGATGTTTATATTAGGATACGATGGTTTCACGCCAGTGACTTAAACGAGTAGCGTTGTCGACGTCGAATGTTTTCACTCACAGTTTCGAGGGCTAACGCCATTTTAATTGACGCCATCGGGGTTTTCCAGGGTTTTCCCGTTATTTTTAAAAATAGTCCGTCTATGTTCATCCGAGGTTGATCGTGAGATTGGCCGAGTGGTGTTCCGAATGTTGACTGGCGAGCCTGTCTCAATCTGTCGATATTGGAGGGTAGCGTAGATTGGGACAGGTTAATCAGTCTATTCCGAATGTTGTACAGCATGACTGAAAATTTGCTGCATCTCTGCAACCTTAGCTACAAAGAACGACAACTGCATCTAGGTTTACCATCTCTTAAGTACAGATGCCAAAGATCCGACATAATTCAAGACTACAAGATTCTTCGTGAATATGACAAAACAGCAAACAATAAAGTTCTACAATTAGCAAATTATCAAAAGGTCCGGAGGAAACAGCTTAAACTCGGCTGTATAAACGACAATTAAGCACCGTACTAAGAAAAAAAATAGTTTTTGGCCGCTAAGAGAAGTAGACTCTTGGAACAATCTCCCGAACCAGGTTATTTCGTCACTTTACATAAATGCCTTTAAACAATTTAAACAAACAGTGGAAAAGCCACCCCCAAAAAAGGGTTCAAAAACCTTCGGCTGTTTCTGGGTTTACCCTTACTTTATTGTATAGTAAATGGTCCATTACAAATTTATATAGATTGGCAATATTCATGGATGAAGTTTCGGTACCATCTTCACGAGTCAAGGGGTATCGAATCGATAAGATCTTCTCGAATAAGATAAGTAAAACGTTCGTAACCCTTGGTTCGACAAGATGTTTCGGTACATACGAGGGGGTATCAAAAAGTTCTGAGACAATTGCTATATCTTTTTTTTTTTTTTCGTTCATCGGATTTTGATGAAACTGTCAGTAATTATTCGTAGGGATGTGAGTGCTAAATGTACATGGTTGCATCCAAATATGAGTACGCGTCTCTTAAGGAACCGTCGCTATGGAAACCGAACGATGCGCTTTCGGGGTAGCCTACTTTAAGTTATCAACTCACTGTTGTAAAAGAAAATCCTACAAAACGCGCAATACACAACGGATTTGAAAAATTCAAATTGCGTTGACACAATCATTGAATTTGCATTAGGTGTTCATGCAACCATGATGTTAGGCTCGACGCAAGAAGAGGTCTAATCAACCGAGACGATGTATTTTTTTTATGGAAAGAACGTAACGTCGGGGAACTTGAAACGGTAATAACAATTAATAAGGATTATGTATTAAAAGAACGATGTGTATTTCACTGGCGTTACGTCTCAAATTAAAAAATAAAGATCAGAATTGAATTTCTCAGCATCAATTCTGGGGTTTGTATATTTAAAAGCTATCGAAGGTTGATAACTGCGTTTCTTCTCCTGTTTGAAATATTTAATGCAATTAGAATGGAAAAGGAATTGTCTATCATAAACGTTATCGCACAACTCAAAACATCCATCTTTTTAACGAATTTTACCTGAAAGAGTCGTATGTATTTATGAAGATGTGCACTAACCTTTTGGGAAGATTTAATGGATGACACTTAATATGTGTTAACAGTTCTAACATATTAAAGTATTGCTGAAAAAAGCAATCAAGAGTGGGTCTGACGTTCATGACGTCACTATTTCGCCCCGAGACGCCGCACCCATCCCATTTTAATTTGATATGGAGTTGAGTGTATTTATGCTATTCTACTGAAACTTCGTAAATTCATAGTAAGGAGGCATACAATAGAGGTATTTCACATAAGTCTGCGCATGCGCGGAAATCGCTCGACTCCGCCCTTTTTACAAACGAGGGGGCATGTCATTTTAGTCAGGCAAAAATTTATAGTGAAATAGTATATTTCAAACCACAAAATTCTCGTCGTTATAAAGGTTATCAAAGTTATTTTTGCACATAAAATAAAATTTAGTTTTAATGCTTAAATTCTCCATGCCTATTTTGGTCATTTTTTATTTTTTGCTTTTGATTAACTTATCTTAATCTAACTCTATCTAGCGTGCCTGACCTTTGAAGAGGTATTTTGATTTCTTGTTGGCAATAATATACTGACTTTTTTTTAAATTTTGTCATTAACGTTTCTCTATGAACTATTTTTATTCATACATTATTCCCTTTTTTGTTCAGACCTTGTCATTTATTTCGCTTTTCATTAAAATCACAAATTTTGTTAAAAGAAGAAAAAAACAAAACACGAAGTCTACTCAATTATTTGTTTATAAAAAACAAAAAAAAAACGAAGTCTACTCAACTATTTGTTTATTAGCTCACCTGAGCACAAAGTGCTCAAGGTGAGCTATTGTGATCACTCACCGTCCGTCGTCCGTCCATCGTCCGTCCGTCCGTCCGTCTGTCTGTCCGTCTGTCCGTCCGTCCGTCCGTCAACAATTTCTTTTAACATCTTCTCCTCCTAAACCACTGGGCCAATAAAGCTGAAACTTGGCAGGGGTGTTCCTTGGGTGAAGCTCTTCAGAAGTTGTTAAAAGAATTTAAATCTATAAATAACTCTGGTTGCCATGGCAACAGAAAGGCTGAAAATCGCGAAAATCTAAGAAAAAATTCTTCTCCTCCTAAACCGCTAGGCCAATCAAGCTGAAACTTGGCAGAGATGTTCCTTGGGTGAAGCTCTTCAAAAGTTGTTAAAAGAATTTAATTTCATCAAAAACTCTGGTTTCCATGGTAACAGAAAGGTTGAAAAATGGTCGAAAATGGCCGAAAAATTTAGAAAAACTTCTTCTCCTCCTAAACAACAAGGCCAATCAAGCTGAAACTTGGCAGAGATATACCTTAGGTAAAGCTCTTCATAAGTTGTTAAAAGAATTTAATTTCATCAAAAACTCTGGTTTCCATGGTAACGGAAAGGTTGAAAAATGGCCAAAAATGGCTGAAAATCTTTGAAAAAATTCTTCTCTTCCTTAACCACTAGGCCAATCAAGCTGAAATTTGGCAGAGATGTTCCTTGGGTGAAGCTCTTCAAAAATTGTTTAAAAAAAATTAATTTTATCAAAAACTCTGGTTTCCATAGTAGCAGAAAGGTTGAAAAATGGCCGAAAATGGCTGAAAATCTTAGAAAAAAATCTTCTCCTCCTAAACCACAAGGCCAATCAAGCTGAAACTTGGCAGAGATGTTTCTTGGGTGAAGCTCTTCAAAAGTTGTTTAAAGGATTTATTTTCATCAAAAACTCTGGTTTCCATGGTAACGGAAAGGTTGAAAAATGGCTGAAAATCTTTGAAAAAATTCTTCTCCCCCAAAAGCACTAGGCCAATCAAGCTGAAACTTGGCAGGGATGTTTCTTATGTGAAGTTCTTCAATAGTTGTTGAAAAAATTAAATTTCATCAACAACTCTGGTTTGCATGATAACAGAAAGGCTGAAAAATGGACGAAAATTGCTGAAAAAATCTTAGAAAAACTTCTTCTCTTCTTAAACCACTGGGCTATTTAAGCTGAAACATGGTAGGGATGTTCTTTGGGTGAAGCTCTACCAAAATTGTAAAAATAATTGTATTCAATTAAAATCTTTGGTTTACATGGTATTTGAAATGTTAAAATATTGCCAAAAATATCAGAGAAGGTTAATCTTCGCCTTAACTATTTGGCATATCTTAAACATGGCAGGGATATTCTTAAGGTATAGGTCTACTAAACTTGAATTCAATTCCATCATTGATAACTTTCTTTGCAATTAAAAAGAAAATCAAATTGCAGTAGGAGGAAATTAAAGTCTGTTTCTTTTAAATCCACCCTTAATATACATCAGACAATTTCTGGTATTTATAACATTGTTGACAAGTTATGAGTTGACTTACTCAGGTGAGCAATATAGGACCATCATGGTCCTCTTGTATGGTATTTTATAAATGCCTTTGTATAAAACATTAATACCATCAAATCGTAATCAACACACTTAGACAAGGAAATGTATTATTTCAAAAAGAAGAAAGAATAAGAAAAAAGAAAACATATGAATCGTTGAACGCTTATTCCAAACAAATACACCACATCGTTGAATAAATTGTTTGTGATATTGCGATTTTGAAACTGCGTGACAAAATAAGAAACACATTGACGATCTTTCACTTTGTGTGGCATGATTTCGAAAATGTAGGCCCGTGTGATTTTTTGACCTTGCAATATAACTTTCTTTGTGTAAAATGTTATTTAAGCCCAACAGCGGTTTTTTGGGTTTTTTTTTTGCACAAGAAATGTTCATACTAAGGAAAAATTAAATGATTATGATAATAAATACATATAGATAAATAAGTCGTTTTTTGTAAATAGCACAGAAAGACCAGACTTAGTTAGATCCATGTTCTTCATGGTGTAGGGGCCATATATCTGATACTCATTTAGAATCATTTAAATATTTTAGCATAAGTCCCTAGTGGCACTGTTGTTTTTCATATTGCTTGATAAAACTTAAGTGTTAAAAAAACATGTAGGGTTGAGTTTAATCTTCTCGTGTGTGTATGGTTTTTGAAAGGATTTTTCAATATACCATAGACCCCAGATCAAAGAGCGGTCAAACACTAAAGCAGAAGTTATAAGTTACAACACGTGCGCTAAATAAACACTGTACTGGTGTCAATTAAGCGTCGTACGTGACATATGGTATTACGTAATCGTATTTAACTTCTATCACATATTCATGATGAAGATATATCCACAAAGGGGTATTCTAATTGTGCGTTCAATAATTAATGAATTTGGAAAATTAGATGGATTCGTAAGAGGTAAGTGTTTAAAAAAAGCTGCACAAGAAGAAAGGTATTCAAGTGAAACTCAGAACTACAAAATCATTAATTTTGAAACAGTGAAGTGTGCATTTTCAATGTATTTAAAAGCCCTTCAAAAAATAAGCATGTGTTCATTTGGAATAATTACCAAAATGAAATAGCGACTCGTAAATAGCTGCGATAGAATTATTTCTCCTTTTTTTGAATTGTCTCTATCTCTCAATATGTGTTCGTCTTTTATTTTTCACTAAAGTAAAACATTATATCTATGTTGAACTTGCATTCTGTCGTATGTCGTTTTTGTTGTCTGGTTTTATTTCTATTGTTTTTTATTATATTTCATTTATTTTTTGTAATATATTTTTAGTTTATCATTTACGATCGATTTGTGTCGAACAATAATGCAATTACTATTATGGAAATAATGAAAATGAATAGTCAAAATGAAAGATTTCCAAATAAACTTATCAAATCAAAGTGATTTCTCAAAACAGTAGATTTTAAGTGAAGGATATCTGTTTCGACTAAAAAATATGAATTCATCAAGTAGAAAACTCTGAAGAGATATCTCAGCGATTTATTCACCCAACTAAAATCAAACGCCGCTTTTTTCAGTATTTCAAGAAAAAAATCCCAAAGTCGATCGAAATAGTTTCTAATGACATTTAAGTTTTGTTTTGAGTGATAAAAGTTTGATAATCTATTTCATTTATAGTTGAAATCGACTGATTCATCCGGATAAATTTCAATGAAATAAAGAGTGGAGAAAAGAAGGATGCCCCCTCGTTTGCATTGTTATGTCCCTTTGACTGAAGAGTACGCAAGGGAGATAATTACGTGAAATACCTCTATTCCACTCTTACAATTTTCTAAGTCGTCGGACATTTACGAAAGAAAATATGTTTAAAGTCTCAAAACTTTGTGATAGTCCCTCGTATAATACATATTCGAGAAAAAAATCAGGCGGTGCGTTTTCACCGATGGCGTAACTCCCGTTACGCAATTTACGCAATTGCGTGAAAGAAATAATCTTCTGTTGAAAGATATCGTTGATGAATGATCAAATTATCGAAACTACAGCTTACTCAAGCTGTAGTTACGATGTTTTGATTATTCACCAAAGCTCAAACCATAAAAGGACATGCATCTTTTGTCAGTCCTAGTATCGCATCTATCCTATATATTCTTTGGTTGTCGCCATCTGAGTGCGTATAAATTTCAAAGCCCTAGATGCGCCTATGTTCACTGCTCGTGAGTATACATGTACACACAAATTTAGTCAAAAATAGAATAAAGGTCTATTCAAGGAAATTGGATAAAGGATAACATACCCCTTGGGCGACGCACGGGGGATTATGTGAGTGACGGTGAGCGGATTATATAAGCCCAATCAGGGGATTAGGCGGTCACTTTCAATTTGAACGTAGACCAATATGCTTTATTACAGTAAGTAAATGTTGATTTTTTAACATCTTGAACTTTTTCAGCAGCTTTCTTTACTGTCGGTCGATCTGATATTATTTCACACAATACATTCCAAAGCTGTACCTGCGTAGATCCAAGATTTTTTCTGGGGCCAACCAAGTTATTTTCTTCAGTTTTTATTCGCGGACCGAGCAACACTAGCTTGAACCAAGGACTCTCAATATACTTAGTATTTTAGGTCTGTGCTTGAACATAGCTGCAGTTTCGATGTTTTCTTCGTCGACTGAACAAAAGATTAAATTTTGTGTACAATATTTTATTACTCAATAACGATAAAAATCAGTCTCTATCCCCGGCGAAGTGCATGTCGCGTAGCTATTTTGGTCTGAGTAAAATTCGGACCACTTTTTACCACGGCTTGATTACAATGGGTGGAAAGCTTCGGGATTTCTAGAAATACGCGAGGAAATGAAGTTATGTCTGCTTTCAAATTATAGAATTGTGCTCACAGTGCACTAACAAGAGACTGTCGCTCGCGTCAAACCTTTCCGATAAATTGACTAGCAAAATGCCGTAACTACAGTTTTGTCAAGACTCTAGTTGCGATATTTTACTCGCCCTTTGCGAGCATTATATTGATCGGGAACCCTCGTCAATTCTACGGAATAGGTACTTTCCAGTTTACGGAAAAGTTCGAGCGATGTTCCGAATGTGCCAGCCCAGCACTCATACCCCGCTTTACAAGTAAGCATGTGCACGTGCAAAGCGGGTTACATTGTTTTGCCATCCTGAACGACGGATATTGTTCTCTGTTTTTGGCATGAAAGGACATAGGGTTCGTACCCGGTAATGTTAATTATTTGCTTTGATATTTACTTTCCTTTAATTGATATTGTTTATATCGTGGGTACTGACGGGGTTGCTTATAAATAGCAGGCAAATAATTCAACAATACGTTCGTGCCGTGGTCAATTTTAATAGTGTTAATCTAACAATGCTCTCTAGTAGTATAGATATAGTTATCATTCAAATGCATCAACATCCCCTTTTCTTTAGATAAAAATCATGACAATTAAATAAGCGTTTTATACTTGCATTAAAAATTACTTAAAGATCTTAATTTCTAAATTTACTTGTTAGTTTTAGAAAATGATTTAAGGGTTCGCTGCAAATATAAATGGAGGCCATTTGTATTTTTGGCCAAAATTTTATATGCAAAATTAAGGCTTTTCTTTATGCAAAGTCAACTGAATATGTTATAAAATGTATCAAAAAGGGGAAATGAAGATGTTTTTGGTTAAAATATTTGCAAAGAATGCTTCTATACCTGAAAACAGAGTTCCACATTGCACTTTCGCATTTGCATCCATTTGAAAAATGTACCGATGCATTTGGGACAAAAACTTGCAGACGTCAACTGGAATATCCAGAGTACAATCAACGAGGCTTACTTTTGGCTAAAATGCCTGTGGGAAAGATATTTCAGCGTTGAAAGACACGTGTTTATTTTCAAGGAAACATGGCAGCCTTTTTTTACAACAACAAAACATGTAAACAAAGATGTTTTAAGGAATTGCAACGATCGTATTCCTTGAAAGCCAAATGTGACCGTCCATTATCACTCTTGGGCATTTCTACTTAAAAAATGAGACTAAATTTACCTTGATTTCTACTTAGAAATCCTTGCTATTGTTCTGTTTTTCTCAGCTGTCAAATAAAAACACTGCCGTGGGAAATTTGTTATGAACCGCTTCACCGAAAAAGAGATAAAAATATCACTCCTCTAAAAAAAATAGAGTGGGACCTTTCATACTTGTTTGAGAGCAAGTTAAAACGGCCTGAAGTCAAAACGGCTCAAAGTCAAAACGACCCCAAATTCGCTAAAACCAGTCAATACCAAGTCAAAACTTTTACTCATTTGGTCAAAAAAGCAAAATTATTTTTTTTATGTCATATAAGAATATATACAATTAATGGCTCGATTTATACATATACATCTTTTTTTTAATAAGATCACAAATTAAATAGCTTTATTTTTTGGTTTATTTCAATACAAATACACCTCAATTTACTTGTTTCAGTCTCTCACATTACATCTATAAAGGTTTGTTTCAAATTAAAGACCAATACCCTTATTCATATAAATGTGTTATTATATAGTCCGATTGAATTGTATAAGGACCGGTGTTTTCACCAATTACACAAAAATACGTTGGTAAAATCTTTTATATGTAGTAATATCTTAATTTTAGCTTAATCCAAATTAATTTTATACTATAAAATGGTTCCAGAATGATGCTTTTGTCTACTTAGTAAATAATAATTTTTCGCATTTTCCACTCTTAAGGCTGCTAAGTAGTAAGAATATGTAAACATATATACTAAAAACTTGTGTTTTTATACTAAACTTTTGACACAATAAATGACCAATTTTCTTTTGTTGGATATGCGTATTTTCTTATTGACGGTACCCAATTTTAAACTAAAATATCACGTATTTTTTACCGTTCATAACTCGCTATTTACTTGTTATATGAAAAACGCAACGATTTCGTTAAATAATCCATGATTTGATTGGTCCGAATTAGAGAGTACAGGGTTCATCCATGAAAAGATATAGGCGATTATCAATATCTTGTCAAAAGGTTCACGAACAAAGACAGGACACACTCATTCTAATATTCTTTACGAGTGAATTACACAAACATAATTAATTTTATAGAAATACTCGATATTATATATATATATATAAAAAAAACCGGCTCCTTAAAAATCATCCTCTTTTGATTCGATGCAAATTGGTACCTATTTTAGAAAGACACTTCACTTTTCCCTTATTATAGAAACAATAAGTTGTAATAGGCCAGGAGTTTCATGTAGACGGACAGACAAAATCATTATTTTACTTTCAAAAATCCTGAAAACATATTTTTTCATGGTAATAGATTGAAAAAAAGATATTATGATAAGCAAAATTTGCGCTTGAAAATTACTTTTAATTATATTGTATCATTGTTATTGAGTTCAAAAGACAATCCAAGTGTGGGTGGCCCTTTTTTGACGTTTCGTTTGCGAAATCTACCACTTTAATTCAAACACGAATAAAATATTGGGATTTCATACATCAGAATGAAAATATGACTTCTTTAATTGAGCTTCAGCCTTTGAGTAATTTCAATTGAACAAAGGAGATACCATCACAAGCTCTATTGTGCAATTTTGCCCTACTATTAACAAGGAATTGTGAAGAACATGTTGATAATAATGTGGTCATAATCATACTTTATATTTTGCAGCTAATCGTATAAAGAAAGACTGTGACACCAATATTTATATTGGTGAAATGAATCAAAGTCAAATTTACTACACTACAATTCTTTAGTAAACGTTTAACTAAAATTTGTCTGTCTTCTTATCTTCCAAAGAAGTCTCTCCCCGCTCACCGCTCTGTGGGCGCCTTTATATGCCTCTTGTATGTATACATTCCTAACAGAACAAGGTCACCTGATCTACCTACACATTGGCATGCTGCCCAGCGGCTCGCTATCTGTTGTAAATAGTTTATGACCGAATAATCAGACCACATTCAAAGACGGGTATGGTTGAGTCATTCAAAAAGGAGGCTCGCAGAGATTGAATGTTTTACATATCTAATTGGTATATTCTCTATAACACCAGATATTTATTTAGAGAGTACAGGTTTAAAAGGGTGAGGCAATTCAAAAACGTTAATTTGTACTTTTTCAAAATGGAAAAAAAGTAACACTTAATTTCGTTAATGTTTCCTATTTTCTTCTGTATAATCGAAGGACACTTAATAGAACTCCCTGGAGGACACCTTTTCCGTATGATAATATATGCACTCTAAATATATACTCTGTACTCTTTTTATAAAACACTTTATTAACAATAGGTTTATATAAACTCTGTACTCTTTTTATAAAACACTTTATTAAAAACATTTTTTTTTAGGATTAAATTGACTGTTATCAAATGTCATCTTATTATCCGGTATTTCAAGCGTTTAAGCCTGTTGTCTTGATTATGAATAATGTTTGAAATTGCAGTAATAAATTATCTTTTATCAAAACCGTTTTCCGCTTGACAAACGAAGAGCTAAGTTTTGGGGATTAGAAACTATGCGTTTTATTAATTTTGAGAGGGAAATAGAGAGAGAAAGAAGAATAGAGAAGAGAGTCAAGTTTCTTCAAAATTATAATAATTACTAATCTGAATATCAAATGTCAACCTTATTAAAAAAAATTCTGGGTAGAAACTGTGTATTCAAAATGTTTAGCATATGATACTTTATTTGTTAAGCTCCAATAAAAACCATGAAAGTCATAAATTCCGTTCTTTCCCTTTCTTCAGTTTAAACACGCTACCCTCGTACGTGAGATGACCAATCAAAGGCCTCAATACATTTTGACCAATGAAACGAGAGGAAGCAACGGACCAATGGAGTCCATGCTTACTTTAGGATCTAGTATCGATAAATGAGGACAGGCTAGCTAGTCTAAATTAAAATAGGCCTACTTTTTGCACAAGAACAAAAACCGGAAGTGTAGTTGGGTTTTTCCGCGAAAAGGTGAAAATCGAAAAAAACCTGGAAAATCAAAAGCTTAATCGATAGATCAAGGTAGTTTTTGCCATTTTTCTGTTCATTACATCATTCCTTATATGCAGGCAGAAGGAAACGCCAAATAATTTGAGTTAAATCAATAAAATCAGCCAATTTTGTTAATTTACGCTAAACGTAGATTTCACGTGATGTTTTTACAACAGAAATCTTTCAAATAATCTTACCTATGGAGACCAAAAGGAACCATACGTATTTCCACTATATTTTGATGGGTATTTTTTATTTATTTTACAAATATCAATCAAAAATCAAGGTTAATCATATAGTTTTGATATTCATCTTCCTTTTTAAAGTGAAATTTAATGGTCCCGATGCACTGGTAACAGGTAAAAATTAATTCAACAACTTGAAATGTTCACACGTAGTATTAACTTGGTCACCATATGTTATGAAGCGGTCTACTTTCTTTTTATGAATGAAATATCATTTGGCGTGGGAATAGTAAAAGTAAACAAACTCTATGTCTGCCATTTGCAAATTATTTTTCTGGAGTTGGTCATTTTCAGATGCAAAATGTGAGTTATGTGAAATGTTTATGCAAAATTTAAGCCTCCTTCATTGTTCTTTAGCTTTTCCTCTACATGTAGACATTTCTTGTTTTATCTATTGTGCAACTGAATCTTTAGTTGCACGCAAATAGAAAATGTTGTAAATGTGTCATATTTTCATGCTTTAAAGACACTTTTTGATATTTTTTTCTACATATCCAAACTATTTTGCATTCTTTAGTAATATTTTAAAGCTACTATATCAGTTTTGGTCCAATAGATTACTTTGTATGAGTTTTTAATTTCATGTCCATTGACTCAGTTTCTGTGAATTCAAATCGCGGTAAACCCTTAAGATTGAAAATGATTTTTAATAAATCTATATTAGTGTCACTATGATCAATTTGAATTAAATAATTAATACAAATATCATTCTAAAATCACCACAACAGTTTGTCTATTATATATTGAAATATATGTCCTAACTAAAACTACTCTAGATTCTATTGTCTGTATGACTAGATCACTGCTTAATACTGATTTGACTGTTTAATACTGATTTGACTAAAACATTGTCTCAAAACTTAATTTTTTGCTTTATTTAGTCGTCACATAGTCTTTTAAGTAAGCTGGCATTTTCACATTTCGTCTTGGTCTGGTTGGTACCTCTGGTTGTTTGATTGGTTGTTCTTCTGGTTGTTTAATTGGTTGTTCATCGCCAGTATTAGTTTTGGTAGGACTATTGGTTGGTTCGTTTTGATGGTTTGGTAAAAGTTCATTGCGTGATGGTGATACGTCTCTATTTTGATACTCGACAGAGGTTGGTCGAATATGTACACGATTTCGTCTGTATTCTGTTCCATTCTCAGACCTGATTGTATAGTTTCTATCAGCCATATCTATAACTTTCCCTTTTTGCCATAGATCATTTGGTTTATGTTGGAAATACACTGGCTGGTTTTTGCTTAGTTTTGGCAAGTCCTTTGATCTTTTGTCGTATGATCGTTTAACTGATAATTTTCTGTTTCTGCGTTTTTTGGAAGTGTTGTTGGTTTTGTGTAAAGATGGTATTTTTGTTCGTCCTTTCCAACCAAATAACATTTCGGATGGACTCAGTCCAGTGTCTTGACGTGGTGTGTTTCTCTGTTCGAGTAAAGCCTCGTATTGACAAGTTCCAGATTCCGCGCATTTTATCATTAGATTTTTCAAGATCTTAACACCACTTTCGGCTTTTCCATTAGAGTTTGGATGTCCTGGTGAGGTAATATGGTGTGAAATACCCCATTCTTTTGTAAATTCGCGAAATTCTGTTGATGTGTATTGCGGTCCTCCGTCACTTACTATTTCGCGCGGTATACCAAATCTACAGAATTGCTTTTTGAGTTTTTCGATTACCGCTTTTGATGATGTTGTACTAAGGTAATCAACTTCGATGAAATTTGTAAAATAGTCAATCACTAATAGATAAGATCTATTGTCTATCATGAATAGATCTGTACCTATTTTGTCCCATGGTCTCTTCCCATCATTGTGTTGTTTTAGAGTCTCTCTTTTATTTCTGGGTTTCCGTTCTTCACAATACTGACAGTTTCTGACAGTATCTTTAATATCTTTGTACATTCCTATCCAGAAGATTGTTCCACGTGCTCTGCGACACAAACTGTCATAGCCTAAATGTGAACTGTGTAGCTTCGTGAGAATGTCTTTCCTCAACTTCTTAGGGATCAAAATTGCTTCTCCCTTGAGAATAATACCTGACTCAACACTTAAGGTGTCTCTTAATGAATAATATTCTTTACATTCATTTACCAGTTTATCTTTTTCTGGCCATCCCTCTAGTATGAATTTTCTCAATTGGTACAATGTGTAATCCTCGTCCGTGGCACTTTGAATTTGTTTTATTCGTTCATCAGGAAATTCTTCAAAAATTTCTACAGACATGATCCTCGCTCGCGAGTCAGAGACTTCAACTTTATTTTGATCAAATGCTCTACTCAATGTGTCCGCAATGATTAATTCAGTCCCTTTCATGTAATGAAAATCAAAGTCATATCTCAACAGTTTCATTATGATATCCTGAAGGCGTTTTGGAGCATGACTAAGTGGTTTCCTTAAAATGTTCTCTAATGGCTTGTGATCGTTTTGTACGGTAACTTTCCGTCCATATGTGTACTGGTCAAATTTCTCTAGTCCATACAGTACAGCTAATGCTTCTTTTTCTATTTGTGCCCATTTTCTTTCTGAGTCCGACAGTGAGCGCGACGCGTATTCAACCGGTTGTCCTCTCTGTAGTAGAACAGCACCAAGACCATCCTTTGAGCTATCAACCTGTACCACTATTTCTTCATTTGAGTTAAAATATGAGAGTACTGGAGCTTTAGTTAACTGTTCTTTTATGGCCTGAAAGGACTTTTCACACTCTTGACTCCAACACCATTTGGTTGATTTTCTAGTCAAAAGTCTTAGTGGTTGTAGAGTTTCTGCCATGTGTGGTAGAAATCGCGACATATATTGTACTAGCCCACAGAATCGTCTTACACCTGTTACATCCTCAGGGCGCGGCATGTTAATGATGGCTTCGATTTTGCTTGTATCAGGTAAAATCCCTTTATCAGTAACCAAATGTCCATGGAAGACTATGCTTTTGCCCATGTCAGTCTTCTCTTCATTCAGTATAACATTCTGTTCGTCACATTGCTTATACAGGTTATGAAGCTTGACATCATTATCTTTCTTAGCTTCCTCATTAGTCGTTCCACAACCTACTACCATTATGTCATCTGCAATGGTAAACATACCTTCAAGACCCTTTAATGCTTCATGTAGGCGCCGTTGAAAAATTTCACTTGAAACCGATAGGCCAAAAGGTAATCTTGTCCAGCGATAACGTCCATATGGTGTTATCATTGTTGTAAGAAGGCTTGATTCATAATCTAGACGAACATGCCAGAAAGCTTCTTTCACATCCAGCTTGGTAAAAATTTTGGCATTTGTGAGTTCTGGAAGAATATCTTCAAAAGTTGGTAGTTTGTACCTTTCGCGAATAAGCACTTTATTCAGTGGTTGTGGGTCTATACAAATTCTTATCTTTCCTGTACTTTTTCTAACAACAGCCATCTGGTTTACCCATTCAGTCGGTTCACTTACAGGAATGATGATTCCTCTTTTCTCAAGAACATCCAGTTCTGCTTTTACTTGTTCTTTGATTGCGATCGGAATGTTTCTTGCTGGTAGAGCTTTTGGTGTAGCATTTTTATCAATCTTCAGTTTCACCTCCCCGAGATCACCTAAATCCTTTGCTACTTGATGAATAAAATTTTCTGAGTGTATGGTTACAAGTCCTAAAGCTTGAACTGTTTTCAAACCTAAGAGACTCTGAAACTCATTTGGAACAACAACAAAGTTAACATTGTGAGTTTCATCATTTATAGGGTTTGTGACTTTCAATTCTACTTCACCAAGAGTGTTTACTATGCTTTTGTTCCACATTTTTAGCTTAGTGTGTCTTTTTTTGACTTGAGTCTTTCGAACATACTTCTGATTTATCGTATTGATCTCTGCGCCAGTATCGACTTGAAATTTTACACTTTGTTCATTAACTGTCATTGTAGCTGTGACTTGTGCCCGTTTCTCCGATTGAACAATGGATAGCCAAAATTCATCACCTTCTGATTCTGAGCTGTCACACTTTTCTAGAGCATTTATCTTTTTGCACCTAGATTTGAAATGGTTTCGACCATTACAGAAATCACACTTTTTGCCGTATGCGGGACATTTTTCTTTTCGTGGTTCATGTGTATAACCGCAAAATGAACATTTCTTTTTTCTTGGCATTTTATCGGTCTTCGGACGAGCCCCAGCAGTGTGAGCGGAGTATCTTTCAGTCCTCTTATTTTTCTCGCTATATTTCTTTTTGTCCTCAACTCTGTGAATTGAAATATCTTTGTTTTCTCTTATTTCCTTTACATGTTTATTGGATTGTTCATATGCTCTAGATATCTTAATTGCTTTATCAAGGTCTAATTTCTCTTCCCTCAAAAGAAGTTCCTGTAGCTTTCCTTCGGCACTAAATACAATTTTGTCTCTTAGCATCCTGTCTTTCTCACTAAAATTGCATGACTCTGCTCTGGCTCTCAGTTCTGTGAGAAAATGTTCAAAGGAAGGATATTCATCTGATTTTACTGACCAAAATCTGTGAGATTCCAAAACCTCATTTTGACGGGGGTTACAATAAGCTTCTAATTTAGCCATGACGATTTTTGGATCAGTTTTATTCTCGCCCTCGGCCCATACCATTTGATCATATATTTCTATGACTTTCGGTCCGGCGCAGTGTAAGATGATAGCTGTCTGTGTTTTCTTCTCTTTTCCAGCAGCCCCACTTGCCTCAAGATAGACCTCGACCTGCCGTTTCCATTTCTTGAAATGTTCGGAGACATTACCGTCAATAATATTCAGTTCTCCGGGTGGCTTGAAAAGTGATTCGGCCATTTTGACATGGGTTTTCGCGGAACCGAAATTTCGTAATTTTAGGCCTCTCTGCGTCTATCTTTTGTTTTGGTGAATCTTAGCTACTTTCTGGAGCATTCCTACACCTCTGCCACCATGTTTATATCGTGGGTACTGACGGGGTTGCTTATAAATAGCAGGCAAATAATTCAACAATACGTTCGTGCCGTGGTCAATTTTAATAGTGTTAATCTAACAATGCTCTCTAGTAGTATAGATATAGTTATCATTCAAATGCATCAACAGATATAGATCGACATAAACAACAACAACATTTGAATTCAAAGTTAGTTTTTGAAAAGCATCAAATTACGTCATTACTAGGCCACGCTTTGTCATGATTCGAAACACTGAGGGCCAACTTATTTCACGCCCTATCGGGGCCCGTTGTTGTTGTTTTTCAGCTTGAAACCCGCCCTTCGTTCAGGCTGCAAATATATTGCAAACCGTTTTTAACTTATACCCCGCTTTACACGCAAGTATATGGGTAAAGTGGTACACGACTTGAACCAGTTTGTCATCCTGAACGCAGGGCTGGATTCAACTGTTCAAGGTGAAAAACGGGCCCCGGCCGGGCGTGAAATAAGTAGGCTCTGAGGCTATCGAGGATTTTCAGCGGGAAAATTTCAACCTGTGAAGGTAGATCTAGATCTAGAATTATACCTTTTTAACAAATATTTTCGAATCAATTCCATGATTGACCGATGTTATGTTCTAGCAATAGCATTACAGCTACATCTATTTATGGTAACATTACGTATAGGTCCTTGTTATTTTAATAAATACAATGTCCGGTCCTGGATAGTTAAGAGTTTGTTAATAAAGCAGTAAACACCATCTATGTGTTGTTCTACATCCAACCCTAGGTTATAACATCTGGCGACGAGGATTAAAAGGGTTAAAAAAAACGATTTAAAATGTTTTAAGGATACATACGGACTAGCGCAATACGTTAACTTTATAAAGTGGATGGATAACGATACTTTATAATTAAATACGTGAAAGGATGGCGCTCAGTAATTTACCGAACTTTCCGTCATTTGAGGTGGACGCGGATAAGTCAAATTGTGGAACCAGGTGGGAGAAATGGGTTTCGAGGCTAGAAAAACTGTTTGTTGGATTAAATATTACGGAAGAGGCACAAAAGAGAGCTCTGTTACTTCACTATGCGGGTGAGAAAGTCTTTGATATATATGAAGCTCAAAAAGGCGACGACGACGGCACGACTTACGATGGAGCGAAAGAGGTTTTGGACACATACTTCGCCCCACAAAAGACACATAAGTCACGTGATGATGCCGCAAATCTTTGTAGGAATTGTGGGTACGAATTTCCGCACACGACAGCACCTTGTCCAGCTAAAGTGAAAACCTGTAACCTATGTAAAAGGATGAATCACTTTGCTCGCTGCTGCAGGAATCGTGGGAAAAAAGTAAATGAGGTGACAGACCCAGAACTACAGTCAAGTTCGGAAGACGAGTACAGTTACAACATTTTGGTTAACAGTGTTTGTAATTCCAAGTCACCCAGAACAGAAATAATACTTAACAATACTCAGATTAAGGCGACTATTGACACAGGATCGAGTGTTAATATAATAGATGAAAGAGCTTGCGCTACTCTAGGAAAGCCTAAGTTGCAAACGAGACACTTACCGAAACTAATTCCTTACGGTGGTGGACAAACTCTCAAAGTTCTTGGAAGTTGCAAACTCACGATAGAGAAGAATGATAAAATTATGGTGGACAAATTCTTCTTGGTTAAAGGAAACTATGGCACTCTATTGGGTTACGAGACAGCTAGTGCTCTCGGAGTTGTGAAAATTGTGCAACCTATCAATACGTCTTGACTCTGTCGAAACAAAATATCCTGGCATATACAAAGGCATAGGAAAGTTAAAAGGACAAACAGTTAAACTACACATCAATAAAGATGTTAAACCGGTAGCCCAGAAAAATCGAAGGACACCTTTTCACTTGAGGCAAAAAGTTGAAAAGGAAATTAAGAAGCTCTTGGATGACGACATTATTGAAGAAGTCAAAAATCAATCGACACCATGGGTCTCAGCAATTGTGACCCCGCCGAAGAAAAATGGAGATGTTCGCATTTGTATTGACATGCGCGAGGCAAACAAGGCTATTGAAAGAGAAAGACACCCCATGCCGACAATCGACGAGCTAATTCACGATCTGAATGGAGCTTCAGTCTTCAGTAAGCTAGATCTTGCTTCAGGATACAATCAGTTGGTCTTAGACGAAGAATTGAGACCGATTACTACATTCATTACGCATCTTGGATTATTCAGCTACAAACGACTGAATTTCGGTACAAATTCAGCTTCTGAAGTATTTCAGAAAACAATAAGTACGGTGATACAAGGGATAAACGGTGCGAAAAATATTTCAGATGACATTCTGGTGTACGGAAAATCGAAAAAGGAACATGACATTGCACTTGATATGGTATTCAAGGCATTGCATAACAGTGGTCTAACATTAAACAAAAAGAAATGTGAATTCGACAAATCAAACGTAACGTTCTTCGGAGTAGTATTTGGAGGTTCCGGAATATCTCCAGACCCAATCAAAGTGGAGGCAATCAAACAAATGGATAGACCCGTAAATGTGTCTGAATTACGTAGTTTCTTGGGCATGACGGCTTATTGCTCTAGATTTATTAAGAATTACGCTTCAGTTACGGAACCGTTACGGAAGCTAACGCGTAAAGAGGTTGAATGGTCTTGGGACGAAAGTCAGCAAAATGCTTTCGAAAAACTGAAAAACGAACTTTCCAGTGAAACGGTTATTACATACTATGATCCAAATCCGAACATTGAACTCATAACGGACGCATCGCCAGTGGGACTATCTGGTATATTAACTCAAGAAGGCAAAGTCGTAGCATACGCTAGTCGCGCGGTAACTCAAACCGAGACGAGATACAGCCAACCCTAGGTTATAACATAAGATCTTAAATAAAATGTGGATAAATTCGCTCCTCTATTTGTTACTTGAAAAATCTTAAAACACCGTGACTGCAGCTAAAATAAGCTGATTATTTTACGATTTAATGATCATCCATATTAGCCACTTGACAAATCTTGGAATTGATCTCATATGATAAAAAAATAATTCTATCTGAATTTTAGCGCGATCAGAAAACAAGGTTTGAGTGAAGAAAATGCTGGATTCCAGCATTTTATTAATAAAAACCGTGTTATTTATATTTTCACTTCTTATTTGGACAAGTATCAAATTATCTTTTATGTGTGCAGATAGTTACCGGTATGCCCTTGTATTTTAAAGTTTCAGTTTGTAGCCTGGATGGTCGTGGTGGATGGTAGAAGATATGGTGGATGGCAGAAGATATGGTGGATGGCAGAAGATATGGTGGATGGCTCATCAACAACTATTGATAGTTAAGTGCTATTTATTTATCTAAATTATCCAGTCATTAGTCATTTAAAATGTAATTGTTAAACAAAGATGATAAAGGAGTGTCGTTTCTTTTGGCATCATCATAATTATTTTTCAAAATTAATCTCTTCGTAATTAAATTGAAAAATTCAGATAGATCTAGATGAAAGTATAAGAGAACTGGGCCCAGCTTTTACTTTCATCATAAATGAGGTAAAACAATTTGAGAAATGTATGGGTACCAATAGATTTCTACAAATTGTTTTGGTTAATAATTAATGAATTAAGTTTGGAAAAAAATAAGAATTGATGACAATCAAGGTCAAATTCATCCCAGGTATGATAGTAAGGTTTGGACGATGTAAGTTTTTGTTTGTACTTAACTCCAGAGGAAGTGATACATAGTAAGTGTATATTACAAATAATATAAATTCATTAAATGGGGTTTCAACGTCACTTTTAACAGTATTTCAGTCATATCACGGTAAATCTTCTAGCCACTGGACTCGGACTCCTGATAGTTCAAACCCCAGTATTTGCGGGTTTTCTTTTTAGTTTAAACCTATTTATTTTACATCGATTGGGAAATAAGTTCTTACAACTTAGATTAATCCCTTTTGATTCTGCCTCCTGGAAAATTCACCAGTACTCATGCCGAATGTGTGGGCCAATGAAAGAACAAAGATCAATAGCTGCTCCCAGGAATGGAACTCGTGATCTTTGGGTCAAGAGGCTGACGCTCTTACTCTAGACCTCGGACACCTTTTTTTTCAATGTCACATTCAAAATACAGGTAGAATGAATTTGGTATTCATGTAAGTACTTCAAGCCAATTAACAGTACAGGTATGCCAGTATTTTCACACCACCTACTCTCCTAACCATGAATTCCTGATAGTTTTTCATTGGGTATGTCATACATTTACTGCTCCAAAGTCTGGCAGACATCTGTAAGTATATTAAGATAATTAGGTTCTTTGCACAATCCGACACATCGTAACTCGGCATACTTTGATAGACTGTGTTTTGGCTGATAAAAGTAAGTTGGGATTGTTTATTTGAACTTGTCAGCATATTTTAACTGGACAATGCACCACAGTTCAGACCAATGTCTCTCTAAGTGTTCTCCCAGAAAAATTCAATTAGTAAGGATAATTTATTACAACCTGTCAACAAATTTAAACTAGACAATGCACAACAGTTCCAATCATTATCTCTACTTGTTCTTGTGGAAAAAAGTTATTCAGTTAAGATAATTTATTCCAACCTGTCAACATATTTTCAAAGGACTATATGTTGTGGTTCCAACCAATTTCACATAATTGCTCTTGCAAATGTTTATAAGTAAGTTAATAAGTTACAATAATTTATACCAATCTGCCTTTATATTTTAACTGGACAATGTAGCACAATTAATACCATTGTCACACTTCCTGTTCTTGAGAATATAAGTTAGTTATTTAGTTAGGAAAATTTATTTTCCAACCTGCCAAATTGTTAAACTGGACAATGCACGGTGATTCCCTCCAATTTCAGAGTATGTGTCCTTCCAGATATAAGTCAACTAGTTATTATAATTAATTCCTACCTGTCGGCATATCTTAACTGGAAAATGCATCACAGTTCCTACCGATGTCTGTGTTCTCATGGAAATTAGTTGAGTAGGTCAGATAATCAATTCCTATCTTTTTTGTCCTACCTGCCAACATATTTAAACTTGACAATTACCAGTCCATTCTGATGTCTCTGTATATGTTCATGTGGAAACAAGTTAATTAGTTAGGATATTTTTTTCTGTCCTGCCAAGTTATCTTATCAGGACAATGCATCACTGTTCCAATCAATGTCTTGTATAAAATGCGTCCTTTTGGAAATAAAACAATTAGTAAGGATAATTCATTACGACCTGCCAAGTTATTTTTACTTGACAATATACCAAGGTTCAAATCAATGTGTCTTTAGGCTTTATTGTGGATATCAATTAAGTAGTTAGGATAATTTAGTTATTCTAACCTGCCAAATTGTTTTAACTTGACAATGCACCACAGTTCCAATCCATTTCTCTTTGTTCTAGCAGAAATAAATTAATGAGTAAGGATAATTGATTTCAACCTACAAACATATTTTTAATAGACAATGCATCAAATTTTGAATCAATGTCTCTCTATGTATTTTCGCGAAAATAGGTTAATGAGTTAGGATAATTGATTTCAACCTTACAACATACTTTAACTGGATAATGCATCTTGGTTTGAATCAAAATCTCTCTATAAGTTCTTGTGGTAGTCAGTTTGCTTAATGTATTTCAACCTTTCAACATACATAAACTGGACAATGCATCTCGGTTTGAATCAATGTCTCTCTGTATGTTCTTGCGATAGTAAGTTTTCTTAATGTATTTAAACCTTTCAACATACTTTAACTGGACAATGCATCTTGGTTTGAATCAATGTCTTTCTATTATGTTCTTGCGGAAGTAAGTTTGCTTAATTTATTTCAACCTTTCAACATACTTTAACTGGACAATGCATCTTGGTTTGAATCAATGTCTTTCTATATGTTCTTGTGGAAATAAGTTAGGATAGTTTTTTTAACCAAAGAAATAATGGACAATGCATTGTGGTTCCAATCAATGTCTCTCTATGTGCTCTCTTGGTTATAAATATTTAAGTAAGGATAATTTATTCCAACCTGTATACATAAATGAATTGGAAAATGCTCTCGATGATTTAAGTTAATTAATGAGTTACAATAATTTATTCCGACCACTTTACATATTTAATTGGGAAAATGCACAGCGGGATATACCAAAGTCACATTACATGCTCTCGCAGGATATAAGTATCAAAGTAAATAAGTTAGGATAATTTATTCCAACCTTCCTACATATTTTAAATGGACAAAGCAACATGGTTCCGTCCAATATCACACTATGTGTTCTCACTGATATAAGTAAGTGAATTATTCAGGCTAAGTAGTTAGGATAAGTTTTTTCTAACCTATAAAAACATACCTTTACTGGTAATTGTATCCAGGTTCCCACAAAAGTGTACTCTATATTTTTACGGATATAAGTGAGTTCATTAGTTTTTTCCAACCTCTCAATAAATAATTTTTCCGTTATTCATTTATGTAGATATCTTACTTTTGTTCATATAAATTTTACTCTGATATTCGCGGCGGAATCTGTAGAGCAATTTGTTAACATAAGGTCCTATATGTGCACATTTATCCCTTTCTCACACAGTTTTCTAATAGTAGTTTAGTTCAGTTGATAATCATTAACCTTTCTTATTTACTCTATTTCTATCTTTACTTATTGTATTAACATTAATTCGTTAATAAATCACTATTGCATAATTTATGTTATGGTAAGTCTATACTGGTAGTTAAGATGTAAGGTTAGTGGATTATCAAGATAAACAAACTCCCATCTAAATTTTTTTAATGAAAAAGATTAATTTAAAATCTACACAGAAATTATCAAATTGTTAAAATCTACATATTTCTTTTTGATCTCTTCTGTTAAAGCATCACATTTTCACAGTCATCGTCTACATTTACCATCTAATGAATATCTGTCAGTGGCCAAAGCACCCTTTCATTATTGCACTCATCCTTTACAACACCATTCATACAACATGATGCTTAGGAAGGTCTTTTATCCATTTTACACACTACTTTATGATTGTAATATATTGGCCTTGGGGGATCAAAACCTCATAATTACAGCTAGAAAGCTGGAGTTATGATGTTTTGATCGCCCATTGATGATATGTCTATGTAGTCTGCCTGCCAGCTTCACTCTTACCAATATCCCTCATCCTTTGAGGCGCCATTCATAAAACATTATGCTTAGTTAGGTCTTTTAAGTGCTCCTTTATCCATTTTACACACTACTTTACGATTGTAATATATCGGCCTTGAGCAATTAAAACCTCGTAATTACAGCTTGTAAGCTGGAGTAACTAGGTTTTGACCGCCCATTGATGATATGTCTATGTAGTCTGCCTGCCAGCTTGCCAATATCCTTTGTGGCGCCAATCATACAACATGATGCTTAGGAAGGTCTTTTAAGTGCTCGTTTATCCATTTAAGACACTACTGTGATTGTAATATATTGGCCTTGGGCAATCAAAATCTCGTAATTACAGCTTGAAAGCTGGAGTTATGATGTTTTGATCACACATTGATGATATGTCTATGTAGTCTGTCTGCCAGCTTCACTCTTACCAATATCCCTCATCCATTTTGGCGCCATTCATACAACATACTTAGTTAGGTCCTGAATTTGCACATTCATTTCACACAATTTACTAACAATATTAATAATAACAAACATGTTAATAAGAGCCACATAATTAAAGTCACATGTTTTAGAAATAAGATTTATGTGTCATTATATTTGTAATAAGATTGTTACATAATAATTTGGCTATATAGTCTGGCAGCTTTACTTACAAAGTTAATATTAATAACATTATATTTACGTATTAATATATAAGAATTGGGGCCCCATTATTAGTGTTATGTGTTTATAGTTCGATCCCCGACGGCGGCACTCATTCTTTCCGACTATTTGTCTCTCACCAATGGGTTGATAATCGTAGACCTATGTGAGATAGCGGCTGGAGGCTAGGAAAGAATGTGGTGGTTGTACTGGTGATAGATATACCAGGAAACCATTGTTAGGTGCTCCAGCCGCCGCGATATAACTGAAATAATGTTGAAAGCGGCGTTAAACTCCATTCAATCAATCAATTATAGTTCATTAAGATTGGTGTGTCATTATATTTGTCAATTAAATTGTATTTGTCTACTTGTGTATAGTCTGCCAGCCTTACTAACAATATTAATAAACATGTAAATAAGAGCATTATCATAAATGTTAAGTTAAGAGTTTAGATGTGTCTGCCAGTTTTACTAATAATATTACTTTGATAAACATGTAAATTAGAGCCTCATCATATGTTATGTTTAAGTTTAGATGTGTCTGCCAGCTTAGCAAACAATATTTACTAACAATTTTAATATAATAAACATATTAATTAGAGCCTTTAATTAGAGCCTTATCATGAATGTTATATGTTTAGAGTTTATATGTGTCTGCCAGCTTTACTAACAATATCAATATTAATCAACATATTAATTAGAGCCTCATCATAAATGTTTTATGTTTAGAGTTTAGTTGTGTCTGCCAGCTTTACTAACAATATAAATCACTAGGACTTTTTTTAAGTCTGCATAATAGAAGTTAAATGTTCATAGATTTATGATATTTATGTCATTATATTGATCCATAGGATCTTTCTCGCATCATGCTTAAAAAGACATTTAAATGTAAGATGTATTAGGAATATAGAAAATTTTAAGAATCGTCCATAAATCAACGGCTAAACACAATACTCTTATAAGTGCTAATATAATTATTGACACTTACAACAGTGTCGCATTGAGCACTCAAAATACTTTTTCCCTTTCTCCCTTCTTTCTTTCTTTCTCTCTATTTTGGTACAAACATCATTTGTTTTCTTTTGATCAATGACTAAAGAATCCTTTTCATCTTTAAGTACCAACAACATCAACAGTCAAACCAATTTTTGAAAGTCATCAAATAATCAGGTCTCAATATTTTAAAAATTTGGTAGCAAAATTCTCAAATCACGTTTAAAAGCTCGCCAATATATACCCTATATAAAGTCATTAAAACTGATTGTAGTAGTAGTAGTGGTACTAGTAGTAATTATACAATTTTCACACTCATCCCTTCAACAAAAGTATGTGCACATTTATTCATTTCACTTAAATTTTCTTATTGTAATCTATGTCTGTATAATGATTATCGTTAATCTCTGCATGTTTCTCGAACTCTCTTTCCTTTACTAACAATATTAACATTAAAATCATTTTAACTACACACATATTGCTATATTATTGTGTTTGTCAATGAGATTTATCAAGTATTTGGAACAACGCGATTCTGTGTTTGATACATATTAAGAAATCAAGGAAATATAAAATCGCAAAATGTTTTTCCTCTTCTTCTAATACATCAATTCTCTTTCAGAGTTAAGACCTTTTTGTCATTAAAATCTAAGATTTAAAGGGTTGTCAATCTTGCGTTTTGTTTCGAATGACATTTATAAAATCCACCATTATCATCTTTATGGCCTGTCGCAAAACAGTCATAACTGTATATGTTTAAAGGCAGTTACAATTGTTTTGCAATGAGCCTCGATCTACCTTGTGATAAGAATTGACCTGCTCACTTTGTGTTTTCAATGACTGTTAGGTATAGGATATAAATAGCAATTAACAAATAAAGGGAACCTGTGATAATTTGGCATTCCTTTTCAAATATTGAATCGTTGTTTCTGCAAAAATCTTGGGTACATTGTCTAGTTTTGAAGCAAATTCTTCTAAACATTCACGGCGCCATCCATTATATACATGGTATCAACAATTTAGGTAGTATTGTAAGAGTTTTAATGATTATATTAATACATTATGTCATAAATATAAGAGGTATACAGTATAATATGGACTGGCCATCTCAAACAGTGTTCTGAAATGTCTATTAATTATAGGTTTCATACAGCAATTTACAAATCAAAGACACCTGCAATAATTTGGCTTCCCTTTCCACTATTGCATCATTATTTTAGCTGACATCTTCAATACTCCCTTCAATTCTCCTTTGTTTGCATTGTCAAATTGTTCTATATATTGGCAACGAAGTCCATTATATAGTCAATAAGTTAATTAAGTTGTATTGTAAGAGTTTAGGTGTTTAAAGTATCTATATTAAAATGGATCAACCAGCTCACATTGTGTTTTCAATGACTCAGTTCTTTATAGGATTCAAATGGCAATTAGAAAATTAGACCTGCAATTGAACCTACAATTTGGCTTTCCCATTGTGCTATTGCATAGTTATTTCACCCAACAGCATCAATTCTGCCCTGAATGCATTGTCTAGTTGTCAAGGAAATTATTCTTAATATTTGCATTGACTTCCATATCATAGTCAATAATAGTCTATATTGTACAAGTTTTAGTATTTATATCAGTATGTCAAAAGGATTTTAAGGTTAGGTATAATACAGATTGACCGGCTAACATTGTGTTTTGATTGACTCGATTGATTAATTAGGATTCATTTGGAAATCATAAAATAAAAGGAACCTGTGGTAATCTGTATTTTTCCTCCTCCACAATTTTCTCTTTATTTCTTCCAACATCATTTAATCTTCCTTGACTGCGTTGTCTAGCTTTAAGCACATTTTTTTCTTAAATATTCATGGTGACTTCTATAGCATAGTAAATTAGTTCAGCGGTTTAATTGGAGTTCAATATAACAATTAAATAAGATTTAAAAGTTCATGGTATATGTATTGACCAATGCGCATTGTGTTTTGAATGACTCAGTTAACTATTGGAATCATGTGGAATTAAATCAATTAAAGTAACATAATAATGTGGCTTTTTCCCTTCTTCATTACTGTATCATTATTTCTGCCAATATGTTATTATTCCTTGTGTGCATTGTATTGTTTTTAGGAAACTGTTCTTAATCTTTGTGATGACATCAATTGTAAAGCCAATAAGTTAAGTTGAAATCTTAGCTTGAGGGTATGAATGATATGTCAATACGATTTAAAAATGTTTGGTATACAGATGGACAAATTCACATTTTGTTTTGAATGTCTCGGTTATTTATAGGAATCATGCGTAAATCAGAACAAATTACATGAACACCTGAGATATTATGACTTTATTCACATTTCTGCTATCATTTTGTTATCACTGCAAAAATTGTCCTTTTTGCCTTGTGTGTATTGTCTAGTTTTCAAGCAAATTATACCAAATATTTGCGGAGAGGTACATTATAAAGTTAACAAGTTAGGTTATATTGTAAGAGTTTAAGTGGTTATATTAAATAATGTCAATAGGTTTTAAATATGTATGGGTTGAAACCGATTTGCCAACTTTCAATTTGTTTAAATGATTTAGTGATTTATAGGGATAATGTTTAAATTAAAGGAAATAAAGATATTGTGGCTTTTTTAGCTCAACTTTACAGAGAATTGGAGGGCTATTCAGATCACTCAATCAAGTGTTGGTGTTGGCAAAATTGTTTGGTTAGGTTTTTTGTGCAACTGTGTCAAATCTGTTTCTACTTAAGCTATTGCTTGGAAAGTTTTCACATGCTTCTGTTAGTAAAATATCAGCCTCTAGACGAAGATTCATTACTGTGATATCCATTATATAGTAAATTTGGTTGTATTGTTAGAGCAATTATGCCAAGATTGATATGTGAAGAGGATGATAAATACGGACCAACCAGCATTGTGTTTTGAATGACTCCCTTTAAAGACAGTTATGTATAGGATTCATCTGAAAATTAGAATAAAATTAAGAAACCTGCCTAATATAGATTATCCCCTTTCTGCTAATGTTTTCTAATTTCTGTCAATAATATTCAGTTCTTCCTCACTGTGCATTGTCTTGTTTTTAAGAACTTTATTCTTTTTCTTTGATGCTTGGTATTAATCAGTTATAGGATTTCTGCTAGAATTAAAGCTAATTGAATAAACCTGCCTATATCTGCTAAACATGAATTCTTCCTTGTGTGCATTGTCTAGTTTTCAAGCTGTAAATACTGCTTGTAAGTTGTATTTATTACATTTCGGTCTGCCAATGAAGTGATAATACATTTCTGCTAATGGTCCTTTTTATGCCCCCGTATCGAGAGATCGGGGCATATTGTTTTACTCATGTCCATCTGTCTGTCTGTCTGTCTGTCCGTCTGTCTGTCTGTCCGTCCGTCTGTCCGTCCGTCTGTCAAAAAACTTAACCTTTGCCAATATCTTCAAGCCTCATATTTGGCACGATGATAGATCTCAATGATCCGCATCTGATGATACCAAAGTCAAGGTCATGTGACAAGGTCAAGGTCATCTGTCAAGGTCAAACTTTGAAAAAAAATGCTGAGACGGGGGCATTAGTGTTTCACAAACGCAACTTGTTTAATTCAGAATAATTGAAATTTCACAATTCACAACTGTTGTAAGTACCTTTATTCATACAAGCTCTTACAAGAATTTTGCATTGGCCTACATATCAAAATTTGCCAATGGTAATTGAATTGGGAATAATTAAGGTTAAAAGGAAATCTTGGTAAGCTATCTGGTTCATGGAGTGCACGGTAAGATGCTTTTGAAGGCACTGACTGAATGTCATGGTTGGAAGCTAGGCTATTGGGAGGTTTGTAATGGACAATGCCTTAACTTGGTGGATGGCTGACTCATCTTGGTGGATGGTGGACAATCAATATGGTGTTTGGTGGACATTGACTGATCTTGGTTTTGGGCTGCTTCATCTTGGTGGATGGTGGACGATAAATGCGGGATTTGGTGTTTGGTGGACAATGACAGAGCTTGGTGGTTGGCTGACTCAACTTGGTGGATTGTAGAAGAATTGAAAAGAAGCCAATCTAACAGAAGTTATGTAAGTAAACCCATTACCAGATGACATATTACACTAGTCCAAATTCAAAGAACTTGCAAATAACAATTTTTAGTTGTTGAAAATTAATGTTAAAAATCATAGAATTTAGGATGAAGGGGGGTGGGGGGAATAAGCATTGTGAACTATGAAGATGTTGTATAATTGCTGCATAACATATTAGAAACTTCTTTTCCAATTTGTTTTTCAAAGCTTAAAATCTTCAAAAACTCAAAAGTGTGGTAAAAGGTTAAACTCTTTGCACTTATTTGCTGGTGATTATGAATCAGAATTCCTACAATTACAATGAAACTTTGTAACAGATTACACTTTCGGTTTAATAAGAATCCATTTTGAAACGGCTTTTCTCCCAGGTTAAAGATTATATCCTTTAAAATTGTTTTACTCTCATAACAAATTTATTCTTATGACTTTCATATGGCAGCCGTGGTAGTAATTTAGTGACAAGTTGAATTTTTTACAGAGGAAGTCCAAAGCCTAGGTGATCTATGATGAGTACAACTCCATGAAGGCCCTGATTGCTGTAAACATTGACAGAAAACCCGTAGAGACCAGACTGGGGTCACATACCTGGAATATACCCAACAACAGGTTGGTTACCTCTTTAACAGGGAGTACACTGACAAAAATCCTTTGTTTACATAAGTTTAATTAGATTTGTAGTTTCATACCTTCATGAAATAACAAAACCTCATCATGATAAATTGTCTCAACTTCTACTATATAACATTGATATTTAAAGACACTAGATATTATTCTCTATTTTCTCTTTTTGTTT
The DNA here is from genome assembly GCA_948146395.1 of Fragum whitleyi. Lineage (NCBI taxonomy): Eukaryota > Metazoa > Mollusca > Bivalvia > Cardiida > Cardiidae > Fragum > Fragum whitleyi. The sequence continues at coordinate 51,025,548 of OX411552.1, read as the reverse complement.
CACTGCCTTCTAATTGGAGGAAATCTTTAGCAAGAATAGTTTAAAGCCCAAAGCTTAGCTATTTGTTTGAATAAAAATTCAATAGGATAAAGTTTAAGTCCAATTTCTGTGACACATTTATGTTTTTACAGAGAAAGTCTTAAGCCAGGTGATCTATGATGAATACTTCTCTATATCAAGACCCTGATTGCTGAAGGGAGACCAGACTGGAGTCACCTGGACATTACAAACTGTGGAAATACCTCAAACACAGGTTAGTTAGCTAAAACAGGGAGCACAATGACAAACTTTGTGGAAGACTTTAGAGCTGGGACATGTACAGTTGATATGGCTCGTTCATCCACCTCTATTAAGGGACCATTTTATTAGGCGACCATTGTAAAAAACTCCATTCAATGATGAAGCAAAGTCTCTGGAAAGGTTGACATTTTGTTACATACAGTTGTTTATTTAATTGAATCTCGGGCTGTTGAAAAGCATTTGAATCATCTCAATGAGACAATTACAATGGATTTGAACATCAAAGAATTTAGTTAGACTTGACCAATATTCATGTCATGAAATATCATATTAAGCAACTTTTTCCGTGAGCATCAACACTGAGTCGGTCCCAAAAGTGGTCGCTTAACACAAGATTTACTGTACCTTAGTACCCGATATTAGGTAGGGTATTACCCCGGTCCTGAATCATTATCTGTTATTCAACTATTGTATAAGTACTATTTGGAGATCAACTTAAAAAAAAATTGATGACTGTTTAAAACGATCCTCTATTCTTTTCTTAAGTAGATTTTCAAATGATCCTACAGACAACATCAGATAGCTTTGAGAGTCCTGGGCCCCGTTTTACTAAACGTCGTACGACAAGATTTGTCGCAGAGTTATCGTGAGACCGACTTACGACATCTTTTGCGTTTTACTAAAAATCGCAGATTTTTTTCCTCTTGCGATCTCTCGCGATTATCGCAGAAATCGGGCGGAAATGTACGACTGGGTCAGGGCAGTCGTAGCTCGATCGCAAATAGCGGTAAGTGGTAGACACAACTTTTAAAACAAGTTATTTAAATCAGCGAAAAGTCAATGAACGCTAAAAAAAGGGCATTAAAAAAATGATTTATTCTATGTTTAGAAAAGGTTGATCGGACATCTAGAAATTTATCGAGAACTTGAAGAGAAAATTCAAGTATTTCATCACGGCTGGATTTTATCAAATAATTTCAATTCGTTTTAAAACGAGTAGAGCCGTTTTTTTTAAAAAAAAAAAAAAACATTTATATTTTACTTTGGAAACTGTTGAACGTATTTTCTTTTAAAATATTTTTCGATGGTTAAACGAGAAATAACTATAAATAATCACTTGATAATCTAACCACCAAAGCGGTGGAAATTATCAAAAATATATTCCTTGTTTTAATTCATTTCACTCCATTTATCGATATCTGAGCCCAACAAATTTTTATTACGTCATGATGATGATTATGATGCTAAGTCAATCACGTGCAAAATGACGCGCTGTAAGTAAATTTGTCACAAAATTTCATTTCGTCCCTTTTTCACCATTTAAGAAATAAAATGAGTGTTTGTTTTTCGAGTAAGAAAATAGGTTGGTGATTAAGTTTTTTTTCAAGATTATCCCCCCCACCCCCGCAATTTTCACACACGTTCTAGAATTTTTTGGCGGTGCTAAGCCTTCCAAATAACCAAGAAGGTCAGCAGTCATTTCGAACACCACAAAAAAATACTTCTTCGCACAGGGTAACAAATCACAATTGAGCGCCACGGAGATGGTACCCTTCATTATCAAGTGGATGGTATCTTTTGCATGTTTCAAACTTGTGGGGCTCAATTGTGCATAGTTATTCTGAACGCTGGGATCATTTCATCCGAGCAACCATCTGCAAATCGCACATAGGCGTATTATTTGCGACTGTTGAAGAGAAATTACGACGTGTGTCACAATGACTTTTGTCAAATGTCGGATGGATATTAGCATAGTAGTTCAGAAACACAAACTTCAAAGCAAAACGCTTTACTGACTGAGGTAATCGGGCCCGATTGAAAATGAATGTAAACACTCACGAATGAGCAGTGTTGGTACCTCTTTCTTAGTTAGGCCCTGTTCACATTTCGACGGATATAAACTCGACATATCTCGTCCGCCGTTTCCATACAACGGAAGTTGAATACGATGCTCGATGTAACGGGGTTTTACGTCTGTCGTACCGCTGAAATTGACAGATCGCTGAAAAATTGACAGGCCAATCAAATCATTCATAACACCAGAGATACATTGTTGAACTCCATCGTTTTGTACTATTTTTTCTATTTTCGTAGGTTGGAGACTGTAGTAACGTATAAATCGCCAGCCAACGATTTTTCTGGCTTGTCGGAGGTAGAGACGTTTATTCAGCGATTGTTTTACGAGAGCTTAGTTTTCGAATCAATCAACAGTGCCCTTAGCTCTAAAGTCGTAAGTGTTGTCACTGGAATTCCGATCAATGTATGGTTTCGAGGACACTCGAGATATTTTTGAGAATAGTTTGAAGAACTTCAAACCTCCGGGCCGTATATATGCGATAGTCGTAACACCGCACAATGTTAAGCTCGTATCATTCCAAGGTCGTCTATCGACAGCCATCGTACCCAGACCATACGGCGTTTGTACTTCTAAACTAGAATAGGTTTACAAATCGTAACGTCACCATAGTAACAATGCATTTACCGCACTTGCGGTTGGGATTTTCCTATTTTCAACGGTGAATAACAAACCTACTTGTAGCTCACAATCCTAACGGCTCAAATGTCCTATTTTGCCTTCATGACCTAGTTCATTACGCAACCCGATATTTGAACTCATCCAGGACATCATGTAGACATACAAGTGTTTTGACAACGTTTCAAGACATGCTGCTATGGGTATGTAAGCTGCCGATTGGTACTAAAGCACTCAAAGTATTGTTTCAAAAGTTGCAACATTCGAACCAAGTCGTTTAAGTCGTTAATGTGACCTCGCATGTACACAAGAGTTGCGTAAGTTTTGATCCTGTGAATTAGTTTTCAACCAATTTTGGACTTGATTCAAATAGCACAATAAGGGTAGTCTTTCTGACAAGAGTCTCAGAACATGTAACAAAAAATGTGGCCTCTGGTGTAAAAATAATGTTTGTCCAAAATACGACCGTGTGTCTGAGTTTCTGACCAAAAAAACATGACCCAATTTTGACTTACTCTAAGGTCTTAAAAGAGACCAAAAAATCTTACAGAGACAAAAAATCTGACCAAATTTCTATATAGTTAAGCTATTAAATTATTATAATACAGTGTACACACTGAATGTTGGAGACACAAAACGCATGACAGATGAACGACAGTGACACAGCATGATCGCAAAAGCTAACATTGATCACTTTATGCTCAGGTGAGCTGTGAAGTCTGCAAGCTTATTGATGGACAAAGGGACCCAATGGCATACATAAGATTCTTAATACAGCAAGGAGATTGTCACAGGACCACTACCGTCGAGCCCGCATTTTTTTACCAAAGCTCAGGATAAGTCTAATTTTAAGTTTACATTGAGCACCCACACAAAGACGTTGTTGTGACAAGCATATCTTGCTCATAAGAAGCGGTGTTAACAAAAAAGGACTTTGAAGAGACCTTGTTTATAATCATAGTTTTCTTTTATCAACTATGTCACCATATGGCTACCAAAGCGTTTAACTACGGCTAAACTAGGCTGTAGTTAAAAAGATTTGTATTACCCAGTAGTGATATGCTTTCAAGAAGTACTTGAAACCTTCGATAGTGTAACTGCATTTCAGAATTATCCATTGCTGGATTACCAGCAAAACATATTTCTTCTTTTTAGTCTAGGATAACTAAACAAATACATGTTTCATACATGTTTCATTTGCATTAAAGATATGAAGAGAGTTTTTGTTGATTTCATTGAGATATGAAACTCAAAACCTAATCAAACTGTATGAACACACGGACTGGACTCATATGCTGGTGTGATTAGGGTTTTAATTTCATTCCTCCATGAAATCAACAAATACCCTCTTCATATCTTATAATTTAAAATTATTTAGCAAAAAATGTTAAGATTTGTCAATAAATAATAAACATCTTATGGGACCACTTTTTGCAGAAGCCTACAAAATAGATGCATACTTAAAAATTGTTTCATTGAGAAACTAGAGCTGCTTGACTAGCTGATTTGCTCCACATGCCTTGATCTACTGATATGATGAGAATTTCAGTGCATGAATGAATGAATTAATTTATAATTTTTCATCCTATCATAGAAATTTTGTGCAGCCTGATAATGGGTCACCAAAGGAACATTCCAGTGAAATTTGGTTGGTATACATCAGTTAGATTCCGAGAACATGATTTTCAATGTTTACACATTATAACAAGTAGAGAAATGTCCTCCATCCATATAATTTTTAATTTGATCACAATCAATTTTGTAGACTGATAAACCAGGGCTTGTGTTTGACCCTTAAACCAGGTTTTTGACCCCAACCAATCTGAAACTATCCTAATTTGACCCCTAGAAATTTCTCCCAGGGGCATCACCCCCTTGAAAGAAATTACTAAGGGTCAAAACATGTGGTTTTATACCTAAGATTTTCATACATTACTATCTTAAGTTCTACAAATTAATTACTTGTTTCATACCATTACAAGACACAGTTAAAGTAGCTCTTAAATAGGCAAATTCTACTTATGATTTGCCTTTTTTTCTCATTTTGACCCCTTTAAATTCAGATTTGACCCCTGGAATTTCATAGGTGAGGAGTCAATGACTCCCCAAAATCAAACACTAACACGAGCCCTGTAAAGAGTTACTCAAGGATTATTCCAGTTTTTCTGAGAAAATGATGTTCAAAGTTTCAACTATATATAATTAGGGATATGACCTCTGCCCACACAATAAATATTTTTCATCTGATCAAAATAATTAGCTCCACTGGCTGAAAGCCACTGGGGCTATTGTCATGGCGTTGTGTCCGTCGTGCGTCCGTCCGTCCGTGCGTCCGTGCGTGCGGTCGTAAACTTTTTCTTTAAAAATCTTCTCCTCAGAAACTACTGGATGGATTTCAACCAAACTTCACAGGAATGATCCTTGGGTGACCCTCTTTCAAAGTTGTTCAAGAAATTTTGATCCAATGAAAAACATGGATTTAATGGGCGTGGCTAATTTTCAAATATGGTAAAAAGTGATTTTTCTCAGGTTCTAATTGATGGATACTGATTAAATTTTACATGAATGATCCTTGGGTGGCCCTTTATCAGTCTACCAAAAATAATTGTGATCAGATGAAAAATATGTATTTTATGGGCAGAGGTCATTTCTCTATATGTTATATAGTGGAAAATTTGCAAATCGTTTTCTCAGAATCTAACTGATAGATATCAACCAAACTTTACATGAATGATCCTTGGGTGACCCTTTATCAGTCTACAAAAAAATATTGTGATCAGATGAAAAATATGTATTTTATGGGCAGAGGTCATTTCTCTATATTTTATATAGTAGAAACTTTGAAAATCATTTTCTCAGAAGGTAACCAATAGATATCAACCAAACTTTACATGAATGATCCTGGGGTGACCCTTTTACTGTCTACCAAAAATTATTGTGATTGGATGAAAAATATGTATTTTATGGGCGGAGGTCATTTCTCTATATGTTATATAGTGGAAACTTTGCAAATCGTTTTGTCAGAATCTAACTGATAGATATCAACCAAACTTTACATGAATGATCCTTGGGTGACCCTTTATCAGTCTACAAAAAATTATTGTGATTGGATGAAAAATATGTATTTTATGGGCGGAGGTCATTTCTCTATATGTTATATAGTAGAAACTTTGAAAATCATTTTCTCAGAATGTAACCGATAGATATTAACCAAATTTTACATGAATGATCCTTGGGTGACCCTTTATCAGTCTACCAAAAGTTATTGTGATTGGATGAAAAATATGTATTTTATGGGCGGAGGTCATTTCTCTATATGTTATATAGTGGATACTTTGAAAATCATTTTCTCAGAATGTAACAGATAGATATCAATTAAACTTCATTAGTATGATCCTTCGGTGATCCTGTATCATTCAGCCAAAAATTATTGTGATTTGAAGAAAAGTATGTCTTTTATGGGTGGAGGTCATTTCTCTATATGTTATAATAGTGGAAACTTTGAAACTCATTTCAACATCAGTAGAAGCCAAAATTTTTAAAAATCTAGTCAAAACTTAGATTTGCTATTACAAGAAATTCAAGCCTGTGGAGCGACACAAGCCATTCATGGCTTTCTAGTTTTTTGTAGTCTGATAAAGGGCACCAAGGAACATTCATGTTATATTCAATTGGTATCCATCAATTAAGTTCTGAAAAAAGTCACTTTTTACCAATTTGGAAATTAGCCATTTCTGTGGAGTTTGGTTGAAATTCATCCAGTAGTTTCTGTGGAGAAGATTTTTAAAGAAAAAGATACAACCGGATGCATGGCTGCATGACAGACACAGCACCATGACAATAGCCCCAGTGGCCTTCTGCCAGTGGAGCTAATAAAACTAATTTTCACCCAATCAGAATGCATGAAAATTAATAGAATCATCTAAAATTGAATTATTTATCTATGGAAGATTTAATTTATTCTGTTCATGAATATGTAGTAGTACAGGGTAATTAAACACACAATGAATGCCATCATGATAAATCTTATACTTAAATGATTATATTATCATTTTATTAAATTAATCTTCTTTTTTTGCTGTATTCAATTTATTTAAACTTTTGCCAATTTTTGAGATAATTAAAACAATTTTTCACTAGTTTTTAACAATGAAATTTGTAGGATTCCAGACAGTCTAGGTTAAGATCAGACTTCACATCTGTTCAGGCTAATCTTAGGTTTATACTGTCTACCAAAATTTTGTGTACAGCATGAAAATGCAGTGAACAGCATGAGAAAGCTATAAGCATTGATCAATTAAGTATTTGTGTTATGGGGATTAAATAAACCTTTTGACATTTTTTGCTGAGGCCAGAGCACCTGACATTTCTCCCTCCAGTATTACCTTGAAATTCATCCCTGTTTACTTTCTCTCTTGGGTTAAGGATCATCCATCCAATTGTAGGAGACAATTGAAATCGGTATGTGCAGTCAGGTATCTGACCTGAGACCAAATGTTAGGTTATTTGGAGTTTGATACTTTACCAACTGAGCTATAACCAGCTGTTGTTGATGCAATGAATTTAAAACAGTTGCATTATTACTGAAAATCATTATTCAACAACTTTATAAAAATCAAGAGCCGTCAGAGACAGATTATGCTCCCCGAATAAGGCATTGTCACAAAAACAAGAGCCATGTTGGACATGGACATCCCCTGCCATGAAAGCTTGATAGTAAACTGAACCCTAATAGATTAAAGATTCTTTTGTACTGTCAGAGATTTACCTCCTATAAAATCTAAGTATTAAAAACAACAAAGGGCAATAACTCCAAAATTATGCAAGCAAGAGTTGTAGTTCTTGTGCACTGCACTTCTCCTCCATGAGATCTACCCATACATAAAGTTTCAAGTTGATAGCTATTATACTCTAGGAGATGTGCTCCGAACAATATCTCGGTATCAAAAATAAAAAGGGCAATAACTCTAAAATTATGCAAGCAAGAGTTGTAGTTCTTGTGCACTGCACTTGTCCTCCATAAGATCTATCCACCCATAAATTAAAGTTGATAGCTATTATCCTTTAGGAGATATGCTCTGTGGTCAGATTGCAAGGACTCAAATAAGGTGTTATCTTATATAGCTAACATAAAGGTAACAAATATTAAACCCCCTTTTTGCATGACATATTTTTAGACACAAATTTCAAATAGTTTATGGTAAAGGGCATCTGATTTTCTACTCAAATGTGAAATTTCATCAAATTCTGAGCATAAGACTAGGAGAAATGAAAGAATAACTGTGTTTTACACGCTAACGTAAAGGTAACAAACATTTAGCCCCCTCTTTCCATGATATATTTATTTTTACGTTAATTTCAAATTGTCTATAGTAAAGGGCATCAGATTTGCTACTCAAATATGAAATTTCACTAAATTCTAACTGTAAGACTAGGAGAAATTTGAGAAAAACTGTTTTTTACCCTAAGTCCCCTTTTCCCATGACGAGGCCTCAAATCCAAAAACCGTCACAGATGCACCAAGACTATATCATAGTAAGTTCACATGGTAAGTTTTGTTTGATTTGGCCCAAGGGTTATGGAGAAATAGGTAGGGACGGACGGAATTCTGGTCGGACGGACAGACAAAGCGGCGGCTATATGCTCTCCCTTTGGGGAGCATAATAACCTTATGATAGCCAAACTTGTATTACTTGTATTGAATATAAATAATCCAAATACATGTAGAAAACTTACATGTAAATTTCAAATTCCTGATGTTCTGCACTACATCTACCATAAAAGCTCTAGCAGAACCCGGGGTTCTATTAGAATCACCGTATTTCCATTAGAAAGGGATGGGCCTTTATCAGAGGTTATGCTACATATCAATGGCTCAGTGCAAAACAGTTGAAACTGCATGTAAACATATAGGCAGTTACATCCATTTCCAGCTGAGCCATCTATATTTGTTAAGACAGTGAAAAAATGCGAAATATAAACATAAACTGTGTAAAAAAAAACACATTTGATTAGGGAAAAAGAGCCTAAAACCTATTTTGTATTTCTAGCGACCTTGATATTGTGGGTATGGACCTTTATAAAGGCTTCGAGATGCTATAAAATTGTATCAAAAATGGTCAATTTCATCCTTTGGAAAGGGAGATCGGGTTATTTTAGAGCATGGGGCTTTATCAGAGTTTCTACGGTATGTGTTACACTTACATCTATTAAAAATTTAGCTTTGACGCTGGGTTTCAAAAATCCTTGTTTCTTTGAATTTGGTCCCTCTCTTTTTGGAAATAATCCCAAAAATTGCAGAAGAAACCTTCTATATCTACTTTGAAGAGTCACAATGTAGCAAATTGACCCAAGTTTTGAAAGTGACGGGGAATCCTGCTTTGAAATTAAACAATTTCTAGGTGAAATCTTGTGTTGAATGCTATGATCACCTTTGAAATTCAAGAGTCAATTATCTGTTGTTAAGCTACTGTAAAATTGTCCATCTTATAGTCAATGTTACTTTATCTGGTAAACTATAAGGTGACTTTTAGTTTAGTTTTCATGTAGTCATTTGGTGTTCAATCGGTATGAAATTATCTGACACTGATGACTACCAGAAAATCATGTTAAATCTCTGTAATTTCCATAATCCTCCAAAATTCAAGCTCCTTTCTAAGTGTGCAAACATTCTCTGGTATGTAGGCATCCCCATCAGAGTGTACAGCCATATTAATAGATTCATCTCTGTCAGATCAGTACAGCTACATGTTTAGTCTTTAGAGCATGGTAGAAGGTTACAGTCTTTGTTTAATTTTCAGCCAGCGATTTACCAGATATGTACTCCTATGCTTATGGGAGGGTTAATGTATCTGGTATACAATCATCAGCCTTTTTATGTGTCCATCCTATCTCAGAGACAGTCAAGTTCTTTTAATAATGTTAGCAGCAAATGCTTAAATGATGCAGCAGCCTTCTGACATGGAAGCAAATTCCTGTAAGAGAATGAAAATGAAATTAAAAATATAGTTCTCCAGTCCTGAAACACAGAATTAATGAAATGACCAATTTCTTATATAAACTGGACATTGACCTTGCTACATACATCTAGTTTTGTACAATGATTTCTTATCAGCAGATACCTACAAATGTGGGTTTACTTTCTATCAATGTCTGGACAGTGTTTATTTGTTTATTTTAGATAGGGGGACTGGGGGATCCCCCCACTTTTTTCAAATATCCCCCTTATCTTTTTTTTTTATTTGTGGGGAATCTATCACCATAACAAAGAGCAAGAAATACAAGACATTTCTCAGTTGTGTTGATTTTGTGCTGTGCTGAAATAATTTTTTTTCAAATAGCACATTTACTGGAGATTTAGAACACTATAAATCATGCCTTTTTATTTTTGAAATCTTTCCAAATCTTTAGGAAAAGTTTTATTTGACATTATGATTAGCCTTGACCATATACTGTGCAAGGTAATCTGGTGTATTTTCTGTACTTCGGTGCTTAATACTTCATGTTGTCATAAAACCAGCAGCAAATCTAGGATTTCTATGAAGTGTGGGGTTAAAACATACCAACAGAGTGTTCCCTTTTCTTAGAATGACACACTGTTGACTAAGTTTCTGCATGAAAATGAAAAAAAAGTCTAAAAAGAGGATTCTTTTGAAATAATCCAATCCCCACACCCATCCCCACCCTCTCTGGATCCACCACTGTATAACATGGAGAAAATAGCTGCAAGTCTTTGAGAAATATTCTGCATTTTTTTTTTATTTTCATCATTTTCAATCTGATATTCTTGATTCCAACCTGCCTGCATGCACAATATGAAATTAATTGCAACTGATAGGTCTTCCCCCCCCCCCTCTTTCAGGTATCAATACTGCAACAAATAAGAAATTGGCAAACAGACTATAGAAGAAAACAATAAAAACGGGACAAACAAACACAGAGCAGTGGCGGATACAGGGGGTCAAATACCCTCATCCCTCCTCTTCTTTAATTTTTCTAAGGGGTCAAATACCCTCATCCCTCCTCTTCTTTATTTTTTCTGAGGTAATTCAATCATCAATGTATTAACTACCCAGAGTTTGCAATACGAACGCTCATTATTCCGCCACTGCGCCACAACAAAAAATGCAAAAAGCGTGGAATGGGTCGAACGTGATTTGGTGCGAACGGTTTCGAAAATCTAAATCATTAATGATCGTTAAAAAGAATTTTGAAGGTAATCGTATTTGAATAATGCAGTAAAAATAAACTTACCTGAACATATATACAGATGGTCAAAACAATAGCACAAGTATTTATTTGACAAATCTTCCCGCGAAGCGGAGAGCTGTGTATTGTAGAAATAACTTAGCGTGGTGCGCATGCCCAGCGTCTTGAAGAATGGTCGTACGCTTGCGATAAGATTTATACCTGCGATGTGTTTAGTAAAACGGTCTTAAAGATTGTCGTGCGTTCATAAATTATCGTAGTAGTACGACAAAACTTAAGATTTTCTTAAGATCGTTAGTAAAACGGGGCCCTGGCTACTTATTTGCGAGTCAAAGAATCGCAACATCTATGCCAATTAAAACCATGTCGGAATTTGTATGTTCGAATCCCTCTTACAGAAGTTCTTGATCCACCTCTGCAATTAGTTGATGATTAATATATGGACAGTAATCATCTGGTAATCAAATACCAGCGGGTAACAAGATTGGGGGTACCCGGGTACAAAATTTCTACTCATCCCAGCTCTAGATGACTTATAGCTCCAGGTCTGTTTAGATTTTGAGTATGGTAAAGATGTAATTATAATTTATCTTATAGCATTGTTAAGGTCAGGGGCATATCATTTTACTGTTGTTTGTCTGTCTGTCTGCCAGCCGCTGTCATAGCGCAGTTGGTAGCGCATTGGACTGTCAATCTAGAGGTCCCGGGTTCGATCCCAAACAGTGGCACTCATTCTTTCCGACTATATGTCTTTCACCAATGTGTTGAAAATCGTACACCTATGTGAGATAGCAGCTGGAGGCTAGGAAAGGATGTGGTGGTTGTACTGGTGAGTGAAATACCAGGAAACCATTGTTAGGCGCTCCAGCCGCGGCGATATAACTGGAATAATGTTGAAAGCGGCGTAAAATTCCATTCATTCATTCTGTCTGTCTGCCAATTACTTAAAGCTCAAGGTCAAAGTATTTAAAAGTTTGGTGTTTGGGAGGCATTTGTCTCGCATCTTGTATATAAACAATGCACCATGATTTGAGAATAGTGAAAAGCTATTGTCTAAGTAAATGGAATTCATTCAAATCAAACAGTGAAAATTTTTGCTTCTACCCAATGATCAGATTGTCATTGCCCTTTGAGTTTGGTTTATGATGTTCTCAAAAGATAGTTTTTTAATTCATTCAGGTATGAAACTAAAATGCTAATCACACTGTTTGGATTAGCTATTTTAGTTTCATACCTCTTTGAAATGTTAAAAAATGTTCCCTTACTTTATCATAGAGTAATTCTGTGATTACTGTGAAGGTTTATCCACCATGAGACATGTTTCTTTACGAACTAGTTAATTTGCCAGATTACAAAATAACTTTATTTTCAAACTACAAGAACCCTCAAGTCAGATCCCTACAACCAGGGAGTTAGATCCCTACAAGAACCCTTGAGTCAGATCCCTACAACCAGGGAGTTAGATCCCTACAAGAACCCTTGAGTCAGATCCCTACAAGAACCCTCTAGTCAGATCCCTACAAGAACGTTTGAGTCAGATCCCTACAAGAACCCTCGAGTTTGACCATACACAACTCATGAAAATAGAGCTGGTGCCTCAAGTAACAGTTAAAGAAACACTAATTGATGAAAAGCTTGGCCCAAGAAAAACTAAAGAAGGAGGATTAAGAACTATGAAGAAGATAAAGAAAGATGAAAGTCCTGTGAAACATGGATACCATGTAAGTCAATACATCCATTTTGTTAACTCGGCTATTTTAGAACAAAAGAAGTCCAGTTTTTGTGATGACCTAATGATGTCCTTGGTGGCATGACAAAATTTAACATTACCCACTCCTTGATAGACATGTAGGTCCTGGTTTTGATCCCAGACAGCGGCACTCATTCTTTCCAACTATTTTGTTTCTCACCAATGGGTTGATAATCATAGACCTATGTGAGATAGTAGCTGGAGGCTAGGAAAGGATGTGATGGTTGTACTGGTGAGAGAAATACCATGAATCCATTGATAGGTGCTCCAGCTGCCATGATATAACTGAAAAAAATGTTAAGAGTGGTGTTAAACTCCATTCAATTAATCAATTGATAGACATTTGTTAAAACCACAAAGTGTTCGAAGAACAGGAAACAGTTTTTCCAGATCGGCATAATTATTTCGAAGATGTAATTTTCAAAATCGTCGTTTTTCAAGAGGAAATCAGGTGGCATAGACTAAGATCAGATTACAAATATGTGCTGACTGATCTTTGTCTATGGATCCTGCAAGCAGGAATATAATACAGTCAGGTTGACAAGAGTGAGATTTTTTTTCACTATAAACAAGGGCATAACTCCCATTACACAATTTATGCAAGAGCGTAAAAGAAATAAATCCTCAGTTGAAAAATATCGTTGATGAATGATCATAACATCGAAACTACAACTTATCCAAGTTACAATGTTTTGATTATTCACTAACGCTCAAATCATAAAAAGGGAGCAGACAGAGGGCATTCGTCTTTTGTCACAGTCCACATATCACCTTTATTAGTCCCCTACCGGTGTTCACACCGGAGGGGACTATAGGTTTGCCCTCCGTCTGTCCGTCCGTCAGTCCGTCCGTCCGTCCGTCTGTCCGTCCATCTGTCCGCTCAAATCTGGATCCCGCGATAACTTAATAACTAAGCAAGCGTTTTTGATGAAAGTTGGTATATGACTAGATGGCAATGTGTAGATTATGCACATCATTTTAATTTTGTTTTTCGACTTAAATTGAGGTTGCTATGGTTACAGAAATAGTGAAAATATGGCCAAAAATGGGATCCTGCGATAAGATAATAACTAAGCAAGCTAGTTTGATGAGACTTGGTATATGACTATATGGCAATGTCTAGATTATGCACATCATTTTATTTTTGTTTTTAGACTAAAATTGTTGTTGCTATGGTTACGGAAATAGTGAAAATATGGCAAAAAATATTGGATCCTGCGATAAGTTAATAAGTAAGCAAGCTAATTTGATGAGACTTGGTATATGACTAGATGGCAATGTGAAGATTATGCACATCATTTTATCTTTGTTCTTTGACAAAAAGTGCGGTTGCTATGGTAACGGAAATAGTGAAAATATGGCAAAAAATGGATCCTGCAATAACTTAATAACTAAGCAAGCTAACTTGATGAAACCTGTTTTAAAATGTAAAAAAATATATAAGCCATGTTAGTCAGGGTGGTGATGCAGCAGTATTAATCACCTCCAGTGAAAGTTCTCATTTCTTACCAGCAAGACTGAAGAAAAACATCTTGGATCAGACAAGGTAACTGTTATTGATACTATTTCTTGCATCTGTCTATTGCTTCCATGAATTGTATAGTGGGCACAGCAGAGACAACAACTCATGTAAGTCTTGTTTAACCCTTTAACAAGACCTGGTTTTGACGTCCCTGATAGAATTGGCGTGGGAAAACATTGAGACAAACAAAGCCGGTAGGGGACTTATGCCCATGTCCAACATGGCTCTTGTCTTATATATTCTTTGGTTGTCGCCTTCTGAGTATGTATAAATTTCAAAGTTCTAGATACACCTATGATAAAGAACTGTTCACAACGCTCTTATTCAACAAAGTATAAGATAAGTCCAAATAAACAAGGCGAATGAAGATAAATAAAGTATCTTATTTTCCACAAATAAATGATCAACATAGGCGTAACTAGGATTTTTATACACACTCAGAAAGCAACCAATAAAGAACATATGGGATAGAGGCAATATGTTACAAAAGATGAATGTCCTCCATTTGCTCCTCTTTTCTATGATTTGAGCATTGGTGAATAATCAAACATCGTAACTACAGCTTGAAGAAGCTGTAGTTTCGATGTTATGATCATTCATCAAAGACATCTTTCAAATGAGGATGCCACTATTATGCACTTGCATAATTAGTGTAATGATAGTTATGCTTTTGATCAAAAGTAAATCCCTCTTCTTCTTCTCAATCCTTGTCATTCTGAAACAGGAGTCGGAAAATTGTTTTGAAATCAAGGTGCTGACAGCACTGAATGAACTAATTTTGGGTCAGTTAATTTCTTTTGAATATATTTCATCTTTAAGTTATTCTGGCACTAAAAAGGAAAAATAGGTAATGTCAACTAAGATCAGACAGCATGTAGTGGCAGATTGATTTTTGCCTTTACCTCCTGCCAAAGCAGAAACATTTCTGGGCCAGCTTGACAAGGATTAAACAAAAACCAAAAATTGAAAACCCAGGGATGTGGACTTGCCTTGCCTGACTTGTCTGACAGAGGCTTTTCCACTTGCCTGTAACATCTTTGTTCAAAACTGGGGGCCATATTGGCTGTTATGACTCCCTTCAAACTAGTTAAGGAATGTTTCTTTGACAAATTTGGGGGTCATTCCATAAAAAGGGGATCCAATTTCAAAGAAACAGGGGGTCATGGAAAACCCTGCTACAAGTACATTTCTTGAGGCCACTTGTCTGTGGACAATTAAATACCGCCAAAAATACAGTACTAAAAAGATCTAGGAGAAAAGTCATTCTTTTGTTTGTATCAAAGAGGAGAAAACTTTGTCTTAAATGAAGAAAATGCTGGGTAACAGCATTTTCTTCATTAAAAATAATGTGTTTTTTTCAATATTTGTTAATTCATATTTTGTGGGCAAGTTCATTTTGATTCAGGACAAATAGGAAATCAACTTTTACTTGTCCATGGACAAGGGGAGAAAACACCCCTGAAAACCCCAACAAAAAAAGAAAAACAAAAACAAAACCCCAAATGAATGGAATTATAAACTGCATGTGATAATGCTTTCATTGACATGGTTATATTTATATTTTCTATAGGTAGTGCAGGTTACTTATCAAATACATAGAATACTATGCATATTGAAATTAGTGCAATGGCTCAGTTCCGCATGCAAGACTATTGAGAAATTACCAAAACGCTCCTGCTCCTAAATACATGTTGTTTCGAGATTTTTTGTTGTTGTTATTTTGGAAAATAAAGTTTTCTTCTTTGCAATTCTTTATTTCTGAGATAGATACTATACGGGGTTAGACTGATTCTCTTGATTACGACAAAAAATCAAGTTCAAACTATTCAAAATAGAACTTGAAGAGAAAAAAATTGATTTTAAATGTGCCTTTTTGTAGAGTCTAAAATGAGGAAAGAAGTCAATCTTGAAGACATCAAGAAGACAACAAAGATACACAAGGACCTAACCAAATCAACAACAACAATTATAGAATCCATTATCCATTAACTTGACATGGCTTGCTGATCTGAGAGGCTATAGAAAAATTGAAGTCAATCCCATTACAGGTATTACTTTCAAGTTTATACAGCCGCGGCAATAGCGCAGTTGGTAGCGCACCGGACTTCTAATCCAGGAGTCTATATTCGCACGGGTTCGATCCCTGGCCGCGGCACTTATCCTTTCCGACATTTGTCTTCCACCAATGGGTAGATAATCGTAAACCTATGTGGAATAGCAACTGGAGGCTAGGAAAGGGATGTGGTGGTAGTACTGGTGTGAGAAATACCAGGAGTCCATCGTTAGGTGCTCCAGTCGTCGCGATATAACTGAGAGATTGTTGAAAGCGACATAAAACCACAATTCAATTCAAATTCAAGTTTATACAGAGTTAGGCTTAAGGCTTTGGAACTGTAATAGTTCTGCAACCTTTAGGTAGACATGAACTTTAATAGCATTAATCAAGGTTTCCTAATGTTTCAAACTTGTTTAACATTGTGAAAGTTTATGCATTCCAAAATGTTGCAGAACTCTTAGGGTTCTACTACCTTAAAAAGAAAAATTCAGAACAATTACACGATTAAGTACATGTACATGGAACTGTCAAACTGCAAGTTCTTGACCTCTACTGACAAGTTGTCAGTTCAGAAACCCTTGATCATTTGATCTTTTATTTCAGATTTCACTATTCAAGCAATTAATTGGAAATAAAAACCTTACTTTAGACTGAAGGTTAATTTATCATAGCTCTGCTGTTTCGAAGAAAAGCTGTCATATTTTGATCACATAGGCCTTTTTTGTGTTGGTATTTTTGTTGTTGTGTAGGCCTTGGTGTGAAAAACTTTACTTTTGGTCATACCTGTTTTTATTGAAGATATCTTCATGAAACTTTGCATGTGTGTTTACTTTCATAAGAGCTATCCAATCTATCATAGGCAATAACTATGAAAGTATTTCGAATGTTTGCTTTATCTAGCACCTGTAGCTGAGCGTTTCACCCATAGGCAGTGCTATTGTTTACTTCATGATTTTAGACAATAAAATATGAAGATTGTATTTGATTTCATGGAGATATGATGCTATAACCCTAATCACATGTTATGTGAATCTACTTTGCACATTCATACACTGCAATAAGTTTTTTTGTTTTATGACTCCATGAAATCAACAAACACTTTCAACATCAAAATGACAAAAAAACTTTGATAAGCCCATTAGTCTTTTTGGTTTACGGATATATCCATGCTAACATTTTACAGAAATCATAGTTTGAAAAAAAAAAAACATTCCAGAAATTATAATAATGACTTCATTAAGTCACTCCATACCAGGTGGAAAATAAATAGAGGTTATTGAATGAGTGGTCATTGAATACCAAATTTATTAAACAAGTCACCTATAAACAGATAAAAACTCAGGATAGCCTTGTTTTTATCTGTTTTTGATGACGAGTTTAATATATTAGGTATTAAATGAAAACAAATTTACTATTCTATTTATAAAATGACCCACATTTTTGCAATAAATCAAGGAAATTCTTGATACATATATTTCAAGTTTTTCCGCAAAATATAGAACACCTTTGGTGAATTGACGTCATCAAAATCACAATGACGTCATTTTCGCAACAAAAAGCATAGTTACTCCACTAGTGTAATAACACCTGTGTAATATCAAAAATTTTCAGCGAGTTTATTTCACTCCCGCAGCCTAGAACATATTATAAAGCACTTTATCCTGAATAAGCAATATAGAACACGATTTGAAATTTTACAGTATTTGTTTGTACCTATAGCTATAAAGTCAAATGAATGATGGTAACAAATCTTGAAAAAAATGCATGTTTTGGTGAGGAGAAAACAAAAAAAAAAGATATTATTCAATTGACTCTACCCTATTATTGTATTGAAAGTTCCAAAAGACATTCATCTAAACTGTCAACGAGGTTTAAGCATGTATAAGAATATGTTCCTAGAAATTTCGTCATACTTCTCAGAGTAACAGATAAGTTTATATAATAAGTTTGTAAAATGATTGTTGCTTGCAGGTTTAATTAATTAGGCTCAAAAATAAGATTTGTTTGACTTTTTGACCATTTTATAGACATTTATATTTGCACTTAATTTCATTTACTTGTCAGACAGAAACATTTATTTTGTAATTAAAAAGTTTGTTCATTCAAATACCATAAATCTTCGAGCTGACCAGCAATTATTGACTGATAGCAATCTCAGTCTTCTTTTTAGTTGACTGTATTTGTTTTTGATTCCTTGATTTGGTGCAGTTGTACTTTTGGTTGCTTTTACTTAATGATGCATTGTATGCAAACAGAGAAAAGGGCTGTGCTCATCTTCAGTTATCCCATAATGTAGGTGATCTGTTTTGTATTAATAAATACATAACTGATGAATGTTCATTTTAGTAATAAAGAAGGTTCATAAAGGGATGGTGATATAAAAGGCTGGCTGTAAGGGGAGGTGGAGGCCAGTAAAATCTTCATCTATATACATGTATTAGACCATATATTACCTATATATATATTTAAGAAAATAGTACCAGTATATTGATTTTATTGGGCCTTTTATTTCCTATTTTTCTGCTATTTTTAGATGACTTCCTATACTTTATGTTAAAAAATATATACATAAGTCCAAAATGTGCTGGGCAGCCTGAAATCCTCTTACTATATTTATGTTAATTTTTTACATTATTTTGGAGATGTTACTATATTTATGTTAATTTTTTACATTATTTTGGAGATGTTACTATATTTATGTTAATTTTTTTACATTTTTTTGGAGATGTTACTATATTTATGTTAAATTTTTACATTATTTTGGAGATGTTACTATATTTATGTTAATTTTTTACATTTTTTTGGAGATGTTACTATATTTATTTTCCCTGCAGTATTACTGGAGGAATAATATGATATAAATACATCCCCCCCAAGAAATTTTTGAGTTGAAAAGTTGAAAAGACCAAAATGTTGTATCTACAATCAGATTTAAGCTGTAAACACAATTTGCCACCTTGTTTTGTTCTAAATTATCATCAGAGCTCTAAATGTAGTGATATCCATTTTGAGGGTCAGTACAATACTACAGTAAGTGTCTTTACATTTATAAGCATTTGCAATAGTTTGGTACTAAATAGTTTCAAAATGTTACATGAATTTTGTTATTTTTTTACCATTTTTTTTTAGAACTATGAAATTTTTTAATATAGGATGAGCACTATAACTCAAATACGCTATTTGACTTGTGATTACAGTACAATTGTATACGATCGACGAGTCACAATAGCAAATTCTACTTATAATTTAGAAAACTTGTTATTCAATATCCTATTTCAATTTAACTAAATTGTTAGATTTTCTCTTTTCAAGCTTTAGTAAAAAGTTTTACAGTATTCATTTATTTTTGTTATACTTCACACAAATGCTTATATTAAGGACGATCACTAGATTTTATTTCCTGAGATAGATTTTTCTTATATTTTCATATTTTGTTGATTAAAGTATGGCCATTGCATAAATGGAAAGAAAAAAGGGGGTCACCGAATCAGATTTTTCGTAAAACGTCATAGGATGTCATAGGTATCGAGTAAATTTTTGTCCAATTTTTGTCTGATTTTCATTTCTTAGTAATTACATAAAACCATAACACAATCAAATCTAATCAAGCAACTCATATCAATTTTGATTTAATTTCATACATAGGAAGTTGTGTGCACTGAACATAATACACAATTATCGATTGAATGGAAACATAATGATTTTTAGCATATTTTTCCCCAATGCGTAAAAGTTGGTAAATCTAAAATGAATGAGAAAATTTTCAAAATTTATTAC
Organism: Fragum whitleyi; assembly: GCA_948146395.1. Classification (NCBI taxonomy): domain Eukaryota; kingdom Metazoa; phylum Mollusca; class Bivalvia; order Cardiida; family Cardiidae; genus Fragum; species Fragum whitleyi. Next base: position 51,005,522 of record OX411552.1, on the reverse strand, counting down.
TTTTGATCAAATTTCTCGAAAATCCTGAGATAGCAAATTTTATTTTTTCTATATTTTGTAGATAATTATATGTTCATGTGATATTGATATAAAAAAAGGTATGGTCACCATTCTAATTTTTTAGAAAACATGCAAAATTCTAGGTCACCCAGTTTTGGCGCTAAGTAAAAAAGTCACTCCAGATTCTTTTTCTCGTGCCAATTTTATGTACAAAAATCACTGATATTCAATCCTTCTTAAATTAATCGATTATGGAGTTGAATCCCTCAACAATTAGGGTATCTCTTTGTCATGCGTCAACCAATCCCAAGGTCAAATCACATGAAAAGGTCAAGGTCATATATCAAGGCAAACGTTACATAAATCACGCAAAAATCTAGTATTTAAAAATCTTCAAGCCTATTGAAAAAAGAATGCTCACATATGGAATAATAACTGATCCTGTCAATAAACAGAATGAAATTCCCTGATCGAAGTCATATGATGAGATCAAGGTCATCTTCCTCGCTCACAACCCCTTCCCCCCCACCCCCACCCCCCCAATAAAATTCAAATAAACCTTGGTCTGTTAAAAAATTAATCCAAACATTGGAAATTAAAAATCTGACAAGGTCATTTGACAACGACAGGATCGTTTATCAAGGTCAACCTTTCAAAAATTAACCCATTCAAAATGAAATGTGACTGTTACATGTAGCTATCGGATATACGACTGGTAACATTGTTTGATGTCTGATTATGCGGGGGAACGTTAATGTCACAAATACCTACAAAAACGACACTGACGTCATATCCTTTATTCTGTAAAATAAAATGGCTACAATAATTTATATAATTATGTTTTGGTGATAGGATTTGTAAATCGTCTTCATTAAAGCATTTTCTGTGAAATATAGAAATTTAGAGGGGTTTTGTAGTGTTTTTGTTACGTCCGAGATAAGTGCATGTTCGGAGTGCTTACTCCTTTTTGAAGAGTTTGATGCGCAAAGACGTTGCACAAGAACGAACTCCCAAAATCATCCTTAATATATACCCTTTTTTAATAGTTTTAATGTTAGTTGTGCTTATCAGGGTTTTTGTTTTCTGCTTGGCTAGGAAATCATTTTTATTTCTCAATATAATTTTTGAATTTTCTTTTTTATGTAAACTTGCACACAAAGTATTCCAAAAGAAATCTGTCTTGTTATTGAGAAATCTTGTTTGCTTTTTGGTATTGAATTTCAAGATATAAAGAGGCTTATCTTTTAATTCACAGAGGTATGAAACTTAAAACCTAATTACACTAATGTATGAATCCATTGTGTATTAGTACAGTGATTAGCTTTTTCAGTTTCATTCTCCGGTGAATTATTAAAATACTCCCTTAATCTCTTAAAATTCTCCTGGAGAATTGTTGTCTATGAACTAGTTAGAATTTTATTTTAAGTTAGTTTTGTGTTTGTCATGGGTTACTTTCTTTTCCCTGCTTTTGAAAAGATTTTGAGCTCCACTGGCCTAAAGGCCAGCAGGCTATTGTCATGGCGGGGTGTCTGTCGTCCGGGGGTCCATAAACTTTTACTTTAAAAATCTTCTCATAAAATACTGGATGGATTTCAATCAAATTTCACAGGAATGTACACTGGCCAAAAGGCCAGCGGGCTATTGTCATGGCGGGGTGTCTGTCGTCCGGGTGTCTGTCCATGCGTCCGTCCGTAAACTTTTACTTTAAAAATCTTCTCCTCGTAAAGTACTGGATGGATTTCAATAAAATTTCACAGGAATGTTCCTTGGGTGACCCTCTATCAGATTCCTCAAAAGAATTTTAATCGGTTGAAAATCATGGCTGTAGTGGGCGTGGCTAATTTCCATATATGGTAATAGGTGGCTTTTCTCAGAAACTGATCGATGGATATAAACCAAACTTCACATGAATAATCCTCGAGTGACCCTCTATCAGTCTACAAAAAATTATTGTAATCAGATGCAAAATGTCTATTTTATGGGCGGAGGTCATTTCTCTATATGTTGTATAGTGGACACTTTGAAAATCATTTTCTCAGAACCTAACAAATGGATAACAACAAAATTTCATTTGAATGGTTCTTTAGTGATACTTTACAAGTCTGTAAAAATATATTGTGATCAGATGAGTATTTTATGGGAGGAGGTCATTTCTCTATATGTTATATAGTGAAAACTTTAAAAATCATTTTCTAAGAATCGAACTGAAGGTCATTAACCGAATTTCACTGGAATGATTCTATAGTGATCCTTTATCAGTCTGCAAAAAATTATTGTGATATGCAAAATATGTATTTTATTGTCAGAGGTCATTTCTTTTGATATGTTATATGGTGTTAGATCCAATATAGGGTAAAACAAACTTTTTTCAAAGTTTATACAGATGGATTTAAAATAAATATTATGGTAATTTTAAATCTGTGAAGTTGTATCAGGCTGCAAAAAATGTTTGATTAGATGAACAGCATGCTTTTATTGGCAGAGGACATTTCAACATAATAAAGTGAAAATTTGATCACCTTTGATATCACCTAAATGATAATTTTTTTTAGACTCATTAATTTTAATAGGTGTAAAGATTGTTGGTTAGAAGGAACATAAGCTTTGTTGGAATCCAAATGTGAAGAAACATTAGTTGAAATAGGGAGCCTGAGATACCCCCATAGAATTGGTCAGTTAAGTTGAATGAAGGGTGATTGCACAAAGAGGACAATTAAGTGGTGTAAACTGACCTTACTGAGGTTCAGAGTGGGGAAAAAAGAGCTGAGTTGACTGCTCTCTAAGACATTGGGCAGGATAAATATGTTGGATTTAATATTTTACTTCTTATTATCATTAGTTAGAATTTTGTTTTGATGACAAACAATCATTGTGAAGTAACACCCTAATAGTGGTGTTTAATGAAAAGCGGAAAGATCTAAAATAAAAATTTTGTAGATAAATGACCTGTATATTGTGCAGTAACATTCTGTTAGTGTTGAAATTTTTATTGGTTTCATACAGCCTTATCATCCTCTAATATTCATTATCACGATATTCAGGCCTGTGGAGCGAATCAGGCGCTCAAGCGCCTCTAGTTTGACATTATTTTGCATAATCTTGTCAAATGATTGTTCCTTTTTAATGAAAAACTCACAAAAAAGAAATATTCATCTGACAGAATTATGATGCAAAAAGGTTGGCTTATTGTCTATTTCAAGATCATCTAAACAAATGGATTTGATGGAAAAGAAACATTTTATTTGAGAAATATGGTGCATATATTTATATTTACCAGCATAGAGAGTTTCAAAAATTAAATTTTGATTACAACGGATCAATTCTACAACTGACTGACCAGTGCTAAAAGTAAAATTACCAGTACATCATAATTCTTCCTTAAAAATGATTATAGACCACTATCAAAGAAATGCCTAAATATTCAGATGGGTTGGGTGAGATTTTGTCCACAAGTTACCTTTACTTACACGACGACCCCCATTTGGGTGTAGGACAAAAGCCCCCTGGGACAAAAGCCCCCTAGGACAAAAGCCCCCTGGACAAAAGCCCCTTGGGACAAAAGCCCCCTAGGATAAAAGCCCCCTAGGACAAAAGCCCCACAATATGATAAATACTGGTATATGAATTTCCATTTTTAAAACTTTTACTGAACATTTAAATATTTTTTTGTTTGTTTGTTTGCTTTATTTGCCATTATTAAAGGTGAGTTTTTATAATTCTTAGCAATAAAAACCATCGTTTAAGTTCTCCTACTTACTCAAAATCAATTTTGTTTGAATTTTATCGTATTTTTTTTTTTATAAGATATTGTGTAATGTACATGTACATTGATAAGGAATACCCAAAATATTTAATTCCTTTTTTTCTTTTATTCACACATTTAACATTCATGACAACATTGAAACATAATCAATATTTTTCATTGGCTTATTTGACACCTTCGAGAGCACAAGTATTACTATACATGTAGTTTACAAAATGTAAGGTGGTGACAAAATTGAATATGAAAAAAGAATATCTTTGTCTTTTCACACCTGTTATGACCTTTTTATTATTATTTTTTTATAACAATTATTTTTCTAAAACAATTCAATATTGAAATATAAAACCAAATGGAGATTATATTCCAAGTTGTCTTTCATGGATATTTATACACAAAGGAATACTTTAACCCCCTCCCCCCCCCAAAAAAAAAAGTTTATATATATTCCATTAAAATGACTAAAATATTCATGTCTTTAAAGAATTAACTAATTAATATTCACAAATTCATTTAAAAATCATAACTTTTTAAGACTTTTTTCAAAAATTCACAAAAACAACATATGTTATAACCATGGGGCTTTTGTCCACTTTTCAGTTAAGGACATGGGGCTTTTGTCCCATGGGGCTTTTGTCCATGGGGCTTTTGTCCCAGGGGGCTTTTGTCCTAGGGGGCTTTTGTCCGTACCCCCATTCAACATGGAGAGTTACACTGAGACCTGGGGCTGACTGTTAAAAGGACTTAGTTTATCTATATTTTATTTTATCTGCTTTCCACTTTTTGTAGAAACCTTCTTTTTTTAAACAACTACATCAATTCATAAGTATCTCAATGATTAGTTCTGTAATAAAATCTGACTAAATAATTAAAACTTAAGTTAATAAAACTGTTATAATATAAAATCTCAAATAGTAATGATAATGATTAAAATTACTTAATTCTCAATAACCTAAATAGATAAAGTAAATGATAACAATATATTTAATTCTAAATAATCTAAATAGATAAAATAAATGATAATATATTTATTTCTAAATAATCTATATAGATAAAATAAATGATAACAGTATATTTAAGGGCTAAATCGAAAGCTCAGTGCAGTTATGTGTTGAGCCATCAAAATGAAATTAGAATTTGATATTTTATTTCTATTAATAAATTTGTACATATTAATAGAAATATGAGATAAATATCTGTATGATAAACAAGTATCATAAAATGGATGGAATGGGGCTAAAATTAGTGCATTTCCTTTAGTAACATTAAAGGAATGCTCTAATTTTGATTGAAATCCTATTGATCAATAGGTGACTATAGATTTATTCAAAGTGCTCAGAACCATATTCTTCTAGCCACTTTTACCAAACATTATCTAATGACTTAGTGTAACTAGGTACTTATGAATGATGTAGTTATTGTGATAGTTAGTTATTGCCCCACCCCTCCTCCTCTGAATGAAATGAATGATGTAGTTATTATTATAATTTGACTGTTGTTACCCCCACCCCCATCACTCTCCCAACACACACTTATGAATGTTGTAGTTATTATACCCAGCCTGATACACACACCCTCCCTCTAGAATTACATGGTTATTGTAATATTTATAATTTGACAAATGTCACGTCCACACAAAACACATTCTATGTTATTGTAACAATTTAAAATATTGAAGCCTTTTTAATTTGAAGTGACTGTTTCCTTCTTTTTGACAACTGAGACTCTAGAGCGACTGATATCTTTGACTGACTGATGCTCTTTCAAGTCTAAAAGTTGACATAAAGTTTAAACCAAGGACAAAATGGCCTTTGTGTACCATCGACATGAAGCTATGAGACTACAGACTGGATACCATGACCACGTCTAACATCTTTGAACTTTCATTCTAAAAAGTATTTAACTTATCATTTCAGATACAGTTATTTAAATTATTAGCAAATGTTGTCATTTGACTCCATTTTATTGTAAAATTCAATGTAAATTTTCAGACGATATTACATTGTTATATCACTGAAGAAGTTCTCATTAGGGGAAATAGGGTATCCTATGACAAGCACTTGTTAAGTTAGTTGCATGTTTATTTTGTAGCTACTTTTATTGTATGTTTAAGGTAGTGGACCTGTAATAGTTCTGCAACGTTTTGGAAGTAATGAACTTTAACAGTGTTATCCGAGGTTTCCTAATGATTTTCATTAGGAAACCTCTGTCAACATTGTGAAAGTTCATGGGTGCCGAAATGTCGCGGAACTATTACGGGTCCACTACCTTAACCAGTGTAGAATCTGAAGACTTTTTGTCACCTTTCCTGTCAGTATGCCAAGATGTTTGCAAACTTTTGCAAATGATGCCCACTTTTCCATGCAATTGCACATGCAAAGTTGGGTATGATTTTAAAAGGTTTTCATCCTAAATGAAGAAAGAAAATTTGGTAATAATACAATATATACAATATTCTTGTGAAGATAACAAAACCTTTTTATTCAGGCTGTATTTACAATATTTTGATTTCCTTTTATGTAGTTTGACTGTAATAGATGTCTCAAAGTATTTTTACGTAGTATTAGGGTTTTTTTCTTTCACTTATATGAATTATGACATGATATGATGTCTGTGTTACTTTAATTGTTATAGTATTTTTATACATGTTTTCATGTTCTTTATAACCTTATGTAACTTATGCTAAAACATATCATTTTTAGCTCCACTGGCTGAAAGCCACTGGGGCTATTGTCATGGCGTTGTGTCCGTCGTGCGTCCGTCCGTGTGTCCATGCGTCAGTGCGTCCGTGCGTCCGTTCGTAAACTTTTTCTTTAAAAATCTTCTCCTCAGAAACAACTGGATGGATTTCAACCAAACTTCACAGGAATGATCCTTGGGTGACCCTCTTTCAAAGTTGTTCAAGAAATTTTGATCCAATGAAAAACATGGATTTAATGGGCGTGGCTTATTTCCAAATATGGTAATAAGTGAGTTTTCTCAGATTCTAATTGATGGATAACAATGAAATTTTCCATGAATGATCCTTGTGTGACCATTTATTGGTCTACAAGAAATTATTGTGATCGGATGAAAAATGTGCATTTTATGGGCGGAGGTCATTTCTCTATATGTCATATAGTGGAAACTTTAAAAAACATTTTCTCAGAATCTAATAGACAGATATCATCCAAATTTCACTTGAGTGATCCTTGAGTGACCCTTTATCAGTCTACCAAAAATTATTGTGATTGGATGAAAAATGTGCATTTTATGGGCGGAGGTCATTTCTCTATATGTCATATAGTGGAAACTTTGAAAATCATTTTCTCAGAATCTAATAGACAGATATCATCCAAATTTCACTTGAGTGATCCTTGAGTGACCCTTTATCAGTCTACCAAAAATTATTGTGATTGGATGAAAAATGTGCATTTTATGGGCGGAGGTCATTTCTCTATATGTCATATAGTGGAAACTTTGAAAATCATTTTCTCAGAATCTAATTGACAGATATCATCCAAATTTCGCTTGAGTGATCCTTGAGTGACCCTTTATCAGTCTACCAAAAATTATTGTGATTGGATGAAAAATATGTATTTTATGGGCGGAGGTCATTTTTCAAAAAGCAATACAGTGGAAACTTTGAAAATCATTTTCTCAGATTGAAACTGATGGATATCAATCAAACATTTTTGGTATGATCTTTTGGTGACCCATTAACATGCAGCCAAAAATTATTTTGATTGGATGAAAAATATATCTTTTATGGGCGGAGGTCATTTCTCTATATATGTTAAATAGTTGAAACTTTGAAAATCATTTTCAACATCAGTAGAACTCAAAATATTTAAAGATCTAGTCAAAACTTTGATTTGCTTTAATTTACAAGAATATCAAGCCTGTGGAGCGACTCAAGCCATTCATGGCTTTCTAGTTTACAATGTGATGTCTTGGTACTATATCAATTCTATATAGTATAGGTAGGTATATCTTAGGCACTTTGAAATCAGTTCAAAAGGAGGCCGGCTCATCTCAATGTCTATTTGGCACAGATATTCAAATATTATCCTCAAAGAAAACTTAAGTAGATTATTCTTAGGAAATGACAACCTACATTAGGAAAATGTGGCGCTCTTGAGCTTTCATTTAATATTTCAGTTAAAAAGAAAGAGTTTGATAGCATTATGAATTCTTTAAGTTGATTATTTATTGTTAAGATCACTTATAAGCCTGAAAGTATTCATTTTCTTGTGCATTCATTGTTAAAAAAGGAATAACATGTCTTCAAAGTATATTTTCCCCTGAGGTTTCATTGTTCCACTGTTTAAAAAGAATAACAAGTTTGATATATTTATTCTAAAGTAGTCAAAATTTCATTGTTAAAAAAGAACGTAAAGTTCTATAGTGTATTTACATGTATTTTTGTGTAATCATTGTACTTCACTATTAAACTTGAATTATCCTATTATTATGTGGATTCAATGTTTCATTATTTAAGTATATGTATTCCTTAGCATTGTTAGATTAATCTCTCTGTTAAATGCTCCAAAGTCTGTCTGTCTCTTTTGAAAAGTTAAAGAGTAATATTGTCCATTCAATAAGCAAAGTTTAGCCAAAAAACAGTTTGATTATCTAATATTTTGATTGATAGGCCTTCTTCTCTCTTGATTTTTCCCTTTCTTTAAGCACCTTATTTTAGATGTTAAAAAATCATCTTTCAAGGACTTACAATGGTTTTTTTGCAACATAATGATAAATCATATTTGAAACATTGTAGAAAATTATTAAAAACTTCCTTCATGGGATACACACATTTTTTACCCTGACAATCTAATTTTTTATGTCTTTCTATATAAGGGTTGAATATGTAATTTATAAGGCTTGTAAACATTTATGATATTATTTACCAGTAAATATATACATACAAATACCTTAAAGGGGAGCATATTGCATTCTACATTCAGGCTTGACTTCATACAAGACTCATCTTGAATTTTGAAGGAAACATGAATTTAGAAAAAATATATTAGATTTATGTAAGTTACAAACATTGTTATTCTTTAGTTGGTGCTTAATACTCTTGTAGTTTAAAGGTAAAATGTCTGGATGCAATATACCCAGGAGTTCTGAGTTCAAATCTTGGCGGGGGTCAACTCGACACCAATAAGATAACAATTTTGTGAAATATATAAATCTGATGATATACCTACCAATCTTTTTACTCTGTCTGAGTGGAGGTTGGTTCAGACAGCTTTTACCTTAATCATTGGTATGTCTTGTGTATTTCAAAATTCATATTTGTTAAGCCATATGAACACATGTTTGTTAAGTGTTACCAATACAAAATTTATCTTGCATAACAAGAGTTGTTAGTTTTGTTTTGTCTGAAAGAGAATTGAGACTGGATATATTCACAAGGCTAGTAAGAAAAAAGCCTATTACACAAGGTGGCAATGCCATGGCGCTCTTATGCAATCTGAATACTTCCAGAGTGCAATGAATAAACCATGACAATGCCTGAATTTCTGCTGGAAAGCAGTTGGAGAGTTATGTAATCTCCTAGAATGCCAAATTGAAAAAGAAGCATAAACTGTATACAAATTTTGCAACTTTTTCAATTTTATCATCCACTTTCCGCCATCATAGCTGAGTTAGTAGCGCCTCTGACTGTCAATCTAGAGGTCCCAGGTTTGATCCGTGGCAGCACTCATCCTTTCTGACTATATGTCTCCCACCCACGGATTATTAATAGTTGACCTATGTGGGATAGTAGTTTGAGGCTAGGAGAGGATGTCTTTGTGGTACTGGTCTGAGAAATACCAGGAATCTATTGTTATGTGTTCCAGCCTTGGTAATACAGCTGTAAGATTGTTGAAAATGGCTTAAATCCCATTCAAATAAAATAAAAGTTTGATCCCTTACATCTGCACTCATATTTCCAATATTTTGTCGATAGGTTGATTATCCTAAACCTATTCGAGATAGCAGCTGGAGGCTAGGAAAGGATGTGATGGTAGTACTGGTGAGAGAAATACCAGGAATCCATTGTTAGGTGCTCATGATATAACTAAGATTGTTAATTCAAACAAACAAAATTATCCACTTTCCAACTCTCAACATACAAGCGTGGACATCCACTTGCAGTACTCTTTGGTTATGAATAGAAACAGAAGTTTAAGTGAGGTATCAAAGGTCAATTTTGTCTCTTTATGGTATAGACAAAATTTACCTTAGATCACTCATTTAAACCTGTGCATCTGTACTGAGCTTACAGAGAATGAAACAAACTTTGATATATGTATAACTTTGATATGGCATTTCGTCTATTTCAAAATGCATTTGTATACAATCCAAGAGTCGAAATAGTAAATTCTTCTTGTACATAAACATACTTAAAGTATGCATGTATTTTAGCTGTCATTGAGTTATGAACTCTTCCAAATTTGGATTATCTGCGCCGTGGTGTAGAAGCTCCACCTGGATTTTGTATATATTCTTCTATTATTACTCAACTAATAATTATATATAAGCCCAAAACATATGTATCTGAATCTTTACATATAGATACGCAAAAAATGTTAATGCCGGTGTAAGAACTGTGCACACATGAACAAACAATTCTTCCCTGGATATTTTTGCTTTCAAAACAAACTTTGATTTTATGGTATATGCACATTTCTTCAAGCGGATTTTTACATACTGTAACAGTGATCCAGGGAAGGTTTCTTTGCGTTCAAACACACAATTCTTTCAAGCCATATAAACTTTTTTGCATATCTGTACGTGTGAAATAAGATTTGTGTTTCGGGTAAGCACTTAGTTGAGAATGACAGTATTTTAACGCAGAAATTCCGGGGTGGAACTTTTGCGCCAAGGCGCAGAAAAATCAAAATTTGGAACACTTCATACCTGCGTCATGTCTCCATTTGTGTAGGCAAGTTGGTAGTGCAACATATTTTAACCTTGGCTTTATATGCTTGAAACTTAGCATGTTTTTTCTCTGTCATAAGAGCAATGAGTACTATCCAAGGGAATCACCCTATATATATTTTTGTCATCCCCTTTGTGATGTGCGAGACAAAGTTGTTACAATGACAGCTCTGTGTGTGTTTGTGTGATTCTCCATAAGTCAATCTGTCGCTTGTTGTCCATTTACTCCCACCTTCATGGATAAATTTCAAAAGAACTTGGTACAATAATTTGTTTTCCGTCATCCCTGAAAATGCTATTAGAAGGGAAAAATTCAGAAATTTCCAAGGTCAAGGATTAAAATTGACCTTGTCAAAAGCATAACTCTTATGTTTAAGAGATGAAGAGGGTATTTGTTGATTTCATGGAGGCATAAAACTAAAAACCTTATTGCACTGTATGAATATGCCAAGCAAGTTCATATACATGAGTGTGATTAGGTTTTTAGTTTCATACCTTCATGAAATCAACAGAAAGTCACTGGGTGATGAAACCAATTTTTCAGCCAATCAGAATTCACAAATTCGGTTAACTCAACTAGAATTAAATTAATTATAGATGGATTTCAAAACAGCTCAGCACTATTGTTCTGCATTATGAGTGGATGTGCCATTTGAAAAATGCCTCAAAGGTCAGAAGAGCTATTGCGATGCCACTTTTCCCGTCCAACACCCGTCCATTAACTTTTACTTATTAAAGCTCTAAAGTCCAGATTATATTCGATTGTCCTCAAAATTGGTCAGAATGATTAGACCATCATAAGGATCAGTATTTCCTTCTGAAAATGAGTCAGATCTGTCAAGCATCATAGGAAAAGAAGTTTAATTAAAATGTAATTAGAAAATCCTTTTCAATGCTCCAAAGTACATTTTTCACATAATTGTCTTCAAACATGGTCAGTATGATTAGACCATCACAAAGACTGATCCTTTCGAAAATGGGTCAGATCTGTCAAGCGTCATGGGAAAAGGACCCTAATGAAATTTTAATTAGAAAATAGATGAAAGTGCTCTAGAGTCCAGTCTTCATCGCATTGTCTTAAAAGGTCTTAAGAATGATTGTACTTATACAATGATGGTTCCTTTCCAAAATGGACCAGATAGTCTGTCAAGCATCACAGTCCTCTTTGTAGCTCTTAACCCTTGTCATGCTGAATAAATTTTGGCTAAAAATTTTCATTGAAATCAAGGGGTAAAAAGCACTGAAAGTACCAACAGTAGGTCAATTTTTATTTGAAAAAATAAATCTATTAACAATTTTGGTTTGAAAGTGAGAAACAGGTGGTGTAGACTAACATCAGACTGCACATATGTGCAGGCTGATGTTTGTCTATAGCTCCTGACAAAGCAGGAATATTCCGGGTTCAGCATGACAAGGTTTAAGTCCACATTATCATCTGATTGTCTTCAAACTTGCTCAGATTGATTGCATCTGCACAGTTATAGCTCTCTTTTAAAAAATAATAGCTCTAAAGTCTAGATTTCATCCAATTAAATCCAAACTTTCTCAGATTGATTAAATCATCCATTGACTTCTCTTTAAAAATAATTCTGACGGATTTGGTATCACAAGAAAAGGGGCCTATATTAAATTTTGATTATAAATTTTAAGAATTCATGGTTTAAACTTCTTCATATATGCATGGAAGTTAATGAAAATTTTATTTAGTATTCTACATCATGTGACCATGTGCATTATGCAGTCTGGTGATTTTATACTGTGTCATAGAAAAAAGGGGCCTAAGTGTAAACTTTCTTGCTAACAAAACTCCTCTTTTATAAATAGATACATTCATGTGAAACTTTCACAGAATATTCCATTTCCAGTAACCATTTTCATTTATGGCTTTTTAGCTCGGCTGTTTTCAGAGAAAACCCAAGGTATTGCTATAGCCTTGGTGTTGTCCTTGTTGTCATTGACGTCGTCGTGGTGCGAAAACTTTGACATTTTGTGATAACTTTTAAATGGTAAGTGATAGGGCCTTCATATTTCACATGATGATTGCCTGTGACAAGGTCTTTCTGTTGGTACCAAGTTCAAGGTCATCAGTCAAAGTCAAGGTCATTTTTCAAGGTCAATTGTGAAAAAAAAAAATTGCAAAAACTTTGATATCTTTGTGATATCTCTGGTTCTTCTGAAGATATTCACTTGAAACTTGGCACACATTTTCACCAGCAAAAGAGCACCCGAACGTAGGCACCCTGTAGGGGGTGCTCTTGTTAGTTATATCCTGTGTCATATTAAAGGGGCCGTTATATTCTTTTTTAACACAAACCCTTCATTTATACAAGGAAGATAATGAAAAATTCACTTAGTATTATACATAATTTGACCATGTGCATATTGATGTAATCTAGTGATACTATACTGTGTCATTGAAAAAGGGGCCTTAATGCAGACTTCCTTATTAACAAAACCCCTCTTTTATTAATGGATATACTCATGTTGATACAAACAAACTTGGCAGAGGTCCACTAGATGATGCTACATACTAAATATGAAAGCTGTCTGCCTTCTGGTTTCAGACAAGAAGATTTTTTAAGGTTTTCCTATTTTCACCCATCGGGCTCAGATGAGCCAAAAGGGATGCGCCCGGGCAAAGCCCAAATATGACCCCAGGGTCTTGATATGAACAAACTTAGTAGGGGCCCACTAGATGATGCTACATACCAAATATGAAAGCTGTGTGCCCTCTGGTTTGGGAAAAGAAGATTTTAAAAGATTTTCGCTCTTTGATTCTATGTAAAAAGGGTTGTGCCTGGGTGGAGCCCAAATATGATCCTAGGGTCTTGATAGGAACAAACTTGGTAGAGGCCCACTAGGTGATGCTACATATCTAATATGAAAGCTGTCTGCCATCTGGTTTCAGAGAAGAAGATTTTTTAAAATTTTCACTCTTTGATTCTATGTTAAAAGGGTTGCGCCCGGGAAGAGCCCAAATATGACCCCAGGGTCTTGATATGAACAAACTTGGTAGAGGTCCACTAGATGATGCTACATACCAAATATGAAAGCTGTCTACCTTCTGGTTTCAGAGAAGTAGATTTTGAAGATTTTCATATTTTCACCCTTTTTGTTAAGGGTAAAGGGAAAGTTAAGGGTGGATTTCATTTATTTGAACAAACTTGGTAGAGCTTGACCCAAGGAAGATCCCTGCCAAGTTTCATCAAGATTGGCCCACTGGTTTAGGAGGAGAAGATGTTTAAAGAAATTGTGGACGACGCAGACTGACGACGGACATTCTACAATCACAATAGCTCACCTTGAGCACTTCGTGCTCAGGTGAGCTAAAAACAGAGGTATATACCAGAGTAAGGTACATTTACATACAAAATCTGAAAGCTCTAGGCCTTTACAGTTTAGAAGGGGAAGTTATTTCCGAGTCACAGGGTAACATGTCCCCAGGGACACATCACCCCGGATTTCTTTGAAGTTATATATTTTTTGAAGAGCATCACCCAAGGATCATATCTGTTAAGCTTCATTCTCATGGGCAGTTTATGTTAAGATTTGTTCAGAGATGGACGGTAGACAACTTTTGACCAGATAAGACCTCAAGAGAACTGTATGCTTATAAAAGAAACTCTACTTAATAATTTCATAATTGATGAAGATTAAGAATAAGCTAACAAACCAAACAACTGTGATCTCAAATATTTCATTTAAAAGAGTTTAATCTTTATATGGAAACAATAATATATAAATTCAATTTTCAAAAATATGTAGAAGAAAAACAGTAGAAAAGATCAAAAGATAAAAGAAAACAAAACTACATTCAACTTTTTTTATAACAAGAAAAATATATGCCTCTTATACTACAAAATAATATTAGGTTTTCAGTTCATACCTCCATGAATTCAAGCTCTAAAATAAAATTAGGTCATAATGAAAAAGTCTGTTACTGAAACTTTATGAGAAATAATGATACATATTTAACCTTTTATGAAACAAATCTTTGAGTTTTATTTATAAATAATACTAGATAAACAATTGTGGGAAGATGAGAAATTGTTGATAGCTAGCTCTTTCTCCTTATCTCACTATGTTTCAACCAATCGGACATTTCATTTTGAAATTGAAATATCTTCATTTGTCATATGCAATATCCTCCACTGTGGATAAATAAATCTAAGTACTTAACCCTTCCCTGTCCAATCCCTGGTTTTTACGTCCCTATGATTTTGTAATTGAGAAAACATTGTAGAAAAACAAGAAATTGCTTCTGACAAGCAATTTCTTCTTTTTCCACACTATTTTCTACCTACAAAATGGTTATTTTTCAAATTAAATCCACTTTAAATTTTCTGCAAAACCTTTGAATTTGGACAGGTCCAAAAGTTTGTAAAACAGAAAAGGGTAAACAACAAGCCTTGTTGTGTAGATATAATTAATACATTTATGTCAGTTGTTTGAGATTGAAACTTATAGACACCCTTCATTTAAAGAGAGTAAGGGAAGTATTATGGCAAATTATTTTTATTTTTCCACAATGTTTTCTGATTAAAAAGAATATAATAAAACTCAATCAATGATTAACTGCTGTCTGCAGCTTCTCTAAGTTTATACCAGACTAAATGTTGTGGTGTATCAATGGATCTTTTCTGAGCAGTAAATTTCACAAGTATGGTAATGGATCTTTTCTGAGCAGTAAATTTCACAAGTATGGTAATGGATCTTTTTTTAGCAGTAAATTTCAAGAGTATGGTGGATACTGGTGCACCTACCCTTATCACCAGGATAACTACATTCTTCATTTTGAGCTTGAATATCTTTGGTTGTGGGTGACATTTTCCAATAACTTTACATGTGTTTGATAATGGATTAACTGAAAGTCAAACTGATGTTGTGCAAAGTCAAAGTCATTAACATTTTCACAACATCGTTTAAAAGTGAATGTCACTTTTTAAGTTCATTTATTTCACAATTTTTTTGAGAAGCACATTATATTTTTGATGCCTGTGAGAATATTAAATCATAGAAACTGAAGACCTTTATGTATTTTCTTAAAGATATTGTTTTCATAGGGATATGAAAAGTCCAACCTTATCACATATTTTATCAGAATTCCTTAACATAAAGCCATAAAAAGTAATAATGTTTGTAGCATCAACAAAAAATATAAATTCTTCTCTCTATCATAACTTGATAATGTTATGCGATGATTCATTTCATTTCAAGACCTTTATGCAACAATCTATAGGTACCATACTTGGGGTAGTGTTGATTGAGGCATCCAATTTACACTTTAAGGTAGTGGACCGGTAATTGATCCTCAATATTTTGGAACTCATGATCTTTCACAATGTTGGCCGTGGTTTCCTGATGAAAATCATTAGGAAACCTCCGTTAATACTTGCAGAACTATTACGGCTCCACTACCTTAAATCAACCCCCAAAATTGAATAACACTAGTTGAATCTTGTAACAACAAATACACAATCTATTTCTTTTCATTGTTTCTGTGGCTTGAATCTCAAGGTCATGTCATCATCATCATCATCTGAACTGATCTGTTGTACATCAGTGGCTAGAATCAGTGAATGCTGCCAAAATACAAACATTATATGAGAAATCTGTCATTTGATGTTTTGTTTCCCTTTCCATGTAACAAAATTTCAGACTAACCTTAATTGGAAAATCTTGGAGAGGATATTTTACAGAAATGATAAAGGTCAATGTCAAATTGTTTTCTATTTCAATGTCAAATTGTTAACTTAACCCTTTCCTGTTTTACAAAATTTTGGACCTGTCCAAATTCAAAGGTTTTGCAGACGAAAATTTAAAGTGGATTTAATTTGAAAAATAACCATTCAGTAGGGTAGAAAATTGTGTGGAAAAAGAAGAAATTGCTATTCAGAAGCAATTTCCTCTTTTTTCACACTGTTTTCTCAATCATGAAATCATAGCCACGTAAAAAGCAGGGATTAAACAGCAAAGGGTTAAATTGACAAATTTATCAATATCAAATTACATGTATTATGTTGATGTCAAATTGCTAACTTTAACTGACAAATATGTCAATTTTGAATTGTTAACCTAACTTTGCAACTTATCATTCAGTAACAGATACATAGCTCATATCAGGTATTCATTAACTTACTTGTAATGGAGTCATTAAAGAAAGGTTGATGTGAAATTGTCAACTCTTATCCAGAAATTTAACATGCAAGCTAGTGATTTCCTTCAACTCTTATATCATTCAAGATGAATGCTCATTGTGGACATGACAGTACCAACTATATGCATTATTTATTGTAAAGATCTCAACACAAGTTCAGGGTCTAACTTGGGAAAACTAGAGGTTGTCGCAAAAAGTGACTTAATACCTCCACAAGTTCTTTCAGAGAATGATTTACTTGTTGACAATGGGAACTTTAAGCATATACTGAATATTCATAGTTTCCCTTTAAATTTGCTCTATCTTTGTCCTTTGATAGGTCCTGGACAGCACATCATCCATTATTCTATTTTCTATGATAGGTCCTGGATGAACAAAATGTGTGTATAAAGTTTCATAACTTTTAAAAGAAAACCAAAGGAGAAGCTAATTTCAAGGGCAGATAATTCTTGAACCAGAAGGAATTGCGACCTCAAAATTTCGCCTTGCAAAACTTAAATATGTGATAAATGTTTGTTTAAAGTTTGAAAGCTATTTAAGGAAAACTGAAGGAGGAGTTTGTAACTCAAAATTGCTAGTATAAGTGTACGAAAAGAAAAAAAAAATGTCTTAAGTTAACCCTTTTCTGTTTAATCCCTGCTTTTTACGTGCCTGTGATTTTATGATTGAGAAAACATTGTGAAACAAGAGGACCCTAAGGGCCCTAAATCGCTCACCTGATATTTCAAGTAAATTATCATTAAGACTCCATTGCCTATGATATGGCATGAACCTTCCCATTTTCAACAGAGTTTATTTTTGTGACCTGGCAAACATTTTGATCAAGTTTCATTAAGATTGGACTATATTTGTGGCGTTTGGAGCTCTTACGAGAAAATTGCCATTAAGGCCACTTTTCCCGTTATATGGCATGTATACTTCCCATTTTCAAATGAGTTCATCCTCATGACCTAGCAAACATTCTGACAAAGTTTCATGATGATTGGACCATATTTGTGGCTTCTAGAGAGTAAACAAAAAAATTGTCATTAAGACGCCTTTTCCTGTGATATGGCACCGATCCTTCCCATTTTCAATAGACTTCATCCTATTGACCTAACAAACATTCTGACCAAGTTTCATGAAAATTGGACCATATTTGTGGCTTCTAGAGTGAAAACAAGAAATTTGTCATTAAGGCCCCTTTTCCTGTGATATGCACGGATCCTTTCCATTTGAGCAATTATCATAAGGGACCACCCAAGGAATATTTCTGCTAAGTTTGGTTGATTTTGACCCATAAGTTTAGGAGGTGATGTCGTTTAAAGATATTGTTGACAAAATTGTCATTAAGGCGCCTTTTTCAGTGATATGGAACCGATCTTTCCCATTTTCAATAGATTTCATCCTCATGACCTAACAAACATTCTGACCAAGTTTCATGAAGATTGGACCATATTTGTGGCTTCTAGAGTGAAAACAAGATTTTTGTCATTAAGGCCCCTTTTCCTGTGATATGGCACGGACCCTATCCATTTGAGCAATTTTCATAAGGGACCGCCAAAGGAATATTTCTGCCAAGTTTGGTTGATTTTGACCTATAAGTTTAGAAGGAGATGTCAATTAAAGATATTGTTGACAAAATTGTCATTAAGGCGCCTTTTTCCTGTGAAATGGCACTGATCCTTCCCATTTTCAATAGACTTCATCCTCATGACCTAACAAACATTCTGACCAAGTTTCATGAAGATTGGACCATATTTGTGGCTTCTAGAGTGAAAACAAGAAATTTGTCATTAAGGCCCCTTTTCTCGTGATATGGCACAGATCCTTTCCATTTGAGCAATTTTCATAAGAGACAACCCAAGGAATATTTCTGCCAAGTTTGGTTGATTTTGACCCATAAGTTTAGGAGGAGATGTAGTTTAAAGATATTGTTGACAAAATTGTCATTAAGGCTCCTTTTTCTGTGAAATGGCACCGATCCTTCCCATTTTCAATAGACTTCATCCTCATGACCTAACAAAGATTCTGACCAAGTTTCATGAAGATTGGACAATATTTATGGCTTCTAGAGTGAAAACAAGAAATTTGTCATTAAGGCCTCTTTTCCCGAGATATGGCACGGATCCTTTCCATTTGAGCAATTTTCATAAGGGACTACCCAAGGAATATTTCTGCCAAGTTTGGTTGATTTTGACCCATAAGTTTAGGAGGAGATGTCGTTTAAAGAAAAAGTTGACGCCGTGACGGACAGATGGACAGACGGACGCCGGACAACGATTGATCACAATAGCTCCCTTGAGCACTTCGTGCTCAGGTGAGCTAAAAAGATGAAATTGCTTCCGACAAGCAATTTCTTCTTTTTCCACACTATTTTCTACCCTACTGAATGGTTATTTTTCAATTCAAATCCAATTTAAATTTTTGTCTGCAAAACCTTTGAATTTGGACAGGTCCAAAATTTTTTAAAACAGGAAAGGGTTAAGGAAGATAAATCTTGAACTAGGAGAAGATGAGACTTCAAAAACTTCAACATGTGATAAATGTTTGTAAACATTTTTTAAACTATGAAAGGAAAACTGAAGGAGGAGTTTGTGACATATGTATATATGTGTAAGCAAATAAAAACAAGAGGGCCAGAATGGCCCTAAACCGCTCACCTGAATTTTATTGGTCTAGTAGATCTCGCCCAAGAAACTTTCTTGCAAAATTTCATTCACATTTGCCTAGTTGTTGAAGAGGAGGTGTTATTCCAAGAATTCAAAGAGAAAATAGACCCCTCCCAACCATTAGTTACTGAGATGAGGATGTTTTAAGATTTTGGGCTCAAAATAAGCCCCTTCCCCCCTGCCATGTCCATATTTATGGGCCAAAATTTCACAAACAATTTTTGAAGAGGGTCACCCCAGAAACTTTCTTGTATAGTTTCATTGAAATCAGTCCAGTGGTTCAGGAGGAGATGTCAGTCAATGATTTCAGGGTCAAAATAAGGCCCTCCCTGCCACGCCCATATTTTGCAATCAATCAAAATTTTGCAATCAATTCTTATAAAGGGTCACCCAAGGAACATTTTGGTAAAGTTTCATTTAAATTGGCAAGATGGGTCAGGAGGAGATGTCAGTCAGGGACCCGCCCTGCCACACCCGTATTTTTTAGGGGGGGGGGGGGGGGGGGGTGTCAATCAAAATTTCACGAACAGGTTTTGAAAATGGTCAGCAAAGGAGCATTTTTGTCAAGTTTGATTGATATTGGCCTAATGATTACTCAGGAGAAGACGTTGAAAGCTTTCAGGGTCAAAACTGCCACACCCATTTTTGGGGGTCAATCAAAATTTCATGAACAAATTTTGTGAAGGGTCACCCAAGGAACATTTCTGCCAAGTTTGGTTGAAATCAGCCAAATAGTTACTTAGGAGATGTTTAAAGATTTCAGAGTAAAAAACTGCCCTGCCCTGCCACGCCCACATTTGGGGGGTCAATCAAAATTTCACGAACAAATTTTGAAAAGGGTCACCCAAGGAACATTTCTGCCAAGTTTGGTTGAAATCGACCCATTGGTTACTGAGAAGAAGATGTTTAAAGAATCGTTGACGACTTCTGACGACCGACATACGACGGACAAAAGGTGATCACAAAAGCTCACCATAAGCATGTTGTGCTCAGGTGAGCTAAAAAGTAAAAAAAATATAGGTAAATAAATCCTATGTGGTTAAAACTCATTAGAATTGTCTCATTGGGGTGATTCTTTTGAATTTTAACATCATAGCATTGTTGAGAAATTCACATAAATATTTAATCGAAAAAAATGTTTCTTAATTGTGAACAAAGCGTACCACTGTTCTAAGCCATCATCCCCTTTAAAGACCACTTTTTAATGGCGTCATATGTGGTTGCTTAACACACATTTTACTGTATTTAATTATAAATGTCGCTATGCTCAAGTTTTAGAAAACTTTGATTTAAGTAATTTCACAGATGTTATTTAAGGAAAAGAAGATAAAATCATTTTGGGGGAGAATATTGTTGGGTGAAAAAACATTTGCTTTTGAAGGAAAACTATAGGAGGAGTTTTACTAGTATATGTTGAAGAAAATAAAAAACAATTTCTTATTTTGCAGGGGTATTAATATGATTCCAAGGACCTTAACACACCATCCCCCAAACCCATCCAGTTTTTCCTGAATTTGAGACTTCTTTGTGCTCTGCTTAGCACAAAAAAATATTTGACACAAAAATGCTTGTTGACCTATCTGGATAAGTAGCCTATTGACTCTCTGAGAGACATGAATTTGAAATCATCTTAACCTTTTATCATGCCATTCACAACATATTCAAAGTATGCAAGTATGTAACGCTTTGGCAGAAAGTAAAGACTAAAATAGGATTCTAGCTAAGCTAAGCTAAGCTAAAGGTCGATCCAAGATTTCTGGAGAGGAGGTCTACATTGATTAATAGAGGGGTTATTCTCATATTATTACATAATTCAATTAAATTTTTACATGAAAAATATAGAACTAGTCTACAGAATGGGTTTCTTTGAACCTTCAAACCCTTTTTATACGCCCGTCGAAGACGGGACGTATTATGGGATCACCCGTGATGTCCGGCGTCCGGCGTCCGGTGTCCGGGCGTCCGGCGGCGTCCACTTCTTTGTCCGGAGCATAACTCTGTCACTTGAAGTCCGATTGACTTCAAACTCGGCAATTATATTCTTCTCATCATTGCGGAGTGCAGTGCACAAGAACCATAACTCTACTTGACCTATTTTTTGAGTTATTGCCCTTTGTTGTTTTTCAGACTTGAATCTTGTCCGGAGTATATCTCTAAAAGTATAATAGCTAGGATCATGAAACTTCATGGGTGTATAGATCTCACCAAGGGGGAGTGCAGTGCACAAGAACCACAACTCTACCTGGCCTATTTTTTGAGTTATTGCCCTTTGTTGTTTTTCAGACTTGAATCTTGTCCGGAGTATATCTCTAAAAGTATAATAGCTAGGATCATGAAACTGCATGGGTGTATAGATCTCACCAAGGGGGGGTGCAGTGCACAAGAACCATAACTCTACCTGTCCTATTTTTTGAGTTATTGCCCTTTGTTGTTTTTTAGACTAGAATCTTGTCCGGAGTATATCTCTAAAAGTATAATAGCTAGGATCATGAAACTTCATTGGTGTATAGATCTCACCAAGAGAGAGTGCAGTGCACAAGAACCACAACTCTACCTGACCTATTTTTTGAGTTATTGCCCTTTGTTGTTTTTCAGACTTGAATCTTGTCCGGAGTATATCTCCTAAAGTTTAAAAGCTAGGATCATGAAACTTCATGGGTGTATAGATCTCACCAAGGGGGAGTGCAGTGCACAAGAACCATAACTCTACCCGGCCTATTTTTTGAGTTATTGCCCTTTGTTGTTTTTCAGACTTGAATCTTGTCTGGAGTATATCTCTTAAAGTAAAATAGCTAGGATCATGAAACTTCATGGGTGTATAGATCTCACCAAGGGGGAGCGCAGTGCACAAGAACCACAACTCTACCTTGCCTATTTTTGAGTTATTGCCCTTTGTTGTTTTTCAGACTTGAATCTTGTCCGGAGTATATCTCTAAAAGTATAATAGCTAGGATCATGAAACTGCATGGGTGTATAGATCTCACCAAGGGGGAGTGCAGTGCACAAGAACCATAACTCTACCTGGCCTATTTTTTGAGTTATTGCCCTTTGTTTTTTTTAAGACTAGAATCTTGTCCGGAGTATATCTCTAAAAGTATAATAGCTAGGATCATGAAACTGCATGGGTGTATAGATCTCACCAAGGGGGAGTGCAGTGCACAAGAACCATAACTCTACCTGTCCTATTTTTTGAGTTATTGCCCTTTGTTGTTTTTTAGACTAGAATCTTGTCCGGAGTATATCTCTAAAAGTATAATAGCTAGGATCATGAAACTTCATGGGTGTATAGATCTCACCAAGAGGGAGTGCAGTGCACAAGAACCACAACTCTACCTGACCTATTTTTTGAGTTATTGCCCTTTGTTGTTTTTCAGACTTGAATCTTGTCCGGAGTATATCTCTTAAAGTTTAAAAGCTAGGATCATGAAACTTCATGGGTGTTTAGATCTCACCAAGGGGGAGTGCAGTGCACAAGAACCATTACTCTACCCGGCCTATTTTTTGAGTTATTGCCCTTTGTTGTTTTTCAGACTTGAATCTTGTCTGGAGTATATCTCTTAAAGTATAATAGCTAGGATCATGAAACTTCATCGGTGTATAGATCTCACCAAGGGGGAGCGCAGTGCACAAGAACCACAACTCTACCTTGCCTATTTTTGAGTTATTGCCCTTTGTTGTTTTTCAGACTTGAATCTTGTCCGGAGTATATCTCTAAAAGTATAATAGCTAGGATCATGAAACTTCATGGGTGTATAGATCTCACCAAGGGGGAGTGCAGTGCACAAGAACCACAACTCTACCTGGCCTATTTTTTGAGTTATTGCCCTTTGTTATTTTTCAGACTTGAATCTTGTCCGGAGTATATCTCTAAAAGTATAATAGCTAGGATCATGAAACTGCATGGGTGTATAGATCTCACCAAGGGGGAGTGCAGTGCACAAGAACCATAACTCTACCTGGCCTATTTTTTGAGTTATTGCCCTTTGTTTTTTTTTAGACTAGAATCTTGTCCGGAGTATATCTCTAAAAGTATAATAGCTAGGATCATGAAACTTCATGGGTGTATAGATCTCACCAAGAGGGAGTGCAGTGCACAAGAACCACAACTCTACCTGACCTATTTTTTGAGTTATTGCCCTTTGTTGTTTTTCAGACTTGAATCTTGTCCGGAGTATATCTCTTAAAGTTTAAAAGCTAGGATCATGAAACTTAATGGGTGTATAGATCTCACCAAGGGGGAGTGCAGTGCACAAGAACCATAACTCTACCCGGCCTATTTTTTGAGTTATTGCCCTTTGTTGTTTTTCAGACTTGAATCTTGTCTGGAGTATATCTCTTAAAGTATAATAGCTAGGATCATGAAACTTCATGGGTGTATAGATCTCACCAAGGGGGAGCGCAGTGCACAAGAACCACAACTCTACCTTGCCTATTTTTGAGTTATTGCCCTTTGTTGTTTTTCAGACTTGAATCTTGTCCGGGGTATATCTCTAAAAGTATAATAGCTAGGATCATGAAACTGCGTGGGTGTAAAGATCTCACCAAGGGGGAGTGCAGTGTACAATAACCATAACTCTGCCTGGCCTATTTTTTGAGTTATTGCCCTTTGTTGTATTTTCAGACTTGAATCTTGTCCGGAGTATATGTCTTAAAGTATAATAGCTAGGATCATGAAACTTCATGGTTGTATAGATGTCATCAAGGGGGAGTGCAGTGTACAAGAACCACAACTCTACCTGGCCTATTTTTTGAGTTATTGCACATTGTTGTTTTTCATACTAGAATCTTGCCCGGAGTATATCTCTAAAAGTATAAAAGCTAGGATCATGAAACTTCATGGGTGAAAAATTTTTCATTCAAAATAACCTCAGTTCTATTCAAACCCCCAGTTAATACTAAGCAGTGTGACGGGCGTATCTTGTGACAATTTGGCACCTTGTTGGATAATCCACTGGCCTGAATATATGCAGTCTACTTTTAGCCTACATGTATACTTAATTTTTACAGGGAATTTTTCAGTGATCAGACTAGATAATACCAAAGAATTGGCAATTTGTTTGAAACAAACTTCAAATTTGACAGGGTAAGTGCTGACTGAGGGTGAGTTTGGTTAAGGATGTTTTTGGTAGTAATTTTTGGCAATCATACAGAGCAATGAAGTAAAATTATTAAGTTTCTTAAAATCTCACAATAATGGCTACAATTCATCTTTGAATTACGTGGACATAATAAAAAGGGTGTTAAGGCATGTCTAGGTGATGTCCTGGCGTAATTAAAAGGGGCCAACCCCTTTTTACCCAGTAAAAAAAGATATTTGCAAATATTTTCAGAGATATAAGGTTGTTTAACCGTCTTAAACACTATCGATATCCCTATTTTGAAATATGCCTTGATTATTTTACTATAATTTTGACTTTTTAGCATGACCTTGAACATCAATCTACTGACATCGAGTTTGACATGACACATCGCTAATTGGCGGTATGAAATTCTATTATCAAGATTTTTATGCCCCCGTATCGAAGAATAGGGGGGCATATTGTTTTACTCATGTCTGTCTGTCTGTCTGTCTGTCTGTCTGTCTGTCCATCCGTCCGAAAACTTAACCTGAAAAACTTAACCTTTGCCTTTTCTCCAAAAGTATTTGACATACAAAGCTGTACACCAAAGTCAAGGTCATGTGACAAGGTCAAGGTCATCTGTCAAGGTCGTCGAGGTCATGTGACAAGGTCAAGGTCATCTGTCAAGGTCAAACTTTAAAAAAAAAAAAAAATGCTGTTACAGGGGGATTCGTGTTTCACAAACACATCTTGTTATTCTTCAATTGAATTATATTGTTTGTATATATAAGGTCAGTTGCAATTAAGTAGTAAGGTTGCTATTATCAGATTTGAAATGAAGAGGATTGTACTGTATTACCTCAACTTGCAGCAGCTTTGTATTCATAAAGATGAAGTCCCCAGACATTGGGAAGGACAAACCTTGCTCACCAAGCTCTGAAATTCAGCAAATTATTTACAGTAAACTCTCATGATGCCAATTTTCTATCTAGGTTCAGTTAATTTGTAATCAACTAAGTCATCATGAAAATATGGTTTCCATGTCATATTTCTGAAAATTATGATAAGTTATTTGTTAAGCTTTTTAAATAGCTGTTTGATTATGTGATTTAGATAAATCTTTCCTTGAGTGAAAAACAAAATCTATTATTTTATGAATGTCAGTCACCAATGAATTTGGACCTTTTGTTGTTCACAAAATGAAAGCTTCATCAATCTTGTATGAATAACAAACAAGCATTCTATTTCTATAATACAAAAATTAAATAAACAGTTGAAGCCGTAGGATGAAGTGCTTGAAGTGCATGGTTTCCCATGAGAATTCATAGGCAATAAGACATTGTCCTCAGCCTGCTTAGATAACATCCTACAGGGTGAAATAATCAAAAGCTTCAAGGGTTCAAGCTATCCAGTGATTTATCCTTTAGATATCTAATGGTATCATCAGTAATGTCATCAAGTTTTAATTTTCCAAGATATCTCTATAATCAGGGCTCGTGCTAGTGTTTGTAATTAGGGAGTCACTGACCCCTTAACCATTAAATTCTAGGGGTCAAAGCAGACTTTAAAGAGGTCAAAAGACAAGAAAGTGCTAATCATGAGTAAGAACTTTATAGGTTTAAAGGTCATTTGACATTTTCTTTTAAAGATATGAAGTAAGCAATTGATTTGTCAACTCTTAAGTTTATCAGATGCATCTTAAAAAGATTTCACCCTTAGGAATTTCTCTGAAGAGGGTCACAATGACCCTCTTTGAAGAAATTTCTGAGGGTCAAAATAAGGTATTATCAGATATTTTGGGGTCAAAACCCTGGTTTAAAGGTCAAACACAAGCCCTGATAATACACCAGAAATTAATTAAGAAAAGATTAAGTCTTACCATTGAGTTTGGGTACCAAGAAGATATTCAAAACTTCTTTTACAATGAAGTTGAGCTCCGGATCCTGTTAAATAGGTAAAACAACTCTTATTAATGAGCCTGTGTGTGAGATTTCCAACAATTTCATAAATGTACAAAGCAAAGACTCTGACCAGCCTGTGCATCCGCACAATCTGTCCAAAGTCTTTACTATGCCTTTAGTAGATAGATAAGGTCTCAAAGTCTTTCTACACCATCACGTAACATTACATTTACAGTAGGTGGATGTCTATGCTGCTCAATGTTTGCTCCCCACACACATTTCAAATTGTTGGAAATGTCACACACAGGCTTGTTTGATTTTTTTGAAATACTTAATTCACACCCTTGCCATGCTAAACTAGAGGCCCTTAACAGTCACATTGTTCCACAGGCCACAAATCTACTTATTTAAAATTGAAAGAGTATTGGAAGTTATGTTGGGTATCTTTTTATAGTTTGTCATCAACTAGCATGGTTCCTATATACAACTTTCATGAACCCCACAGAAAATGTATTTAACATTGGTCTTGTACAATCTAAAATAGCACATCTACTCCTAAAGCGGCCCTGCATTCAGGATCACCAAACGGTTCAAACAGTTTTCCAAATATACCCTGATTTGCACGCAGGTGCAGGTGCAAATCAGGGTAAATTGGAAAACTGTTTACATGTTTGTGATTCTGAATGCAGGGCAGAAAAAGTGAGCCAAGTTATTTTAAAATCTTTGCAATAAATTTAGGAGCTGTGAATTGAAAAACCTCAATTAGAACACTCAATCTTGTCCATAGAGCTTACATATAATTATTGTGTCAAATAGTAAATCTACCTATAATTGTCATAGGTGAGGAATTGTGCTAAATTCATTTGAAATCCATCCAAAAATGTAAGAATATTTACCTTGACAGACCAGTGCATATACAGGGAACTGTTGAGGTAGCAACTGTCTTAACTTCAGCAAGCAAGTCAACAAAACAAGAGGTCCCCATATAATGTACCTGCATGACAACTTCCTACTCTTCACCACATGAAGTATATGGGATCCCTTATTATAGGGCTTTAATTCCTATGATTGACCCATTTCAAACTGTCCCAATTCGTTTACAGTCTCTATTCGTCTACAGTCCCAATATGTCTACACTTTTATTAAGAATGATAACAAAAAAAAAAATGTAAAAGTTAGTTTTTCAAGTTTAATAAATATATAAAATATAAATTCATGCCCTGGTTTTGACCCCACTTGACCTAATTTCAAACTTGTTTGAGATTTCATAAAGATAATCATTCTGTCTTGAGATGTCAATCCGCCCATCTTACAGAGACAGACAAGGAACAAAACTAAGCTATATCTAGAATTACATTTCGATCTTCTTTTCTAAATATCAAATATGTGTGCAAAAAATCAATTTCTTTTTCGGATTCATTTCATTAGAATTACTAGATGGTCCCTTTTCACTGCCTACCTTGAATATTCATGAAATGTTTAAAAACCACTTACACTAATTGGTCCCACGGCAGATCTAACTGTCTTCAACTGTATACTGAAATAAAAAGAGAAATTTGCAGTGCTCATCTAGTATTTAAGCCAATAAATAATTCATTCCACTACTTTGTGCTATATAAACAGGGAAAGTTAAGACCTTTAATCACATGACCAAAGAATTATAACAAAGAAAGAAAGTGCAACTTTAAGCTTCAATATACTTGGCCCAAAATAATAGGATACTTCTTTTTGTACCATTAATTTAAAAGTGGTTGAGCCACTTCTGAAAATAAAGGTGTTCACAAAATAAAATCTGTATCATCATTTAAAGAAAGACAAAAATAAAACACTAATGCCACTGAAACGGCATTTTTTTTAGAAATTTGACCTTGACAGATGGCCTAGTCATATGACCTTGACCTTAGTACCAGCAGATGCATATCATTGAGATCTATCATCATACCATATATGAGGCTTGTATCTTGATTAGGTTTGAAAATATTGGCAATGTTAAGTTTTTGGGTTAAGTCTTGCAGACAGACTGACCAACAGACGGATGGACAGAAGGACAACAGTAAAACAATATGCTCCTGATCTTTAGATGGGGGGTGTGTGTCATTTTAACAGGTCATTTGGAATACATGTTATTTGTATTTGGCAAAAAATAAGAATCAGTATAATTCTGGAATTATCCTGCTAAAACTAGGAATTCCCACTTTGTCTGCCAATCCAAAAATTGTATCTGACAATTCTAGAACCACCAAGGGGGTTATGTTTATTTTTATCCTGAGATAGTCCCTGCGCAAAGTAGGAATACCAGTAGTATTGGACAAAGTAAGTATTTACAGGGCAACACAGTAATATGTTGCCTACAGTAATTACTCATATCATTTTATAAGCAAAATAAGTACAATATTTTTTTATAACCAATGTTTAAAATGATTTAGATTTGCTTGAAAACAGATATTACTAAAAGTAAATTAAGTCTTTTTCATTTTTTTTTTTTTTACTGTATGACTAGTTTTTGACTATTTTTAGCTCATTTACACTTGTGATTTATCAAAGTAATCCATAAATTATCCATAACAAAAGATGGCAATGTCTTCAAACTTACAGAAACAAGAGGACCATGATGGTCCTAGATCGCTCACCTGACTTTCTTTGATAAATTGGATATCACATCAAGTTAAAAGGCAGATGTTATAAAGATGATAATTTCTACATAAAACCAAGTGTCACTAAGTTTGGGCCATATTTGTGGCCATTAGAGATATTTCAAGTAAATTATCATTAAGACTCCTTTTCCTGTGATATGGCACGAATCCTTTCCATTTTCAACAGAGTTCATTCTTGTGACCTGGCAAAAATTTTGACCAAGTTTCATGAAGATTGGACCATATTTGTGGTGTCTGGAGCTCTTAAAAGAAAATTGTCATTAAGGCCCCTTTTCCCATGATAAGGCACGGATACTTCCCATTATCAAAAGAGATCATCCTCATGACCTAACAAACATTCTGACCAAGTTTTATGATGATTGGACTATATTTGTGGCTACTAGAGTGTAAACAAAAAAAATGTCATTAAGGCCCCTTTTCCCGTGATATGGCAGGGATCCTTCCCATTTTCAAGAGACTTTTCTCACATGACCTAACAAACATTCTGACCAAGTTTCATGATGATTGGACCATATTTGTGGCTTCTAGAGTGTAAACAAGAAAATTGTCATTAAGGCCCCTTTTCCTGTGATATGGCATGGATCTTTCCCATTTTCAATAGGGTTCATCTTTGAGACCTAACAAACATTCTGACCAAGTTTCATGAAGATTAGGCTTTATTTGTGGCCACTAGAGTGTAAACAAGAAAATTGTCATTAAGGCCCCTTTTCCCGAGATATGGCATGGATCCTTCCCATTTTCAATAGGGTTCATCCTTTTGACTTGGCAAACATTCTGACCAAGTTTCATGGAGATTGGGCTTTATTTGTGGCCTCTAGAGAGTAAACAAGAAAATGGTCAATAAGGCCCCTTTTCCCATGATATGGCACGGATCCCTCCCATTTTCAATAGGGTTCATCCTTGTGACCTGGCTAACATTCTGACCAAGTTTCATGAAGATTGGGCCATATTTGTGGCCTCTAGAGTGTAAACAAGAAAATTGTCAATAAGGCCCCTTTTCCCATGATATGGCACGGATCCCTCCCATTTTCAATAGGGTTCATCCTTGTGACCTGGCTAACATTCTGACCAAGTTTCATGAAGATTGGGCCATATTTGTGGCCTCTAGAGTGTAAACAAGAAAATTGTCAATAAGGCCCCTTTTCCCATGATATGGCATGGATCCTTCCCATTTTCAATAGGGTTAATCCTTGAGACCTGGCCAACATTCTGACCAAGTTTCATGAAGATTGGATGATATTTGTGGCCTCTAGAGTGTAAACACTTAAATTGTTGACGCCGGACGACGAACGACACACGACGGACGACGGACATTCAATGATCACTAAAGCTCACCTTGAGCACGATGTGCTCAGGTGAGCTAAAAAGTAAATGTTTTCAAATAAAAAAATCTATATTACGTCTCATGAGATAAACAACAACAACAACAATAAAACATACAAACATAATTACATTCTATTTCAATGGTAATTTCATGGTCAAGAAGTCTAAAGTTTACAACCCAACAATGACAAGTATTCTTACTTTGTCCAGATTCCAGGTAACACCAGAATCATACTTCACAAAGTAATAATTCTTACTATGTCCGACAAAGAGCTAATTCCTACTTAGTGCAGGACAATTTTGGAATTGTACTGATTCTTATGTTGTGCAGAACATTCATAACAATGTGAGGACCCAACTTAGAGGACGTAAAATAGTATGATAGGTTTTTGTCACCTTTGCACAAGTCATAGCAACCAATAAATGTATTTTGCAAATGCATAAATTGAAACAAAAGTAGTGCCTACAAGTATCTACACTTGGCTATTGGGTGCTGGATGGTGAATAAATATCTATCAAAAGTAGACTAATACCCTCCTACAAGTGCTTGTCAATAATAAAATACCATTTTTCATCAAAGGGTCCTAACTCTATCGAAACTCAATGGATCATAACCAAAATATCACTTAACCCTTTGCTGTTTAATCCCTGCTTTTTACGGGGCTGATATTTTATGAGAAAACATTGTGAAAACAGAAGAAATTGCTTCTGACAAGCAATTTCTTCTTTTTCCACAATATTTTCTACCCTACTGAATGGTTATTTTTCAAATTAAATCCACTTTAAGTTTTCGTCTGCAAAACCTTTGAATTTGGACAGGTCCAAAATTATGTAAAACAGGAAAGGGTTAAATTTCTCTGCTTAATACTGATCACATCTATTAAGTTTGAATGCAATCAACCCATTAGTTACTAAGGAATTGGGTGGAAATAAAAAAGCTATAGACGGATGGATCAACACACTGACAAGATGTCTCATATACATACCCCCCAAAAATAAGTTGTTTTTTTTGTGGGGTTTTTTTTTTGGGGGGGGGGGGGGGAGGGGGGGAAATAAGGTCATAATTTTGCACAATAAGCATCTAGAGTCATCCTCCTACATAGTATGGGTTCATCTTTTTGATAGTGAACATGTGTGCTAAGTTTAAAGTGTATGCCTTTTTAGTAGTAGCACAGATATCACAAAATGTCATCATTTTCACAGGACTACAACACCATGCCAAGGCTAACCCAAAACCTCGGGTTTTCTCCAAAGTTTATTTCTTACTTGATGTCTTTGATCTTTGCGTACAAAAGTTGTTTGACCACTGAGGTTTCAATTGTGATTGCCATTTTCTGAAGAGGAAAAGAAAACATACAACTGTATAACACCATCTGTCTAATAATTACATAGAATAACGAGAGCACCGCCTACGGGTGCCTACGCTCGGCTGTCGAGTGCTGGACGGTGGGAAAAAATCTAAGTTTAAAAAGGGGCATAATTTGCACAAAATGCATCTTGAGTTATCCCCCTTGATATTATAGGTTGCTCTTGATGGTGAACATGTGTGCCAAGTTTCAAGTGAATGCCTTCAGTAGAACCAGAGATATAACAAAATGTCAAAGTTTTCGCACTACAACGCTGACAACAACGACGACGACAATGGCTATGGCAATACCTCAGGTTTTCTCCAAAAACAGCCCAGCTAAAAATAGAGTAGAAAAAAGAGAAACTATCCTAAGTATATTTTTTTTTATAGTTAAGTTTGTTTATTACCTTTAATATTTCATTATGCAAGACCTTTATGCTGTCTCAACTACCACTTTACCCCATATTTTCAGCCCGGGCAAGATTTAACCAAGCTATGTGGATCATTCCTGTGAAATTTTTAAACTTTGTCCAGCACTGAAAATCAGGTAACTTTCAATTTATCAATTTTACATCTTTAAGATTGACAAATTAACATGTATTGTACGGCTAATGCATTTTTTGGCCAGGAAGAAGTAATTTTTCTTTATGACAATGGTATACTAAAATCAAGAAATCTTCTTAATTTCACATGTTCAATCAGTTACAAACATTAAGTGATATCAATCTCTGGCTTATAAAACCCTACTTTTACGCTAATTCCTCAGAAGACCAAATTTAAACAAGAGCACCACCCACAGGTGCAAATGCTCAGCTGCAGGCGCTGAAAAATATACATTACTCTTTCAAAAATGCTTTCAAAGATATCCCCTTGATATTTTCAATAGCTGTTGTGATGGTAAACATATATGCCAAGTTTCATGAAGAAATCTTCAATATGAACAGAGATATGACCAAAGTCAAAGTTTGTCACAGCAATGCCAACTAAAACACTAATCACACCAAGGACATAAACTCAGGTTTTCATTGCAAATAGCCCAGATAATATAAGGCTAGAGAAAGTATGGACATACAAATGCAAACAGGATGGACCACACTGCCATAACACTAGATATGGAATTTCCTCTAGCGCCCTCCCTGATGGTAGCGCCCCTACATTTTTTACTAAAAAACCCACTTCAAACGCCTAGATTTTAGGATTTTTTTACTCTTTTTCTAATTTGAGATGAATTCCCTCTAAACAATCATTTATATGATTGTTTAGAGGAAATTCACCTCAAATAAAATGGAAAAGGGCCAATAAGACATTGATTTAAATATTTTTTAAGTAAATGCATACTAGATAAAAGCTCCCTGATCATGTTATGTATAGCTCCCGGGAGCTTTTATTAGAAGATTTACAGTAAGTAAACATTAGAGCTGATGAAGAGTGTAACTAACTGCATGAAGAGTGACGAGAAATGCTAGAGATTGACCATCTCTGTTGGCATACATATTTATAAGGCCTTCAAATGACATAGCTATGCCTGATGGGGTTATCTGCATATCTGGTCGCTTGGTGCTGTTCATATGGAGTTCCACTAAACTGTTGGGATATTTACTGCTTATCTGTCAAATAGAACACAATATTGCCATTTACTTGTCAAATATAAAAAGTGTGACTTCAAATATTTTATTCAAATATTTAAAACATTCTTTAATTATAGGGCAAAAAATATTTGGTAAAAGATCTGAAAATCAATTGAAAACTTGCTCAAAGACTTATTCTACATACATTGAAAATTAGGGAATATCAGCTGAAAAATACACCTGGATGGATTTGTACAATGGGATTTCCCTATTATAGTATTGTTTTCTGTAAGTTTGCTTTAATAGTTAAACTGAACTCCAACAATATTGGAGTATATTTAAGGTTCTTATCCACTGCACTTCTCCTAAATCAGATCTAACCGACTGTGAAGTTTCATGAGTCTTACTTGAATACATTTTGAGATATGCTCCTGACCTAAAACAGTTTACAGATGGACTGACTAACAGACCAACCGACAAGTGCAAAGCAATATAGTGTTAATGCCTGTCAAAGCAAGCCCTCAAATATGAATCACATGAAGTACAGTCAGAATCTCATTTGATACTTGTCTGAGAAAGTTAAACAAGTTTTTACCCCAGGTATCAGTTTCCCCACACATTTGGGTATAAACCCTGAACAAGTGGCATTCAACACTCCACGCTGACTGGCTGGTAACTGAAACAGATCATTCAATTGTTGGGTAGCTTATCTTGGCTGATCCTTCTTTGTACTTTATAGCTTATCTTGGCTATTCCTTCTTTATACTATATAGCTTATCCTGGCTATTCCTTCTTTATGCTATATAGACCTTCAACCAACCATTAATCAAATTTTTGGGCCTGGATTGACTAACAATTATTATAACTCTTGTCATGCTAAACACAGAATATTCCTTCATTGGCAGGAGGTAAAGACAAAGATCAGCCTGCACATTTATGCAGTCTGATCTTAGTCTGTACTACCTGATTTTCTTTTTTTTAAAACCAGGAAAATTTAAGAATCACATTTTCAAAATAAATATTGACTCACAAATAGTTCATCTAGTTCTCTTGGCACTTTGATTTTAATGCAGGTTAACAAGGTTTTTTTTAAAGTTTTTTTTATCCAGGATGACAAGAATTTATTATTCAACTAACCTGGCTTGCCTTCAGGATAAAAAAGCCTTAATAACCTACCTAATAGTAGTACCCTGCATCACCAAATGAAGTGTATAAAATTTGTATTCCACTCACTTCCATGTGCAATACGACTTAATTCTATACTCAATTGAATTACACAATTAAAAGATTGTACCACATAATGTGCTGATTAAAGATAGAGTTGTAGAGTTAAACTTATGTTATGTTTCCTTGTTTTGTATCACATAGTCTGTTTCCAGCAAGTGCATCAATAAATTTTAATATATACTAGTACTGCAATACTTCAGAGCTCCATATATATAGTCTGAACCCCAAATGAATGTATTTCTTTACTAATTATAGTTATCGTAAGTCTAATTGCTTGTTTTTCTCTTGTATTTTAATCGTTTATCAAGATTTTGTCGGTCATGAAATGAAAATTTAACAATCTTACAAGAAAAGCAAACAGTTATTCTATTACTTTAATCCAAAAATGAGACAAAAATAAGAAAATCTTTGAACGAATTCAGTCATAGCCTATTGTGTTTCATGTGATCTGTAAGCAACATAATGACTTCATGATTTAAATGGGCCTCTGTAGATGATATCAAACAGGGTGAGTCGAAGAAGGGTGACATGAACAAACTGGTTTTCATTTATTTTTTCTCATTTTGTTCGTATGAGATTACAAGGTGATAATCTACTGATATTTCTCAATAAACTATAAACAAGATGTGTTTGTGAACAACGAATGCCCCTGGAACAGCATTTTTTTTTAAAGTTTGACCTTGACAGATGACCTTGACCTTGTCACATGACCTTGACCTTGTCACATGACCTTGACTTTGGTGTACAGCTTTGTATGTCAAATACTTTTGGAGAAAAGGCAAAGGTTAAGTTTTCGGACAGAAAGACAGACAGACAGACGGACAGACAGACAGACGGATGGACGGACAGACAGACAGACATGAGTAAAACAATATGCCCCTGATCTCTCGATACGGGGGCATAAAAAGCAGTAAAGAAATATAGGCATAAACTTACATCTTTAGCTGTCAGGTTATATTTCAGATCTCCATATTTCTGTGCATTATACATCATTGTATTACACATATAGTCTGTAACCCACAAGTACAGCATATGATCCGTATCTGTAGTCGCTGGCATGCTGGGAACTGGGAGGGGTGTCTCTTTTGGCGATGCTCTCCAAAATATCTCACCCTAAAATACAAACAAAACATGTTTTGAATAAGAGGGCCATGATTGTCCTATATCGCTCACCTTCATTTATTTGACTAAATTAATGACCATCAAAGGCTTTTCTCAGCAAAATTAACCCTTGTCATGCTGAACCCGGAATATTCCTGCTTTGGCAGGAGCTATAGACAATCATCAGCCTGCACATAAGTGCAGTCTGATGTTAGTCTACACCACCTGTTTCTCACTTCCAAACCAGAATTGTCAATAGATTTAGTTTTTCAAATAAAAATTGTCCTACAGTTTGGACTTTCAGTCCTTTTTGACCTTTGATTTTGATGAAAATTTTTAGCCAAAATTTATTTAGCATGACAAGGGTTAATAATTGTACGTTTATGATAGTCTTATAAACAATCTAAGATTAGACCACCAATTTTCAAAAGGGTTAATCCTGAGGCTAGCAGATATTCTGACTACGCTTCAAGACTCCTGTTAGAGGGTAAACAAGAAAACTACCATTAAGGCCCCTTTTCCTTTGATATCAAATGGAACCTTTCCATTTCCATTAGGGTTATATCCATGTGACCTAAAAAATATTCTCACCAAGTTCCCTTTAGGTTGGACTATATTAATGGCCTCTAAAGTGTAAACAAGAAAATTGTCATTAAGATCTTTTTCCAATGATATCATTCGGATCCTTCCCATTTTCAATAGGGTTCACCTTGTGGGGTTTATCCTTGTGACCTGACAAATATTTCGACCAAGTTTCAGGAAGATTGGACCTTATTTGTGGCCTCTAAAGTGTTTACAAGAAAATTATTTATAAGGCACTTTTTGCCATGATATCATTCATATCCTTCTCATTTTCAATAGGGTTCATCTTTGTGACCCGACCATTGTTCTGACCAAGTTTCATGAAGATTGGACCATCTTTGTGGCCTCTAGAGTGTACACAGAAATGTCGTTAAGGCCTCTTTCCTGTGATATCATCCAAATCCTCCAATTTTCAAAAGGGTTTATCCTTGTGACCTGGCCAACATTCTGACCAAGTTTCATGGCGAATGAGCAGTATTTGTGGCCTCTAGAATGTAAACACTTAAGTTGTTGATGGCTGACAATGGATGACAGACATTCAATGATCACAAAAGCTCATCTTGAACAGGTTGTGCTCAGGTTAGCTAAAAATGTATGCCCCCACTAATAGCAGATTGATGGCAATATTCTTTGTCAATAAAGAAATAACTCAAAATACATGACAAGTAGAGTTGCGGTTCTTATGCACTGAACTTCTCCCCAATGAGATCTATCAACCTGTGATTCATATTTCTACTTTGCAATCTTTTTGAGATATGGTCTGGGCAAAAATGGTCTATGGATGGATGGACTGACCGACCAACAAGAGCAAAGCAATAAAGCCCCATCTTCTTCAAAGGGAAGCATAATTATCATCTGTGTATGGTTAAAGAGCCACTGCACTTGCAATAATTTTTATTCTTTCTTTTTTGCCTCTTTTCATTACAATCAAAAATGTCATTGCAATGGGTTACACTACAGAATTTTTTAAGCAAAAATGGGGTTGAGTCATTTATAGCATTTAGCATATAACATACGGGGAGACAATTCGTGAAGTATAGGCATTTGGTTTTTACTATGATTCATAAAGTTTCAAATACAAAAAAAACAAAAAAATTTTAAAGTGGTGATTGTGACTCAAAAGCAACTGTGACTCTACATTGCTATTCTTTGTACAAAGTCAGATGGATAAACAAAAATTGACAGTTTGATTTGAGGATATTTAAAAAAGATTTGTCTTTCTATGATATATAGAGGATATTCACCTGCTAATGACTGATATTAAAAATATTTCACGAGAATGTGTTATTTGGCATTAAAAAGCAAGTCTGAAGGAAATAATCAGTTAATAATTCTAATTATTACATCCTCTACAACTATATTTTTGACCTAAAGTTATGTATGTTGTTAATTTTATATCGCCCTTGGCCCTTGTTATTTTTGTGTATTGATAAAAAAATAAATTCTTTTCAATAATTCCTAGTCACCATCTTGGATTATGATTTAAAAAATGAGAAAATATTAAGATACTTTGAAGCGAAAATCCATTCTTTGGATGTTTAACAGTCTTAAGACTAGGAACAAAAAAAAAATGGGCAGATCTTACATTGTAGAGATTAAGGAAAAACAACTTTGCCAACCATGTAAAGATTGGAATACAGGGATTCTTTGGAAATCAACTGGGTTCTGAGATGGACATTTGGAAGAATTGTGCAGTCTGTGATCACCCAATCCCCTGAGATGGGCATTTTAAATCAATTTATACTAAGGCTGGTTTGAGTATTTGTCACTATAAATGTAATGTCATTAGATTTCAAGCCTTCAGAAAAAGCCTCAATGTCACAAAAGACAGAAACAGTAGAATATTAACATTAGGATAGCTATTGTTTTATTGTTTTAGAACCATTTCTGGACATCTTATCATTAACAATTAACTCTCAACTTGTAAGTTTGAAACCCCTATGCAGATATCCTGAACCTGTGATTTGGCTTGAAACTTAAAAGTGTAATTGTCACTGGAAATCCCAAGATTTCATTGCCAGGAATGTAATTAAACAGTGTAATGTCTTACAAACCTTGTGGAAAGTTTCAAGGTACCCAGAGGTAAAAACAGGAGATTTAGTCAGACTGTAGTCAAGCAAATAATCCTTTCCAAGATTAGCTGTCACTGAAATAAAGAATGCATGGTTTATACCATGATTGTATATGGTTATGAAACACTATATCCATTTTTGTGTGAGTTATGCTCCTTTTTCAACTTTTTCTTTTTTACCAGTACCTAGCATCTGTGTGTATGGCTGCTGCATGTGGTACACTTGTTATTATTTTGTTTACATGTTTTGGTTTAAACCTATTTATTTTACATCGATTGGGAAACAAGTTCTTTCAACTTAGATTAATCCCTCTTGATTCTGCTTCCTGGAAAATTCACCAGTACTCGCGCCAAAAGTGTGGGCCAATGAAAGAACTAAGATCGATAGCCGCTCCCGGGAATCGAACTCGGGACCTTTGGGTCAAGAGGCCGACGCTCTACCACTTAACCATGGACACCACCCTGTTTACAGACTCAACAAACAAGAGGCCAAAAAGGGCCTGTGTTGCCCACTTGCTTTAACTTCTCCAGACCTTCATTAAACAATGCTTACTTTGACTGAAAACAACACTCTGAATTCTCTTTAGAACTGTTTTAAATGATTTACTGGGTCTGGCCCACATTGCACCAAAATAATCAATAGCTATTAACCTGCATACCCATTACCCATCTTATTGCCAACATAAAGGTGATTGCAGTGGACCATTATAAACACATGTAGACCATTCTCAGGAACATCTTCGGTAAATGGTCATTCATGGAACATTCATACCAAGATTCAGCGGAAATAGTGGAATTAGTGGAAATGATTGGGAGAAAAATTTTTAATTTTCAAAGTTGAAATTGGTCTCGCCCTGCCAAACCCACATTAATGGTCCCTTCAATAATTTGTGACCCCAATTTAAAAGAAGGTGTACCTAAGGAATATTCATGCCAAGAATCATTGAAATTGACCAAAATGAGTGAATAGGCGAAGATTTTTAAACATATCAAAGTGAAAATAAGCCCGTCCTGCCATGCCCACATTTAGGGGTTGATCAAATTTCTTTAATAATTAAAGTAAAGAGTCAACAAAGGACCATCCATGCCAACTTTCTTTTAAATCCCCCAAACGGTTTCAAATGAGAAGATTTTTAAAAAATTTAAAGAGAAAATAGGCCCAATTAAAGTTTCTTTAACAATTTAAGTACAAGGTCACTCAAGGAACATCCATGCCAAAATTGCTTGAAATCAGGAAAATGGTTTGGAAGAAGATGATTTTTAAATATTTCAAAGTGAAATAAAGTAGAAAAAACCCTGCCCAGAAAATGTGAGTCACAAATAGGATGTAAGAGGTTATTTGCTGTTGTTAAAACAAGACAAATGTTCCTTATAATTGATTCATCATTTTGCCCAAAGAGTGTTAACATTGCCATTAAGACAACATTTTCCAACTCAATTAAACAATTTTTAATTGTGTTAAACCTTGAAACCTAACAAGCATTCTGACAAATTTTCCTGAAGATTTGACTGCTACTAAGGGCCTTAAAGTGTACACAAGAAAATTTTCATTAATTTTCCCATCTTTTTCAGTGCAATATTCCCATTTTCTATAAGATACATCCTTGTGACCTGACTAATATTCTGATCATGTTAAAGAAGATTAGCCAAAGTTGTGGCCCCTATTGATGAAGGATGGTAGTCAACAGAATTAAATGATTAAAAAACTCTCCTTGATTCTAGGACATTAATACAGCCCTTACACTGTATGTTTTTACTTCCTAGTAAATATTATGGAACAACAACAGCACTTCCTATGGGTGTCTATTCTCAGCTGTTTGGTGCTGGATAGTCCATAAGTTTTTAAGATGTTTGACCTTGACAGATGACCTTGACCTTATCATATGACCTTGGCCTTGGTATCTACAGATACACCTTATTGAGATCTATCATCATGCCAAATATAAGGTATGTATTTTAAAAAGGCTTGAAGATATTTGCAATGCCAAATTTTTTGGTTAAGTTTATGAGTTATATGACCTTGACAGATGACCTAACATTGACACATGACCTTGACTATGGTATCAGCAGATGCATATCACTGAGATCTTTCACCATGCAAAATATGAGGCTTATATCTTGAACAGGCTTGGAAATATTGGCAAGTATTGTAGTAATGCCAAATAAGAATGAAATATTATAGGGATATATGCAAGGAACATTCCTGCCAAAAATCATACACTTTGAATGGTATGTTTGTGAGAATAACAACTTCGTATATTCCACTTAATGGAGGCCATTTTAGTCAACTTGCCTGCAAATAGCATCAATGCCTATCACTATTTCTGAAGGGACAGGTGCAAAGACATACAAGACAGACACATCATAAAGGAAATTTTGAAGCTAAAGAGCATGATCGTCAAACTGCAATGTCTTCTTGGGTTTCTACCAGAGGAACAGATAAGTTTTTAAAATGTAGATAAATCAACCTTGATTTTTCCTACACTCAAATCTCATGTCAAATCATGGATGACAGTACTTACTTTTCACCTTGGCCAGTTTTATACAACCATCATTTTTAACTTCTCTCACATCTAATGTCATACCGTATATAACAGCACTTACTTTTCACCTTGGCCAGTTTTCTACAACCATCATTTTTAACTTCTCTCACATCTAATGTCATACCGTAGATAACAGCACTTACTTTTCACCTTGGCCAGTTTTCTACAACCATCATTTTTAACTTCTCTCACATCTAATGTCATACCGTAGATAACAGCACTTACTTTTCACCTTGGCCAGTTTTCTACTACCATCATTTTTAACTTCTCTCACATCTAATGTCATACCGTAGATAACAGCACTTACTTTTCACCTTGGCCAGTTTTCTACAACCATCATTTTTAACTTCTCTCACATCTAATGTCATACCGTAGATAACAGTACTTACTTTTCACCTTGGCCAGTTTTCTACAACCATCATTTTTAACTTCTCTCACATCTAATGTCATACCGTAGATAACAGCACTTACTTTTCACCTTGGCCAGTTTTCTACAACCATCATTTTTAACTTCTCTCACATCTAATGTCATACCGTAGATAACAGCACTTACTTTTCACCTTGGCCAGTTTTCTACAACCATCATTTTTAACTTCTCTCACATCTAATGTCATACCGTGGATAACAGTACTTACTTTTCACCTTGGCCAGTTTTCTACAACCATCATTTTTAACTTCTCTCACATCTAATGTCATACCGTAGATAACAGCACTTACTTTTCACCTTGGCCAGTTTTCTACAACCATCATTTTTAACTTCTCTCACATCTAATGTCATACCGTAGATAACAGCACTTACTTTTCACCTTGGCCAGTTTTCTACAACCATCATCATTAACTTCTCTCACATCTAATGTCATACCGTAGATAACAGCACTTACTTTTCACCTTGGCCAGTTTTCAACAACCATCATTTTTAACTTCTCTCACATCTAATGTCATACCGTGGATAACAGTACTTACTTTTCACCTTGGCCAGTTTTCTACAACCATCATTTTTAACTTCTCTCACATCTAATGTCATACCGTAGATAACAGCACTTACTTTTCACCTTGGCCAGTTTTCTACAACCATCATTTTTAACTTCTCTCACATCTAATGTCATACCGTAGATAACAGCACTTACTTTTCACCTTGGCCAGTTTTCTACAACCATCATCATTAACTTCTCTCACATCTAATGTCATACCGTAGATAACAGCACTTACTTTTCACCTTGGCCAGTTTTCTACAACCATCATTTTTAACTTCTCTCACATCTAATGTCATACCATGGATAACAGCACTTACTTTTCACCTTGGCCAGTTTTCTACAACCATCATCATTAACTTCTCTCACATATAATGTCATACCGTGGATAACAGTTCTTACTTTTCACCTTGGCCAGTTTTCTACAACCATCATTTTTAACTTCTCTCACATCTAATGTCATACCGTGGATAACAGTACTTACTTTTCACCTTGGCCAGTTTTCTACAACCATCATTTTTAACTTCTCTCACATCTAATGTCATACCATGGATAACAGCACTTACTTTTCACCTTGGCCAGTTTTCTACAACCATCATCATTAACTTCTCTCACATCTAATGTCATACCGTAGATAACAGTACTTACTTTTCACCTTGGCCAGTTTTCTACAACCATCATCATTAACTTCTCTCACATCTAATGTCATACCGTAGATAACAGCACTTACTTTTCACCTTGGCCAGTTTTCAACAACCATCATTTTTAACTTCTCTCACATCTAATGTCATACCGTGGATAACAGTACTTACTTTTCACCTTGGCCAGTTTTCTACAACCATCATTTTTAACTTCTCTCACATCTAATGTCATACCGTAGATAACAGCACTTACTTTTCACCTTGGCCAGTTTTCTACAACCATCATTTTTAACTTCTCTCACATCTAATGTCATACCGTAGATAACAGCACTTACTTTTCACCTTGGCCAGTTTTCTACAACCATCATCATTAACTTCTCTCACATCTAATGTCATACCGTAGATAACAGCACTTACTTTTAACCTTGGCCAGTTTTCAACAACCATCATTTTTAACTTCTCTCACATCTAATGTCATACCGTGGATAACAGTACTTACTTTTCACCTTGGCCAGTTTTCTACAACCATCATTTTTAACTTCTCTCACATCTAATGTCATACCGTAGATAACAGCACTTACTTTTCACCTTGGCCAGTTTTCTACAACCATCATTTTTAACTTCTCTCACATCTAATGTCATACCGTAGATAACAGCACTTACTTTTCACCTTGGCCAGTTTTCTACAACCATCATCATTAACTTCTCTCACATCTAATGTCATACCGTAGATAACAGCACTTACTTTTCACCTTGGCCAGTTTTCTACAACCATCATTTTTAACTTCTCTCACATCTAATGTCATACCGTAGATAACAGCACTTACTTTTCACCTTGGCCAGTTTTCTACAACCATCATCATTAACTTCTCTCACATCTAATGTCATACCGTAGATAACAGCACTTACTTTCTCTCACAAATTATGTCATACCTTGGATGACAGTACTTACTTTTCACCTTGGCCAGTTTTCTACTACCATCATTTTTAACTTCTCTCACATCTAATGTCATACCGTGGATAACAGTACTTACTTTTCACCTTGGCCAGTTTTCTACAACCATCATTTTTAACTTCTCTCACATCTAATGTCATACCGTAGATAACAGCACTTACTTTTCACCTTGGCCAGTTTTCTACAACCATCATCATTAACTTCTCTCTGTATCAGTGTACACATCTGGTATAAGATAACAAGAGGACCATGATGGTCCTATATCGCTCACCTTCGTATCTTTGTCTAAATCAAGTTTTCCATCAAAAGTAATAAATGTACTTTTATGATTTGAGGCCTCTAAGAATGTAAACAAGAAAAATGTTATTAAGACCCTTTTTCCCTTGATATGTCACACTCCTTTCCATTTTCAATTGTGTTCATCCTTGTGACCTAACAAACATTCTGACCAAAGTTTATCAAGATTGGACCAAATATGTCTCCTCTAGAGTGTAAACAAGAAAATTGTCATTTGGGCCCCTTTTCCTGTGATATGGCATGGATCCTTCCCATTTCAATTAAGTTTCATCCTTGTGACCTGACAAATATTCTGACCAAGTTTCATGAAGATTGGACCATATTTGTCGCCTCTAGAGTGTTAACAAGAAAATTGGCATTAAAGCCCCTTTTCACATGATATGACACATTCCTTTCCATTTTCAATAGGGTTAATTTTTGTGACCTGACAAATATTCTGACAAGTTTCATCAAGATTTGACCATATTTGTGGCCTCTAGAGTGTAAACAAGAAAATTGTCATTAAGGCCCCTTTTCCTGTGATATGACACAGATACTTCCCATTTTCA
The DNA here is from genome assembly GCA_948146395.1 of Fragum whitleyi. NCBI lineage: Eukaryota > Metazoa > Mollusca > Bivalvia > Cardiida > Cardiidae > Fragum > Fragum whitleyi. Next base: position 50,961,252 of record OX411552.1, on the reverse strand, counting down.
ATAGGGTTCATCCTTATGACCTGTCAAACATTCTCACCAAGTTTTGTGTAGATTTGATGATTTTTGTGGCCTTTAGAGTGTAAACACTTAAATTGTTGACACATGACGACAGACCACAGACCACACATGATGGACGACGGACATTCAATGATCACAAAAGCTCACCTTGAGCAAGATGTGCTCAAGTGAGCTAAAAAGAAGCTTGATTCAAGTACTGATTATGAAAAATCTGAATGAAATTTTTTTAAAAGTTTTACCCATAAATAGCATTAGATTTTTCTTGTGAAAAATGTGACACAGAAATACTCTTCAATCTTTGTTATCGGAAAATAAACCAAGGCATGAAAAGCTAAACAAGAGCACCAGCTTAAGGTGCCAAAGCTCATTTGCAGCTGCTGGATAGCAAAAGAATCTAAGCTGAAAGGGCTCATTTTTTTTACAAAAATGCATTCAGAGTTATCCCCCTTGATAGTCTGGGTAGTGATGGTGTACACACATGCCAAGTTTCATGAAGATATTTTCAATTACAACAGAGCTATAACCAATGTTAAAGTTTGTCACGCCAACACCAACAACTACACCAACAATGTTAAGGTTATGACATTATCTGGAGTTTCCCTAGACGAATACCGTAAAACAGAAAACAACTTTACATGACACAATGTACAACTATATGTACATTTACACAAATAACAATAACATCTAAACATCTTTTGGTTAAAAAGCAACCATGCTTAAAAATCATATGTTGTATAATCAAATTGACTTGAAAGGGGCAAACAGATGATGTAGACATCATCTATTAAGGTTGACAAGTCAATACCCCCAATAAAGCACAAAGAAGAGGTACTGTCATTCACCTGTGACTTCAAAAGTTTCTTTATGGCTTTTCCAACTTGTTTTCTGAACAAATTATACAACCAACTCATCCCACCATGGAACTTAAAGTCAACATCCCCAATATCACTGTTACAGGTCTTTGAAGAAATAGTTGGACGGCCTGTGCTATCAGAACCTAAAATAAACAATGGATGCTGTCATTACAAATTTAAGAATATCTCTTAATTTTAGAACGTTTTACATATAAAGTGCAAATACTATCCTCTCACTAAAATAATAGTAAAATTTAAATTTGTTTATACCCCCTATCACCTTTAAAATTGAAAAATAAACTGAACTCAAAATTACTTTATTTACAGCATTGTTTTAAAAACTTTCAAAAACAACCTTAAACCTCTCCAAAATCAAGAAAAAATAAAAGAATATTGAGAATAAATGGCTAAATAAATTAACTAATTACACATACCAATAACAAATCCAAGATTGAAGTCAACCCCTGAAAATTTGGCATCAAAACTACCACTACCTTTGACAAACCTGAAAACAAAATTTATTACTAAAAAACTCTCCTTCTTTGCCAAACTTATTTATAGGTTATGCAAATTCGATTTACATTCAAGAAATAGTTTTTCCCACCCTAACTTGCTGCATCAGGCCAGATGTGTTTGTATGACAAAAATGCTAGCATTTTTTTTTAATTAAATTTGACCTTGATAAATGACCACCAATGATGACCTTTACTCTGCCTATGGATTTTGCTTTGCATATAACTCCCCCCCCCCCTTCAGACTTTATTCATGGACACATCAATGCATACATGAAATTATATCCATTAATTAGCATTTGGGTTATATGACGTCAAAAGCATCAATGTTCCCGCTAAAGATGATGTATGGCATCAAAGATGGGCGGAGCTGTCTGTGTACCCATTAAAACACATTGTATATGAATTTCATTGCAAATAAAGTTCTAAGTAATTCGTATTTCCTATAAAATTATGCATTTTACACCATCATGTTATGTATATCCAGGGCTCTCGGATACGACAGTAGTGTCGTCTGAGACGACAACTTTTCTCAGCGGAAGACAAAAAATCCTATCAAGACCACCAGACGACAAGTTTTTTAAGGCACGTTTTCCGACTTATAACATCTCGGCTGTGTATAACATGTATATGATTGTTTACGTAAGTTAACTGTCGCGTGAAAAATCGATAATAGCCATATCTGAAGTCCGATAGATAGGCGCAGTAGGCGTGGCGTTAATTGAGACAACAGCCAATTGTAATCAGTTATTCATAGACCTTGTAGGCGGAGCCTGACAATCAATGAATGGAATCCTGACTCTGCCTGGCGATGTGTTTTGGTGATTGTTATGCAAAAGCAAAACATGTGAACCATTAATATATTGATTGAAGCATTTGATTCACTTATTATTTACCGGTTATTGAATTTGATCAGGGCCCAAATTAGACGAAGACAATCGTAACACAACATGATCATTCTTAACAAGTAAATGATTAGTCAGTGTCCTTCCAACTGTCCCGAATCTCTTTTACCTCTTGTAAAATCGGTATTTTGACTAAAAACAATTATTTAATTAAAGAAATGTTCCCAAAAAACACGAAATGAATTATCACTAACGGTGAATCTCTGAAACTCCATGCATGTGTTAATTCTGTCAGATAACATACTTCGAAAATGGAAAGCCTCGGATCAGCCTACTGATCAGATATGTGTTGAAGTGAAAAAAAGTGAACACTTGTAAATCAAGGGACAGATGGTTCGGAAAATTTAATTATTTCAAACTGAAAAAAAATAAAAAAATAATAAAAATAAACATACAATCTTTAGTAATGAATATAAATTCTGAACTTTTTCTCTCAGTTGACAACATCTGCAAAGAGAATCATGTCATAGACTTATATGTTGAGATTTTTTAAAGTCTAAATAAATATAATCACATTTTTTTTACTTCTTTTTAACTTCTGGCAAAAAGAAGATATAACTGTTTCAAGACTTGCTTCTGTACTGGTCATGGTTTTAAACTGAACCGGGAAAAGTTTTGTCATCTACTGAGCCCATCTACTAAAAGCAAATAAATGTTTTGACTCAATTTTTAGATATTTGGGGTTCTACTGATGTTGAAAATGATTTTCAAAGTTTCAACTATATAACAGAAAGAGAATTGACCTCTGCTATTAAAAGACATATTTTTCATCAAATCAAAATAATTTTTGGCTGCATGATAATAGGTCACCCAAAGATCATTCCAAAAATGTTTGATTGATATCCATCAGTTATATTCTGAGAAAATGTTTTTCATAGTTTCCACTATTGAACATATTGAGAATTGACTTCACCCATAAAATCTATATTTTTCATCCAATCAAAATAATTTTTGGTACACTGATAAAGGGTCACTCAAGGATCATTCCAGTGAAATTTAGTTAATATCCAAAAATCAGATTCTGAGAAAATGATTTTCAAATATTCCACCATATAACGTTTAGAGAAATGACCTCAGCCCATTAAATGCATATTTTTCATCCAATCAAAATAATTTTTGGCTGCATGATAATAGGTCACCCAAAGATCATTCCAAAAATGTTTGATTGATATCCATCAGTTATATTCTGAGAAAATGTTTTTCATAGTTTCCACTATTGAACATATTGAGAATTGACTTCACCCATAAAATCTATATTTTTCATCCAATCAAAATAATTTTTGGTACACTGATAAAGGGACACTCAAGGATCATTCCAGTGAAATTTAGTTAATATCCAAAAATCAGATTCTGAGAAAATGATTTTCAAATATTCCACCATATAACGTTTAGAGAAATGACCTCAGCCCATTAAATGCATATTTTTCATCCAATCAAAATGATTTTTTGGACACTGATAAAGGGTTACTCAAGGATTATTCCAGTGAAATTTGGTTGATATCCATCAATTACATTCTGAGAAAATGATTTTCAAAGTTTTCACTTTATAACATACAGAGAAATGACCTACGCCCATAAAATGCATATTTTTCATCTAATCACAATGATTTTTTGTACACTGATAAAGGGTCACTCAAGGATCATTTCAGTGAAATTTGGTTGATATCCATCAATTACATTCTGAGAAAATGATTTTCAAAGTTTCCACTATATAACATATAGAGAAATGACCGCCGCCGAAAAGTGCATATTTTTCATCCAATCACAATGATTTTTTGTAGACTGATGAGGGGTCACCCAAGGATCATTCATGTAAACTTTAATTGGTATCCATCGATTAGAATCTGAGAAAACTCACTTTTTACCATATTTGGAAATTAGCCACGCCCATTTAATCCAAGTTTTTCATTGGATCAAAATTTCTTGAACATCTTTGAAAGAGGGTCACCCAAGGATCATTCCTGTGAAGTTTGGTTGAAATCCATCCAGTAGTTTCTGAGGAGAAGATTTTTCAAGAAAAGTTTACAACCAGACGCACGCACACACGCACGGACGGACGCACAATGGACACAACGCCATGACAATAGCCCCAGTGGCTTTCAGCCAGTGGAGCTAAAAATGAGTTAACAGATTCATAAGCTGATAGATAGATGGAGGGACAAACTGATATGTCCATGTTGCAGTATAGAAATTACTTAGCTTGGTTAGATAGATGCGCCAACATTTGAAATGATAAAAAAGGACATACATGTCCGAAATTTTACTGGTTCTGGTTCCTCCATCCAGAAGTTTCTGAGGAGAAGATTTTTAAAGAAAATTTTACGACCGCATGCATGCATGGACGGACTGATGGACGCACGACGGACACAACGCCATGACAATAGCCCCAGTGGCTTTCAGCCAGTGGAGCGAAAAAAGGGAAAAAGCATTGGGATAAAACAAGAAAATGTTTCTTACAAGCAATTTCTTCTTTTCAATCAATGTTTTCCATAAGATAACCATTCTGGTGACTTAAACATTGGATTGTGTAGTAAAGGGTTAATAAATTGTCATTTCAATATCAAAGTTTTGCATGGTACAAAATCCACCCTCATAAGGATGGAATCCAACTTTTGTGTGTGGAATCCAACTTTTTCTGAAGCCTACTTTCAAAATCCTAGTGAGAGCCCTGTATATCAATTACATGTACCTTAATTACTCACATCAAATATGAACTAGAGGCGCTTGAGCACCTGATTCCCTCCATAGGCCTGAATATCCTGATAATGATTATTAGAGGATGATAAGGCTGTTAAAAATAAGGATCAATCCAGTGAAATTTGTTTGAAATCCAAAAATAAAAATTTAAATCTTAAATACTTATGAAATTAAAGGAAAACCTTTGGGAAGAAGGATTTTGACCTAAATGAAATTACCTTCCCCAAATGCGTTTTGTTGTAAGCAAGATGCATTCCTAATATCTACATTGGAACTTAAATGGCATTCATTACAGGGTCATCTATAAACAGATAAAACAATCCTCAGACTCTACACATTCATTTTGACATAGAGCTCTTCCATTCATGAAAAGTTCATGTTGGTCTGAATCAGTGAATGATAAAACAAGCCTACAATAAAACAAACAATATCTGACAGACAGTTCTAAGTGGTTGTATAAACAATTTTAAGTCTGTATAACTTACCATCTTTTATAACTAAAATCTCCATGGACAGCTATATAAGCATTAGCAGCCTTCCATGTCAGACCAACACCAGGGTTAAGGCTAATATCACTGCTGGGTGGGTTAAACTCGGACACTCTTACACTGCATACACAAAAATAGATTTTATTTCTATCACATATCAGTCACATTTCATTCAAAAATATGCATGTTAGGTTAAAATTACCATCTAATCCATTCTTTGTTTTGGCATCCATTTAGAAAAATGTTTCGGAAAACAATCATGAAAATCAGGAAACTAACAATTACCTATTAGTTCACTGTATTCATCCCCCAATAGACAATGATTCATAAATTAGACAAGAGGACCATTGGCCCTAAAGCGCTCACCTGAGGCATTTAATTGACAAAGATGGCAAAAAGTCAAAACTACTTATTTGAAATTCATGACTTGCTCAAGGAAAGTCTGAAATATCAAGAAGACATGACATTTGAGTCTTATATGTTGCCTCAAGGTTTTTCTAAGATTTGACCCCAAGACCAAATTTTTGACCCCACTTGACCCAATTTCAAACTTGACCGAGATTTGATGGAGACAAAACATTCTGACAAAGTTTCAAGACTTTTGGGCCAAAACTTAAGCTTCTAGAGTGCATACAAGGTTTTTCTAAGATTTGATCCCTTGACCCCAATTTTGACCCCACTTGACCCAATTTTGAACATGACCGAGATTTGATGGAGACAAAGATTCTGACCAAGTTTCGAGACATTTGGGCAAAAAATGTGGCCTCAAGAGCACACAAGATGTTGACGGACAACCATATGTCAGACACAGCTCGATCACAATAGCTCAAAAAGAGCACTTTGTGCTCAGGTGAGCTAAAAAGGGCAAAGCAAAAGAAAAAGTTCAAACTACACCTTTAGCACAATGTGACTTGGCTTTTACTTTTTTTGCACTTTGAAAATGGGATTGATCCTCTTGTAACTAAACTTCAATCAAATTCATTTTGCAAATTGAAGTTATAAGATAAATATAATATGTACTTAGTATATTGTATGAAAAAATATCTATTTCGGTTGAGGGAATAAATAATTGTCTCAGCAGAGCCTTGACAATTTTCACTTGTAACTCAATAACTGCAACAATTTATTTCCGTGTGGTGTCCGTGGTCTAGAGGTAGAGCGTCGGCCTCTCGACCCAAAGGTCCTGAGTTTGATTCCCGGGAGCGGCTATCGATCTTGGTTCTTTCATTGGCCCACACATTCGGCGCGAGTACTGGTGAATTTTCCAGGAAGCAGAATCTAGAGGGATTAATCTAAGTTGTAAGAACTTGTTTCCCAATCGATGTAAAATAAATAGGTTTAAACCAATTTATTTCCATATTCATTTTACTTGGGTTGATTTCATTTATTTCCATAAGGTATCATAAACAGCAGATTGTATTTTGATGTTATAAGATTTTCTATTTCTGTTCCTCATCATATTACTGGGCCAAAAACTAAATTGCAAATAATTCTGATACGAAAATAAAATATGGTATTTAGGGCTTGATATAAGATACATGTGCATTCAAAAATAAATATTAAATTGTAATCTGCAAAACTTTTCGTATCGGACAGATCTACCTTTTTAGTAATGGAGTGTAGTACAAAATCCCTCTCAGACATTATCCCCCTGGACAGAATTAAGGGTTGAAAAGGGAATAGTGATAACCTCAAATATGATCAAGGATGATCAAGTCCAATTAATTTCTAAATGAGGGAGTTCTTTCTTGGAAATAAATATGGTCCCAGCTAGTTTGTTTTGGTTTGAAATGGATTTAACGCCGTTTATAACAATCTTTCAGCCATATTTCAGAAGCTGGTACACCTAATGATGGATAGCTATGGTATTTAACGTCAGTACTACCATTTTATCCTCTCTAAGCCTCCAGCTGCTATCCCACTGAGGTTTAGGATTATCCACCAATTGATGGGAGACAAATGTTGGAAAGGATATGTCCTGCCAGTAACCTGTTTGACACCTTATTGAGAGTTTGATGCACTAACAAATCGATGGCTCTGCATAAGACAGTTGTAACTGCCTATATGTTTAAAGGCAGTTATAACTGTTTCTCACTAAGTAAACGAAACGTACTATGGTGGCAATCACAGTTGCACTCCCCTTACTTTGGTGGCATGATGCATAGACTAACATCAGTCTGTAAATACAGTTGATGCAGACAGGATTTCAATTATACCAAAAGCAACTATAGGATTATTTAGGAATCAGCATGACAATGAGAAACTAACTAATATAGGATATTGGAAGCAGAAATACGAGAGAGTCACGCTGATCTTTAATCTTTATTTCTCAATACAATTTGTATTGAGAAATAAAGATTATAGACCAGGTCAATCCTATGTATGGGAAATAATCTAAAATGTCTCAATGTGACTTTTTGAATGAGTACCCACAATAATGGGTTCGTGAAAATACCACTTTCAACATGGCTTTGTATCTCTGAGAAATACCAACACTCACTTGGATATCTTGTATTTAAACCCGGACTCTTCACCACTCTGGTCTGGTATTCTGGTTTTCAACAGGCTCTGTTTGAGAGCATCCATGGCTACACTGTTTGCTGTTTAAATACATGTAGATACATATCAGAGATCTAAAACAATATGGACATTAGAGAGTATCATCCAAGCTCTATCTTGATGAGATTACTTCACCAAGGTGACCAAAATAGAAGTTAAGATAACCTTGCTCTATGATTCCGATAATCAAAAACACTGTATTTACTTTGATACATAAGCAAACTATAGGATATATGTGCAAGTATTATTGAAGTAATTTGAAATCCATAATGTCCCCTCTATCTGTAGCTCTGTATCAAGGAATAAGAGCTTGGATATTAGGTTGTTGAAAGTCAGGTATGAACTGTTCCAAATTTGGAATTTCTGCGCTCCGGCACAAAAGCTCCACACCGGAATTTCTGCGTAAAAATACTGTTATTCAACTTAGTGAATACGCAAAACACACAGATATGATTTTTTGTTCCCAAAAAACAAAGTTTAATTTTTTAGTAATCGCATATTTCCTCTAAAGCATTTTGCGTAATAATACACAGGTTTACAGAGGTGTGAGGAAGAATCTATGGAAATACACAAACAACCCTTCCTTAAATGGTTTGCTTCCCAAAAATATCTTTGCTTTTGCAATATTGGCATTTTCCTCATTGATGATCTTTTTGGGTTTGATACCCAAGTTGCATAACAGTGTAATCACCCAGAAAATCCGAGGGTTGAACTTTTGCACCGGGGCGCAGAAAATCCAAAATTGGAAGCTTTCATATTTCATAATTCTGAAAATTGATAATTATCAAAGTAGATAAAGGGGAATTTATCTGAAAATTTTTAAAGTTATCCTAATTGATAGTATAGATTGTTAACATAATGATATTCCAAGATTCAAGTGAATGTCTTTCATAATACAAGACATATCACAAAACTACAACTTTACCTCATGATACAGATCACACAATGGTTATTATATTCTTCAATGCTTTATGGTGGATTAACAAGAAAGAGCAGGAAAGTTGATAAATTCTCCGCCTAACCAGTGAAATTATCAAAAACTTATTCAAGCTTTCATTCATTTCACCCTATCTGAAGTTATCTAGGTGGAGCCAAATACGGGACTTCATCATGGATGATGCGTAGCAATCACATGCAAAATGACACGCTTTAAAAAAAATGTTTTGTAAAATTTTAACCTTTTTTCATTTAAAAGAAATAGATTAAGTGTATATTTTTCCAGTAAGGTAGATTAATATAAGATTTCTTGAACAAGAAAAGCTGTATTTCACTTGTGGCTTCACATGAAAATATTGGTTTTTGTTTGTCACTCAATAAACTAGATATCTTTTTTACATGTAAACAAACTATCATCCTCTGTGTAATACCTGGTTTTCTCCAATGCAAACAAAGTACAAAGTAATTTTAAATCATAGGTATGTAGTCTTTGTGTACAAGAAATGCAAATAATTTAATGCTAGTTATGTACATCAAGATTTGTGCACATAAACCAAATACGAATGAAAATTTGTGTTCATTCCTCAATGAAATCAATTTTGATTATGCATCTTTTTCATAAGCTTGCATACAAAGTACAGGGTTTTAGTCTGACATCAAGATTACGGGGTCCATAGGACTCGACCATTGGGATCTTAGGGGTCCTTTCATTCTGTTTGGGAGTCCCTGCTTTAGATAAAGGATATTTATTTTAGAGCAATGATATAGTTTTCCTGTGCCTTTAAGGCTATACCGTGTTAAAAGGTTGAGAAATTGTTGTTTACTTATAACTACTTGTCTCTCAACTTCAGGAAAAAATTGAAGACTGTTTAAAACAGTCTTCAATTCTATTCTGATATTGATCCCTAGAGGGTCCACAGGACTCATATTAGATAGTTTTGAGGGTCCTGGCTGCTTATTTGGGAGTCTCAGACTCGCAAAACCTGCGTCCCTTAAAACCCTGAAAGTAGTCTCAAATCTATCGGTCTCATTGTCATGTGGAAAGATCTTTACATTTTTGCTTTATGACTTTAACTTTTCAGATATTAAGTTTTTTTCTTATTCATGGGGGCATGCAACCAAAAGCCTTATCAAACATATGTATTGATCTTTTTCACATATACATAACATATGACTAGGTCTTTTACAGGTAGTTCATATCCCCATTAATTGAAAAAAAGTTCTCTTCATCTTTTAAGGTAGTGGACCCGAAATAGTTTTGCCATGTTTCGGACGTAATAAACTTTAACAGTGTTAACCGAGGTTTCCTAATGATTTTCATTAGGAAACCTCGGTCAACATTGTGAAAGTTTATAAGGTCTGTAAATTTGCGGAACTATTACGGGTCCACTAAATTAAGTTGACATAGAATTATAGGCCAGACTACCTACCATATTTGAGCCCCTTGTCTGTGATTCTAGCTTTAAACCCAGGACTGTTGGCCAGTATTGTGTGTACAGCAGCAAGGACTAGTACCAGCAGTATGCCTGGAGATCCAACCTTCATCATTACAGCCTACAACACAAGCATATCAGGGATAATTCAAGCTCATAATAGCATGTGCAAAATATCTCATTTAGATGATTCTAATTTGAAAAAAAATTATTTTTTTTGTGAGAAATTGTAACAAATCAATGGGGCAGTGGAAAACAGTTATAACTGCCTATATAATAATAATATAGTTATAGACAGTTAGAACTGTTTTGCGCGAAGTCAACAAAATCCTTTACTACTAATGTTGGGAAAAGGAGAAATTATTACCAATGGGTTTTGTCTATTCCACTTGGGATGTTTTTCACAGTAAGACAAGTCCTTATCTTACATACAATGATACTTTAGGCTGACGTTTTGCTGTCTTTCTTGATCTCTAGATCGCGGCAGACTTGTACACATCAAAGGCAATTTACATTGAGTGAACAGGTTCGGTCTAAATTCTAATCTACAGTCTACAGATAAACATTATACAACTGGACAACACGTGAAACAACTGTCAAGGTATCACGGTAAGAAATAAATACTCACCTATGTAAGTATATATGCCTATCAAAACTTGATTTGTGTGATAGGTTCAGGAAGTTGGTCTTTTTGGGGAATTTCAATCAGTATTTTATGTCATAATTTCCCTTCCTGTGTCCATTGTGTTGCTATTTTTAGTAACAAAACAAAGCGGAAGAAATATTATCGATTATTGTAGTCACGTGACTTTGGTACCTGGTCGTGCTCGATCAAGCACAATACTTTAACGATTCAGTCACGAGAAGGCTTTATTCTAAGAAACGAGTAGACATGATAATTATTAGAGAATGTTTTTATGTCATTATAGACATCGAGATCAATGAAAACACTAACAAGCCAACACTTTACTGCACACGTGCATTTCCCGCGCCACGTTCGTCGCTAAATTTCGTCTGCAGCCTCTTCAATGATATGATTGGGATTTCCTTACCTCTAGTGACCACGAGGAAACTTCAACAACTACTTTCTTATGATGGACTAGGTGCCACTTTCATCTCCGAGTCCGCCCAGTGACTTTAAATATATTTAGGGTCCATGGTCCGCCAAAGGCAGTAGTTCCCGAATGAAGACCGCGCAATAAACTTTCTCTACAACCATAGTAAAGGTGTAGCGGGGATCGATATTAAAAGACGCTATCAAGTCACAATAATAATAATAATAATAATAATAATAATAATAATAATAATAATAATAATAATAAAATATTCAACCCATTCCTGTTTTACGAAATTTTGGAGCTGTCCAAATTCAAAGGTTTTGCAGACGAAAATCAAAAGTGGATTTAATTTGAGAAATAACCATTCAGTAGGGTAGAAAATAGTGTGGAAAAAGAAGAAATTGTTTGTCAGAAGTAATTTCTTCCTTTTTCACAATGTTTTCTCGATCATAAAATCACAGGCACGTAAAAAAGCAGGGATTAAACAGCAAAGGGTTAAAGAAGGTAGCTCATTATATGTTTGTTTGACTGTCTGTCGAAATGTTTTGTTTATTATTTTCTTGTACCTCTAGTCGTTGTAAATATGTTTGCATTTTTTCTGTATGTATTATGTAATATGTTTTCACTCTCCTGTAATGGAGGAAATAAAGGTATCTATCTATCTGTCACCATACAAACAATGCAATGGAGAACTTATTTACAATGATGCCTTCTGAAAAACAATTTAATCTAATACAAAACAAGAACGATGATATAATCCTAATGTTAATTACTGGATTTTGATAATTCTGGGCGCCATTGCGTCATCCAAAATCACTGAAAAGGATAAGAGCAACGGCTCATTTAAAAGAAATCACGAGTTCTCTGACTAAATTGAACTTTGTAAGCGTCTGATGGGTTCGTGAAGACAAACCTATTTGTAGATCTTATAGACATATTTTGTAAAAATATTAAAATGAATAAATATCGCTAATTTTGTTCATCTTGAACAAAATAAGCGATAGTGGATTACCTTCTTTCAGTTTCATTCAAAAGTTACACAACGCACTCATTCAATTTCACTCCGAAATAATTCCCAAATCTTTCACGGTGTTAATTTCACAATATTCTGAACTGCAGGCTAATATTAACTTGCATCGTCATTTGAAATCTATTCATTATGTGTCCCAGGAGTAAATTGTTCGTGAGTGCCTTTTTTTATCACGAATACAGGACTAGGTTTGAGTTGGAATGTGGAAAAGAAGTCATTACCTTCTTTCATCTATATTTATCACATACACAAGAAACTTCAAGGGGTCATATTTCTTTCCACCGGCTTAAATTGGCCACTTCTTTATGTTCTCATCCAACAAATTTAAATACAAACAGGCTGCGAAGTATGTATGTATCTAATTGGGTCAAATTTGACTATGATAATATATTGGCTTATTTTTATTTATCGCCGATTTGAAATTTATATCGCCAATCGAGAAGGAGCCATCTAGAAAGTGTCAGCACGCAACCCTTGAGAAGGCTCAGTCACGCGGATAACATTTCCCACATTTATCTGGCAAATCTTACGTTCATACTATATATACCCATTTTGGTAACATCCTAATAGTGGATCTGTTAGCGGCCCGTTGATTAACAGGACTCCAGATGGAGCCCTTTCTCGGGCGAATAGCCATGATAACGTTTGTATGACTATGATATGGGCAGTTGACAAAGGAATGATATAATTTATAGCATAGATAAACTACATGTAGTTATTATTATTTGAAATTGCCATTAACCTAAACTTGGACATGTGATGTATTTTAAGGAGAAAAATGGAATTTCATTTGTTTCGCTGTTTACCCCACTATGTTTTCTTTGAAAGCTAGCGACAAAGATAAGGAATTTGAAACTTGAAAATTAAAGGTATCTTGTTTTATTTTATTTTTATCTCCACTGGCCGAAGACCACTTTGGCTTTGCCCGTCTTGTGTCTGTGTGTCTATGCATCAAGTTGTAAACTTTTTTTTTTAAAAAAAAAACTTCATCATAGAAAGAGCTGGATGAATTTTAAACATTTCACATGGATGATCCATTTTTGACCTTTTTATCAGACAGGTAGAATTGTTTTGAATGTTTGGAAAATAAATATGACTTCTATGGAAAGAATTAATTCCAAAGTACGGAGAATATGTAAAAAAAATTGAATATCATATTCTCAGAAAAGATTCAATTCTTTTCAACCAATTATTACAGAAATGATCCCTTTGTGACTTTCTTTTTAATCAGCGTGCGGGTAAATTTGGATTGGTTGAAAAAAAAAACTTTTGTATTAAGGGAGGGATATACATGCCGGTTTAAAGCGAAAATTGCTATGGGTTTTTTCTTAGAAAGTCAGAAAGTATAAATTTTATATCAACAAAATTTAAAATGAATGTTATTCTGATGCATTTTTGATGAATTATTTTGGTCGCTTGGAAAGTGTAGCGGATTAATTGATTTTAAATGAAATAATTATGTGCTGTTGGACTGAAATATGATTAATTTGAGAATTACAGTTGTTTCCCAGAAGATAAGATAATAATCTTTGTTTACGGAAAGAAATTATACTGAAATATTTATTCATTTATTTATTTATTTATTTATTTATTTATTCAAATATCTATCCTAACTAAAATTATTTTTAAGCCCATTCAGGCCTGTAGAGCAAATTAGGCTCTTTAAGCGCATCCAGATTTATCTTATGCTTTAACATGATAGGTTTGGATTTTTTGTACCTTTATAACATCTGATTGTGCTGTTTCTTACGGCACCTTTTTGCAACATGACGTTCTGTCTGTACTCTTTTTAACGGAATCCTTTTTAAGTTAGGATCTTTTCGTTCTGATGCCCTGTTTTGTATCCTCATCTGTTTGTACCCGTGCTAACAGCATCTTTTTCTGTCCGTTATTCAGCGTTACATTCGGTTTGTACTCTTGTTATGGCACTTTTATCAGTATGACGTTCTGTTTTTACCGCTGTCAACGGAATCTATTTCAGCCCGACAATCAGTTATGGAGACGGGAAGAGTAACTGTTCAGAAAGACACAGAAGCCTTCTCTTCTCAAGGATGGGAGGTCCTGTCTTTTCACGAAGGAGCCGTCACATTTCTAGGTAAATTTTACTCTCAATTTTTTTTATCTAATTCGTCCTGATGTGTGAAGGAGAACAAAGCCAAAGATTTTTCTAGAATATCACCGATTAAAAACTGTTATCTATGAAATGATGTATAAATTTTTGTTCTATACTAACGTTTCTGTTTTCTTACAGCCCTGAACGTTGTGTTTTTTCTGTCCTATGTTTTGGTGGGACTGACATTTTTATACGTAGATTTGTATGGTAAACCATTATGGCTTCTGAAGTACAAGACACAGCCTGGTAAAAATCAACCCGTAAGTACATGGTTTTTCTTTAAAAAGTTTATTTGTTCTAATATTTACCATTATGAAAGAGGTGTTCAAATTATCAATAACTGACTCTTTGAATTAATGTATGTATGTATGTAGAGGATATTGAATGAGTGGTCATCAAATTTATTAAACGAGTCATCTATAAAGAGATAAAAACGAGGCTGCGCCGAGTTTTTATCTGTTAATAGATGACGAGTTTAATAAATTCGGTATTTTATGAGCACAAATTTTATATTCAATTTATAATGTGACCCAAATCGTCAATTTTTTTGAAATTCAACAATTCAACTTCCCCGAAATTTATAACGCCGTTTAAAACTGACGTCACAAGATATACATTATGACGTCATTTTTGCGGTTACAAAATATCGTTGCTATTCCCTCTGATTTCATTTGCATAGATATTCCACTAGTGTAATATCAAAAATATTCAAGGGGGGGGGGGGGTATTTCACTTCCGCGACGTAGGTCATATTAAAAATTGTTTTACATTCGACACCCTCAGTATTTTACTACTGTGATATAACTTACAATTTAGTGAAAATATTCAAATACGGTTCATCCTAACGATAGAAGTTAATGTCGCGTCATTAAAACCAGTCTACATGTGTATCTAACATTTAATGTAAAATGAATTTGCTATTTTTTTTATGGCCCTGTCACACCTCAACGTTTTAGCCAGCGTGTGCCTAACGCGTTTGAGAAAACGACTAAGTCCGCAAAACGTCGGCATACGCTGACCTACATTTTCTTTTTGTCAATTCACGACGCGCTTGTAGCGTGTTCATAGCGAGTTTGAACGTGTGAGTAACGCGTGAGAAACGTGTCCAGAACGTGTTGATAGCGTATGTCAGCGTATACCAACGTTCTTGAGCGTGTGTCCAACGTTCTCGTAACGTCCTCAGAACGTGCTTAGCGTGTTTGTAACGCGCTTCTGGCGTGTTATAACGTGTTCGCAGCGTGTTTTGGATGTAAATATAAATTCTGCAAAAAATTACCACTTTATATTCATTCTTTTAAAATATAAACAGGCCACCGGCCACTAAACATATTCAAATTCAAAGTATGTTGGTTCATGTAAAAGAAAAATAGGAAAAGACGAAATGAAAATACACTGGCACCTGTTACATATGAAAACATGCATATAACAAACTTATAAGATTACAGGCTGATTAAAGCTTCTAGTACTTTTCACTCGAAAAATATTGCGAAAGGGTAAGGAACTACTTGTCATAATGCACTCCTTTCTTCCTCCATATGCTCTACCATGTAGGATGACTTTCTACAACCTCTCTTTATTTTGAATTGCTAGTCCTATATTAAGGGGGAAAAGGTGTACCAAATATCAAACTTGTAGTACATATAATAGAATCAAATATTCTGAACAGAGCAGAATAGAGTAAAACACGTCTTGTATTATGTCCACTAGGTACAACGATGTACTTGTCTTTTTGGTTTATTGATAAAGATCAAATGAGACGAATGAATGTTTGTATTTTCGCGAACGTATTGTTATTCTAACCAAAGAGCAGACGCATTTGTAAAGCTATAAACGCAATGTTTAATACACATTTAGGCTACATTCTCCACCTCGACAATCTAAGGAATTAAGAAAATCCGTAAAGAATTTATATGGAAGAAAAGACAAACCGCTTATAACATAACATAACATAACATAACATAACATAACATAATATAAGTTTTATTTATATGACTTGAACGAAATCGTTCATCGTCCAATATAGAGAATGCTTCTTATAATCGAGTTTTCAAGTCATTCGTAGACTGGTCATGAGGAAACATGCAGATATGAACATGTCAAAAGGAGAAGCTGGTGGTAGAAATTCAAGACAAACATGCAGCGGAACTTTTATATTTTCATTGAAAACTGAAACGCTGTCATACGCCAGAAACACGCTGTGAACTCGCTGGCAACGCGCTAGACACGCGTTCAGTACGCTGAAGACACGTTATGCACACGTTCCCAGTACGCTGGAGACACGCTCGAAGCACGTTAAACTTTTGGCGAACGTGTTTCTAGCGTGTCCGTAGCGTAAGTGAACGAGCTCCTAGCGTGTCTCTAGCGTGCTGAGCGTGTTCGAAACGTGTGCGGAACGTGTGCGGAGCGTGTTCCAACACGTTCCGAACACGCTGAGAAATTTTAAGCATGCACAAAATTTTATGAGATACTCAGCGTATCGCAACGTGTGCCAACGTGTTACAGCGTGCCGATAGCGTGTGCGGAACGTGTCCATAGCGTACCCGACGTGCTCGCAGCGTGTTATAAAAAACCCAACACGTTCCGCACACGCTGGCTAAAACGTTAAGGTGTGACAGCCCTATTAGAGATAAAAAGAGAATGATTATTTGTATCATCGGTTTAACGGACGGATAACGCTCAATAGCGTGTAATGAAAGAAAGCAAGGTTAAATATTTATGTAGCTACTTTAAGCTTTTCATGTAGATCTTTGATAAAAAAAAATATTGTCAACTGAATCAATTATAGATATGAATATCATGCATTTTTGGTGACGGTCAATTGACCAGCCAGAGTTATAGACCGTTGATGAAATCAAATCATTATGAAAAGGAGGAGTTCTTGTCTCAGGAATATTTTGGTATTTTGTTCACTTTGCTGTTGTGTCGTTTTTCATTCGTTTACCAGTTTTTCTACTTTTGTTTTTTATTCGTTTAGTTTTTGCTACTGTTGTTGTTCATTAGAGTACCTGTTTTTCTACTGTTGTTTTTCATTCGTTTACCTGTTTTTCTACATTTGTTTTTCACTCGAATACCTGTTTTTCTACTGTTGTTTTACATTCGAGTACAATGGAATACCTATTTTTCTACCTTTGTTTATGGTATTTTTCCTTACTCATTGTACTCATTTCAGCCCAAGTCTGAAGACCTATTACGCCTGATGAGACAAAATACGATCAATTACGTCATTATAGGACTCCCTTACACAGTTATACACTATGTTTTACACAAGTTGAGAGGAAGCAATCTGACCTTTCAACTACCAACAATCACAGAATTTATTACAGATATTATAGGCTGTATTCTAATGGAAGAGCTGACATTTTATTACTCTCATAGGTACGCCAACTTGTCACACAATCACGATTTTACACACCAAAAGACAAATATTTGGAACCATTGAGAAAATTTCTCCCGGTTATGTATTTTATCCGGAAATATATTTATCAAATTATAATTTTTACATGAGTCATCGATTGGGATCCAAGATCCTATAACTTAGATTAATCAAACTCGATTCTGTTTCCTGGAGAATAGACCAGTAACTGCGCCGAATGTGTGGACCAAGGAAGAACAAAAATCGATAACTCGAACGGGACCTCTTGGCCAAGAAACCGATGCTCTAACTCTCGATCAGGGACACCTTAGATGATTTAAGATGTTTCCCAAACTTTAATTCTCGTCCGCAAAATCCTTCAATTTAGGCATGGCTAACTTGTTTAGCTTATACTTGGCTTATCGTAGAAATTATATCAAGGGCACCGCTACAATATCAGCTATTGACAACAACTTTGAACCAATATTTCTGCTCAATATTTCTTCTGCTCGAGACTTCAAAATAGTCTCTTGTTGTACTAACGTTGGTTTCTATGAGATCTTATATTTTCATCCTGTATTTTGATGAATTGATGAAATTTTTGGTATTGTCGAGGATCGGATGGTGTTGACATCGTCATCACAAATAAGTCAATTTCTTAGTAAATTAAAAGGGTTGGGATATAACATAATGCCAAATTCAGTAAATTACTTACAGATTTATTTCATGGTGACCAGTATTTAATAAGCTGTTATGTAAAAATTTTTCTCGTGACAAGATTGTTATTAATAATGTTGATATCGCTGAATATCCAAACAGGTTGTTACACTCGACTTTTCTGTATAAGAGAGTCCACAAACAACATCACGAATGGACCGCCCCCATTGGTCTAGGAGCCGTCTACGCTCATCCAATAGAATTTGCTTTTGGAAACATATGGACAATTGCGTCAGGCCCATTGGTAATGGGCAGTTGTCAGGTGACGACGCTTTCTTGGATTGCCATGGCAACCGTTGTTACAGTGATACATCATAGTGGATATCACCTGCCTTTGTTACCGTCGCCTGAATTCCACGACTACCATCATCTTAAGTAAGTTCAATACTGAAGCAAGTGAGCGAATTACGTTTCCAAGAGTTAAAATGAGTGCCGATATGAGGCATTTGTTCATCCTATGTACGTCCGGTGACGGCCAGTGAAATCTTATCATTGGGAAATTACCAAAAGTAATTCAAGATCTTTCCCTACACTTGTGTAGAAGCCTTATATGCGTATAAATTCTTTATGACCTTAGACACGAATATATCTTCTTGCTGTATCGAACAGATACCATTGTACAAGGTTGGAAAACAACTGGCTGTGTCATTGGGTAGGTAATAGCAAGTTGGTGTCACATGAAACATATCAACACTATAGACCATAGGGTTTTGTAGGAGAAGATATTTGTCTTAAAAAAGAAACCCTTCTGTGTACATTGAGGTGTGCCCCGGCGGAGCCCGGGCATTGTTCGGCACCAGGGTTATAATTCTAACAACTTTTTAGAGGACTTATTTTTGATATCATGTACTTGATATCGAATCTCTAGATCTAATGATTTGGCAGAAGAGTATTAACGGTTTCCAGCTTAGTCTCTATAAATCAATATGGCGCGAATCATATTACTATGGTGATTAGTATTTATTACGTAGAATTTTTTTCTAGCAAAACTGTAAGCTTACAACCAAATATCATCCCTGTCAAGCTTCATTTTTATTTAGCCCTTTGGAAGATTCCGTTAGAATGTGGACAAAAGGACGACGTGACAGACCACACTTGTTCATCCAGAGCTCTTTGGTGAGCCAAAAATCGATCGATCAATTGATTTATTCACTTGAACCAGTGTTCCAAGGATACTTCGCGTCCTTTATTGGTATCAAAAGTATTTTTACTTAACTACCGGTAATCATTAACTCATCAGTTATTTACATAATTGATCCTTTATTTTTGCTTGACAGGTTTGTTGGTAACTATGGTGTACTGGGGATTTTAGACAGACTTCATAATACATACAACCCCACATTCTTGAAGAGTAAACAGTATCGTCGACACAAACTCATATACTCATCAACTGACATGCATTAGTGTACTAAAGGTTACCTAAAATGGTTTCATTGTTAAAAAACCCCAACCAGATTGTATAACATTTAGCGTCACCCCTTTAAATTTCGCTAATTTGCTTGATATTTGGTTTATATTATGAGTTAAAACGTATGAGTTGTTTATATGAGTCAATGCTGCTTTTCCCTTTTTTAAGTCACCTTGAGCTCGATGCTTTTGTGATCATTGAATGTCCGTCGTGCGTCGTTCGTCGTGAGTCGTGCATCGTCAGACGTTAACAATTTAAGTGTTTACACTCTAGAGGCCACAGTTATTATCAAATCTTCATGGAACTTGGTCAGAATGTTTGACAGGTCACGAGGATGAACCCTATTGAAAAAGGAATGGACTGTGCCATATCACGGGGAAAGTGGCCTAAGGGACAATTTTCTTGTTAACACTCTAGATGCCAAAAATATTGTCCGATCTTCATGAAACTTGGTAAGAATGTTTGCCATGTCACAAGGATAAACCCCATTGAAAATAGGAAAGATCTGTGCCATATCACGGGAAAATGGGCCTCAATTACAATTTTTTATAAGCAATATAGGGGTCACAATAATGGTCCTATCTTCATGAAACTTGCCAGAATGTTTGTCAGGTCACAAGGATGAAATCTATTGAAAAAGGGAAGAAACCGTGTCATATCATGGGAAAAGGGGCCTAAATGACAATTTTCTTGTTAACCCTCTTGAGGCCACAAATATTGTCTAATCTTCATGATACTGAATCAATATGTTTGTCAAGTCAAAAGGATAATCCTATTAAAAATGGGAAGGATCCTAGCCATATCACTGGGAAAAGGGGCCTTAATTACAATTTTCTTGTCTACGCTCTAGAGGCCACAAACATGATCCGATCTTCATGAAACTTGATCAGAATCTTTGTCAGGTCACAAGATTGAGTGGGAAGGACCCGTGCCATATCATGGCAAAAGTGCCATATCACGGGGAAAGGGGCCTTAATGACAATTTTCTTGTTTACACTCTAGGGGCCACAAATATGGTCCTATCTTCACGAAACTTGGTCAGAATGTTTGTCAGGTAAAGAGGATAAATCCTATTGAAATGGGAAGGATCCGTGCCATATCACGGAAAAAGGGCCTAAATGATAATTTTCTTGTTTACAGTTTTAGATGCCTCAACTCATAAAAGAACAATTATGACTCTGCTGGAAAATATGATTTATTAAATGAGACAAAGACACGAAGGTGAGCGATATAGAACCATTATTGTCCTCTTGTTTATCTTAATCAATTGGGACTCAAAAGCCTTGTTTCAAGGGAATTTTTACTTTCAAGCGCATTGAACAGTATCGTCAAAGGCATTATCTACAATTCACATAACACACTTAATAATACATGGTGAGAGACCAGATACCAGGAATCCGTTGTTAGGTGCTCCAGCCGCGCGATATGACTGAAAAAATGTTGAAAGCGGCGTAAAACTCCATTCAATAAATCAATCTTCCTGACGACATGTATCGTGACGCTACAGTCGTTCGATGACGTCACACAAAGCGCGTTCATTAGAAAATGATGTCATAACTTGTAAATAAACTAG
Organism: Fragum whitleyi; assembly: GCA_948146395.1. NCBI lineage: Eukaryota > Metazoa > Mollusca > Bivalvia > Cardiida > Cardiidae > Fragum > Fragum whitleyi. Next base: position 50,939,599 of record OX411552.1, on the reverse strand, counting down.
GGGTTGGTATTGGTATAGGAGATTACAGCTTACTCGGGAAATACTTGTAATGAGTAATATTTTTCAAATTTTGCGAAACATTTGGCAAATGTCTCGCCTTGATAAAAAATACCATTTCCTTATAGGAATTTTCTTTTCTAAGGGAATAAATTACCATCAAAAATTAGGAAATTACAGTAAAATTTGTGTTAAGCGACCACTTAAGGGACCACCAAAAAGCGGTCGTTTATGGGAATGGTCGCTTAAAGCGAAATACTATGATAAATGTGACAGTTTATTTTGATAGCATTTATAGATTGTCGGTCAAGTTCTACTGAATCTTATGATGTTCGAATCCATTAGAATCGTCTTATTGAGACGATTATAATGGGTTCCAACAACATATGATTAAACAAAAACCAATTTTCGTTCAGAATGTCCTCTTTTTCAGAGAATTTGCTTACGGTGAGGAGACTTTTTATGGTGGTCGCTTGATAAAATTGTTCGTTTTAACAGACGTGGTCGCTCGAGCAATATCGACTGTATTTTTCCCCTTAAATCGTGGAGCAAGCCTGACTGAATTTCACAAATGTAAACGGTTTTTAAAATCAAAACAAATCTATTGTAGGCATTATACATTTGTGTCTCTTAATTAACACAAAATATACCTAGAAGTCAAATTTGGGAAAAGGTATACTGGAAAAGTGATGTGAATTGTAACAAAATTAAATCGAAGAAAAGATTTCCTGTTCACATCTTATCGCTACTTCATCTCAAATATAATCAAAGCACTGAAGTACTGATGGTGGACGTTTCTGTTGGCATACTAAAGTGATTCTTCCATTAGTTGAGGAAAGAGAAATTTTACATGTAAAATTACGATAAAAGGAAAATGACTTGACCCAAGTTCGCATCTTGCTTCAGATATACATTTCTCAACAAAGATCGTCGATCGTCAACAAAAGTCCTGTAATTACAAGGTTTCGATAACTTTTGGCATTATGCCGGGTGTATTTAAAAGAGTGATCGTCTGGTCCATTTGGTATAAAAGGAAAGAAATGACAATTAGATTATCTAGGTATCATTATTTTTTCAAAACTAATCTACTCTCCGTGGTCACAATCAAAATTCTGTTGTTATCTGCTTGAAAAATTTAATAAAAGGATAATCAATTAATGTTCAGCGATTTTCATTTACAAATGGAAAAAAGAAAAGGTAAGCACGTAAAATAATTGCAGACACGCTCGAGATTGAATGTCGTGTGTTGAAAAGTAGTGTAAACCCCCATTGCATAAACCTTTATCGCACGACCTAACTGCTTTACACTACCTGCTCGCGTTGTATCCGTATTCATGTGTGAGATCTAGGTTATTATTCTATTATTATCAGTAGTGTCAGGGGAGGTTACCATTCCAGTAATTCCATTTACCAAGTTTTCATGAGGTACCTCCCATACACCATCGGGAAACAAGGGACACATTACTCACTCTGCCTGAAAAGTAGTTCTACGCAAGCAAAACATTCACCCAATCTCAGAATTGCATATGATTTCGCACTAAAAAGATGTCTTTGAGGTTTCGACAAGCTATATGGAATACTTGTTTCACTCCATTTTTAAAATGCATTGTTGTCAGACGGACACAATTCTTGAAAAAGAGTAAATTGAATCTAAGTGAGCACTACTGTTTTGAAAACCTATTAACATCTGACAGGATTGTTCTAACGCGGTATTAACACTGGTGAACGTAAACGTCCACCAATAATACTTGTCTGAGATGGAAATATTGAAAAAAAAAAGAGTTTATATTTGGCAGCGTAAGTGATCTATTATACCTTGAAACGTGCATTTTCAATTTCCTTCATTTAGCTTTCAGGAAGTGAAATTTTCGAACATTCTCGGAGTATTTTTTATTGCTTTACCAGAAAGAAAAGTACACTCAATATGGATTAATTCACCACCATTAAAACTATTTAAGTTCTTTTTGGCGCAGAGAGAAATCGCCCGCGAGAGAAATGGTCTCTTTTACATCAATCCATCTGAAACATTTCTGTGGCCAAGATTATCCAATTTCAGAGTTCTAGCCATCGCAAAAATTCGAAAAATACATTCAATTCCTAGCAATCATACCGCGCAAGTAATTCAGATATGCCATGTACAGACGTGAGTTGGGGCAGGTCACGTGACGCCATGTAACACGTGCTTCCATCTAGGGACGAGTAATGAGATAAAAGCAAGTGAGTTAGGAGATGTTCTTTCAGTCAAAGTAAGAAGTCTGAAAGATCCTAGATAACCAACATGCGTTTTACAGAAAGAGGTCACGCAATTATTGATGGTCCCTCGTAAGTGGCGAAATTGCTCCGAACGTCATTCAAGAGCCAATGTCTGTAAATAACGGCGACGTCGTCAAACGGCAATGTTTGAAATATAGGACGCTCAACCAGGTAGACTGTATTGAATATAGATAGATAGATGTTTTATTGAAGTAACGTAAACTAAACAGTTTCTTTTTACACAACAGTGGTGTACAATGAATCAACAAGGTCAAACAAACAGGTCCGTGAAGTTGGCAGCCTAGCAGAGTGAAGTTGGCAGCCTAGCAGACTGAAAAAAACCTTTTATCAAAATAATTGATACACTAGACACTAGAAGTCACTTCAAACCGTAAACACTGAAAATTTAGTGAAGGTAGATTTCTTCCGGAAATCTCACTTTATTCAACTTTTCCGACCAAAATGTCCCGAAAATTGCCCGGAACATATCAATCTGGTGTTTGAAATATGAGAACCTTATTCTTTGGGAAAAAAAACGGTAGTGTTCTTTTTAGGTTGATACGCTGCTAGAATGCTGGAAATAAGAAGTTGGCAGTCTGGCAGCCTAGCAGGGTGAAGGTGGCAGCCTAGCAGACTAAAAAAATATCCAAATTATTGATATCTGACTCTAGCAATAGGCACGAGAAGTCAGTACAAACCGTAAACATAAATTTCTAGCGAAGGTAGAGTTGTTCCAGATATCTCGCTTTATTCAACTTTACCGACAAAGATATCCCGAAAATTGTCCGGAACATATCAATCTGGTCTTAACAAATATGAGAATTTTAGTGAAATTTAGTGAAGGTAGATTTGTTCCGGATATCTCACTTTATTCAACTTTTCCGACCAAAATGTCCCGAAAATTGCCCGGAACCGATATCAATCTGGCCCTTACAAAAATGAGAACTTTTATCTTTGGGGGAAAAACCGATAGTGGTCATTTTAGGTTGCTACGCTGCTAGACTGCTAGAAATGTGAAGTTGGCAGTCTGGCAGGCAAGCAGCATAGCAAAGTAAAGTTGGCAGACTAGCAGACTGAACAACTTTTTAACAAAATAATTGATATCTTACACTAGTATAATACACGAGAAGTCAATTCAAGCCGTAAACATTGAATTTCTATTGCAGGTAGATTTGTTACGGTTATCTTACTTTATTCAACTTTGCCGAACAGGATGTCCCGAAAATTGCTCGGAACATATCAATCTGGTCCTTTCAAATATGAGATCTTTATTCTTTGGAATAAAAACGGTAGTGTAATTATAGGTTGCTACGCTGCTAAATTGCTGGAAATGTGAAGTTGGCAGTCAGGAATCCAAGCAGAGTGAAGTTGGCAGCCTAGAAGAGTGAACAACTTTGGAATAAAATGATCTATATCTGACACTAGTATTATTAACGTGAAGTCATTCGAAACCGTAAATACTGAAATTCTAGTAAAGGTAGATTTGTTCCGGATATCTCACTTTATTTACTTTTTCCGACCAAAATGTCTCGAAAATTGTCCGGAACATATCAAACTTGCCCTTACAAATATGAAAACTTTATTTTTTGGAAAAAAAAAAAAAAACGGTAGTGGCCAACTTCACTCTGCTAGGATGCCAGACTGCCAAGTTCACATTTCCAGCGGTCGAGCAGCGTAGCATCCTTAAATGACCACTATCTTTTTTCCAAAGATTAAAGTTCTCATATTTATAAGGACAAGATTGATAAAAGTTCAGGGAAATTTTCGGTACATTTTGGTCCGAAAAGTTGAATAAAACGACATATCCGGAACAATTCTACCTTCAATAGAAATTCAGTTTTTACGGTTTGTAATGACTTCTCGTACATATTGCTAGTGTCAGATATCAAAAATTTGGTTTAAAAAAAAATTTAGTCTGCTAGGCTGCCAACTTCACTCTGCTAGGCTGCTAGGCTGCCAACTTCACGGACCTCAAACAAACATAAATACAAACAAACAACTTGACAAATACATTTTAAACACAACGGATAGTATAAGAAGCAAGTAGATACCAAATTCGCTAATTTGTCCAGAGGTTTGCATACGAATGTACGGTTATCACTACTTATAAGAGCGAATCCTGATAATCTGTATCAAGTATGGTAAAGAAACATTAATTTGAGAGAAAATTATAAATTGAATAAAGTTTATAGCATAGGAACTGATGACAAATTATGCTTTTATTTATTGACATTTATTATATTTTCAAATATCTCGCTTTCCATATTATATCATATTAAAATATCTAGATTAGAGTGAATTATCCATTTTCGAACATTATTCTGCGTTGAAAGGCCTCTTGTAAAAATTTTGCTAGATTCATTCATATTATTTTATATTTGCTATCAAGTAAGCCAACTAACTTAAACATGGATGGTTTTTTTTTTTTTCTAAGATGTTTCTTAATATAGGTTTTTTGCAAATCAAAATAAGATGAGCAAATGAGGATGAAATGGTATTCATCTTCACTGTCACAATAAGGACAAAGACGTTCATAATATTCCAAAAAAGTAGAAAAAAAGGGTGTTCACTAATAACGTATTGGAATATTTTTTCAATGGGGAATTCCTTCTATATCATCGATCGATATGGGAATTTCCCGATCACGATTAGAACAAAAACCTGTCCCAGTTAGGGCAGATCAAATTTCCTTCTCAATATTTGATCGTTGTGACCCCATAGAGCCATATAAAACATTCTTCAACATTACTAAGTCGATTCTGCATTTTTGTTTTGTATCGCATATCTTAAAAATACCATTCAAAAAAGTATTTCACTTTCTCTGTAGGCAATAACTAGAGCACATTAAAATTGATTCCTTGTATTTCTCACACCAGCACTGCCATTACATCACTTCCTAGCATTCAGCTGCTTTCCCATAGATGTGTATGATAATCAACTATTGATGGGTGCCGCCGTCGGGGATCGAACCCGGGACCTTTTGATAGACAGTACGACGTGACACCTAATCCGCTATGACGGCGGTCCCCTTAAAAGTCAACACCAGATAATAGGAAAGCACAACAATTTATTTGACATAAGTAAAGATCCACAAGTTTGAGTGAGTGATCAAAGGTCAATATTGTCTAAACACTGTATAGACAATATTGACCTTTGATCACTCACTTGAAATTGTGGATGTATAAATGGTAGTCATTTTAAACTATTTCTAATCGTTTTGAGGTGAATAAATTAAATGGAACGCTGATCGAGCGTTTAAGAATGATTTCGAATGACAATGAATGCCTAGTTCACGATGTTACTAACTGTAATACATGTATGTACGTAAGTACGCAAGTATTTAGAAAGTCAACACAATACTAGAGTAGTATCTACACATTGTATAAATTCCTACAACAGTTTTTGTGATGACTCATTGAATTGTCATAAATAATTCAATGAACCCGCAAACCTTGCACCTTGCACTCTCGAAGTGTAGAATAAGGAATAAATGTATAACCGAATTTATATGAAAGACACACGAACGCAAAATGCAGGACTTTCGGTATGTATATTTCTCGCTCAGCGCAGTCGTAACAAATAAAAGCTAACTCATTTGGAGCGTATTTTAAAAGTCATTAGAAAGTGACAGATAATGAAAAACCAATAATAGACCTGGGTAATTTTGGATCGTGATTAGACATGTTACATTCGACGTTATATTTAATTTGTGATCTTTAAATTTGTAACGTATAAGAGGTTTATTTACTGTCCTTCGGATATTCGGTTTATCTTTGAGAGTAAGTTATTATTTTACATGGTTACTAATTGAACAACCACCATTTTTGTTTTAAAAAATATTTAAGGGAATGGAACCGTAATAGTTCCGCAACATTTCGGAACACATGATCTTTCACAATGTTGACCGAGGTTTTCCTAATGAAAATTATTAGGTAACCTCGGTAAGCACTGTTAAAGTTCATTACTTCTGAAATGTTGCGGAACTATTACGGGTCTACTACCATTAAAGAATTTAACATTAGACTGGTCCAAATTCAACAACGTTTCAGACTAGGCTTCATAATAAATAGAATGTACGTAGGTTAAGAAAATGGGAAAGGATTAATTCCATTCTTAATGAGAGTCAAAAGAACAGGGTTATTTTGAAATCAATCTACCTGTTAAAATATTATGCTGTAAAATTGTTGGATGCGAGTTTGTTGCCTGATTCGGAATTTTTGCTCAGACATTTACAAAATAGTTTTATTTTTGATTTCAATATCCAATAATTTTATTTTAGTCGTTTCCACCAAGATTCGTGCATTCTGATTGGCTGAAAAGTTCTTTTACTCCTCAATGAAAACCGTTTGAGTACGCTGTTATGTTGTATTTTTGTTTGACCGAGGTCTTACGCCGGTTTTCAACAATCTTTCAGTTATATCGAGGCGGCTGGGGCGCCTAACAGTGGATTCCTGGTATTTCTAACTCCAGTGCTACCATTACATCCTTTCTAGCCTCCAGCTGCAATACCACATAGGTCTACGAATATGCTATGTTGTAAGCTTGTGCGCTAAGTAGTCCCAACAAATATTTGTTTCATTATGGAGCAATCTTTACATTTTTATTTGACAATATTTTATTTTAAGATATAAAGAAGTGTTTGTTGATTTCATTGAGACACCCACACACAGAGAAACCCACTTCAAATGCCTTTATCTTAAGAGCTTGTTGAGTCTCTAATTTGATATGAATTTCCTCCAATTAATCATTTAAAACTTTAATGATTTTTTCATTCAGAAAATGCACACTAAACAAAAGCGCCCTGAGAATGTTATGTATGGCTCCCGGGAGCGTTTATTGGGAGAAATACAGGTACATGAATCCATAGAATTGAAGCGTTAGAATAAAGCTATATACATAAAAAATATACCAAGCTGATGTCATAAAAAACGACCCAGTGAAAAGAAATGACGTTTTTTTCTGCTATGCATTTTACACCTTAAAAAAAAAATTATGATAACTCTAATGAATCTCCCTCCAAGTGTCAAAAGGAATGTCAAATGTCTTGAACTTGCGATACGAAAGCGATTCGCGCAAGGGCTGGTGCTTTGAAAAAAATCCTATTTTTTGTTGCAAAGTCATTATTGCGATTTTCGTCGCCATGTCTTTGGGCTCTTGAAATGGATCGATCCCAGAAAAAAAAAAACAGTTTTAAACTTTATACTCCTCAAAACGGCCAATTGCATTTTTGGGAATATGTTATAAATGCGACATAGTTTCAACTCGTTTTCACTGGATTAATCTAGCCAAGTCATTTATGAAGTCAGGTAGCAAAAGAATACAACTAGAACTGATTTAAAATTAAATGCATGTAGGAGTACCCTCGATTTCAAAGTTAACATTGGTGGGTGGGGTATTTTTGACATTTCTTATTAGTGTAACGAATGGGCAGAGAGTTGTGGCATTTCTCTAATTCTTTAGAAGTCCTCATGCGTTCTTCCACTGATATCGGTACATAGCATTGATTAGATTTACGTTTTTCAAGTGTCGAAAAATTCAAAATTCTCTAACAATGCCTTTTTTGTGACTTTTGAAGTCGAGGGTACAGGTATTTGATAACGTCTGTAGGACTTCCTGATGCATGACTTTACAAAATAATTGAACAGGATGGTGTCTGAATGATCACTCTTTTGAAAGGCAATGGTCGCTTCTCAAAATAGAAGCGGGAAATAAGTGAAAAATGGAGAAATGTATGATGGCCGCTCAGAACTTTTGAGTAGGGTCGTGCCTGATACTTGATAAGTGATTGCGTCTTTAAAACGCTTGCAAGAGATAATCCGTCTGATAGGGTCAAGGTGGGCCGCTTGTGACGTCTGTGCGACAAAGCAACTTGTGAACGAGCTACGAATCGGACAACGTCAATAACGTGATCGGTATACATCTGATAACAAAATCTTTGACTTAAGATTAGGTTCAAGGATGACCACCATGTAGAAATATTGCTAGAAATCGCATCGAAGAACATCGCATTTCCCTTTCTGAACATAAAGCCCAACCTATTATGTCACTTGTCTCTAGAGTGTTTTTATTTTTCAAGAATATTGACCCAACACCATGTCCTTATCAGTCCCTTTTCTATTGGTTGTCTAAGATAACCAGTGCATTGCGTCTTTTTGGATAACGATTACGTAAAAGTACTCTTCAAGAATAGAGGAGCGGTATTCTCCCTTACCTTACGTGCAATTTTCATAGTTCAGTCAGCAATAGGCCTGATGCTTTATTCAACAGGCTATAGGTAAACCATGCTATCCGAATGTTTATAAACAGACTTTCGACGACTTTAATATAGAAAAATTGGGACCAACGGATTTTTTGCTGTAACGGTCTTTTAACTATACTGAGGGATCAAAGAAACACAAGACTACCGGCATTTTAACCATCCTTTGAATTACATCTGTAAACGTCATGTGTCATAGCGTAAAAGAAACATGCTTTCGAAACCGACTTCATCACGAAGAACTAAAATTGAAACATAAAAAATCATTGAATATCGACTGGAAGAAAAAAAGGGTTTTCTTTGTGAGTTTCTTTACTCTGTCAGTATATCTGTGATTACAGTTGTGATTAAGTACCGTTATCTCACGCTTGTTAAATTTCAGTTCAGTCCACCCCTACTCCTGGCTATTCCACATTTTCCCGCGTTTTCGAATTCCGCGGCTGGACTATATGTGGTCAACACCATTATTGCCCCTGGTTTACGGGTGAACACCTTTGAAGCTGGTAGGTACTCCACATCTCTCGATAAAAACAGCGTTTTCTGAACACCAATGGATTAGTCGGTGATGAACCGTTGCTTTACGGCCTATTTGAATTTTGTTTAAAAAATCTGAAGTAATAAAGGGAAATAAAAATGAAAAAAAAGGAGTATTGAAATAAATTGGAATGTCAAGTGTCCTCATCGATATTCACTGTGGTGGTCGATAAATTATATCTAACAATGAGGAAGTTATTTAAGAAACACGGATTATCCATATCGGACGTGCCAAATTAAACTCCTTTATAAACAACAGATGCTTTACCCTTTCATTGTCATTTTTGCGTCGATTCAAATGGATTGAGCTGGGAAAATTCCTTATCGGACATATTGAAGGAACAGAGTTCAAAAGTTACAGCACATGGATGCCTCTGTTACATGTTTAACCAACAACGTTTGTAACTGGAAAATGAGCGTATTTGTCATGGTTAAACCGTCAGTGGATCCCATTTTCAAATACACGTAAATTTACTGATGGAAAAAAGTCTTGTCCGGTTTCGCGAAGTCATATATGGCTAAATATTTCTTATTGTAAATGAAATAGAAAATGAATGAACGCATCATTATTGTAAAGAAGACGGTTTAACCTTCTAATCCACGGCGATTTTGAAATACTTCGATGTACGGTGTAAGAATAAAACGACGTAATAACAAGCACGTTAGTTTGTCTAATTACGACCCAGTATATTCCAAGCGAGGGCAAAATTTATTGAACAAAAACCGTTATACCTGTACTTAGTATCCATCTTACTGACATCGTGCATAATTTTATCTTAAAAAGGGAAAGGGGTAGACACAACGCTTTTTTCATCTGTTCTGATTAACGCCATAAAAACGCGGCCTGATGAACTCTAAAATTCAGAAAAACAATGTCATGCTTCATAAACAAAGCCTAATTAATCAAAAGCGTGTTTCGTTTATCCAGAAATGGCAGAAAACGACTTTATTTCACGATCCAACAACAAGCCTGAAAAACACAAAACCTTTCTTTAAATGAAAAAAAAAAGCGTTTCTTAAAGCAAACTGATTTTGTACAAACTTTTTTCATCGTTTTTCTACCGGATTATCAATACAGAAAGGCTGTCATGCAAGATTTTACTATGCTGTGTCGTATGCAGCGTGGAAACAGCCAAAACGTTATTAACACCATTGGGACTTGTGATGGAATGCCGATGAAAACAGTCCATATGTATTGAAGATAGATTCTTCATTGCTAAACAATATTTTCAAGATATTATTACTCATATGAAAAGCTTTATTAAACAAAGTAAAACCGGGCATTACTTTAACTTCAAGTCCTTGTATAAAGTTAAATGTTTTCAAAGATCATCAACTCCGAGAGACGGGAAATGGATCCATGTGAAATATGTTGAGATAAGGGTGACAAAATAGGAATTGGTTAAGTTGGAGGCACGCTGGGATTATTTATGAAGACCATTGATTAACAAACTGTCATACTTTTAGGGGTTATAGAAAGGGTATAGCCCTCACCCCAACCCCAATCTTTCAACCGGTCCGTTTTCGTACACACTGCCATCAGCGTGGACGTTTCGTGAATCAATATAATATTAATGAACACTGAATAGATGTGATATCTTCCTGGTATGGAACTTATTTTACCTGAAGTGTTCTGTTTTAATTTATGGACGATTTTTGCTCCGTCATCGAGTAGGAGTGGTTTTATTTTAAGTTATAAATCGAACAAGTTTTACAACTGTAGGTCTTCTTTAGATTTTTTTTTTTAAAATCAGTAACATAATATAGTTAACCTTCATCGTTTTTTTTATTATTTCAGACGATACATTTACCGAGATTTCATTAGATGGATTCACTATATAAAGTCATCTGATTGATATCTATAGGTGAATCTAACCAGTCTTAATCGATTATCTGACTGTTCACAATTATTTATTTAAGTAATTTGATACCAAGAACATAATCAATAAGTTTGATATGTAATGAAAGATGAATAATTATATAATGCATGCTCATACACTTAAATAAGTATGTATAGGTAGATTTTGTGCGGTGAGCCGTGAAATCTACTTTTGACCGTTAGATTCTCGTGCCTTGTTTTCGATATAGATTAAACAGGTTTAAATTACTTGTTAAAAAGTATATATTGACCTTTCAAAGGAAAGTTTTTGCTTGTCTTAAATCGCAAGGTTTACTCACTAAATGTATTTTCACAATTGTCCTTGAGTGGGACTTAATACCCCCGCAAGTGCTTTCAGAGAATGAGATATTTTACAGGAGAGGCAAAAAATGATTCAAATATAAAGATAACTCTTGAACCTGAGGGATTTGAGACTTCAAAATTGTGTCTTGCAAAATTAAAACATGTGATAAATGTTTGTATAAAGTTTTAAAGCTATTAAAAGAAATTACTGGTATATTTGAGAAAAGAAAAAAAAAATGTCTGAAGTTCAAGGGCAGATAATTGGCAACTAACAACAAGAATAAATAACTCTATTGATGATTTATTAGGATACAATTCAGTCTCAAAACTCGATATGAAAGTTACTCCATACAGATAAGATCAACTTGATTTATATCACAAATCCATGAGTAATCATGCAAAAGGATCCGTAATGAACTTAAACAATTAGCCAGCGGAGATCTTTCAACAACATGCTGCATGATACAAAAAGTGTTATGCGAGATATAAAAAAAATGAACAAAAGATGCCCTTGGCTAAATGTTTAACCGCCAAACCTAGCCCACACATCCCCCAAAAAGGCAATACATTAACAAAACCAAGCATACATGCAAGCACAAGTAGTAAAGTAATCAAATTTAAAAGACAATGTCATAACCACCCCCCTCCCTGTTCGAGAACAAAATAAGCTACTAATGTTAACCCGAACTTACCTTGAAAGGAGTAGTATACCTCCTTTACCCAGGCCCCCAAATGTTCATTTTCTTGACAATAATCCAACCCAACCCACCTATGATATAAGCTACTATCATCATGCAGGTTTACCTCCGATAGAGTAAGATACCCCTATCAAGGAGGGCCCCTTCCCTATATATTTGTATTGATAATAACTAATAAATTACCACCAACAAATTCACTCTTTGCAAATATGCGCAACTGTATTAATAAAAAATAGCCTCAGCCTTCTAGTTCCCTCAAAATTGAGATGCAAACCGCCATCTCTGACAGCAAACATCTCTCTAATAGGTTTGCCACATCTAAAAAATGGCCTATTGAGTGTATGAATTTTATTTTCAAAGCCTTACACATTTTTATTAATTCAAAATTAATTTGCTTGACTTTATCCCCTGTTGTAGAATAGTCTAACGGTCTAGGGAGAATACTAGAAATGATAATCTTTGTTTTAGAAATTCCTCGAATGACAGTTATTAAATTAGAAAACGAACTCATTAATTCATTCGCTGTCAAAGCATTAACATCGTTAGTGCCAACATGTAATATAGTAAAGTCTGAATTCACAAGTTTGGGTGATTTTTCTATTCGCCTTGCTAAGCGCGAAATGTTAATACCCGGAAACGGGAACACTTGTGTTAGTCTAATACCGTCTACATACTTGGCAATTGAATCTGACAAAATATGCACTTTAATTTCTGTAAAAAATGAGAGAGAAAAGCTTTCAATTAACAAAAGATTTAAATCAGTAATTCAGAAATATAATACAAATTCATCCCTCAGCAATAAGTCCTCAAGCATTTTGTTTAATACTTTGTACTTATCCCTCCATGACAATTCAAGATAATCTTTATAACAATCTGACTTCCAGTCACCTAACAATTGAATGTATTCTGGAGGAATATTCGATTGGAATGCAAAGGTGGTGAAACCCCGCCTGAATGAATGTGAGGAAAATTGATTAGGATCCAAGCCTATAGAACTAATACAGTCTCTTAATTTTGATTGAAACAGCTGGTAAGTTAAACACTTTGAATCCTTAAGGACAAATAGAGCCCCTGAGGAATGTTCAAATCCTAATAATTTCAGTTTGTTATAAGCAGTAACTGGACAAAGTCTCTTATCTTTAAGAGGAATTAAAGGGCATAATATTTCTCTGTCACCAAATTGAATCGTCTTAGAAAACCTAAATCTAACTAGTAAAAAATTAACTTTATTCTCGATATCATCTACTTTCAAATATTTCCCATCAACTATATCTTTCTGCGTAGTAGGTACTAAATTGGATTTGCGAGCCACTAGAAAAAAGGCAAACAAAAACAGACACCAATATACAATATTATCTTGGTTTGAAAAATCTAAACATAGATAAATCTTTAGTAAAATGTCAATACTGATTGGCTCAGCTCTTTTAATCATATGTGGTTTATTCCTGGATAAACCTCTTAAAGTCAATTGTAAAGTGAAATCATTGAAATTACTAGTATCACACCCAACTAAGCAATGTAGAGTTTTAACTCCTGCAAGGTAATTACGAACACTTTGCACCGAATTAAATGATCTTGACAGAAATTGAGCGTACAATTTTAAAGTCTTAACCGTAGCCGGTAAAAAGTTTAGATTAAAGTATAAAAAAAACATGACAAATGATTCCCATTGAACTTGTAGATTTTTGTATGTGCCCGCTGCATAGGCAGAAATTGACGACTCTTTCATTTCTTTAGTCAAAGTTTTCAGAATAATACCTGAAAAAAAATATTACCATGAATGACTGAACTTAAAAACATGTTCTGAAATCTTTTCTTCAATGAAATGAGATGTGTTTGTAAAATTGGAATGAAAAATTGCTTCAAACTTTCTATCTAAATGTAACCTTGAAAGACTATCCGAAACACGGTTAAGCCTGCCTTCTAAGAATATAGCTCTAATTTGAAAGTCATAAATGGATGTCCAAAAGCAGATTTCACGCAAACACTTTTGTAGGGACGGGCATTTGGCTTTACCAGAATTCAAAACAATACATGCGGCTTGATTGTCACAAAACACCTGTATCCTTTTCCCCTGTAAAAAAGGACTCCATAAATGCAATGCAACAACAATAGCAAGTAATTCCAATGCACTGATATGCAATTTTTGACTCAAGAGAAACTCCGGAAACTCAGTATGGAAGTACCTTTCATTGAACAGCCCTCCGCATCCAGTTAGACAACTATCAGAGCTGAACAATTAATCCACCTCCAACCAAGGTCCATGATCTATCAATGAAACACCGTTGTAAATCGGTAAGAACCTATTCCACCATTCTATGTCCTTCTTGACCTCTGCAGGAATAAATAACTTGTCTAATTCTGAGAATTTGTTACATTCTCTAAACCAAATTAAAATTCTATTTACAAATATTCTACTGGACCTCACGCAGGCCCCTATGAAATTCAACTTTCCTATGAGCTTTTAAATTTCTTTAATAGAAGCATAATCTTTTGATAACCATGTTTGAATCAAAGATCTAATTTCCTGCAGCCTTTCCTTTGTCACGGACATAGTCATTGTTTTGGTGTTGAACAAAACACCAAGGAAAATCATGATTTCAGAGGGCTCACATGCTTTATCTAAAGCCTCTTCTAAGCCACTTGATATAAAAATTTGTCTTATGACATTGAAGGCAAAATTAGCTTTTTCCGGAACTTCGACCCCACCGAAATCATCTAAATAATTTAAAACTGCTAACCCTATATTAAGCAACATATAGAAAAAGGCATTAGTAACTCTTTGACATATATACGCCGATGTTTTCAGACCCATCGGCAACACGGAATCTGTAATAATATGACCTTTCCATTTAAAAGCCACCAGACTATAACTCGAAGGACATATACGTATTTGACGATATGCTCTTCTCAAATCAAGTTTGTATAAAAGACATCCTGGTCCTTTGCTTAAAATCAATGACACAAAATCGTCAATTTTTGGGAAAATTAATTGAATTTTTTTCCCCAAATAAAAATCTTTTGACTTATTAACACTATCTCCATTTTTAGGGTAACTAAGGTCCAGAATTACCCTCCTTTCCCCAGGATTAGTTTTGGGCACTGAGTTAAGGGGTGAAATAATAAGATCTCTTTTAAATGGATTGTTGAAAAAAGGACCTATAATCGCACCATGAGCAGCCTCTTTCTTTAAATATTTCTCAATGTGATCTGGATAAGATTCTGCCCCTGAATGATTTTTCAATTTTTTTCTTATTTTCAGATTATCTAAATTTGGACTAATGAAGTCGCCCAAAGGAAATCCGAATTTCAATAAATCGAGAACTTGCAGGTCATCATATCCATGTAACATTCTGAGCATGAACCCTGTTTTGAACTTAAAATTCACGGGAATACGAGCCTTCAAATAGTTAAAGCAACCTGATTCTATAACTTTTTCATGAATTTTCAGTAATTTTGAAGAATTATTACTATTAATTATTGTCAATTCATGGCAAACTTTACATGATGCTTTTTTACCACATGTTGATGAACTATGATATTCAAATGAAACAAAGGATGGTAAAAAAAATATTAACAACTTTCTCATTCAACCGTGACATTTTGTCAAAGTGACCGCGTCATGCACTGGTGTGCGGGCAAGCCGATGAACACTCTGGGTGACTTTGTTCCTTTTTTTCTTTAAGCCAACAGGAGGCACACACATGTTTAGCAAATTTTATTTTCCCTTTAATTGTAACTGAATGTGAATCTTTAAAAGGGCATTTGTTTCTTTGATATTTGGCACAAAACCACATTTTGTCATCAACTTTACTCTGGTTTGAGTTAGAACCCATTGAGAAGTCAGTCTTAGGCCTCAGCTTGATTGAAGCTGAAGCCAAAATTGTATTCTCAATGTACAAGAAATCATCACTCCATTTCCTATAGCCTAACCCAATGTCTCTCAATATGGCGTCATACAGTTATTTGAGAACTGAAAATTCATATGAGGAGTTTAGATACATAAGCCTTTTTAAAAGATCCATTCTACCCTTTCTTTCAGTATTAGAAATCCCCCTTTGAGAAATGATTTCCAATTCTCCGGCAATAAAAAGATTGAAACTCAAATTCTCAAATTCCAATGAATTGCTGACGAACTCAAATCTAAGGAAAGCATGGGGATAATTCTGGGGGCAAACAACTTGATCAGCAGATTTACCGTTTATCCCAGATTTGCATGGACCTTTTTTACTTTCACTGTTGGGCAAAGTGTCACCTGAAGCTCCCACATCGTCACTAGAGTCAGATTCTCCATCTATGTCACACAAACCAAGCTTAGCTAACTGACGACGAGCTGCCTGCCTCAAATCTTTATGTTTTTACAGAAAAGATTGAGTTACCTTTGCTGTCTTGGTCGTCTCCATCCGTTTTCTGGTCTCTGCACTTACTTTTTTGGTCAGCGCTAACGTCCTTTCGCACACGTTCAGTATCACGCTCCTTCAGTTCCCTGTGCGCCCTTTCCACCTCGTCTCGGAGTGACTGCAATTCCTTCTCCCTTCTCAATCTGTGTAATGTTTGTTCCAAATGGGCCTTTTCTGCTAGAAACAACTGATCGGTTTCTTCATCCTGATAACCGGAAGCGGAATAGCTTGTTTCGGCTGGTGCCAGGCTTATTTGTTGGTTCCTGTCGCGCCCTCTAACGGGACTCCCCACGGGAGTAGACGGCGCAAAATCTCCCAACCCTTGTCCATGCATTTTTTATAGTCTATTTGAACTTTTTGCCTCCCAGTAGCCATAATTTGCGTTATCTTTCTGAATCTCAACAAGAATTTACACAAAAATAAAGTTTATTAAAGTGAATCCAAAACTAAAGACTCGGTCAGATAAAACCCGTATAGGGCCTTAAAATAGTCCCATACACCGGGCACAAATACTAAATAGTCCCTCCGACTACATCACAAATATCCATGGACAGACGACAAAAATTAAGTTCAAATTATTCGAAGCACATGGTACAGTGAAACCAATGTCTTCACAACTTTAAACTGGTAAATAAACACTTCGAGACCGACTTAAACAAACTGTGACTTATCCCGCGAAAATTTTGCATTTCAATACCCACCAAAATTATCAACCAATCACAATCTTGTTATGCTATATTGCCAATTAACAAGTTTTACGAGTCATCGCAAAACTAAGCAAATTCTTGAGCCAGGAGAAGTTGGGACCTCAAAATTGCATCCTGCAAAACTTCAAAATGTGATAAATAATTGTATAGAATTTCAAAGCTTTTGAAGAAAAACTGAAGGAGGAGTTTGCAACACAAAATTACTAGTGTAAGTGAGAAAAGAAAAAAAAGGTCTAAAGTTCAAGGGCAAATAATTCTTGAACCAGGAGGAGTTGGGACCTCAAAATTGCGTCTTGCAAAACTTCAACATGTGATAAATAATTGTAAAAAAATTTCAAAGCTTTTTGAAGGAAAACTGTAAGAAAAACTCACGACACAAAATTACTAGTACAGTTAGTTACATCGTGAAATTGACATTCACCTCCATCAAAACCATTCTAAATCAATCACTCAGCGCTCCATTCATTCATTCCAAACACTCACTCAAACCATTCAAAAACGCTCAAACCCATTGAAAAATATGGAATTAACAACGTCATTCAAAATTAAGTTTGATAGAGAAAATTCGCGATTTCACTGACATTATTCAAGTTGTTAGCGTCTCACAGGTTCTTGGAAAATAGGAAGCTAATTATAGAAATTTTATGCAAATTTTATAAAATGGAGGTAATCAATATCGCAAATTTTGTTCATCCTGAACAAAAATTGCGATGTAGATTTACCTGCCTTGAATTTCACTCAAAACTCGCTCCACACACTCATTCATTTTCATTCCAAAATCATTCATAAATCATTCATCCAGTCAATTTAGAATGTTCTTAACTGTATAAGTGAGAAAAAAATGTCTTAAGTTCAAGGGCAAATAATTCTTGAACCAGGAGGAGTTGGGAACTCAAAATTGTGTCTTGCTCAATATGTGATAAGTAATTGTAAAAAAAAAATTGAAAGCTTTTGAAGGATGACCAGACAGATGGACGGACAGACAGGCAGACAGACGGACGGACGGACGGGCAGATAGGCTGATTCCAGTATACCCCCGAAAACATTCGTTTTGCGGGGGTATAAAAAGCGATTCTTTCCATTTATAGATATAAGAGATCATTTGGTTATTACGCCCATAAAGTTATTTTTAGATTGTTTGATTCGGTTGAAAACCAATTCTTTACTCGAACGTTCTAGAATCAGTGCACTTTGAATTCTGTAAAAAAGTACATTAAAGTGAATAGTACAACCAATAACATGGTTCATGTGAATGTGGGAGATATCCTTAATTCATTGACTAGATTCATTGTATCAAATATTTGGCGTAATTTGTTCGAGATGACAAAATTTAGTTACCCAAGTTACTGAAAACACTAGATGATGATAGACGCAAAAATTGGGTGACATATATTAAAAATATTTTATTTAATTATGGATTCGGACACGTATTGGTAATACAGGAGCTCCGGGACTCAAATCATTTCTTGCAAGTTTTCAAGCAGCGTATGGTAGTTTTTTTTAACAAAATTGGAACGCATTTATAGATGATTCTAAGGTTTTCACTACAGAAACTTTAAATCTCTGTTAAACTCTGAAACATACCTTACTCTTGATTTATCATACAAAAAATGCACTAGCAAGATTTAGATGTTAAATCTTAAATTTGGAATAGAGATAGAAATAGAAAAAAGCCCCACATGGAAATAAAATACGGTCGCTGATTGTGAATTTCATGAATTTTTCTATTGTCCAAAACATGATGAAAAAAACCAAAACATTACTTGTTCAGTTGGTGTAAAGGTAGTACTGATTTTTTTAGAATTACGAAAATGGACAATTATAAAGAAAATTGCTTCATACGTTCCTTCGATTCTCATACGAAATTTAGCATATTTCTCGAAGCTATGTATATTTTGCTATATTTTTTTTGTATCTTTGGCCGGTGGCCTTTGTACGTAAATAAAGTATTTGTCATAGTCAATGTCATTGTCATGTTATTGTTAATGTATTTGAAAATTGTGTTTCAGGTTCAAAACGTGTTCCAGTTACACATACAATAAAAAAATCAGTTTATGATTGGACGAATGGATAGTTAAGCCAGAAGACAATTTAGCAGAAAAAGTATCGAAATGGAAGGAAATGTTTCACTGGACGAGACTCTTACGTCTGGTTCAAAGTTTGTGAATAGAAGCAGGGACGGAAGGGCGTTAGAACGATCTCTAGCCTCTCATATGAAGACTCAGACACCAAAAACATCTACTTCGCCTTTAAATGATGATGAATGTGTTGGAAACATTGATATAGTACCTTCAGTTCGGTCTCCTACTTTCTTAGGATCTGGGGATACTTCTTCCTCTTTAAATCTATCTGATGTCGTGCAGCAAAGTTGTCAGGAATGTAAAAATAATGATGCTGAACAAATATGTTTAGACTGCAACACTGTTTCGTGCAACATTTGTATATATAACCATTCAGAACAAACTAACCACTTTCAAACTATGCCAATATCAAATCAATCAAATATTTTGACCATACCCGGTACTTTACAGTATTCGTATGAAACAATGTCAACCGACGATGCATTTGTTGACTGCAAATCTGAAAAATCAATTATAACTGCACAACTCAATGATAGCTTGTTTCAATTACGACGTTTTAGACTGGAAAATAATGAGGAAAACCTCAAAGCACAACTAAATAATTTAGTGAAAGAAGTAGACAAACACACAGAGGAGCTTTTAAAACTAATTAAGCTTAAGCAGAAACAGTTTGTCGAAGACATAAATGGGATGTTTAAACCAATTTTTGACATAATCCGACTATGTGACGAGAAAATTGAAAATGTCTTGCTTGACATTGAAAGTGTCGAGAAACCAAAACGTCCAGATGAACAGGTTGATCAAGAGGAACAACATAAAACTCTTAAAGAGATAAAAGCAAGGAATGTTAAAGAATACAGAGACTTTGAAACAAAACGCCAGGCACTTAGGCCTGTCTCGGGGCTGACTTTCACAGGCAATAGTGAACTTCAAAGCTTACTGAAGAGGACAAAATTTGGGGAGATAGTCAGGGAAAATAGTAAACATAATGGCGTTAAAGGCAATTCTTCCCAAAGCGGAAGTGGACTCAACATCACAACGAACAGATTACAGATAACTACAAGAAATATCCACGAGAAACATGGTGCAAATAACTTAAATGTCAATTATGAGTGTTCAAATGAAACTCGCATTACAAATTACTCTACATTGAAATCATATTCTTGTTGGACAGAAGGGGATTATGGTTCAAAAACGTGCATTACGGATCTTGTAAAAACTAAACAAGACACAATACTTATTGCTGATAACGGTAACAAAAAGCTTAAACTTGTTAGAATAAATGGTGACGAGTTTGATGTTTGTGATTCTATAGATCTTGGAGGTGAGCCTTGGCAGATAGCACCATACTTAGACAATAAATATATTGTTACCGTTCTGAAAGGCGCAGCACATGCTGAACCGAATAGAGCAAATGATGAAGATAACTTGTCAGAACCGACGTGTGTTTTAGTCGATACTCTTGGGTTTCTTTCAATCGAGAGATCTTTCGGGTTGAAAAAGGAATCGACGGGAGCCGCTGTGGCAGGGAATAACTTCATCTTTTGTGGGTACAATGGCGATACTGCCCATATTTTTGAGACCGACTCATACGGCAACTGTCTGAGTATGAACACTTACTGTGGTAAGACACGTCTCAGGCGACCTAATTATCTGTGTGTAAGTGAAGACGGATTGCTGCTGTATGTATCGGACGCTGACAAGGGCATACTTGGGTTAAGAACTGACAATCTTGGTGAAATCATTTTCTGTTTTGAAGGTAAGCCCAAAATGAGATGCCCTCTTGGCACCACAGTTTGCTGCAATGGAGACTTACTTATATGTGCGTCACAAAGCAAAGAAATCTTTCGGATGTCTAAAGATGGCAAACAAAAAAAATCTTATAGAGTTGGATTACGAGGTCTTCAAAGTGTTTGTAAGATAAGTAATTCATTAGCTGTGGTTTCTAGCGACGAAGCGGGGTATGAATTCTATGTTCTTCCATTGAAGGGTTTTGAAGGAGGAACCTTATGATGTGATCTTGCGTCACTTCTTTTGTTTCAATAACTATTGAATCGTCAGTGCCCCTTTTGTACAAAGTAGCATTTTAGTCACCTAACATCTAGTCAATAAATATAAGGAAAGTTGTACTTCATATACTTTTGTGAATCGTTTGGAGTATATCACCTTGCTTCCTCGTATAATTACACTGCAAATATGGTTGTATTTGAAAAGATTCACCTAGCAATTAAATGTGATTGGGTTCGAAACCAAATATGCCTTGATGTCAGGTGGACTCTTTGTGACTACAGACGATCCCCAAACACAGATTCAACAATCATATACTTTTCAGCTCCACATAACAATTCCGGATTATTCCAATTCACCAAATTATACAACGCAAAACGTTGGGAATAAATGATAAATCGCATGTAACAAGATATAATAATGCATGCGTATTTTCTAATCCACATGTGTGTTGGATTTTTTGTTTTTTTCATTTCAAATACCTTCTCAAATATTATTCAACGTATCTCTCAGCCCCAATAGCTCAGTTGGTAGAGCACCGGACTTCAAAATCATTGAAGTTCGACCGCGTGGGTTCACTTCCCCGTCTGGCACACTAACAAGACAACAACTATTTAGACAGGTCCAAATTGTAAAGGGTTGCAGATTACATACTATTTGTGGGCAAATTAGTAAAATTTGTAGCAGAAAGGGTAGATAATATAAGGGAGAAAGTGTTAGTTAGCAGCGTCTTCTTCTTTTCCCTTTTAGCAAGGTGTTCCGTCAAGATAAGATATAAGAGCAATGCATCTTTAACACAGCAGTGATTTTGGCAGTGATAAGTAAGATAATATCTGGTATACATACTAAGGACGAGGTGAATAATCAAGGTTATATTCAAGGAAATTGACATCGTGTGTTGTTTCGTCTATTCAGTTCCCTCGCCTTCAGTACTATCAGTACTTTGATTCTATTACAGCGTAGTGATCTGCAAGCACTGCTTTGAACACACAAAGCACTTCGTGTCGCACAAAAGTTGATGACGTATACCTATTTTTTGCGCGCATGAGCACAAAAAAATTACATCGGTTTTTGAAACGATTATGTTTATCCTAGGCGATTTCCAGGATACATGGTTGTTTCCTTTGGCCTGCTTAACCAGGCCAAAAACGGAAATACTCGCACTCATTCAATTTGGACAAATGTAAGTTCTTAGCTCACCTGAGCACATCATCCTGGAAGTGAGCTTTTGTGGTAACCAAGCGTCCAATCGTGCGGCGCATGTCGTTCGTCGGTAGTCGTCAACAATTTACAAAGCATTTTCTGCCAAACCAATACACGAAAATTTAAACAGAAATGTTCTTTCAGTGACACTTTCTCAGAAGTTGTTGGTGACAGTTGGTGTGCTTATAATTCTTTAAGGACCTCCTCCTAAATCACTGCGCTAATTCCAACTAAATTTGTGAAGAATGTTCCTTGGTTAAAGAAATATACCTCGGACGGTCTTTTTCAAAACTTGTTTATAAATTCGTAACTCGATGAAAAAAAATAGGGCATGGCATAGCAGGACTTATTTGACTTAGAGAAATCATGGTATATTGATTTGAAAACCTCCTAGGCCTAAACCGAAATTGGCAGAAATGCTTCTTGGTAAATCCCTGTCAAAACTTGTTTGCGAATGTTTGATTCGGTGAAAAATGGGGCGCATGGCTTGATTGTGCATATCAGAGTTTGACAAATCATGGAATAATTCTTTGAAAGTAGAATGGGGATTAATTTTACTTTGGTAAGCTGATTTGTAAGATTTCGAAACATCTCCTAATCACAGAGATGATTTCAACTGAACTGTATGGTAATAGTACTTGGATGACTCTTCTAAAACATTCGTTTGTAGTATTTTTATTAAACTATTAATCTACCCATAGCAGATGGGACTTATTTATCCTTTGAAAGCCTTTGTTAATGCAGGTCAATTCTCAGTAATCTAATATTAGACAGATGAGCGATAAAGGAAAGACAGAGTCTAATCTTCTTGTTTAAAATATGTTACCCACAGTGCTGCTGTAATTTTAACCTATGAGCCTGGTAATTTAGACACTAAAACAATAGCGTAACATATAGCCAAAATATTACTTTTGACTTAGAAAAAGTATAAGTACTCCGTTTTTAAATCTGGATTATTCTAACACCCATCACCTGTAATACATGTTTTAATCTATTGTTTAATCTTTCGGTAGCAGGTTAGATTGCAAACCATGATCCAACAGCGTGCAACATTATTCAGTCAACGATCATGTTCATCGCCTTAATTGGCTGAGTAACCGGAGAAACAAATATGGTGTTTTGTGTTGAGATTGTGTGTTAAACGGAAATAACCTGTTGTTATGTGCCTCAATTATCGTGATATGACTAAAATATTGTAAAAGACAACGTCAAGCGCCCCCAAAAAGTTATCTTTTCATAAAGGGACCTTGTAAAGTTCGGTGGGTGGGGTGTTCGAAAGTTTTTTTTTAGAGATTTTCAAATAATCGTTTTGTTATCAGGAAAAGGGTCAAGTTTGATCAACGGTTCTTTCATAGCTTTATTCTGTCAAAGAGGCAATTTGGTTAAGCTTTTTAGTCGTAAACCCAGAATTCTCACCTCGTGATTTAGGTATTATTGATTTGTCGTTACACCCCTTACATACAAAGTTGTGTAAAAGTGCGGTCAGTCTATAAAATTGCAAAAAAAATATTTTTCATTTGTAAAAGTGATCAGTTTTTATATAGATTCCAGCTCACACTGCTATTTTTGTAGAATATAAATTTACATTTCCAATCGGAGTACTTATAACTTTGGGGTAGTACATTTACAAATAAAAAGGGGTACGCAATTACACAAAACCGTTATTTGTTTACTTGTATCATACTTCAAATCCAATAGAATCCCAGAAGTCACAGAAATCATCCCGATAATTTAGAATGGTTTGGCTTGTAGGTGTTTTGAACTCCATCGTTGTAGCTGAAGATGGTGAAAACATCGGCCATGTTACTTCTAGTGATTCTGGACCTGCATTCGGATTTCCGGTATGAGCGAAATTAGCCCAATAATTTACCATAGTCTTAAAAAGATCATGCTCACTGAATGTGGCGTCATTCCCAAAACTATTACCAAAGATATACGCCAGCTCTTCTGAATGGCAAACGTGACCCTCACAGAAAGTAAAATTTCCCCAAGACCCCGGATTTACAGTAGCATGATTGAAAATATATCTATATACACTCTTATTCTCGTTAAGAATTAAACTTTTCATAACGTTTCTAGCTGCACACGTAAAGAGATAGTCAGTTAAGACTTGGGACAACGTGTCCCGGAAGTCCGATGTTTCCGAAGGTGGTGGATATTTAAACTCGACGCTGATAAAATGTGACGGATGAAACACGGCGACGGCAGCACGGTACTCCAGTCTTGACATCTTGCTGGTAAGAGCTTCATACAGAAATAAGCGAAACTCTTCTGTAACTGATCCAATGATGACAGGAATATCTCTCATGTTACCTCGCTGTGCCGCTTCAAACAATTGTTCCACTACTTCTATCCCGTCTACCACGGGCCCAATTGGCTCCACATATTCTAGCAGATTCGTAGATGTGAACTGTTTCAATGATTCTTGCTGTGCATCTAGTAACTCATCAACACGTTTTGATTTAAGACAGTTGGTATCTTTGGTAGAGCACTTCAGATTTTTTGAGATAACATTAGCCAGTGAAGCTGCGTCTTTCATTGATCGAAATGGTACAGCGAATGGTGAACTCTGGATGATCGCTCTCTGGAAAAGGTCATCTGACTTTCGAGAAGCAAGATGAACTGCTACTGACTGGGCCCCAGCACTTTGACCAAATATTGTAACCTTAAAGCAGAAATGTATGTCTCATTCGGTCCTGAAATGGATGACGCAGATTAATAAATTATTCCAACATTTCGATCTTGGTTTAGATATCCTGTCTCAAAATAAATCGACACCTTACTTAGGGCAGTTTAAAATTGTACATCCCTTCTTCGTTTTGAATTGAGTAAGCGACATATAAATTGACTTTGGTCTATTTATTGATGTTTGTTATTTAAAACACTCATAAAGTGCTCTTAATTAACCCTGAAAACTCACCAAATCTGGGTTCCCGCCAAATTCCCTGATGTTACTCTTTATCCAAGTAAGGGCCAGCCGCTGATCTTGAATACCATAATTACCCTTGATGTCATTTTCACCACCGCCAGTGTGCAGAAAACCTAAAACACCTAGAAATGAATGTGAAACTTATATTGATTTCTATTCATTTGAAAGACATTTTTAAGTTAAAGTAGTATTAAATGATAGTACTTTATTTGCCACAATATGCCACGCGCAGGAAAATGACCTTGTCCATGTCCATTAACTTACAGTCAAAATACAATACAGTGTAGACTCAATTGAACCGCACGATATTATACCGCCATGTATTTATACAATGATGTTTGAGGTTTCAAGGTAGATTAGAACGTCATAAACATTGAGTCGTGCATGATAAGTAGTACGCCTAAGCGTGGGATGGTCAGCTGGTGGCTCAGATGAACTGTGGTTGTGCTGGTACAAGAAACAATAGGAAGATGTGGTTGTACTGGTATAAGAAACAATAGGAAGACGTGTGTAGGTGCCTCTGCTTCCGCGATACAACAGTAGTTATGTTGAAAGCGGCAAAAAACACAATCAATTAATCAATCTAACCTAGTCTGTATGCGACACCCACAAAGATGACCTTCCCTATGTCAACTATGTTGCTACCATCATACAGAATTGACTCCATAAATCCGTATGTGTAACCACCACCGTGAATAAATACCATCACAGGATACGCTGTTGTATTAGAGGCATCCAGCGGGGTCCAGATATTTAGATATAAACAATCCTCCGACATCTAACAAGAAAGATATTTCCCCAATTAGAGCTGCTTGGGCAGCTGATTTACTCCACATGCCTGAAACGACTGATATGATGAGAAATTCAGTGAATGAATGAATGTTTTAATTGATTGATTTAAAGTAAATAAGTGTTTTTAAGTGTCACATGCTTAAATATTTCTGCAAAGAAAAATTCAACATTGGTGAATAACATATAAAAAGTTGACCTCTGCCTGTTAAATACATATTTTTTATCGAATAAAACTAATTTTGTGCAGCCTGATTATTGGTCACCAAAGGAAAATTCCAGTGGAAATTATTTGATATCCATCAGTTATATTCTGAGAAAATGATTTCAAAAGTTTCCACTATATAAATTATAAAGAAATGACCTCCGCCCATAAAAAACATCTTTCATCTGATCACAATCAATTAGGTTTTGAGAAAAGTCACATTTTACCATTTATGGAAATTAGCCACGCCCATTTAATCAATGTTTTTCATTAGATCAAAATTTCCTGGACAGCTTTAAAAGAGGGTCACCCAAGGACCATTCCTGTGAAGTTTGGTCGAAATTCATCCAGTAGTTTCTAAGGAGAAGATTTTTAAAGGACAGTTTACTACTGGACGCACTGACGCACGGACAGACGGACGCACGACGGACACAACGCCATGACAATAGCTCCAGTGGCCTTCGGCCAGTGGAGCTAAAAAACGATGAACGACTTTATTTTGACAAAAAGGCATCGACGGACATACTTAAGGATATTCTTTGTAATCTAAGCGACATTTCATGATATACCACCCAAAATGAAATAAGAAAGGAATAAAAACGTATCAACTAAAAAAATATACATCCGTTAATTAAACAATATCTGATCGCTGAAGCTTAGTTAGGTTTTTTTGTTGTTGTTGTTGTTGTTTTCTCTCTCTCTCTCTCTCTCTCTTTCAAGAACGCCGTACGATGTCGCATTTTTTGTATGATACTTTTGATAGTGAACGATTTTTTTCCCTACGGCGTGAGTGTTCACACAATCGTGATTTGCCCGCAAAGGTTTTTATAGACTGATATCCCCGCGGCAATCGTAATTTAACCGCAAGGTAATCGCACGATTCCCGCACGTAAACCATGCGATTTTTTAACGAATTATTATGAAGATCGAACGGCCGCCGAACAGTATCCACATGGAGACCGCAGGTTGATGGAAAAACGATATTCAAGATTAAAAGATAGCATGGGCACCGTGCTACGTCCGTGTTGATACATTGTGATGTATTTACGACGACTCTATTGCTTGTAGTCTCTGCGCGGTCTTGCGATTTTCAAAAATTGTTATACAGAATTGCAAGGTCTACGGCACCCGTAAAACCGCACGATACTCGCACGGATATTGTATGCTGTCGCACGGACACAGCAGGATTTTAGGGTTAGGGCGAATAAACGGACGCCCTTCGGGCACCATAAGGCAAATGTAAACTAGTCTTTACATGCAACGATTTTATTAACTTTAAAAAACCTAGATCTATGCCATTTCACGACTTTCATTTACTTTCAATATTTTCAAAACTGCATTATGAATATGTTTACGTACTTTCCTATAATTTTCTTAATAATACTAAGTGTTTGACAGTTTAATGTTCTTTGTCAAACACTTGAAATATCTTGGGAATATCAAATCAGACAAATATGCCTTGATACCCAATACTTATTTCTTTCTAATTCCCAAAATTTCCTCTATATAAACATCTATTTCCAAAATACATGTATGAAACAAGCACCGAACGGTATCATTTTATCTTAATTTCGAACATGGATCGCAACGGTAGACTTATATAAAGATCTTAAACCTGATCGGGACATATTAATGGAGACAAGAAGTCAGTGCAAGCTTTCTGGGGACATCCAGGACCGTTTGTAGTCGCATTGTAGATATCTGGTTTCCATGGGGATGGCTGCTGTGGGGACGTCCATCTGTAAAAATGCGAAAACTGACATTTTGACAAACAAACATAGTGTCAGCGCTACCTAAAACGGACATCGAGTAAAAATACGCTATATAAGTAAAAATATTTTGACAAAGATAAAAGACACAGATAAACAACAAATAAATTTATTGATTGAACCATTAAGAAACTCAGGAGAGGCCCATTCAAAATGAGTGAACGAGTTTGGCATTTTCAAAGTATGGGCCGCTCGATAATTTCATGGAATTTTGTTACAAAGGTTAACCAGCTTACGTATTCACATGATAATTCGCAAAACAACATTTTCAACCTATGTTCTTTGTATCCTAAAGATTTCATGGACGTATATTTTCGCGCAATTGAAGCACTTTAGTTATTTCTGCCGGTATAAAACTTACCACAGTATTTATCATGAATGTAACATCGGCTCGGGGCAGATATCAAAGTTGTGAGCCGATATCCCTCTCTGGCCCTCAAAAGTCGTATAGATTAAGAATGTTTATCTTGCCAATAGGAAAGATGTCGAGATGAATGTCCATCTGCCCGCTTGGACGTAATTCTAGCTTAGACATCACGGAAATTCAAGTAACAGCGTAATGCTTTGGAGCACCTAGCCATCTAACGTAAGCCACCAAAATAACAAAAAAATCAGAAGTTACTTTACGTCGACGTCTGCTACATAGGTGCCATTTTGGTAGCCCGTTAGTGAGGTATTGAAAAATGAATGTTTCAGAGAAAAATTCATCGAACTTTTTAATAGACCTCATATGTTATACATTTTACATATGTACAATTTTCTCTGGGTATTTAAAAGGTTTATTTGAATAAAGTTCACACTTTTTAGATATGAAATGAAATAAAATCTAGCCACAAACTTTACAGATAATCAGAGCGCTTAGAACGTAAATATCAGCATAAACGAGAGGGTATGCAGACGTTTCGTACCATAACCATTTCGTACCATAAAATATATTGCCATTTCGTACCATACGATGACCATTTCGTACCATAGGCGAAGACGTTTCGTACCATATGTTAACCATTTCGTACCAAACATTGACCATTTCGTACCAAAATGGAAATATAAACTAATTGATTTTCAAAATGTTTATTTCTTAAATAACTGATTTGTTTCCATGTAAAATTGCACGAAAAGAGTTTTTTGTGTGTATTTCCGTTTATTTATCGTCGCTACCGTAGCACATGCCCATATGAGCGACGCCCCCAGAAGACGGTTAGTTGTTACGGGGGATAGTGCAAGGATACATGACGAAACTACTGCTGAGATCCGCCATGGTTCTTTAACGTGCTCGGTGTAAAGCACCGTCTCACGGGGCCTCGGTTTAACGTCTCATCCGAAAGACAATTAGTTTTTATTAGTGTACCAGCCCGGGAATCGAACCCATGCCGCCGAACTCCAATGGTTTTGAAGTCCGGTGCTCTACCAACTGAGCTAGAGTTTATTTGCTTGTGCTGCGAGCTATTATACTACTAGGAGTAGGCAAAATTGTGAATAGGTTGATGGCTGGTTTGTTGTTTGACTCTTGTTTGCTAAAAGATTTATAACAACAATTTGCGGACAATTAATTTTTTGGTGTTTGCCTTCAATTGTTAATTGTCAACTGATTAGCAATAAGCCTTGTTGGTTAATTGATTAAATAACGACATGCTTTTGAGAGTGTATAAGATTGGTGATACGTTTTTTGAGACTACAAGAGAGTGATGAATTTAATATTCAATGTTCGGAAGCAACTGCAGCACGTCGTCAAGTACTTAATACATAACCAGGAAAAAAAGAAAATGAACATGTTCAATTTAAACTATCTATATATTAATAATATACAATTTTAGATTTTTAAGAAAACTATAGCAATTTTGGCAATTGAAAAAATCATTTCCAGTAAGATTACGTTCTAGTGAAGACGTTTTGTTTCGTAACTTATGGTTTTTCGGGTATAGATGCTAACAAGTTTACGAAATTCAGGCGCCTTTCAAAATTCAAGCTTCAACAATAAGAAAAATAAAAAGAAATAAATAGGAAAATATTTTCATCATCCTTCCACTTTTTTGTGTATATTTATTTGTTTTGTATATTCTATACTTTAGAGTAGTATGTATCATGTATCTTTTTTATAAATTGATAAAATATCAATAGAATATTATTTAATAAATTTTGACTTTTTTCTGTCATCCCAAACCAACAAATGAAATGGTAATTTTATGGTACGAAACGACTTTTCCTATGGTACGAAACGTCTTCGCCTATGGTACGAAACGTCTTCGCCTATGGTACGAAACGTCTTCACCTATGGTACAAAACGTCTTTGCCTATGGTACGAAACGTCTGGTACGAAATGGTTATGGTACGAAACGTCTATAATTCAACGAGAGGATCTAGTAGTGTATGTAGACAAGCAATTTCAAGTGAGTGATCAAAGATCAATTTTACACTGGAAATTAAAGGAGATGACCGTTTCTTGAACCTCACTCTATATAAGTCGCGCGCAGTATTTTCACTTTTTGCTTACGAACACAGGCTTCTTTTCTAAATTTGAATAAAGTTTTTTTTATAACTTTTAGATTTTGTTTGGTAATAAGATATTATTTAGTCGCTAAGAAACTGCAAGTTTGTTGAAAATCGTCGACATTCCATAAACTTTTACTCTTCCTCTTTGTAAAAAAATTCCCCCATCATCCTCCAAAACAGGTGGAATTTTGAAAAAAAAGTATATGCTAAAATGCGCTATACCCCTCCGAGAATAGACACTGGCGAATGTCATTTATCGAGTTCAGTTTATAACGAAATATTCAAGTCTAGTGACACATACATAGATACACCACGGTATTCATTCCATACCAGATTTTTACGTTTTGTCGTTTTCGGCGGTGAAGATGTAAACATAAATCTTATTTGAGGATGCACTCGAATTTCTTTGGAATTGAAGGCCTTGAAGAACATATTGAGGCCTTTAAAATAGTAAGATTCAATCTGGTAATGCATGGAAAGAAAGACAAATATCCCTAAATTAAGCGAAAATCGTTCTGAAAAATGAGGCAACTACTAACGCCTTAAAAACAATTCTTTAATTTCGAGCTAATTATTTACACATGTGCATTCCGCATGTTTGTCTTATTCAATCAAAGATAAAGGTAAATTTATTTGACAGCTGGAAACTATATCATTGCAAGCAAAAATGAAAGATTATACACGGAAAGTAATGATTTTGTAATTTATAGACTCGAAATGAATAGACTGAACCCCTTAATAAAACTGCCGCTTTGAAAAAAATAGTTACAAAATTATTGAAATATGTTGTTTTAAGTGCCAATGCCGCCCTTGGGCCATTCTAAAGCGTCTAAAAATACACAAATTTCCAAATCTAAGAACAAGTTTTGTATTTTTTTCTGTGAAAAAATGTGAAAGAGCAGCTTCAAGGGTTATCAGACACCATTGAAGACCTTAACTCGAATAAGCAAAAGTAACGAAAACATACTACCTCCATTTAACAAAAGTTCATCCCTTTGGTTATTTTTTATAATTATTATTTTATTTTGGAATCATATTGCAATGAAATGACCAAATATATTCTTTTGAGGTTAAAATCATTTGGTTATAAAATTGTAAATCCTCTTGAAAATTATTTAACACAGATTTACGGGTAATTTCTTTCCTTTCCAACGTTACAATAACTTGTTCCGACCGGGTCATTGGCATAAAACTTGGTAGGTAACAATGCCACATATGCTTAAATGGCAAACGTGGACTTTTTTTGGAAAAAAAGTCGGGGCATTTTGTCAGTGGAAAGTGAGAAGACTCTTGTTGCAAGCATTTTTTCCTTTTCTAATAATGTTATAACCTGACTTTTTTTTCTGCCATTGCATTACTTTTAAACTGTCGGTGTGTTCTTTGAACGTCGAGTCGATTTTAACACCTAGGGGTGATTAAGAGGGGTCGCATGGGGAACATAGGTGTAAGTATAGGAATTGGAATAAAATCATTATTTTGATCTGACTTGCATGATTTATGATAGAATTGTAATAAAAAAGGGGGAAATTCATAAAAAAGATTGTTATTTGAGGATATATTGAAATGAAATGAACAGAAGAAATGTTGATATAAATGTTTAATGTGAATAAAGTAAAAGAATGCAAGTAAATTATAATAAATGATAACGTATTAATCCTTATTAATTTGAAATATGTGACCAGGAAGTGTTCCGAAAGCGTGAGACCACGGTTCAATCAAAATACACAGAAGATCGCAACAAGCTGAGAGACGACGAGTGGGATGACGACGTCATTCTATAGACAGATTCCATATAAAGACGAATTTAAATACATGTAAAAATTCGATTTATTACCCTTGTTTCTATCAAAGTTTGGACTTCTAACCAATGAATGGTCAAACGAAATAAATCAACCAAAAGACGAGTCTTGGAAAGAATATAAGAAGAGAAGAATTACGTTTTCCGAAATAGATCCTATTCATTTAGATAAAATTAATTTGATCTAAGTCATACTTTTTTATTTAGTTCTTGTCATTCAATTCATTACGTTATGGGAAGCGGTAAAAAGTTAACTTGATCAAGTGGCGGATGCAAAATGGGGTTCAAGGGATTCAAACGAAACCAAATCTGTAGCGTAGTTGATTCATTTTTATACAGAAATTCAAACAAAACTTTGTAATGCTAGGAAAACGATCCCCCTTGATTGTACGTTAATACCCGTTTTACAGAAATCCTGCATCCACCGCCGTTTTCATCCAACTTTTCTATGAAAATCTTTAAACATAACTATTTCTGGGTTTGTTTACGGAAACAGTGCAACTGCAGCTTTGCCAGAACTTTCATGAGTGCTGTAGACTGAGCTGCGAATGTTTGAAAACCTAAACACTTGCTATGTTTCATACATAATTTTCAACTTTCTTAATGAATAACGTGAAAATTGACATAAAAAACACAAAAAACATCAAGTTTACAAAGGATGTGAGCGCTAAACCACGAACACGTGTTTTAGAGTCCCTCGGGCTAAATTGCGCAACTCGAGCGGCTTTACATGACACAACATAGGCTATGTCTATGGTTGCAATCTTTCTAAACAAATACATTATTTAAGGAGACAAAAAACTAAATCTAAGTAGCTAAAAGATCTATCGTCGATGGCAACTTCGTGCAATAAGTCGGACGAAATAGTCTAATCTCGGGAAGCTTATAAAGGGCTATTACGTAAGAGATTCTTTAAATATCGATTGATCATTAACAGGAAACATTGTACGAATAATATTTAATTTTCTTTTTATCTGAAATTTAAATGATCGGTTGATATTGACTCAGTTTTAATTGTCTTCTCGCATAGAGATCTGACTCTTTTTGCCTACCAGTAATGCGCATGCGCGGGAAATTCTCAATATAAACAAAAACAATCAACTCTCCTATTGATTTATCTTTTTTTTTAAAAAAAAGATATTTATAAAAATGCAATAGTAAAATAGATATGTCTCTCCCCTTTACAATTGTGTATAATATATAGGCCCCTACTATCACGAAGAAATGCAAAGAAATTATTTTATTTTAGATACGCGGTGAGGCTTTAAACAAAATTATCTCCAGAGGTGTATGTTGTTGAAGTCAAGGCATAATTTTGTTTCATAAAACAGAAAAAAGTGGTTTTTCGAGGTACTCGCCGATGTAAACATTTATGTTGTCACCGCCGGAAGTGACCGAACGAAAAAGAACCGGTGTGTGAATACAGTTTTCAACTCCGTTGATCGTGAAGTCAGAGGTGCGTTCGTAAGAGCGAGTTTCTTAAGATTCTTATTAAGATGTATAAAGCGGTCGGTAGGGTGACATTTTTAAGCGGCTAAAAGATATCAATATGAGGAAACGATGGTGGTTTTTCATCAGCTTAAAACGAGTAGTCATGACGACATCGAATGTTTTAACTCAAATAATCGAAATACTTTCATTATGACGACTTAAAAATCTCGGTATTTTTCATCTTGCTCCAACAAACTCATAAAGTAGTAGGATGTGTCCGTCTTACGTATGTCCGCCCGTGCGTCAAGTCGCGTGTGAGCATTTTCTTTAAAACTTCGGAGATAGGTATTTATAATATATTGAATAGCCGAAAAACTGCGAATTACCTGAGCTCCCCAACAGGAGGTTTGGCGTACGGTATCCCGAGAAACTGTCTGGCTTTGCCTGTTTGAGTACCTCTTATTGGTCCATATTCCGTGTCCACTATGACGTCACAACATAACATGCCAATGACACTAATCAGACATAGAACCTGGAGCATCTGTTCTGTCATATATTTTAACGGAAAAGCTAGTTTCGTGTAATATGTTTCAAATTCTAGCCAACCTGCTCTTCTTGATAAAATAAGGTAGGTTATGATATTTAACCTCGACGTATTTGATGTATCCACAAACTCAACTATTTACTTCTTTTCGCCTCGATAAACTTTAGTTTCTGTAAGAATGTTATGTCTATGTGTATAATATGGGTTCACCTTAGGTCAGATAGGTGGCCACCTTTTTTGTCAAACGATAACAAGTGTTCAGGATAATCGACTTTTGCAGCATATACAGATGATACGATCCGACTTCATACTTTAAAGAATATTAAGGAGGGTTATTCTTTTCTGGTTTGGTAGCTCTAGATAGCTTTTAACGAAAAAGTGAATAAACCTTGAACGGAATCGCTCCCATTTTTTGGAACCTAAGGTTGTTCTATGAGAAGTACTTCAAATCCTTTCAAAGTTGTCAGCAAGCGTTGATTTTACTTAGCAAATGGATAGAACATGTTTTGAGCTTGTGAGTGACATATCCAACAATTTGGAACGTTCGTAAGGTGCAAACATTGAGTAGCGTTGTCAGCCACTACTGTAAATATAAATGTATCTGATGGTCTACAGATACTTTGAGCCCTTATTTATCTACTAAACGCACAGTGAAGACTCTGATCAGAGTCTTTGCTTTGCGCATATTTGAAATTGTTCGCACTCTCACGCACAGGCTCATTTAATTTTCAGATATAAATCTTGTATTTTATGTAGAAATTTCTATAGCTTCGACGGTATATATCAACATGTGGAGTCCGAGGTCTAAGTGGTTAGGGTGATGGTTGTGGGATCGAATCGAATCCCGACCGGACAACGAGAATTTTTCTGAGCAAAGAATTTACTCCACATTGTTCCTCTCCACCAAGGTATAAATGGGTACCTGTGAGGGTTATAAGTCAAAGTGCTGTGGCAGCCGAAGGTGCCATTTGCCAACCGACCCACAATTCCGTGATCGGGGGTTAAAGTGAAAAGTCGAGTGAGTACATATATCGTAAACAAGATTATAATACAAACTTTAACTTTAAGTTTAACTTTAATATTGAGTGGTAAAATTGCTATTAGTTAATACTTTGCAAACGTCAAACAAAAAGGATCCACCAAAATCCATCTAATTATTGAAAAGAGACAGAATCTGTCACAGTTTAGTCAAAGCGGTATCATAATATTGCTAAATATATAAATTGTTTATTCAGTGTAAACTAGAACTATCGCAAAGCGGACTAATACACCCCCTCACCCCCCCCCCCCCCCCACACACACACACATACACAAACACAGCACTTTGTCCAAATATAAATGTTTAAGTTAGAGTCTGGAAACGAAAAGGTCTAAGAAAAATTGACTGTGACCTTAATCTTTGACCTATGTGACCCAAAAAGAAATGGGCACTCCCTTGGGTCATAAGCAGCATTTGCATGAAATTTCATCTAGGTCCTTAGGTTCTCGAGTTAGAGTCCGTAAAGGTAAATCAAAACAACGGCTGGCCGTGATCTTGACCTTTTTTATCCAAAACTAATAGGGCCCTTCCTTGGGTCATAAACAGCATTTGCATGAAGTTTCATTATTCTAGATCACTTGGTTCTTGAGTTAGAGTCCGGAAAGGAAAATTGAAACAAAGACTAATTGTAACTTTGACCTTTGACCTATGTGACCCCAAAACAATAGGGCACTTCATTGGGTCATAAGCAGTGTTTGTATGAAGTAATGGTTCTAGGTTACTTGGTTCTGATTTAGAGTCCGGAAACGAAAAGATCTACGGACGGACCGACGGATGGATGGACAGACATATTGAAACCAATAAACCCCCTCCTTCTTCGTATGTGTGTGGGAGGGGGGGGGGGTATAATGAAAACTCTGCCTTTTATGGACTTTCGAACTAGATCAGTCTATGCAATTTCAGAAATGGTTCCTCATTTTTAAGTTGGAATGCGGAGCAATTCCAACTTAGATTTAACAAAACCGCAAAATGAACACAAGATAAATTCATTTCGGGTTTTTTGAGAACACACATCACGTGAACAGGATGTGGATACACTTCGGCCTATTTTGTATATCTCAACTTGACATAGACATACAGTTTATTTCATGAAAAGGTAATAATCCTGTTCAATTACACAACTATCACTTCATGTATATTATTAACACGCTAATTCATGATTTTAGCGATATTTATTGAAATTTGCGTACGAATTTACTAGTATCACATGTTTACATTACTTTATTTGGAAATCATGTGATAAGTCAAGTCAAATAAGGTCAGCTATTGAAAATAGCACTAGGCAATCACGTGATCTGCCATTTTGGTAATATCGCGATCTGGTTTCTCAGTATTGTGGCAAAGCACAGGCAGATCACGTGATCTGCTTATTAGTAATGACGCGACATTCGTAGAATTATGTTTTAGCTTCTTTTAAAGGTATAGTTTCTCTTTCTGAACGACCTCATCTCGCATTTAACTTATGACGAATTCTTATATTGTACATTTTTGTCTACAGTTACGAAATAAAAATCTTTAGTTTTCTTAAAGTGAAGATACACTTTTAAAGTTAATAATTTTGTCCTTTGTTTTCCGTCATATTGCACTTATCTACATGAATGCTTCATTATCAAAGCCCAAAATTCATCAAATAAAATCCTGGCCACAACTTTTTTAATGGAATTATGAATGTCTTTGCCAAATTGCATTCCATCACCAAAATAACTTGCCATTTGAAACAGACCTTCTAGCTCAACTTGTTTTCTTCACATTCTTGCACGTCAACACGTTTAAGAGCACCATCATACAGTTAGTTACATCGTGAAATTGACATTCATCTCAATCAAAAACATTCTTAATCGCCCACTCAGCGCTCCATTTATTCATTTCAAACACTCACACATTCAAAACTCTCAAAATTACTCAAAAAATAAGATCAACTCGTGCATTTAAAATGAATAAAGCATTTTAGAACCAAATCGCGATTTCACTGACATTATTGAAATTTAAAGCGTCTGATTGGTTCTTGGCGAAATATAAGGCTATTGGTGGAACTTTCATGCATTTTTTATTAAATGGAGGTTTTACATATTGCTAATTTTGTTCATCCTGAATAAAATAAGCGAAATTGGATTCCCTTTCTTAAATTTCACTCAAAACTCGCTCCGCTCACTAATTCAACACCATTCCTAAATCATTCCAAAATCGTTCACCTTATCAATTTTACGATGTTATTAACTATACCCCCAACTCAGAAGTAGAAGAGCACATATTGATTTCATCATGTCTGTCTGTCAGTCCATTGACCTTTTGCTTTCCGCTAGCTAAACGGAGAAGCAATTGTCCTGCAATAACGAAACTTTACACAAATATTGCCCATGATAAAAAAAAATGCCCTATTGTTTCGGGGTCATACATGTCACGGTCATAAGTTACCCTGAACTGTTAACAGTTTCCACTCTAACTGAACAACCAATTGATCCAAATCATAAAACTTGACACAAATGTGGCCAATGACCCAAGAAAATGCCAAATTTTGGAGTCACGAAGGTCGAAGTTACAATTGAACTTCGTCCAAGAAGTGTCTTGTGATTCCAACTCATGAAGTAAAAGACTTCCCTGCGAAAAAAGCTTTTCATCAAGGACAAAGTGCTTGTTGAGGTCCACTTTGCGACAATTCTAATTAAAAATGTAATTGATAACTCAAATGGAGCAGAAGTCATTTAAAAATAACATAGAAACTGTTTTGAGTGTATAAGTGTCCGCCTCTGCGTCCATTAGTCGGCTGTATGGTCCATATCATTTTCTTCCCTTTTAGCTCACCTGATCACTACGTGCTCAAGGGGAGCTTTTAGGATCACCCTGACTCCGACGTCCATCGTCCGTCGTGTGTGGTCAACTTTCTTAAAACTTCTTCTTCTCCTAAACTGCTCGGCCGATTTCAGTAAAATTTTGACAGAATGTTCCCTGGGTGACCTTCTTCAAAAAGTCTTCGCTAAATTCTGATAATCTACAAATATGGGCGTAGTAGGGCGGGGCTTATTTTGAGCCAGATATCTTTGAACGTCATCTCCTCCTGAACCACTGGGCCGATATCAATGAAACTTTACCAGAATATTCCTGGGGTGACCCTTTTTAATAATTGTTCGTGAAATTGAGAATCGTCAATAAATATGGGCGTGGCAAAGCAGGGCTTATTTTAATCCTGAAATCTTTGAACAACATCTACTCCTGAACCACTGGGCCCATTGTAATGAAACTTTTCCAAAATGTTCCCAGGGTGACCCTTTTTAAACATTGTTTGCAAAATTTTGATTGGCCAATAAATATTGACGTTGCAGGGCGGGCCTAATTTTGAGCCAGAAATCTGTGAATGAAATCTCCTCCAGAACCACTGGGCCAATGTCTGTGAAACGTTACCAGAATGTTCCTTGGGTATCGCTTTTGGCAAATTGTTCACGAAATTTTGATTGGTCTATAAATATTGGTGTGGCAGGGCGGGACTTATTTAAGCCTAAGACCTTTGAACGACATCTGCTCCTGAACCACTTGGTCTATTTCAATGAAACTTTACCAGAACGTATCTTTGGAGACCAACTTCAAAATTTGTTTGCAAAGTTTTGATTAGCCCATAAATATGGGCGTGGCAGGGCAGGGCTAATTTTGAGTCTCCTCTATTAATAGTGGGTGTGCAGGGTCTATTATCAATGTTTATTCTTCGGATTATATTTCCTTTCAACAATAAGGCAAATTTGAATGAAACTTTGCCAGAAAACTTCTTGGATGAGATCCACTGGACAAATCGGATTCAGGACAGCGGTTTAGGACCATTTTGGCGCGCTTGTTATCATTTTTCTTCCATCAGTTGCAGTAGCGATTCAGGGGTTTAAGCGTCTCTCGTTGTTGAAATACATTGATTAATATACGCCCGTCAAAAGACGAGACGTATTATGTGATCACCTGTGTTGGGCGGGAGGGGTGAGCTTCGTTAGTGGCTTGAGGTCACCGTCTCTTGAACGCATTCCAACTTATCAGAACTTTCAGTACTTTGATTGTAATTAATGTGTGTCAGGCGAAACTAGAAGACCGGATAGAGTCAGTTGATTCTGCATTATTCTTATGATCCATAATACTCGACGAACTGAATATTTATCACCAATTACCTATTTATTGATTTATTTCCTACAGGTATAACTTTCACGTATGTCCTGAATTCAAATTTTATCGTTTATAATGTCTAGTTATTTTTGGACACATACCGAAATTTACATTTTTTTTTCTTTGTATACTGGTCATACTTTTATATGTCACCGGGCTCTTTTTTTTTCAGGTAGCATCAACAGAGAACGTTTAATAAAAAAGTTTACCCACCAAACCCAAGTTTATCCCAAAATGTACAGAATTCATCTCTATATCTATAATCATAATCACTAACAGGTGTAATAAAGTGTAATGTCACTGGAACAGTTTCGTCGTACAGTGGCCATGGTATTTTAGCAAGCCTTGGACCTTCATTCGGGCTGCCAGTATAAGCAAAATTTGTCCAATATGTCATCATTGAATCGTGTAGTAATATTTCGTCTGCGGTAGGTGCCGCACTACCGCCCATATTGCCGAACAAAAACGGCAGTTCCTCGGCATGGCACACGTGACCCTCACAGAACGTCAGGTTCCCCCATCTACCGCGTTTTACTGCAACATGGTCAAATATGTAGCGGTACAAATTCTTGTTCCCGAAATTTAGTAGATCTTTAGATACATTACGAGTTGAGCAGGTAAACAAGAAGTCTGTACAGAATTGGGCGAGTTCCTGTCTCAAATCGGTTGAATTATCTATAGGGGGATATTCTTTCTCCAACGCCTCAAATGCAGATGGGTGAAATACGGCTAGGGCAGCGTCGTATTCTGGTCTGGTCAGATTTCGTTTCCATGCCATGTAAACAAACCACACACACTCTTCTGTAACGGTCCCGATGATAGTCGGTATCCGTCTTGTTCTATTTCTGACAGCAGCGTCTATTGGTTGATTTTCAATATCGATTCCGTCAACGATTGGCCCAATAGGTTCAAAATAATCCAGTAAGGTGACAGTAGAGAACTTGAGAGAAGACTTCTGTTGTGCTTCCTCTATCTCGTCAGTCGTCCTTGACCTCAGACACTTCATATCATAGTCAGGACAACGAAGTAAGCGAGAAATGACCCTTGAAAGGTCGCGAGCTGTTTGTTTTGTTCTGTATGGTAATGAAAACGGTGAACTTTGAATAATCGCCTGGTGAAACAATCCTTCGGATAATTTTGAAGTCATGTGAATAACAACCGACTGAGCACCGGCGCTTTGTCCAAAAAGGGTAACCTGTTAAAATAGATACAATCACCGTAACTTTCACCCAGCGGTGGATCCATAGACGGTTTGATTGGTTCAAAGGAACCAAACTAAAGCCTCATTCTTGATTTTTTAACGGGAGATCTACAAAAAATAGGGAATGCTTGAACCCCTTGACAGAAATCAGTCTGCATTCAAGATACGAAAGTGTCCGCCAATTTTTCCTTGCAGCTTTATAACTTTACTTTCCTTGATGACTATATATTTTCATGTATAGATTATATAATTTAGGACATCAGTTATTCAAATTTATGACAAATATTTGAAAAAATATTTTTCGTTGGAATTGAAGGGAGTGTGCATAGATAAACAAGAGGACCATGATGGTCCTAGATCGCTCACCTGAGTCTCTTTTAACCCTGGGATATCACATTAATTCAATAAGCAGATGTCAACAAGGAGATAATTTCTACATAAGATCAAGAGCAAGAAAAATATGCCTTTTTGCTCTTTGATTCTATGTAAAAAGGGATGCACCTGGGTGGAGCCCAAATGTGACCCCTGAGGGTCTTGATATAAAAAAACTTTGTAGAGGTCCACTGGATGATGTTACATACTAAATATGAAAGCTGTCTGCCTTCTGATTTCAGAGAAGACGATTTTTGAAGATTTTCACCCATCGTGCTCAGATGAGCTAAACAGGATGTGCCCTGTTGGAGACCAAATATGATCCCAGGGTCTTGATATGAACAAAATTGGTAGAGGTCCACTAGATGATGCTACATGTACATACCAAATATGAATGCTGTCTGCCATCTGGTTTTAGCGAAGAAGATTTTTGAAGGTTTTTCTATTTGAAGTTGAAATTTTTTGAACCCTTCATGCTCAGAAAAGCTAAAAGGGTTGCACCCGGGCAAAGCCCAAATATGACCCTAGGGTCTTGATATAAACAAACTGGGAAATGGTCTACTAGATGATGCTACATACCAAATATGAAAGCTGTCTGCCATCTGGTTTCTGAGAAGTACCTTTTTAAGATTTTCGCTCTTTGATTCTATGTAAAAAGGGTTGTGCCCGGGCAAAGCCCAAATATGACCCTAGCGTCTTGATATGAACAAACTTGGTAAAGGTCCACTCGATGATGCTACATACCAAATATGAAAGATGTCGGCCTTCTGGTTTCAGAGAAGAAGATTTTTAATGATTTTCCTATTTTCACCCTTTTGTTAAGGGTAAATGGAAAGTCATGGGTGGATTTCATTTAATTGAACAACTTTGGTAGAGCTTGACCCAAGGAACATCCCTGCCAAGTTTCATCAAGATTGGCCCACTGGTTTAGATGAAGAAGATGTTTAAAGAAATTGTGGACGACGGACGCCAGACATTGTACGATCACAATTGCTCGCCTTGAGCACTTTGTGCTCACGTGAGCTAAAAAGACATGGTCCAAAAGGAAATACATATCGTAAGATTTAAGTAATGATTTAAGTAACAGTTGTGAAGTGTGAAAACTATGAGAATGCAATCTTACGATTGGCTACTAATGCATAGCACAATTAAGCCCATCAAATCTGTTTGTGTGGTATTATTAGTCCGTGGGCCAGGAGGGGTCACCGTGCACCCCCCTAGGGGCTCTCCGAGAGTGGTATGGAAATGTTCATAGGACCTCCCTGAGTGAGAATCACGATGTTAACAGCTGGTAATTTGGGTCCCGACTGCCATTCCGAGTGGTTTTCTAGATGGCAGCCAAGAATAAATTCATTTTACCTTTGGTACACTATAGAGGGATTTTGATCATTTTAGATATTTTTTGAGAGTCGAAAACATGTATATTTTGCGCTCTGGTAAAACCCCCAATTACTTAATATGATTGTAAAGATCCAAACTTCCGAAATGGGAGATGGCAGCCAGTTCTAGATAAGATTTTTGCTATTTTTTCGATGAATGCAATGAGATAAAAGTGTTCACCATGTACTACACGATATATCATAATGCAAAGTGCTATGATATTGTTGATATGACCTTCCCGAGTTCAAATCAAGTTATAAACAGTCGATATTTTGGGTCCTGACTGCCTTTCTCGGTGTTTTTTCTGAATAGCAGCCACTAAAAGTACAAATTAACCAGGAGGCTTTTTATAGGCACCCTTTGATTTTTAATCATATCTAAAGACCAAAAGATGTATAATTTGCGTTCTTGGTACGATAACTATTAGTTAAAGATAATTTGGATATCCAAACATCCTTTATGAGAGATGGCAGCCAGTTTAAGATAGCAATTTTGCTCTTAACTGTTGCATTCTATGAAAGATGAAGGGTCACTATGTACTTAACCAAACATCCCCTCTGATCGTGCTATGAAATTGTTAATGCAACATCCAAAAGGTTTAGCCAAGTTGTTTATTGTCGATATTTTGGGTCCCGACAGCCTTTTGATGTGTCTACATGGCAGCCAATGCAAATACAAGTAAATAAATTGGAACAACTTGTATACGAGCCAACTTTATTTTTTATCTTTAAGGGCCAAATATATATATATATATTTGCTTTTCTAGCTACAAACTGAAAAGAAAACTAAATTCTATTTGAAGATCAAACATCCTGAATGGTAGATGGCAGCTAATCTTGAATATGGATTTTTTTCCAATTTTTGCTGCAGAGCATAAGACAAGAGGAGACGAACCATCCTAAAACCCTTTCTGAGAGTGCAAAGGAATGTTTCACCGACCTCACTGAGTGAGATTCAAAAATCTTTTAATCGATAATTTGTGTCCCGACTACCTTTACGGGCATTTTCTACATGGCAGTCAAGAAGATGCTTGAATCACATTAGTATCCCTAAGCAAACATTGTTTCACATTTTAACTCATTTTTAGGAACGGCCACCTATATTTAGCGTTTAAGCTACCGTTCTATCAATTAATGGTGAAATTGAAATCCCCACAAAAATGAATTTTAAACATGAATTAAATTCGGGTCTGTGTGCGTGTTGGGGGGGGGGGGGGACTGAAAGGGAAACATATTTGATTTTTTGAAATTTTCTTCTTGGTTATCTAGGGCCAATTTGATGTTCCCGAAATTCTTAAAAGCGAGATGGCAGCCAGATATTTATACGAATGCGCCATATTTATTTAGTTCGATATAGGAATACTCTCAAATTGTGCCGAAAATGTCCGCCAAATTAAATAGATGTAAAAGAATCCTAAGCAATCCACCAGTTTTGCTTATTTCAATATCTTAAATTCTTGA
The DNA here is from genome assembly GCA_948146395.1 of Fragum whitleyi. Lineage (NCBI taxonomy): Eukaryota > Metazoa > Mollusca > Bivalvia > Cardiida > Cardiidae > Fragum > Fragum whitleyi. The sequence continues at coordinate 50,895,737 of OX411552.1, read as the reverse complement.
AGGGTTCAGCAGTGCTAATCCCTACGTAGCTGATACATTTAGAAATTCATATATCAATTTGTTTAGGACGTTTAACCTAGCATTTATTAATTCAATTTTTTTTAAAAAAACTCGGCCGCCATTTGACTATATGGAAGTTTTTCTATATTAACTTTTACAAAATATATCTTTATCATCGTATGGAAATGTAAATTTGGATTTATCTGTTTTAAATTAAAAACATGCGTCCTGTTTGACAAAATAAACGCCTCAATAAAACATTCTTAGAACGAATGACTCCTTTTTTGTGACGCAGCATTATATATGGACAAACGTTTAATGTATGCTCATATTCATATCATGAAGTATACTTCGAAAGTGTCATCAAAAAACACCCTTAAAGACAGTGACTATAAAGCATGGACAATTATGTGCTTTGATTGTCCAATGATCAGGAACATTATGTGAAACCTTCTTACAAATCCATCAATAGTTTGATGAAATCCATGCACTGATGTAGAAGGAGTAACATTTACAAGACATTTGCTAATTGTGCAGCTTTTTCGTGATTTGGAATGATGTCATCCAACGGAGTTGATAAGCACACATAGTCACACGATGAGGAACATTCTTAGAAAGTTTCACGCAAACCCATCAAAAATGCAAGGCGAATGTATGGACAAGAAGTTTTACATCAAGTCCCCTTTTTCCGTTACAGGGCATTATATCAGCAATCATCAACAAAAATAGTTTTGTTATATTGTGTGAAAGTTTCAAGAAAGTATGTCTATAACTGAAGTAAATGTTTTGCGGTAAAAAACATTGTGTACTTGACACTGAGTCTAGTCAAAACCATTATTAATCATTTAATCAGCGTTCAATTCATTGCATTTTTGAAGCACTAACTCTAAATGCCCCAAAATCATTAAAAAAACAACAACAACGTTGAATCGACCAATTTTAACCACTCCGAAATCATTCAAAATTTGCCAATCATTCAATAATTCCATTAGATTGAGTGGATTTGGAAGCTTCTGATTGGTCCTGAAGACAAACATATCATCTCATAGAACAATATGTCATTATATTGTATAATTATGCTCAAATTCGATGAAAATGAAAACATTAGAATCATTCAAATTCGCTTATGCTACTATCCCTTGTCAATCCACAATGTTCTTAATCGAAACAAGAAATGAACTAACCTATGTATAAACACACGGACTGACAGATGGAGAAAATGATACAAACATGCATCATTCTTCGACAGAAACATGTACACATAAAGATGTTTTTATAAGATGAATTCAAATTATGACCTGACTGCCATCTCATATTTCAGATTTCATTTTATCATGTATTTTTGAGACAATTTAAAACTACCCTAATCCGTCAGATGGGACGAAAGAGAGAAAATAATGATATTAGGGATATATGGTGAACAGCTTGATACATCCCCCTTCCACAGGAGTGACATGTCCACCCAACTATTTTCAAAGACTAATACAGTTAAGTAATCAAAATTACGTATTTAACATTGGCTGCCATCTTCATCTCAGTATGTTTGGTTTTTAGATTAGACACTAAATTGAAGAAATAATAAGAGCTGCGCTATACTAAAGTGATTTGGTCCTGAAAATAAGATGAAAAATAGACCAATGTTAGCAAAGGGATTCTTATATAATCCATACTTTTTCTTGGCTGCCATCTAGAAAAAAAAAAAAACATTCTGAAAGGCAGTCAGAAAACCAAACAAATCGATTGATACTTTTTCGCTTCTCACTGAGTAATATCGGTCAAACTTTTCCTTTGTCCTATCAGAGATAACTTTTATGATGATGATGAACTGAAAAAAAAACAGGCAAATTTCATATTCAAAACTGGCTGCCATCTACCATTCAGGATGATTAATCTTCAAAAAGACATTATCTATTTTAGCATGAAGCACGAACACTTAATATTTATGTTTTTGTCATTAAAGATAATAAAAAACATAGGTTGCTCATTTATAAGTTGTTCCAATTTATTTACTTGTATTTGCATTGGCTGCCATCTAGAAAAGCATCCTAAATAAGCAGTTTGGACTCAAAACATCTACTGTAAACAACTTGATTCAACCTTTGGAATGTTGAAGTAACAATTTTGTGGTACAATAAGAGAGGATTGATCAGCAAAGTACACGGTCACCCCTCATCTTTCACAGATTACAGCAAAAATAACAAAATTCTTGTCTTAAACTGGCTGCCATCTCTAACAGAGGATGTTTGGATATCCAATTTAACATTGCCTGATAGATATTGTACCAAGAACGTGAAAAAAATACGTTTTGGTCCATAAATATGATTTGAAATCAAGTGATATCCGTTTAGTGTCTCCTGTTTAATTTGTATTTTTAGTGGCTACCACTTAGAAAAACACCGAGAAAGGCAGTCAGGACCCATAATATTGACTGTTAACAGCTTGATTTGAACTTGAAAAGGTCATATCAACAATATCATAGCACTTTGCAGTATGATCTATGGTGTAGTACATGGTTAACACTTTTTTCCCATTGCATTCATCGAAAAAATAGCAAAAATTTTATCTAGAACTGGCTGCCATCTCCCATTTCGGAAGATGGGATCTTTACAAACATTTTAAGTAAAAAGGAGTTTTACCAGAACGCATGTACATGTTTTAGTCTCTAAAATATATTTTAAATGAACAAAATCCCTCGATAGTGTATCAAGGGTAAAATGAATTTATTCTTGGCTGCCATCTAGAAAACCACTCGGAATGGCAGTCGGGACCCAAATTACCAGCTGTTTACATCGTGATTCTCACTCAGGTAGGTCCTATGAACATTTCCATACCACTCTCGGAGAGCCCTTAGGGGGGTGCACGGTGACCCCTCCTGGCCCACGGACTATATGGTCCCCAAGTATAATAATTCTAAATATAATCTATGAAGTTTGTCCTGGCAGGGCGAAGCCAAGGTAACGGGTCGTTGCACTTAAGATCAAGGTAAATCAGTTTTTATTTATGATTACATAGGCTACTTCTATAGATTGTCGACATACATAACTTGAGACCTTAAATCGTAGCTTGGTTAAACAAACCCTCGTAACTTCCGTATGGCTAAGCTGGTATCGGGTCCGATTTATAATGATTCAAGTTCACCAAACTGTACAAAGCAAACAGAGTTTTCGGGGAGGGGGTATTCGCTGGGCTTAGTTCCTACTTTTAGTCGACTCATTGTTATTCCATAGGAACTTTCCAATTTAGAAAGCGCTCGCGGTCCGTTCAAGATATGCCGTTTATTAGAAATTTGTCTACAGTGAGCGCTATTGTAAGCTTGAACAGAAGACTGAATATATGATTAACACCATTGTCATTTAAATATCCTTATAACCATTACTATTATCGTTCAACAAATATAAAGTTTACCTTGTTACTGATCTAAATTTGAATAGCACAAGACCGTAAAAATTAACCATGGCAAAATATTTATGTAATCTTAAATAGTCTCAGTATTTACTATTCAAAATGCAAAATGATACAGTCGCATATGGTCCATCATTAACTAATACTATCTATGGCAAAAAGATTTAAAACGGGGTAAATATTTGAAATGGTTGGGGGACCAGAATCATGCGGAATGTCATAAAGTTTACTTCTTTATTCAAGGTGTAGGTACGAGATTGTGGTCGAAGAATGAGGATATACAACAATTTACCCACCATTGACGGGTCGCCACCAAAATTATGTATGTTTTCTTGAACCCAGTGCAATGCTAGTCTTTGGTCCTCAATACCAAAATTACCATTAGCATCATGGTGGCCATCTCCGGTATAGAGAAAACCCAGTACACCTGAAAATTAACCAGTGCATAACATTTCAAACACTTTCACAGGCGCACTTTAAGAAAACTCGGATCAGTCTGTGCAGAAGCACAGTCTGATCAGAGACTCTGTTTTGTACCGAATTTCTATCGACTCATGACGAATGCTCTATATGTAGACGTGTATTATGTCTTTGTTCCGTTAGTTCAATATGTTTAAATTTGTTTATTTGAATTGGGTTAAACGCCGCTTTCACAACCTCTCGGTTATATCGCGGCATCTGGAGCACCTAACAATGGATTCCTGGCATTTTCAAATCAGGACTACCATTACATCCTTTCCCAGTCATCAGCTGCTAACTCACATGGGTCTACGATTATCGACCCATTGGTGGAAGACACATAGTCGGAAAGGATGAGTGCCGCCTTCGGGGATCGAAGCCGTGACCTCGTGATTGAAAGGCCGACGCGCTACCATTTGCGGCTCAATATGAACGCACATGAGACATTGTTGAACATCACGTTGTCACATTCTATGGAGTTATGTCAGTCAAAATGGTTGGCCGATAACTTCAATGTTTTGATGAATTCTTCGTTTAGTACAGGAACTTTTCCTTGTTGTTGCAGTTGTCGATTTAGTACTGTTTTCTGTTCTTTTTTTGTTCGTTCGTTTTGCACAGATGCACAAGATAAGAACCTAAACTCTTTGCAGAAATGGTTTTGAGCACCCAACGAAGTATTAAGATAAAAAGAAATTTTCATTTTCAAGCAATATCTTTTTGTACCGTAATTATTAATTGTTTGGGCAATGAACTTTTTTCTACACTTTCTGTTTATGTTTTTTTTTTAATATTTATTTATTTATTTTTATAAAGAAATGATTATTAGAAACTCTTACCCAAGCGGTAGTCAATATTTACAATAACGACATTTCCTTCCTTAGCAAAATTGCCCCCATCATAGATACTGGAGGCTGCGAGCCCCGTTGTAAAGGCCCCACCATGTATAAACACCATGACTGGAAAGCGGGAGGTGTCGTCTGCATCTAATGGCGTCCATATATACAGATACAGACAATCTTCAGACGTCTGTAAAAATGAAATTCAGAATTATGATTTACAAAATAACATCTTTTCTTGAATAAGCTGTAGTTTCGATGTTATGATCAATCATCACGCCTTTTTTGGAAGTGGATTTTTACTCACTTCCGTAAGGTGCGTAATGGTAGTTACGTCCTTGAATACTACTGGGTCACAGACTAATACTGCGATTTCAAGGTTTTCCTAAACTGGTTATCGTTTTTATGATAAAATTCCGTGGGATGGGTGTCATAATCCCGCCCCCCTTTTTTATCTGACCTGGACATGAATTCAGTCAATAAAGTCCCTCCAGATATATTTATATTTTAAATTTTTGTTTGACGCAAAATTCAAAAGGTTTCGTACATGATCGATATTACTGATAAAAAATATCGTATGTAATAAATAAGGGCAATATCAATGAAAATACAATTCAATATACAATTAACAAAATCGTGAAATTTACAAGGTGAATGATTATGGAATGATTTTGGAATGAAATTGAATGAGTATGATGATTGGGTTTTTAGTGAAATTTAAAGGATATAATCCCATCACACGAATTTTGCTCACGGTGAAAAAATAGCTATTTTTATTATCTATTCTCCATTTGATAAAATATGCATTCAAATTCCATAAACATTTTCCCATTTCTACAATAACCAACCAGACGCTTATAAATTCAATTATGTCAGTGATTTCGCGTTTTTTCTGGCTACATTTAATTTGAATGTTGCTGTCGATACCATATTTTTAGTAATTTGGATCGTTTTGAATGCTTTGAGTGAGTGTTTGGGATGAATGAATGGAGCGCAAAGTGAGCGGTTTCAAATGGTTTTGATTGAGATGAATGTCAATTTCACGATGTGACTAGCTGTATGGTCAATAAAATTGAAAGAAACAATTGTTCTTTAAATAGGAATCCATGTGTAATGTTCATTTCAAGTGTCAAGTATATTAGTGCTTGCTGATTACAATATGTAATTAACATAAAACTCATTGACTACAAATTATCTCTAGAAAATGTACATTTTCGTGTTGGCAAACGATATTGTTAAATCAAGAAACAACAGTATTTTGTGTCTCTTAATGTGACTTGTATTCTTCTTTTACTTTCAAAGCCTGAATGTAACCAATGTAGATATCAAGAATCTTCTCAGGATGAACAAAATTAGCGATGTTTATTACATCCCTATAATAAAATATACATACAAGGTTTATAAATAGCTTCATATTTATTCAAGAACCTATCAGACGCTTACAATTCGAATTATGTCATTGAAATCGTGATTTTCTTTTTCTAGCTTTATTCATTTTGAAAAACGTTGTTGATTCTGACGCGACGTCAGAAGTTGGAGATAATTTGGTTTTTTAGCCCAAACGCTTGTTTAGAATAAAAAGTTATTTATTTGCATTTCTTTAAAATGGTGTGAATGATACATCATTGGAAAGGGTAGAGAAACACCTTTCTTGGTATTTCTCATTTGACCAATGTTTTATTTATTTTTATATTATTATCTTTTTCTTTCCATATTATCGCGCGTTTTACCAAATAACTTTAGACGGAAAAATAACTGTAGAGATGTGACACTTTTTCCTACCCATTTGGATAAAAGATGTTAGCTACAAAAAATTATAGAGGGAACTGTTACTATTTTACTGCAAAGTTTCCGTAAGCAATAAAGCCGATGCCTATTATAGGGATGAGTGTCTTTTTCACTGCGTTTATTGGGGTATAAAGTGCAATTGCCTTAGCACATGGCAAATAACGCCCGTGGGCGTTATGTCTAAGCCATGAAAATGTAACGTATGTAACACTTTAGGAGGCTAAATTCTTTTGTTTTGTGTTTTTTATCAGGCTCAAGAGTCTTGAATTATTGTCCTGGTTAGAACACTTGAGAGAAATGAGATTATTTATGAGCGTTGATTTTTGAGGTTTTAATCAACCCAACGTAAAATTCACACTTTGTCCATTCATTATTGCACCTGTGGCTTTTTTAAAACTAAAAATTTATAGGAATGAAAAGTTAAAAACATATATAAAACGTCAGCGTTTTTCTGGCAATTTGATAAGGCGTGTTCTAGCTCCAACTTTTGACGTTACGTCTCTATCTTTTTCCCTGAGTTTTGAGCGACTTTGAATGGTTTGAGTGTTTGGAATGAATGAATGGAGCGCTGATCGAGTGATTGGGAATGGGTTTGATCGAGATATATGTCTATTTCACGATGTTGTGAACTGTACATATGTCAAACCATGACTGGTATACTGACAGTTTCAGGACAGCTATTTGGTGGTAGATGTTGTTTACAGTATTTCTGTGGACATGCAGGTACTATTTTAGTCGCGTTATAAACGTCTGGTGCCCATGACCTGACTCTCTTTGGTGACATCCATCTGTAATAGTCACAGACAAAATGGGCGATATTCATCATCAATATAACGAACTTGCTTATTGCAATAAATTTTCCAGCGGCTTGCTTCTTTAACTTTAAATATCTTCGCTAGAGTATTTGTAACAAAATACGACCGCTATTTAGGGTAGGGCAAAAGACTTATTCAGTCGATCTTGCTCCAGCGAAAGCATTTCCTCTGCGTACACTTTCAATGAGCAACGACGATAAGTAATTTTACAATAAATAAATGAATAAGTAAATAATAAAAAAAAGGTCCACGAGGGACCTTTATTGCCCTCATTGGTCTCCTTGAAAATCACATGAAATGTATTAGCGAAATTTACACATGGATTTTTTTTGTACCTAATACTACAATAGAATGTTTGCAGTGACGACTTTTGTTGAACAATGTTCTGCTTTGTTTCTAGAATTATTACTATTGCTTTATGAAAAGATGTTTTAACACAGTTCGGACGTCGCAAAGGCGGACAACGAACGATCAAACTTACCCTCATTGAGCAACCTCGTTCTTAATTGAGCTCAAATATATGCACTATTTTACTGTATGAATTAACTTGATCCCATGTTGTTATAGGCTATGGGCCAGTAGGGTGATTCCTCCCCCCTCAGGGGGAATTTTCGGGACTATGATTTTTTGAAAGCCCAATGTCTACCAAGTATATTCTGAAAGTCTGCAACTTGGCGGTTGGGGCTCTTAGGAATTATTGAGGTCAAAGGTCACCCAGTGCACACTAATTTAAATTTTAACCTTTAGTCAGAAATTTATATTTATTTTGTTGATTTGATAATTTCTATGGACCTTTTTCAATATAATTCAATACCCAAAACATTATTTCAAAGATTAAACACATTTGTGTGATTTTCAGAGAGGCTTTGGGCAAATCAAAGCACTGAAAGTACCGAAAATCAACAATTTTCTTTGCTAATAAAGATTTTATCAAGATTTAAAAAGATTTTTTCTGTCTTTAACAATATTTTCTTTTATTCTAAGCATGCTAGAGGATACCTTGAAGCCTACAAGCAAAGTTTATTAGACATTTCCTGCTTGCATCTTGTTCAAAAACTGATTAAAGCCATGGCATGATCAAGCCAAAGCTATAACTATACTATTATTCATATTTCACCATTTGTCAATATATGTTTTTGTTTGATGTTAATTATATTTTAAATTACATAATTCTTAAAGGTAAATAAAAAAGAAAAGTTTTAGGGCATTTGAGCACATATCAGGTTTATTCTTAGCAAATCAAAGCACTGAAAGTACTGAAAACCGACGTTTTTTGCTTATATAGATTTTACACGATTTAAATGGTTTTTCTGCTTTCTTTTTCAATAATTATATTAGTCTAGACATGCTGGAGGATACCTTTAAGCATATGAACAAAGTTTCTTAACATTGCTTGCTTAAATGTGCCCAATATGTGATTACTATAATGGCCTGAGTATGCCAGTGTCATAACTATACTAATATATATTAGTAAAACTTATTGTCATTAATTTGGAATGATCATGTTCAGCATGTAATCATTCAATAAAATACACAGTTACAAAAAAGGTTCAAGCCAACAGTAAACATATTGGTTAATTTTAGCTAATTAAAGCACTGAAAGTACCAAAATATGACTTTTTTATTATAAAGGTTTTACCACAATATAAACAGGAATTTATTTTCCAATCCATTCAAATTTACTTATAATTGTTATACAATTCAATAATTTGAAACTATCATATGTGCAATTTTTAGTCTTGCTTACCTTAGCTTTTTTCCATAATTGATAAAAAAATCTGGTAAAGGGAGCTATTGTGACAAATTCACTCCATTGGTTAAGTAATGTCTCACTCTTTTGCCAGCAATATTTGTTATTTGGTTTGTACAATATTCTGAACATTATGATTCAATTCAATGAACAGGTTATTCAAATTCATAGAAGTTTCAAGACATTTTTAAAGAGAACAGGCTTATTTGTTGAAATTCAAAGCACTGAAAGTACCAAAATATGATTTGCACATTATAATCTTGAATTTCTTTTTCAATTTACTTTTATTTCCTTATATAAATTACCCTAATTGCATATCTCATCCCTTTGTCAGTAATGTTAGTTCTATGGTTAGTTCGATATTCTGAACATCATGATTAAATCTAGTTAAAAAGTTATTCAGATTTGAACTGATTTGTGTATATGTGTTAGATTCATTTTGTACAAAGAAATGTACCGAAAGCTTTGAGATCTGGCAAAAAAGTCTTCTACTAAGGGATTTTTTTTTCCACTATGAAAATATCCTACATCAATTAGTGAAACAGATAAAAGAGGATTGACATAATACAATTAGCATTTTATGACTGGTTTTCATACACAAAATAGGCATCATATCTAAATTGATATATAAATGGGTGCTAAATAGTAAAGAATTCAATCTCTTAACATTATGACCTTATAACGATACCAGTTGACATAGCTTAATGCTAATTCAAACTGATGGTCATCACATACTCTTTTATAAGAGTGGTTTGTAAAATGATATTGGAATATGGTCAATGAATTTTCCATCTTCTTAGAGAAAAGATACATCTAGAGTTTCTGTAGACATCTCTTTTCGAGAGCTTCTCTTTGTTTCCATAAAACTTCATGTTTTGTCTTAAGCCTGCAACATCGTAAAAATTGCATTAGAATTACAAATGAAATGAAATTTAAGTTAAATCAAATATTAAGTCATGAGCATTAACATTTTGATGGAAAAGGACAGGCCGGATTTGAAAATGAAAAAAAAAACCTTGTGTGAGAACAATGAGTCAAGCAGGTAAAAAAACAAGAATTCTATTTTAACAAGGATTTCGTTTCATCAGTTTCAAAATATCAACAGTATTGCAACATAACCTTAGAGAATTTCATCAAAATTTAAGTGATTACTAATTTGCACTCAGTATGATCTTTATTTATATATACATTAATGATATTATCAAAATTGGTAAGAAACAGAAAACAAACACTTATGTTAAATTCAAGTCATGGTGGACATCCTGGACGAGAGCTTTATCCTATTTTAATAGACCTTTTTACAGTATTTTGCATTCAAAATCTGGCAAGAAGAGAGTGTGGGGAGGCCACAAAAAATTATATTTGGAGTTTTAGATTTCACTATAGAATTTTTGAATGAACAAAAAGCCTCAAATATATATCTCATTCACACTTTATTTCAGAAATTAAATAAACATATCTTTGTTAGATTGAAGAGTAAATTGGGGTGATTAGTGTGCAATGTAAGAAAAAAAATATAAATCTAAAAAAATAAATCTTTATGCTAACAGTGCTTATGTCCACACACAAAGCATATTAAAAGGATTGAAACTAAAAAATCTTCAAAGAGCCATTGATAAAAAATGATTTCTGCACATACATTTTAAGAAAAACATGTGACTTTTTAAAAAAAAATTGTTTGTGAGCTCTTTAATAAGTATCAATAGTATTAATTTATAGCTGATGTAGTCATCAGTTGGATCAGCTTCTATATAAATGATAATTTTTCATGAAAAAGTTTCACATAAGGATTCATATAAACTTAGATTTGAATACTGATATTCAGTCTAGCTATGCAATTTACTGGACCTACCAGGCCCCTTGCTATTTATCTGCTGGAAAGGGTGGTCATCTTCCAAAAATATTGGCTATATGCCTTTAGACACAGAAATAAAATATGAATTTTCTGATGAAATGTTTTTACAAAAACAAATTTTGAGAAACAAAATTGCATTCAGTACATCAGAAACAAGTTTGCAAAATGTAACAATGTGAATACCCATTGGAAACATAATTTGCCATTAAGGTTTGAATATTGTAAATAATCAAGCCCACTTAATGGGCAAAGAGTTGGTTAGAAAGAATACCATTTTACATTCAAGAAAGCCCATGGCCCCTTCTAGACTCACACAATTGTGATAACTGTTGTTAGACTAAAGAAAAATGGAATTGACTCTTAAGAGATAAAAATTTGGTCTCTATTTTATCTTTGACATTCAGTGCTTTCAGTACTTTGATCTATAAAAAAGTAATAGTTATGTGCTTTAAAGCTTAAACCATTCAATATTTGAATGACATTGAGTAACTGTTTTAATTATTAGAAACTGTGATTAAGTGCTTATGCAAACAAAAAAACCCCGCAAAATCTAGCTTTTGTCCCATTTTATCTATACTTTCATTATACATACAAGTAAATCTATAATGCTTTTATATCTATTCCTAAACATATATAAAGCACAACTACAGTGGACACAATCTGACACCAACATGAAATTTTACAAGGAACACAAGATATATAAGAAAGCAAAAGGGATGTTCCACTTTTAAGAATGAAAAAGCGTATTCCCTATGTTTGAACATGTATATAAGCAAAGATATACAGTCATTTCAGTTCTTTGATTAAATCTATGAAGATGCAGTTTACTCTCAAAGCTGCCACAGTTGATACTTTAAATAATTTTGAGTTGTTAAAGTTGCCTCAAAATGTATTTTATTCGTAGAAACTAAAAAAAAAAACCAACAAGTTTTCCTTTCAATTTATCTACGCAAATATATAATATTCATTTAAATGCACTGGCTGACTTAAGCTTCAAAACCAACAAATACAATAAAAATCAAATGACAATTGATACAAATTACCTTCAGGCAAATGCTTGTTTAAGTTGATGGGAAAATATAAGGAAAAAATCCTCCTTTGGTCTGAAATGGCCTATTGTCTATGGTTTAATCTCTTATATATGAACCGATTTCAGTACTTTCAGTACTTTGATTTCATTAAAAATTATCATAAAATTAGCCTAAAATGAAATTTCCTAGCAGAAAAATATTTAGTGATTTATCTAGAACCATTTCCTGCTCAATTTCATGAAAAGATAGTTGAATATACCATTTCAAATCCAGCTCATTTATTCTTTCATAGAAAAAGTGCACTTGTTGACCTTTGACCTCAATAACTCCTAAAAGCCCCAACAGCCAAGTTGCAGACTTTCAAAATATACTCGTTAGACATTGGGCTTTCAAAAAAACATAGTCCCGAAAATTCCCCCTGGGGGGGGGGGGGGGGGGGGAGGGGGGGTGTATACTGGCTCATAGTCTATAGATCTCTTTGTTAGATCTCCTAAAATTATCTCATTAAAGACATTTATGGAGAGTTAGGACAATATAGGATTCAGTAAGACTGTTCCCTTGTTGTAGTTCTTAAAACATTTAGTATTTTAACATTAATTTTTCATAAAAAAAATCACCAAACTTGACATACCTTAGATCTAGTACAGGGGGTGAAGCGTATGGAATCCCGAGAAATTGTAAACTTTTGTCTGTACGTGAACCACGAACATATCCATATGCCGTCTTTCTAATGACATCATCACAGTGAATGGATGAATGAAATAACGTTATTATAAACAACGTAACAGAACTATAAAACTTCATGATAGTTGATAAGCAATTAAAAATTTCAGACTATGGTTTATCGGTTATCATGTCGTTATATATCTATCTGTTCATTTGAGCGATAAACACTTAGGTTGTATTAAAGGCCTAATTATATGAAAAACAAAGTAAAATCTACACGATATAGGAGGGTTGATCCGGAAATTCGTAAAATGGGGTTAGAAAACTTGAAATCCAAAATAAAAAAATAAAACATTAATTATATGCAACATATATGTAATAAATGTGGATTTTTTTTTTTGAATGTGTGTGTTCAATAGCGGCTGTAGAGTAACTGATCCTAGACACAGACACCGCACGTAGGCGGGGGCAAGAACGTCGAATATGACGTCATTTTTTACGTTTTTTACATAGTCTCCGTTTATTTTCATGCCTTTCTGTGCCTGATCAACTAACTTGCAGAAAGTATCCACATTCCATTTTGAATCAAATTTGTGCAAATTTCTATATGAATAGTATTTCTAGTAAACTTCTAACACATATGCTGGACCTTTTTGGGACATTAATGAGAATCAATTGTTCGTTGAAACTTCTTTATATCTTTCTACATCTTCTTAAAAAGCTGGACCCTTTTTGAATACCCGATTTAGCTTAAGATAAAAATCTCCTTTGCACATGATTTCATTTTTTTCTAAATCATATTGAATGTTTGGGATGGTGAAGAGCTGAGATCATGACAAAATTCGAATAATAAACGGGGTTCATATTTTGGCGTTGACGTCATTTGGGACTGGCTATATCGTGTTCCACAAACATGCGCTGGTACACGTGCACTCACACACGGACGGATGTAACTCTACAGGGGTTGATCAATAAATTCGGGGACACCTCGCATAAATATGCATAGACTTATATATTATACACTACACTTGATAAAAAATTAATACGTTTATAATTTCACGTTTTCGCCAATAGTATTTAAAGTTTCGTTGAAAATATGTATATTTGACCATTTTAGCTCAAATATCATGAACTATTTTCAAAATGGGTTGTCCAAGGAACATGTCTGCCTAGCTTAGTTGAATCTTTCCATTGGTTACTTACGATAAATCGTTCTAAATCTTCAGGGTAAAAAATAAGTCCCGCCGCAAGTCATGTCCATAATTGAATGTCAATTAAAATTCCACTAACATTTTTTTTTTTAAATGGGGGCAGGAACCAAAGGAACATTTCAGCCAAGCTTATTTGAAATCTGCCAATTGGTTACCGAGATGATTAGATTTTTTTTCAAAATTAGCCCCAGCCTGCCACATCTATATAATTGGGGGTCAACTAAAATTTAACAGTTTTTGAAAAGAGTCACCAGAGGAACATTTCTGTCAATTTTGGTTAAAATCTGCCGAATGGTTACCTAAAAGTAAAATTTTGAGGATTTCAAGGTCAAAATAATTCAACTCCACCTGCTAGGCCCATTTTTTTGGAGGTCAATCAAAGTTTCAAAACAATTTTAGAAATTGATCGACCAAGTATTTTAGGGTTATAAAAACTTGCCCTGCCTCGCCATTATTAGGGGGGTCAATCAAACATCATAAACAATCTTTAACCAAGATGGTTCTATACCACTAACCACACCTCTTTGCTCAATCGTTAAATTTCAATGGCAAGTCTATCAGCAAAAGTCATTTTTGTATGATTTATCCTTATGACTAGACAAACATTCTGACCAAGTTATCATTAAGGTCCCTTTTCCCGTGATATCAGTTGGATCCTTACAATTTTTGAAGGAGGTTCAAACTTGTGAACTAAAAAAAAAACCATTTTGATCATTCTTCGTGAAGATTGGATTACAATTGTGGTCTCTAGAGTGTAAACAAGAAAATTGTTATCAAGGCTCCTTTTCCCGTGATATGGCAAGGGTTCTTCACATTTTCAATAGAGTCGAACCTTATGACTTGACAAACATTCTGTCAAAGTTTCATGAAGATTGCGCCATATTTGTGGCCTCTAGAGCACAACATGCTGAAGGGGAGCTTTTAGGATCATCCTGACTCCGTCGTCCGTCGTCAACAATCTTAAAAACTTCTCCTGAACGACTGGGCCGATTTCAATGAAACTTTACAAGAATGCTTCTTGGGTGACCCTTTTCAAAAGTTTTCGCGAGATCTTGATTGGTCCATGAATATAGGCGTGGCAGGGCGGGGCTTATTTTGAGCCCGAAATCTTTGAACAACATCTCCTTCTGAACCACTGGGCCGATTTCAATGAAACTTTATTAGATTTTTACATTGGTAAACTTTTTCAATAATTGTTCGCAAAATTTGGATTTGCAGCTCTTGGCACCCATGAAATTAACGCAATTAGAAATTTAACAAAGAAATCTGAAAGAGCTTGTTCCAAAGATCATTCTGGTGAAGTAAGGTTTAATTCTGTACAATAGTTTAACAGAAGGAGATTTCCATATTTCACCGTTGGGGCCCATTTTCTGGTGACATTAAAAGCCAATTCGCAAGAGTATGGTTAAATTCTGACCAGTGTATACTTCACCACCGGGGCCAATTTTGGTGGCACGTCACCCGTAGCGCCAAAAACATCGACCCGATCTGAATTTAACGAAGGAAGAGCATGACCTGAGAATCATTTCTATTAAGTTTGGTTGAATTCAGACGATTAGGTTCAGATGAGAAGATAGATAAAACGAAGGAATCTGAGAAAGCATGTCACAAGAATCATTCCTGTGAAATTAGGTGAATTTCTGCCCCGTAGTTTCGGAGGAGAACATATTTAAATGAAAAGATTACGATCGGATCACTAACAACGGACGACCCGGTACTTCATAAGCTCCACTGGATTTATTCCGTCGCCCGTCGTCTAGGATCTTAAAAACTTCTCCTGAACCACTAGGCCGATTTCAATGAAACCTTGCAAGAATGTTCCATGTATTAATCTTTTCAAAACGTGTTCGCTAAATTTTGATTGGCCCATAAATATGGGCGTGGCAGGGCGGGGCTTATTTTTAGCCCGAAATCTTTGAACTACATCTCCTCTTAATCCACTTGGCCGATTTCAATGAAATTTTACCAGATTGTTCCTTGGGTTACCCTTTTCAGAAATTATTGACAATTTGATTTACCCATAAATATCGGTGTGGCAGGGCAGGACTTATTTTGAGCCTGAAATCATTGAATATCTCCTCCTGAACCACCGGCTTGATTTCAATGAAACTTTTCTAGAATGTTCCATTGGTCACCCTCTTCAAAACTTGTTCGCAAAATTTTAATTGGCCACTAAATATGGGCATGGCAGGGCGGGCTTATTTTGAGTCTCCTCAGTAAGGAACGGGTAAGCAGGGTCTTTTATCAATTTAAATTCTTGGAATTACATCCCCTCTTCAACAATTAGGCAAATGTCAATGAAACTTTGTCAGAAAGTTACTTGAATGAGATCCAATGGAACAATGAAATTCAGGTGAGCGGTTTAGGGCCATTCTAACCCTCTTGTTAATATATATACCTCTATTTAAGAGACCATCACTAGTGAAGTTGAATACCAAGGCTATATGTAGTGGAATGCAAACTCCTCATTACCTTTTGTCTCTTATTGATGTGTAAGAGAAGCATCAGTCCTTTAATTCAGGGAGGGGGCGATCCCATTCAGTTTGTAAAATTTCAGGAGCCTAAACGGATTACGTTCCATGGTAAACATTTATTAAGACAGCTCTTGGTTTTCAAAAGTAATCCTTCTTACTGTTTTTTAAGAAAGAAATGAATGGTCTAGACACTAGAGTTGCATGTTATCTCTCCCCCCCCCCCCCCCCACTCTTTCTCTCCCCCTCCCTTGATTATGTTTCACATGTTTTCTTAATTTCTCATTTCACAACAAATTCAATATATTACTCTAAAATACCATCAGTAACATTCATCATCAGTACTTTCAGTGCTTTGATTACAAGTCAGCAATGGTATATGTAAACACATGCAAAGTTTCATGCTTGCATCACCAAGTGCATGGAAAACTAGAATTAATATGTTCAGGTATAACAACACATGTTTGTTAATCACCAACTCCCCTGTCATTACCATTTTTCAGAAAGAGTGGGCAGATGAACAATGGTAATCATTATCAAAACCAATTTTAAAGTTTAAATTTTCCATATATTTGACATTGAACAGGAATGTGGAAATACAGAATTTCTCCCCAGAAAATGCAAAGATGAGTTTCTACTTGTCCCCTCTCAAAAACAACATGTTATTAAACAAGAAGGCCAGTATGGCCCTTAAGGGCTTACATAAATTATAAAGGTCCAGTGAATCTCACATAAGTAAGTTTCTGGTAAAGTTTCATTCATGTTTGCCTAGTTGTGATAGGATGTTATTCTACACAATCGTGTTGCCTGCATGCAACACTGAAAACTGCCCCCCCCCCCCCCCCTCTGCTATGCCCATATTTGAGGGAGGGGGCGTTCAGAATTTCTCAAACAAGTTTGAGAAAGGTCCTAAAGGGAACATTTCTGCCAAGTTTGGTTGAAATTTGCCAATGGTTTACTGAGAAGAAGACATTTAAAATTTCAGACTTAAAATAAGCCTGATTTTGCCACAAAGAAGTTTAAAGGACGGTCTCCAATGGAACATTTTAGCCAAGTTTGGTTGAAATTTACCCATTTGATACTGAAAAGATGTTTGGAGATTTCTGGCTCAAAATAAGCCCATCCTGCCACGCCCATACAATGGAGTCACTCAAAATCCTCTAACAAGTTTTGATACGGATAACCCAAGGAACATTTCTGCCAAATGTGGTTGAAATTGGCCCATTGATTACTGAGAAGATGTTTAAAGATTTCAGGATCAAAATTAACCCCAACCTGCCACACCCATATTTGGGGGTCACTCAAAAATCCACAAACAAGTTTTGAGAAGGGTCACCCAAGGAACATTTCTGCCAAGTTTGGTTGAACTCCACCCATTGGTTACTGAGAAGATGTTTAAAGATTTCGGGCTCAAAATAAGTCCGGCCCTGCCACGTCAATATTGAGGGGCAATCAAAAATCCATTACCAAGTTTTCAGATGGGTCACCAAAGGAACATTTTTCACAAGTTTAGTTGGTATCTGCCCATTGGTTTCTGGGGAAAAGATGTTTAAAAATTTTGGGCTCAAAATAAGCCCTTACCTGCCACACCAATATTTGAACAATTTAAGTTTTGAGAAGGGTCACCCAAAGATTCTTTCTGCAAAGTTTGGTTGAAATCCAAGCATTGGTTACTGAGAAGAAGATGCTTAAAGAATTTGGGCTCCACATAAGCTCGCTCTGCCATGCCCATATTTGGGGGTCTTTCAAAAATCCATGACCAAATTTTGAGAAGGGTCACCCAAGGAACATTTCTGCCAAGTTTGGTTCAAATCAGCAATTTGGTTACTGAGAAGATGTTTCAAAAATTTTCCACACATTCTGACAACTAACACACCACGGAAAAGGGTGACCACATAAGATCACCTTGAGCATGTTGTGCTTATGTGAGCAGAATAGAAAATCAATCATTTTTGAGAAAAAATTGTTTTTAAAGATGAAAATGCTGGATCCAAGCCTTTTTTCATTATAAACAATGTTTTGTTCCCTTTGATATTAAGCATGTTGTGCTTATGAGCAGAAAAGAAAATCAATCATTTTTGAGAAAAAATTGTTTTTAAAGATGAAAATGCTGGATCCAAGCCTTTTTTCATTATAAACAATGTTTTCTACCCTTTGATATTAATATTATGATGATCATACCATGAATACCATTACATCATTTCCTAGCCTCCAGCTGCTATACTTCACAGGTCTACATTTATCAACAAATAGGTAGAAGACAAATAGTTCGAAAGGATGAGTGCCATCATCTGGGATTGAACCATGAACCTTATGTCTGACAGTTCGACGTGCTACTCAATGCTTCACGACAGCTGCACCTTGAAGTTGATACCCAAAGAAAGGTCTTGTCACTTGCCATATATACTGAACCACAAAAGAAACATCACACTATAAATATTATATTTATACAGATATCTTTTATTGAAAAGGCTTACTTTTTAACTTTTAATATTTTTCCAAATTGATGTACACCAAAGACAGCATTAGTTGAGATAACAGCAATATGATTGTCTATGTCAAACTCCAAACATAGGACCCTTCAGGTTGGGCGAAACTAAACTTATTCAAATCTAAGCAGTGGTTAGTGATGCAGTCTCACTCTGAATGGATGCATGTATGTAACAACAGGATTTTGATTAGTTTTTTGGCATTGGTGGAGACTTATTCCAAAGATATTGTAAAACAACCAAATTTTCTGGAAAATCTTTGTGATCCATTCCTTAGTTGCCAACACAAGCTGTTTGTGATTAAAATGTTCTTAGGCTTTAAGTAAATAACTGACATCCGTCAAAACCCGCAGAATTGTTTCAAATCTTTCAAATTCATTTTTCTCTGATTTGGAAAGGAATCCCAGTGGCTCTCTTATGAAAATTGATACCAATTGTCAATGCTTCTATTGGTTTTTAAACACCGGTACCTTCTCACAAAAATATGGAACATTTGATTTTTGAAAAATTCCACTGGCAATTGCTATCCATCTAATGAAGAGAGTGTCAATGCTATGCACACCCTTTTTAACAACCAAGAAAACTTTTGACCAAAAGTGTATCTTCTCTGGAGTACAGATGAATTGGTTGCCACCTAAGAACATCAAAAGTCTCTTAATTTTCACTATTTTTTACAAATCTAAGTAATGCAACATTTCTTTTAAGGTTCAGTATACATGTCAAATATGATGACTCTACCACTTATCAATCAAAAGTAACGGCCAATGTAAAGTTAGGGAGGGACAAACAATGACAGACTGGGAACCAATAATAATGCTCCTGATCTATCTATGTTGGGGCATAAAACTTCACATTTAGATACTATGATTGACCTATTTTGGAACTAATTTTAGCCAGCTCCGTTAAAGGTAGTGGACCCTTATATGTTCCTCAATATTCAGACATCATAATATTTCAAAAGTGGTTTCCAAATGATTTCATTAGGAAACTCTGGTTAACATTGTGATAGATCATGAGTTTCAAATTTTGTGGAACTATAACATGGTCCACTACCCTTAGCAATTCCCAGGTTGCCTTTTTATCTTGTTGGGTAACATGTTTGTTTAAATGCCTGATTGTGTGAAATTGATTAAATAAAATGAAATTAATATTAGGAAATTTTCCTAAAGAATAACAAAAGTCAGAGATACAATCAAAATGTTGATTTTAATATCTCAAATATCACAAAAAATAATGCCTTAATATAAAAACATCGATTGGATTAAGGGATACCGTATTTCTCCTAACACTCCTGGAAGCTATACATAACATGGTCAGGGAGCTTTTATATAGTATGCATCTTTCTGATTAAAAAAAAAAAACACTAAACTTGTCTTTAAGACCCTTTCCCTTTAATTTGAGGTAAATTTCCTCTAAACAATCATATAAATGATTGTTTAGAGGAAATTCATCTCAAATTAGAGAAGAAGTATCAACAAAATCTTAAAATTTAGGCATTTGAAAAGGGTTTTCTTAGTGGAACAACAAGTAGGGGTGCTACTGTAAGGGAGGGCAAATATGAGGGGAAATACGGTAATCATTATCACAAACTATTTTAAGATACCTCCAATGTATTTAAACACAGAGAACAATTAGTTCTACTGTCAATTTGAAGAGTACACAAATCCTCTTTTATTGTAGTTTCCACAATAACTAATAAGCACCTAATTATTACTTCTAAGTTAAAACAGATATTTTGACAAAAGCAAAATTGATGCTACATGTAAAGCTGTTGCAGATATCCGTCATTAAAAGAAAGTTACTTAAAAGATGAACAACTAATTAGCCAACAAGAGTGCTGTTTACATAAGATACGCCACTAAAAGGATTATCATTAAAATTAGAGCCCCCTTTACTGTGATGGTGCATCATAGGAATGCTCCTGTTCACAAGATGAAAGATTAACCTTCGCAAGTATCAACCAAATCAATCCTTAAATGGAGAGTTGTTTCTTTCAGTTTTACAATAAGGCCCTTTTTTCCATGACATGGCATTGTTCACTTAAGCAGGACAGTATGCAGATGGCTTTTCCATGATGCGGCTGAATTTTGTCAAACTGTGACAATATGCACAAGGTCAGGTGACTTGGTACATTTTAGGAAAGTTTCATCAATATTGTTTCATAAAGGAATTGCTTTTACAGGAAATTAGACAAGAATGTCCCTTCTTCCATGATGCAGATAAAATCACCAAAACGCAACAATATGCACAAGGTCAGGTGACAAGGAAGATTTAGTGAGAGTATCCTCCAAATTGGTCCATTTTTGAAAGGGGGAGTTGCCTTCACAAGAAATTTAACAAGAAGGCTTCTTTTTCCATGAAGCAGCTGAAATTTACCAAACTGTGTCAATATGCGCTGGGTCAGGTGACTAGGAACATTTTGACGGATTTCCTCTATATTGTTCAATATAGGATAGTATATTTGTATATCATTTTTAGTTATGGAAGATTTAATTTAGGAACATACATACAAGTATGAACAACTGAATGAGTTATGCTCCAGGCAAAGAAGTGGAAGCTGCCCACAAAGTGTCATCACATAATACCTCCCTTCTTTCAATTGGTGTATAAAACTAATCTTGAGTATCTAAAGAATATCAAAAGGGTGGCCATGAATTACAGATTATTAAAACGGTCACCTGTTAACGATATAAGGTAATAAATATCTATATCATGTAAACAAAATTTGCAAGTCTGTGGTCAATCCATGTATTATGTAGAATATTATAAGTTCTCAGGCAAACCAAACAAATCAACTCATAGAACGGCTCAAATCTCTGGAAACGTTCAATAAAGGAGACTTACTTGGAAATGTTGGAGTTTTTAACAAGAAATGATTATATAAGAGTATAATGGATTCACGATAATGTTGAATAATATAAATAAATCTTATCACAGTGATTATTATGATTATATGACTTGGATTTCATATGATATAAAGCTTTTATTTTCATGCATACATCAATTTATCTGATATAACAACTAGAGTTGCCTGAGTGGCTGAATCGCTCCACAGGCCTGGTTCTACTGATAATAATAGATAAGCATTTAAGTGTTTTTAATTGTTTTTCCACATTTCTTTTTTATAAAAAAAAGTGATAAGTCACATGATGAAACATTTCTGCAAGAAAATATCATGATCGATAAATAACATAATAGAAAATTGACCTCTGCCTATAACATATACATTTTCACCCAATCACAATAATTTTGTGCAGTCTGAGAAAAAAGTTACCAAAGAGACATTCTAGTGAAATTTGGTTGATATCCATCAATGAGATCTTGAGAATATGATTTTCAAAGTTTCCACTAATTAAAATATAACGAAATTACATCTGCCCAAAAAAGACATTTTTATCTGGTCTCAATTATTTTTTTGTAGACTAATAAAGGGTCACTCAAGGAATTTTCAACTGAAATTTGGTTGATATCCATCAATAAGGTTCTGAGAAAATGATTTTCAAAGATTCAAATATATAACATATAGAGAAATGACCTCTGCCCATATAGGACATATTTGTCATCTGATCACAAAAATTTTTTGTAGACAATTATAGGGTCACTAAAGAATCATTCCAATGACATTTGGTTGATATCCACCAATGAGATTCTGAGAAAAGGTTTCTTAAAGATTCTAATATATAACAAATAGAGAAATGTCCTCCGCCTATAAAAGACAGAATTTTCATTTTATCACAATGATTTTGTGTAGACTGATAAAGGGTCACTCAAGGATCATTCCAGTGAAATTTGGTTGATATCCGTCAGTTAGATTCTGAGAAAAGTCGCATATTACAATGTTTGGAAATTAACCACCCCAATTGAAGACTTTTTTTCATTAGATCAAAAATCCTTGACCAACTTTGAAGGGAGGGTCACCCAAAGTTTGATTAATATTCATCCAGTTGTTTCTGAAGAGAAGATTTTTCAAGAAAAAGTTTACCAGGACGATCATATGCACTGACACAGGACACACACAGCACCATGACAATAGCCCTAGTTGCCTTTAGCCAGTTGAGCTAATAAAATCAAAGGCTAAACTAAACATTAATTAAAATGCCTATATACCTGGTAGATACAGATAGAGGCAATTAAAACACTGCTGTGTAAAGCCTCCTAAAACTTAAACCATAAACTTTCTTAAAGATTAAATGATACCTTTACCAAGATTGATGTAATAGACCAACCAGAACCATTTTCCAATATTGATGGCAAAACTATTGTAAGTACCCATCATCACAAAGGCTACTACAAAAATCTTATGCTGTAGCTTGGAAATAGTTTTTGCTGTACATGTAGATTGACCAAAAGATGAATTGATAGAAAAAAAAACATTTTGGTCTAACATAGAGAGGGGTATAAACTTGTTGCCAGATAACAAAATTCAAAAATATATGAGCTGGTGTGTGACATTTCCAACAGTTTGAAATGTGCGCAAAGCAAAGACTCTGGCCAGTCTGTGCATCTGCACAGTTTGACCAGTCTTTACTTCGCGTTTTTTTTTAGATGAATAAGGTCTAAAAGTATCTGTAGATAGTTGGAGTATCTTCTAACTACACTATGTAGCTGTCTAGGCTTTTAAATGTTTTCACTTCACACACATGTCAAATTGTTGGAAATGACACGCACAGGTTCATATAAGTTCCAGACAGCAATTTGAAGAGTGTTTAACCCGCTAATAGACAATACATTGGTTGATTTTTTTTCCAAACCAGAAGCAAGCTGAGGAAAAACTCAGCATTTATTTTTATGTAAAAATTCATGATCAGTAATGGTGTACAATAAAGTTGTAGAGTTTAAGAGTTCATAATAAATTCTTGAAAAAGGATTCTTGCCAAAATTTTGAACCAGAGTTAATTTATTGTGTGCCATACAAAAAAAACACCAATCCATTCTTCAGGAAAATCTGCCAAAATGACATTGTTTTTAAATTTCAGTTGTCTAACCAAGATACTACAAAACAAACAGCTTAAGACTAGTCCAATTTCAAAGAATTAGCAGACGAAAGTTCAGTGTTTGAAAATGGACTGCAAAATACTGAAGAAAACATTGTGAGAAAGAGAGCAATTATTTGAATCAAGCAATTTCTACTTTTCTCTAAATGTTTCCCACTTAATTGATTTCAGTTTTTTAATGGTTCAGTTAGTGGGAAAATGGTTACATAAAAAGGTATTTATGATCCGATTCTTTTGGAAATAACACAATTTTTCCTTCTTTTATGAATAATGAAATTTGCATAATAAAAGAATTGCAATTTAAGTCATTTGTCAAAGGTATTGTCATTTAGACATGTTTTCCTGTAGAATGGATCAAAGTGTTCCTACAGAAATTAAGTTAACCACTCATAGTACAAACCTCACAGCAAAATTTCATACAAACACTTGAGAGAGTTCCATCAGAACAATATATCTCCCAAGAATCATTTTGAAGTATCTAACAATATACTTCGGAGAAGATTCTTTTATATTTCACCATTTCAGGCCCCTTTTTGTGACTTGAAGGCCCATAGCACCTAGTTATTTTACCAATTTGAAAGTTTATCAATTAAAGAAATTGAAATACATAATTTGAGTAATGCGTCCTATAGTTACTCTATATATATGAATAAATATGTAGTTTTTTTTATAAAGACCTGTATGCTATATGCACATTACTAATTGTTTAATTAGAATATATTGATAAAATTTCAAGTTCCTGTGATGTTACCGATCAAAATTAAAAGAAGGTCCAAAGTATAGTTTCTTTGCGGTTTCCTAAATTCAAACCAGTAGTTACAGGGAAGACGATTCTTTATAAACATTTA
Source organism: Fragum whitleyi (assembly GCA_948146395.1). NCBI lineage: Eukaryota > Metazoa > Mollusca > Bivalvia > Cardiida > Cardiidae > Fragum > Fragum whitleyi. The sequence continues at coordinate 50,871,122 of OX411552.1, read as the reverse complement.
ACTACATGGGGCCATTTTTAAGTGACTCAACAGCCCTTAGCACCCATGTTAAATGTTGATAGAAATATATTAATATTTGGGGCACAACTTCAAGAAAGAATCAAAGACTGTTTAAGGCAGTCCTCAATTCTTTTCTGAAGTTGAGACCCAGAGAATCTATGCAACTCATATCACATAGTTGAGGGTCCTGGTTACTTATTTTTGCATCTCAGATGCACAAAACCTGTGTTCCTTAAAACCCTGGTACCTTCTTTGAGGGTCCATGTTTATGTTGCTCTTTTGAACGCATTATACAAGTTTCAAGTTAATACTTTGTGTGGGGTCTATAATTATTTAACCATAGATTTGTTCATCTAAATAATTTTGAAAATAATTAGAGTGACAGTGTTCTATTTCATGGTTTTAACTAAAGTCATTTCTGGTAGTTCAATCAAATAATATTAGTACAACCAGAGGTGTGGAAATATGACTTTTCTCCACTTGTCCATGGACAAATAAAAGTTGATTTTCTATTTGTCCAGGATTAAATGAACTTGCCAACGACCAATGAATTGATAAATATTGAGAAAACATTGTTTTTAATGAAGAAAATGCTGTAACCCAGCATTTTCCTCATTTAAAACAGTGTTTCTCCCCTTTGATACAAACAATTGGATGTCTTTTCTCCTAGATCTTTTTAGTACTGTACAAGATTGGCACTGTTATTTACTTGTCCATGGACAAGTGGCCTAGAAAAATGAAAGTGCCCGCAAGTGGAAAAGCTTGTGTCTGACAAGTTGGGAATATGATTTCTACACCCCTGATACAACATTCAAGATTTTTTTTAATTAATAAGAAATTCAAGAAAGGATGCCAAATATTCAGAAATGGAGATGAAGTACCTCATTTAAGTTTAAAATATTGTAAGACAAGGATAAATTACTTATTACATACAATTTCTCCTTTTCCAACAGATTTCAATATCATCATTATACTTTTTGAAAATTAAAACAAGAGACAATACAATGAATAAAATTAAACCTAAAGGCCTCTTTCATATTGTATGAATCATATCCAAGAAATTCAAAATGAAATAATAAATATTGAACTAAAACAATATGTTAACATCAGCTCAACAACCGGGACCTATCTAAATATCCATTTAATTTGTTAGAGTCTTTATGATTTTGGTGATTGATATCGTTGAACCCTGATTGACCATCAGTAGACGTCCCATGAACTACCACCTCCGACATGTGATTGTGTGATTCTTTTCTGTCTTCTTCTATTTCTACAGCTTTCTTCAACTCCATGCGTGCTTTTCTCACAACAAAAAATGTAAGGGCAATGCCTAGGATTATCTGTAAATAGAAAACAATTTTACAAGATATATAGAGGATATTGACTGAGTGGTCATTGAATAGCTAATTTATTAAACAGCTGCACGGAGTTTTTCCTGTTTTAGATGACGAGCCGGAGTTAAATAAATTTGGTATTTAATGAGCACAAATTTAATATTCTATTTATAATATGACCCAAATATTTATGATAAAACGAAGAAATTCCAGATATTTATCAATTCAAGTTATTCCGTGAAACATATTTATAATGCTGTTTGCAAAATGACTTCATCAAATGCATTATATGACAGCATTTCCATTTTGAAAATTATAACATTTCTGTTTGTTCTTAGCTCATTTACATAGTTATTCCACTAGTGTAATAAAACCTGTGTAATATCAAAAATATTCAATGGGGTTATTTCACTCCCGGGCCATAGGTCATATTATAAACTATAATATTTTTTCTAATCCTATGTATTTTAACCCTTTCCTGTTTTACAAAATTTTTGACCTGTCCAAATTCAAAGGTTTTGCAGACGAAAATTTAAAGTGAATTTAATTTAAAAAATAACCATTCAGTATGGTAGAAAATAGTGTGGAAAAAGAAGAAATTGCTCGTCAGAAGCAATTTCTTCTTTCTTCACAATGTTTTATCAATCATAAAATCACAGACACGTTAAAAGAAGGGATTAAACAGCAAAGGTAACCGGTTAAAGGGTTGTGCTTGGTTAGATCCTGATCCTAAGGAGAAAGGATGTAATGGTAGATCTGCTTTAAGAAATACCAGGAATCCTTAGTTAGGTGCTGCAGCCTCTGTAATATGACTAAAAGATTGTTAACAGCAGTGTAAAACCTCATTCAAACAAACAAAATTCATTAACTGTTCACCTCGTCTATCAAGAAAGTGACAATAAATACTGGTTTACTTATTTGATTGAATACAGTTTACCGCCACTTTCAACATTATTTCAGTAACATTGTGGTGGCTGGTGTACCTATCCATGGTGTCCTATCTTTTCTCCCATCAGTATAACCATAAATTTTATCTGAAACACCAGCTACCCATCCCACTTAGGCAAAAGGGAGACCAATGATGAATATCATAATAACTTTTATTAAATGTCAAATGATAGTTGGCCAAGCCAGGGTGGCATTGAACTCAGATCCCAGGATTGACAGTCTAGGCTGTAACTGACTGAGCTAACAAAACTCAGGTCTATATATAATTGTAACTTTTTTGGTGTTTATTAGAAGAATTAAATCACCACCAAATCAAAACTTGCTTTTCATGAGGAATGGGGACTAAGAAGATTATTTATAAGTTTTAAGAAGATCGAAGTATTAAAGATTTATGAAGAATAAAAAACTTTTAATCCTAAACCATTAATATGAATTATAGATGACAATATGTAATATATATCTTGTAACTTTTTTAGAAATTGAAATAATAATCCTATCTTTTTACAACATTGAGGAATGAATCTCTAGAAAAATCCTAAATCTTAGAACTTTGAGCCCTTTCTGAACAACTTTTCTTTATATAATTTTAAACTATAACTGTAAATTTCAGCTGTGTTCAAAATGAAAATCATTAAAACTTTCTTAATCTATGTCCATCTTTTTTAAATTTTAAACTCATCCTAATTGATAAAGGTTGGGGTGACATTTGAAAAGAAGCCATCCTACAAACATGACAGAAAATATTGTAAGAAAAGGGGAAATTACTTTATACAATATTTTCTCTAGTATAAAATCATAATGACATAAAATACCTTCAAACAACTACTTAAAAGATTTTCTTCTTTCCATAGCAAAACCTCTCACATTTTCAACCTCTTTTTCAAGGGTAATTTATAGTCCACCAATCTTAACCCTGGATATCTGCATATGCAATTAATCTTTGCTTTAGTAGCACAACTAACCAGAATAGCCGTTGAAAATTAATTTGTCCATTGTTAATATTGGTGGGATATACATCAATAAGACCACCCTTAAAGTGAATCTGCCAATCAGAGAACAGTCTTTCAAAAGTTTATTTCACAGATACAACTCAAAGCACTGTATTTACAGATATACGATGGTAGTATGTCATGCACGTGAATCTCGACATGTTTTGTGTATTTAGTCATTTAAAAAAGATGACAAGCATTTTGATATGTCAGCACTTTTTTCCAAAAGACTTTCTACAGTCGGAAAAAATGCAAAAGATCTACCATTCAGATGCTCTGACAAAAAATACCTGTAAACAATTTTAGAAAAGCGTGGTCTAAAGCTAATAGAAAATCTAGTACCACGGTATATGGGAAATAGACACAAGCTTGCACTTTTGTCTATTTCTCATATACCGCGGCCTTCATTTTGAATTTTCCATCCTATACTTAATGTAAATAAAGTATCCTATATAATAACCCAGTGTTTATGTTCAATGTAGGTTCAATGTGACAAATTATAATCATTACCCTTTACAGATAATGAGAACAGCTTTTTGTTTTCTTATAAACCTTATCACACTATTACTATGAATATGCAAAGTTGATTCATACATTAAAGCAGAGAATAAATCAAGAATTTCTTGATATCTATGCAATAGACAAGTTTAATAGGAACACATGATTTGAGATTGAAATATAAGAAAATTTGTTTAAAGCTGCATGTATAGTTATTATGTAGAACAAGACTAGTGGGCAAATTCTGCTAAAAGCATTCTTTAAAATAGGAGATATGCTCTTGACAGGTCAAAGCTCAATTAAATATTTGATCTTGAATAGATATCTTACCTTGGAGCGATCTTAGAAAATACAATATGAACAAACAACATCTTCAATTATGAAAAGCAGGCTATGTATTAATAAGCCTGAGCCTATAGTAGTTTCCATTGGGAATCTGAGAAAGCATGTCCTGATGATCATACCTTTGGGGTTTGTTGAATTTTTGTCAGAAGATTCAGAGATTTTGGTTTTAATTTGATCATTATGACAAGAAGGAATCTGAGAGAGTATCAGTATATTCAAAGATTCATTGAACTGAAATTTGTTTGAGTTCCGCCAAAAAATTAAGAGGTGATGATGTTTTCAGTGTCTATTCTAGGATGCACAAAGTAGTTGGGAATTTGTTGAAAATCACCCGATTTGCCAAAAAGATTGGAATTAATGCTCTATCTCTATGTAAGAATATCCCCATTATCTTCAAAAATAGGGGGAACTTTTTAAAAGTATGTGCTAAAATGAGCAATCCCCCCTCCTATAATAGACACTGGTTTTATATATGACCTGACACACAGACAAATGTCCAACAACAGGCCAAGACAATAAATAGCTGGATGAAGGAAATAACAACCACTGATTTCCCACAAGCATGTTTCTATGTAGAGACAAATATTAAGGTCAGGCTTCTTTATAATTTATCAAGTAGGTTATTATCCACAGTGATAATATTATGAATAAATCATTGAGTTTTAACACTTTGTTGATTAATTACATCATCAGAAGGATTCCTGATATTGGGGGCTATAACTCTTGAACAGCATAATACATGTATACATGTATAACTATTACATAAAATAACTACGATTAGCGGGCAAATTCTGCTAACAGCAGAAAAGTAAATAGCTATGTGCAGCTTTAAACAAATTTTCTTATATATTTCAATTTCCAAATCTTATGATCCACAAAATAACTACCATATTTCTTTTAATAAATGTTCCCCGAGCTATACATGCTATGGTCAGGGAGCTTTTATTAAGAATGCATTTTTGAGTTAAAAAAAAAACAACAACATTATACTTAAATCTTTTGGGCCCTTTTCCCTTGAAGTTAACATCTAATTAGAGAAGTCTCAACAAGTTCTTAAAATTTAGGCATTTGAAGTGGGTTTTCTTTGTAAAAAGAAGGGGTGCTACAATTAGGGAGGGGGCTTTTATTAGGGGAAATATGCAATTCCGAACTTTACCTCATAGAAATCCATAAGAAAGATATAATTGATTGATTGAATGGAGTTTAACGGCGTTTAACGGCGTTTTCAACATTTTTTCAGTTATATTGCGGCGGCTGGAGCACCAAACAATGGTTTCCTGGTATTTCTCTCACCAGTACAACCACCTCATCCTTTCCTAGCCTCCAGCTGCTATCTCACATGGGTCTACGATTATCAACCCATTGGTGATAGACAAATAGTTGGAAAGAATGAGTGCTGCCGTCTGGGATCAAAACCGGGACCTCTAGAATAACAGTCCGACAAGCTACCAGCTGCGCTTTGACAGCAAAGAAAGATATGAATCAGAGCTCAAGATAGAGGTAGAAATTATATACAAAAAAAATTCTTTTATCTGTTGATCAAATCTTATCTTGTGGGTACTCATTGGAAGTCTCTTCAAGGTGATTTAAATGAGTACCACAAACAAATGTTTGGAGGAGAGTTTAGATTGTCCATAGTCAGAACAAGGGACAAAATGGTCTGGTAGACTTTGGCAATACTTCACACATGAGCAGCTAATCTTAGACTATGTCCCCTATAGTACTGAATTAAGAATATAACAAAGGGAAAGTATTCCTCAAAAGCCAAAAAGAAATAAACAGAACTTAGACAATCATGAGGGTAACTTCTTTCATGTTGAGATTGGTTGCTTGATTGAGGTAAAACCAATTAATTAAGTGATGTAATCAAAATTATTTTGTTTGTATTACTTAATCTGTATTTGTGAGAAGTTTCTTTGATTAACCAAACCCTTCTATAATTAAATGAAGTAACTTGGATGCACAAGTACACTTATGGGCAATGTCAGTCCCAAATTTATTTTTCTCTATAAAACCTTATTCTGTGGGTACTCTGAGGAATTGTCTATAAGGCATTTCCAAGGAGTACCAACAACATAGGGTTTGTGCATAAGTATCAATGAAATGTATGCTTAGATGCTATTTGAATCCTGCCAATTTACTAGAGATACAATCTGAAAGACACCCATTGTAAAAAAGCTGTTTCGGACAGATGGACGGACAGACAATATGTAAAACAGTGAAACAATATGCCCCCCGATCTCTCGATACGGGGCATAAAAACCACTGAAAGTACAAGATGTAGGTCAATTTTCCATATTAACCCTTGTCATGCTGAATAAATTTTGGCTAAATATTTTCATCAAAATCAAAGGGCAAAAATCACTGAAAGTACTCACTGTATGTCAATTTGTATTTGAAAAACTAAATCTATTGACAGTTCTGGTTTGAAAGTGAGAAACAGGTGGTGTAGACTAACATCAGACTGCACATATGTGCAGACTGATGTTTGTCTATAGCTCCTGCCAAAGCAGGAATATTCCAGGTTCAGCATGACAAGGGTTAACACTAGTACAACTACAATATTTCATCTAATCTCAAACTTGACTGGCTCAATAGCTGAGTGGTCCCCCCTATCCCTCTCTCTCCTTTCTCTCATGCTCTCTGGGAAATGAGAAAATTTATTTTGTATTTGAATATTTTCAGAGTGCCTCTACTAGCTTCTGCTAAAATCAATCAGTAATAAGAGGCCCAAGAGGGCCAGTAATGCTCCATTGGCACTTAATGCCTAGCAGTTTTATGAAATTGCATTAAAAGTATTAATTTATTTGTAAGCAAATAATCATCAAAGACCCAGGTTAATGAAAAATAGAAAATTTAATATCATGAAGGTGCTTTTTATATGCCACAGTATTTATTTAATGAGAAAAATAATGTGAATGTTTCATGAAAATTTACAGGAGTTCAATTATCAAAGAATTTTACATGATGGCTCCTTTCCTTTATTTGAACTGTCACTTGTGGTTATGTGCATTGGCATTTTATCACTAGAAGCAAAGTTGATTTTTGACATGGAGACCCTAGGTTACATTGTCTTGTTTTTCTAGTGTTTTTTATTTAAGATTTGATTTTTCATTAATAAACTTGTTTGGTAAAAACATGAGATTATTCCAGTTGCACTGATGTGTGCATACAACCCTCTTAAGAGAGTTAGCTGCCTGTAAAGCCTTAAAAGGACTCACCTGGTTAGGTAAACTGACATAATGATTTGCAAAAAATTGTGGATTTTCATTAAATGTTAATGAAATACCAGGAGTTATCATATTAAATAGGTGGTAAATTTTTTTGCTTTTAGTCAAACATGCCGCTACTCAGTAATTATTTACTATGTGATCTTTGTAAACAATTGTTTAAAATAAGTCACAAAAAATGATCTTGATTAATTACTTGAATACATGTTGTACAGTTACTTGACATATTCAATTTTTATTTTGTATAGTTACTTAATTTGTTATCTCCAATTAGAAGCAAAAATATGTCAGGCACACACCTTTTTTTCTCAAGACAAAGTGTCAGTTGAGCTAAAGAGTTAAGCATCTGCATCTACAATTTAAGGGCTTAGGCTTATTCATACTACCCTTAGTAGTGCATAGTAATTTTGTAAAGGCTGGTTTACACCTTACAGATTATATAATGATGTCGCATATCCGTAAAAGTACAAGGATAGTTTCCTCTCTCACTAGCATATATGATTATCTATTGTAAATATATGGGTTATTGCGTTTTATTATATCTATTTACCATAAATACCAGTGATTCTAATACAAGAATTAAGTTAACCAGTGGCTATTGTATATAATTTTGGTTTAGTGAGAAATTCACCTAGTAAAATAATTTCAAAATACTCAAGGGGGATCATTTCAGTGAATCTTGGTTGATATCCACTTATTAGATTCTTAGATGTTGAAAGTTTCAACTATATAACATATAGAGAAATAACCTTGGCCCATAAAAGACATATATCTTTTATCAATCACAGTAATTTTTTATAGCCTTGTAGGATCACCTAAGGACCACTTAAGCAGAATTTAGTTGATATCCATTAGTTACAATAGTTAGATTCTGAAAAAATGATTTTCAAAGTTTCTACTTTATAACATATAGAGAAATGACCTTGGCCCACTAATGACATATTTATCATCTGATCACATTGATTTTTTGTGGCCCGATAAAGGGTCACCAAAGGAACACTCCGTGAAATTTGGTTGGTATCCATCAATTAAGTTCTAAGAAAATAATTTTCAAAGTTTCCGCTTAAAAATATATAGAGAAATGACCTCTGCCCATAAATGACATATTTTCCATCCAATTACAATAATTTTTTGTCGCCTGATAAAGAGTCATCCAAAGGATCACTCAAAGTTTCCACTTAAAAATATATAGAGAAATGACCTCTGCCAATTAGAGACATATTTTTCATCGGATCACAATAATCTTTTGTAGGCTGATAGAGGGTCACCAAAGGATCACTCCAGTAAAATTGGTTGATTTTCATCAATCAAGTTCTGAGAAAATGGTTTTCAAAGTTTCCACAGTATATATGATATAGAGAAATTACCTCCACCAATAAAAGATATTTTTTTCATTCGATAACAATAATTTTTAGTAGCCTAATAAAGGTTCATCCAAGGATCATTCATGTGAAATCTGGTTGAAATCTATCTATTAGGTTTTAAGACAGTCACTTTTTACCATACATGGTAATTAGCCATGCCCACTAAGGTAATGTTTTTCTTAATATTTGTCAAATTTTTTTGGACAACCAAGGATCATTCATGTGAAGTTTGTTTGAAATTGCACTTTCTGAGGAAAAGATTTTAAAAGAAAAAGTTATGACCAGATGCAAGGATGGACGCACAGATGGGTGCAAGACAGACACAGCACCCTGACAATAGCCCAGGTGGCCTTTGGTCAATGCAGCTATATACAAAGACATCTGAGAAAGGTTCATCCAAAAGAACAATCCTGACATCAATCATTCATATTCAAAAATCCATTCCAGAAGAATGAAGACTCTTTATATACTTCAACATGCTGGTCCTTTTTTTGTGACTTGACTGCCCACAGATCCAATAATCATAACCAAGTCAGATTTTTTCGAAGAAATCTGACAGACCATGTCCCAAGAATCATTCCTGTGAAGTTTTGGTTGACTTCTGCCCAACTGTTCCAGAGAAAAGACCATTTTTTGCTGACATGACAGTCTTCAGAACCCATGTTATCACCCTATCAGAATTTAACAAAGAAATCTATAAGATCATATCCCAATGATCATTCCTGTGAAGTTTTGTTGAAATCTGACAAGTAATGATGGGCTGACCCCATGCCATGACAAAACCCCACTGGACTTTGTCCAGAGAAGCTAAAAACTTGAAAAGCATTTAGTGCAAATTAAGTATAATAATTGGTGGATTATACAGTTAGAATGGGCTAAGCAAGGAAAATTCCAATATTTTTCAACATCTTTTAACCTACCTGAACAATTAATACTATATAACCTGTCTTCTGATTGTTTTCATCTGTAAGAATATCATTCATGGATCGTAGAGTTGATCCCATGTAACAATTTAATACCGCAGTTGGCAAAATACCCAGGGATGTGGCGGCTAGGTAAGTGGAAAGAGGAATATCTGTAAGCTGAAAAATACAGTTGAACCATCAGAATATTGTTTTTCCTGTACAAAACCACATATTCATAATTACAGGTCCCCGTGTGAATCAGTTTGACATTACTATTCAAATTTGTAAATAGAGGATATTAGTGTTGGGTAATCAGTTTAAAATCACAATCGATAATTGGTTTTTAGTTGGGAGGGTAAATCAACCAATGATCGATTGTACAATCATTTTCTAAGAAATTTATGATACAGCACTCCCAGTATCATCCTTTGAAGAATAGAATGTCAAAGTTTAGTTAAATCTTATGGCCTAAAGACTCTTTCTGCAGATTTTTCTACTAACTTCATGGATCAGCATGAAACAGTGAGTTTTCACAGATTTTCACAGATATGCTTTTGAAAAACAACTATTTAAAACTTAAAATTGTAAGAGTTTTGGTTCTTCTACACTGCACTATTCCTTAAAATAATCTATCCATTCCACCCATGAAGTTTCAAGCACAAATAGGAAAATAGAATAAGTGCTGCCGTCAAGGATCGAACCGGGATCTCTAGATTGACAGTCTGACGCAATACCAACTGCGCTATGACGGCGGCCCCATAGTCTAATTAATGCAGAAACATAACAAGAGGGCCAAAGTGGCCCTAAATCGCTCACCTGAGTTAACAGTCTTTGGATCTGACCTCTTAACCTAGTTTTTAACCAGACTTGACCCAAATTCGAACCAGACAGATTTTAAAAGACAATTTCAATCTGACTTTTTCTCAGGACGCTTGGGCAAAAGTTATGGCCTCTTGATTGTTTTTGAAGGTTTTTCTAATATTTGACCCTGTGACCTCATTTTTGACCCCAGTTCATCAAGATAGTCATTCTGATCAATTTTCAAGTTGATTATGCAAAAATATGGCTTATAGAGTGTCTACAAGGTTTTTCTAATATTTGACCCCATTACCTCATTTTTGACCCCAGTTGACCCAATTTCGAACTTGTCCGAGATTTTATCAAGACTATCATTCTGACCGATTTTCAGGTTTATTGAGCAAAAAATATGGCTTCTAGGGTGTCTACAAGGTGTTTCTAATAACCTGTGACCTCATTTTTGATCCCAATTTCGAACTTGTCCGAGATTTCATCAAGACAATAATTCTTATCAATTTTCAGGTTGATTGAGCAAAAAATATGGCGTCTCGAGTGACTACAAGGTTTTTCTAATATTTGACCCCGTGACCTCATTTTTGACCCCCAGTTGACCCAATTTCGAACTTGTCCGAGATTTCATCAAGACAATAATTCTTATCAATTTTCAGGTTGATTGAGCAAAAAATATGGCTTCTAGAGTGTCTAAAAGGTTTTTCTCATATTTAACCCTGTGACCTCATTTTTGACCCCAGTTGACCCAATTTTAAACTTGACTGAGATTTTGTGAAGACAATCATTCTGAACAATTTTAACATTGATTGAGCAAAAAATATGGCTTCTAGAGTGTCTACAAGGTTTTTCTAATATTTGACCTTCGACCTTGTGACGTCATTTTTGACCCCACTTGACACAATTTTGAACATGTCCAAGATTTTATCAAGACAATCATTCTGGCAAATTTGCAGATTAATTGAGCGAAAAATATGGCTTCTAGAGTGTCTACTAAGTTCTTCTAATATTTGACCCTGTGACCTCATTTTTGACCCCTCTTTTCCCATTTGAGAACTTGTCTGGGATTTCATCAAGACAATCATTCTGACCAATTTTCACGTTGATTGAGCAAAAAATACGGCTTCTAGAGTGTCTACAAGATTTTTGTTTTATATGACCCTGTGACCTCATTTTTTACCCAAGTTGACCCTATTTCGAACATGTCCAAGATTTCATCAAAAGAATAATTTTAACCAATTTTAACATTGATTGAGCAAAAAAAATGGCTTCTAGAGTGTCTACAAGGTTTTTCTAATATTTGACCCTGCGACCTCATTTTTAACCCCACTTGACCCAATTGCGAACATGTCCAAGTTCTCTTCAAGACAATCATTCTGACCAATTTTCAGGTTGATTGAGCAAATAATATGGCTTCTAGAGTGTCTACAAGGTTTTTCTAATATTTGACCCTGCGACCTCATTTTTAACCCCACTTGACCCAATTGCGAACATGTCCAAGTTCTCTTCAAGACAATCATTCTGACCAATTTTCAGGTTGATTGAGCAAATAATATGGCTTCTAGAGTGTCTACAAGGTTTTTCTAATATTTGACCCTGCGACCTCATTTTTAACCCCACTTGACCCAATTGCGAACATGTCCAAGTTCTCTTCAAGACAATCATTCTGACCAATTTTCAGGTTGATTGAGCAAATAATATGGCTTCTAGAGTGTCTACAAGGTTTTTCTAATATTTGACCCTGTGACCTCAGTTTTGACCCCATTTGACCCAATTTTAAACTTGTCTGAGACTTTGTGTAGACAATCATTGTTACCAATTTCACGTTGATTGAGCAAAAAAAATGGCTTCTAGAGTGTCTACAAAGTTTTTCTAATATTTTACCCCGTGGCCTCATTTTTGACCCCAGTTGACCCAATTTCGAACTTGTCCGAGAATTTATCAAGACAACCATTCTGACCAATTTTCAGGTTGATTGAGCAAAAAATATGGCTTCTAGAGTGTCTAAAAGGTTTTTCTCATATTTAACCCTGTGACCTCATTTTTGACCCCAGTTGACCCAATTTTAAACTTGACTGAGATTTTGTGAAGACAATCATTCTGAACAATTTTAACATTGATTGAGCAAAAAATATGGCTTCTAGAGTGTCTACAAGGTTTTTCTAATATTTGACCCTGTGACCTCATTTTTGACCCCACTTGACCCAATTTTGAACTTGTCCGAGATTTCATCAAGACAACCATTCTGACCAAATTTGAGGATGATCTGTCTCTGTGGCCTCTAGAGTGTCTACAAGGTAAATGTTGACGAGGCACAGCACACGACGGACATCATGCGACCTCAAAAGCTCACCTTGAGCACTTTATGCTCAGGTGAGCTAAAGATATTCCAGCTTCAGCATTGGTTTAGTTGCATCAATCTAAAATGTTGACTTCAATATATGGGTTTCAATAAACTTTCAAAGATAAGACACCAAGAGAAAGGGTACATTTTCAGATCCATACATCATTTTGAATCATTGTTATATTTGTCAACTTGGGAATGGTTTATCCAATCCATCAAAAATATTTGAAATATTGATACTTACAGAGAAAAGACTATTTTGAAGACCAAATGGAAAGGGTGTCAGTCGCATCAGCGCCACAACTTTAAATCCATGTTTGCCGCTCACGACCGATATCACAGCTGTCATATTATCATTGTAAAAACGTTTTACTATAAAATTCCGACAAAATTTTTTCATAGTCACATGAGCGATTGCTACACCAATAGTGCTGCACACCTCTACAACAATTGGTCCATAAATCAACCCATAAAGATAACCACACGCTAACATTAATAGAATTACTCCCCATGCCATCGGGTATGACACTGCTGTATATAGGAGTAAAAATATCACAAAACTAACACGCAAATCCACTTTTTCCATCCACACTAACATGTCTTTTATATAATCTCGACAAATGACTAGTAGAAAACAGATTAATGAGATAATCAAAATTGATGATACAGTTACTTGATAGCAATTCAATCCCTTTGAATCAGGAAAGTGAAACTTCTCCCCGCTTTTTGGTGAGGGTGGACTAGAGATGGAATTGTTGCACACATCTAGTGGATATTTCTGGTTCTCTGGTGATTGATGAGACAGAAACACCTGATCAACCTTCGATGTTCCTCCCAGCAAAAACTCCTTTGCCTCATCTGTGTGTAGGTGTGGGAGGTGTATACCCTCTGTCCACTTCGTCATTGTGTCAATTTGAACCATCAAACCAAGTTCAAACTCTGATAAGCTTAATATTCACTGATAACTTATTAAATCACTAATGAACCAAGTTATTATCTTGACATTGCAGTAACAAATATCAAACCATTTTCTTCTTTTTATCTAAATCTTAGGTTGATACCTGTACCATTTTTATACATTTAGAAATGTTAGTATAGTCAGTCTTAATAATTATGCAAGTTCACAATCTTTACAAGTGTATATAAAATAGTATTAACAAGTAAAACAAATTCTCTTGAACACTTCATTTCCTAAGCACCATCAAGTACTATACTACAGAAAGTCAATATTACAGTGGCAGAAGTACTAAGAGGCAGCTGGTTACTCTATACTGTTCACTTTATCTATTGACTAAAGTCCAAGTAACAAGTGACCGTGTCATCCTGAATAATCTCGTTATTACTGGATGGTTATTAGCAGTTGATTGTCTTCTTGTCTTAATTGGGTCACCTGAAAATACAGATAAAATACCAGATAACAGAATGATGGCCTGATTTATTAATGTCTGAGATTACAAATTAATGGACCAGTCTGAATTTTAGCAATGTGCAGACCGAAGACAAATAAATTGACCTATTTACTGATTGCAGTGTTAGCCCTTTCACTCTACAATGATATGTCAGTGAAATTTAAAAAGAAATCATACTATGTGGCAGAAAATATTGAGGGAAAAGAAGAAACTGCTTGTGTTGAATATTTGATATTCAACAGGATTCAACAATATTCTCTCAGTGCAGTACTTATCACTTACTTTTAAATACTAAATTTGAAATATTTTTTTACTAACCAACACCAATTATAATTCCTTCATAGATCAGCTTTAATTAACATGAAATGTAATCATACCAGGGTTTTTAGGGGTGCAGAGTCTGAGCTTCCAAAAAATGTAGCCAGGATTTTCTCAACTATCCATTGACCCTCTGGGAATCAATTTCAGAAATGATTAAAACAATTTTTCAGCTCTTTCCCCAAGTTGATCCCCAAATATTCATACATACCACACACTTTTTCTATATCTTTGACATGCTCTGAACTCAAATAAAAACAATTGCTAAAAAGGTATAGTCTACATCTAAAGCAGGGACCCTCAAACCTTAAGAATGGACTCCTAAGATCCCAGCAGGGTTCATTCTAGAATTGAATATCGGTGGGCCATATGGACCCCTCAATGCAAAAAATTTCCAAAAATAAGAAATCAAATCTTTTTGTTAAAACAATAATAATAAATCAAAACTAGAAAGCCATGAATGGCTTGAGTCGCTCCACAGGCTTGAAATTCTTGTAATAACAAATCTAAGTTTTGTCTAGATTTTTAGATATTTTGGGTTCTACTGATGTTTAAATGATTTTCAAAGTTTCCACTATATAAACAAATAGAGAAATGACCCCCGCCCATAAAAGACATATTTTTCATCCAATGACAATAATTTTTGGCTGCATGATAATGTCACTTAAGGATCATTCAAGTAAAATTTGCTTGATATCCATCAATTACATTCTGAGAAAATGATTTTCAAAGTTTCCACTATATAACATTTAGAGAAATGACCTCCGCCCATGAAATACATATTTTTCATCCAATCACAATAATGTTTGGTAGACTAATAAAGGGTCACCCAAGGGTCATTCATGTAAAATTTTATTAGTATCAATCAATTAGAATCTGAGAAAAATCACTTTTTACCATATATGGAAATTAGCCACGCCCATTAAATCCATTTTTTTCAATGGATCAAAATTTCTTGAACAACTTTGAAAGAGGGTCACCCAAGGATCATTCCTGTGAAGTTTGGTTGAAATTCTTCCAGTAGTTTCTGTGGAGAAGATTTTTAAAGAAAAAGTTTACAACCGGACGCACAGAAGGATGGACGCACAACGGACACAACGCCATGACAATAGCCCCAGTGGCTTTCAGCCAGTGGAGCTAACTAGAGGCGCTTGAGCGCCTAAACGCTCCACAGGCCTGAATATCCTGATAATGATAATAAGAGGATGATAAGGTTATTTAAACAAGAATTGAAGTGAATGAATGAGTGAGTGAACGCTTATTTCAAGAAAATAAGTGTATTTAAGTGTCATATGCTAAAATATTTCTGCAAAGAAAAAATCATGATCAATGAATTATATATTGAAAATTGACCTCTGCCTGTTAAACACATATTTTTCATCCAATCACAATAATTTTGTGCAGTCTGATAATGGGTCACCTAAGGATCATTCCAGTGAAATTTGGTTGAAACCCAAAAATAAAAATTTCAACACTAACAGAATGTTACTGCACAATATACAATGTACTTTGTCCGCAAAAGTTTGATTATAGCAGATCTTTCATTAAACACTAATAAAAAGATGTTACTTCACAATAATTGTTTGTTATCAAAACAAAATTCCAACTTATGATGCTAAAAGTTAAATATTCAATCCAATACATTTATTTTATTCTGCCTAATGCCTTAGAGTGCAGTCAACTCAACTCTTTCTACACCACTCTGAACCTCAGTAGGTTTACACCTATTGTCCTCTCTGTGCAGAGTCACCATTAGTTCAACTAAACTGACCATTTAGTCTCAGGGGGTAATCTCAGGCTACCTATAACAGCTAATGTTTCTCAACATTTGGATTTCATCAAAGGTTTTGTTCCTTCTAATCTACAATCTTTACACCTATTAAAATTTATAAGTCTAGATAAATTCATCATTTAGGTGATACCCAAAGGGTTATCAAATATTCACTTTGTATGTTGAAATGTCCTCTGCCAATAAAAAACATGCTGTTCGTCGAATCAACATTTTTTTTAGCAGTGATAGAACTTTGCAGAAATAAAATTCCTATGATACTTGGTTGAATCCATCTTTTTAAACTTTGAGAAAGTTTGTTTTCCCTATATTGGATATTCCACCATACAACATATCTGAAGAAATTACCACTGCCCATAGAAGACATATTTTTCATCCAATGACAATAATTTTTGTAGACTGATAAAGGATCACTAAAGGATCATTCCAGTGACATTTGGTTGATATCAATCAAAAAGATTCTGAGAAAATGATTTTCAAAGTTTTCACTAAACAACATATAGAGAAAATAATGACATCCACCCAAAAAATACATATTTTCAAACTGATCACAATTTTTTTTGTAGACTGATAAAGGATCACTTAAGAATCATTCCAGTGAAATTTGGTTGATATGCATCAGTAACATTCTGAGAAAATGATTTTCAAAGTTTTCACTATATAACATATAGAAAAATGACATCCGCTCATAAAATACACATTTTTCATCTGATCACAACATTTTTGTTGATTGATAAAGGATCACTTAAGAATCATTCCAGTGAAATTAGGTTGATTACCATTAGTTAGATTCTCGGAAAATGATTTTCAAAGTTCCTACTATGTATAATATATAGAGAAATGACCTCCGCCCATAAAATACAAATTTTTAATCTGATCACAATTTTTTTGTAGACTGATAAAGTCTCACTCAAGGATCATTCCAGTTTTGGGGGTCCTGTCTACTTGTTTGAGAGTCTCAAGACTTGCTACCATAGATAGAACTGAGGCTGAGTTGGCAGGCCACCTGCTGGATGGGAAACTGGTATTGCTATACTGGTTGGAGAACAATTCTTGCCATATACCAGTTCTCGCCAACTGACCATTTTCACAGTAAAGATGCTATTTTTATTTAAAACAAATTTTTTACTGAATAGAAGAAGTTGTTTTCTAAATAACTTGTAATTTAGAAGGGTTTCCGTTCTATCTTTACTATGAAGCTGGTAGGTTGGCGAGTACTGGTACTTGGGGTGAATTGGTCTCTACTCAGTAGCTGTTCTGACATTCTGACCTCACTTCCAGGCTAAATAACTAACAGGAGTTTGTATGAGAACTTTAGGCTGCAAATTTTCACATCATTTACGTTACATTGCGTATAGTTACTGCGGGTTTTATCCACGCTCTTTTCATCTTTGACAAGAAACATATCTAATCGAACCCGAGCCTATCTAGTTTATGCGAAATTCTGACGCTTGACTGGTGATCACTTATGTCGAATGTCAGTGGGAGGGGAGTGGCACATTTGAAGTTGATGGAACCCTAAATCTATGAAAAGAAATATCATAAATCGATTTAACGACAAAATTCATATGATTATGAAACATACAAAATAAAAATAAACAGATTACCTAGTGTTTGTACAAACACAAAACATGTTTAGCCGTCGTCGACAAGAGTAACCGCTCATATCATATACAAACGGTTTGGCCTAAAACGCAGTTCGGAATGCCGGTGTCCCTAAAATACGAAAAGGTGCAACAAGGTGCTTAAAGGTGGTTAAAGGCGCAAAAAGGTGCTAAAAGGTGCAAAAACTTGTTAAAAGGTGCTAAAAGGTTGGCGAAAAGGTGCTTATACAGTATTAAAGCTATTGGTCAAATTAAATGATCTACATGGGCATACTAATGACAATAGTTTTATATTTTTTCTGATGTCATATATCGCATAAATAATTGCTATGGTTTAAAGGGAAGCAGGTTGCAGTGGATATGCAAATAAGAGATATCTGCTTCGAGATATATGATTATTGATTATATATATGGACAGAGTCGCCCCAGTTTTCCTGAGTTCGATTCCAGGGAGCGGCTATCAATCTTGGTCTTTTCACTTGCCCACACATTCGGCGCAAGTACTTGGGAATTTTCGAGGAAGCAGAATTGAGAGGGATTAATCTATGTTGATAAAACTTGTTTCACAATCGATGAAAAAATAAATAGGTTTAATCCAACGATAGCCGCTCCCAGGATCTAACTCTTTATAATGTACATGTACATTAACCTCTGTATCGTTCTTAGTACATTTTTACTTATTCGATTTTCATTTTTCACAGCCAAATTGTAATGAAAAATAAATGAAGCAAATGAATGACAGTTTTATTAAGCTATTACAAAAATGAAGCTGTGATTATAATTACCACTGGTAGTGTTTTTAAGGAAAAGAAGCTGAATTCCTTGGCTTAAATATGTACATGTATATAAAACAAAATCGGATTTTGAAATAACTGCCTGTTGTCCGGACTATTGAAATTCTGAGTTAAGGAATGTGATAACGGCTATCAGTACATGTTTACCTGTTAACCTGCATAGCAATAATTATAATTTATTAATTCATGAAAACTGTATATGATTTCTTTGCATGATAATGAAAGATACTTTGATCCAAACTTCAGTATCACATCAAGAAGGGATTCCCGCGCTTTGTTTGAACCCCCTCTTTTAGCCTTATCTTCTTTAGCTTTATCATTTCATTTTTCATGGGGATTTCCCGGAAAACTTCTCATTCTTAAGCTTGAACGCGAGCTTACCGTTACAGAAATCATTGGTCTACCATTGCGTACTACTCCAATTTAGCAATAAAATGATGGGAATTCAACATGCAGCTCTTCTTCTTGATCTTCAACATGCGGTTCTCCATCTGGATCTTGATAAACGTCATTGAGGAATTCGTTCAGAAGATATTTCAACACAAATAAACAGAATCCACCAATGAGAAAATATTGAATGAATTGTAGTAAAATATTTTAATGGGAAATGGAATAAGAGACGACGAGGAACACTTATTCTCCCAAAACGGGAATTTCACAAGTTTTACATTGAAAATTAACCTTGACCCCGCCAGATCGGACTAACCTTGATATAAGATTATTTATATCGAAGACAGCTGTAAATTAATTTGTCAGGTTAAGTTCGATATTAATGATTAAAATCTTAATATGAGCATCGAAATATGCGTTCTATTAAATGCAGACTGATCAGATTTAATTCAGAACCAAACTGAGCATTGTAACTTTTTTTGTTAAGTTTTGGGTTATTTTTTTTCTTAGAACCTAGTTAAATGTCACTTTCTGGTTGTATGTTGATTTTATCTAGCAACATACCAAGTATTAGAACTCTTACTTTAAAAGTAAAAGGATAGAATTTAAATAAGTGTTGAGCAAATGTTATGTTATGCAAATTGAGCAAATGTCTTTACTGTTATCGTCTTTCCTGTTACTTAAGAAGATAGTAACAAGAAAGATTTTTGAATAAAATCGTAAGAGAAAGCTTTAATTACCCATCTTTTGACATGTATGAAAGTATCGCTAGTTCTTAATTTAAAAAAAAAACATCTTCACTTTCAAGTGATTTGCCGTCAAAAAAATAAAATAAAAATTTGCTAGGAGATCGATGTAGACAAGCTTTCAAATCCAAATAACTTTCAATTTTTTCTCGCAGTAAACTGGTTATTGATCAGTAAGTATTTCTACCCAATGTCAAAAATCAACATTTTCCTCTTCCGAGGATTTAGGTATGGGAAAAGTGCATGAAATATTTCATAAAATTGTAAGAAAATATAACAAATAGACAGAGTATGTCAGATTTTTTAGTTTAATTTTATTTTAGCTATCTTGCTAGTTTAAATATTCTTAAATATATCTCTATCCCTTTTTCGGTTCATGGATTTACTTTGTGTAAAAATTGAATGCATTAGAATTTATTTAACAGTCTCTTTCAATTAATCATTAAACGTGCATCCCCTTTCACTCCTGTAAATCATAATGTCTTTCTTGTTACCACTCAATGTGTATACTGTTTTATTACAAGACAAAATCACATCAATAATTAATTGCTTTACTTGAAAAATGTAAATACAACTCTCAGATTTGATCGTCAAATTCTGATCGGACTGATTACATGGGCTCCACGGGCTGTCGCGTCACTGAAAAAAACAGTCCCGTATGATGAAATATAAACAAATCTTCTTCTCTGAAACTACTGTTCAGAATTCGACCAACTTCACAGGAATGGTGTTTTGAACATACTCTTTCAGATTTGTTTGTCGATTCTGATGAGGCTGAAGACATGGGCTCTACGTGCTGTCACGTTACTGATGGTCACATATGATGAAAAATATAATAATATTGTTGTAATTTCTGCCTTTGATGAATTTAACGAATCGAATTTTTTTTTTCATTTTGGTAACTGTTATCTTTATTATTAATGGTTGGCAATGTACATAGTATCCTTGATCTTTAACTACATATGACACAGCATGATGGTTTTTCGTTTGCCAAAGTATGGACTTTGTAAAAAAAAAGTTTCCATTAAGAACTTTTTTTTTGTTTGGATGTCGGATTACCTTCTATCACCTTTTGAATGTCTAAAAGTGAAAACACAAAAATGTAATACTTGTTGACCATTTTTCTATCAAAATGTCTACGGATTTGGACATGTGATATATCAACTCTAGGAAATGAAAACCATGAAAGTAATGTCATGAATGCATAAAGCTATATGCACACGGATACCCGACAGAAACAAACAAACAAGCACACATTACATACGAGTATATATGTTCGGCGCAGAGTAAAAATCGGTACAATTCCGGAATTGCAATTGGGCAATTTCAATACTTGAAAACAGATATTACTAGAAGTGATTTACTTCTGTTTCACTTGTTCTTTTACGGTATTTTTGACTAGTTTAAGGCCAACAATTGTTAAAATGCATCTAGTGTTTGTGGCTAATTGCACTTTCGAGTACTTTATGTTTGGTGTTTTTGTTGTAATTAAGAATTTAATCACCTTTTTTGGGGAAAAAACTGAAGTCGGATTTATTTCCTAGATTAGAAAAAAATTCTGAAAAATCACTAGGACTCTTTCTCTCTCTCTCTCTCATTCTCTCTCTCTCTCTCTCATTCTCTCTCCCCCCCCTCTCTCTCTCTCTCTCTCTCTCTCTCTCTCTCTCTCTCTCTCTCTCTATCACCAAAAACAATACAGAAACGATCATTTTGAATCTGAATTCTTAAAATGGAGCTTGTGTCTCATGTGTGCAGTGTTAATTCTATGTTAATTCTTTGTAAGTCATAAACAGCGATACATCTCAAATGTTATTAGCCGCCGCAATATAATGAGAGATTGTTAAAAGCGGCGTAAAACCCCATTCAAACAAACAAACAAATTGTCATGTATGAAACATTATGCGATTACATAATTCCACTGGTCTATAAAATGCGCAAAATTAATTCTGTTCTTAAATTAATATAGAGCATAACTAAGCCGTTCATCAAATCCCCGTGTTTTTTAGTGTTTTTTTTTTTTTTTTCACGCCATAAGTTTACAAAGCAACGTTAGTGAAATGTGACTGTACAATTGACAAAACACACATTTTAATTGGTAGGTTTGGAGCTAGGGTTATTTTTCATTTCTATGAATTATTTAGCATTTTCTGTAAGAATAAATACCGGTCTTTCTTTTTTACGCAGTAATATAGTTTATTCAGGTTTTTGATGAAAAATACGTTTGCGAAGAACCTGAAAATGGTTTATCGCCTTAATACTTGGCATTCGGACGTAAACAATTTTCGGGTTTCATGCAAATGTTAACGCTCACAAATACGTAAATAAATCTTATATAATCATTTGGCTGTAATAAGACAGGTTTCTATCCCATGGTTCAATATTCAAACATCCACTGGACCAATAATAAGGTGAGTGGCTTGAGACTATTTTGACCTTTGTTCATAAACAAGAGCCGTCAGAGACGGATTATGCTCCCCGAATAAGGCATTGTCACAAAAACAAGAGCCACGTTGGACATGGACATCCCCCGCCAATAAAGCTTGATAGTAAACTAAAGCCTAATTGATAAAAGATTCTATGTACTGTCAAAGATTTGCCTCCTATAAAATCTAAGTAATAAAAATAACAAAGGACAATAACTCCAAAATTATGCAAGCAAGAGTTGCAGTTCTTGTACACTGCACTTCTCCTCTATGAGATTATCCACCCATAAAGTTTCAAGTTGATAGCTATTATACTTTAGGAGATATGCTCCAGACATAATCTAAGTATCAAAAAAAAAAAAAAAAAACAAAGGGCAATAATTCCAAAATTATGCAAGCAAGAGTTGTAGTTCTTGTGCAATGCACTTCTCTTCCATAAGATCTATCCACCCATAAGGTTTCAAGTTGATAGCTATTATACTTTAGGAGATATGCTCTGTGGTCAGATTGCAAGGACTCAAATAAGGTGTTATCTTATACAGCAAACATAAAGGTAACAAACATTAAACCCCCTTTTTGCATGACATATTTTGAGACACAAATTTCAAATACTTTATGGTAAAGGGAATCTGATTTGCTACTGAAATTTGAAATTTCATCAAATTCTGAGCATGAGACTAGCAGAAATGAAAGAATAACTGTATTTTACGCGCTAGTGTAAAGGTATTAAACATTTAGCCCCCTTTTTCCATAATATTTTATTTACGTTAATTTCAAATTATTTATAGTAAAGGGCATCTGATTTGCTACTCAAATATGAAATTTCACTAAATTCTGACTGTTAGACTAGGAGAAATTTGGGAAAAACTGTTTTTTACCCTAAGTCCCCTTTTCCCGTGACGAGGCCTCAAATCCAAAAACCGTCACAGATGCATCATCACTATATCATAGGGAGTTCACATGGTAAGTTTCATTGGATTAAGCCCAAGGGTTATGGAGAAATAGGTGGGGACGGACGGACGGACGGACAGAAAAACTATTTTACATGCTTACGTAAAGTAACAAACATTTAGCCCCCTTTTCCATAATATTTTTTTACGTTAATTTCAAATTATTTATAGTATAGGGCATCTGATTTGCTACTCAAATATGAAATTTCACTAAATTCTGACTGTTAGACTAGGAGAAATTTGGGAAAAACTGTTTTTTTACCCTAAGTCCCCTTTTCCCGTGACGAGGCCTCAAATCCAAAAACCGTCACTGATGCATCATCAATATATCATAGGGAGTTCACATGGTAAGTTTCATTGGATTTGGCCCAAGGGTTATGGAGAAATAGGTGGGGACGGACGGACGGACGGACGGACAGAAAAACTATTTTACATGCTAACGTAAGGTAACAAACATTTAGCCCCCTTTTTCCATAATATATTCTTTTTACGTTCATTTCAAATTATTTATAGTAAAGGGCATCTGATTTGCTACTCAAATATAAATTTTTCAAAATTCTGACTGTTAGACTAGGAGAAATTTGGGAAAAACTGTTTTTTACCCTAAGCCCCCTTTTCCCGTGACGAGGCCTCAAATCCAAAAACCATCACAGATGCATCTTAACTATATCATAGGGAGTTCACATGGTAAGTTTCATTGGATTTGGCCCAAGGGTTATGGAGAAATAGGTGGGGACGGTCGGACGGACGGAATTACGGACGGACGGACAGACGAAGCGGCGGCTATTTGCTCTCCCTTCGGGGAGCATAAAAAACCCTGTAAAGCAAGTGACGGTAAACTATGTCATGAACTATGACTGAACTTCTTATACAATTTCTTATCAAAAATCTTTCCAGAGCGAGAAATGTCCCAGGTCAGTCGTAAGCGAAGATGACACCCTGGAATAGTTTAGTCTTATGTCTTTTATTCTCTACTGTTTACTGCGTGATTATCACGGATGCAGACGTATTTGTTTCAACGAAAAATGGTGTCGTGCGTGGAACAAGAAGAGAGAAAAGTTTGCAATATTTAGGCATTCCATTCGCCAAGCCACCGGTAGGAGATCTAAGGTACTTAATTCTTTGCCAAGTGGCAACGTTTACGACTTTGACGGATTTCGATATGAACTATCATTTTACTTAGTATGTCTTTTGATCTATGCTATTTTCTGTCGGTTTGTAGTTATTTTAAGGTGTTTGACTGGAACACTTTTTAAGAAAAGTCCCAGCCGAAAAAGGCCGTAAACCATGCATTTACCAGGTGTCAAAATAAAGACTGGTTCAGATTCAATCAATATGAACGATTGGGTGGTTTATTTTCGGCCGAAGGCAAGCGAGTTATTGTCATGCAGGTGTATCTGCCGTTCGGCCGTCCCTGAGTCCGTCCGTGCGTAAACTTGTTCATTAACATGTTCTTCTACTCTGTCTGAAACAATGGGCGGGTTTTAACCAAACCTGGTAGAATGTTCCTTGGGTGACCCTCTTCTTAAATTGTCAAAGCCAATTTTGATTGACCCCCAAATATGAGCGTGGCAGAGCGGGGCTTATTTTCACTTTAAAATGTTTAAATAGTTCTCCCAAACCATTTGACCGATTTTACTGAAGCGTGGTATGGAGGTTCCATGGTTGTCCCTTGACCTGAATTGTTAAAGAAATTTTGATTAACCCCAAAACGTGGGAATGGAAGGGTGGGGCATATTTTCAATAAACAATCTTGGAAAATCTTCTCCACACCAACCATTAGGCTGATTTCTACGAAAATTGGCATTGATAATCCTTTAGTTGCCCGATATTTAAATTGTTAACGAAATTTTGTTTGTCACCCAAATATGGGCGGGGCAGGGCGGGGCATTTTTCTCCTAAAAATCTTTTAAAAAAATCTTCTCCTTACAAACTATTGAGCCGATTTAAATGAAACTTGGCTTGGATGTTTCTTGGGTGATCCTGTACCTAAATTGATTAAGAAATTTTAACCACTAAATAAGTCGTGGCAGGACGGGGCTTATTTTCTCTTTGAAGTCTTTGAAATCTTCTCCCTTCTCATTTTGGCAAATATTGCAATCACCTTTATTTTGGCAATTAAATGGGTAAAGGGTATGCAGGATAATGGCGATTGGGTATTTCGGTGCTATGTGGGCTAGACCCAGTAATTCATTAAAAAAAAATTCAATGTGCATATCTAAACAAACGATCTGATATCCGAGAAAGCCAAAGCGCTAAAAGCGCTGAAGGCCTGGTTTATAAAGAGGCATTTGAAGATCTACACTCCAATTTTTGAATCTTTTTAGCAAGGCTTTTTAGGCGAGGGAAACCATGAATTCCATAATGAAGTTGTATTTTACTGTCGGAACACAAGAAATTGATAGGGTCAATTTCTCCCTTTCCCACAATATGGGACACCCTTTACTCATACCCCATTATTTTTAAATTTCTACCCTAGATATATATCAAATTACACCCATGTTGATTTAATGTCTGCAACCTGTTCCAATTTGGCCCATTTTAAAATGCTGTCGTCTGTTTAAGGGTTTAAGGATGAGACAAGGCTTTTAATTTTTTCTGATTTAGATTAATCCATTACAAGACAGCAAATGTTTAGACAGGTCCAAATTGTAAAGGGTTGCGGATTACATACAATATGTGGGAAAATAAGTCAAATTTGTAGCAGAAAGGGTAGATAATATTAGGGAGAAAGGAGAAAGTGTTAATTAGCAGTATTTTCTTCTTTTCCCTGATAGCAAGGTCATCCGTCAAGATCAAATATAAAAGCTATGTATCTTTAACACTGCAGTGATTTTGGCAGTGAAAAGTAAGAAAATATCTGGTATACATGACAAGGACAAGGTGAATAATCAAGGTTATATTCCAAAAAAAATGACTTCGTGTGTTTATTTTGGCCATTCAGTTCCGTCGCCTTCAGTACTATCAGTACTTTGATTTTAGCACAGCGGAGTGCGTATGCACTGCGTTGAATAGACAAAGCACTTCGTGTCGCTCAAAAGTTGATGACGTATACAAGACCTATTTTTTGCCCGCGCATGAGCACAAAAAACAACGTAGTACAGACGTTGTTTGGTTTTTGACTCGATTATCCTTTTCCTAGGCAATTTCCAGGATACAGGGTTGTTTCCTATTGCCTGCTCAACGAGGCCAAAAATATTAGATTTAATCAAAACGATAATTTGTTTGAAAAAAACCCGAATGATATACAACCCTATTGAATACAATTAAACTAACTTCTTGCTCATATATATATATATCAAGCCAAATGTACATTTAGATGGCGTCCACCAGAAGTCGCAGACAGTTGGAAGCCGAATTATTACAATGCTACCTCTATCCCGGCTGCCTGTCCACAGAAGTATTGCACAAAGTATTTACCCGAAGTTGGCTGTCCTGATATAGTAAGAAATTATCTCTTTGCTTCAGTGAACGACATCCAGCGAAGCTATTGTCATCACTATGTGTCCTTTTTACTGATATGCGTGTGTCATTCCTTTCGTAAACTTTATTCGAATCAGCAAAAACAGTTATCAAACTTAATGAGTAGTAGATTTATAGTTTTATAACACTATATAACAATTATGTTAAAGTTAGATTCTACATAAAATATAAAAAATCTTTATCACTTTATATTCTTTTTTCCATCTCCACGTCTATGTTCACTCATAAATTTCTAATAGTTTGTCTGACTTTTGCAACAGGCCTTTTTTTGCGGACCATCGAGTCCCAATTTTTGCTCCACACACAAGTCTGATTATTTATTACCATACACAAAACTTTTCTATATTTGTGTAATTTTAGATGTCAGAAGATTGTCTATATCTGAATGTTTGGACACCTATGAACGCCAGCCTACGTACACGTTACCCCGTTATGGTCTATTTTCATGGCGGAGCCTTCAAATGGGGCCATGCATCATCCGAGGTCTATGACGGACAAGAAATTGCTAGTTCTGGAGACGTTGTCCTAGTCGTCACCAATTATAGACTCGGTGAGAAGAAGTTTTTCTTCACTGAGTAAACGCAAAAATGTTGCGAAAAGACGATTTGTCGCAAAAACTCATAAATTCACACGTCAAACATAAATACGAGTAAATAGTAAGCTGTCTTGAATGTAAAATAATAACAGTTCTAGACTTCGCGATAACCAACATCTGAGAAATATGACCCTTCTCTATGCAACGAGATTTGAAACAATATTTCTTTTTTTATTTCCACAATGGTTTTTACCCGGACGAAGACAAATTGAGATCACAAACATCTGAGAAATATGACCCTTTTTTATGAAACGAGATTTGAAGCAATATTTCTTTTATATTTCCACAATGGTTTTTACCCGGACGAAGACAAATTGCGATCAGTAACATCTGAGAATTATGATCCTTCTTTATAAAACGAGATTTGAAGCAATTTTCTTTATTTCCACAATGGTTTTTACCCGGACGAAGACAAATTGAGATCACAAACATCTGAGAAATATGATCCTCCTTTATGAAACGAGATTTAAAACAATATTTCCTTTTTATTTCTACAATGGTTTTTACCCGGACGAAGACAAATTGCGATCAAAAACATCTGAGAAATATGATCCTTCTTTATGAAACGAGATTTGAAGCAATATTTCTTTTTTATTTCCACAATGGTTTTTACACGGACGAAGACAAATTGTGTAATGTTCAAAAACACCGATTTCTTCTTTTATATGTACATGTACTTATGTGTATGAGAATCCTGATTTATTGCATAAAACACACATAAAAGTAAACATTCGTTCACACGACAATTCAGGATGTGCGCAGACACAAAACTCCTCCTCAGTATAACTACAATTTGATACGAGGGAACACCGTGAACACTATCTTGAGAATGTATTTTGTCCAATTACTATTCTACTGCCCTGCCTTCAAATGTTCTGAAATGTCTCCTGGTGCTCATTAGTAACGATGGTGAACTCATAGACTCAAAATCGAGAGTAGCGTGATTTAGTCTAGCTTCTGCGACATATGTATAAATCATGTCAGGGGTCATCACACGCCTATAAATATCTATACAGTATACAGCATATAGGTTACAGTCTTGTGTTAGTCAACTTCGCCATGGCTTAATTGAGAGTAACGTTAAAGACTATAGACAACATACAATATATTGGTTTACATTGTTTTCCCAAAAAGTGATACAAGTTTATATTGTTTTAGGTCTATTTGGGTTTCTTTACACTGGAGAAGGGGTTAATGATGCCCAGGGTAACTATGGAATCATGGACCAAAGGCTGGCCTTACAGTGGGTACAAGACAACATTGTTGGATTTGGAGGTGACCCAAATATGGTAATAACAGAATTCTTGCGTTTAAATTCCCCCAGATTCTATATATAGATGGAAGAAAGCTCGAGATTTTTTTATTGTACAGATTTTGTTTATGGAAGAATTTGAATAAGATGTTAAGTTTTTAAAATAGAATTATTCGAAAAAGGCAAAACAAATTTATTTTCTAGAATATTCAAGAATTTCATTTTTCCTTCAATTGATATCGTGCTTTTTTTTTAAGTCGATTGCATGTTTTTTTCTTCTAGGTAACAATCTTTGGACAGAGTGCGGGTGGACAATCAGTTGATATTCATCTCCTGTCACCATTGTCTCAAGGTCTGTTTCACAGAGCCATCATACAGAGCGCACCATTAGATGTTCCATACAGAACCAAAACAGAGGCTTTAGGGGTCACTAGATCTGTTAAGTTGTTGTTAAATTGTGCCTTTGGTGATATATCCTGCCTACGATCGAAATCTGTGGACCAGATAGAAGAAGCACAAGAACAGTCATTTTACACGCTGACGTCAACAGAAATCATCAATTTTTTCGAACCAATTGGTCCAATAGTTGATGAAATCAACGTTAAGTTTCAACCTATAGAAGGTGCGAGGGCGGAGAAATATAACACGGTCCCCCTTATGATTGGTTCCGTAACAGAGGAGGTACGGTATTTCGTATACGGGGCGTTGAAAACACTCCCACTACCATTCTCATTATACGAAATTGCAATAGGCATATTACGGCCTGACCACTTCTTTGAAATCAGCGCAAAATACGCCCCACCTTTCGGACAATTCGACCAGAGGGATCTACTCAGTCAGCTTGGCACAGATTACATGTTTATATGTGCAACGAGAAACGTTTCGCGCACCATCACCAAATCTCAGGACAATAATGGCGTATATTTATATATATTTGACCATGTTACCGAAAGCCCTGGAGAATTAGGATCCAAAAATGACTGTGGTGGACATGTTTGCCACAGCGCCGAGATCCCGTACGTGTTCGGAAACACAAACGTACAAAATCTAACCAGTACGGAGAAAATACTATCAAAATCCATGGTTTCTTACTGGACAAATTTTGCCCACAGCGGAGATCCCAACTCAGGTCCGTCGTTTCCAAACGTAAAATGGCCAGTTTATGATTCTAGCAAAGATTCAACAATGATCTTTAATACCCCTGACAATAAAATTGTTAGAGACTACAGGGCCGACTATTGTGACTTTTGGGATTCTATGAACTATGATAATTAATCTTGTATCATTTTGTATCACCGCTTTTTAAGTTGGAATGCGGAGCAATTCCAACTTAGATTTAACAAAACCGCAAAATGAACACAAGATAATTTTATTTCGGGTTTTTTGATAACACATATCACGTGAACAGGATGTGAATACACCCCGGCCTATTTTGTACATCTCAACTTGACAAAGAGATACAGTTTATTTCATAAAGAAGTAATAATGTTGAACAATTACACAACTATCACTTCATGTAAATTATTAACACACTAATTTATGTTTAAACTTAATTTATTGAAACTTGCGTACGAATTTACTAGTATCACATGTTTGCATTACTATATTTGGAAATCATGTGATAAGTCAAGTCCAATAAAGAAAGCTATTGACTATAGCACTAGCTAATCACGTGATCTGCTTATTTGGTAATGCGCGACC
The DNA here is from genome assembly GCA_948146395.1 of Fragum whitleyi. Classification (NCBI taxonomy): domain Eukaryota; kingdom Metazoa; phylum Mollusca; class Bivalvia; order Cardiida; family Cardiidae; genus Fragum; species Fragum whitleyi. The sequence goes on along the minus strand of OX411552.1, from coordinate 50,840,904 downwards.
TGTTTTTCGTAGAATTGTGGCATAGCACAAGCTCATTACGTGATCTGCTTACATGTATTTGGTTATATCGCGACCCGTTTTTCGTAGAATAATGTTATAGCTTCTTTTAGAGATCTAGTTTCTCTTTCTGGACGAACTTTTTACACACTTCAACAAAATACTGTAGTTCAAATGTTTTTGTATCTAATTGTTCCGAAAACAATCATTAGAAACGAACAAAACCTGCAGATTAATTATCTGTATTAACAACCCATTCCAGCAAATATTCTCTTTTTATTACTTCTCTACAAAACGGAACCCCATTTCTAAATCGAGCGACAATTTCACTTGATGGTGGACGCAGCAAGGATCGATGAAGGTATAGATCCACTAGTTTAAGTAATAGATGAAAGGTCAATTTTGTCTATACCTGTATAGACAAAATTTACCTTTGATCACTCACTCTAAATTGCGGGTCTATAGGCAATCAATTTTCTTCTCTTTCTGCTTTCGTCCATTTTCTTTAAAATTGCCTTGAAAAAAATTCACTTGTGCAAAAATACGCATGCGCGCAATCCTTTAAATATCATTGAAGATTATCAAGTTAACTACAGCCTTTGTGTTTATCAAACATCCGAACGAGTTTACCAACCCTACGTGTTTTGCCTTCAGGGGCCACTTTTAAGAAAGGTCCTACGACCGAAATTCGATCGTATCGCAATCGTACGATTGAAATTGACTTTCAAGAAACATTTTTGGCTTTCAAGAAGCATGTCGTATCGTTTGATTTAATCTTAAATTTGCGTTTCCTGAAGACTAGTCCTGAATTTTGCGTTTAAGACTGTGCAAGCATAGTATTTTCTCGGATTTCATTTTTATACGCAGCTGGAGGCAGTCGTATATTGGCGCCATCTTCTCCGCCTGTCCATCTACCTGTCCGTCCGTACGTACGTCCACTTTTCTTGTGAGCACAACTCCTCCAACTCGTGGAAAAAGGGCCTTCGTGTATTTAATCATCTTGCGAACGCAACTCCCCCCTCATTTTTGGACAGATTTGGACGACACTCTCACAGAATAATCCTGGTCATTTGACCTAGCGCATAAAGTCAAGGTTTGGTGAGTTTCAGTCGCGTCATGGAAAAAAGGGCCTTCATGTAAAAAAATCTTGTGAGCGCAACTCCTCCCTTATTTATCGACCGATTTGGATGAAACTTTCACAGAAAGTTCCTAAACATGTCACCGTCTCTTGAACGCATTCCAACTTATCAGTACTTTCAGTACTTTGATTTTTGATAGAGCGACATTGAGACGGCCTGCGATTTGAAACCAGTAAAAAAATTGAGAAAAGACTAATTTTTTATGATGAGCCATTTCTTTTTACCGCTATATATTTTCTCCTATTGAAGATAACAAATTATTTAAGCACATGTCACATAAATTCAAACTGGACACATCTAAAATGTTGTTTGTTAAAAAATGCGATGCCTTATGTATTTCCGTAGGACTTTCGTGCTGAAATTGATTTTTTGGCTGAAATTGATTTTTTGGGTTTAATTGATTGTGTAGGGATTAAGCAGTTGCAAACTTTGCAGGTCCGCTCCCTGTTTTTATTGGCTCTCAACGGAGCCAATATGAGCAAAATAAAGTACTTTTGCTTATACTGCGTTCAGGAAATTGTGTTTTTTGTTTGTTTGTTTGTTTTTATTTTTTAGCAATGTTTTCTAAAGTTTTACAATGTATTTAGTGTAAGAACATGTTAGAAAATACAATTACCCATATTTCAAAAACTTTTTCACTTTTTTATGGGCTCTAACAGAGCCCAAAATAGTAATTTCAGATGTTTTCCTATGTAATGGTATGTTTCGAGATGATTTTCTTTAGCACCGTTTGGTATAAAGTGTGGGTAGGCGTTGAAATACTTTTAGGTCCATGATCTCTAGGCTTATTTTCGGATTTAATGGACTCTCATAACCCACCTTAGTTTACTTAAGTGCTGTCTTTGAATAAGTTCACAAACAAGAGTTTGAATAAGTTCACAAACAAGAGGATAATGATGGTCCTAGATCGATCACCCGAGTCTCTTTAGCCCCTGGGAAATCACATCTATTAAAAACGCAGATGTCAACGTTTCTATGAAAGATCAATACCATGGAATGTTTTCAGCAAAGATTATGATTGGATTGTTTCCTACTTTCTTTCTTTGTAAAAATGATATGCCTAGTCACATCCATTATTTGTACGTAGGTATGTAATGAACAAACTTGATGAAATTCAATTTAACGAAACTATTATGAAAAGACCATGTCTTCTGGTTTCAGAGAACAAGCTTTTAAGATTTCCTCCTTTGTGTCTATGTAAAATGGGATGACACATTCAGGGCCCAAATATGACCCCAGGGGCATAACATGAACAACATTGGTAGAGGTACACTATATGATACTTCATACAAAATATGAAAGATGTTTGCTTTTTGGTTTCAGAGAAAAGAATTTCAGAAATTTTCCTCTTTGTTTCTATGTAAACTGGGAAAAAACGTGCCGAATCTAATTCTGACCCCAGAGGTGCGTTCGTTAGAGCGAGATTCTTAAGATTCTTATTAAGATTTTTAAGATAAAGCGTTCGGTAGAGCGAGATTTTTAAGCCGCTCAATAAGAATCTTAAGATATTTAAATGAGAAAACGAAGATGGTTTTGCATTGGCTTAAAACGAGTAGTCATGACGACGTCGAATATGTTCACTCAAAATATTGAAAATCGTTCATGTAGATGGATTTTTCATCTTGCTCTAACGAACGCACCTCAGGCTGAGGGGTATGATATGAACAAAATTGGTAAAGGCCACTAGAATATGCTACATACCAAAATTAATATAAAGGCTTTTTGCCTAATTGTTTCAGAAATAATTTTCAAAGATTTCGCACTTTGTTTATTTGTAAAATGGAATCCGCCAAGGTGGAGCCCAAATTTGAGCCCAGGGGTTTGATATGAACAAATTTGATAAAGGTCTACTAGATTATGCTACCTAAAAATACGAAAGCTGTACACCTTCTGATTTCAGAGAAGAAGATTTCTTAGTTTGCTTCTATGTAAATCAGGATTTTCCCCAAATGGAATCCCAGGGTCATGATATGAACAAACTTGGTAGAGGTCTACTAGATGATGCTTCATACGCAAAACTACACATATATACATATGTATATTATTTTTTAATAGTTATTCTTCATTTCATTATTACGGTATGACGTTTGATAAATACGTTTTTGTAAATTAACCAAGTATCAATATTTTCTTATTCTTGGACATCCGAGATTTAATGATTATGTACAAGCAAAACAGATTGTGGTAAAAAAGTTACAACTCGTTTACCAAAAACTGTATTGGCAAATTTACAGTATAAACTTTGTTAGATTCTGTTTTCCTTTATTTTCGTTTCGTTTAAGGTTTCCTTAATCTGAAACATCGACGAAGATCTCCAAACATGGTATCTCACTAATAAGCAATTTCGACACTTTCTCGTAACGATATGGTCAGCGTGTTTCTGAATCCTCGTAGCTACAGCTTTACAAAGGTTGTGGGTGTGGGTATTCGGAACTGCACGGACATAATAATTTTAAGTTCCAGGAACTTGGTCACAAGGTCAGTAAAACCCTGTCACATCCGTATAATAGTATTAGTTTAAATTTATCATAATCCATTAATTTGCCACTTTTAATAATTTACACATAATTTGTTTAACAATTAAAGCTATTTAAGAATAAGAGAATAATACGAAGCTTTACTCTGGCCTAAGCGTACGACTCTGTCGTACGATATGGAACGATTAATGCTTGCTTCCTACTACAAGGTCAAAAACTATGTCGTATATATTAGTTATTCAAGGTGATTTATAGGCCCATGGGGCCGGGTGTTCATTATTTATGACAGTTTAATTGTTAACATTAAAATATAAAACACATGTCACTATAATAAATAAACATTTACTTACTTACTTACTTACTAAATATAGAAAAACCTGTTCGCCTTCTGTTTTTGGAGAAGATTTTTTTTCTTAAATTTCTTCTCTTTTTCAAAGGGATAGGCACAGCACAAATGTGACCCCCAGGGGTATGATATGAGCAAACTTCATAGAGGTCCACTAGATGATGCTAGATACAAAATATAAAAGTTGTTCGTCTTCTGTTTTTGGAGAAGATTCTTTTTAAAATTTTTGGCATTTGATTCTATGTAAAAAGGGATGCCCTGGTCAAAGCCTAAATATGACCCGAGGGCATGAACAAACTTGGAAAATGTCGACTAGACGATGCTACCAAATAAGAAAGCTGTCTCTTTCTGATTTCAGAGAAGGAGACTTAAAAATTTTTGCTCTTTGATTCTATATAAGTAGGGTTGCGCCCGGTAGAGCTCAAATATGAACCGAGGGTCTTGATATGAACAAACTTGGTAGAGGTCCACTAGTCGATGTTACATACCAAAAATGAAAGCTGTCTGCCTTCTGGTTTCATCGGCGCTTGGAGAAGCACATACACTACTCAAAAGTTCTAAGCGGCCACCTTACCCTTCTCCATTTTCACACATTTTTCGCTTTTATTTTGAAATGTCAACTTTGTCTTTCGAAAGAGTTGCCATGCAGCCATCATCCTATCCGATTGTTTTGTAAAATCATGCATCAGTAAGTCCTAAAGACGGAATTGAATGCACGTACCCTCAAATTCAAAAGTCACAAAAATGACATTTTTTAAAGAAAATTGAATTTTTCGACACATTAAAAAACGCAAAACCTATCAATGTCTTGTACTGATATCAGTGGTACAACGTCTGAGGACTTCTAAAAATAATAAGAAATGTCACAACATTGTACACAATCCTTATCCTAACAAGAAATGTCAAAAATAGCCCACCCAGCAATGTTAACTTTGGAATCGAGGGTACTCCTACTTTCGTTTAGTTTTTAAAAAATTCTTGTTGAATTATTTCACTGATTTTTCTCTTATTGACTTCATAAATGATTTGGCTGCATTTTATTAGCAAAATCGGGATGAAACCATGCGGCATGTATAACATATGACCAAAAAGGCAAGTGGCCGCTTAGGAGTTTTGAGGAGTGTATGTGCAGGTTTAAATATTCTCAAAACATATGGAGGCACTTCACTATAGTTGAAAGCTTTCTAACACAAGACTCAAATAATTTTAGTCGAAAATACAAACAAATATCTAACCCCGTTCGACTATATCAAATTTGCTGTATTAGGGACACAGCCTTGGTCACCACACCATTACTTCTGATAGGACTGAGTTTACTATTGGATACCATATTGTTTGTTTGTTTGAATGGGTTTAACGCCGCTTTCAACAATCTTGCAGTTATATCGCGGCGGCCGGAGCACCTAACAATGGATTCCTGGTATTTCTTTCACCTGTACTACCATTACACCCTTTCCTAGCCTCCGACTGCTATTTCACATAGGTTTACGATTATCTACCCATTGGTGAAAGACAAACGTCGGAAAGGATATATGCCGCCATCGGGGATCGAACCCACGACTTCCAGATTGGAAGTCTTATGCCTAACCAACTGCGCTATGGTGGCGGCGCGGATACCATATTGTGGAGAGGGGTAAGGTCATGCAGGAGAATAAAAGTATTTCGTCGAATGCGAAACACTTCCTTCACAATTTTACTGTTGGAGACAATAACTCGGTTTGTGTAACGATGTTATCATGAGTGTTCTGACCATTCGGGTACCCTCGGCGATTCTACGGAATAGACAGTTTACGGAAAAGTCCGAGCGATGTACCGAATGCTGACATTCATGATAACTCCCTTATATTTTCTTTTTAGTTGTAACAATTACCGTCTTCTTTGTTTCCTGCTGAAATGGTGGAGATTCGGTACAAATAATGTCATTATTTTTCGATGTTTACTAAAGCTGTTTCCATGACTTAAAAGCTTGAATTCAAAAGTTTTCGATGTTATCAAGCTGTATTTTGGGTCTTATTTTAAAATGATTGGTTGAAAATTACAATCATTATTATTCTGTCTTTGCTCAAAGCAATTTTCCTTCTCTATATGCACGTCTTCCAAAGCAACATATTTATCGGTGGTGATTTCTTCGAAATATTTGCATCCTTCCTGATATCACCAATAAAAAGTAGTTGGTGAAAGCCCGTTTCTTTAAAATTGAACATTGTTGTTACCGCTTCAAGCGCAAGACCCTTTTTGCCGTTCATGTACTTAAGAAAATTACTCAGGTACAACCAATGCACTAAGGAAAACAGATAGTATATTATTATTTCTTTGAAGGCATATCTACCACTTTAATGTAGGAACACTTTATTGTATTCCTTCAACTACGTAATCAAGCAATACAAGAGCAGCCTCACTTTGACTAAGTTCGATATTAAAGAAATAACTTTTAATGGTTATCTTGATATGCATAGCCTTTAAGTACATAAATTTGATCAGTGAGAAAGTCTCTTCTTCAGCCATAACAACAACAAAACATAATTAAAATATGGTCATTTTTCTAAGGATTTTCGTTTGAATCCTGTGGATTGCAAAATTGAAATAAGAATCGGATGGCCATGTCCAATGAGATTGTTTACCTAACATGCATTTCCCGAGGCAGCAAGATTACCAAACATGCTTTTCCCGAGGCTGCAAGATATGATTCAAATTTGCCAGATTAGCTACTTGTGTTAATCAATTGAGCAAAATTTAACAAAACGGAGCCGATATAAACTAACTGAAATTTCCGTAAGAGCGTCTGTCAGTTAGGACGTGTTATTAATTGATCCCCAAATATAGGTGTGGCAGGGAAATAGGGCGAAAATTGCTAAAAAAGAAAAATAGAAAAAAATCCATTTTCTCCTAATTCACTTGGCCAATCAAGCTGAAACTTGGCAGAGATGTCTCTTGGGAGAAGCTCTTCATAAGTTGATAAAAGAATTTAATTCAAGAATTTAATTTAATCAAAAACTCTGGTTTTCATGGTTACAGAAAGGGTAAGAAATGGCTGAAAATAGCCAAAATGTTAGGAAAAATTCTTCTCCTAAACCTCTAGGCCAATCAAACTAAAACTTAAATTGTCAGGGATGTACTTTGGTTGAAGCTCTTCAAAAGTTGTTAAAAGAATCTAATTTCTAAAAAGAAACTCTGGTTTCCATGATAAAGGAAAGGTTGCCAAGTGGCTGAAAATTGCCGAAAATCTTTGAAAATATTCTTCTCCTCCTCAACGTTAGGCCAATCAAGCTGAAACATTGCAAGAATATTCCTCAAATGAAAGTCTTGAAAAGTTGTCAAAACAATTTAATTTCTTAAAAAAAACTCTGGTTTCCATGGTTACACAAAGGCTGAAAATTGCCAACAAGAGGTCCGTTGGCCCTGGGTCGCTCACCTGAGAAAAAAGCTTCATTACCTAGGTATGTCCATGCAACCAAAGAAAAAGAGATTTTCACTTATTCAATCAGATAACATTTGAAATAATCCCCCCCTCTGCTCCTCACCTGGTAATTATTTATTTAAGCTTTTTCCATAAAAGGTCTGTGGTCAGCCAATCAATGCCAGATATACAGGCTGAGTCTGAGACTTTTAAAGTTTTCTTTAATGAGTTGATCAATCCATGTCAAATATAAAGGCTGTAGGGATTCAAAATTCTCAACAAAGCACTCCCCCTCCCCCAAGATGCTCTGCACCTGGTGAATCTACAGTCATGATTTTAGCTAATTCAATTGATGTCCATATGCTGATCATTCATACCCATTTTCAAGTCTGTAGGACTCCTGTTTCATTAGAAGTTTAAAGATTTCAAAAATGATCCAAAGTACTACCCCCTCCCCAAGACACTTAGCACCTGGTGACCCTACAGTCATGATTTTAGCTATTTTTATTAATGTCAATATATTGATCACCCATGACAATTTTCAAGTCTGTAGGGTTCCTGATCCAGGAGAAGAATAAGGTTAAAGATTTCAAAATTGATCCAAAGTACTACCCCCTCCCCCCTAATGCTCCGCATCTGGTGGCCCTACATTCATGCTTTTAGCTATTATATTTAAGATCCATATACTTATCATCCATGCCATTATTGGAGTCTGAAGGGCTCCTGGTTATTTTAGAAGATGAAGGTTAAAGTTACAAAATTTTCACAAAAGTACTACCCCTTCCTTCCTGGTGCTTCGCACCTGGGGGCATTACAGTCATGATTTTAGCTATTTTTATTAAGGTCTATGAGCTGATCCTCCATGCCAATTTTCAAGTCTGTAGAGCTTGTGGTTCAGAAGAAGAAGAAGGTTAAAGATCACAAAATTTTCACAAAAGTACTACCCTCTCCCCCATGGTGCTCCGCACCTGGTGAATCTACAGTCATGGTTTTAGCTATTTTTTATAAAGGTCCATATACTGATCATCCATGCCAATATTCAAATCTGTCAGGCTCCTGATTCATCAGAAGAAGAAGGTTAAAGATTACAAAATTTTCACAAAAGTACAACCCTCTCCCCACTGGTGCTCCGCACCTGGTGAATCTACAGTCATGATTTTAGCTATTTTTATAAAGGTCCATATACTGATCATCCATGCCAATTTTCAAATCTGTCAGGCTCCTGATTCATCAGAAGAAAAAGGTTAAAGATTACAAAATTTTCACAAAAGTACTACCCTCTCCCCCCTGGAGCTCCACACCTGGCAGCCCAACAGATATGGTTTTAGCTATTTTTATTCAGGTCTATAATCTGATCATCCATGCCAATTTTCAAGTCTGTAGGGCTCCTGGTTCCGAAGAAGAAGCAGCTTGAAGATTACAAAATTTACCCAAAGTACTACCCCCTCCCCCCTGGTGCTCCGCACCTGGTGGCCCAAAAGAAATGATTTTAGCTATTTCAATTCAGGTCTATGAACTGATCATCCATGCCAAGTTTTAAGTCTGTAGGACTACTGGTTGAGAAGAAGAAGAATTTTAAAGATTTTCTTAAAATTTCACTGTTTGTTGCCATAGCAACCAGAGTTTTTCATGGATTTCAATTCTTTTAGCTATTTTTGAAGGGGACCACCTAAGCAACATTTCTGTAAAATTTGGTGTAAATCGGCCCAGTAGTTTAGGAGGAGATGTCGTTTAAAGAAATTGTTGACGGACACCGGACGACGACCGGACGACCGACGGATGAAAGGTGATCACAATAGCTCACATGAGCACGTCATGCTCAGGTGAGCTAAAATATTAGAAAAAACTGTCATTTTCTAAATCACTGGGCCAATTAAGCTTGGTGAAGTTCTACCAATATTGTAACAAGAGGGCCGTTGGCCCTGGGTCGCTCACCTGAGAAAAAAGCTTCATTACCTAGGTATGTCCATGCAACCACAGAAAAAGAGATTTTCACTTATTCAATCAGATAACATTTGAAATAATCATTCCCCCCCCCCCCTCTGCTCCTCCCCTGGGCATTATTTAACCTTTTTCCATAAAAGGTCTGTGATCAGCTAATCTATGCCAGATATACAGGCTGAGTCTGAGACTTTCAAAGTTTTCTTTAATGAGTTGATCAATCCATGTCAAATATAAAGGCTGTAGGGATTCAAAATTCTCAACAAAGGACTCCCCCCTCCCCAAGATGCTCTGCACCTGGTGAATCTACAGTCATGATTTTAGCTAATTCAATATATGTCCATATGCTGATCATCCATACCAATTTTCAAGTCTGAAGGACTCCTGGCTCATTAGAAGAAGTTTAAAGATTTCAAAAATGATCCAAAGTACTACCCCCTCCCCAAGACACTCAGCACCTGGTGACCCTACAGTCATGATTTTAGCTATTATTAATGTCAATATATTGATCACCCATGACAATTTTCAAGTCTGTAGGGTTCCTGATCCAGGAGAAGAATAAGGTTAAAGATTTCAAAATTGATCCAAAGTACTACCCCCTGCCCTCTAATGCTCCACATCTGGTGGCCCTACATTCATGATTTTAGCTATCTTATTTTAGATCCATAATTATGCTTATCATCCATGCCAATATTGAAGTCTGTAGGGCTCCTGGTTCATTAGAAGATGAAGATTAAAGTTACAAAATTTTCACAAAAGTACTCCCCCCTCCCCCCTGGTGCTCCGCACCTGGTGGCTTTACAGTCATGATTTTAGCTATTTATATTAAGGTCTATGAGCTGATCCTCCATGCCAATTTTCAAGTCTGTAGGGCTTGTGGTTCAGAAGAAGAAGAATGTTAAAGATTACAAAATTTTCACAAAAGTACTACCCTCTCCCCCCTGGTGCTATGCACCTGGTCAATCTACAGTCATGATTTTAGGTATTTTTATTAAGGTCCATATGCTGATCATCCATGCAAATATTCAAATCTGTAGGTCTCCTGGTTTAGAAGAAGAAAAAGGTTAAAGATTACAAAATTTTCATCAAAGAACTACCCCCTCCCCCCTGGTGCTCCGCACCTGGTGGCCCTACAGATATGATTTTAGCTATTTTTATTAGGGTCTATGAGCTGATCATCCATACCAAATTTCAAGGCTGTAGGGCTGCTGGTTCAGAAGAAGAAGAATTTTAAAGATTTTCTTAAATTTTTAACTTTGGTTGCCATAGCAAACAGAGTTTTTCACCGATTTCAATTCTTTTAGCAATTCTTAAAGGGGACCACCTAAGGAACATTTCTGCCAAGTTTGGTTAAAATTGGCCTAGTAGTTTAGGAGGAGATGTCGTTTAAAGAAATTGTTGACGGACGACGGACGACGCACGACGGACGACGCACGGACGCCGGACAAAAGGTGATCACAATAGCTCACTTGAGCACGTTGTGCTCAGGTGAGCTAAAAATGATTTTAATCAATCAAAAACTCCATGGTTACCATGGTACTGGAAATGTAAAAAAAATGCTTAAATTTCAGAAAAAGTTAATCTTCCTCTAAACTTTTGGGCCAATCAATTTTAACTGGCAGAGAAAGATTTTCTTAAGGTGTAGGTGTACTAAAGTTGTTAAGAGAATTCAATTCTATCAATAACTTTGGTTGCTAACAGAAAGGTCGAAAATTTAAAGAAAAATCAAATTGCAGTAGGACGGAATCAAAATCTGTTTCTTTCAAAACCACCCTAAATGTACATCAAACAATCTCTGGTATTTATAACCTTGTTGACTTTTTATGAGTTGCTTTACTCAGGTGAGTGATATAGGACCATCATGGTCCTCTTGTTACTTGATTATAACTTGATTAAGGGCCATTTATAAGCCCATAAGAGTCAGCATGTTTACTTTGCCAACAATTTGGTCGAGAAAAGACTTCTGATGTAAGGCATTTCTGAAGCCTCATATGGGGGTCTCGGTAAAAAGTAAATAAATCCATTTTTCAAAGCCATATCTGATTTATTGGCGCTTAATGGAGCCCAAAAGAGGTGTTTTTTTTTTTTTTTTTTTTTTGCATTCTGCAAATAAACGACAAATTTATATGTTTGTTATCAATCATGGAATTTTTTTTTTGTCATATACAAGTTCCCACGAATAAAAATCATGTCGTCTTATTTTTGCCGGTCTGTCCGCTTTCCTCTGTTTCATCCATTTGTCTTCCACCGATGGGTTGATAATCATAGACATACTTGGGATAGCAGCTGGGGGAGCTGCCGTAGGATTGTTGAAAGTGGCGTAAAACCCCTTTCAAAATAAAATCCTTTATTTCAAATTGTTATAACTGTTCTTTAACATTTCAAGTATGCTCTGTATAAAATATATTTCACATATGCATATAGATTTAGAACTGTTATAGATGTGTGCATCAGCTCTCTCCCTTTTAAATTTCTACCAAAGGACACACAATCACCGTTGATACTAGGTTTACAATTATATTTCTAGTCCTTATGGCATGCCATACTCGTAACAATCTAAAGCATTCGCAGGCAAAAAGCTCGCAATTTCTTGAACAACTTTAGAAGAGGCTCATCCAAGGATCATTCTTGCCAAGTTTAATTGAATTGGGAGATTTTTTTTTTTATTTCTGAATGAAATAAGCCCCCTCCCTGACACGCCCATATTTGAGGTCAATCCAAATTTCAAAAAGAGGTTGACAAAAGGAACATCTATACCAAGTTTCATTGAATTCCAAACACCAAATGGTTTGGAAGGAGAAAGTTCTTGAAGATTTTAAAGTGAAAATAAGCCCTACCCCCCTGCCACGTCCATATTGGGGGACAATCCAAATTTCTTGAACAACTATGGAAGCCCAGGTCACACAAAGATTATCCATGCCAAGTTTAATTTAAAATGGGCAAATGGTTTGGGAGAAGATTTTTAAAGTTTTATGTTGAAAATAAGCTCCTTCCCCCCCCCCCCCCCCCCCTGTCTATATTTGGGGGTCAATCAAAACTTCTTGAACAACTTTTAAAGAAGGTCTCCCATCAATCATTCATGCCAAGTTTCATCAAAATCATGCCAATGGTTTTGGAGTAGAAGATTTTTAAGATTTCTAAAGTGAAAATAAGCCACGCCCCTCCATGCCCACATTTTCGGGGTCAATCACAATTTCTTGAACAACTTTAGAAGAGAGTTACCCAAGGATCATTTCTGTCAAGTTTGTCAAAATTGGTTTAGGAGGAGAAGATGTTTAGAGAAAAGTTTACACATGCACGCACGCAAGGCATTGACAATAGCTAGCTGGCCTTTGGCCTGTGGATCTAAAAAATGCAGCCTCTCAAAAGTTAAAGAGGATTTTCTTATTTAATTTTCATTTGGGCCCCTTTCGTTTAGGCCATAATGGAGATTAGGCCAATTTTCAAAAGGAACCACCCTTGTGATAATACAATCATTCTGAGCAAGTTTGAAAGCAATTGTATGAAAACTGTGGACTTTAGAGCTTTAACAAAGATTTTCCAACTAAATTTTCATTTGGCCCCTTTTCCCATGATGCTTTATGGTTGGACCCATTACCAAAAGGAAACATCCTTGTTATGTTACAATTATTCTGAGCAAGTTTGAAGTCAATAGGATCAAGACTATGGACTTTAAAGGTTAAACGGAAATTTTCTCATTAAACTTTCATCAGGCTCCTTTATCCATGACGTTTGATGGATCTGCCCTATTTTTTGAAGGAACAATCATTATGATTGACCAATCATTCTGATCAATTTTGAAGACAATCCGAATAAAAACTGTGGACTTTGAACAAGCAAAAGTTAATGGAGGGAAAACACAGACAGGGAAAGCGGTATTGCAATAGCTTCCCTGACCTTCAGTCAGAAGAGCTAAACAAAAGGCCTAATGAGGGGCTGAGAACACTCTACTGACTCTTTGAAAACTTACGTTTTGATAGTGATATTCAAGATATAACAAGAAAAAAAGTTTCTTGAAAATATAAATATAAAGGAATGAGGAGTACTGTTGATAAGGAAACTTACTTTCCCTTCATTCCACATTTCCCATGACGCCACATAATTGCACCTTATGGAAAACTTGTGGCGATGGTAAGTTTAGAAATTTTCAGTTTCATGACAATCAATACAAAAATCAAGAATTTATGTAAACAATTAATATGAACAAAAGAGGCATTGTGTTAACAAGGAAGTGGACATTAAGGCCCATTTTTCCATAATGTTGCATACCACTAAAAATAGCAAAATCAATGTGGTTATGTCATTAAGGCCCCTTTTCCTGTGATATCAAATATATTTTCAATAGGGTTCATCCTTGTGACTTTACAATCATTCTGATCAACTTTTAAGAAGATTGGACCATATTTGTGGCCCCTAGAGTGTAAACAAGATAATTGTCATTAAGGCCTCATTTTTCTGTGATATGACAGATCCTTCCAAATTTCAATAACAAATGACAAACAATCTGACCCATGACCTCATGAAGATTGTACCATATTTGTGGCCTCTACAGTGTAAATACTTAAATTGTTGATGGGTAACGACAGATGACACACGACGGATGACAGACATTTATTTATCACAAAATCTCAACTTGAGGACAATGTGTTCAGGTGAGCTAAAAATGCAAACAATGTGAAAGTTTAACAAAAAAAAGAAATGTGGACAAAAATATAGAAGCATTGCATGAGAAGATTATAAACGAAAAATTAATTAGAAAATCCTCATTAACGCTCTAAAATCCACAGTTTCCGTCTTATTGCTCTGAATGGTTGGAACATCATTGCATGTTTTACTTTTATCTTTAATCAAGACAATTAGCCTAGGAGCAACCCATGAAGGTACTTTTAATGGCTTATTTATGGTACCCATTTCATGGCCACAAATTAAACAAAATATCCTAATTATTAACATCTGTATTGATTAATTGCCATTAATTCGAGCTTAAAGGTAAACCCATTATTCCAAAGAAATAGGGTGTTTATGACCCATTGAAAAACAAGTATATTGTGAGCTAAAAGTAAAAGCGAATAATTATTCTCCCATAAACTCTGTTTGTGAGTTATATAGGAGACTGCTTGTCGGTCAGTCAGTCCATCTGTAGCTTTTTTGTGTCTGCTCAATTTCTCAGCAACTCATGGAAGGATTTCATTAAAACTTCACAGATATGATCAGTAACATGCAGAGATGTGCAAGTCCTATTGTAAATATGGTCCATTGATATTTGACAGAGTTAAGCCTCTCTGATGGAAAATGTCATTTCAATATGGATAAGCACATGTACCGGTAAAAACGGTATTTGTCTGCTTTGCCACCATCTAGTTTCGAAACAAGAGGACCATGATGGTCCTATATCGCTCACCTTCGTATCATGGTCTCATGTAATAAATAACAATTTTCCAGCAAAGTTGTAATTTTACGATTTGAGGCCTCTGAGACTGTAAACGAGAAAATTGTTATTAAGATCCCTTTTTCCATGCTATGGCATAGATCCTTCTCATTTTCAATAGGCTTCATCCTTGTGACCTGACAAACATTATGACCAAGTTTCATACAGATAGGGCCATATTTGAGTCCCCTAGAGTGTAAACAAGAAAATTGTCATTAAGGCCCTTTTTCCAATGATATGGCAAAGATCATTCCCATTTTCGATTGGGTTCATTGTGTGATCTGACAAACATTCTGACCAAGTTTCATGAAGATTGGACCATATTTGTGGCCTCTAGAGCGTAAACAAGACAATTTTCATTTAGGCCCCTTTTCCTGTGATATGGCACGGATCCTTCCCATTTTCAATAGGGTCTATCCTTGTGACAGACGACGGACATTCAATGATCACAAAAGCTCACCTTGAGCAAGATGTGCTCTGGTGAGCTAATAAAATGGCAGCTACATATCTGATTATCATCATTTGCATGGCTGTTTTTGGGCCCATTTCTTGACCACAAGATCTTCTTTAACCAATGAAACGTTTTAATGGGTCATGGATGATGTAAACAAACCCGAACAGAAATCTTGGATAAAAAATCTTTTTTAATGAATACTCAAAAAGAGTTACAAAACAAACATATCTTGAATAATATAACACTATATTTGCATTCAATAACAATATGTATGGTATTTGTGGAACACTGTTGTCCCCAAAAAGGCATAAAATATGGACATCAAATGATCCATACTGCTGCTGCTCTCTTGTTCTCTTGACAAAATCTTTGTCTTTCAAAAAACAAAAGGCAATAACTCCAAAATTGTGCAAGCAAGAGTTGTGGTTCTTGTGCATTTCTCCTGAATAAAAACTATCCACCTTGGCAAGTCTTTCGACTAGTCTTTCACCTTGACAAGGGATAAAACCTTGGACCTGACAGCTTACAACTGAACTATAGCCACAGCTTATTGAAACATTTTATTTTGACAAAGAATAATTATGTCCAGTTATATTGACACAAGGCCATAAGTCTTATCCTCAAACAATTTTAAAGAGCCTATTTGTGTAAACAAACATATACAGCACCCTGTCATATTGACAAATGAGCCTAAGTGTGGCATTTCAAACAATTTGAAATGATTGTTAGGGGCCAACAATGATTAGTGTGGACACCAACATACTGTATATATAAAGTTACCTAGTGGTCTACAGATACTTTGAGACCTTATCTAACTACTACACACATAGTTAAAACTCTGGTCAGACTGTGCCGATGCACAGGCTGGTCAGAGTCTTTGCTTTGCACATCTTTGAAATTGTTGGAAATCTCAAATATGTTTAAATCATTGCAAGCAACAAAGATCAAGTAGCACTACTCAATGTCAAACTTTTGACTTTCGGACTGGTCTGTAGAAGATCTTGTAGCTCCTTAAACTTGTACATTCTGTGAAAGATAAAAAAAAGTACTTATCCTGAAGTCATCTCAATCTTATAATAAATGCCGAGAATCTTCTGATCATGAAACATCTGATGTCAATAAAAAAATAAATTGAAAATTAAATAATTCAATAAGTGGAAGGAAATTTGTAATCCCATAGATGTCAAACATTTTCTTCGACAGGCAACTTAAAATTGTAAGAGCCATACTGTTGATATTTAGGTCATCCACTTAAATGTTGCTTTTTGTTACATATTCATGACCAATATCTTTTAGGCAAATGAGGTTTAGAATTGGAGAAAATAACCATTTCTATGGGCTTGTTCAACAACCCACTAATTTCACTTATTTCAGGAGGCAAATACATTCGGAACATCACTCGGCCATTTCCGTAAACTGCAAACAGACCTCGGATGTATATAAGGCGGATGGGTATGTAACAAAATTGTGCATTTTGTTAGGCGGAACTGACAGTGTAAGAAAAACTAGCGCTGGAGATTTGTATCTTTTCCGGTAAATAACGGCTGAAAAATCTTAATTTTTGAGAATAACGAATCATTCTCAAAAATTAAGATTTTACAGCCGTTATTTAAGAATCAAACGATATTTATACAAGGATACGATGGTTAACGTCAGTGACTTTTTTGAAAAGGAGTAGTGTTGGCGACGTCGAATGTTTTCACTCACAATTTCGAGGGCTAACGCCATTTTAACTGACGTTATCGAGTTTTTCCAAGGTTTTCCCTTATCTTTTAAAAATAGTCCGTCTATGTACATCCGATGTTGATCGTGAAATTGGCCGAGTGGTGTTCCGAATGGAGGCAAATATTAAGACTAGTTGAAACTCCTACCATCTAAACTACTGGAGTTATACTATCTAACACAATCCAATGGCTCAGTGTAAAACAGATGTAACTGCCAATTAAATATAGGCATTTTCAACCATTTCACACTGAGTCATCAATTATTATTCTTTTTCACATGTAAAAGAAATAGGGAAAAAGAGAGTTTGAGAGCAAACAATTCAGAAGAAATATATTTGCTTAGTTACAGGAAAACTGAACATGATGACAATAGATAATTTGATAAAAGTGTTAACATATGAACATTCACAATATTGCCAGATTGGAAATTTAGGTCTGTCTAAACAAGCATCTTTACAATGACTATGAACTTTCTGATTCCTTTTTCAAGACGAATTTGAACTTTCACACTGATTGATTATTAAGTTAAACTTTTGAACTAAGAGCCTGTTTCCATGCACTGTCTTGCTCTCAGAAATACTTACCTCGAGATTTCTATTCCTTTCTTTTCTTTAATTATCAGTTTGGCTGATTCACTTTCCTTTGCTATGGTAACAAGTAACAACAAATAACAGCTCCTAATTTCTTCAGCCACTCCATTACCTTAAACAAATTTTAAAATGGAGAATGGACAACAAATATATATTGATAAAATACAAAGTTTATGACACAAGTCTATCAAGCTTGTTGGCCAAGTGGTTAGAGTGCCTGACTTGTAATCAGATGGCTGTGTGTTTAAGCCACACAGGAGATAGGTAGTGTAGCCATGACAGAGCCCAAGTCCACCCAGTTGTAAAAGAGGGTGGCAGTTGTTAGAATCTATTGCCTGCCTATACTCTCTGTATGCATGATAAGTTCTGGTATGAGTTGTGACCACAATGAAATTAATAGCAAAATATCAGATAGTAACAAGGTATTGCTGAGTTTTCACATCTAAAATGGCATTTTTGATGTGATCATTATTTAAGTAACAGATTCTTTGACCTTTTATTTTACTTGAGCTGTGACCTTGACATTGAAACTATCAAAGACAAAGGGATGGATGTACAAACTAATCTGGAAATAAATAGTCTAGGAATTTATTTGGCTCCTTTGCTATATGGTGTGTAACGAAGTTCATTAAAAACCAGTCCTGAACTATTACTTGTTTTGTGTCCACTAAAGAAAATTAAGCACAAGAGGCACTTGCGGGCCATCATCACTTTACTAGTCTGAATTTTACCAATACTGAGAACAAACTTTTCAACAAATTCAGAATTAAATAAGTTAAATTAAAGGACCAATCAAGGGAAAGCAAACATGAATACTGTTTAACACAAATACAAAAATACACTACAAAAAGAACAAGAGATGTTTGTAAAACATTTATGCCCCCCATAAAAGCAGGTCAATAGCCTTTTCTTTGTCAATCAACAAAGGGCAATAACTCACAAAATATTGTGAGTAGAGTTACGGTTCTTGTGCACTGCTTTTCTCCTCAATAAGATATATCCACCTGTGAAGGTTCATGATTCTAGCTTGCATACTTTTTGAGATATGCTCCGGACAAAAAAAGGTCTACGGACGGACCGACCGACAAGTGCAAAGCAATATACCACCTCTTCTTCAAAGGGGGGCATAATTATCATTAAAATGCAAGGCTCCTTTTCTGTGATGCTACATCATATGAATGAATGGTGAAAATATCCTCCAATTCACAAGATGAAGGACATCCTTGAAAGCATTTGCACTAAGGCCACTTTTTTTGTGGCATGGTACAATTCTACAAAATTAGGACAATATGCACAAAGCCATATCATGACATTATGCACATAGCCATATGACAAGGTATACTAAGGGAAAGTTTCATGGAAATACATCTATAAATGACAATATGTGCAAGATCAGGTGACTAGGAACATTCTGTGAAAAATGTCCATGAATGAAGGAGGAAATGATAACAAGGGATATAAACAGCACATATGCAAAATCTTCCATGATGCCGCAGAATTTCACATACCCTGACAATATGGATGAAGTAAGAGCACAATGAATAATATGTGAAAGTTTCATCAAAATTGGTCCATAAATGAGAGAGGAGTTGTGTCAGAAGACTTATATGGACTGATGCCAGGATGGATGGTCAGACATAGAAGATGATACCAAAATACTTCTTCTTTAGGCAGCCTGTGAAAAGAAGTCAGGGGAGAAATAAAAAATGTTTTGAAGTTAAACCTTCAAATTTTCATCCCGGTAAATTAGCTGGGGATCTAGACTAACACCAGTTCTCGGCCCTGCCGAGACCTATGGTTTTTAGGGAGGACTGGTAGATGTTACCATGCTGGAGGTCCTTCAGGCCTGTAGTTAATAGCAGCACTTAGTATTCAAAATATGTGCATTTTTGAAAAGTAATTGCCATTCCAATACTAAGATTTATATTACCAAATGGAAAACATTGTGGAAAAGAGGAAATTGCTTGTCAAAAGCAATTTCTTTTTTCCAATTATGTTGTCCTTGATATTTATCCCTTAAATTGCTTAAATTCAAACATGATTTCATGCAGGACATGTGAGTGTCAGGAAGGATCTGTAATATTTTGGGCTAACAGGTCTTTCAGGCTGATAGCAAAAAGTAGTGTCACACCCTGAATTCGCACATTTAAAACTCAACTGTATTACCTCTTACTTCCAGGAAGGTGTTCAACACATTTGGCAGCCATCCTGATTGTAAAACAACTGTTGGGACCTCCTTTAACAATGGAATACATGCAGAAAATGCTGAAACAAATAAAATGTGTTTGTGACCCTAAAAAGGATATTTCTTGTTTGACCTTGACAGATAATCTTGACATCTTCAGAACCAAAGTGGCACGCAAATCAGCTATGAGCTGTATTTCTTTAAAGCCTTTAAGTAAAAGATAAATTATCTGGTAGTAGACAGTTGGGCAGATAATTGAAAGAAAACATGTCCTGTACTAGGGTTTTTGTTTAACTTAAACAAAATGCGGTTCAAAGAACTCGATAAATGGGATCCTAGGGGTCCTTTCTTAAAGTTTGGGAGCCCCCTTTAAGATATATAGACTATTTCTATAAGAACTCAACTTGTTTTATGTAAATTCAGAATTTTTTTTCCTGATTAAAGGTAAAGAAAGCACTGTTTATACAAGTGGTGTTCCAGAAGTTTGTGGACTGAAGTTATATCTCTAACACTGATGCTAGTATGAAATAATAAATTCTATTATCTTATAGAGTTATCTTTGCTTTACTCACAAACCAAATATGGTGAATGTAAGTCGAACATTAATCATTTTAGGGGTGACCAAAGACATACCGAGGCTCAGTGCAAAACTATTGTAACTGCATATTTTTCAGAAATTCACTTTTTTGCATTTTCTGAAAATTTAGGAAGGAATACATCATGTGTTCTAATATTAAATTTCAATTCTGTATACTTCAAAAGATAACTAGAATAATAAAAACATATGTCCTCTTTAACTTTGAGAAAGTCATTTAGTTTTTTCCCTCTCCTGAAAATTTTACAAAATGTAGTTACAATAGTTTTGCACCAAGCCCTCAATACACCGTCTGCCAGGTGGTGCACACCTTGAGCTGCTAATGTACATCGTTAACGGTAGGATTTTTAAACTGCAAACCATTATTCAGTTTTTTTTCAATAAAACCATCCTAAACTTGCTTAATATGTCCTTAAATAGTCAATACCCAAATTATATAGCTATAACTAGCCATCGGCAAGCATCCAAATGCCCTTACATTCTGTCTTGTAATCAATTACAGCTTTTATAAACATTTGTTACTTGTCCTCTATTTATAGTCACATAAACGTTTAATATCATTTGAGTTTTCAAACTTAATTGTTCTTTATGTTTTGTTGTGGAATTATCTCTGAGGAAATGCTTAACTGGGAGTCAGTGACAAAACATTTCGATCCTCTGCTCTCACTTAGAATCAATTCTAATAGTTGGAAAATGCAATCCGACGTTGTTTTGGTGTTATTAGTTATCTACCACCATCGTCAGTCAGGGCACTTTATTTGAGCAATGAATGTGTTGCAAACGAATTAGTTTTTCCAGAAATATCACTGTATCAGTATTGAAAAAGTGAGCTAAATTCTGATTAACAGTCTTCAATTCTTTTCTGAACCCAATCCCCAGAGGATCATTGGGACTAACATTACATGAATTTGAGGATCCTGGCTTCTTATTTTAGAGTCTAAGACTCGGAAAACCTGTGTCCCTGTTATTTTACAATTTTCTGAATCTAGAATGGTTATCCTTTCTTCTTATAAAATAACTTTGAGAGTATGATTTCTAATTGAAACCTACTGGATCCAGATTTTTTTTAATGTTTTTAACCAGTAACAACCAGTTCTCAGATGGTCCATATAGGATGACGGGCACACAATTATTGTAGAGTTCTTGGTCAGTGATACAACTCAGGATTTGAAAACAAAACAAGTTTTCTTAGAAAAAAATGAACTAAATACAGATCCCCTCAACTCAGATATATACATGGGCAAATGTTAGGATTTTTGATTTGTTTGAATGGGGTTAAACAAAGCTTTCAAAAATCTTTCAAGTGTATCCTTGTGACTGGAGCACCTCGCTGTGGCAGGAGTACCTAACAATGGTTTCCTGGTATTTCTCACACCAGCACTACCATCACATCCTTTGCTATCCTCCAGCTACTATCTCACATAGGTTTACGATTATCAACCCATTGGTGAGAGACAAATAGTCGGAAAGAATGAGTGCTGCCATCGAGGATCAAACCCGGGACCTCACTTGCACAATCTAACAGAGACAATGGAATAAGTTGTTGAGTAAATTTTGGTTTGAAAACAGACTATAAAATGAACTTTACTATATAAATTTTTACCAGTAAAATCTTCTATTACAATCACACATTATACTTTTTTTACAGTGGTCTCATTTCCGAGATTTGGTAAGATGACCCCAACAATAAACCAGAGGTAATATTATTTAATTATAAAAGTTTAAAAGTGTGAAGTTACTGGTTGTCAGGAGGGGTTCAAATTAGTATTTGTTGTTTGCTCTGAAATGACTGGCTCTTAATTCTTAATAGTGGGGTGCTCGCTTGTTGGGGCTTTGCGACCATAGAAATAAAGAATAAAACCAGCACGGCCTAGGGGTGTAATGTTGTCTGAGCAAAATAGATATATTAACTATAAGTTACTCTTCTCTACTCGGGGTACATGCCAGGGCTATAAGTCAATGTGCTGTGGCTGTACTTACACTTTCAGTTAACAGTGAACTTAAAACTCATGATCATAGCTTTAGTTTTGTAAAGACATAGAGCCAACCTCAGTTTGAAAAGAGATAATAGAATAAAATTAACTTTGATTAAATTTATCAAATACATAATAAGACTCAAGGATAGGTAAGAAAAAAGGCACCATCAATCTATTTCATCTTTACAAACCCAATTGTTGTCACTAAATGTTAGGATAAATGATAAATAAATCTATGAAACTATGACAAGTTCAGAATCAAAATCACTGTATCTCTGTCATTAGTATTATTGACCTTACATGCATGTAAGATAAATAAGATCTGTCATGAGATTTTATTTGAGGCAAGCCGATCTAAACCGAGTCTAACGTAAAAATGTTATCAAACGACCCTTGATAAGCTTAATAACTTCTCTATTCCAAATGAGGTTAACCCTTTGCTGTTTAATCCCTGCTTTTTACGTGCCTGTGATTTTATGATTGAGAAAATATTGTGAAAAAAGAAGAAATTGCTTCTGACAAGCAATTTCTTCTTTTTCCACACCATTTTCTACCCTACTGAATGGTTATTTTACAAATTAAATCTATATTAAATTTTCGTCTGCAAAACCTTTGAATTTGGACAGGTCCAAAATTTTGTAAAACAGGAAAGGGTTAAGATCAACTTATCTAAACAAGAGGACCAAGATGGTCCTAGATCGCTCACCTGAGTCTCTATGACCCCATGGACATCACATTAATTAGATGTCAAAAAGAAGATAATTGCCTAAGATCAATACCATGGAACGTTTTCAGCGAAGAGCAAGACAGATATGCCTTTTTGCTCTTTGATTCTATGTAAAAAGGGATGCACCTCGGTTGACCCCAAAAGTGATCCCAGGGTCTTGATATGAACAAACTTGGAAGAGGTCCATAAGATGATGCTACATTCTAAATATGAAAGCTGTCTGCCTTCTGGTTTCAGAGAAGAAGATTTTTGAAGGTTTTCCCATTTTCACCCATCATGCTCAGATGAGCTGAAAGGGATGCTCCAGGGTGGAGCCCAAATATGACCCATGGGTCTTGATATGAACAAACTTGGTAGGGGCCCACAAGATGATGCTACATACCAAAAATGAAAGCAGTGTGCCCTCTGGTTTCGATTAAAGAAAATTTTAAACGATTTTTGCTCTTTGATTCTATGTAAAAAGGGTTGCGCCCGGGTGGAGCCCAAATATGATTCTAGGGTCTTGATATGAACAAACTTGGTAGAGGTCCACTAGATGATGCTACATACAAAATATGAAAGCTGTCTGCCTTCTGGTTTCATAGAAGAAGAATTTTGAAGATTTTCATTTTTTTACCCTTCGTGCTCATAAGAGATAAAGGGATGCACCCATGCAAAGCCCAAATATAACCCAAGGGTCTTGTTATGAACAAACTTGGTGGAGGCCCACTAGATGATGCTACACACCAAATATTAAAGCTGTCTGCCATCTGGTTACAGAGGAGAAGATTTTTAAAGATTTTTGCTCTTTGATTCTATGTAAAAAGGGTTGGGCCAGGGCAAAGCCCAAATATGACTCCAGGATCTTGATATGAACAAACTTGGTAGAGGTCCACTAGATGATGCTACATACCAAATATGAAAGCTGCCTGCCTTCTGGTTTCAGAGAAGAAGATTTTTAAAGATTTTCATATTTTCACCCTTTTTGTTAAGGGTAAAGGGAAAGTTAAGGGTGGATTTCATTTATTTGAACAACTTTGGTAGAGCTTGACCCAAGGAACATCCCTGCCAAGTTTCATCAAGATTGGCCCACTGGTTTAGGAGGAGAAGATGTTTAAAGAAATTGTGGACGACGGACGACGCACGACACACGACGCACGACTGACGACGCACGACGGACATTCTACGATCCCAATAGCTCACCTTGAGCACTTCGTGCTCAGGTGAGCTAAAAACAAGAGGGCCAAAGTGGCCCTAAATCACTCACCTGAATAACACTTGTCTAACATTTTCAAAAGTAGGTTTAGAAAGAGAATGATGAATAAATGTCACTAAGCTAAACAATGCTGTTCTATACAACTTGAGAATCCTATATTTACAATTTTCAGGTTGACTTACAAGGTTTTTTCAATGATTTGACTCCGTGACCTAGTTTTTGACCCCAGTTGACCCAATTTCGAACTCATCAAAAATTGCATCAATTCAATCATTCTGACCAAATTTTAGGTCAATCGGGCAAAAAAATGTGGCCTCTAGAGTACATTTAAGGTTTATCTAAGATTTGACCCCCTGACCTAGTTTTTGACTCCTACTTTCTTTTTTGTTTAAACCCATTTCAGAAGCGAAGCATCTGGACCATAACCTAGCCTCGGACTGTGTAGGAAAGGGTTACATTTTACCTTGCATACTGAGGAACCAGGTCTGTGATATCTGATCCCATACAGCTGTATATGATTGTTCTAATTCCATCACAGCTTGACCTTTCTTCTTGTAGCGCATGGTGTACGCACCATTCAGGTACTTCACACACGAGTGAAAGAAAGTTGAGATACTGTCAGACTCCAGTATAACATCTGAAAAAGGCAGTATATGGATCACACATTCACGAAAAATATGACAAAAGTTTAAGAAATATAATTCAAAAGCTTTAAAGATGACAATTTTGGTTGATAAAAATTTAGAACACAGTCAAACACATGGTTAAGGACAATTGTTTGTGAAAACCAAGGGTCTGAAATGGCAGAAAGTCTTTTGACCTTGAAATATTACCTTGACCTAGTCAAATGACCTTGACTTTGGTATCTGTAGATGCATATCATTGTAATCTTTCAACATTCAAAATAACAACATCTTGTCTTGAATAGGCATGAAGGAAGGATAATTTACCCAGGTGAAGGTTTTTGGATAATTTGATGACATTCAGTCGGTTAGCTAGACCAGTAAAACACTAACAGTTATTGTCCTCCCCCCCCCCCCCCCCCCATCTTTCTATGCAGACAAATAAATTCATAAATCTTTGCTTTTAAGGTCAATAACATTGAGGGAGATGAAGCTTGCTACAAGCAAATTCTTCATTTATCACTCTGTTTCTTTCTAAAAATGCATCAGAAAAGATCATAACTGGAGCACCGCCCACAGGTGCCAACCCTAAGCTGCAGATGCTGGAAAATGCAAAAATTCTAATTTGAAAAAAAAAGAGACATAACTCTTACAAAAAGGTTTAATAGTTATCTTCCCTGAAAGTCTAGATATCTCTTGTGATAGTGAACACATGGCGAGTTTCATGAAGATATTTTCAATAACAACAGAGATATGACCAAGGTTAAAATTTGTTAAGCCAGAGCCAACACCAATGATAACGAAGCCAAGGTGATCGCAATATTTCTTTTTTTTTTCGGAAAATACAACCATATGTCAGATATGACCATGGTTAAAGTTCTTCATACCAACACCAATGCCAAAGCCAACACACCAAGGAGATCACAATACCTCTGTTTGTTTCCAAAACAGCCCAGCTAAATATCTAATTATGGGAAATTTCACCTTAATCGCAAAGAATGCATTAGCATTATGGTGTCAAATACCACTACAGCAAGGCCCCTAGGCTTTGCTGTTTTCATTACCAAAAGCTAGGCACTAATAGTTTGTTTGATTTTTTTTTTGGAGAATGCTACTCCTGCTCAAGAATTTATGATAACTGAAAAAGGTTAAAAAAAAAAGTTTCAAAATTACATACCCAGCTATCTTATCAGTTCAACAGTTAAATACAACTTAGTTGTCCAGAAAAAAGGCCATTGGCCCTTCAGAGATCACCTGAATCATCTTAAGAATTTAATCAAAGTTGGTTGGTTTTAAGGTGTAAACCCAAAAGGTGCAATTTATATAAGCTTGGTAGAAAACCAAATATTTAAGCTTTAAACATGTATGGTTAAAGTATGGGACAAAAAGCTATTAAAAGTTAGTCAAATTGAATGGTATACAAATTTTTGCACCAGAGATTGCTCTATTTTTGACCCAAGATGTATAACTTACACTTTCTTGATAGAGAACCACCTGATTATACTAAATACCTCATATGTTCTGGGCCTCATAGTCTAGAAGGCAAAGATTCTGTAAGTTCCTAACCTTCAAAGATTTTTTTTAAATTTTGGCCCCATAGGGAACAAGGGACTGTTAATTTTTCTAAGAAACATTATTTAAACAAAATTAATAATAATAACCCATCTGATAATGCTGTAAACCAAATATTAATGCAAAAGTTCTTGTTGCTAGGGATTAGAAGATTTCTATACAATTTATGTTTATGAAACCCAAATGCCCCTGAAACAGCAAATTTTCCCTTGTTTGTCCTTGATATCTGCAATTATCATTAAGATGTATCATTATTCCACATATTAGCCATAAGACTGAAGATAATGATGATTATTGTTTTAAAACAAGAGCATTGCCAGAGGTGCTAGCACTCAACTGCAAGTGCTAGATAATGCAAGCAAGAGCACCTCCCACAGGTGCCAACAATAAGCTTCAGGTGCTACATAATGCAAACAAAAGCACCTACCACAAGTGCCAACAATCTGCTCCAGGTGCTAGATAATGCACCTTCCACAGGTGCCAACACTCAACTGCAGGTGCTAGATAATGCAGACAAAGGCACCACCCAAAGGTGTCAACAATCGGCTCCAGGTGCAAGATAATGCACACAAGAGCACCTCCCACAGGTGCCAACAATCATTTCCAGGTGCTAGATATTGCAAACAAGAGCACTGCCTACAGGTGCAAACAATCCACTGCAGGTGCTAGATATTGCAAAAATTCTTAATTGAAATTGGGGCATAACTGAAACAAATATCCATGAGACCCCTTTGCCCATGTTTTTAATGGATATTACCTGTTTGTTTTTGCAGTAATCATATAAACATGCGATGGGACCATAATACTAGGTTGTTACTTGTTTGTTTGTGCAGTAATCTTATCAACATGAGACCAAGTGTTACAAGATGGGACCATAATACTAGGTTGTTGCTTGTTTGTTTGTGCAGTAATCTTATCAACATGAGACCAAGTGTTACAAGATGGGACCATAATACTAGGTTGTTGCTTGTTTGTTTGTGCAGTTATCTTATCAACATAAGACCAAGTGGTACAAGATGGGACCATAATACTAGGTTGTTACTTGTTTGTTTGTGTAGTAATTTTATCAACATGAGACCAAGTGTTACAAGATGGGACAATAATACTAGGTTGTTACTTGTTTGTTTGTGCAGTAATCTTATCAACATAAGACCAAGTGTTACAAGATGGGACCATAATACTAGGTTGTTACTTGTTTGTTTGTGTAGTAATCTTATCAACATGAGACCAAGTGTTACAAGATGGGACCATAATACTAGGTTGTTGCTTGTTTGTTTGTGTAGTAATCTTATCAACATGAGACCAAGTGTTACAAGATGGGACCATAATACTAGGTTGTTACTTGTTTGTTTGTGCAGTAATCTTATCAACATAAGACCAAGTGGTACAAGGTGGGACCATAATACTAGGTTGTTACTTGTTTGTTTGTGCAGTAATCTTATCAACATGAGACCAAGTGTTACAAGATGGGACAATAATACTAGGTTGTTACTTGTTTGTTTGTGTAGTAATCTTATCAACATAAGACCAAGTGTTACAAGATGGGACCATAATACTAGGTTGTTACCTGTTTGTTTGTGCAGTAATCTTATCAACATGAGACCAAGTGTTACAAGATGGGACCATAATACTAGATTGTTCACTTCTGAAATCAAACAATGATAAACTTTTTTTTACATGGCATTTAAATGATGGTTAAGTTAGACAATTCAGTTTTAACCCACAATCCTGAATAAGTAGATACCGGTACTATGGTTTTGCCAAAAATTGTGGGGGAACAATATGAAGATACTACTAACCAGTATCTCTCCCCATACAAAAATATGTTAAACCTTATCTGAAACAAGTTTTTTTTTTATACTTTTACTCTATAATTATGTTATTCTTTAAGCTTAAACAATATATGTTATTTCTTTACTCGGTGATTACTTCACCCACAGAACAATAAGATCAAAGTGTACATATCAAAGTGTACTTAAATTGAAGTACAAAAACATAATAAAACAAGAGCTGTCACTGTAAGATGACAATGCCCCCGACACCGCTTTGATTTAGAAGTTATGGCCAATGTTAAAGTTTTTGGACGGAATGACGGACGGACGGACAGACGGACAGACGGATGGATGGACGGACGGACGGACGGACAATTCAAATTTATGATGCCTCCCTATCGGGGGCATAAAAATTAAAATGCTTGCTACAAGTAAGAATTTCTTTTCAAAATTATGTTAAACCCAAAACTTTTCTGATTTCCATAAAAGCACAGCCATGATGATGATTACAGAATATGTTATATTATTAACACAGCCATTGTGATGGTTCAGAAATGATTAAGTTTTGATTAAACATCACTTTAACAGTTTTTCAGAAATATTGATGCAGTACAAGTTTTTAACATAGATAGTACCATACAAACAACATACCTACAACAGAGATCCCCTTCACAGTCAGTAATAAAATATGGCTGAACTCTTCATACTTTGTAATGGCATCCGGCTCCACAATCGTCAGGTTGAGAAATATGTTACACAGTATCACCAAACTTGACTTGAAAATATATATCAACAATCAAGATCAGCCTAGTGTTCTCAGGATGACAAAATGGTGCAATTTGTTTGCAAATTATATCATACTTCGCATACAAGTGCACATGCAAAGCCGGGTATAATGTGCAAAGAGTTTCAGGGGGCTCTTTTTATGCAAAGAGGAAGGGACCAGGGCCCTTAATATGGGGGGGGGGGGGGGAAATGTGTTAAATTAGCTCTTTTCCCGAACAAAAATCTTTAGTTATGTATTTCACTTCACTACTTGAAATGCTTACAAAGGTTTCATTAAACACAAAGAAAATAGATTATAGAAGCAGTTAATAAGCTGGAAATTGAAGCTCTTTGATTGTTAACATAAATACTCAAGGAGAACCTTGTAAAGGTTGGAACATTGATTTGTTAGGGAAAAATTAATTATCAGTGGAAAAACTCCCAGAGGGCTAGGGAGGGTATTAGGCCCCACTTTCTTAGTAAAACAAGAGGCCAAAGAGGGCCTGTATTGCTCCACTGGCTTTCAAATATTTATTAATGAGAAATTCAGTCAGATATGGAAGTTTACTCGGGAATTTGTGAAGAGGCCAAAAGATGGATTTTTCAACAATGATACTATATATAGCATGGGTAAACAAGAATTATTTCTCTGAACTTAAACCCCACTACCAATATATGGGCAAATCAAAATTCTGCCAGGCCAAGATTTACCCAAAGAGCATTATCCTGCAAAGTTTGGTTGAAATTGGTCCACTGGTTTGGGAGGAGAACAAGTGAAAATAAGCCCCGCCCTGCTATACCCATATTTGGGGGGTCAATCCAAATTTCTTTAACAACTTAAGGAGAGGGTCACCCAAGGATCATTTCTACCAAGTTTCATTAAAATCTGCCCATTGGTTTATAAAGAGAAGAGTTTAAAAAACAAGAGGACCCTGAGGGCCCTAAATCGCTCACCTGATATTTCAAGTAAATTATCATTAAGACTCCATTTCCTATGATATGGCATGAACCTTCCCATTTTCAACAGAGTTCATTCTGGCAAACATTTTGATCAAGTTTCATGAAGATTGGACTATATTTGTGGCATTTGGAGCTCTTACGAAAAAATTGTCATTAAGGACCCTTTTCCCTAGATATGGCACGTATACTTCCCATTTTCAAATGATTTCATCCTCATGACATAACAAACATACTGACAAAGTTTCATGATCATTGGACCATATTTGTGGCTTCTAGAGAGTAAACAAAAAAATTGTCATTAAGATGCCTTTTCCCGTGATATGGCACGGATCCTTTCCATTTGAGCAATTTTCATAAGGGACCACCCAAGGAATATTTCTGCCAAGTTTGGTTGATTTTAACCCATAAGTTTAGGAGGAGATGTCGTTTAAAGATATTCTTGACAAAACTGTCATTAAGGCAGCTTTTTCTGTGAAATGCACGGATCCTTCCCATTTTCAATAGACTTCATCCTCATGACCTAACAAACATTCTGACCAAGTTTCATGAAGATTGGACCATATTTGTGGCTTCTAAGGTGAAAACAAGAAATTTGTCATTAAGGCCCCTTTTCCTGTGATATGACACGGATCCTTTCCATTTGAGCAATTTTCATAAGGGACTGCCCAAGAAATATTTCTGCCAAGTTTGGTTGATTTCAACCCATAAGTTTAGGAGGAGATGTCGTTTAAAGATATTCTTGACAAAATTGTCATTAAGGTGGCTTTTTCTGTGAAATGCACTGATCCTTCCCATTTTCAATAGACTTCATCCTCATGACCTAACAAACATTCTGACCAAGTTTCAAGAAGATTGGACCATATTTGTGGCTTCTAGAGTGAAAGCAAGAAATTTGTCATTAAGGCCCCTTTTCCTGTGATATGGCATAGATCCTTTCCATTTGAGCAATTTTCATAAGGGACCATGCAAGGAATATTTCTGCCAAGTTTGGTTGATTTTAACCCATAAGTTTAGGAGGAGATGTCGTTTAAAGATATTGTTGCCAAAATTGTCATTAAGGCGGCTTTTTCTGTGAAATGCACCGATCCTTCCCATTTTCAATAGACTTCATCCTCATGACCTAACAAACATTCTGACCAAGTTTCATGAAGATTGGACCATATTTGTGGCTTCTAAGGTAAAAACAAGAAATTTGTCATTAAGGCCCCTTTTCCCGTGATATGGCATGGATCCTTTCCATTTGAGCAATTTTCATAAGGGACCACCCAAGGAATATTTCTGCCAAGTTAGGTTGATTTTAACCCATAAGTTTAGGAGGAGCTGTTGTTTAAAGATATTGTTGACAAAATTGTCATTAAGGCGGCTTTTTCTGTGAAATGGCACGGATCCTTCCCATTTTCAATAGACTTCCTCCTCATGACCTAACAAACATTCTGACCAAGTTTCATGAAGATTGGACCATATTTGTGGCTTCTAGAGTGAAAACAAGAAATTTGTCATTAAGGCCCCTTTTCCTGTGATATGGCATGGATCCTTTCCATTTGAGCAATTTTCATAAGGGACCACGCAAGGAATATTTCTGCCAAGTTTGGTTGATTTTAACCCATAAGTTTAGGAGGATTTGATTTGATTTGAATTGGGGTTTTACGTCGCTTTCAACAATCTCTCAGTTATATCGCGACGACTGGAGCACCTAACGATGGATTCCTGGTATTTCTCACACCAGTACTACCACCACATCCCTTTCCTAGCCTCCAGTTGCTATTCCACATAGGTTTACGATTATCTACCCATTGGTGGAAGACAAATGTCGGAAAGGATAAGTGCCGCGGCCGGGGATCGAACCCGTGCGAATATAGACCCCTGGTTTAGAAGTCCGGCGCGCTACCAACTGCGCTATTGCCGCGGCTAAGTTTAGGAGGAGATGTCGTTTAAAGATATTGTTGCCAAAATTGTCATTAAGGTGGCTTTTTCTGTGAAATGCACCGATCCTTCCCATTTTCAATAGACTTCATCCTCATGACCTAACAAACATTCTGACTAAGTTTCATGAAGATTGGACCATATTTGTGGCTTCTAAGGTGAAAACAAGAAATTTGTCATTAAGGCCCCTTTTCCCGTGATATGGCATGGATCCTTTCCATTTGAGCAATTTTCATAAGGGACCACCCAAGGAATATTTCTGCCAAGTTAGGTTGATTTTAACCCATAAGTTTAGGAGGAGCTGTTGTTTAAAGATATTGTTGACAAAATTGTCATTAAGGCGGCTTTTTCTGTGAAATGGCACGGATCCTTCCCATTTTCAATAGACTTCCTCCTCATGACCTAACAAACATTCTGACCAAGTTTCATGAAGATTGGACCATATTTGTGGCTTCTAGAGTGAAAACAAGAAATTTGTCATTAAGGCCCCTTTTCCTGTGATATGGCATGGATCCTTTCCATTTGAGCAATTTTCATAAGGGACCACCCAAGGAATATTTCTGCCAAGTTTGGTTGATTTTAACCCATAAGTTTAGGAGAAGATGTCATTTAAAGAAAAAGTTGACGCCGTGACGGACAGACGGACAGATGGACAGACGGACAGACGGACAGATGGACAGACAGACGCTGGACAACGATCGATCACAATAGCTCCCTTGAGCACTTCGTGCTCAGGTGAGCTAAAAATGATGCACGGACTGCCTGACGCACACAGGACTGACACTCTGCCATGACAATTGTTCGCTGGCCTTTGGCCAGTGGAGCTAAAGCAATCTTTTAGTTTGGACCGAAAATCTTCAGTTTGCAGGTTCAGTTTGAACAAACAGGATGATAGTGTGGCAAATACACAATATAAAATAGAGCTTGACGGTGTGGGTAAATTATCATTCCTTGAATTATATGTATAATAATTCAATTTAACTTGTTTCTATCAATATTCTTGCATTCTGATTGGTTGAAAAAATGGTTATAATTTTGTGTTGCGTGCAATGTAGTCCTGCAAGAAATATGCCTTTTTATGGAGAAATTCTTCCATTATTGCTTCATGATATTATACTATAAGAAAGAAAAGAGAATATTTTTTTATTGTTTCATGGAGGTATGTACTAAAAACCTATTCACACTCATGTATGAATCTACTTTGTGGATTCATACTGTGTGATTAGGTTTTAAGTTTCATATCTCAATGAAATTAAAAAATACTCTCTTCATCTCATATTTGATATGGTTTAAATTCATTTTGTTCAACTCTAGGCATTAAATGAGGGTTGGACTACTAGCTTTTATAAGCAAGCGTCCTTCCTCTACTAAATAAATACATATTGACAGCAAGTTTGTACCATAAAATGAGTGGTAAGCACAAAAATATTATAATTGCCTATATATTCCAAAATGCAATTTGTGCTGACCCCTCCATATTTCAGATTACCTCAGCAATAAAATGATAAATATCATATATAGGTACAAAATCAAATCAAATTTCATTTCCCATATAAATTAAACATGTAATTAAGAATATACATATATAATGAATAGCTTCTAAAAAGTAACAACTATAAGACAACAAAAATTTACAGGGTTAAAAGAAAATGAACAAGAGCACTGCCTACCGGTGCCTACACTCGGCTGTTGAGTGCTGGATGGTGGGAAAAAATCTAATTCAAAAAAGGGGCATAATTTGCACAAAATGCATCTAGAGTTATTCCCCTTGATAGTATAGGCTGCTCTTTTGATGGTGAACATGTGTGCCAAGTTTCAAGTAAATGCCTTTAGTTGAACCAGAGATATAACAAAATGTCAAAGTTTTCGCAAGACGACGACAACAACGACAAGGAGGCTATAGCAATACCTCGGGTTTTCTCCGAAAACAGCCGAGCTAAAAAGCTAACACAAACCTGAACTTCTCTGTTTTCTGGCATTTTCAGGAATTTTTCCCATTGTCTCCACATGTACAGATCCAATAGGCTTAAAGCACCACAGTTTAGTAAAATCTGACGAGGTTCATCATCCGCAGTCATGTGACACATTCCCGGCAACAAGAAATGGAAGATATTCACACGCAGATGTAAGTCCTGTAACTCTTTTTCTGTTAAAATTTTGTTGTCTGTCGCAATGTCTCGTAACACTTTTACGTCATAGACCTGCTCATAGTCTCTCTGATAATTCAATGTCTTACTATCACAGTCTGGTTTAGTGTTGTTGTTAATATTGCTGCTTATTTCTTTTTCATTGTCACTTCTAAAATTATCTTCTAAGTCATGTGAAACATGAATGGCTGATTCAAAAGTCACATGTTTGTACTTATTTAAATGTAATTGTTCCTTATCACAATCAACACTTTGTTTTGTCAATAAATCCTTATCATTATTATGTAAACTATTCTCATCAATGTTATCTAAACAGTTTGAATCATGTTTGTGTATTTGTTCTTCTCTTAGTTGGAGTTTTGCTACATTCTCTGAGATTATTTCATTGTCAATATTACTGGTAGCCTGAATTTCATTCGCTTTATTTACTTCACTTATATTGTCACTATTTAACTTTGCAGTTTCAGGAAAATTTTCTTCTTTATCTATCTCAGTTCCATGATGTGTCTTTCTTCCAGATTCATTTGTTATTGATTGATCACAATCTGCCATTCCTTCAAAACCATCTGCCATCGATGCATCACCATTTGCCAATTTATTTGTTTGTAATTCAGTTTTTGTATCAGCAGAGATTCCACCATCAGTGTTGTTCTGTGTATTATTACAATCACAGTCTTCCAGTGAATTAAAGTCATTACTAGCAGGTAGACAAAGTTTGCTGAAAAATACATCAGTAGCCAATAACAAATACTTTTGAAGACAGCTTTCAAACAAGGGACCCAAGAAGGCCAGTATCGCTCAACTGGCACTCTCTGCCTAACATAGCTACGAAAATTCATCAATAAATTGCATTTAAAGTATCAAGCCAGGTAGATAATCATCTAAGGCCAAGGTTGGTTAATGCATGAAATGAAAAAAATCTTAAATCAACAAACAATCTTACATGAAAGTCCCTTTTTTCGATGACACAAAATAACATTTAAAAAAGGGTTTTATGTGTGTATAGTCAGACGATAAGTAACATTTTACGAAAGTTTCATCAACTCTATCAATAAATGTGTAAGATGTGGTTTCCAGAAAATTTGCGTCACAAAGGCCCCTTTTTCCATGACAAAGCAACATTATCACCAAGAAAGAAATCAGAGAGAGGTCTATCCAAAGACCAATCCTAACATCAATCATTTGCATCCAAAATTCTTTTCATCAGAGAATTTTTTTTTTTTTTAAATGTTGTCATATGGTACCTTTTTTTAGCTGACTAGACAGCACCCATATTTTTCTCCAGTCATAATTTCAGGAGGAGTTTAAGAGAGCATGTCTTAAGGTTCATTCCTGTGAACTTTTGTTAAATTCTAACAAGCAGTTTCAGAGAAGAAGATTATGTTATATTTCACCATATAGGGCAATTACGGGGTGACACTGCAGTCTGTAGCACCCAATTAGTTATCAGCTCTATCAGGATTAAAAGAAAGGATCTGAAAGAGCATGTCCAAAGCATCATTCCTGAGAAGTTTGGTTGTATTCTAACTGGTAGTTTTGGAGAAGAAGATATCTCTATATTTTGCAATATGGGGCCATTTCTGGATGACATGACAGCCCAAAGCACCAAGGTTATCAGCCCAATCAGGATAAATGAAGGAATCTGAAAGAGCATGTCCTAACCATGATTCCTGTGACATTTGGTTGAATTCTGACAGGTGGTTTCAGAGAAGAAGACTTTTTTTTATATTTCATCAGAAGTGGACCTTTTTCTTTGACTAGACAGCCTCTAGTGCCCAAGTTATCAGCCTGATCAGGATTAAAAGAAGGAATCTGAAAGAGCCTGTCCCAAGGATCATTCCTATAAAATTCGGTGGAATTTTGCCCAGTAGTTCTAAAGGAGAAGGTATTCAAATGAAAAGTTAACTCACCGACTAACAACAGTCGTCTCGCAACAACACAAGCTCCTGAACCATCATTTTTAAACACTTTATTTTTTCTTATGTAATTATTAAAGAAGACTTAAGGTATTACCATCTACAAGAAATGGAAATAAATTTTAAAAGCTCAAGCTTCTGTTCTAATCCATTTTATATCAAATATCTCTATATATTATGTAGTCTAATTGTATTTGTTTCTTGAAAATGTAAACCTCGAGATGAATAAATCTTGTTTAAACCAAACAAGATCTTTGACTCAGTGTCCTAGAATTATTTTTGCGGGCTCAAATCAATGAATAGGTTTATAATACCTGACTTGAATGAGAAAGGGAAGCAACTCATACACCTCATCTTTCAATGCCGTAGTTTCTTCAGCCATCCAGGCTGCCAGTATACGGATTGTGGCTAGAACTATACTATTCCACTGTTTGAAAAAAGAGAATAAATCTATTATCATTTCATCAATTGATTAAAAGCATTAAAGAAATATAGTCATTCAAAATATCACAGGAAAAGGAGAAATTGCATAATTTTCAACAAAATTTTCTACCATATTTAGTAAACATCTTTTCAAAACAAGATGACCTTGATAGTCCTCACCCGAGTATCTTTGACCCCTGAGACATGACATCAATTAACCCTTTCCTGTTTTACAAAATTTTGAACCTGTCCAAATTCAAAGGTTTTGCAGACGAAAATCTAAAGTGGATTTAATTTGAAAAATAACCATTCAGTAGGATAGAAAATAGTGTGGAAAATGAAGAAATTGCTTGTCAGAAGCAATTTCTTCTTTTTTCACAATGTTTTCTCAATCATAAAATCACAGGCACGTAAAAAGCAGGGATTAAACAGCAAAGGGTTAAATAGGCGGATGTCAACAAGGAGATAATTTCTCATCAGATCAATACCATGGAATGAAAATGGTTAAATTCTTTCCAGCTTTTTTTTTTTTTTTTTGTGTGTGTGTGTGTGAAAAGAATACACCCGACAACAGCTCTTATTTGAACAAAAAGACTTGATGATGTCTATTAAATGAAACTACAGTCAATATTGCTTGAGCGACCACGTGTATTCAGCGATCTTTTATGTTAAGCGACCACTTTGAGGTCCTCCCGTAGGCTTTTACTATAAATTGTTGCTCTATTAAGCGACTTTCGTCCAACGTGACTGGTCGCTGACATTTTTGGGTCAATTTCGTCTATTTGACAGCGTATTAAGCGACCATAAAATGATATCTCAATTCATAACCTGTCATAAACGTGTGAAAATCATTGATAAATACTAGCATGACAATACAAACTAATTAATTGTTGATAATCCTCTATTTTTCACACTTTCTCGCCGGAAGATAAAATGAAACTGTCAATAGAAATTCTGGATTGAAAGCTTTAAAGTACTCCAGTTTGATTTTCAGCGGCAAGCTATAACATCTGTAATTTATACCATTTAATTTTTCCTCTTGAGCATTTATGTCATTTAAAAAGCTGCAAGTATGTTGAAAACACGTCAGAAACATTAAAATATTATTACAACTGATTTGGATGATGAGTTGAAAAATTACCAATTTCTCGTTCGATTATGAAGTGAAACATAGATAAAAATCAAGCATGTACGTAAATGTAGGTCAAGTCAACATTGAACATGTAAACAAATCAGTAGACTCGCGATCTTTTGTAGATAATGCAAAAAATAAATGGCCTAGTGAGTTACAATTTGTTAATGATTGTGTGAGTAATATAACTTTCTCTCAGCTACAAAAACTTTTGAAATATTTTTATGGAAAATGATGGGGGGTGGGGGGTCTTCGAGTTCCGAACTTCCGAGAATTTGTATTTCAACGTTTTGTATTCAGCGACCATTTTATTATGCGACCATTTTTATGATGTCCCTTGAGTGGTTGTTTAAGACAAGATTGACTGTACATAGCTATTATGAAAGTCCCTACCTTCTGGTTTCAGAGAACAAGAATTTCTTTGTTTTCTCCTTTGTGTCAATGTAAAATGAGGTGGGGCCCGTTCAGAGCCCAAAACAGACCCCAGGGGCATGATATGAACAAACTTGGTAGAGATCCACTTTAAAATGTTACATACAAATCATGTATGTATCATGTACAAAACCTGTCTGCCTACTGGTTTCAGAGAAGAAGATTTTTCAAAATTTCCCTCATTGTTTCTATATAAAATGGGATGCACCCGGGCTGAGCCCAAATTTGAACCCAGAAGTATGATATGAACAAACTTAAAAAATGTCCACAAGATTGTGATACATAACAAATATAAAAACTTTTGCTCTTTGATTCCATGAAAAACAGGATGAGCCAGGATGTAGCCCAAATATGACCCTAGGGTCATGATATGAACAAACTTGGTATAGGTCCACTAGATGATGCTACATACCAAATATGAAAGCTGTCTGCCTTCTGGTTTCAGATAAGATTTTAAAAGATTTTGCTAACTTCCCCCCTTTTTGTTGCCATGGCAACCAGAGTTAAGGGTGGAATTACCTTATTAGAAAGTTTTTTTGTTTGAATAGGGTTTAACGCAGCTTTCAACATTTTTTTCAGTTGTATCGCGATGGCTGGAGCACCTAACAATGGATTCCTGATATTTCTTACACCAATACTACCATTACAACCTTTCCTAGCCTCAAGCTGCTATCCTACATAGATCTACGATTATCGACCCACTGGTGGGAGACAAATTTTTGGTAGAGCTTGACCAAAGGTCATGATGTATATAATATTACCGGCTTATAGCCATCATGTGAAATTGTTCAAACTAGTTTCTAACATCAGCAGTACCTCCTTAGGCTTTAGAATTAGGATATAATTCATAAATAGACCATCTGCCACACTGAAAAAGAATTTTGGGTGTTTCAAAGGGTAAATTACACTTCAAATCATTTCACCAACAAAAGGCCAAAGAGGGCAAGTATGGCACCTCTTGCATTTTATGCCTAGCAGATCTATAAACAAGAGGCCTAAAATGACCAGGATTGCTCCACTGGCATTTAATGCCAGGTATATTTATGAAGAATCATCAACGAATTGCATTGAAAGTTTAAAAATAAGGTATAATCAAGGTAGGTTAATGCATAAAATGTAACAAATCGTATGTCTTATATCTGATTTCAAAGTCCCTTTTCCCATGATACAAATATTTCCCTGCAACCCTGATGTGTGCATGGTCAGATAAGTGACATTTTGTGAGTTTCATGAAGCTTGTAAATGACAATCTAGCTCTTTTGTCAAATACCCGTTTTTTGCTGAAGAAAATAAAATGAAAATAATTTTGAGTAGGCAGTTGTTTTGTAAACTTCCGCAAAAAGTAATCCAATAAGAAATCTGTATCTTGATTCAGATGACAAAGCTTAACATTTTTGCTACATGATATCAAATTTTAAGTAATGAAGATAATATTTATCAATTTAAAAGAGGTATGAAACTAAAAACCTTATCACACTAATGTATGAATCAGCTTAGCATATTCATACAGTGTGATTAGGTTGTTAGTTTCCTACCTCAATGAAATCAACAAATACTCTCTTCATCTCTTCCGTATACTTGGTCAATTCCATTGGTAGTCATATCTTCAATCTTATAGAAAAGGGTTTAATTCATTCCCATAGATACCCACAGTTTCACACAGAGCACGGAAAAAATTTGGAAACTATTGTGGTAAAAGGACAATAGTCTGTAAGAAGCATTTTCTTCATTTCCAACAATGATTGCTACCCAGATGGACAGAAATATCGTCATCAAATTCTCTTAAACAAGTGGAAAATTTTGTCATTTGGTAATAGGTTAAATGAAGTTACCTGTATACTTGCATCATCAGAAACTCTTTTTAGAAAGTGGGTCACAGCTCCAAATGCCCCCATCATAGCAGAATGTAACTGAAGGATCTGTCGTTCATCCAACTTGAGTGTGGGCCCAGCTGTTAGGTGGTTTATAATACATTCTAGGTAACTATAACAGGAAGACAGCAACTTTCCACTGCTGAAAGCCTTAAATAGATAATTACAGAAAATACTATTAAAAGAAGCCAATGAAATTACAATGGTATAAACACAAGCCTTCAACTGGGACAACATGGTAATAAAATAATCATCATTTCAATTCAGCCTGTGGTTGACCAGTTTAAAAAATGGTTGGGAAACATGTGTAGAATTTTGAAGAAATAAGGGCTTATATAAATCTCACATAAAACTTCGGTAAAGCAAATTCTTTACTGAATTTAAGGATTGTTTTAATTGGGTCTAATGCCGCTTTCAACAATCTTTCAGTTACATTGCGTTGGCTGGAGCCCTTTACAATGGATTCCTGGTATTACTCACACCAGCACTACCATAATATCCTTCCCTAGCCTCCAGCTGATGAGTACTGCCGTTAGGAATCAAACCTTTGATTAGGTATCTAATGACTCAGTTCTCAGGTAGAGACTAAAATTTGTGTCTAGAACAGAGTATGTCAAAGACACAGCAATATCTGTAAACCTGTGACTGTAACAAGCAAGACAAATGTCTCAAAAGTCAAAGAACTAATTAAAAGTGATAGTAGGCACACCATTCTTGATATTACCAAAGCCGTTGGCATTTCACTAACGCAGGTGCATTTCATTTTGAGGCATATATTGAAAGCACCCAAGATATCTGCCATGTGGATATTCCATGTATCAAGAGATAACCAAATAAAAAGTACAAGCAAAAGTTGCTTAATGACTTCTAAAAAGGTTTCAAAACATTTATCAGACGATTTGCAAACATTGTTACTGGTGATAAGACATGGGTTCTATTTCAAACCAGTAGTTAAAGTTGAAAATAAAATATTGTTAACGAAACATAGTTGAAAGGTTTTAGTCGCTGAGAGGGCAATGAGCACAAAGAAGGTCATATTCTCCTCTTGTGATGGTTTAGTAGAACAAATTCTGGTGCATAAGGGCAAAAGTGTTATATATTGATATTAGTATGGAACAACCCTCATATTAGGTGAAGCTAAGAAGCAATCCAATGTCTTGTCCCTCTGTCTATTGGTAACAAACTGTACTATTCTCCCACTTACAACTTACAATGATGATTCTAAAAGGTCAGTCAAGACAAAACCTATTTGATTGTCTTCTCTGTTGTTTGTGTTTCCCCTACAAATTGTACCTGTTTAATATCTGTAGCTTCCAAGACCATTCTAACTTCTACACAACACAGATGGGTAGTCAACAGAAACAGTTTACAGTCTAAAGTTACTGGCGGTAACATACTTTCTATACCACACACTTGTACTAACATGGCAGCCAGTCTAAGGGCTGGTTCTCTTTGACTGGTACCTATTATATGGTAAATAATAGGTATTAAAACATGACGGCGTAAAACGCATATATGAAATAAGAGAAATCAAATAGCATTTTATTCACAATAAAATTCATATTTCATGTGTTTTACTGTGTACACAGATAGCTCCATCCATTAATGATGTCATTTTTTGCAGGTACATTGATGCTTTTGTCGTCATATAACCCTCATGCTAAATGACACCCATCATTTTCTGTGAAATTCTCCCAACGTCAATATCATTACTTATCTATCAATTATACAGCTAGATAAATGTAATTGTACAACTTTACACATAGAATAGAGTAATCTTACTAATTTCAGAATTGTGATCTTGTTTTAATGGATATAATTTTATTTTCACATTGATGTGTTGATGAATAAAGTCTGATGGGGGAGGAGTTAAATGCAGTGCAAAATCCTCGGGCTCCACCTTTGGATTTTACCTTTTGCATATAACCCCTCCTCCATCAGACTTTATTCCTTGACACATCAAAGGGAAAATGAAATTATTTCATGAATAAATCTAAATTATTAGGCAGTAAGATACTCTCTTTACTAAACTCAAGCACTAACGTAGAGGCCAGTCTAAAGCTGGTTCTTTTTGACTGGTACCTACATTATGGTAAACAATAACAGTTTCTGGTCTACAATTATAAGTGGTAACATACTGGCCCACTTAAACTGATACTAATGCTCCAAACATTACAGCTTATATTCCAGAATGGTAAGTATAGTAGGTTACAGTTATTCCCCTTGAAATTATATATTAATCTTTTGATATTGTGAACATGTGCCAAGTTTCAAGTGAATGCTTTCAATAATAACAGAGAATTTAAAGTTTTTGCATGACAATAACAACAACCACAATGAAGGTGACATCAAGTCTATAGCGATATTCCTAAAACATCCGATTGTACAGGTTTTTCATTTATTATTAGATTCTTCCCTGCAATATCTCACTGGAATCGTCTTCAGACGATGACTTCAATGAGA
Organism: Fragum whitleyi; assembly: GCA_948146395.1. Lineage (NCBI taxonomy): Eukaryota > Metazoa > Mollusca > Bivalvia > Cardiida > Cardiidae > Fragum > Fragum whitleyi. Next base: position 50,798,734 of record OX411552.1, on the reverse strand, counting down.
TGATGAATGGCTGAATTCCATATATATCTACTAATTAAGAAGCAACTTAAATTTTTGACCTACGCAAAAAAATTATTATAAGATGTTTTGTACAAGAGGGCCACATATACCCTAAACCTCTCACCTGATTTTATAGGTCCATTTGATCTTCCCTAAGTAACTTTCTGGCAGAGTTTTGTTCACATTTCCCCTAGTTGTTCAGGAGATGTTATTCTATTCAATTGCATGGCCAGGATGCAACACTGAAAACTGCCCTGGGTTCACTACCTTAATATTGATTTCTTCCAAGGTAGAGATTTTACCCCATTGTCATCTGTTATCGTTATCTTTACCTTGCATGTTATAAGGTATAATTATGTCATTCCAGAATATTGAGTTTGTTATTTACCAATCTTACTGCGCAGTATACTATCCAATCCTGATACAACATCATCTACCCACGGTGGTTTGTCCTCATTCTCCTAGAATACAACAATTTGTAAACAATTAACTATAGATAAAGAAAGCTACAGTTATGTTCTTTGGTCACCAAACAATTACTTAACTGTTAATGAAATAGTTACAGTAATTTAAACATACTTGTTCAATCAAAAAGTTCCTGCATTTAGATTGTGACCGGAGCAAAATTAACTGGAGATTTGTTTTATTACATTCTTGGGCACTGATTTAATAGGAGTTACAGCATTAAACTATTTTTTCCGTCCACTCATAATTTAGAGAGAAATTCAAAGGGCAAATTGAAGTTTGACCCTGGTTTGGTAGATCTTGGTCCAACCTTTGAGAACGTTGATTAGGATATGCATCATTTGTCTTCAACCAGGGGTGTGGAAAAAGGGATTTTTTTCCACTAGTCTATGGCCAAGTCAAAGTCAATTCCCTATGTGTCCAAGATCAAAATGAGCTTGTCTGCTAAACAAGAGGGCCATTGGCCCTAAAGCGCTCACCTGATGCATGGCTAAACATAAGTCAAAGAGATCAAGAAGAAAAACATTTCAGTTAAAAATGTTGCCTCTAAAGTACTAAAAAACGTTTTTGACCCTCTATCAAACTTGTGTAAGATTTCAAGGCAATTTCAAACTTGACCTAGGTTTCAAACAAACATATTTACCAAGTTTCAAGATATTTGAGTAAACATGTTTTCTTTTTTTAAAGATTTGACCCCTTGACCCCAATTTTGAACATGACTGAGATTTGATGGAGACAAACATGTTTCAAGACATTTGGACCAAAGATGTGGCCTCTAGAGTACACACAAGGTTTTTCCAAGATTTGAACCCTTGACCCCATTTTTGACCCAACTTGACCCAATTTGAACTTGACCGAGATTTGATGGAGATATACATTTTGACCAAGTTTCGAGACATTTGAGCCAAAAATACGTCCTCTACATTGCACACAAGGTTTTTCTTAGATTTGACCCTTTGACCCCATTTTTGACGCCACTTGACCCATTTTTAAACTTAATCGAGATTTGATGAAGACAATTATTGTGACCAAGTTTTAGACATTTGGGCCAAAAATATGGCCTTTAGAGTGCACACAAGGTTTTTCTAAGATTTGACCCCTTGACCCCATTTTTGACCCCACTTGACCCATTTCGAACTTGACCGAGATTTGATGGAGACATAAATTCTGACCAAGTTTCAAGACATTTGGGCCAAAATTGTGGCCTCTAGAGTGCACACAAGGTTTTTCTTATATTTGACCCTTTGACCAAATTTTTGACCCTACTTGACTCAATTTCAAACTTGGTCGAGATTTTATGTAGACAAACATTCTGACCAAGTTTCAAGACATTTGGGCCAAAAATATGGCCTCTAGAGAGCACACAAGGTTTTTCTAAGATTTGACCCCATTACCCCATTTTTGATCCTACTTGACCCAGTTTCAAACTTGACTGAGATTTGATGGAGACAAACATTCTGACAAAGTTTCAAGACATTTTAGCCAAAAATCTGGCCTCTAGAGAGCACACAAGGTTTTTCTAAGATTTGACCCCTTGACCCCATTTTTGACCCTACTTGACCTGTTTTTGAACTTGACCGAGATTTGATGGAGACAAACATTATGACCAGGTTTCAAGACATTTGGGCCAAAAATATGGCCTCTAGAGTGCACACAAGGTTTTTCTAAGATTTGACCCCTTGACCCCATTTTTGACCCCACTTGACCCACTTTCGAACTTGATCGAGATTTGATGGAGACAAACATTCTGACCAAGTTTCAAGACATTTGGGCCAAAATTGTGGGCTCTAGAGTGCACACAAGGTTTTTCTAAGATTTGACCCCTTGACCCCATTTTTGACCCCACATGACCCAATTTCGAACTTGACCGAGATTTGATGGAGATATTCATTCTGACCAAGTTTCAAGACATTTGGGCCAAAAATATGGCCTCTAGAGCGCACACAAGGTTTTTCTAAGATTTGACCCCTTGACCCCATTTTTGACCCCACTTGACCCAATTTCGAACTTGATTGAGATTTGATGGAGACAAACATTCTGACCAAGTTTCAAGACATTTGGGCCACAAATGTGGGCTCTAGAGTGCACACAAGGTTTTTCTAAGATTTGACCCCTTGACCCCATTTTTGACCCCACTTGACCCAATTTCGAACTTGACCGAGATTTGATGGAGACAAACATTCTGACCAAGTTTCAAGACATTTGGGCCAAAAATATTGACTCTAGAGTGCACACAAGGTTTTTCTAGGATTTGACCCCTTGACCCCATTTTTGACCCCACTTGACCCAATTTCGAACTTGATCGAGATTTGATGGAGACAAACATTCTGACCAAGTTTCAAGACATTTGGGCCACAAATGTGGGCTCTAGAGTGCACACAAGGTTTTTCTAAAATTTGACCTCTTGACCCCATTTTTGACCCAACTTGACCCAATTTCGAACTTGACCGAGATTTGATGGAGACAAACATTCTGACCAAGTTTCAAGACATTTGGGCCAAAAATATTGACTCTAGAGCGCACACAAGGTTTTTCTAAGATTTGACCCCTTGACCCCATTTTTGACCCCACTTGACCCAATTTCGAACTTGATCGAGATTTGATGGAGACAAAGATTCTGACCAAGTTTCAAGACATGTGGGCCACAAATGTGGTCTCTAGAGTGCACACAAGGTTTTTCTAAAATTTGACCCCTTGACCCCATTTTTGACCCCACTTGACCCAATTTCGAACTTGACCGAGATCTGATGGAGACAAACATTCTGACCAAGTTTCAAGACATTTGGGCCAAAATTGTGGCCTCTAGAGTGCACACAAGGTAAAGTTTGACGACGGACGACGGACGATGGACGACGGACGACGGACGCCGGACAGCAGCCCATCACAATAGCTCACCTTGAGCACTTCGTGCTCAGGTGAGCTAAAAATGGATAGATAAATATTGAGAAAACATTGTCAATAATGAAGAAAATGCTGTAAACAAGCATTTTCTTCATGAAAAGCAATGTTTTATACCCTTTTATACAAACATTAGGATGACTATTGTTCAAAATCTATTTTGTATCATGCCCTTGTATTTACTTGTCCATGGACAAGTGGCCTAGAAAAATGTACTTGTCCGCAAGTGGAAAAGACTGTGTTTGACAAGTTGGATATAGGAATTCCACACCCCTGTCTTCAACCATTGTATAAATGATGTGTTAGGTACTTAAAAGGAACAAGTAACTAGGGACAAAGATGAATCATTTGAATGTACTGGTGGGAAAAATGATAGATTAGTTTGAATTGGGGTTTATACCGCTTTTAACAATCTTTCAATCATATTGTTGCAACTGGAGCACATAACAATTGGGTCCCTGGTATTTCTTGCACTAGTACTACTATCACAACCTTTCCTAGTCTCCAGCTGCTATCACACATTGTTTAATTATAATCAACACACTGGTCGGAGACATATTGTCGGAGAGAAGTGACCCACCATTGAGGATCTAACCCGAGACTTTATGATTGACAGTCAATATGAGGGCAGGGAGTGATGCCATGAAGCAATAACTAGATGCACAAGCCGCCACGATACATGTTACACAAGACTTATTTGAAAAAACTCCATACAAATAAACAAACTATTATAGGAATAAAGTAGTCTCAAAAGGTTTATTTTTTCCCATTTTGTTTAACTTACCACTTCTCTTGGGACAGTTGTCAATAAAAACACTAAGGTCTTGCAGATTTCAAATTTATTCTCTCCCTGAAAATCGGAATCATAAAGTTTAAATCCTAAATTAAACTGAAATTTACTGTGAACAATTTTACTACAAACAATCTATGAAACAATTCATGTAATTGACATAACCCCTGGCCCTAAAGTAATATGTGTTTGTAATTCATTTTAACCCTTGTCATGCTGGACCCAGAATATTCCTGTTTTGACAGGAGGTATGGACAAAGATCAGCCTGCTCCTATGTGCAGTCTGATCTTAGTCAACACCACCTGTCTGTCCCCTTTCAAGGCAGAGTTGTTAATGAATTTTATCTTAAAATAGAAAGGCTATCTCGACCCTTGGATTCTGGGGCTTTACTCATACTTTGATATGAGTGCATTTCTGAAGGAGGATTTTAATTCAGCATAACAAGGGTAAAATTCAGATACATGCTTTACAATTAAGAGAGTATCATTGTTCCTGATTTTTATTTTTACACTAAAGTTTGGTTCTTCACAATCAAATCTATACATCTATAAAGTTTTTTAATGCATTATACAGGATAGATCTATTAAAGGTGTTACGTTATATACATTTTGTTGTTGATGTAAAACAGAACATTGCACTGAATTTGCACTAAAAACAAATTCATTGAAGGACTGATAGACATACAGGATATTTCTGAGAGTATTTTATGCACTGCTTGAGATACATGGATATTTTGTAAAACTGGCAAACACTGACTACCAAACCGATCACCATATTGGAGGACGAGCTCCATCCATCTTCAAAAAATGTGTGCTTTCTTGGCTTTTTTTTTCACATCAGTTACTTTTATTCTGTTAACAAATAACATACTTTTCACAAGAAATGAATTTCTAGATTTCTTCAGATTTTTAATCATGGAATTTTGTACTGCATAATCAACGAATTCACAAAAGATATCCCAATTAAAACTCATAACAAGACATGTTTGCGAATCATGAATTCCCCCAAAATGGTAGATCTTTAATCATGCCAAATACAAGCATTGTGTCATGAATAGATTTAAGTAATTGTAATTGTTGAGAGGGTTTTTTGTTAACTTTTCAGACAGACAGGACATCAGACAAATAGATGGGTGGACAGACAGACAGCTGATGGTTAAACAATATGCACATTTTGATAAGGGTATATAAATGACTTTATCTGAAATAGTACCAACAGCGTCTCTAGATAAAGGTCAGACTTAAACCGAATGATCAGAGCAACACTATTGTAAGTGCATATAAATATAAAGGCACTTACAATAGCATTGCACTGACCCCTCAAAGTAGCCTTAAGCATTAAAAGTAGGAAAGACAATCTTGAAATACTTTAAAAGAACTGAATGTATGTTATACCTTGTCTTCTTTGAATTGTTTACTGAAGTATGAGAATATTGTATTGAACATGGAACCACATCCAGTCCATACCTCCACACCAACAGATGACAGGAGAAAGAATAAAATATCTTGGGCCTTCTGATGACCTGGAAATAGAACATTGGCAATCCTCAGCTGTATCTCAACAGACATCATTTCAAAGTCAGAAATTAACTGTGGTGAATCTTGAGTATGTTTTCAACTTATAAAGTTACCTAGCATCAGGTAATAGTCATAAACCAGCTGGTAGCATGTGGGACTGTCAATCTACAGCTTCTGGGTTCGATCTCCAATGGCAGCACTCATTCTTTCTGACTATTTGTCCCTCATCAATCATAAACCTATATGAGATAGCAGCTGGAGGCTAGGTAAGGATGTGATGGATGTACTGGTGACAAAAATACCAGGAATCCATTATTAGGTGCCCCAACTGCCGTGATATAACTGAAAAAATGTTGAAAGCTGAATAAAACTCCATTCAATCAATCAATAAAACCATTATGTAATTGGTAAATATGAGACAGGCTGACAATATGTTGAATGTCATTTACATGAGAACACATAAGTGAGTGCAAAACTCCACTACATGTATACAGTAAAACTCTGGGCCCGAGGTTAGAAAACCTTTCTCATTCTCAATTCAAAATTTTCTCAAATTTCAATTTAAGATTAAGTTGTTATTCTGTTTTATTACACAGTTTAATATATTAACATAAAATATGATATTAATAAGTTGTTATACATTTATTTAAATTCAAAATTTGATATAATTCTCAGTTGAGCCTGAGAAAAGTCTTATAACCTCAGGCCTTGATCAGCATGATATGTTTGTTAAATACCATTGCCACCAATTATCATTATTTAGAAACTACATGCACTTGAGCACCTGATTTGCTCCAAAGGCCTGAATCTCATGATAATAATCATCAAAGAATGGTTAGGTTTTACATAAAACAAGAGGAGCAATTCACATGCATAACTTTTACCTTTAAATGATTTTTAAAGTTTTCATAAATTTCTTGTTACAGGCAATGCACATTTGAAATAATAAGGCTCTTAAAATAAGCACTTCAGAGTTATGGCAGACAGACAACGATAAAACAATATGCCCCCAATCTTATTGTATGGGGGCGTAAAAAATATAGCGTAAGAGTGGTTACCTTGAGTGTTTGAGATGACAGCTTGACACAGTATAGGTACTGACCCCCTACTAATCATACACTGTATACCATGTGATGACTGGATCAGGCTGTTAAAACACCCATATACATCATCTCTCAGCTGCCGGCTGCTTCCATCTTCACTGATTTACAACACAAGATGCAAAATTTATTTGATCAAATTTTAAGGTAGAGATGACTTGCTTGAAATCAAACAAATATAGCAAATGAGTTCAAAACAAAATGGGAAAAATGAATTTGGTAAGCAGCATATCCATGGCTCAGCGCGAAACGGTTGTAACTCCCTATAAACATATAGGGAGTTACAACTTTTTAAAGCTGAGCCATCGATATAGGACTTCAAGCTAATACGCCATACCAATGTTGTATGCGGTGATTCATAGTTGATGTTGAAAAATATGACCAACATTTTTTATTCTACCATATCAAGTCCAAAAACATCACTTATCTGAAAATATGAAGTAGATTTCCAATGGACCTAAATTTTGTAAGAGATGCAAACAAATCTAGCTGAAAATATTTGAAAATATGTTCATTTGCTTATAATTTTGTGCTATAACAACAATGGATTGATGAGCCATTGAAGCAGTGCACTGCTTTAAACTTGGTAGGCACAAAACTATTTGACTACACAAAGTTGGGAGATAAATTTAGCTTTTAGGAAATACATGTATAATGGAATTTAATTTATCTGGGCTGTACAATTGCTTGCGTATGCAAAAGAAAGACCAGTCTTACACACTTAATTGGTTTTGAGATAAAAATGACCTATAACAAGCCTCCCAATGCTTTCAAAGTCTGAAAAAATACAATGGGCAATAACTCATAAAATAAGAGGGCCAGAATGAATATCTGAATTTACTGGTCCCATCTGAATTTACTGGTCCCATTATGATGACCGAACGACTAGCATTCCAAATCATGTTAATTTGTTTTGTTCTTTTGAATGGGGTTTAATGCCACTTCAACAATCTTTCGGTTTTATCACAGCAGCTTGGGCACCTCACAATGGATTCTAGGTATTTCTTATACAAGTACCACCATTACAACTTTTCCTAGGCTCCAGCTGCTATCTCTCATAATTCTACATTTATTAACCCATTTGTGGGGGATAAATGGTCATCAAGAATGAGTGCCACCGCCCGGGATCTAACCAATGATCTCAGGTTATTAACGCTGACGCCATACCAACTGCGCTTTGATACAGGCCCAAATAATTTTAAGTTATGCAAGTTTCAAACAAGGATTTGGATTGAATAAGTGTCTTCCATTATTGATATCTGGGGAATCCAGATCTTATCAGTGACCGTGAGGATGGGCATAAGAGTGCAATGGAAAACAGACTTACAACTTGTTAACCAAGAGGGAAAGAATGGACCTAAACTGCTCACCTGAATTTTATTGGTCCAGCAGATCTCATCAAAGTAACATTCTAGTAATATTTCATTGAAATTGGCTTAGTTGTTGAGATGTTATTCAAAGCAAAAATAGGCCCCACTGTGCCATGCAAATATTTATGGTCTAATTAGAATGTAACAAACATTTTCTGAAAAGGGGCACAAAATAAACATCCTGGCAAAGTTTCATTAAAAATAGTCTTTGGGATTAGGAGGTGATGTTGTTCATAGATTTCCAAGTGAGAAAAGGTCCCTTCCTGCAACACCCATATTTGGGAATCAATCAAAATTTCACAAAAAAGTTTTGAGAAGGGTCACAAAAGGAACATTTCTGCAAGTTTCTTTGAAATCTGCCCATTGCTTATTGCGTAGAAGATATTTAAAGATCAAAGGGTCAAAAACTGCCCCACCCTGACACTTCAATATTTGGGGGTCAATCAAAATTTCATGATCAAGTTTTGAGGAGGGTCACCCAAGGAACAATTCTGCCAAGTTTTGTTAAAATCTGCCCATTGGTTATTGAGGAGAAGATGTCAAAAGATTTCAGGGTCAAAAACTGCCCCATCCTGACACACCCATATTTGGGGGCCAATAAAAATTTCACAATTAAGTTTTGAGTAGGGGTCACCCAAGGAACATTTCTGCCAAGTTTGGTTGAAATCTGCCTAATGGTTCCTGAGAAGAAGATGTTTAAAGATTTCAAGGTCAAAAACTGCCCGCCCTGCCACTCCCATATTTTTGGGTTAATCAAAATTTCATGAACAAGTTTTGAGAATGGTCACCAAAGGAACACTTCTGCCAAATTTGGTTGAAATCTGCCCATCGGTTACATAGAAGATGTTTAAAGTGACGACTTTCGACGCAAGACGGATGACATACAACGGACAAAAGGTGATTACAAAAGCTCACCTTGAGCATGTTCACTAATTAACCAATGACATCCTAGATATGTATGCTCTCCTCTAGAACTGTTTCCTAGGCTTTTATTTCATTCAGCAGCACTAAAATATCCGTCCAAATAAGACAGGGGGGTCAACAATGATTAAATGTAGATTAAATTTCAAGAGGAGAAGGACTGTCTACCAAAAACTGCAGACCTTAATATGCTTTCAGATAATTTGAAAATATCAAAGGCTGTAATATTTGCCTGCCTAGTAAAGCCAAACAAGATTCTGAAAGTGCAGCAAACAACTATATGTTGGCACTCATATCCGGTAATGAAAGTAGCGAGGGGCCCGTTTTACTAAACATCTTACAATCGTTTTTTACCCAAGTCCAAAATTAAAGTTACTTCTACAGTTGTAGTTAAATATAGATTTCTGCTGTGCAACATCTTCTAAAGACGATTTCAATGAGATATTGCAAGGTAGAATCCATAAATGAATGAAAACACCAGATACCATTTTAAATTTTGTCTTACGATTAATTTTTTTCTTAAGATGTTTAGTAAAACGGGCCCCAGGAGATTATTTTACAAATCTGAAAGGCTAATAATAGATTCAAATTTACTTCAATGACTTAAACAGGTGCCTTTACAGCAAAATTAAATCAAATTCACAACAGTATTCTTTACCTCTTGTTTTGTGTTTCTTCAATTATTGCCCCTACTAGGCTTAAAGGTCAAATGAAAAGCGTTTACAACCGTTTCTTTATGTATTCCTAAGTAAAAATTAAATACGATGCAATATCCAGAATAAAAAAATGATTTTTTATAACTGTGAATTTCACGATTTTCGATAAACACACCTGTAGCCGGTCCTTGATAACTTCTCGGTCACGTGACTAAGCATGTGAGGTCACCGCGAGGGATAGATAATACTGGCATAGTAAACAGTTTGTCAGCGGCTACGTATTTTAGATCGATTTATGATAAATTCCACTGGAAAAAGTACTTGAATTTCGTATTATTGTGTTGCCCCTGGATGTCGCAACCTAAATACTTCGGGAATTATCCTCTTTTCGTTCCCGTTAGATCAGGGTAGGACTCTAAAGAAGCGAGAAAGCATGAACCGAGAGTCCAAAAAGAAAAGAATAGAAACTCACCGAACACCATCTACTATGGAAAAAAACTTTAGCAAAGTCATTTCACCAATTATTGTTTTGGTGTAAACCCGTGACTAGCAAGTATTGAAGATTAATAGTAAACTGCCAATTACGATCGCCAATCCGATCGCCGGAGTTTGTTAACTGGCAATCAATTTAGGTGATAAAGAGACAGTTTTAACTTATCTAATATCAATAGCATGACACACTTTTGATAACCATTGACGCATTAAAATGACGTGACAGCTCAAATTTCCTAGAGCTAAATTGCACCATTTTGCTTTCCTGGGCATTAAAACCTGGGGTCAGGGGACGTTTTTTATGCATAGTTGAAGTGGTCAGGGTAAGCTCTATTTCATGAATTATTTGCATCAGTAGCAAGAAGTAATACTTAAAACTTAAAGAAATAGAATGACCTCAAGATATAAAGTTATCAGAAAATGAATGAATGAACAAAAGAAAGAAAGAATAAATGAATTGGTTGATGAAAGAATCTACGAATGGATGGAACGTTAATGAATGAACAAATTTATGGATGCCATTTCTCTTTCTTTCTTTCTTTAGACCATATGGGAATTTTTCATCTTACCCAATATTTTTATAGTATAGACAAAATGGGTTAAGACAAAGGGAATAAACCACGAAACTATGTACTGATTTTGTTATTCTCATATAAAACAGATTTTTAGAATTTGATTGATTAAAAATGACCGTTTTCACCATTTCTTCTCTTGACATCGATTTGACATTAGAAACGTTGTATTTTCAGCTTTCTCAAATCTATAGCTGCACTGTTTTGAAGCATGTCGAAAAAGTGTTTTTTGTGTATGAGATAGTTCAGATTGTGGTCAACTGAAATTTCTCGCCTTTTGCGTGATAGTTTGAGAATATATGTGTAATTAAAAAAAAAATAAAAAAAAATCAGTGACATTGGTAATTGATAAGTGCATTGTCACGGATAGATCAAAGAAAATTTGTCACGTGGTCTGTTATATTGACCAAAATAAAGGCGACACGCACGTGTGGTTAGGGGCTTATCAATATATGTCATGGACAATTGATTGGTGCATCGACACGGACAGATCAAAGAAACTTTGACACGTGGTATGGAACGTTGCGTAAGAAAAGACGATCTTTTTGACACTTACACATCTGATTTGCGGCTTATGAAAGGACTTCTGTTTATCTTTCTCCTTTATTTTTTAATTCTTGCAACGGTGTAAGAGTCTGGGTGATATCTAACTTTTGATTTAAATTATAAAAAAAAATATGAGACTTAATGAAAGCGCAAACAGCTGTGACAAAAAATAAATGAACAATAAAAAGTTCTGTCAATGGAGGTTGAATTATGGATAATTGTGATCGCATGGATAAATTACGTTTGGTGGAATAATGCCCAAAACGCTAAAATCGGCATTAAAATTCGAAAACACCGCAGAATAGGTAAGATATACATTATGTTCTTTCCAAGCGACTAGATTGCCATAGATATAGTTTTAATACAGCTGCGTTTGCAACATTTTGGGGGCTAAAGAACAATTTGTATAGTTTCATAGCCCTTTCTGGTGGTTATCTTTAGAATTAAAATTTTCTTTGCACCGTTTTTGTAACATGATGACAACTGTATAATCATGTAAAGGGATAAATAATTAAAAATTTTGATGTCATTGACATATTTGAAAATTAATTAAAAGTTTGTAATCAAACTGCTTAAAATTTAGATTTTTAATCTTTTATGTATTTAAAAATGGTTCCCAACGCCAACCACTTATTTTTCATATTTTAATTGACAAGAATGGTCAATCGGGATTTCCAGTAAGCGTTGTAAAAAACAAAAAAACGACAACAACAAAAAAATGGCAACGAAATTTAAATTTTCCACAAAAAACATGTGACATATCTTAGGTATATCATTAATAACCATTTATTGGTAGGTTGAATTAAATGTTGCACAATAGATTAGACTCGGAGAGCTATTCCCGATTCGATCGTTGGGGCTGTCAGGTACCGGTCTGACTCGTTTTTTTCACCCTACATTTTTTACCCCCATTCAGACTGTGATGATGCTACATCTTCAAAGCGAGTGGGCTCAAACGATCTCAGTTGAACATGTGGATAAGTGGGTAACAGGATAGATTTTTCTTCGTTTCATTTGAAAGTGGTCATATTTACGATGCTCTCTTTGTTTATCTAGAACGGGGAATCCCTCGCAGTGACGTCATAGCTATTGCACATGCGCGTGTACGTATTTCTGGCCAGGTAAAATTTTCCAATAAATCACGGTCGTATTTTTGTCAATACCGTTCTTTTGAATTTGTTTTTTTCGACACGAACTTTTTGTGTCGCCTTATTTTATGATAATTATCAGGAGATGTTTTAAACACACGTTCCAAAATTAGCTTTTCATTTGATCTTTAAAGCACTCTTCCACTTCCATACTTTGCTAATGAATGGTCACCAAAGGAACACTTCTGCCAAATTTGGTTGAAATCTGCCCATCGGTTACATAGAAGATGTTTAAAGTGACGACTTTCGACGCAAGACGGATGACATACAACGGACAAAAGGTGATTACAAAAGCTCACCTTGAGCATGTTCACTAATTAACCAATGACATCCTAGATATGTATGCTCTCCTCTAGAACTGTTTCCTAGGCTTTTATTTCATTCAGAAGCACTAAAATATCCGTCCAAATAAGACAGGGGGGTCAACAATGATTAAATGTAGATTAAATTTCAAGAGGAGAAGGACTGTCTACCAAAAACTGCAGACCTTAATATGCTTTCAGATAATTTGAAAATATTAAAGGCTGTAATATTTGCCTGCCTAGTAAAGCCAAACAAGATTCTGAAAGTGCAGCAAACAACTATATGTTGGCACTCATATCCGGTAATGAAAGTAGCGAGGGGTCCGTTTTACTAAACATCTTACAATCGTTTTTTACCCAAGTCCAAAATTAAAGTTACTTCTACAGTTGTAGTTAAATATAGATTTCTGCTGTGCAACATCTTCTAAAGACGATTTCAATGAGATATTGCAAGGTAGAATCCATAAATGAATGAAAACACCAGATACCATTTTAAATTTTGTCTTACGATTAATTTTTTTCTTAAGATGTTTAGTAAAACGGGCCCCAGGAGATTATTTTACAAATCTGAAAGGCTAATAATAGATTCAAATTTACTTCAATGACTTAAACAGGTGCCTTTACAGCAAAATTAAATCAAATTCACAACAGTATTCTTTACCTCTTGTTTTGTGTTTCTTCAATTATTGCCCCTACTAGGCTTAAAGCACTCTTCCACTTCCATACTTTGCTAACATTTTCTCTTTTTAGCACAAATATATGTCAAATTAGAATATTTTCATAATCAGAAAATTTTTTCGTGCCTTTCATTCTATGGAAAAAATTAGACACAATTTTATTAGTGGTCCTCATTAAATTTTGATTTCATATTCTATAATCATATTTTACAATATATATATTGTAGTCTTTATCTGTAAACAAAATTGCATTAAGTGAAATTTTGTAAGGTCTCTTGTCCTGAATTTTCCAATAAATTGCCCTCTGAAAGCTATAATCCTTATGATCCTTCAATCATCCAGCGAAAGTTTCATGAGAACAGGAGTGCATCACAAAAACATGTACTTTATTAGTGAAATGCTAAAATGTCCGTTTTCATTTTTTTCCGTCAGAAAGTCTCTGATTCTGAATGGATGATTTGTTGACACTTACCTCTGGTTTTCCTGAAGGATTTTATTAAACATTGGAATATTGTCTGTTAACACTGAATCTTCTGTCTGGAAAAACAATGTTGTAAACAAAATGTGTTTGTTAAACATGAGTTTAATACATAAATTTCTTTAACCATAGCAAATTATATTGACTGATGACCTTGACAGAGAGACCTTGACCTTTGCTGTTTGCCTTGACTTTGTTATCCATGTAAAGATTTTGTCCCAAGCAATACACATGTGAAATATGGAGACTCTATCATTTACCATAACTTAAGAAAGACAAACATACGTTAAAATTCAAACACAAATTTGACATTGACAATGACCTTAACCCTGATTGATAATCTTGAAGTTGGTACCTACAGAAAGATCTTGTCACAAGCAATACTCATGTGAAACTAGCAGACTGGTTTAATTTTAACAAAATGCAGGCAAACCCTGATAAATTTCAAGCTATAGCTGTAGGTAAAATCCCCTGTCTTCAAAGATGGAAATGGAAGTGTATCATGCGTAGAGGTTGTTAAACTTCTTGGGATAGACATTAATTTTCAACTCTCTTTTGACCATCATATATCAAATTTATGTAAAAAAGCAGCACGACAACTTAATGTTCTAAAACGCATCGGAAATAAGCTTGACCATCTAAACGGATTAATAATTTTTCATTCCTTTTTTTCAATTTTTGTCTGTTGTCATGGCATTTATGTTCAGTTCGAAATACAAATAAATTTGAAAAAAAATTCAGGAAAGAGCTTTGAGATTTGTATATTCAGATTAGAGTTCGTCTTATGAAGATCTTCTCATCAGAGCCAGACTTCCAACCCTCCATATCAGACGCATGAGAACAATGGCTCTTGAAACTTTTAAAATTTTTCATAACTTGGCTCCACCTGTCCTAGGAGACCTCATTCAGAAACAAGAGGGCCGTTGGCCCTGGGTCGCTCACCTGAGAAAAAAGCTACATTACCTAGGTATGTCCATGCAACCACAGAAAAAAGAGATTTTCACTTATTCAATCAGATAACATTTGAAATAATCCTCCCCCCCCCCTCTGCTCCTCCCCTGGAGATTATTTATTTAAGCTTTTTCTATAAAAGGTCTGTGATCAGCTAATCTATGCCAGATATACAGGCTGTAAACTATAAAGTTTTCTTTAATGAGTTGATCAATCCATGTCACATATAAAGGCTGTAGGGATTCAAAATTCTCAACAAAGCACCCCCCCTCCCCCAAGGTGCTCTGCACCTGGTGAATCTACAGTCATGATTTCAGCTAATTCAATATATGTCCATATGGTGATCATCCATACCAATTTTCAAGTCTGTAGGACTCCTGGCTCATTAGAAGAAGTTTAAAGATTTCAAAAATGATCCAAAGTACTACCCCCTCCCCAAGACACTCAGCACCTGGTGACACTACAGTCATGATTTTAGCTATTTTTATTAATGTCAATATATTGATCACCCATGAAAATTTTCAAGTCTGTAGGGTTCCTGATCCAGGAGAAGAATAAGGTTAAAGATTTCAAAATTGATCCAAAGTACTACCCCCTGGCCCCTAATGCTCTGCATCTCGGGCCCTACATTCATGATTTTAGCTATTTTATTTTAGATCCATATGCTTATCATCCATGCCAATATTGAAGTCTGTAGGGCTCCTGGTTCATTAGGAGATGAAGATTAAAGTTACAAAATTTTCACAAAAGTACTCCCCCCTCCCCCCTGGTGCTCCGCACCTGGTGGCTTTACAGTCATGATTTTAGCTTTTTTCATTAAGGTCTATGAGCTGATCCTCCATGCCAATTTTCAAGTCTGTAGGGCTTGTTGTTCAGAAGAAGAAGAAGGTTAAAGATTACAAAATTTTCACAAAAGTACTACCCTCTCCCCCCTGGTGCTCCGCACCTGGTGAATCTACAGTCATGATTTTAGCTATTTTTATAAAGGTCCATATGCTGATCACCCATGCTAAAATTGAAATCTGTCAAGCTCCTGGTTCAGAAGAAGAACAAGAGGGCCGTTGGCCCTGGGTCGCTCACCTGAGAAAAAAGCTTCATTACCTAGGTATGTCCATGCAACCACAGAAAAAGAGATTTTCACTTATTCAATCAGATAACATTTGAAATAATCATTCCCCCCCCCCTCCTCTGCTCCTCCCTTGGACATTATTTATTTAAGCTTTTTCCATAAAAGGTCTGTGATCAGCTAATCTATGCCAAATATACAGGCTGAGTCTGAGACTTTTAAAGTTTTCTTTAATGAGTTGATCAATACATGACAAATATAAAGGCTGTAGGGATTCAAAATTCTCAACAAAGCACTCCCCCCTCCCCCAAGATGCTCTGCACCTGGTGAATCTACAGTCATGATTTCAGCTAATTCAATATATGTCCATATGCTGGTCATCCATACAAATTTTTAAGTCTGTAGGACTCCTGGCTCATTAGAAGAAGTTTAAAGATTTCTAAAATGATCCAAAGTACTACCCCCTCCCCAAGACACTCAGCACCTGGTGACCCTACAGTCATGATTTTAGCTATTTTTATTAATGTCAATATATTGATCACCCATGAAAATTTTCAAGTCTGTAGGGTTCCTGATCCAGGAGAAGAATAAGGTTAAAGATTCCAAAATTTTCACAAAAGTACTACCCCCTCCCCCCTGGTGCTCCAAACATGGTGGCTTTACAGTCATGATTTTAGCTATTTTATTTTAGATCCATATGCTTATCATCCATGCCAATATTGAAGTCTGTAGGGCTCCTGGTTCATTAGAAGATGAAGATTAAAGATACAAAATTTTCACAAAAGTACTACCCCCTCCCCCCTGGTGCTCCGCACCTGGTGGCTTTACAGTCATGATTTTAGCTATTTATATTAAGGTCTATGAGCTGATTCTCCATGCCAATTTTCAAGTCTGTAGGGCTTGTGGTTCAGAAGAAGAAGAAGGTTAAAATTTACAAAATTTTCACAAAAGTACTACCCTCTCCCCCTTGGTGCTATGCACCTGGTGAATCTACAGTCACCATTTTAGCTATTTTTATAAAGGTCCATATGCTGATCACCCATGCTAAAATTGAAATCTGTCAAGCTCCTGGTTCAGAAGAAGAACAAGAGGGCCGTTGGCCCTGGGTCGCTCACCTGTAGGACTCCTAGTTCAGAAGAAGAAAAAGGTTAAAGATTACAAAATTTTCATCAAAGTACTACCCCATCCCCCTTGGTGCTCCGCACCTGGTGGCCCTACAAATGAGATTTTAGCTATTTATATTGAGGTCTATGAGCTGATCCTCCATGCCAATTTTCAAGTCTGTAGGGCTTGTGGTTCAGAAGAAGAAGAAGGTTAAAGATTACAAAATTTACCCAAAGTACTACCTATGAGGTCTATGAGCTGATCCTCCATGCCAAATTTCAAGTCTGTAGGGCTTGTTGTTCAGAAGAAGAAGAAGGTTAAAGATTACAAAATTTTCACAAAAGCATTTCCCTCTCCCCCTCTGGTGCTCCCCACCTGGTGAATCTACAGTCATGATTTTAGCTATTTTTATAAAGGTCCATATGCTGATCACCCATGCCAAAATTGAAATCTGTCAGGCTCCTGGTTCAGAAGAAGAAAAAGGTTAAAGATTACAAAATTTTCACGAAAGTACTACCCCCTCCCCCCTGGTGCTCCGCACCTGGCAGCCCAACAGATATGATTTTAGCTATTTTTATTAAGGTCTATGAGCTGATCCTCCATGCCAATTTTCATGTATGTAGGGCTTGTGGTTCAGAAGAAGAAGAAGGTTAAAGATTACAAAATTTTCACAAAAGTACTACCCTCTCCCCCCTGGTGCTCCGCACCTGGCAGCCCAACAGATATGATTTTAGCTATTTCTATTAAGGTCTTTGAGCTGATCATCCATGCCAATTTTCAAGTCTGTAGGGCTTCTGGTTCAGAAGAAGAAGGAGCTTAAAGATTACAAAATTTACCCAAAGTACTACCCCCTCCCCCCTGGTGCTCCGCACCTGGTGGCCCAAAAGTTATGATTTTAGCTATTTTTATTCAGGTCTATGAACTGATGATCCATGCCAAATTTTAAGTCTGTAGGACTTCTGGTTGAGAAGAAGAAGAATTTTAAAGATTTTCTTAAAATTTACCTTTTGTTGCCATAGCAACCAGAGTTTTTCATGGATTTCAATTCTTTTAGCTATTTTGGAAGGGGACCACCTAAGCAACATTTCTGTAAAATTTGGTGTTAATTGGCCTAGTAGTTTAGGAGGAGATGTCGTTTAAAGAAATTGTTGATGGACGCCGGACGACAGACGACGACCGACGGACGGACGCCGGACGAAAGGTGATCACAATAGCTCACATGAGCACTTCGTGCTCAGGTGAGCTAAAAAGAAAGAAACTATAACTTTAGATATTCAAATCTATAGCAGGTCCCAAGGGTAAAAACAACCAAGGCAGGTAAAAATTCTTTTAGGTATGCTGCCCCTGTACTGTGGAATGATCTACCAGAAGATATCAGACAATCAGGGAGTTTTAATTCAAAGCTTTAATTGCTAATTGGAATGGCCAGGACTGCCGCTGCAGTGCATGTTCGGATTAACCCAGTGCAGGGGGGGGGGGGGGTGTATTTCTTTGCCATTTATCTCAGTTACAGCTTTTACTTTATGTGTGCCTCACTTACTTGTTAACTCTCCTGCTTTCAGGGTCATTTCTTTATTCCTTATTTTTTGTCATTATTCATATGGCTAAGTTGCAAATTTTCTTCTTTAGTTTGCTTAAAATTATGCTTGTTATCTTTATCAAACACTTGTTTTAGTGTATGCATGCTCAGCATGATCCTTGTATATATCAACAGAATCTTAGAATTCTATATTAAAATAGCTCATTTTATTAAATCTGCTATTCTTACAACCGGGTATGTTAATTTTTGCTTTGGTTGGGCCCCTTCTAATGAAAATATACTGTGAATATATTACTTCATTGAGGGTTTCTTTCCTTGTGGTAGTAGGGTTCCAATACTACTCAGGAAAGGGGATGGGTGGACTTTGTAATTTGAATTTTTATTTCTCATTTAAGCTTATGTACACAAATCAATTCTATTAATCAAATCTTAATAATGCTTTTACTTTTATAAATGTGATAATCATCTCTTGTATTTTTGTAAACTTATACCTGTGCTTTATATAGCAATATTCTGAATATAGCAATGACCTGAAACTAATATATTTTTAGAAAGTTATTTACTCAGTTTTGTATCATCCTTCATAATTTTTAATTAAACAAGTGCATGTCGTATTGCGATGCAATACAGGAGTCCCCCACCGGATAACAAAAAATCCTCTCTTATAATATACCTCCTACTTAATAGATCTATAACTGTAAAAGTTTAAAGTTGCAAGCACTTATAGTTTAGGAGATATGATCGGGACAAGAATGTAAGACTAAAAAACAACAAAGGGCAATAACTCTAAAAAGTGAC
This sequence comes from Fragum whitleyi, assembly GCA_948146395.1. NCBI lineage: Eukaryota > Metazoa > Mollusca > Bivalvia > Cardiida > Cardiidae > Fragum > Fragum whitleyi. The sequence continues at coordinate 50,779,342 of OX411552.1, read as the reverse complement.
ATGGCAGAGAAACAGTTCTTCTACATGACACTTGTCCTTGATAAGATCTATCAGTGTACTAAGTTTGAAGTTGCTAGCACTTATGGTTTAGAAGATATGATCCGGACAAAAATGTAAGGGTAAAGACAACAAAGGGCAATAACTCAAAATTTGGGCGTGGCAGAATAACAGTTCTTGAACATGACCATTGTCCTCAACAAGATCTATCACTGTAAAAAGTTTGAAGTTGCTAGCACTTATAGTTTAGGAGATATGATCCTGACAAGAATGTAAGGGTAAAGACAACAAAGGGCAATAACTCAAAAAGTGGGTGTGGCTGAGTTACGGATCTTGAACATGACACTTTGCCTCAATGACATCTATAAGCGTACAAAGTTTGAAGTTGCTAGCACTTATAGTTTAGGAGATATGATCCTGACAAGAATGTAAGGGTAAAAACAACAAAGGGCAATAACTCAAAAAGTGGGCGTGGCAGAGTAACAGTTCTTTAACATGACACTTCTCCTCAATGAGATCTATAAGTGTACAAAGTTTGAAGTTGCTAGAACTTATAGTTTAGGAGATATGTTCTGGACAAGAATGTAAGGGTAAAAACAACAAAGGGCAATAACTCAAAAAGTGGGCGTGGCAGAGTAACGGTTCTTAAACATGACACTTCTCCTCAATGAGATCTATAAGTGTACAAAGTTTGAAGTTGCTAGCACTTATAGTTTAGGAGATATGTTCCGGACAAGAATGTAAGGGTAAAAACAACAAAGGGCAATAACTCAAAAAGTGGGCGTGGCAGAGTTATGGATCTTGAACATGACACTTCTCCTCAATGAGATCTATAAGTGTACAAAGTTTGAAGTTGCTAGCACTTATACTTTAGGAGATATGATCCGGACAAGAATGTAAGGGTAAAAACAACAAAGGGCAATAACTCAAAAAGTGGGCGTGGCAGAGTAACGGTTCTTGAACATGACACTTCTCCTCAATGAGATCTATAAGTGTACAAAGTTTGAAGTTGCTAGCACTTATACTTTAGGAGATATGATCCGGACAAGAATGTAAGGGTAAAAACAACAAAGGGCAATAACTCAAAAAGTGGGTGTGGCAGAGTAACGGTTCTTGAACATGACACTGCTCCTCAATGAGATCTATAAGTGTACCAAGTTTGAAGTTGCTAGCACATATGGTTTAGAAGATATAGCCCGGACAAAAGCGTGACGGACAGACGGACAGACGGACGGACGGACAGACGGACGGACGGACGGACGGACAGACAGACGGAATCGAGCAAACCTATAGTCCCCCAACCGGTAACCGGTGGGGGACTAATAAAGTCTATTTTTAAGATCTTATCAGAAATGGGGATGGGGACCCTCTTGATGAAAGTACACCTCTGTATTATTTCATCGAGGGTTTGTTTTCCTGCTGGTAGTAGTACTTGATACTACCCAGGAAAAGGGAAGGGAAGGGATGGTAAATCTTTTTCATTTATTTATCTACTTCTTTAATATTAATAACCTGGTTTCTATACGTTTTAAACTTCATTACCTTTTGTACGTTGAAATTTGTCTTATATGTATGTTCCTAACTATGTCATATGATTTTCTAACCCATGTATGCTTAATATTTTATGTTAACCTTAGAATGCTTTATATGTAGTCGGTTCAAAAGCTAATGTTAGCTTATGTTTGTTTGTTATGCTGTCTTGCCGACTTTAAATAAATCTTATCTTATCAGGATCTATCCCTTACCAATCAAAGGTTTTGGCCAATTTCAAAGCTTCAAGGGGACAAACGTACAAACTGACATTAAAGAAAACAGACAAACAGACAGGTCAAGAAGAGCACTGCCTATAGGTGCCTATGCTCAGCTGTTGAGTGCTGGATAATGGATAAACACACAAGTCTAAAGAGGGGCGTTATTCACAAATAATGTTTCCAGAGTTATCCCCCTGGATAGTACAGGTTGCTCTTTTGAAGGTGATTATGTGTGACAAGTTTCAAGTGAATGCCTTCATAGAACCAGAGATATCACACAAAAAGTCAAAGTTTTGGCAAGACGACAATGACAACAACGATGCCAAGGCTATAGCAATACCTTGGGTTTTCTCCAAAGATAGTCGAGCTAAAAACAATACGCCCCTAATCTATCCATGTGATTAGGATCATATCGATATCAAGCATTTTTCACTCTCTATTTAATTTAAAAGTTATGGCAAATTGAAAATTTTATTTTGTCAAAATGACCTTGACTTATGACTTAGGTGTTGGTACCAATAACAAGAGGGCCGTTGGCCCTGGGTCGCTCACCTGAGAAAAAAGCTTCATTACCTAGGTATGTCCATGCAACCACAGAAAAAAGAGATTTTCACTTATTCAATCAGAATTAGAAGAAGTTTAAAGATTTCAAAAATGATCCAAAGTACTACCCCCTCCCCAAGACACTCAGCACCTGGTGACCCAACAGTTCTGATTTTAGCTATTTTTATTAATGTCCATATATTGATCACCCATAACAATTTTCAAGTCTGTAGGGTTCCTGATCCAGAAGAAGAATAAGGTTAAAGATTTCAAAATTGATCCAAAGTACTACCCCCTCCCCCCTAATGCTCCGCACCTGGTGAATCTACAGTCATGATTTAAGCAATTTATATAAAGGTCCATATGCTGATCATCAATGCCAATATTGAAGTCTATAGGGCTCCTGGTTCATTAGAAGATGAAGGTTAAAGTTACAAAATTTTCACAAAAGTACTACCCCCCCCCCCTGGTGCTCCGCACCTGGTGGCATTACAGTCATGATTTTAGCTATTTTTATCAAGGTCTATGAGCTTATCCTCCATGCCAATTTTCAAGTCTGTAGGGCTTGTGGTTCAGAAGAAGAAGAAGGTTAAAGATTACAAAATTGTCACAAAAGTACTACCCTCTCCCCCCTGATGCTCCGCACCTGGTGAATCTACAGACATGATTTTAGCTATTTATATAAAGGTTCATATGCTGATCATCCATGCCAATATTCAAATCTGTCAGGCTCCTGGTTCAGAAGAAGATGAAGGTAAAAGATAACAAAATTTTAACAAAAGTACTCCCCCCTCCCCCCTGGTGCTCCGCACCTGACAGCCCAACAGATATTATTTTAGCTATTTTTATTAAGGTCTATGAGCTGATCCTCCATGCCAAGTTTCAAGTCTGTAGGGCTTGTGGTTCAGAAGAAGAAGAAGGTTAAAGATTACAAAATTTTCACAAAAGTACTACCCTCTCCCCCCCCTGATGCTCCGCACCTGGTGAATCTACAGACATGATTTTAGCTATTTATATAAAGGTCCATATGCTGATCATCCATGCCAATTTTCAAGTCTGTAGGGCTCCTGGTTCCAAAGAAGAAGAAACTTAAACATTACAAAATTTACCCAAAGTACTACCCCCTCTCCCCTGTTGCTCCGCACCTGGCAGCCCAACAGATATTATTTTAGTTATTTTCATTAAGGTCTATGAGCTGATCCTCCATGCCAAGTTTCAAGTCTGTAGGGCTTGTGGTTCAGAAGAAGAAGAAGGTTAAAGATTGCAAAATTTTCACAAAAGTACTACCCTCTCCCCCCTAATGCTCCGCACCTGGTGAATCTACAGACATGATTTAAGCTATTTATGTAAACGTTCATATGCTGATCATCCATGCCAATATTCAAATCTGTCAGGCTTCTGGTTCAGAAGAAGATGAAGGTAAAAGATAACAAAATTTTAACAAAAGTACTCCCCCCTCCCCCCTGGTGCTCCGCACCTGGCAGCCCAACAGATATTATTTTAGGTATTTTTATTAAGATCTATAAGCTGATCCTCCATGCCAAGTTTCAAGTCTGTAGGGCTTGTGGTTCAGAAGAAGAAGAAGGTTAAAGATTACAAAATTTTCACAAAAGTACTACCCTCTCCCCCCTGATGCTCCGCACCTGGTGAATCTACAGACATGATTTTAGCTATTTATATAAAGGTCCATATGCTGATCATCCATGCCAATTTTCAAGTCTGTAGGGCTCCTGGTTCCGAAGAAGAAGAAACTTAAAGATTACAAAATTTACCCAAAGTACTACCCCCTCCCCCCCTGTTGCTCCGCACCTGGCAGCCCAACAGATATTATTTTAGCTATTTTTATTAAGGTCTATGAGCTGATCCTCCATGCCAAGTTTCAAGTCTGTTGGGCTTGTGGTTCAGAAGAAGAAGAAGGTTAAAGATTACAAGATTTTCACAAAAGTACTACCCTCTCCCCCCTGATGCTCCGCACCTGGTGAACCTACAGTCATGATTTTAGCTATTTATATTAAGGTCCATATGCTGATCATCCATGCCAATTTTCAAGTCTGTAGGGCTCCTGGTTCCGAAGAAGAAGAAACTTAAAGATTACAAAATTTACCCAAAGTACTACCCCCTCCCCCCTGGTGCTCCGCACCTGGTGGCCCAAAAGTTATAATTTTAGCTATTTTTATTCAGGTCTATGAACTGATCATCCATGCCAAGTTTTAAGTCTGTAGGACTACTGGTTGAGAAGGAGAAGAATTTTTAAGATTTTCTTAAAATTTCACCTTTTGTTGCCATAGCAACCAGAGTTTTTCATGGATTTCAATTCTTTTAGCTATTTTTGAAGGGGACCACCCAAGCAACATTTCTGTAAAATTTGGAGTTAATTGGCCCAGTAGTTTAGGAGGAGATGTCGTTTAAAGAAATTGTTGACGGACGCCGGACGACGGACGACGACCGACGACCGACGACCGACGGACGGACGCCGGACGAAAGGTGATCACAATAGCTCACATGAGCACTTCGTGCTCAGGTGAGCTAAAAAGGCCTTGTCACAAGTAATACAGATATGAAGTCTCTACCACTTATCAGTTAAAAGTAATGGCCAATGATAAAGATAAAATTCAAACATATTTGACCTTGAAAATGACATTGACTTATGACTTAGAAGTTATTATCGAAAGACAATTTACATGTGAAATATGAAATCTCTATCACCTTACAGTAAAAAATTATGGCCAATGTTAATGATAAATAGACAAACAACCAAACAGACAGGGCAAAAACAATTTGCCCTCAATCTATGGAGGGGGGGGGGGGGGGCATAAAAATTATTATTCATTATTACATAATACAAATTCAGCTTCATCAAAGCAAGCAAACTACTTATTGCATCCATATTTAACAGCTGACTTCTAACTTTGTCATAAGTAGAGACTATGAATGTAATTTACTTTTCTACTTTTAGAATTTGTTTAACAAGCGCTATCTTTTTTTCACTTCATCACAAAGAATCATGCCACTTCTGAATCTTTAATGAATTAATTTCAGTAGAATACTAACACTGGAATTATCTTTCTGTATAAGGCAAAAACTCACTCATTTGATTTCAAGACTTTGATAGAGTTTTCCTCCGAATAAAGGATAAATTACTAAAATTTACCATTTTGATTATTATTCAGAAGATATTACCAAAATTTTGAAACCAAAAGGGAACAAGCGTGCTGTCATAACAATATATGCTGCCACAAAAATATTTTTCATGAAATCCCCTTTTTCTGTGACATGGGTTATCGAGGACACAAACAAAAAGTAAAAGGTCACTTAATGAGGATTCTGTAAACAAGATGTGTTTGTTAAACACCAATGCCCTCGCCAACGCCCTTTTCTAGAAATTTTTAACATATTTAACCTTGAAAAAGATTTTGACCTTAATTGATATTCTTGAAAGAGGTACAAACAAGCTAAAAATCAAGAAATAGGAACTTGAGAAACAGTTTTAGAAAATAAATTACAAATCAAATGACGGCTTCCGAGCAAAGTTTTACATCAAATTGTTCATTTCAAATGAAGTATTTTGTTTTCAAGAAAAAATGGTTTAAACTACTTACAAGTTCTGATTCACAACATAAAGCTGATAGAATGGACATCGCAACTGACTTGAATGTATGTGGTGAACAACCCTCGGGTACAGTTTCTGTATAATCACAAATTAAAGCTATCAACATTATTATGAAACCTGCCCTGCGATCAGGATACAAAAGCACAGTTTTTACAGTGAGCAGTCTTAACCTTTGTCTTGCTGAATAAAAAAATCTTTGCAAAATTGCAACAAAATCAAAGTGCTCAAAGCACTGATAATTGAGTAGGTAATCATTTTGAAACTAAAAAAAACCAGCTTTTAAGGATTAAAAAAAAAAGAAAACAGGTTGTATAGACAAACATCAGACTGCACATATGTGCAGGCTGATGTTTTCTATAGCTCCTTCCAAGGCAGCAATATTCAGGGTTCAGCATGACAAGGGTTAAATGCACTGCAAGCGCTTTCAAAAAATGACTGGTTGCCGATGAAATAGTGACTTTACTCAAATCCCATCAAGAAAGCATTTTAGATTGATAAAATGAAGCATACAAGAAACACAAGCTCAGGATGGCCAAGTATCACTCCACTGGAATTGCCCCAAGGAAACCAGAAGAAACATTAATTTGCTTAAAGAAAATGAAGATTTTAGAAAGCAGATCAAGGTCTGAGTAAATGTAAATCTATTAATCTAATACAGTCCTTGAACCTATTATTCTAAATTTAAGTAAGTAGGACAAATGTCATGGCCAGTGTAAAAACACTTATGAATGGCAGATTATAGCTCGAGATCTAAAACTTACATATTTAAGAAAGTAGGTCAAAGGTCAAAATCTGGGTCAAATATTCTACATGATGCAAGAATCAAAGACAATCATCTACTTACAATTTTCATTGATTGACTACTGTCCTAGACCCGAATATTCAGTATTTAGAAAGTAGGTCAAAGGTCACGGTTCAATATGATAGACAGATCTCCCGTTAGTAAAATTGTATTTAGTGACTGTAACTTAAACTTGGATTATACATAATTTCAAATTTCATTTTCACTTTCAAACCTGTTTTAAGAAGCCTAGAAAAGAACTTCCTGCCAACTGCATCTAAAATTTCCCTCTTCTTGTTGATATCAATCTGCCCATCTGGAATAACCTTAGAAATCTGAAAACAAACGAGAGGCCCATGAAGAAATAAGACCACTAAGACCATGTGGTGTCGATGGTCTAGAGGTAGAGCATCAGCCTCTTGACCCAAAGGTCCTGAGTTTGATTCTCATGAGCGGCTATCGACCTTGGTTCTTTCATTGGCCCACACATTCGGTGCAGTACTGGTGAATTTTCCACTAAGCATAATCCAGAGGGATAAATCTAAGTTGTAAGAACTTGTTTCCCAATCGATGTAAAATAAATAGGTTCAACAAAACCAACTGAGACCACTCAACTGACTCTTTGAAAAGACTATCTATTGATAAGTGTTGTTCAAAATATAACAAAAATTAAAAAAAAATTCATGAAAAAATATCTATAAATGAAGGAGTTGTGTTAAAATGACAGTTACTTAAAGGCTACTTTTCCCATGATATCAAATAATTACAACAAATGGCAAAGTTGGACCATGGTCTCATGAGAAATATTTCTTTAAGTTACATGAAAATCCATGCATTACTGAAGGAAAGATGTGTAAACAAAAGATATGAATATATTTTTTCCATGAAACAGCATATTATCACCAAACTGCCATGAAATGCACATGGTCTCTTGATAAGGAACATATTATTAGGGTTTTAAATAAATCTATATACAAAGGAGGAGCTGTGTTAACAAGGAATTTTACATTAAGAAATACCTTTTTCTGTAACGTGACATACCATCAATTGGCCTAAAAAATATAGCTATGGTCAAATGATGAGAAATATTCTGTTATAAGTTTATATGCAAATCTGTGTATAAATCAAGTGCCAGATGTTGTGTTAATAATAAAGATGAGTTTTGTTAACAAGGAAGCTTAAATTAGGGCCCTTTTTTCTTTGATATGTAGTATAAAATAGCCAGACTACAATAATATGCACATGATCACAAGATATAGAACACTTAGTGAAATTTTCCTTAACTTTAATGCATATAATGAAGAAGTTCAAACAAGAATTCTTACAATTTTCTTGTGAAGCTCAAACAATCAGACAGAATCTCAAGGAGAGGAATAATTCTAATCATGCAATTATTCCAAGCAAGTTTGAAGACAATCCAATGTTAAATGCAGACTCTATCTTGTTGTAGAGGATTTGCTTAATTAAGTTTCATTGGGTCCCATTTCTGTTGAGGCTTCAGAGATTGGGCTCATATTCAAAAGAAACCATGCTTGTGATAGTACAATCATTCTGAGCAAGTTTAAAGCCAATAGGATAAGAACTTTGGACTCTAGATTGAAAACAAGGATTTTATTAAATTTTTATTTTGTCCCTTTTCCCATGTTGTTTGACAGATTGAGTCCATTTCAGAAAAGGAATCATTCTCAGGAAGTTTGAAGACAATGAGATGAAAACTGTGGGCTTTAGAGCATGGATGAGGATTTTATAATTTAATTTTCATTTTTCTTTTATTCACATGACCCTTGATGGATTAGGCCCGTTTTAGAAATGAACCATCCTTGTGATAGTACAATCATTCTGAGCAAATTTGAAGTCAATCGGATAAAAACTGTTGACTTTAGACTGTTAGCGAGAATTTTCTAATTAAATTTTAATTCGGCACCTATTACCATGACGCTTGATGGATCTGACCCCTTTTAGAAAGGAACGATCCATGCTATGATAATCATTCTGACCAAGTTTGAAGATAATTGGATAAAAGCTGAGGACTCTAGAGCCTTAACAAGCAAAAGATAACAGACAGATGGCCAGACAGGTGGACGGAAAAACCAGTATCACAATAGCTCTTCTGACATTCCGTCAGTAGAGCTAAAAATAATCTTAACCTTGACTGATGACCTTCAATTTGATAACAATAGAAGGTCTTGTCCAAGGCAATCATCATGTGAAATATGAAGGACCTATCACTTAACATTCAAAAGCTATTGCCAATGTTAAAAGCATTATTTTTTTCACAAATTTGACCTTGGAAAATGACCTTGACAGATGACCTTAAACCAACAGAAAGGGGTTGCCTCAAGCAATCATAATGTGAAATCAAAACGCCATATAATTTAATATTCAAATGTCATGGCAAATATCAAAGTTCTATTTTTCTAAAAAGCTTGACCTAAAAAAAATGACCTTGACTGATGACTTGGAACTTTGTACCAACAGAAAGGTCTTGTCCCAAGCAATTATCATGTGAAATATGAAGGCTCTATCACTTACAATTCAATAGTTATGACAAAGCTTCAAGTTTATCAAGTCAACGCCAATGAAACGATGCCAAGGTGAACATGATACCTCAGGTTTTCTTCCAAAACAGCCTAGCTAAAAAATTGTGGATTTCATTGATAAAGCAGAATATTTTTAACAAAAGATCATAAGGTCCCTTTTCCTGTGGTTTTGCATGACCTGATCCCATTTCAAAAACAAAAGGACCATGATGGTCCTAGATCGCCCACCTGAGTTTCTTTGACCCCCGAGACATCACATCAATTAAATAGGCAGATATCAACAAAGAGATAATTTCTAAATAAGAGCCCTTACATGAACATCTGGGCTTGTAATTAACAAACTTCATGAAATACATGTACAATTAAATGAGACTACAATGTATTATGAAAATTCAATGCTTTCTGGTTTCAGAGAACAAGTTCCTAAGATTTCTTCCTTAGTGTCTATGTAAAAAATAGAGTGGTTTTATTCAGATCCCAAAAATGACCTCAGAAGGCATGACAAGAAAACATTGAAGTCCACTATATCATTTTACTAACAAAATATGGAAGATGTCTACCTTTTGGTTTCAGAGAAAAAGATTTTCTAAGTTTTTTGCTCTTTAAATCTATGAAAAAGAGTTGACCCCTGTGGAGCCAAAATATGATCCTAGGATTGATATGAACAAACTTGGTGATGGAGGTAAGCTGTCTGCCTTATGGTTAAGAGTTAAGGGAGAGATAAGGGTGAATTTCAGAGCTTCAGATTGTTTTTCAGATCAGTGAGCCACATGACCCATCAAGCATAATTTTGAACTTGAACCTGGAGAAAAATGGATGATAACTATATAATTATATTACTGTATAGCTAAATTAATTAGCAACTGTTTTGGTTGGCAGTCAGTCAAAACATTTGCTGGCCTTTTCATATTTCAACCCCAAATTTTAGAATGTTTTCTTATTTTAATCTTTTTTGATTTTTTATTTGGATTATTAATTACAAATAATCAGCTAGAACACGGACTATATATTCACTGAGAGTTTGATTGATGGATAGTGCAAAAAAACACCTAAATTCAGTTTTGATAAGCCGACAATACAATAATAAAGTATCTAGTCTGTTAAATCAGCTGTATTGAAAGCGCGAGTAAATATTCCGTGACGAAATATTGATGTGATACAAGACATCTGCTAGGCTAGCTATTTTTCACTCATTAAAAATTGCTTGACCTCTACGACTCTAGACTAATAATTGTAAGAAAATGTTAATTATTTATTTACCTTTATCATCTTCGGCTGCTTTAATTTGAAATAAGAGGGCCATAGTGGCCCTTAATCGCTCACCTGAATTAACAATCTTAAAATGTTTTTCTAAGATTTGACCCAATGACCTAGTATTTGACTCCACTTGACCCAATTCCAAACTTGTCCGAGATTTCATCAAGATAATCATTCTGACCAATTTTCAGGTTGATTGGGCAAAGAATATGGCCTCTAGAGTGTCCACAAGGTTTTTCTAAGATTTGACCCCGTGACCTAGTTTTTTGACCCCACTTGACCCAATTTCAAACTCTTCCGAGATTTCATCAAGGTAATCAGTCTGACCAATTTTCAGGTTGATTGGGCTAAAAATATGGCCTCTAGTGTCCACAAGGTTTTTCTAAGATTTGACCCCATGACCTAGTTTTTGACCCCACTTGACCCAATTTCGAACTTGTCCGAGATTTCATCAAAATAATCAATTGACCAATTTTCAGGTTGATTGGGCTAAAAATATGGCCTCTAGAGCGTCCACATGGTTTTTCTGACATTTGACCCCGTGACCCTGTTTTGGACTCCACTTGACCCAATTTCGAACTTGTCCGAGATTTCATCAAGATAATCATTCTGACCAATTTTTCAGGTTGATTGGGCTAAAAATATGGCCTCTAGAGTGTCCACAAGGTTTTTCTAAGATTTGACCCCGTGACCCAGTTTTTGACCCCACTTGATCCAATTTCGAACTTGTCCGAGATTTCATCAAGGTAATCATTCTGACCAATTTTCAGGTTGATTGGGCTAAATATATGGCCTCTAGAGTGTCCACAAGGTTTTTCTAAGATTTGACCCCGTGGCCTAGTTTTTGACCCCACTTGACCCAATTTCGAACTTGTCCGAGATTTCATCAAGATAATCATTCTGACCAATTTTCAGGTTGATTGGGCTAAAAATATGGCCTCTAGAGTGTCCACAAGGTTTTTCTAAGATTTGACCCTGTGGCCTAGTTTTTGACCCCACTTGACCCAATTTCGAACTTGTACGAGATTTCATGAAGATAATCATTCTGACCAATTTTCAGGTTGATTGGGCTAAAAATATGGCCTCTAGAGTGTCCACAAGGTTTTTCTAAGATTTGACCCTGTGACCTAGTTTTTGACCCCACTTGACCCAATTTCGAACTTGTTCAAGATTTTATCAAGATAATCATTCTGACCAATTTTCAGGTTGATTGGGCTAAAAATATGGCCTCTAGAGTGTCCACAAGGTAAATGTTGACGACGGACGACGGACATCAAGTAACCCCAAAAGCTCACCTTGAGCACTTCGTGCTCAGGTGAGCTAAAAATGTGCAAGGCCTTTTTGAGCCATTTTTTTCAACATCAAGCGCGGTGAAGAAACGTCTATCGCGGCTGGTCACCAAGTAGCCTCACAGGAATAGTACAAAGCTGGGTACCGCAACCTAATTGATTATTTTTGGTTTAATTCGAGGTTCCGAGAATTACCAATCATTTAGTTACTAATTGAATTCGGAATGCAATTGGATGATTGGAGGAACGGAATTACTACCTTAAAATAGAAACAAGGAAGCGTCTGCCTTTGGAGACAGTGAAAACAACTTTTTTTTTCTAATAATTAGGGTTTGAACTAATTAAAATAGTGCGCCCAGATGGCCCATCACTGCTTGAAAATATGCGGGATTGGCGCAGGCACACCATCAATATGAAGCTCTGGAATTTCATTTATTTGAACAACTTTGACAGAGCTTCACCCAATCACAATAGCTCACCTTGAGCATTTCATTGAGCTAACAAACTTCCTTATAACTTCCTTATAACTCTTCAATCATCCTGAGAAGGTTTTGAGCAAATCTGATGCTATTTGTGAAATTTTATCACATAAGAGCAGAGTTCTGCCCAAGCCACACCATTGCGCAAATGATGCTAAATACTGCAGACGGCACAGAAAATATCAAACAGATGGGCCAAGCTGTGCACTGAATTTTTAACGTTCAGGGTCAACCAAAAGACAACCTCCGTGTCATTCTTGTAGTGATTTAGCCCACCCCAAAATGTGGTACCATGCACCAGGCTATGCAAGCAACATCTTATCAAAAATTAACAAGAGCCATGTCGGACATGGCCATCCCCCGCCGAGAAAGCTTGATAGTAAACTGAAGCCTAATAGATTAAGGGTTCTACTTTAAGAAATTTAGCCCCTACAAAATCTAAGTCTTTAAAATAACAAAGGGCAATAACTCCAAAATTATGCAAGCCAGAGTTGTAGTTCTTGTGCACTGCACTTCTCCTCCATGAGATCTATCCACCCATAAAGTTTCAAGTTGATAGCTTTAATAATTTAGGAGATATGCTGCGGACAAAATCTAAGTCTTAAAAATAACAAAGGGCAATAACTCCAAAATTATGCAAGCAAAGGTTGTAGTTCTTGTGCACTGCACTTCTCCTGCATGAGATCTATCCACCCATAAAGTTTCAAGTTGATAGCTATTATACTTTAGGAGATATGCTCCGGACAAAATCTAAGTCTTTAAAATAACAAAGGGCAATAACTCCAAAATTATGCAAGCCAGAGTTGTAGTTCTTTGTGCACTGCACTTCTCCTGCATGAGATCTATCCACCCATAAAGTTTCAAGTTGATAGCTTAAATAATTTAGGAGATATGCTCCGGACTAAATTTAAGTCTTAAAAATAACAAAGGGCAATAACTCCAAAATTATGCAAGCAAAGGTTGTAGTTCTTGTGCACTGCACTTCTCCTGCATGAGATCTATCCACCCATAAAGTTTCAAGTTGATAGCTATTATACTTTAGGAGATATGCTCCGGACAAAATCTAAATCTTAAAAATAACAAAGGGCAATAACTCGAAAATTATGCAAGCAAGAGTTGTAGTTCTTGTGCACTGCACTTCTCCTCCATGAGATCTATCCACCCATAAAGTTTCAAGTTGATAGCTATTATACTTTAGAAGATATGCTGCGGACAAAATCTAAGTCTTTAAAATAACAAAGGGCAATAACTCCAAAATTATGCAAGCCAGAGTTGTAGTTCTTGTGCACTGCACTTCTCCTGCATGAGATCTATCCACCCATAAAGTTTCAAGTTGATAGCTTTAATAATTTAGGAGATATGCTCCGGACAAAATCTAAGTCTTAAAAATAACAAAGGGCAATAACTCCAAAATTATGCAAGCAAAGGTTGTAGTTCTTGTGCACTGCACTTCTCCTGCATGAGATCTATCCACCCATAAAGTTTCAAGTTGATAGCTATTATACTTTAGGAGATATGCTGCAGACAAAATCTAAGTCTTTAAAATAACAAAGGGCAATAACTCCAAAATTATGCAAGCCAGAGTTGTAGTTCTTGTGCACTGCACTTCTCCTGCTTGAGATCTATCCACCCATAAAGTTTCAAGTTGATAGCTATTATACTTTAGGAGATATGCTGCGGACAAAATCAAAGTCTTAAAAATAACAAAGGGCAATAACTCCAAAATTATGCAAGCAACAGTTGTAGTTCTTGTACACTGCACTTCTCCTCCATGAGATCTATCCACCCATAAAGTTTCAAGTTGATAGCTATTATACTTTAGGAGATATGCTCCGGACTAGATTAGTGACGGAATGACGGAATGACGAACGGAGAGCATTACTATATCCCCTTCGCCGAAAATGGCGGGGGATAAAAATCAGTTGGGTATGTTCTGTGTTTACATGTTTCCAAGCAAAGGATCAAACAAAAAGGTGTCATAGATCTATATACATATATTTTTGTCTTTTTCACAAGGACTTTAACCAAAAAAGAGACAGCTTATGTTGAAGTTGATGAGTCCAAGCCTTGATCCAGTATTAAAAACCCTGGAAAATTTTCATTACCCTTCATTGTCACAGATCCTCATAAAATCTGTCTCTGTTAAAATTTCTACCTGATGCAAAGCTGTTCCCAAGCTAAAAAATTATTGAGCCAGCACATTCATTATCAATCCCTAAAAATATTTTAGAAGATTAAATGATCAGGTATAAATTAAATTTGCTGAGGATTTTTAAAATCAACAATACCACTTTTTAACCCATTACAACTTGAGCCCGCCTTTTTACGCGTCTACTCCATTTGAACAAGCCCGCATTTTTACGCGTCTACCTTATCTGAACAAGCCCGCCTTTTTACGCGTATACTTCATCTGAACAAGCCCGCGTTTTTACGCGTCGGACTTTTGATCGCAATAATTCGTTTTTTTTTCAAATGCCAGAATTTCAAAAATGGTGCCATTGGTAAGTATGATTTATCATCTTAAAGAACATCACAAAAAAATATACACTTTGTTCTTTAAGATTTTGAGTAATTTACGATAAAAGAGAGCAGGGGTTAAAAATATTTACAGACTAACTTACGATCCCAGCTAGGTTAAAAAAGCCAATCAGAATTCCAGGTTTATTATTCCAATTACTAAATTAATATCCATAAATTGTTCTAGTATGAATTATTTTTGATTAACTGTCCCAGTTTTCACTAAAATTGGCTAGATTGGTGTGTCATTATGCAGACAAAACATTACACACGCGTCCATTACGTAAGCGATAGTCAAAGTACATTAAGTACTTCGGCCATCATCACGTCTTGTACAAACCACGAAAATTTACAATGTTCAAATTATTGACATTGATAAAGCAGCGTATTCTCCATCCAAATTAAATTTGAAAATTTAGAATGGCCTTATTTTTGAGTTTTCAGGTGATATTTCATTTGGCTATTGATTTGAAAAAATACGGTCCACTTCGGGCGGTGAAGTTTATGAAAAACAGAGAAATTCCGTGTCACTAACAATTTCTTTGCTTCCAACAATCCTTCTAGCTAAGAATGAGCGTAGATTGAGTAGCACTGAGGGATTCAATGGGAGATTCGGGGGTCGAGGGTCAAACAGTTTTTTTCCAAATTGAAAATAATTATTCATTTTTTTCATCTGGTCGGATTTCATTTAATTTACATGATTAACCCATTTTCAAACAACAAAATTTTGGTTTGATATAAATTCAGAGAATATGCAGATGACTTGTACTTCAGAAGACAATTTCGAGATTATTGAATTCTCTATTTTCCGTCAATTTCTATTAAAAAGTAATGAGGGTAATGAAGAAACCACTTGTTACAAGCAATTACATTTTTACCACTTCTGTCGAAGCTTCTTTTTTCTCTCGCTGTGTTAAGGTGCTTTTATTTTGGAATAGTTTAAATTATAATAAATTGTTTTTGAGCAACAACATAATTTTCAAATGTGGGAAATCATTTGCTGCGCGATTTCCGGATCAATTGCGCATTTTTCGTACTTTCTTTTCTTTTTCTTCAAGTAAAGGGATTTAAGGGAACACGTTTTTCAATTGAAATTGTTTATAAACTGTTTATTATCCATTTTTATTGCCTCTGGTCTTAAATGTTTTGTCAGAAGCGTGCTTTTCATTGTTTAATTGATTCTTGATTCGAAGCTTCCCGGAGTGATTACGTAATCATAAGTAATTCAAAAGGCATATCGGCCGACAGTATTGTCTGGCATAGAACACGTGGACATAGCGCACGCGATTGGTCAACTGAAAGCCCAATTAAATTGAAACTAATAATTATCAAGAATTAATTGACCAATCAAAGACTTTGATAAATTAATCCTAATCTCGATAATTAATTGTTCAGTGAATCCGTTTGAGAACAACAGCATCTGAAAAAATAGCCCTTATTCTGTTCCAAAATTACGCTATGTCTGGCTCTGATTCCGATATCTTTGACTTCGAATTTGATTTCGGCACAGACGTATCAGAATTTTCGGGATTCTCTGCAAATGATTTATCCGATGTCGGGAGGTCGAAGAAGTTCCCAAGGATTGGCGAATCGTGACTTTACACCACCGACGGCGTGTTTTTATCTATACTTTTTACGTAATTATCAATAAGCTTAAATTCGGAAAAATCAGCGCGATATCGTATTGTCGTACCTCTTAACGCTATAAATGTTAGTTACGATGATTTTGGAAAGATGGAATGAAAAATTTTTGTAGCTAATTAATTGACATCAAAACTTATTCGTGCGAAACGTGTTAGTCAAAATCGCATCATTTTGGACATAGAAATGCAATACAAATTATATCAGGATGCTGAAATTGTTTTCTTTCATTTATTTACGCTTCTTCTTTCGACAGATTACTATTTAGCAAACTTACGCGACGAAAATACCCTTTTTGCGATGATGTATATTTCGGATCTCGGTCATATAATTAGAATGGAAAGGCTTCACGTTCGTTATTGACTTCAGGCCTGCACGAATTTTACCAGATTTTTCACGATACGCTACGATACGCTAATTAGTAATTTGGGATAAAACTGCTAGGAATTGATCAATTAACCAAACAATTTTAGGAATGTTTGAAAACAACTGTTGTTATTTAGAAACATTATTAGAAAAGGAGAAACGTTTAACCCATTACCAAACGAAATTTTAGACTGACAAATTTAAAAAAGTTGCAAAAAAAAAAAAACCCCCCCTACCCCCCTTCAAAGGAGAAAATAAAAAATAATGAAAATAAACTTTTTGTGTTCTAAGGTATGAATTTTCCTCTTTTTCTAAACAGAAAACAAGGAAATGCTGTCCCCAATAGTTGCTAGCCTCAATGATTTATTAATAAAAGTATAAACAAGAGGGCCGTTGGCCCTGGGTCGCTCACCTGAGAAAAAAGCTTCATTACCTAGGTATGTCCATGCAACCACAGAAAAAAGAGATTTTCACTTATTCAATCAGATAACATTTGAAATAATCCCCCCCTCCCTGCTCCTCCCCTGATCATTATTTATTTAATCTTTTTTCATAGAAGGTCTGTGATCAGCAAATCTATGCCAGATATACAATCTGAGTCTGAGACTTTTAAAGTTTTCTTTAATGAGTTGAATAATCCATGTCAAATATAAAGGCTGTAGGGATTCAAAATTCTCAACAAAGCACTCCCCCTCCCCCAAGATGCTATGCACTTGGTGAATCTACAGTCATGATTTTGGCTAATTCAATTAATGTCCATATGCTAATCATCCATACCAATTTTCAAGTATGTAGGACTCTTGGTTCATTAGAAGAAGTTTAAAGATTTCAAAAATGATCCAAAGTACTACCCCTTCCCCAAGACACTCAGCACCTGGTGACCAAACAGTTCTGATTTTAGCTATTTTTATTAATGTCCATATATTGATCACCCATAACAATTTTCAAGTCTGTAGGGTTCCTGATCCAGAAGAAGAAGAAGGTTAAAGATTTCAAAATTGATCCAAAGTACTACCCCCTGCCCCCTAATGCTCCGCATCTGGTGGCCCTACATTCATGATTTAAGCTATTTTATTTTAGATCCATATGCTTATCATCCATGCCAATATTGAAGTCTATAGGGCTCCTGGTTCATTAGAAGATGAAGGTTAAAGTTACAAAATTTTCACAAAAGTACTACCCTCTCCCCCCTGATGCTCCGCACCTGGTGAATCTACAGTCATGATTTTAGCTATTTATATAAAGGTCCATATGCTGATCATCCATCCCAATTTTCAAGTCTGTAGGGCTCCTGGTTCCGAAGAAGAAGAAACTTAAAGATTACAAAATTTACCCAAAGTACTACCCTCTCCCCCCCTGATGCTCCGCACCTGGTGAATCTACAGTCATGATTTTAGCTATTTATATTAAAGGTCCATATGCTGATCATCCATGCCAATATTCAAATCTGTCAGGCTCCTGGTTCAGAAGAAGATGAAGGTAAAAGATTACAAAATTTTCACAAAAGTACTCCCCCATCCCCCCTGGTGCTCCGCACCTGGCAGCCCAACAGATATTATTTTAGCTATTTTTATTAAGGTCTATGAGCTGATCATCTATGCCAAGTTTCAAGTCTGTAGGGCTTGTGGTTCAGAAGAAGAAGAAGGTTAAAGATTACACAATTTTCACAAAAGTACTACCCTCTCCCCCCTGATGCTCCGCACCTGGTGAATCTACAGTCATGATTTTAGCTATTTATATAAAGGTCCATATGCTGATCATCCATGCCAATTTTCAAGTCTGTAGGGCTCCTGGTTCCGAAGAAGAAGAAACTTAAAGATTACAAAATTTACCCAAAGTACTACCCCCTCCCCCCTGGTGCTCCGCACCTGGTGGCCCATAAGATATAATTTCAGCTATTTTAATTAAGGTCTATGAGCTGATCCTCCATACCAAGTTTCAAGTCTGTAGGGCTTGTGGTTCAGAGGAAGAAGAAGGTTAAAGATTACACAATTTTCACAAAAGTACTACCCTCTCCCCCCTGATGCTTCGCACCTGGTGAGTCTACAGTCATGATTTTAGCTATTTATATAAAGGTTCATATGCTGATCATCCATGCCAATTTTAAAGTCTGTAGGGCTCCTGGTTCCGAAGAAGAAGAAACTTAAAGATAACAAAATTTACCCAAAGTACTACCCCCTCCCCCCTGGTGCTCCACACATGGTGGCCCAAAAGTTATAATTTTAGCTATTTTTATTCAGGTCTATGAACTGATCATCCATGCCAAGTTTTAAGTCTGTAGGACTACTGGTTGAGAAGAAGAAGAATTTTTAAGATTTTCATAAAATTTCACCTTTTGTTGCCATAGCAACAAGAGTTTTTCATGGATTTCAATTCTTTTAGCTATTTTTGAAGGGGACCACCTAAGCAACATTTCTGTAAAATTTGGAGTTAATTGGCCCAGTAGTTTAGGAGGAGATGTCGTTTAAAGAAATTGTTGACGGACGCCGGACGCCGGACGACGACCGACGGACGACGACCGACGACCGACGGACGGACGCCGGACGAAAGGTGATCACAATAGCTCACATGAGCACTTCGTGCTCAGGTGAGCTAAAAAGTCAGATAAAAAAATTTTTTCATTTATTTTTCTGCAATCATATAAAAGTCCTCTATAAAACAAAACAGTATTTTCCATTTTGCTGTTGCCTGAAAAGAGAAAAACAGAAAAGAATTAGTAAAATAAATTAAGAAAAAAAGTAATTGTGAATATGAAAAATTAAAGGTAACTTTCACACTCATTTAACTGTCAAGTAATCTATTTTTTTTCTTAACAAACATACTGTGTGAAAGCGCATTCAATTCTCTTTAAACTTCATATATGCCGGGGATACGTAATACCGTTGATATAAGAAAAAGAATTAAGACGTGTTCGTTTTATCCGATCTGATTATATAATTTCTAATAAATTTTCCTGGTTTGTTATGTTTCTAAATTCTAGACATTATTTTTAGTACAAAAAACAATATTTCTGACCCCTGACACGGTTGTATTATCATGAGGCCAAAGGTCAATTGATTCTCGTAAAAACACCGAATTACCGGCGATTTGATAAAATGTACCCTGGGTGATTTATACTCGGTGCTACTGGCTTAAACTTCTTGTTAAGGGTTGATTATTTTATGAGTCATAGAAAATAATCAGTTTTATAATCATCTGGATATATTCTTTTGCATTCCCTCTGATTAATTGAGCCATGTTACGAAATTTCAGAAACTTAAAAGCAGTAAAATTTTTTGCCAAACAGTTCATTTGTAATCAATGGATAATTGGACCTGGCAAAAGTTTTTGCCTGGTAGAATTTAGGCCAAATTTTTAATTTTGTATTTTCAATTGAATTTGAAGCTGGCATTAGAAAAATAGCCTTTAAAAAAATAAGAAAAAATATTTTTTTCTTGAATTAAAATTTTCATTTAAAAGCGTAGGTAAGAGGGGGGATATGGCAGTTTAAGCCAGTACTAGATTCTTGCTTTCCAAATAAGGATACGCATGTCATTCATTCTCGCGGGAAAAGGTCAGTGGAAGTAGATTGATTGACCAATCAGCTTTCAAATTTAGTTTGCTGCGGTTTTGTTTTGTTTATTAACGGAAAAAAGGAAGCCAAGTAGTTTTGGGCTTACAAAATTCCACAACTAACAATTCTTTTCGGAGTTATAGAGAAAAAAAGGGGGATATCTTCCCGTAGAAATGTCTTTGTTCAGTGGTCCGTATCAAAACAAATAACTTTCGGCGGAAGTACCTGTTTTCAATTTCGGGAGCAACTGTTTATCGGATTTTTCTTCAATCGCCGGTATTAGATATACGCACTATATACCAAAAATATGTCAAATATTTCTTTCATAGCACATTTTACACTTTTTTAACACAGGGGTCAAAATTTAAAATAAAATTAACAAAATCCAATAATCTCTGTTCAAACCAGGCCATAAAAGGTAATCCTTTGATATTGGTACACAGTATTGATTTTTCCTTATCAGTGGTCATTACACAGCTGTTTTATCAGTACCTGTCTGAGTTGTAATGGGTTAAGCGATTCAAAACAGGAAAATATTTCTGGGTCAGAGGATCTCAATAAACAGTATACAGTAGAAACTGCTGGTATTTCATGCTGAATACACCCAAGGTTACTATGAATGACTCGCGAAAACCAATGATTTTCTGTATTATATCGCATGATAAATGAATTCAATTGCGACAGAAGTAGCCATTACCATCATCAAAGCTGCAAATCTTTCATTGTCAGATTTAGCTTTCCGCAACGCCACTAGATACGGCAAAATTTTGTCTTTACATTCTGTTTCCATGCTGCACTTTTGTCTTCTGGACGCTTATTATTGTGCAAGTTTTGAGGAACAAGCGTCTGTCTGACTTACAAATAATTCGACTACTTCGGACTTTATCGTAAACGAAAGTAACGATCGGGCATGGCAGGCTTGGAGCTTTTGTCGGATCAAGGGTTTAGGATCGATGGCCGTAAACCGACAGAATTGCGAAGACTTCAGTGTAGAATGGGGGTATTCAGTCAGGCGGATGGATCAGCTTATATAGAACAGGGAAACACTAAAGTCCTTGCAGCTGTGTATGGCCCACATGAAGTTAGTTAAGGGGCGACCTTATTTCTCGCCCTATTGGGGCCCGTTGTAGTTGTTTTTTCAGCTTGAATCCAGCCCTGCGTTCAGGAAGACAAACCGGTTCAAGTCATGTCCCGCTTTACCGGTATACTACTTGCGTGTAAAGCGGGAAATAATTTGAAACGCTTTGCAACATTTTTTCAGCCTAAATGCAGGGCAGGTTTCAAGCTGAAAAAACAACAACAACGGGCCCCAATAGAAATAAGTTGGCCAAAGGTCTTAAGCTAATAGCACGACAAATCACACTGCTACACATTATGTAATTAACACTTTGAGAAGTAAAATTTTCAGCCCAGTAATTTTCTTAAAGAAACTGGCTAGCTCTATGACTAATGCCTTATCTCAGACTTACCCGTATGGCTAACCAGTCCTCACTGGAAAGGCTACAGCTAGCCATACGGAATTTTTTACCCAATCAGAAAGCAGATAAAGGGTAGACTGGTATAGTCCGTTTGACTTCTATATGGACCAACATTTCGCCGAAAATCTCAGAATTGTATTAATGAAATGTATTTTTTTCTTGTCTTATCATATTTTCCTTCTAAAACCATGACGAATCTTGTTTTTCAGAATTTTTTAATGTAAAATAATGATTTTGTCTGTCCGTATACATGTTAACTTCCAGCCCTTCATACCTTCTTGTGTCTGTAATAGACGAACAGCGACTAACCCAACCAAAAATAGTTCTGATTTGCAAAGGGGCCGAGTCAAAAGTGTATGATTTTAAGTGAGTTGTTTGGTATAAAATCAAGTATTTTTATAAAATTAATTTTCTCGAAGATTTTTAATTCCTTGGGATATCAAAACTGAATGTATTTTCTCTTTGTTTAAAAACCCTTTGGCCCGATAAATTAAAATTGTTGTTATCTAATCTGAGACGAACCCTGTATTCACATTTTTAAACCAAGCAAAAAGCATTATTTAATGAAGTCCTTGTGAATTTCACGAGGAATACTAGAAAAGCAGGCGAGTAATAACGGTACAAATCACGAAATTTAAGTTTAAGATGACATGCCCGTCGATATGCTAATTAGCATGTCCAAATAAGTAAGAATGGACATTTCTTCTGTCAAATGTTTAGTATGAAACCACGTGTATTTGCTATACTGTTTACATCTTGTTACAACTAAACAGCCTTCTTCACCCCTCGTGTTTAACAGCGGAAAATGTGAAAATATTAACATTGACTAGATAGACAAAATCATTATTTTGAAATCATTTTATTTTCAAAAAATATTTTTTGGAATGGTATTGAGCTGAAATTAAGTTTTTAACTACATACAAATTGCTCATTCAAACTCGATTTTATACAATTGATGAAAAGGTCGGTCCATATAGAAGTCAAACTGACTATAATACAATCAACTTTCATGAAAGACTAGGTAACCTCTCAACGCTACTCTCAAATAGATTTTAACAAGAGTCGCTTGCAGAGTTTATTGTGTTAATTCTAAAGGAAGTGAATTGCCATACGCGTCGGTACGGTTAGTCTGGTAGGACCCATACGGGAAGCCACTCCTCACAGGACAGGCTAGCAGAACGGGAGTTTTTCAACCAATCAGAATACAGAACGGGAATGAATAATAAATGTTACGTTTCTATTCACGTACTTCGATATCTTCCCTTCTGTCTGTATGTGGCTTAAAAGTATATAAAATTTATATAGTGAAAAAGTTTAAATCTATTACCAGACAACAAAAGCGTAAAAATATATCTTCACTGAGCAATCAAATTGTCGCAATATGTTGCATTGAACATGAACCCTGAGTCCCTGCATCGAATAATTCTTAAAATACGATCTTCTACAAAACTCTTATTACCGGAGTCTTACAGTGTTATTATTTTTGTGGGAAATGGCTAGAAAGAAGGAAATCTAAATTTACTTTGTCGTAGGAATATTACAGAAATTACATATTTAAAATGACTTATTGTTTGTTGTTAAAAAAATCGAAATACGAAAAAATTCAAATAATCAAAATCTGCAAGTCAGAAAAGCAATTCAGTGCCTGTATGAATGTGTTGGTGAGAAAAACTTAACGTCTGAGCACATTTAAGTGTGAATTTCTTTAATTGAAATTGATACGACAATCTCTAAATAAGGAAACAGAAAGAAGGCTTAATTTTTTTACCTTATCATTTTAGCGCCCGTCTCTAGTGAAATTTGCCACCATGAATATTCTTTTTGTATCTGAAAACTTCCGTAACAAGTTGAAATTTTTACGGGCACGTTTACAGGTTAAAGTCCGATCTATAACATTTTGTGAAATAAGTAAATCCTATTACAAGTTCCCAACACGTTTGCACATTAGACTAGATTTTCAACAAAAATGACAAACCCGTATGACTAATATTAAGGTAAAAAATCTACTATTGGCCTCTAATTAATAACAATTAATTGCCGCTTAGGCTTTCAAAATCATGAAATAATGTTTGTTTCATTCCAAAATGGTGTGAAAAACAAACTCGGGAGACTCGACATAAATTACAGTAGTTAATTAGGTCGATGATTGCAAAAAACTTAGATAACAGACCATTTAACCATCATAATTGTTGTTACAGGAACTTAGTAGTGTTTAATGATTATCTTTTTTTTTCTAAACGCGTAATAAAAGATAATAATCATTGAACAATCGATAGGTGAACCTGAAGATGGTATATAATCAGAAATCAAATACAGTATTCTGATTGGTCAAAAAACTCCCATATAGCTAGCCTATCCAGCGAGGACACCCTATCTGTACGGGTCTGTATGTTTAGCCTACAAGACTAGTCGTACGGACCCGTACGGCTAGCCACTTCCAATTTGAAAAGCCATAACAAGCTCGCTTGCGTAGTTTATTGTGTTAATTTTAATAGCCAACAACAACAATTTTGTAAAAGTTAAACAAGTAATACAATTGCATTAGAATCTTGCCTTCACATTGTAAGGAGATGAAATAAATCACTATTTCTTTAAAAGTTTCGTAATGTGTAACACTGACAATATTTATTTACCCTTTAATTAATTTTAACTGATTCATAGGTTTTTCGGCGTCTCGGCTTTTTTTCTAGAAATTCAGAAGAGGCCTTAGCCTGTACGTTTTGGGAAAATTTTAGCGTGATATTCAAAAGAATTGGGAAACATGAGTTTAATGAAACTTAAAGAAAGTTATAAGAGTAAGATTAATGTATCATTTTCAAGATTTAATCATCAATAATTATATATGAGGTGCTTATCAGTGATGAAATTAATAGAAATATATGAAAAGAGAAAACAAGTTTTGCTGAAAATAAATCAATTTAAAGGAAAAATAAACTGTAATTTTGGTATTTCTCTGCCACAAGTGGGATAAAAAGAGCCTTTTTCGAATTAGGAAGTGGCCTTTTATAGGCCCCTGTTAAAGAATTAAAAAAAAACCTGGGCGTTGCCCACCATTGGTCAATCAGCCTTTGAGAAAATACCAGTTTGACAAAGATGTGTCTTATGCGAATAATATAACCTGTCACTGGTTGATGTAAAAATGATTATGTAAACATATACAGAAAGAAGTAATTCATCAATGGACCATGGAAATCTGGTAGTTTCAGTGAAAATAATTAGTAACGATGATTTTTTTCCATCAGCTTATTCATGATCTTGACCTTTTACCTACTTTCTTAAATATTGAATAATAAGAGCTAGGACTCTATCTGGCATCATGTTGAACCCTGGACCCAGATCTTGACCTTTGACCTACTTTCTTACATATTGAATTATAAGAGCAAGGACCGTATTAAGTCAATAATAAAGGTTGGTAGATGATAGTCTTTGATTCTGGTATCATTTTGAACCCTTGACCCAGATTTTGACCTTTAACCTACTTTCTTTATATCAAAATCTTGGGTGTAGGAATGTTTTAAGTCAATAATAATGGTTGGTAAATGATGGTCTTTGATTCTGGCATCCTGTTGAACCTCTGACCCAGATTTTGACCTTTGACAACTTTCTTCAATATTGAATTTATAGGGCTAGGACTTAAGTCAATATTAAAGGTTGGTAGATGAAAGTCTTCGATTCTGGCAGTTCTTGACTTTTGACATTCTTTCTTAAATATTCTGTTATTAGGTCTAGTACTTTATTTTGCTACTTATAAGTGTTGGTAGATTGGAAGCATGTCACTCATTCTTGCATCCTTTGACCTTTGACATACTTTCTTAAATTGAGAAGAATAGGGTCTTGGACTGAATTAAAACAAAAGTAAAAGGGTTTTTTAGGTGATTTTGATATCATGTTGAATTTATGTCCTTACCTTGTCCTTTGACCCACTTTCTTAAAAATTCAATTATTAGGATCAATAATTAGGTGTAGAACTGTTTGAAGTCACAAATTCATTTTGGCAGATGATTATCTTTGATTCTGGCATTCTCTTTTTGAAGCATTTACACAGACCTCACCTTTCTCAGGGTTTCTCCTTCTTTGACTAGTACCCTAAAAAGGACCTGTTCCCTATGTGAAAAATGACTTTTGTTCCCAAAATCATGAAAAAAAATACCCAAGGCCATGGACCTTTCCAAACTCCTGAAGTGAAATTTAAGAATCAGACATGTTGTTTCTCTGTTAAATCTTAATTTGAATGTCTAAAGAGAAAAAGGAAACTCTATTCTGGTAGTAGATTGTACACAATACTAAAGTTTTTGTCCAAAACCACTGTAATAAGATTTTTCCCAATTTTTGTGAAAATTTTTGTGAATTTTCCCAATATGCATGGTTTTTGACCTGTTCCCAAAAGCTTGAGAAAAAACGCTGTTTCTAAAACTTTCGCTACTTTGATTTTACTTAAATCAGTTTAATATTTATACTGGTTTCCTTTGGGCAATTCCAGTGATGCTATATTTGGCCCTCCTTGGCCTGTATTCCTTGCTATTTGTAGACTTCAGTTTCTTTCAATTTACATCAGTCTTTTATTAATATTTATCTCTACAGATTAGAGGTAGTAGATCAAAAGCTCTTCATGACAAAGTACTGGTGAACTGTCAATATAGTATGGCCACATTCAGTACCGGGGAGAGAAAGAGACGACCTCGTGGGGACAGGAAGTCTAAGGAAATGACAATGCACCTTCAACAGACCTTTGATGCAGCTATTCTCACTAATTTGTATCCAAGATCACAGATAGATATATTTGTAGAGGTAAAAATAATTTGTTGATTTCATTTATAAATATATAAAAAATTATTTAATTAAAAACACTCCATAGGGTCTTAAGAATTTCAAAATTTAATTCAATTCCAATAATGACAAACAACACAACCATTCCTGACAGACAAG
Source organism: Fragum whitleyi (assembly GCA_948146395.1). Taxonomy (NCBI): domain Eukaryota; kingdom Metazoa; phylum Mollusca; class Bivalvia; order Cardiida; family Cardiidae; genus Fragum; species Fragum whitleyi. Next base: position 50,752,614 of record OX411552.1, on the reverse strand, counting down.
AAGTTCTCATTGATCTATAAACTTGGCTTTTATTCTCTGAAATATTCATTCATTTACTTTAAGTTTGCCTGAGCATGGAGTTCTCAAGGTGAGCTATTGTGATGGTTCTCTGTCTGTCCTGCGTCATCCTAAATTTCTTTAAACATCATCTCTCTCACAGTTGTCAATCTAGAGGTCACGGGTTCGATCCTTGTCGGCGGCACTCATTCTTTCCAACTATTTGTCTCTCACCAATGGGTTGATAATCGTAGACCTATGTGAGATAGCAGCTGGAGGCTAGGAAAGGATGTGTTGGTTGTACTGGTGATAGAAATACCAGGAAACTATTGTTAGGTGCTCCAGCCGCCGCTCCTAAATCGGTAGGCAAATTTTGTTGAAAATTTGAAAAAGGAATGTTGCTTTGATCAAGCTTTACTGAAGTTGTTCAAAAAATCCAAATCCACCCTTAGCTTAGGTTGCCACGGCAACAAAAGGGGGGAAAATAGGAAAATCTTTAAAAATCCTCTTCTCTGAAACCAGAAGGCAGACAGCTTTCATATTTGGTATATAGCATCATTTAGTGGACATCTACCAGGTGTGTTCATATCACAATCCTTTGGTCTATGGGGCTTTTCTGGCCTTAGTTATTTTTAGCTCACCTGAGCACATTGTGCTCAAAGTGAACTTTTGTGATCATTGAATGTGTGTCGTCTGGCGTCAATAATTTAATTGTTTACACTCTAGAGGCCACAAAAATATGATCCAATCTTCATGAAACTTGGCCAGAATGTTGGTCAGGTCACAAAAATGATACCTATCAAAAATGGGAAGGACCCATGCCATATCTAGGGAAAAAGAGCCCTATTGTCGATTTTTTAGCTCCACTGGCTGAAAGCCACTGGGGCTATTGTCATGGCGTTGTGTCCGTCGTGCGTCCGTCCGTCCGTCCGTCCGTCCGTGCATCCGGTCGTAAAGTTTTCTTTAAAAATCTTCTCCTCAGAAACTACTGGATGAATTTCAACCGAACTTCACAGGAATGATCCTTGGATGACCCTCTTTCAAAGTTGTTCAAGAAATTTTGATCCAATGAAAAACATGGATTAAATGGGCGTGGCTATTTTCCAAATATGGACCCTTTGTCAGTCTACAAAAAAACATTGTGATCGGATGGAAAATATGCATTTTATGGGCGGAGGTCAATTCTCTATATGTTATTTTTTAGGAAACTTTGAAAATCATTTTCTCAGAATGTAACTGATGGATATCAACCAAATATCACTGGAATGATCCTTGAGTGACCCTTTGTCAGTCTACAAAAAATCATTGTGATCGGATGGAAAATATGCATTTTATGGGCGGAGATCATTTCTCTATATGTTATATAGTGGAAACTTTCAAAATCATTTTCTCAGAATCTAAATTTTGGATATCAACCAAATTTCACTGGAATGATCCTTGAGTGACCCTTTATCAGTGTACCAAAAATTATTTTGATTGAATGAAAAATATGTATTTTATGGGCAGAGGTCATTTCTCAATATGTTAAATAGTGGAAACTATGAAAATCATTTTCTCAGAATGTAACTGATGGATGTCTAACATTTTTGGTATGATCTTTGGGTGATCCATTATCATTCAGCCAAAAATTATTTTGATTTGATGAAAAATATGTCTTTTAAGAGTGGAGGTCATTTCTCTATTTGTTATACAGTTGAAACTTTTCTTGTTTATGCTCTAGAAGCCTTAAATATTGTCCAATCTTCATGAAACTTTGTCATAATGTTGGTCAGGTCACAAGGATGAACCCTATTGACTTGTTGTAACTCTAGAGGCCATAGTTTTGGCCCAAACTTGATGAACTTGGTTTTGTGTAGAAATTAACTCCTTTATGACATCTGCCTATTTAAGTGATGTGATGTCCCAGGGGTCAAAGAGACTCGCGTTACGGATATAGGACCATCTTAGGCCTCTTGTTTATACTTGGATCTTGCCTGTAGCAAATCTCCAACATTATAGGAGCTATGCTCATGGAACTTAATGGATAGATAGATCTAATCAAGGGGAACTGCAGTGCAAAAGAACCATAACTCTATCTGGCTTATATTTTGAATTATTGCCCGTTGTAGTTTTATCAATTTGGATCTTGTCCAGAGCATATAGTATACAAGTTATGATCATAATAATGATATACTCCTACTACAATTATTCATCTGTCTGTCTACTCAAAAATTTTCTAAAAGATATTAATTCAAAATTACTTCAATTCTCCCCTTAACCCAAACTTACATCAAGCTGTGTGACAGGTGTATCTTGTGACAATATGGCACCTTGTTCTTTAATGTTAATTGTATTTAAATCATAAATTTTAACCATTGTACATAATGCTTAATGAAAAGTTATTATAAAACTGTCCTGTTTTTCAAGTTAATTGTTGAGATGATAAGATCTTTCTATTGAAAAAAAAAGCTATCATTCAAGCTTTGGTTACTGACAAGCCCCACATATGGCATATAAGTGCTGCTCTGCAAAGCTCTTTTTACTACAGTACTTATTATTCTTCGTGGTTTTTGCAAAGGGGATATCGTAATTATCTCTGTAATTCCTTTCCTCCCTCACTAAATTTGTCTGGTACATAATTATCTCCTTAAGTTTAACCCTTTGCTGTTTAATCCCTGCTTTTTACGTGCCTGTCATTTTATGATAGAGAAAACATTGTGAAAAAAGAAGAAATTGCTTCTGACAAGCAATTTCTTCTTTTTCCACACTATTTTCTACCCTACAGAATGGTTATTTTTCAAATTAAATCCACTTTAAATTTTCGTCTGCAAAACCTTTGAATTTGGACAGGTCCAAAATTTTGTAAAACAGGAAAGGGTTAAAGGCTAACGACCTGAAACTTTTCAGGTAGAATGATCTCAATAGGGAGTGCATTGCACAACATTCAAAATTCTCTCTTGCTTAATGTTCAAGTTATTGCCCTTTGTTTTTCGAAACACTTAAATTTCTAAGTTCAAGAGCATACTTTCTGTATGATAACTAACAACTTGAAACTTCTTGAACACTTATTGGCTATAATATCTTGAAATTTGGTCAGAGGTTAAGCACTATATTTTGGTTGAGTGCAAAATTAGTCAAATGTGGTCAAAAATTAGGTCAAAGAATCATTAGGATTTGTACTTTTAGCGGTTAGCAACCATAGTAAACTAAGCCTTAGATGAGCGCTTCAGGGCCAAAAGGCCTCTTATTATTATCATTTTTATTGCTTTGCTTATTCAGGTTTTGCAGTCAGATGGAGGTAACTATTGTGCAAGTGTAAATGCAGCAACGCTGGCTCTCATAGACGCTGGTATACCAATGCGAGATTTTGTGTGTGCATGCTCAGCAAGTTTTGTGAATGATAAACCAATTGTTGACATTAGCTATCTTGAAGAATCATCAGGTGGAGCTGAATTGATTGTTGCCACATTACCTAAATCAGAAGAGATTGTGTTTCTGGAGATGAACTCGAGACTTCATGAGGACAATCTGAGTGGTGTTCTTGATTTAGCTGTAAAAGGATGTAAAGATATTCATGAAGTATTGAATGAGGCGGTTAGGGACCATGTTGGGGAAGTGGCTAGTATTTCAGGACTTGAGTAGACAAATTCATTATCAGACAACTGATATTAGACATAGAGGACAATCCTTTCTGTCTATGTAAGATTGATTTATACTTAATTGTGTGAAAATATAGCTTTCATTGTTATCGAAAAACAAGCGGACAAAATGAGAAAATTTTCAGATAAATTTTCTTAAAGCGCATCATTTTTCACATTATTGCTGTGCAACATCACAACATCATTTTGAGGGTTCAGCGCAAGAGTGTACTAAGTGTATATACATTGTACATTATGCATATACACTTAGTACACTCTTGTGCTAGACCCTCAAATTGTTTACTTGGCTCTGGATAGATAACGTCTAAAAGGGTGAAATGAATGAAAGTAGGGTATAAATTTTTGGTAATTTTTAAGCTCACCTGTGCACATCGTGCTCAAGGTGAGCTTTTGTGATCATTGAATGTCCGTCGTCCGTCGTCATGCGTCAACAATTTAAGTGTTTACACTCTAGAGGCCACAAATATGATCCAATCTTCATAAAACTTGGTAAGAATGTTGGTCAGGTCACAAGGATGAACCCTATTGAAAATGGAAAGGATCCATGCCATATCATGGGAAAAGGGGCCTTAAAGACAATTTTCTTGTTTACACTCTAGAGGCCACAAATATGGCCCAATCTTCATGAAACTTGGTCAGAATGTTGGTCAGGTCACAAGGATGAACCCTATTGAAATTGGGAAAGATCCACGCCATATCACAGGAAAAGGGGCCTTAATGACAATTTTCATGTTTACACTCTAGAGGCCACAAATATGGCCCAATTTTCATGAAACTTGGTCAGAATGTTGGTCAGGTCACAAGGATGAACCCTATTGAAATTGGGAAGGATCCATGCCATATCACAGGAAAAGGGGCCTTAATGACAATTTTCTTGTTTACACTCTAGAGGCCACAAATATGGCCCAATCTTCATGAAACTTGGTCTGAATGATGGCCAGATCACAAGGGTGAACCCCATTGAAATTGGGAAGGATCCATGCCATATCACAGGAAAAGGGGCCTTAATGATAATTTTCTTGTTTACACTCTAGAGGCCACAAACAGTCTTCATGAAACTTGGTCTGAATTATGGCCAGGTCACAAGGATGAACCCTATTGAAAATGGGAACGATCCAAACCATATCAAGGGAAAAGGGGCCTTAATGACATTTTTTTTGTTTACACCCCAAACATCAAAAACATTATTCAATCTTCATGAAACTTGGTCAGAATGTTTGTCAGGTCACAAGGATGAAACCTTTTGAAAAAAGGGAGGATCCGTGCCATTTCATGGGAAAAGGGGCTATAATGACATTTTTGCTCTTATCACTCTAGAGGCCTCAAATATGGTCCAATCTTCATGAAACCTAGTCAGAATGTTTGATGTATTTAATGAGACAAAGAGACGAAGGTGAGCAATATAGGACCATCAAGGTCCTCTTGTTTGGTCTAAAGGTGATTTTATTTGTGACCCATCACACAATAAGGGACCATCTGGGAAATCTGTAAAATAAATATTTGAATAACAGATTGGCGCTAGCAAAGTTCAGATTGTTCAAAGTTAGATTGATCATTCAAGATTCAGAAAATGTGCAAAGAGCAAAAAATTTCGACCCTAGTCAATCTGCGCAATGCGCACATTCTGACTAGGGTTGACACTTCAGGCACAATCCGGATGGTCCCTTTTTGCATGACAGGTCACATTTATATAATAATTTCATTTTGGCATTGATATGTCCATAATAAAGTCTGATGGAGGAGGGCAGAACCTGAGGATTTTGCTTTGCTTATAACTCCTCCGTCATCAGTCTTTATTCTTGAACACATCAACAGAAAAAGTTAAATTATTACCATTAAATCATGTTCACAAGTCTGAAATTAGTTTTAAAACCCTTTTCTGGGTGTAAAATATTTTTGTTAATTTTTAGCTCACCTGAGCACAAAGTGCTCAAGGGAGCTTTTGTGATCTATCAATGTCCGGCGTCCATCTGTCGGTCATGGCGTCAACATTTTCTTTAAATGAAATCTCCTCCTAAACTACTTGGTCAACATCAACCAAACTTGGCAGAAATATTCCTCAGGTGGCCCCTGCTAAAATGGGAGGGATCTGTGCCGTATCACAGGAAAAGAGGCCTTAATGACAATTTTCTTGTATACACTCTTGAAGCCACAAATATGGTCTAACCTTCATGAAACTTTGTCACAATGTTTGTTAGGTCATGAGGATAAAATATATTGAAAATGGGAAGGATACATGCCAATTCATGGGAAAAAGGGCCTTAATGACAATTTTGTCAACAATTTCTTTAAATGACATCTCCTCCTAAACTTATGAGTCAAAATCAACCAAACTTGGCAGAAATATTCCTTGGGTGGTCCCTTGTGAAAATTGCTAAAATGAAAAGGATCCGTGCCATATCAGGTGCCTTATTTACAGATTTCTTATTTACACTCTAGTGGCTACAAATATGGTCCAATCTTTATGAAACTTGGTTAGAATGTTTGCCAGGTCACAAGAATGAATTCTATGGAAAATGGGAAGGATTTGTGCCTTATCATGGGAAAAGAGGCCTTAATGACAATTTTCTTGTTTACACTCTAGTGGCCAAAAATTTGGCCCAATCTTCATTAAACTTGGTCAGAATGTTTGTCAGGTCTCAAGGATGAACCCTATTGAAAGGATTCATGCCATATCAAGGGAAAAAGGGCCTTAATGATATTTTTCTTGTTTACGCTCTTGGGGCCACAAATATGGTCCAATCATGAAACTTTGTCAGAATGTTTGTTAAGTCATGAGGATGAACTCTTTTGAAAATGGGAAGGATCCATGCCATATCACGGGAAAAGATGCCTTAATGACAATTTTCTTGTAAGAGCTCTAGACGCCACAAATATGGTCCAATCTTCATGAAATTTGGTCAAAATTTTAGCAAGGTCACAAGAATGAACTCTGTTGAAAATGGGAAGGTTCATGCCATATCATTGGAAAAGGAGTCTTAATGATAATTTACTTGAAATATCAGGTGAGTGATTTCAGGGTCCTCTTGTTTCTTGATGTAAAAACATTGTAAATGAAGCTTGTCATTTAGAACATGGGTTATATTTCATCTAAAGCATCAACATTTCTCACTAAAGATGACATTGAGTATCATAAATGGGCAGAGCTATCTGAGTACACAGTGAAACACATAACATATGAATTTTATTGCAAATAAAGTTCTATGTAATTTCTTGTTATCTCATATATGACAGCAGCCTTTTATGCCATTGTGTTGTAATGTATCTTTATTTCTTGATAATCCAATGAAATACATTATAGACTGTCCTGTAAACAAAATCCTTCATATAATACAGTAGAATCTCGGTAGTTCGTATCTCAAGGGACCGGGACAATTTATACGAACTAAACGTAGTACGAACCAACCAATGTCAAGACGTCGGTAGTTTTTGATGGCTCAGATTGGACATGGTCTTAAGGTACCCTATATTTGTGGCTTTATTCTAAGGTTCTATTGAATATGTTTTAAATCAAGTTCTTACAAGACCCATTTGTAGAGAGTAAGGACGCAACAAATCTCACTTGAACAATGATCATCTTTCGTTTTGTCCATATTTAAATCCTAAATAAATTAATTTCGGCAATTATTTACATGCCAATAATAAACTGCATCCGAGTGTTTTCCCTTTGGATCAAATCACTTTAAGTACTCATTCAGTTGAGATGAAATCTCGGCATTACGATGAATCTGTGTGGAAGACATGTTGCTAATCAAGTCTACAAAGATTTGTACATTCATTTATGCATGATCGGCATGAGAAAGCCAGATGAAATACAAAAATAAAGGTCACTGATTGATCCTTTATTCGATTAAACCCCCCAAAAATTACAAATCAAACAATGCCTGTAAATATTGATGCAAAACAATAACTTCGATTAATACCAATCAACAGGTGTGAAAATCAAGGTAAATGTCAATTGTTAGTTCCCTACCGGTGTTCACACCGGAGGGGACTATAGGTTTGCCCTCCGTCTGTCCGTCCGTCCGTCCGTCTGTCCGTCAGTCCGTCCGTCCGTCCGTCCGTCTGTCCGTCCGTCCGTCTGTCCGATCAAATCTTGATCCTGCGATAACTAAATAACTAAGCAAGCGTTTTTGATGAAAATTGGTATATGACTAGATGGCAATGTGTAGATTATGCACATCATTTTATTTTTGTTTTTCGACTTAAATTGAGGTTGCTATGGTTACAGAAATAGTGAAAATATGGCCAAAAATGGGATCCTGCGATAAGATGATAACTAAGCAAGCTAGTTTGATGAGACTTGGTATATGACTATATGGCAATGTGTAGATTATGCACATCATTTTATTTTTGTTTTTAGACTAAAATTGTTGTTGCTATGGTTACGGAAATAGTGAAAATATGGCAAAAAATATTGGATCCTGCGACAAGTTAATAAGTAAGCAAGCTAATTTGATGAGACTTGGTATATGACTAGATGGCAATGTGTAGATTATGCACATCATTTTATCTTTGTTCTTTGACAAAAAGTGTGGTGGCTATGGTAACAGAAATAGTGAAAATATGGCAAAAAATAGATCCTGCAATAATTTAATAACTAAGCAAGCTAACTTGATGAAACCTGTTTTAAAATGTAAAAAAAATTATAAGCCATGTTAGTCAGGGTGGTGATGCAGCAGTATTAATCACCTCCAGTGAAAGTTCTCATTTCTTACCAACAAGACTGAAGAAAAACGTCTTGGATCAGACAAGGTAACTGTTATTGATACTATTTCTTGCATCTGTCTATTGCTTCCATAAATTGTATAGTGGGCACAGCAGAGACAACAACTCATGTAAGTCTTGTTTAACCCTTTAACAAGACCTGGTTTTGACGTCCCTGATAGAATTGGCGTGGGAAAACATTGAGACAAACAAAGCCGGTAGGGGACTTATGCCCATGTCCAACATGGCTCTTGTTACACCTAGGACAACTATTGATCGTACAATTCACACCTACGGATAAAACATATTAATTTGTGTGATTTGGAAACTCTCGGGACTTCACACGGGCTACGAACTACGAACCACCGACATGCGAATTACTCAGAGCCTTCCTACAAAGATAAAAAAGGAAAAAAATCGGGACCAAAGAATGTATACGAACCAACACATACCTATGACCCACCGGCGTGCGAACGACTGAGATTTTACTGTACTAGAAATAGATCAATCATGAAATGATAATGGTTTATTGGCGTCTGAGCACTGGTGTATTTAGCTATTTAAATAAAGATGGTGAGGCCCAAATATTGAACATACAGTGTAAATATGTTATATAGACATGAAAATGTGATGCTGGCTGTCTCTTTTGTTTTAAATCATAACTGAAGCTTTTTATTTTTGATGTGTCAAAATTCAGAATGTTATGGCATTTGATTAGCTTAGCAGCCAAGTACTTCTAATTATACTTCCACCTACAAATTTAAGGTGGGGGTGTCACTTGGAACGACATGCATGTCTGTCCACCCATACTGTTGATAGATCTAGGTCATATTGTCATACCTGTATCAGGCTGTCCACCAATCCATCTGTCTGTCTGTGAAAACTTAACTTGTGAACTAAACATTTGTCATAACTTCAAAACTATTTAAGTTACAATGCTCTTATTTGGCATAAAGGTTGCTCTCCTAAATCCCCATTTTAAGCTTGGCTGTTTTCGGAGAAAACCCAAGGTATTGCTATAGCCTTGTATTGTCCTCACCATTGTCATTTTTGTTTTTGTTGAGGTATTGCTATAGCCTTGGTGTTGTTGTTGGTGAAAACTTTGGCGTTTAGTGATATCCCTGGTTCTACTAAAAGCATTACCTTGAAACTTGGTGCACTTGTTCACCATCAAAAGAGCAACCTATACTATCAAGGGAGATAACTCTAAATGCACTTTGTGCAAATAATTCCGCTTTTTTTACCTAGATTTTTATCCACCATCCAGCACTTAAGAGCCGAGCGTGGGCACCAGTAGGCGGTGCTCTTGTTGAATGTCAAGGTCAATTATCAAGGTCAAACATCTGAAGACAAAAACTTTGTAGGGGGCTAAAGTGTTTAAGGAACACTCCTGATTTTGTTAGCTCCATTGGATAAAATCCAGCAGGCTTGTTCTGAGCCTGATGTACTTTGTGAGTGTGTGCGTCTGTGAACTTTTCTTTAAACATCTTCATCTCTGAAACTACTGGGCAGAATTCAACCACATTTCAAAGAAAGGATTTTTGGGACACGCTCTTTCAGACTTAATTTAATTTTAATCGGGCTGATAAGATGGGTGCTAAAGTGGGCTTTCCCATCACTAAAAAACATTCTCATTCAGATATATAAATAATATATATATAAATAAAAATTATCATCTCGGATTTAAACTAAACTTCAGAGGAATAATCCTTGGAACATGCTCTTTCAGATTCCTTCACTAAATTCTGATCATGTTGATAAGATAGTTGCTACAGGCTTTAGAGTCACCAAAAATGGGCAAAAATCTTTAAAAATCTTCTTCTATCAAACCATTGGGCTGATTTCAATGAAACTTGGCATGGATTATCCTCGGATGACCCTTTCCTTAAATTGTTAAAGAAATTTTGATTGACCCCCAAATATAGGCGTGGCAGGGAGGGGAATTTTTTTTCACTTGAAAATATTTGAAAATATTCTCCTTCCAAACCAATAAGTTGATTTCAATGAAACTTGGCATGGATGTTCCTTGGGTGACCCTTTTCTTAATTTGTTGAAAAAAAAAATTGATTGACCCCAAAATATGGGTGTGGCGGGGGGGGGGGGCTTTTTTTGTTTAATTTAACATCTTCTCCTCCAAAACTGAATTTTGGATTAAAATAAAAAAGGGTGTGGCAGGACAGGGCTTATTTTCACTCTCAAAACTTAAGAACTCTTACTTTTAGACTAGATTGTCATTAAAAAGGGTGATTATACAAACTAGTAGAATCTTTTCTCTTGAAATAGTTTTGCTTTTTTTCTATTGTTTCTATTTTCAGGTTTAAAGCTACCAAGTAAAGATATTTAGTAAAGATTGGGAAGAAGTCAGCTACAAATCAGATGTCATACTGGAAATATTCAAGCAGTTTTTAACTTTGATTATACATATAAACGTACCCGATTGACGTTCTGCATGAAATGTTCAGAATTTTATTTACAGATTTTCATGTACACTTATACGAAAAAGAATTTTGTATACAGGTATATATGGTAATCTATAAATTGTTTTGATAGATTGTACCAGGTGAGAGTGCAGGTAAACATTTGAAGATCAATATAAACTATATAACTTTCTCATCTTTTTGTGATAATAAGTGAGAAAGATATGAAATAAACTTAGAAAAGAGTTAGATTATAATATATCAAAAGTGTATAGGAAGGGCCTCAGACTGGGAGATACCGCCTTGTTAATCACGAAACTAAGATTTCTTTTGAAATCTTGATTATGATGATTTTCATTTAGCTTTTATTCTAAACCTTCTGAAGCTTATTATTTATAGGAATGATTTTATAAGAATAAGCTTTTTTTAGCAATCTTTATTTAGTGTGGAACTGCATAAGAAAAGGAATAGTGAATTTTATAAGATTGGCTTATTTTGTAGTAAACATGAGGTACTGTGATCACCTTGGCGTTGGTGTTTTTGTTGGTAAGGCATTGGCATGACAAACTTTAACCTTGGTCAAATCTCTTTTTTTATTGAAGATATCTTCATGAAGCTTGGTATGTATGCACACAATCACATAAGCTATCAAGAGTATCAAAGGGGATTACTATGGAATCTTTTTTAAGAGTTATGCCCCTTTTTCGACTTAGAATTTTTGCATTACCCAACACCTGCAGCCGAGTATTGCAACCCGTAGGCTCTTTTTAGCACTTAATTGCCTTTCTTTGAATGTTTTAACTTTAAAAGCTTAACCTTTCAAATTTATAACATTCAGTAATCAAAAATTAACATGGATATGTTTATGCCCTGCATGGATAGATTTATACAAGTCTTTAAGATCAGTATTAAGAAGCTCAAAGTAAAATTGTGAACCTCTGTCTTCAAAGATTAAGTAAGATGTGTTTTTATTTTGAATTTCGATATTCATTGTTGTTTTCTATTATTTTAGATTGAAAAGAAGAAATTTTGTGATTATTTGAACATATAAAACACTACTATTGAAATTTTGAATTTGTGAAGTTATTTGAACTGTTCTGACATTAAGCTATTGTGTATGTGACTTATTCATTGACTAAAAATGTGCTAAAGTGAAGACTTTAGAATTTTTATTAATTATAATTGTGTTATTTGATCAGTTGAATTAAACTCCTAAATTTTGAGTGTGCATTAGTGCGATAAAGATAAGTGGTTAGAAAAGATTGGATACTGTGATAGATTGGAGACTAGAGTTGGATATGGTTGTAGTTTAGTGACTGCAGATTTCAGGAGTTGGGTTACCATACAGATCAGTCAGATACCCAGTAACTGAAATTGTAAGTTTATTTTTTAAGCTTAGTATGAAAAGATGAGGAATTATATGTTTTAACACTGTCTTTTGGTCTGATTTTCTATGTGTTGGTCTACATCTGTCTGCAAAACTTAACACAAAGACTTAGCATTGCCAATATCTTCAAGCCTATTCAAGATACAAGCATTATATTTTGCATGATAATAGATCTAAATGAAACACATTCACTGATGCCAAAATCAAGGTAATGTGACAAGGTCAAGGTCATATATCAAGGTCAAATAACTCAAAAAGTTAACCAAAAAACTTAGCATTGCCAATATATTTTCAAGCCTATTCAAGATACAAGCCTCATATTTGGCATGGTGATTGATCTCAATGATGTACATCTGCTAATACTAAGGTCAAGATCATATGATAATTTCAAGGTCATCCATCAATGTCGAAATTCTCAACAAGTAACAAAAAAACTTAACATTGCTAAGGTACAGGGCTTATATTAGGCCTGATGATAGGGCTCAATAATGTGCTTCAAGGTCAAGGTAATATGACCAGGTTATCTGTCACTGTCAAACTTTTAAAAACTTTTTTTTAAAACTTTACAGCCTATTTTAGATATAAGTCTCATAATTGGCATGATGAGAGGTCCAAGTGATGTGCATCAGTATGTATCAAGGTCAAGGCCATGTTACAAGGTCAAGTTCTTCCGTCAAGGTCCACATTTTGATCAAAGTCTGTGAGGAGCTATTTGTGTTTCACAAACACATCTTTTTTTTAAACGTAAAAAAACATTACTAATATCGTCGAAAAATACTGTCATTTCTCTAACCATTATAAAGTCTGCCTTGAATCAATCTAAGCATTATTTAGTTCTAGTTTTTAATTGAAAGATTTTGCACACTACCTTTTCAAAGAGAGTTAAGGTTAGCTTAACAAAATGAGAATCTTTTTTGTCAAGAACTGTTGCGGTGAGCTGGACATAGTTTTCACTATCATAAGTCAATGTATGTAGGTTAGTGTCTGCCCAGATTTGTCCACAATTATGAATGGATTTTATATATGATTAGCACAATTGTTTTCCACCAAGAGTACATGTGCCTCTTTAAAGAATTGTTCAGATTATTGGAAGGTTAAGTTATAATTCCTAATCAAATATTACAATTGAGCTTGACTGGAGCCTTTCCCACACATGGTTAGTTTCAAAAATAGTTTGGCTTGAATGTTTTCGATACTAAGTAGATGTAACAATAGCAACAAATTATCAAGCAGCTCCATGGTCATTTTTCAAGGTCAGTTGTTGAAATTGAGCTTGGAAAAAATGTTGAAGTACTGGTGAGAATATTATTAATCCATGGTTAGGTGCACCAGCCTCTGAAATAAGTGGATCAATCAACTATCAGGTGGCATATCTGCAAAAATTAACTAAAAAGCTTTACATCAACCCTTTTCAAGATATATAATTTATTTTGGAAATGGTAATGGATTTTACTACCACCATCTGTTAATACAAAGAACAAGATACCCTAAAATGTGAGTTAACATTGATCAAAGTTTTTCTCATTTTTGAATAGGGTTGAACACTGAAAGAGACTTTAGATTGACCAACTTTCCTTTGACATTTACTTTAAGTATTTAATGAATCAATGCTTTATGATGCATGATTATATATCTCATTTATGGATAATCAGCTACTTAGCTCAAAAAATTCAAATTCATATTTCAAGGTCAAATGATCTAAAATATGATATTTCAAGCGCATTCATGTTTCACCTAGTAATATTTTCCTTTTCTATTTTCAGTAGGAAAATGCCTCGCAAAAAGACTTGGAGGATGAGTAAAGCTAGAAGAGATGCTATGGAGAGATGTGCAACTGATCTGGGTGTCTTTGAATTATCAGATGGGGGCCGATCCCACCCTTTACCTTCATTTGTTTTGGATGAAACAGATGTAAGGCCATCTGTGTCTATGGAGGGCGTCTTTGGAATATCAGATGGGGGACTTGCCCACCCACAAAAACCATCTGTGTCTATGGAGGGCGTCTTTGGAATATCAGATGGGGGACTTGCCCACCCACAAAAACCATCTGTGTCTGGAATTTGTTCTGAAACTGTTCTTGATACTGTTCTTGATACTGTTCATGAAACTGCCAATGATAAACTGTGTGACACTGTTGCTAGTGCTGGAACTGTTGCTAGTACTGATACTGTTATTGAAGTTGCTGTTGAAGAAAGAGAATCAAACACAATGATTTTTGGAACATTCCATCAAGGTAATGAAATGTTTAATCCATCTTCTCGAAGTTTTCAATGTACAGCCAATGCCTTGTGCTCAATGATATACACAGAGCTTCAACAATTGCATTCTTCCCAAAGTCTAGATAATATTCTCATAGAAGGAGATGCATTGCACAGAAGAATAGTTACTATATTGAAAGCCAAAAATAAGTTTCGAAGTTTGCTTTTGAATTTAGAGGAGTTCAGTAAATGTTTTTGATAGAACTGTTTCTATTGTGAAGGGAAATATTGTATCTGGTGTATTTATTCAAAGTTCTACCAACACCCATATGCCATCACTTCACAATTCTCTTATTGAAGCTTTCACGACATCTTCTTATCTTTTATTTATCATAGGTTCAGTTTGTTCTGCAATCTTCAGAAAGGATGGTAGATATTGTTTGTTTGATTCTCATTCACATGGTAGTGATGGATTGTCCAATGATAATGGCAGATCATTATTAGCTTCATTTCTTTCAATAGATGATTTGGTAGCATTCATGTATACACTGTATCAAAGTATGAATATCAATCTGACTGAACAATTTGACATGATGCCAATTGACTTTGTTGTAGAAGGAAACTTGCCTGAATCCAAGAAAAATGATAATGAATTTACAGAATTTACGCCTGAAAGACAGTCATTTCCTTTGATTGACAGATATTTTAAGGATCAGTCAATAAGACAGAAACGGAAACAAGAAGTTGATTTTACAGAATATGAAACTGTACATGAATGTAAAAGATTGAAAAGAAGGGAATATATGAGAAATTATAAAAGAAAACAACGTCTGGAAAGTAATCAGAACCTTAAAGAGTGTTTAATGACAAAGGAATCTATGAGGAAAATCAGGCAGGATACTGAAAGACAAGTTAGGGAGAGACTTTTGACAAGAGATTCTATTCAAAAAATTAGGCAAGATCCAAAGAGACTTCTAAATGAAAATATAATGTCAAAGATTTGTAAGCAGAAAGCTAGACAAGATCCAAAGAGGCAAGCCAAGGAAAGGATCATGACTAATATTTCAATGAAAAAGGTGAGAGCAGATCCAGAAAGACAAGTCAATGAAAGGATTTTTACTAATATGTCAAAGCAAAAAGCCAGAAAAGATCCAGAAAGACAAGTTAAGGAACGTGTATTGTCTAATGTTTCAAAGCAAAAAGCCAGACAAGTTCCAGGAAGGCAACTCAAAGAACGTGTTATGTCTAACATTTCAAAGCAGAAAACCAGACAAGTTCCAGAAAGACAAGTTAAGGACCGTGAATTGTCTAATGTTTCAAAGCAGAAAGCCAGACAAGTTCCAGAAAGGCAACTAAAGGAACGAGTTATGTCCAATATTTCAAAACGAAAAGCCAGGCAATGTCCAGAAAGGCAAGTTCAGGAACGTGCAATGTCCAATGCTTCGAAGAAGAAATCAAGACTTGATCTAGAAAGGAAAGTTAAAGAAAAGTTTTTTACAAAATCCTCCAAGCAAAAAGTAAGAAAAAATGAGGAAAGGAACAAGAAAGAAAGAATATTAACTCTTAAATCTATGCACAAATGTCGCTCTAGTAAATTGTACAAAGATTTGGAAAGGCTAAAAAAACAGAATAAACGTGCATCTAGAAATTATTTGATTGAAGAAAATATTAGAAATAAGGCTAAACGTCAATGTCTTAGGTCAGATTTAGATTATATGATAAAAGAAAAGAATTGCAAAAGTTCAAAACGATATGGCTGCAACATCGAAGACTGTATTGAAAAATTTAAGAAGAATGTTTCAAAAGGTCCTGTTTATGTTTGTTCATGCTGTAACCAAACTTGGTTTAAACATTCTGTTGTATTATTTGACAAATTGGATTCTAAATGCTCTTCTCATGAAGTAAAAAAATTTTCTACTGGCTACATATCTGTTGATGGCTGTGAATGGCTGTGTAAAACTTGCTATGAAAAAATCAAACTTAACAAAGTTCCACCAATGTCTGTTTTCAATAGAAATGAATTTCCTGTAAAACCTAAGGAATTTAACTTGCATCAGTTGGAAGAGAGGTTAGTGTCTTTAAGAATTCCTTTTATGCAGATTAGAGAATTACCTAGAGGAGGTCAGTTGTCTATTAAAGGTAATGTTGTCAATGTTCCTGTTGATGTTCAGCCTGTCATACACAGCTTGCCAAGAACATTAGATAGTCACCATACAATACCAGTTAAACTTAAGAAAAAGCTTTCATACAATAAATGTGATTTCACAGAAAACATCAGACCTCTGCATGTTTTAAGTGCTCTTCATTGGCTGGTGAACCATAGCACGCTGTATAAAGAATCTGGCATTAAAATAGATGATGAATGGATACAATCAATCACTTCAGACTGTAGTGATGCTGCGAAAGAATTTTTTGGTATTTCTGTTGAAAGTGACTCTAATGAAGTATTAGATAATGATGATGTGAATTATGACTCTGATCACTTCAGTGAGGTTGATGAGACTGAAAAGGTTATGGGTAATAGTGACACTATGCTGGATATTGCAGATCCAACTAGAGACAATGTTTATACTTTTGCTCCAGGTGAAGGTCAGACACCACTCAGTCTTTATCAGGATCCTGATGCTGAATATTTATCATTTCCAATATTTTGTGGACAGAGACGAACTTCAAATGAAGAAAAACAAGTTCCTATTCATTTTAGTGAAACATGCAAACTAGAACTTAGACATATTGACCGCAGAGTGGCATCCAATATTCCAAATATCTTCTTCAAATTAAAGAAAGTGCAATTGAAACAAATTTCAGATAAAGTTCATCTTGCTTTAAGAAGATGCAAAAAAGAAGGGAAAACATTTACTGCCTCTCAAATGCTTGATTCAAATTATCTTCAAAGTGTTGTGAGATTGGATGAGGGCTTTTATATATTCAGAAGTTTAAGGAATTCCCCCCCATATTTTGAAGCACGTAAAAAGGATGTTTTTGCAATGATTAGACAACTAGGACTGCCAACTTGGTTTACATCCCTTTCATCTGCTGATACTAGATGGCATGATCTACTGAATATGCTCTCTGAGATAAATAATGGAAAATCACTATCTGAGAAAGATATAGATGAGTTGACCTGGATTGATAAAACAAAACTTGTGCAGAAAGATCCTGTTACTTGTGTAAGGTACTTTGACAACAGAGTTCAGGAATTCATCAATACTGTCCTTCAAAGTCCCCATAACCCATTAGGGAAAGTAATAGACTATTTCTATCGAGTTGAATTTCAACAGAGAGGTTCACCGCATATCCACATGTTAATCTGGATTGAAAATTCTCCTAGATATCAAGAAAGTTCAATAGAGGACATAGCCTTATTCATAGATAAATATGTATCTTGTGAGAAAAATTCAGATCAACAACTTGTAGAACTGCAAGTTCATAAGCATTCTAAGTCTTGTAGAAAGAAACAGAAATCAATTTGTAGATTCGGCTTTCCAATTCCTCCAATGAAAAACACAACCATATTAGAACCCTTGAATGACAGTAAAGACAAGCAGAATTATAAAAAATTATTTGAAGAAATTCAAAAGAAATTAGATGAAATGAAAGATACAAATATCACACAAGAAGAATTCTTAACTCAGATCAAAGTGAAAGAAGATGATTATGTGAAAGCAATCCAAAGTTCTTTGAATGGTCCAAAGGTCTTTCTTAAAAGAAGATTAAGTGAGGTTAGAATTAATGCATACATGAAACCTATCTTAAATGCTTGGGGTGCAAATCATGACTTACAGTTTGTATTAGATCCATATGCTTGTGCTGTATATATAGTGTCTTATATTAGTAAAGCACAGAGAGGAATGAGCATTCTTATGAATGAAGCATGTAAAGAAGCTAGAAGAGGAAACATGGATCTAAGACAACAGGTTAGACATATTGGAAACAAATTCTTGAATAGTGTTGAGGTTAGTGCCCAGGAAGCTTGCTACTTACTATTGCAACAATCACTGACAAAGGCTTCAAAGGATGTGGTTTTCATTAATACTTCTTTGCCTGAAGATAGAACATTCCTACTTAAGTCTAAGGAAGCTCTAAAAAAATGTCATCAAACTCAACTGATATTGAAGCAGATAATATCATTAAAAGATATTCAAAAAGACCAAGAGCACTTGAGAATTGGTGTTTAGCAGATTATGTGTCTCAGCTTGATATCAAATACAACAATAACAAATCAACATCAGAAAATTCAGGACCAGGCTTTTCTGAATCATCAATGGAAGAAGCTTTTGAAGGTGAAGACAATGAAGACATGGATATATATTGTAATGATGATGAGGTACTGGACACAGTCACAAATAGCAGTGATTCAAGTGAGGATAAAAAATATTCTATACCTGGAGGTAGAATTGTTCTAAAGAATGGTATTGTTATAACTGAAAGGAAACATAGAAAAGTCATAAGATATGTGAGATTCTCAAAGAAGATTGATATTGAACAGTTTTGTAGAGAAAGGCTGCTTCTATTTAGTCCATGGAGAGATGAAAGTATCGATTTGAAACTAGGCCATGATTCTTATCTATCAAGATACAGATCTATTAAGAATTCTATAGAACACAAGGCTTCTCAGTATGAAAAAAATGCTGATGAACTAGAAGATGCAATGGAACGTGCACAAAATGAGGAAGATTTTGATAATGTTGCCCCTGGTACAGAGCAGTCTGAACAGGATGATGCAAATATAGGTGCTAAAGATAGTGAAAGTTTCATATTCTTTGATCCTGACAGACCTGAAAATCAGAGACAAGGTGATATTGCCGGAGAGTTTGGTTTAAATGTTGCTTCTGTGGATGTAAGTTTCCGTAGGAAAACTATGTCAGACATGGAATACAGGCGATTGATAAACTCACTTAATACAAAACAGAGAGAATTTTTCATTCATGTTTTTCAAACTATTAAGTGTAATGACCAAAAATTGAAAGTTTTCTTAACTGGTGGTGCAGGGGTAGGAAAATCTGTTCTTGTTAGTGCACTATTTGAAGCTTTGCAACGTTACTTGACATCTGATCCTGGTGATAATCCGGAGAATTGTAGAGTTCTGCTCTGTGCACCCACGGGTAAAGCTGCTTTTCACATTAATGGGGTAACATTACATTCAGCTTTCCGCATTCCAGCAAGCCAGGGTTATGATTGTACCCCACTGAGTAGTGATACTTTAAACACCCTTCGAACAAAATATAAGGACTTATCGGTTGTAATGATAGATGAAGTCTCCATGGTTGGAAATAATATGCTGAAGCTAATAAATGAGCGATTGAAACAAATAAAGGGCAGTGATGTTCAATTTGGTGGTTTGCATATGATATTTATTGGAGATCTTTTTCAGTTGAAGCCCGTGATGGATGGCTGGATATTTGAAAATTTGAAATCAAGCTTTGGACCTTTAGCCACTAATTTATGGCAGGATATTGTGGTGATGCATGAACTTGATGAGATCATGAGGCAAAAAAATGACAAGCAATTTGCAGAGATTCTCAACAGGTTAAGAGAAGGAAATCACACAGAAGATGATATTGAAATTTTAAAACAGAGGTTAACTAATGTAACTAGTACAGAATATCCACAAAACACAACACATTTATTCAATACAAATGAGAAAGTAAATAATTTTAATGTGAGAAGCTTTCTAAATAATGGCAATGAAAAAGTAAACATACCTTCCCTTGATCATGTACTAGGAGATGACAATGTCACTGTAAAACAGCAACTTGTTTCACGATTACCAAATGATTCAACACACACTGCTGGTCTCAGTCACATGGTAGGAATATGTGTTGGAATGATTTACGATCTTTGTCTTAATCTTGATGTAGATGATGGGTTAGTAAATGGGTCCTCTTGTGTTGTAGAAAAGATTGAATATAGACAAAACAATACTGCAAGACCAAGTATCATATGGGTGTCTTTTAAAGATGATAAAATTGGAACATTGTGGCGCTCAAAGTACAAGCATTTGTATCATAGTGCTATTAATCTGTTGTGGACACCTATTTTTGATTGCAAGAGAAACTTTTTATATTTGAGAAAGACTTTCGTTAGAATACAGATCCCTCTAAGACAGTCAACTGCAAAAACTGTACATAAATCTCAAGGAGACACCCTGAGTCAGGTTGTAATAGATATGGATGGGAAACGTGTATTTCCACATGCCCATTATGTTGCTATAAGTAGATCAAGAACCCTAGAAGGACTTTACATTGTAAACTTGAATGAGAGAAAAATTTCTGTGTCAAGCAAAGTAAAAGAAGAAATGGTCCGTTTGAGACAATCACGCAAATTAGAATTGTGTTACACTCCTGTTTACATGATCAGTGAAACTCATTTTTCCTGTCTTTTCAACAATGTACAATCCTTCAGAAGCCACAAGGATGAATTATTTTCAGATCCAAATGTCGAAACTGCTGATTGCCTTTGCTTATTGGAAACATGGTTAACTGCAGATGATTCTATTGATTTAGTGCAAAGAACTGGCTATCAAATTGTTAGAGCAGATGGGAAACAAATAGGAAATGTTCGCCCTCACAGAGGAATTATTGTTTATGTTCGGGACACCATACATATTTCACACAGCTTTTCTGTTGTGAGAAAGAATATTGAAATGATTGTTGTAGAGCTTGTGGTTCAAGATAAAGAAATAGTGATTGCAACAGTGTATAACTCACCTAAATCTTGTGTGGCTGACCTAAAGATATTCCTAACTCAGAAATTAAAGACCTATAAAGGAAAATGTCTACTTATACAAGGTGATTTCAACATAAATTCATTAGATAGAAGCACAGTTATTGAGAATTTTATTCAAGATTTCTTCAAATGCAAACAGCTTGTTAAAAAACCAACCCATTATTCTGGATCATTAATTGATCATATTTACAGTAATATACCTTCAACTTTCACAGATGTTATAGAATGTGTCTGGTCAGATCACTCAATGGTGTATGCTGCTATACCCAAGTAAAGTTGGAAACATGTATTCACAAAAAAGAACAATAAAGCTACATCAGAATGATACACATGTATGTGTAAATTGGTTTATGTGAAATCAGAGATAAAGATATATAGATCATATGTGAGGAATTCAACTTATTCATCATTTTAAAATTTCACCCGTCCTTCGTTTTTGCATTGTCTGCTATTCTAGCAGACAATGCTGGTGGTTAATACAGGTATGGGTGATCACCAGGAATGTTAAACAAAGTACAACAAAAGATCACTCTGCTTAAGGTAATCCACCCAAAATAAAAAGAAAAAATAAAAACAGCATGAATTTCTCAGATGAAGTCTTGTTCCATTTTCTTTTGGATTGCTCGCAGAAGGTAATGAGATAGTAATTGGTAACGTTATTGCAGTACTTAAATATTATTAGTACCTATACATTGTATAGGCAATTACATTTTAGTAGTGCTATAAAATTAAAAACAAAAACATTTTATTAAGCTAAATAATGATGCCTTCCCCACAGCTTTTGGCAATTGTGCTGATTCATCATTTTTATTAGGGGTGTACTACTTTAAGTTATTGAATTCAAATTGATTTTTCCATTCAATAAAAGAAATTCACAATTGGTGTTACTGCTGAACTGTTTGACAGGGGCATATTGTTTTACTCATGTCCGTCTGTCTGTCCATCCGTCTGTCTATCCGTCCGTCTGTCCGAAAACTTAACCAAACTTAACCTTTGCCTTATCAAGAGATCGCTGTTACAGGGGCATTCGTGTTTCACAAACACATCTTGTTTTGTGGATGTTGTTGCAAACATATTATGTACAGATGGCATTTATATTAGGCTCAAGGGGATAAATAGTCTACTTTGCAACTGCCCTAGTCAGGAAGGTAACTCTGTTGGATTTTGTTTTTCATAGGACCATTATTGTAAGATGATGACAATATAAAGCTTATTTATATAATTCCCTGCATTTTGAAAAAAATAATTGTATCACATTCTGTTTCTTCTTTTAAGAAAATCATATTCAAATTTTTCATGACAATAGGTTAATTTGATAACATTTTATAATGTACCATATGATCAACAGATGAACATTTTGTAGTTAAAAATGGCTTTTTCATGTTGAATGAGTGTGGGGTTTATTTGTTTTGTTATTTCAGATGAATTATACTGTAATGTCAATTTATGATTAAACCTTAAGCCTTCTGGACCTAAGTTTTGTTTGAAATCAAATTAAATTGACGATTTTCAAGACATATATATAAGTCTGGCTGGAGTTTTTCTCACAATTATGAAGTAAACAGCAGGAAGTGTAGGCTATGATCAGGTTGATCTTTGTCTACATTGTCTTCAAAACCTTATGAAAAGCAAGAGAAAACTGATATATACCATTGACTTATAGATAATTTGTTGTTGACACAAACCCATACTGGTGCAAACTAAGACAAGACTATAGTTCATAGCAAATGTTACTGGTATAGACCAACTCCATAGTTACGTTTGCTGTGAAAAAGAGAATTTTTATAAGTATGTGAATTATAACAAGGTAATGAGTGATAGCTATCAGCTGTTTCTCTATATTATGTGTAAATTGTTTTATAGATTTTAACGGAATTACCATGAAAATTTTAATAGAGCCTCAAGCTTGAATACAACCACATCCTCCTTTTCTATTGTCAAATCAAACACTTTTGAAAGATTTTCAGAAATCTTGAAGCTGTTAATAAAAGCCAACTCCCCACTATCTCGATGCCACAATCATTTCAACAAAAAATGGAACCACCCTTTCTCTATTAAAAGCAGTGTTATTGTGTCTGAATATGTGTTAAGACAAAAGGTCAGTGCAAAACTATTATAAGTGACATAGGCACTTACAATAGTTTTGAACTGACTCCTCAAATAAGAGAATACTGATTGAGTAAAGGGAAGTTTATTATCCATGTTTCAACTATTGTTTAGGTCTTAAATATATGTACTGGTACTAAATCGTGATTATTTAGGGTTTAAGCCATTTTTAAACTTCTTAACAAATCTGTAACAACAAATTTGCAGCCTCAAAAAATAGGCCCACCATTCTTATAGAAATGTGATTATTCTAATAAACTCCCAGGGTTGTATTAGAGCCTGTACGGTATATATACTATTGTTTTATTCCCAAGTGTTAAAATGGTTATGTATACCTGTAAAGAGAAATGTACAAGACTTTTGTGTGTATGCATTGATGAATTTTGAATTGAGATCTGAAAAATAAAACTTGTTTATTTATATCAAACAGATTTTATTTAATTCTACATTAAAACAGATTTAAATGTAAATATGTACAAGCAGCAAGTTTATTTATCATGAAAATAAATGCTTTCAGGATTGTTAAACTGTATGTAATATAGATTTCACTGAAAACAGGTTAAGTCAAACCAGAAAGGTTTGATGGCCTGTACAAGATAGAATGATGATTTGAACACATGGAACATCATAATATTCTATTTCAAAAAGGGGTCCTAGTTGGCTTAGTAGCAAGGATGCCAAACTTAATACTTGGGAGAAGTCACATGTATTTAGATTGGATTCCATCCAAGCTGCAAGCCATGTGGGTATGGCCTTTGGCAAGCTATTTCAGAGCCCCAGCCTAGTGACAGTGATATAAAGACAATGCATTTATTTGTTCAATTCTATTCACATATGTTCAATATACTTTGATGTAAATAAAAAAGATACAATGAGTTTCGGTTGTGCATGTGATAAAATGAGAACTTTTTATTTAACACATGCATAATATTAATATCAATGCCAAAAGTTATGTGTTTTATATCAATGTAATAATGACCTGTTAAGATTGTATATTGTACATGACATTTTAAAATACTGAAATATTTTCAAATTAAACTTTCTAACAGCAACATGTGTTTTGTTGAATATTTTATACCAGAATCAGTTAAATATGAGTATTGTAACTATACTGTTACATGAGGCCCAAGGTCATGTTGTTTAACCCTTGTCCTGCTGAATTGAACTTGGCAATAATGTGATAAAATAACAAATGATGAGAGAACTCAGGAGACAATAATTGTGAGTGAGCAATTAATTTGAAAATATGATTATACCTCCCCAAACTATTTTTAGGGGGTATTTAGGAATCAGCTTGTCTGTCTGTGGGTCGGTCTGTCTGTCCGTCTGTATTTTTTTTTCAGTCTGGAAGTTTTCTCGGCAACTAATTGGCGGATTTCATTGTTACTTTCAGATATGATCAATGTCTGGCAGAGATGTGCAAGTGATATTCTGTTAAGATCCATTGATTTTTGAAAAAAATATGGCCATTTGATAGAAAATTGCTTTTCATTATTGATAAGCATTGTTAGAGGGGTATTAGTCCACTTTGCAAGTCTAGTTTTAAAACAGTTTTAACTTAGCTGTTTTTCATGATATGCTTATCTTGTGACAATTTGCGACATTGTTAGAAACTGAGCACAAGTAAATTTTAGACATCCTTAGGAAGAAATTATATTTACATTACAAAAATTTATTGTCATTCTACCATACTGTATAAAGTATTGTTTCATGAATAAATTTCCATCATCATTGGATATATAAAAGCCAGTGGAGCGATTCAGGCCCTCATGGGCCTCTTGTTGTGGGTCTATTGTCAAGGCCTGGTGTCCATTGTGAATGTGTGCACATGTCTTTTAACTTTTTCTTTAAAATTCTCCTTCTCTAAACTACTGGTCAGATTTCAACCAAATTTCACAGGAATGATGCTTAGAATATGTTCTTTCAGATTTGTTCGTAAGATACTGATGGACACCAGGCCTTGACACCCTTGTGATCTGACGAAGCTTCTGACAAATTTTCATGAAGATTGGATAATATTTGGCCTCTAGAGTGTAAACACTAAAATTGTTGATGTCTGATGATGGAGGATGGATAATCAATGATCACAAAAGCTCATTTTGAGCACAATGTGTTTAGGTGGGCTGAAAATTCTCATTATTCAATCATAAAATTATCTTCTTCTGTGAAACTTTTTGTCAGTAATCAACAAAACTTCACAAGAATGATACTAAAGGACTGCTCTTTCTGATATCTTTGTTAAATTTTGATCAGGTTGGTTACATGGGCTGTTGCGTCACCGAATAATGGTCCCATATGATGAAATAGAAGGAACCGTCTCTGAAACTTTTGGTCAGAATTCAAAACGAAACTTCTCAAGAATGATCCTTAGGACATGCTCTATCAGCTGTCTTTGTTATTGAGTGATAATGGGCCAATTAAAGCTGCTTGGAAATATTATTTCAGACCATGGAAAAGGGTTCCATCTTGTAAAAACTAGAAAGCCATGAATGGCTTGATTCGCTCCACAGGTTTGAATTTCTTGTAATAGCAAATAAGAGATTTGACAAGATTTTTCGATACTTTGGGTTCTTAGAGCAAACACAAATTTAAAAGCAGTAATGTGGTCAAAGCAAAATAGAGCGAACGGTTGACTAATTGATTAACTAATTGATGGATATTGTAGTGATAATAACCATGATAGACATTGGAGTAATATTAAAGTAAAAATATGCAATTTCATTTGAGTGGCTGAAGATCTGTCTGCACATGTGTACAGGCTGATCTTAGTCTATACCTCACACCAAAGCAGGAATAGTCTGGGTTCAGCATGTCCAGGGTTAATAATCAATATGTGTGGCTGAAACAGTGAAAAGGAGTTTTAAGAAAACTGCAATTTCGTCAAAGTCAAGGAACATTATTAGTCCCCCACCGGTTACCGGTTGGGGGACTATAGGTTTGCTCGATTCCGTCTGTCTGTCCGTCCGTCCGTCCGTCTGTCCGTCACGCTTTTGTCCGGGCTATATCTTCTAAACCATATGTGCTAGCAACTTCAAACTTGGTACACTTATAGATCTCATTGAGGAGAAGTGTCATGTTCAAGAACCATTACTCTGCCATGCCCACTTTTTGAGTTATTGCCCTTTGTTGTTTTTACCCTAACATTCTTGTCCAGATCATATCTCCTAAAGTATAAGTGCTAGCAACTTCAAACTTTGTACACTTATAAATGTCATTGAGGCTAAGTGTCATGTTCAAGAACCGTTACTCTGCCACGCCCACTTTTTGAGTTATTGCCCTTTAATGTTTTTACCCTTACATTCTTGTCCGGAACATATCTCCTAAAGTATAAGTGCTAGCAACTTCAAACGTTGTACACTTATAGATGTCATTGAGGCAAAGTGTCATGTTCAAGAACCGTTACTCTGCCACGCCCACTTTTTGAGTTATTGCCCTTTAATGTTTTTACCCTTACATTCTTGTCCGGAACATATCTCCTAAAGTATAAGTGCTAGCAACTTCAAACGTTGTACACTTATAGATGTCATTGAGGCGAAGTGTCATGTTCAAGAACCGTTACTCTGCCACGCCCACTTTTTGAGTTATTGCCCTTTGTTGTTTTTTCCCTTACATTCTTGTCCGGATCATATCTCCTAAACTATAAGTGCTAGTAACTTCAAACTTTGTACACTTATAGATCTCATTGAGGAGAAGTGTCATGTTTAAGAACTGTTATTCTGCCACGCCCAATTTTTGAGTTATTGCCCTTTGTTGTTTTTACCCTTACATTTTTGTCCGGATCATATCTTCTAAACCATAAGTGCTAGCAACTTCAAACTTAGTACACTGATAGATCTTATCAAGGACAAGTGTCATGTAGAAGAACTGTTTCTGTGCCATGTCACTTTTTAGAGTTATTGCCCTTTGTTGTTTTTAGTCTTACATTCTTGTCCGGATCATATCTCCTAAACTATAAGTGCTAGCAACTTTAAACTTTTACAGTTATAGATCTAGTAAGTAGGAGGTGTATTATAAGAGAGGATTTTTTGTTATCCGGTGGGGGACTCCTGTATTGCATCGCAATACGACATGCACTTGTTCAAACAAGTAAATATGTGTTTTTAAGTGTCACATACTGAAATATTTCTGCAAAGACAAATTCAAGATTGATGAATAACATTTAGAAAACTGACCTCAGCCTGTTAAATACATATTTTTTTTTTATCCAATCACAGTGACTTAGTGCAGGCTGATAATGGGTCATCAAAGAATCATTCCAGTAAAATTCTGTTTATATCCATCAGTTACTTTCTGAGAAAATGATTTTCAAAGTTTCCACTATATAACATATGGAGAAATGACCTCTGCCCATAAAATACATATTTTTCATCCGATCACAATAATTTTAGGTAGTCTGATAAAAGGTCACTCAAGTATCATTCCATTGAAATTTGGTTGATACCCATCAGTTACTTTTTGAGAAAATGATTTTAAAAGTTTCCACTATATAACATTTAGAAAAATGACCTCCACCCATAAAAAACATATTTTCTATTCAATTAAAATAATTTTTTGTAGACTGATAAAGGGTCACCAAAGGATCATTCATGTAAAATTTAATTGGTTGATTAGAATCTGCGAAAACTCACTTTTTACCATATAAGGAAATTAGCCACACGCATTAAATCCATGTTTTTCATAATTGGATCAAAATTTCTTCAAAAGTTTGAAAGAGGGTCACCCAAGGATCATTCCTGTGAAGTTTTGTCAAAATTCATGTAGTACTTTCTGAGAAGATTTTCAAAGAAAAAGTTTACAACCGGACGCAAGAACGGACAGACGCACGATGGACACAGCGCCATGACAATAGCCCAAGTGGCCTTTAGCCAGTGGAGCTAAAAAGGGATGCGCTTGCGTGGAGCCCAAATATGACCCCAGGGTCTTGATATGAACAATTTCGGTAAAGGTCCAATAGATATCGGTACATACCAATTATGAAAGCTGTGTGCCCTCTGGTTTGAGAAAAGAAGATTTTTAATTCTATGTAAAAAGGTAAAAAAAAAGTTAAGGGACGATTTCATTTATTTGAACAACTTTGAAAGAGCTTGGCGAAAGGAACATCCCTGCCAAGTTTCATCAAGATTGGCCCACTGGTTAGGGAGGAGGAGATATTTACAGAAATTGTGGACTTCACTAGACTGACGACGGACATTGTACGATCACAATAACTCACCGTGAGCACTTTGTGCTCAGGTGAGCTAAAAAGAGGGCACTTCCTTGGCAAATAAGCAGCATTTGCATTAAGTTTTAAGATTCTAGATGCTTGGTTCTCAAGTTAGGGTCCAGAAACAAAATTTGAACAAAGGCTGACTGTGACCTTTTATCTATGTGAATCAAAAACAATAGGGCACTTCCTTTGGTAATAAGCAGCATTTGTATAAAGTTAAATGATGCTAGCTCACTTGGTTATTAAGTTAGAGTCCCAAAACAAAAAAGTATGGACAGATGGATAGACAGACATAGTGAAACCAATATCTCCCTTCTCTACTTTGTCTTTGAGGGGCATAATAAAGATGTTGATCCTATTCCTGCTTTATATTTTGTGACGTTACAAATTTACCAAGCAACCTGTTTAAACAAAAGTGACAATGTAATGCATAACACAATTACTCTGACACATTAGTGGGTTTAGAGTTAGTTTTAAAGTGTTCCTATGAATCATTTTACAATCTCTGTTTTAAAGTATACTAAAGTCTTTCTTTTTATGCAATAATAGTGTTGATTCACGTTTTTTCGGTGTTAATATTTGCAGAGACCCGAAAAATGCTTTAACACCCTCGTGCTTGGGGCTCAGGCATTAAACCATTCAGGTCACTACCAATGTTAAAGCCCTCAAAAACGTGATTGAACTCTAATATCAATTTATAAGATTTGGTTATAATACCCAATATTGAAGGGTTAATGTATTGGTACGCACTGAACCTTCTTTATGTATTGTAATCAAATATATATTAATCTAGACCACAAGAGTAAAACAACAATGCATAGGAGATAAGAGTAAAAAAGATATTTTCTATTGATTGACTGTAATGAATTTATAGCAATAGTACAACATATCAATTGGAAAAATACTTAGTGAAATAAAATAAGTTATCACAGATAAAATGGAACTTTGTTCAAATAAAGTAAGCAGGCAGAGGTGTTTGAATATATAAACCAAACAAAACAATTCATAATATTAAGTTTTCAATTAAATCATTAAAAAAATGGCAAAGGCATATTTCTTGAATGCTGATTGGATTAAAAAATACTTCAAGTATTTATACATTTTTATAAAACAATTGATAAGCTAATTGAAATGTATTAACAAATTCCAGCTGTTTGAAATGATCAATCTATAACAGAAAATGCAAGAATCATGATTTCTTCACAGTTCGTGATACATTTCCGTTATATAAACGTTCCACAACTTTTGATGGGTCTAAGGGATCCATTTCATATGGGGTTTCAGAGTTGAAGACCCAATTTACATATCTGTCCATTTTAGGACCATCAATCTCCACATCAGCTTGAAGTATTGCTCGCTTGAAGTCATCAACAGATACAGGACTGAAATAAATAGAGGATATTGAATGAGTGGTCATTGAATACTGAATTTATAAAACAAGTCATCTATAAACAGATAAAAACGAGGCTGTGCCGAGTTTTTATCTGTTTTAGATGACAAGTTTAATATATTCTGTATTTCATGAGCACAAATTTTATATTCTGTTTATAATATGACCCGAATTTTAGCGGGATTATTTCACTCCGGCGACGTCGGTCATATTATAAATGGAATTAGTTGGTTAAATAAAAGCCTACTTTTCTCTGTCTGGCTCGTTTGCCAATAGGTTAGCAATTGACTTGTGATCTGATGATTGCAGGTTTGAGTCCAACTGGATGAAAAACTCTCTAGGAGCCACAATTTTGGTATAATTTTCATAAAACTTCAAAATATCTATCTAGTCAAAGGGATTATCCCTATTGAAAAATGTATTGTCCTATAAGAAAATATAGGAAAAGGGGACTCAATGTTTTATATTCACTCAAGGAGCCATAATTTTGTCAGTATGTTTGTCTTGTCAAAGGATCAACCCTTTATGAAACTTGTTAAGACAAGGCTAAAAACTTATAACGAGATCATGTGCCAACAATAATGGTTTTAGCTGAAAAAATTAATAGTCATTTAATGATCTTTATAACATTTAAATTTGCTAAAGGAAGAGTCAAGAAGAAGAATGTGAGTGATATAGCACCATTATGGTCCTCTTGATTAATAGCGAATTTAAAAATGGGCGTTTGGTGATGCAGCCATCTTCATCAGGTGAATCCTACATATTGAATTGCTATGTACAAATTAATTAACCCTTCTCATGCTGAACCCCGAATATTCCTGCTTTGACAGGAGCTATAGACAAACATCAGCCTGCACATATGTGCAGTCTGATGTTCGCTTACACCACCTGTTTCTCACTTTCAAATCAGAATTGTCAATAGATTTAGTATTACAAAGAAAAAATGACATACAGTTGGTACTTTCAGTGCTTTTTGCCCTTTGATTTTGATGAAAACTTTTAGCCAAAATTAATTCAGCATGACAAGGGTTAAAGGAAATATTGACTTCATGCTATTACTTAACACGTTGAGGGGTTAGTGCTAGACTGTTGTAAGTGCCTATAAATATTTTTAGGCACTTACAATAGTGTCGCACTGACCCTTTGATATATCCCGAGGAGTTACAAGTAACTGGAGGAGATGGTTAGACCTTTCCAGTACTTTAAACCACTTGTCATTATTTTAAGAATTAGCCTCAACTGTTTTGATAATCATTGTTTAAGTATGTCAGCTATCATAATTACAGAATCAAGTTGAAAAGGGGCATAACTTGTACAAAATATTATTTTCATCCTACCCTTTTACTGTTGACATCATGATTTCTCATTGGATTGAATCCAAATCTACATTTCAAATGTAGGCCTTTTTAAATACTAAATATCTCACAAATTTTTGAAATTTTTACAATGCAATGACTTCACTAAGGCTATAGAAATAGCTCTGTGTTGCTTCAAAAACAGGCAAGCTCAACTTTTGATGTAAGAAAGACATACTTTGTATCCAGCAGTGACCTAATACTGTCAATGTATTTATTTTTCTGGAATTCATCCCACTTTTTGACCTCATCTAAGAATGGCCCTGTTCTTCCTTCATCATCCTGGAAGAAATATTTCATTCAAGATCATGAAGAGAGTATTTGTTGATTTCATAGAGGTATGAAACTAAACAATATAATCACACAGAGAAGTGAATTCATGTATGATTAGGTGTATAGTTTCATACCTCCAAGAAATCATCAAGCACTCTCTTCATATGTTATAATCTAATTACATGAAGCAAGAATTTAAAGATTTATTCACAAAAAGGACAGATTACTCACTGGACTTCTTTGTGCAGAAGCTTATAAAACTAAAGCATAATGAAAATTGTTTTTATTGATTTTTTCAGCCAATCAAAATGCATGAATCTTGATCAACATAACTAAAATTAAATTATTATTCTATAATGATAATGAAGTCAGCTTTACCATAAACCATTATTTATCATAACAATCAAAGAAAACTAATCAATTAATGTAATATTCTGTCTAACAGGTATATTGCAACAAAAATAATGCTTCAAGAAGCAGATGCACATTCTGTAAGATTCTGAAGATCCAAACCGATTCTAATAATCAATGTTTGCTGTTTAAAATTATTTGTGCTATGCATATTTTTCAGCATAAGACTCCTGGAATATAGATGTACAATGTAAGGATTTATATATGGACTCCCACAGTCAACGCAACCAGTAAGACAAAATTTTGTCTATATATCATATATCTTACAAGTGTCTGGACAAACTTTGAAAACTATAACTTGCGCAAAGGGGACTACTGTAATTCCCCCACCAGTGCTTTGTCTCAAGCTAATGTATTGAGAGTTTTTCATAGTTCCATAGTAAACTTCAAACAAAGTTGAATTGTGACCTTGACCTTTAACATTATACCCAAAATCAACAGGGCACTTTGTTGGGTCACAAACAACAATTGTACACTGTTTCATGATTCCAAGTCTTTTGCTTTATCAAGTTATGCAGGGAAACAGTTTTTGAACAAAGTTCAATTGTAACCTTGACCTTGGACCTTGTCAACCAAAAAGTAGGGCACATCCTTAACTCTTAAGCAACAATTTTGGCAAGTTTCATGACACTAGCTCAAATGGTTCTTAAATAAAAGCTTGGAAAGGTAAAAGTCTACAGAAGGATGGACAGATGTACAAATATAATGAATTCATTATATCATCTCTTTTTGAAGTTGGGTGGTATAATTAAAGTCACATTAAAAGAGGAAATAAAACTTAACTGGTTACCTTGACATTGAATGGTGTGTTTTGCTGGGAGGAGGCTTCTTGCAAAATATAAGCATCGTCTTTGAAAAAAGTTGAAGTTACAGGAAAACGTTAATTAAACAAGTTAAGTTTTGAGTTAAGTTTTAGGGATAAGGATTAAAGTTTTATGTTGACCTTGAATTGACTCTCCCCAGTTGTGCCATGTTGAGACATAGCTGCATACCATATATTAGTTTTGTAACTTAAACAGGGTTGAAGTTATAGAAAAATGTTTAATTGTTAGGTTTAGTTTTGCAGACAGACAGACACAATTAAAATACAAGAGCCGTCAGAGACGGATTATGCTCTCCGAATAAGGCATTGTCACAAAAACAAGAGCCATGTTGGAAATGAACATCCCCCGCCACGAGAGCTTGATAGTAAAATGAAGCCTAATGGATTAAAGATTCTGTTGTACTGTCAGAGATTTACTTCCTTTAAAATTTAGTATTAAAAATAACAGAGGGCAATAACTCCAAAATTATGCAAGCAAGAGTTGTAGTTCTTGTGTATTGCATTTATCCGCCATGAGATCTACCCACCCATAAAGTTTCAAGTTGATAGCTATTATACTTTGGGAGATATGCTCCAGACAAAATCTAAGAATAAAAATAACAAAGGGCAATAACTCCATAATTATGCAAGTTAGATTTGTAGTTCTTGTGCACTGCACTTCTACTCCATGAGATCTATCCACCCATAAAGTTTCAAGTTAATAGCTATTATACTCTAGGAGATGTGGTTCGAACAATATCTCAGTATCAAAAATAACACAGGGCATTAACTCCAAAATTATGCAAGCAAGAGTTGTAGTTCTTGTGCACTTCACTTCTACTCCATGAGATCTATCCACCCATAAAGTTTCAAGTTGATAGCTATTATACTCTAGGAGATATGCTCTGTGGTCAGATTGCAAGGACTCAAATAAAGTGTTATCTTATACAGCTAACATAAAGGTAACCAACATTAAACCCCCTTTTTGCATGACTTATTTTTAGACACAAATTTCAAATAGTTTATGGTAAGGGGCATCTGATTACTCAAATGTGAAATTGCATCAAATTCTGAACATAAGACTAGGAGAAATGAAAGAATAACTGTATTTTACACACTATAGTAAAGGTAACAAACATTTAGCCCCCTTTTCCCATGATACATTTTTTTTATGTTAATTTCAAATTGATTATAGTGAAGGGCATCTGATTTGCTACTCAAATATGAAATTTCACTAAATTCTGACTGTAAGACTAGGAGAAATTTGAGAAAATCTGTATTCTACCCTAAGTACCCTTTTCTCGTGATGAGGCCTCAAATCCAAAAACAGTCACAGATGCATCATCACTATATCATAGGCACTTCACATGGTATGTTTCATTTGATTTGGCCCAAGGGTTATGGAGAAATAGGTGGGGACGGACGGACAGAATTACGGACGGACAGACAGACAAAGCGGCGGCTATATGCTCTCCCTTCGGGGAGCATAAAATGCCCCGTATCTATCGATGTATGGGCATAAAGATAGAAATCATCTAAGAATAAAGGGGAATTATAGGTGATTTGATTTACCTCCATAAATAAATTTTTATACTCTATTTCCTCCGTTTCTTTATCATCCATCTCTGATTCAGCAGCTTCCATTATCTGGTTTAGAGATTGTGGATCGAGATAATGTCCCAAATAGCTTTTTACACCATCTCTGAAATAAACAAATTTGGGTTTGAGTGTAAGACTATTGTAAGTGCCTATCTATTTATATAGACTCTTACAATAGTGTTACACTGACCCCTCAATTAATAACTTTACCGATCAATTCACTTATTTAAATCATATATGAGCAGATGATCTCTGTCATTTTCTGTTTCTGTCTTTGTGGAACTTTTCAATGATAGGCACTTTAAACATTGTATTTACATATTGGATAATTACTAGTTATGACATTTAAGTTCCCTACAAAGGAGTTACTTTTTTGTTTCATGTCCATGATCATTAATTTTAATTGTAACCCGATAGTATAAAAGCATGTATGAAATAAGAAGAAACTACATAGAACTTATTAAAATTCATATTTCATGTGTTTTACTGTGTACACAAATAGCTTTGCACATTTATAACACTCAATGTTATCTTTATCAGGAATGTTGATGCTTTTGACATCATATAAACCACATACTAGATGA
Source organism: Fragum whitleyi (assembly GCA_948146395.1). Taxonomy (NCBI): domain Eukaryota; kingdom Metazoa; phylum Mollusca; class Bivalvia; order Cardiida; family Cardiidae; genus Fragum; species Fragum whitleyi. The sequence continues at coordinate 50,717,815 of OX411552.1, read as the reverse complement.
TGCACCTTGCTTTCAGTGAAATTTCCCCACGTCAATATCATTACTTTGTTCATTAATTGACATCCAAAAAAAGGTCATTAGACTTTTTTACACCTAGAAAGGGGTTATAAAACGAGTTTACCCTTGGATAATACCTTTTGCATATAACTCCTCCTCCATCAGACTTTATTCATGGACACATCAAACTCAAACAGTAAAATTGAGCATGTGCTAGATTATAAACATAATGATTTCATGATTTGAGCAATTCCTATGCTGCATTAGTTATGGCCATTCCACGGACATTGAAATGTCCAGTACAGACTTAATTTTCATATTTGAGCCTGTGCATGACATTTCCAACAATTTGAAGTACGTGCCAAGCAAAGACTCTGGTCAGACAGTGCACCTGCAAAGTCTGGCCACAGCCTTTGCTTTGCACTTTGTATATAGATCTGTCTTAACATGTATTCAGATGGACAGCCAATCTCCCTGTTGCACTGTGGAACTGTCTAGGCTACTTGATGTTTGCACTTCACACATGTTTCAAATTGTTGGAAATGTCACACACAGGCCGAATTAACACTTCTAACCAGAGACAGAGCAAGAGGGTCTTGACAAGCTATTGCTCCACAGGCCAGAATTTAGTCATTATTTAGAGAATGAGACAAATCATGCAATAAAGTGACAAGGTCCAGTGCTGTTCTAACAGTTTTTTATACAATATACCACAGGATCTCCTAAAACAAGTCACTTGGTTTCTCAACATATTCATTTCATTTACATTAAGTTTATGTGAAGACTAGATAGTGTTTGTAGATAATTGTCACCTGAAATCTGCCTTTGAGAGTTTTCCTAGATTTCCCTTCTCCATATCAATGTTCGTAAGATGGTTCATCAGTTTCTGTATGAACTGTAATTGTGAGTGATATACCTCCTCATCTACCTGTAGAACAACAACAAGTATCTCTCATAACTGATTAAGGTAGTGGACCCATAATAGTTCAGCAACATTTCAGAAAACATTCATGACTCAGTGCAAAACAGTTGTAACTGCCTATATTTTTAAAGGCAGTTATTGTAACTGCCTATATGTTAAAAGGTAGTTATAACTGTTTTGCACTGAGCAATCAACATGATCTTTCACAACCTAGGTTTCCTAATGAATTTACTCATATTAATTATATGAATATAATATAAGGGTTTTTTAAGTCCAAAAGCTCCACTTAAGTTGAGCAGCATTAATCATTTCTTTTTAAATACCTTTTTGCTGGTTGCCACATTTTTTGCAGACGAAAATTGTTAAAAATTCATCCAAAAAACATTTATGTATAAATGAGTGAAAACAAATAAATAATTTCAGAGGAAATAAATGTTTAAAGTTTTTACTAAAATCCTTTTCTGGAAATTAGTTCCTTCCATTAAAGTTACTTCCAACAAAAATACTTTTTGGCATTTTGATAAAGGTCTACCTAAGGATATCTCCCGTGAACCTTGATGAACCTTAGATGAGACCACAATGACCTCAAGGGTATAACAGGCCAAGATAATTCATGTTCAATTTGATGAAATTAATTAAAGCAGGAATAAATCTGTCATAATACACAGAAATCTTAATATCCTGCTGGACAGCATTAAAGGAGGTTTTTTGTCAACCCCAGGAGACAATCATAAGATAAGCTCAAATGTCATTCCTTTTGTAAATGTCTGGCCAAAAATGCAGACTTCTATCAATGAATTTTAAACTAATTTCTCTCCCCCCCCCCCCAAATGAGCCAATGTGCCATCAGAGAAACAATTTTTACATTCTAAAGATTAAGGTCATACTCATGTAAGTTTTTTTTTTTCCTGAGCACTACTTTAACTGTTATTGTATGCATTTCAAAATAATTTGGCTGTACAGATAATGACCCCCTTCAACTATATAAATGACATTTGAATCAGTTTTTGCAATAGAAGTTACATTTCAAGGTCTGATGTTTAAAGGTGTGTTGTCCCTGGACAGCCTTTCAAATTAAAATGACAGTTATCCTACCTCGCCTGTAAGCACCCCATGGAAAAGTCCAATATATGCATCATGTGAATATCTCTGACATGCATCATGTAAATTATAGCCCCATTCTGTAATCATCTGCTCCAAACCAAACCGACGTTGTAAATATATGTAGAGGAAGTCACCCATCTTCTCTCTAGTACCATCGGGTCTCTGAAATTGGACATGACTTTTCTTAAGATTGACAATAACTGACCATAGACAAAGGTCACACATAAACTGCCAAAGAAAAAGAAAATACCGCCAGACCCCTTTAACTCTAACACAGCACACTATGACAAAAGGGCAACTGTAATATTACATGAAGAAATTCATCCAATTCTCAATAGGAGTTGTGTTTGATAATTTTCAAAAAAGCCCTTAATTATAAATAGGTTGCCTAACTGTATGATAATAAGGAATTAGGTTTAAACTACAGAAAAAAATCTAGACTAGGTGTTCTACAGCGACTCTATAAGCTAAAACTTTAATCACCATCAAAATATAGTAAATCTATATAAACAACAATCTGTTTTCATTGTAAGACCATTAATTTTTTATTTTCTGGTTCTCGGGCGAGACAACCAATTTTTTCTCAAAATTGAAATGAAAATAAAATCACTTTCCATCAGTTTTATTTTTTGCGTTTCCTCGGATTGACTGCTTTTTTCTGGAAGCTATATAAATTGCGGGTATTACTTACACATTTTCTAAAGAACCAATCCCTCAAAGGGATTTGGTTCTTTAAAAGATATTTAAGTGTGCCTCAAAAAAAATAAAAAATTCAGTTCTATGTTTATTTTTATTTCGACTACAGGCATTTTATTCCTATTTCCTCCTCCTCTAACCCTTTGTCTTGTTAGATTTGTTCCGATAACCAAAAAATTAAATAGTAATGGCCTAAAGTATATAAGACTAACAGCTGCATCATGAGCCCCCTTCTCTCTCCAGATATCTTTAATGAGTAGTGATGCATCTCTTTTACCAAGCCGACGATTACGAACAGGTCCTTCATGTTGGAGGTATTTAGGAACTGATGGACCCGTGCCCTGTAAAAGATAAAATAAAACTTCATGAAAAATCTAACTGTAGTGCATACATAAACCTGAGATTTTCTTTTTTATTATCTCTAGTTTCATGAATCAAAAATTAGACTTATAATATAATCCTAAGAAGTGAGATTCAAAATTGTGTCCCTGTAATTCAAACACTATAGTCATTCTTGTCAACTGTATCTAACTGAGTGTTTCTATACAGGTTCAGAAAAGTGTAAGTAAGTACCATAATAATAATAATGTATCGGTACTATTTAATACATGTACAAGACAAAACATAATGAAGCTATTATATGACACATTTTTAATTCATTCACTGATACTTGTTAATTTATGTTGTTTGTGTAAATGATTTTGTAAATATTTGAAGAGGCCCACAGGGAAGACTGGGTTTACCCAACTGTGTTGCCTCGTTAAATAAAGACTTTATTATTATTATTATTATTTCTATTGGCATTGGAATCAACTGTGTATTCATATATTGATACATGTTCATTTGGTGAGATCCATTCGATTGCTTATATTTGTGTCCCCTTTTGTAATAAAAAGTGTTTTGAAATTTATTTACATCTTAATAATTAATTGTCCCGAGTACCAAAAGGCCGCTTTCAAATACAAATTAAAAATACAAGTTATAAATTTCAAGTTTTACAATATAAAAAAACAAATTACATATTAAAAATGTGAAAACACCGACGCCCTTGGCCAAGCCAGATATTTGGCAACATGTTTGATATCAGGACATTCCTAGGGAAATTTATAGAGAGAGGTAATTTTGAAAATAGATTAGACAATAACAATAATGATTTTCTTGTGTCTTTATCACTATTTTGATTGGGATTATAATTATAAATTTTTAACAACTTGAAATGTTGACACATCTATGTATACATTCCGAAGAGTGGAGTTGCCTGAAAATTAAAGTCAAAACTTGTTAATTTAATTTCATATATTTTTGGCCCGATGTAATCTCCTGATTGTTTCTTATATCCAATAAAAAGGGTCATGGTGCAAAAAAATTGTTTCCATTATCCAGGAGTTTCTATTATCAGAGTTCCGATTTTCTGTCAAATTTTACTTAGGCTGAAAAAGAAATGGTTTTGTGCAGGAGGAAAAGTTGCTTATATCCTAAATCCCTATTATCTGATTCACTAATAAAGGTATCCTTCTGTAAATGAGCCTGTGCATGAGATTTACAACAATTTCAAAAATGCTCAAAGCAGACTCCGACCAGCCTGTCCATCAGCACAGTCTGGTCTTCACTATGCGTTTTGTAGATAGATAAGGTCTCAAAGTAGCTGTAGACCATCAGGTAACTATACATATACAGTATGTGGCTGTCTACGCTACTCAATGATTGCCCCTCACAAACATTTCAAATTGTTGGAAATGTCACACACAGGCTCATATGTTATACGAACCACTTCAAGTTGAATTGTGGATGATCACTCACCTGACCATCAAAGTATTCAGCACCTCCAGTATCTACTAGCTCACCAGACGCCATTTCTTCTAGAAGGACATCAACTATATCATTACTGGTTTTACCTTCTGTCAGCTCTTTCCAACGATTCATGCCACCTTTAACATTGTCGGCACATTTATCCCAGTCAGGTCTAAACAAAATAAGCCAATCAGAAATTAAAGACTTTAAGTTTTGGAGTTAAGGAAGTGGACCTTTAATAGTTCCGCAACATTTTGGACGTAATAAACTTTAAAAGTGTTAACTGAGGTTTCCTAATGATTTTCATTAGGAAACCTCAGTCAACATTGTGAAAGATCATAAGTTACGATTCTGCTGCCTCATCATAACTTCTATATAATAAATTTTCTGTTAATTTAAAGGTATTTCTTTCCTTAAAAAATATGATTTTATACTTTCTAATTTAGCTTTTCTGCTTTGTGCTCTAATATTATTATCTGTAAGTGAAGAAAAAAAAAATGAATTTGTAAATTGATTAAGAAGTAAACAGTGAAAATAAAGATAGAAATAAGTTCCAACCCTAAATATGATCATTTACAACAAATTACCTTGGTGTAGAACTTCGACGGAGAGTTTCACATTCTGTGTAGAACTCGTCCCTCTGTTTTACGACTGTTTTGTGAACTTCTAATAATGCACTGTAATACAAAACCATTATATCATAATATGATTAACTTTATCATAGGATCAATGCTGGTGTAACATATCAGAATTCTTTTACTTTTACAGCTACAGGAGTAAGTGACACAAAATTGATAAACCTATGAACAAATACATAAAGATGGACTTACATACTTGCTGATACAAGTATACTTCCATTGGTTTTGTAGGGTACAATTATTCATGAAAATGCCAGAAAAATTTTCTTGTAACAACAAAGGTCGTTGGAGACAAATTATGCTCTCCAAACAAAGCTTTGTCATAAAAAGTTTTTGCCATAATTGAGAAAAAATCTTTCTTATTGAATGCACTAAAGTTTGAGAGTTCTGCTCACATTTAAGAAAACTTATAGGCCTAAATCTGTAAATAATGATAACATGATAGATAAAAGCTTGAAATTTCATTGCTACCACTCTTTCAGAGATGAACAAGGGCATCTGATTTGCTACTACATAAAATGAAATTTCATTGAATGCTGACCACAGTTAGACAATGAGAAACTGACAAAAAATACATCAAGGTCCTTTTTTCTGTAAGGAGGCCTCAAACTTAAAATACCGAAAAATACTTTGCATTATATCATAGAGAGTTCACATGAAAGGTTGCATTATATTTGGTACTTGGGTCTGGACAGAATGATGGACAGATGAAGCAGTGGCCAAATGCTTCCAAACTTTGAGGAACATAAACAGCCTAAAGATTATTAAGAAAAGCTATCAATTTTTTAACACTAAATGTGTACTCACTCATGTTCTTGTTTTAGTTTATCAAAATCATTCTGCATAACTTGTACACTTTCTAATAATTCCTGTAAAAAGAAAAGCAAATATAGCTGTCTGACCCTTCTAGCAAAACAAGAGGGCCGTTGACCCTGGGTCGCTCACCTGAGAAAAAAGCTTCATTACCTAGGTATGTCCATGCAACCACAGAAAAAGAGATTTTCACTTATTCAATCAGATAACATTTGAAATAATCCCCCTCCCCCCTCTGCTCCTCCCCTGGTCATTATTTAATTAAGCTTTTTTCATAAAAGGTCTGTGATCAGCTAATCTATGCCAGATATACAGCCTGAGTCTGAGACTTTTAAAGTTTTCTTTAATGAGTTGATCAATCCATGGCAAATATAAAGGCTGTAGGGATTCAAAATTCTCAACAAAGCACTCCCCCCTCCCCCAAGATGCTCTTCACCTGGTGAATCTACAGTCATGATTTTAGCTAATTCAATTAATGTCCATATGCTGATCATCCATACCAATTTTCAAGTCTGTAGGACTCCTGGTTCATTAGAAGAAGTTTAAAGATTTTAAAAATGATCCAAAGTACTACCCCAGCCCCAAGACACTCAGCACCTGGTGACCCTACAGTCATGATTTTAGCTATTTTTATTAATGTCAATATATTGATCACCCATGACAATTTACAAGTCTGTACGGTTCCTGATCCAGGAGAAGAATAAGGTTTAAGATTTCAAAATTGATCCAAAGTACTACCCCCTCCCCCCCTAATGCTCCTCATCTGGTGGCCCTACATTCATGATTTTAGCTATTTTATTTTAGATCAATATGCTTATCATCCATGCCAATATTGAAGTCTGTAGGGCTCCTGGTTCAGTAGAAGATAAAGGTTAAAGTTACAAAATTTTCACAAAAGTACTCCTCCCTCCCCCCTGGTGCTCCGCACCTGGTGGCATTACAGTCATGACTTTAGCTATTTTTATTAAGGTCTATGAGCCAATCCTCCAAACCAATTTTCAAGTCTGTAGGGCTTGTGGTTCAGAAGAAGAAGAAGGTTAAAGATTACAAAATTTTCACAAAAGTACAACCCTCTAACCCCTGATGCTCCACACCTAGTGAATCTACAGGCATGATTTTAGCTATTTATGTAAAGGTCCATATGCTGATCATCCATGCCAATATTCAAGTCTGTAGGACTCCTGGTTCAGAGTAGAAAAAGATTAAAGATTACAAAATTTTCATCAAAGTACTACCCCCTCCCCCTGGTGCTCCGCACCTGGTGGCCCTACAGATAAGATTTTAGCTATTTTTATTAAGGTCTATGAGCTGATCATCCATGCAAAATTCTAAGGCTGTAGGGCTACATGTTCAGAAGAAGAAGAAGGTTAAAGATTACAAAATTTACCCAAAGTACTACCCCCTCCCCCCTGGTGCTCCGCACCTGGTGGCCCAACAGATATGAATTTAGCTATTTTTTATTAAGGTCTATGAGCTGATCATCCATGCCAAATAACAAGGCTGTAGGGCTGCTTGTTCAGAAAAAGAAGAATTTTAAAGATTTCCTGAAATTTTTAACTTTGGTTGCTATAGCAACCAAAGTTTTTCACCGATTTCAATTCTTTTAGCAATTCTTAAAGGGGATCACCTAAGGAACATTTCTGCCAAGTTTGGTTAAAATTGGCCAGGTAGTTTAGGAGGAGATGTCGTTTAAAGAAATTGTTGACGGGCGCCGGACAAAAGGTGATCACAATAGCTCACTTGAAAAAACTGTAATATAAATGTAGGTGTCACATTTACAAAAGACCTGCATCAGGTAGGTAAGCGGTGTGAACTGTTTGCATGTTATGCCCCACTTTGCATGTGCACTTTCTTACAACACAGTGTCTACAAGGATTTACTAAAATTTGACCCCAATGACCTCATTTTATACCCTACTTGACCCAATTTTGAAATTGACATGGAATTCATTAAAACAAACATTCTGACTGATTTTAAGGTTGATTGAGTAAATAATATGGCCTCCAGAGTGTATACAAGGTTTTTTCTAAGATTTGACCCCATTTGACCACATTAAGAACTTGACATAAATTTCATCAGACAGACTGATCTACTCATGCTGGAGCATAAAAAGCAAATTGTTGTTATAAAATCAAAACATTAAGGTGATCCATCATTGAAAATATTTTACAGTAATAGTTGTATGTAACAGAGGTCAACATTTCACTCATTATTCAAATGATTTCATTGGTCAATCAATCTAATAATTGACAGCCACATAGTGTCAAATATCAAAAGATTTATTACAAAATGAACACATCATATTATATGATTTGTTTTTAAAATGAAGGTTATAAGTATGAAAGTCTGTTTCTCTTTTGAATTTGACCAGTTTTTAATTGCTAGTTAGATAACTTGCATAGGAGTCTAACTTAGTCCACATATTAATGGTGTAAGATGTTTGTCCTTACATTATGTTTCTTCTCTAATCCTTCAAAGTCTCTACGAGGTATAACATCACCATAATTAGCCACCATTTCATGAAGTCTTTGTGTGGCTAACTTTTCATCTTCTCTGGCTTTTCTGCAACGATAAAGTAAACTCATTTTCTGCAACGATAAAGTAAACTCATTTTTATAATTAACCACCCTTGTTATCTTAAATCAGTTTCAATCATTATCCTTCAAATGGGCAATTTTATTGGTCTTTGGCATAAATTAACATAATTGCAATATGAAAAGAACAAAAAAATAGATTGGTCCAAATAAAAAAAAAACATTAAAACCACAAATTGCTGCATATTTAAACTGAATGAGTTACTTCATTGAATTCTGATCTTCAACCAAGATGGGCATGTTTTACTAAATATCTTACGATCACTTTTGCAAAAGTCAAAAATTAAAGTTGCTTCTACAAAAGTAACTAAATATGGAATTTTGCCATGCACCATCTCATTGGAATCGTCTTCTAAAAACAATTCTAATGAGATACTGCAAGGTAGAATCTTACAATGAATGAAAACACCAGGTATTCTTCCTGATTTTGACTGATCATTAATTTTTCATTAGACATTTAGTGAAACAGGCCCTAGATCATAAAGGTGTATCTCCTATGTTGGTTAAACTGGCACAATGTAAAAAATTTGCAGTAAAAAAGAAGCAGAAGAGCTTCAAAATCAATTTTAACAAGTGGTTATATAATAAGACCTTCCCAAGTGAACTTGAACTTCCAAGTTATTATCATTATTATTATTATTTTTTTTTTTTTCATTTTCAAATTATAGATATACTGAATATGCTATATTTTGGTCACACACCAAGGATAACCTACTTTAAAGCTATTTTTAGCATCACAGGATCTTCCTCTTCTTCGGTCTCCTGTTTCTGCGACATCTGATAATCTTCTTGTTGATATCGAAGATCGTTGATATCTGACTGTAACAATTTACGAGCATCTCTCTCATCCCTGTACTGTTTGTACACAGAAGCCAATTCATCTTGAAGTTTGTTGACTTGTGTTTGTAGGTCCTTTTGTTCATTTTTCAAATCTTCAATTTTTCTGTAAAGTCCTTTGTTTTCACTTTTCATGTCTGTCATTTCTAATATAGAAAAGGTGGAGTTTAATAATTGGTTTGTAAAAGATCTCTGATGTTTGAAAAATTGTTAAAATCAATTCTAACTTTTTTATGAACTGAAGAAATGTATTGACAGAAAACACTGTATTTTTGAAATTTTTCAGTTACTTTCTATAATTTCTTATTTACCTGTTAACTCAAATACATGATTTTGACTTGCAGAACAGATTTTAGAAAATTTGTGTGAAAAGGAGCTTTTACTTGTGTAACAATTCAAATGGAGGTAAGTTTTTGTAAATATGCAAATCAGAGTGACCTGCCCTGAACAAATCACCTATGGTGTTCTTTTCAGTAAATGGATCATGTCTGTTTATATTTCACTTGAAATATTCAAGTTCTCCTTTTTTCTCACAAAGGATTCTACCTTCATGTCTGTCACTAATATCTATTTTAATTGAAATGTCATCAGCGATAATGGTTTGTAGTAAGCCTTATTACAAGAACTTTTGTATGTACCTTGTTTTTCTTCATCTCTTATAGACATTATCTTTTGGTCACATTGTTCTGACACCGTCACCAACATTTGCTGGAAAGACAACAAAATATGAGATACCAGTGTTTTACTAAGGTACAAGTCTATTAATAAATTCCAAAATAATACACGTTTTTGGATAAAGGAACATTCAGATTACAGAAAAACATTGTCACAGACATTTTTGCAACTTTATATATAAATATGACTTAATCCTATCATCAAACTTGTTAGAATAATCTCAATGAGACCATTCTCCAGAGATTAAACATCTTAGGACAAATTTAGAACAAAGTTTCATTTTTTAATCAATTTTGATTGAAGAGAAGGAATTACAATTATGGTTGCTTACTGAAAGTGGCAAGTAAGTCTAAGATGGTGTTTCTCAAACAAGATAGACTGTACTTTCAGCAGAGCTAAGAATTCTTCTGTTTCACTCAAAACATTTTTCATTGAAAACGTTTTCATTCTCGGTAAAGGAGAAAACAGTGGCATGTAAGAGCAAATTAATCTCACTTTTATACTTCATACTATTTGCATTTGATTTTTTTCACTGTACTTTTAAAATTAACACAAGTTTTTGTATTATTTGCCTGTAAAAAATGTATTGTTGATTTGTAACTAGAATGTGTACATGTTTCCTTTCTCTATTTTTCACAACCTTTTCTACCACCTGGGATGGTTTCTTTTCAAATTACATCTACTTCTCATTGTTGTCTGCAACAACTTTCAATTTGGACTAGTCTACAGTTTATAAAAGCCAGGAAGGGTTAAGTAAAACATTGCCCTTTCCAATATTCCTTACTTTCAATGGTTCCAATTCTCTAATCTGCTGTCTCTGATAGGCAAACATCATCTCATACTCATTTTTAATGCTGGATAACAATGGTTTGTAGGTCTTAAAGTCCTCAATCAGATACTCAAATACCTCTCTGTGGGCCTGCAACATCAAAAATGATTTATAAATTTTGTAACAAGTTTTGCAAAAAGGGACTGTGAAGTATATAAATTATACACCCTGGACTCAGATTTGCTAGTTGCCCAAGATGACTATGCAGGTGAAATTATTTACTTTCTATAGCATATCAACTAAGATTTTCTAAGTTTTGAGCTAGGCACCTAGTATTTATGAAAACAATCATTCTGTTCAATTTACAGCTTGATTGAACCAGTAAACAATACATCTCTTATTCTCTCTCCTGTATGGTATGTAAAATTTAACCAAGGTTTGACTCTCTGAGCTATACTTTTTGACCCCACTTGACCCAATTTTGTACTGTAACTTGTCTGAGATTTGGACACTGCATTGAATTTAATTGGGTTGTGAATAGTGATTTTAGGTCCTTAGCCATCTATTGAGCACATAGTTAAGACTCTGATCAGACTGTGCAGCCGTACAGACTGATCTGAGTCTAAACTCTGTGCACATGTGAAATTGTTGTAATGTCATGCATAGGCTAAAATCAATCTGATCAAATTTCATGTTGATTTGGAAAAAAATGTGGCTGATGAATATGGCTGTTAAATTTCAAGATCCTTAGAGCCTATTTTATATATTCACAAAAGCGTGGCCTATAGGTGCTGGATGGCGCCTTGACAATGATCAATTCTCCCATCCTTGTTAGATATTTTTTCTCATACAAAACACTAAGTACCTAGTTTATTTATTCATGTACATTTATGCCTGAATAAGAAGATTACACAGTAAACAACACATGAATCATTTATGCCTGAATAAGAAGATTACACAGTAAACAACACATGAATCATTTATGCCTGAATAAGAAGATTACACAGTAAACAATACATGTATCATTTATGCCTGAATAAGAAGATTACACAGTAAACAATACATGTATCATTTATGCCTGAATAAGAAGATTACACAGTAAACAACACATGAATCATTTATGCCTGAATAAGAAGATTACACAGTAAACAACACATGAATCATTTATGCCTGAATAAGAAGATTACACAGTAAACAACACATGAATCATTTATGCCTGAATAAGAAGATTACACAGTAAACAACACATGAATCATTTATGCCTGAATAAGAAGATTACACAGTAAACAATACATGTATCATTTATGCCTGAATAAGAATAAGACAGATCCCCATTTCTACAAACCAGGAGAAGCTTGAGACCTTTCTAGGTATGGTTAATTATCTTGCAAAATTTACACCAAATCTAGCTGAGGTCACTGCTCCCCTTAGGATGTTACTCAAGAAGGAATCAGATTTCATATGGGACGATCCCCAGACAAAAGCTTTTAATCAGGTCAAAGAGATAATCACTAATGCTCCAGTTCTTGTTTATTTCGACTCAGATAAACAGCTTGTACTTGAAACTGATGCAAGCCAGTCAGGAATTGGTTGTTGTATTTATCAAAATGACAAACCTTTAGCATATGCATCAAAAAGTTTGACGCAAACAGAATGTATGTATGCTCAGATAGAGAAAGAACTTCTTGCTATCTTGTATGGTCTTAAATGCTTTCACCAATATACATATGGTAGAGAAATAATATGTCTATGTGATCACAAACCGATTGAATCGATCATGAAAAAAACGCTTGCCGCTGAAAATCTATTCCGGTAAGTGATTGTCTTTCGCGTCAATCAGTCAAAGACACGTTTCGGAACATGAACGAAGGTCTAGATTTACATGTGCACTCTGTCAGGAAACATTTGTTCATTACCGACAGTCGTTTGCAAAAGGTGCGTGACAGTGTGGAAAATGACACACAAATGCAAACTTTGAAAAAGACTATATTGGAAGGTTGGCCGTACACGCGTTCCGATTGTGACAAAGAGATACTCGAATTTTGGAACCATCGCGACGAATTATCATTCGAGGACAAAATGATATTTCGAGGTCAAACTATTGTAATCCCCAGGTCACTAAGGCAAGAATTAATTACTTTGCTCCATATAGGTCATATGGGCGTAACAAAGACACTAGAACGGGCAAAAGATAACTTATTTTGGCCAGGAATGACAAAACAGATAACAGAATTTGTTTTAAAATGTCCCACATGTCTTACCCATCGTGACTCAAATGCAAATGAGCCGATGATTGCCTCAGAATTTCCAAGTAGGCCTTACGAAAAACTAGGTGTTGGTCTTTTTCACCTTGATTGAAAAAACTACTTGTTGACTATTGATTATTACAGTAGATTTTTTTGAAGTCAATTATTTGCCAGACACAAAATCCAGCACTGTAATCCAGAAACTAAGAGCTCATATGTCTCGATATGGTATATGTGATACTCTTATATCTGATAATGGACCGCAATTCATAAGTGATGAATTCAAACAGTTCTCAAACTCATGGCAGTTTACACACATTACTTCATCTCCATATTATCCGAAAGGTAATGGTTTGGCAGAGAAAGGTGTAGGCATTGCAAAGAAACTTATGAAGAAAGCCGTTGTTGAGAAACAAAGTCCATTCATTTCATTTCTTGAATATAGAAACACTCCCTTGGAATGTGGTTACTCACCAGCAGTTATTATTAGGTCGCAGAACTAAGTCTTTCATTCCAATTACAGGTAAATCACTCTTACCCCAACAAGTTGATTTACAAAAAGTTCAAAGGTTAATGTCAAAATAAAAAAATAAACAAAAGTCAAATTATGACAAATCAGCCAGAAAACTAAAACTTTTAAATGTCAATGACTCAGTTCGCATACAACTAAACAAAATATGGAAACCAGCAAAAGTCATTAAAAAGGTGAACAATAGATCCTATATTGTACAGACAAAAGATGGTTTCACATACAGGCGAAATAGAAAACATCTCAATCGGACGTTCGAAAATGTAACGGATATAAATCCTTTTAGCACGAACATTCTGCTAGATCAAACTCCCCTTATTGTACCCCAAGAACCTGAGAAATCCCCGAAATATGACCCAGGTAACTATGTCACACTGTCAGGGAGAGTTGTGAGGAAAAATCAGCGCTTTACTGGCGATGAATGGCATACTGAGATTATCTTTTATAGTAAATTCCATTGTAATTTGTTTCATGAATGAACATCTTTTCTAGGTAACATGATACTTCAGTTATAGATAACTTACTCATTGACTGTCGTCTGCAGTACTTGGTGTACTCTTATGTTAATGATAACTCTGTACTCTTATGTTAATGATAACTCTTTATACATTTGAATTGATTACCTAAAAGAGTAATACTTTGATTTCTTTTAAAAGAAGGGAGATGTTGTATAAATGGATGATTGCTTTGTATGAAACAGACTATATACTTTAACTAGCTAGTAATATAAGCCACCCGCTCTTATTATTTTAGGTCATTCACATATTGTCAATAGATGTAGTTTTAGTTTGTTATATTGTTGATGTACATACATGTTTATAATTCATTAGAATATATTCCTGTATACACTATACCTGTGTTGGTACTTTACTTCGATATAAACAAAACATACAACAGATTACACAGTAAACAATACATGTATCATTTATGCCTGTATAAGAAGATTACACGTTAAACATACATGTATCATTTATGCCTGTATAAGAAGATTACACAGTAAACAATACATGTCTCACCTGTAACCTCAGTTCATTAGGCTCCACCTCAACTGCATCCAATGCCCTCAATTCTTTTTTCAGGTAATTCTCCAACTGTTCTAAGAACCTCGGTTTAGGAATCATGTTGGGTTTTCCCATCTGTTCATCACTAACCAGCATCAAACTTTTGTCCTTGGTCATCACAAGTGAGGTTGTGGGGACAGAGTGACCGCTGGCATGAGCTGGCCATGGGTCAAGCTCGCCAGATTTTGTGTCCACATATGGCTAAAAAAAAATTATATGGACACATCTTTACTTCTGTATCTTTAATACTCCAATCCAAATGTAGAAAGAGGTTTTGTTTCAGTGTGAAAATCTTATTCAGCATATAATACAAGTAAATCAATGCGCACCCATCTTTTGCCAAAGGCTTTAAGAATGTCATGAAATTAAGTCTATTTATCTACAATTCAAAATGTTCAGTTCTTTTTATATTTTTTCATACAAGATATGACAATGACTCGGCACAAAACAGTTGTAACTGCCTATATGTTTATAGGCAGTTACAATTGTTTCGTACTGAGCCATCAATGAGTTTGTGTGTCAAATCATGCCAATCATTAAAGTATCAAATACTAGAGATTTATTACAGCTTTGGGAGATCAACACCAAAGATGATACATGTATGAATACAATTTACCATATACATGTAGTTAAGGAGTGAGGTAACATAATCTAGGGCATTGTATGGTCCAAGAAAACCAAGGAAAACTTCATAAAAGCTTTGAATTAACACAAAAGCTTTATATATGTATTTGGTCAAGAAAGGTAATATGATTTTGATTTAGTGGGAGGGGGATTTTATTACAGGCTTCAAGTTTTCAAAAATCACATCAAAAATGGGAAACTTTATCATCCGAATTGAGGTGGGGTTATACTAGGGTTCTATTAGACTTTTAAGGGTTTTCAGATTTTGATTAAGTGGCATTTAGGAATTCAATTCAGTAGAATTCACTGTTACAACACATTAACTGTAGCTTAAATAGAATCTAACTTATTCACAATCAAAAGCTAAAACAATGTTTGGTTTAGCACAGCAATACTTACCCTAAGGGCTTTCGGAGGGGGTAATGCATGCACTTTGCCATTTACTGTGTATGTTGGTCCACCAAATCCATCAAGTTTCTCATTTTGTCGTGGGGAAATGTTTGGTAGAGGCTTCATTCTGAAAATATTAATATCAACAGAATATAAAAGGAGTAATCACTACCTGCAAACTTCTGCAGGAAACCCATAGGTTTCCCTACACAACTAACATTTGTTTGTTTGAATGGAGTTTAACTCTGCTTATAACATTTTTTCGGTCATATCTAGACAGCTGTAGCACCTTAACCCTTTGCTGTTTAATCCCTGCTTTTTACATGCCTGTGATTTTATGATTGAGAAAACATTGTGAAAAAAGAAGAAATTGCTCCTGACAAGCAATTTCTTCTTTTTCCACACTATTTTCTACCCTACTGAATGGTTATTTTTCAAATTAAATCCACTTTTAAGTTTTGTCTGCAAAACCTTTGAATTTGGACAGGTCCAAAATTTTGTAAAACAGGAAAGGGTTAAATGATGGATTCGTATTATTTTTCCGCTAGTTGTACAATTAAATCATTTCCTAGCCTCCAGCTGCTGTCCCACATTACAATTATTATTTAATTTGTTATGTATTTTCAGATCTTGATCTTTATTTGATGTGTTAAAACAAGAAACAAATAGATCTTATTTTTATTTACACATAGGTTTATGATTATCAACCCATTTGTCTTGGAAGAAAGATGTCGGAAAAAATAAGTGTTTTTCAACAGTGTTGTATAAATGGATGAATGCTTTGTATGAAACAGACTATATACTTCAACTAGCTAGTATATAAGCCACCCGCTCTTATTATTTTAGGTCATTCACATATAGTCAATAGATGTAGTTTTAGTTTGTTATATTGTTGATGTACATACATGTTTATAATTCATTAGAATATATTCCTGTATACACTATACTTGTGTTGGTACTTTACTTCGATATAAACAAAACATACGACATGGTGTCGGAATAAAAAATTCGATTTTTGAAGATTTGACATATTTCTCGCGCTTAAATAAATTGTTTCCTACATTGAAAACAAACATGGATTTAAGTGGAATACCTCCTCCTGTGATGAATTGGAATAGTTCAAATTTGCCAGAACAGTGGGACAGGTTTCAGACTCACGTCGAGTTAATATTTTCTGGACTGCTAAGTGAGAGGGAGGAAGAGGAGAAAGTGTCATACTTGCTATTATGGGTTGGAGAAGAAGGCCGCCAGATTTACAAACCATGGACAATCTCCTAAGAAGACTCAAAATTGCTCAGAACGTACTACAATCATTTTAAGGACCATGTACAACCTAAACTAAACCCCATTTTTGCAAGATTCCGATTTTACAATGAAATCCAGGGACATGACACAATAGATGCGTTTGTGACTAGGCTAAGGATTCGAGCCAGGGACTGTAATTTCAGAATCAACGACACTGTTGATATCACAGATGACATGATCCGTGATCGAATAGTATTTGGATGTAACGATCAAAAAGTTTGGGAAAAGCTGATAAACGAGGGTGACAAGCTGACGATGGACAGGGCAATCCATATAGTTCAAAACCACGAATATTGCCAGAAACAGATGAACTTTATGACGACTAACGCTCAAGCTAACGTGGACGCTTTGGGTCATCTCAAACAAAACCGATCAGGGGCTAGACCAAAACAACAGAAGAAATCAGGTCCGATGCGGTGCGATCGATGCGGGGATAACCATGACAATAACTCTGTATGTCCGGCAAAGGGTAAACGATGCAGAAAGTGTAAAAAGATGAACCATTTCCAGAAAAAATGTAAAGCAAATAAATTTGTGAACAATGTGGCTGAGAATGAGGACAATGAGAATGAAGGGTGTGATAATTTGGAATATAGCGTAAATACGGTAAGCGCTTCTTCTTCTTCCACAACTTCACCAGACCGTCGTGACTCTTTGTATGTGACTCTCCATATTGGTCCGAATTCCTCAAAAATAAATTTCAAAGTTGATACAGGCAGTAGCGCCAATATTATTCCATTCACAATGTTCAGATCGTTAGGTATAAAAAATCCTCTAGAAAAGCCAGACTGCAAGTTGATCGCGTACTTAGGAGACATGTTGAAAACTCAGGGTATGTTAAATCATGATTGTTCATACCGAGGTTTAAAGGTCAAAACAAGGTTTTACATAGTTGACATTCAAGCACCTCCATTGATAAGCACAAAAACTTCAATTGATCTAGGCTTGATAAAGATTACCTTTGCAATCGAAAATCAATCAATGACGAAAGAGAATGTTATGGAGGAATATGATGATTTATTCCAGGGCATAGGGTTACTTCCGGGAAAGTGTCACCTACATTTGAGGGAAAACGTCACTCCGATAGTAGAAGCTTTAAAGCAACGCCTTAAAAATGAATTGGATCAAATGGTCAAGGACAAAATTATCAGAAAAGTGTCGGAGCCGACCGATTGGGTTAATTCAATCGTTATAGTAGAAAAACCCAAAACGAACAAGCTTAGAATATGTCTTGATCCGAAGGCATTAAATGAAGCTATCTGCAGACCCCATTTTCAGATGCCGACATTAGATGATATTACTTCTCAGTTATCAGGTGCGAAATATTTCAGCATCCTTGACATAAGACACGCGTATTGGAGTGTAGAGCTCGACGAAAAGTCTTTTTTGCTTACTACATTTAACACTCCTTACGGCCGATATTGTCATCTTAGACTACCCTTCGGTATAAATGCTTCAAGTGACATATTTTTGCGAAAGATCACAGAAGTATTTGAAAATTTGCCAGGTATTCAGGCTATAGTTGATGATATTCTGGTGTATGGTAGAACAAAGGCAGAACATGACCAAAATCTCAAAAATGCGATGATTCGAGCGCGAGAAAAAGGTGTTCGCTTTAATCCAGAAAAGTGCATCATAGGTGTGGACGAAGTACCATTTTTCGGACACGTGATTAGTAGTTCAGGGCTAAAACCAGATCCCAATAAGATAAAGGCCATAACCCAGATCCCCATTCCTACAAACCATGAGAAGCTTGAGACCTTTCTAGGTATGGTTAATTATCTTGCAAAATTTACACCAAATCTAGCTGAGGTCACTGCTCCCCTTAGGATGTTACTCAAGAAGGAATCAGATTTCGTATGGGACGATCCCCAGACAAAAGCTTTTAATCAGGTCAAAGAGATAATCACTAATGCTCCAGTTCTTGGTTATTTTGACTCAGATAAACAGCTTGTACTTGAAACTGATGCAAGCTAGTCAGGAATTGGTTGTTGTATTTATCAAAATGACAAACCTTTAGCATATGCATCAAAAAGTTTGACGCAAACAGAATGTATGTATGCTCAGATAGAGAAAGAACTTCTTGCTATCTTGTATGGTCTTAAACGCTTTCACCAATATACATATGGTAGAGAAATAATATGTCTATGTGATCACAAACCGATTGAATCGATCATGAAAAAACCGCTTGCCGCTGCTCCGCCAAGGTTGCAGAGAATGCTTTTACAATTGCAACAGTACAAAATTACTGTTCGTCATGTAAGTGGAAAATCTATTCCGGTAAGTGATTGTCTTTCGCTTCAATCAGTCAAAGACACGTTTCCGAACATGATCGAAGGTCTAGATTTACATGTGCACTCTGTCAGGAAACATTTGTTCATTACCGACAGTCGTTTGCAAAAAGTACGAGACAGTGTGGAAAATGACACACAAATGCAAACCTTGAAAAAGACTATATTGGAAGGTTGGCCGAACACACGTTCCAATTGTGACAAAGAGATACTCGAATTTTGGAACCATCGCGACGAATTATCATTCGAGGACAACATGATATTTCGAGGCCAAACTATTGTAATCCCCAGGTCACTAAGGCAAGAATTAATTACTTTGCTCCATATAGGTCATATGGGCGTAACAAAGACACTAGAACGGGCAAAAGATAACTTATTTTGGCCAGGAATGACAAAACAGATAACCGAATTTGTTTTAAAATGTCCCACATGTCTTACCCATCGTGACTCAAATGCAAATGAGCCGATGATTGCCTCAGAATTTCCAAGTAGGCCTTACGAAAAACTAGGTGTTGATCTTTTTCACCTTGATGGAAAAAACTACTTGTTGACTATTGATTATTACAGTAGATTTTTTGAAGTCGATTGTTTGCCAGACACAAAATCCAGCACTGTAATCCAGAAACAAAGAGCTCATATGTCTGGATATGGTATATGTGATACTCTTATATCTGATAATGGACCGCAATTCATAAGTGATGAATTCAAACAGTTCTCAAACTCATGGCAATTTACACACATTACTTCATCTCCATATTATCCGAAAGGTAATGGTTTGGCAGAGAAAGGTGTAGGCATTGCAAAGAAACTTATGAAGAAAGCCGTTGTTGAGAAACAAAGTCCATACATTTCATTTCTTGAATATAGAAACACTCCCTTGGAATGTGGTTACTCACCAGCACAGTTATTATTAGGTCGCAGAACTAAGTCTTTCATTCCAATTACAGGTAAATCACTCTTACCCCAACAGTTGATTTACAAAAAGTTCAAAGGTTAATGTCAAAATAAAAAAATAAACAAAAGTCAAATTATGACAAATCAGCCAGAAAACTAAAACCTTTAAATGTCAATGACTCAGTTCGCATACAACTAAACAAAATATGGAAACCAGCAAAAGTCATTAAAAAGTTGAACAGTAGATCATATATTGTACAGACAAGAGATGGTTTCACATACAGGCGAAATAGAAAACATCTCAATCCGACGTTCGAAAATGTAACGGATATAAATCCTTTTAGCATGAACATTCTGCTAGATCAAACTCCCCTTATTGTACCCCAAGAACCTGAGAAATCCCAGAAATATGACCCAGGTAACTATGTCACACGGTCAGGGAGAGTTGTGAGGAAAAATCAGCGCTTTACTGGTGATGAATGGCATACTTAGATTATCTTTTATAGTAAATTCCATTGTAATTTGTTTCATGAATGAACATCTTTTCTAGGTAACATGATACTTCAGTTACAGATAACTTACTCATTGACACAGAATCTGTCGTCTGCAGTACTAGGTGTACTCTTATGTTAATGATAACTCTTTATACATTTGAATTGATTACCTAAAAGAGTAATACTTTGATTTCTTTTAAAAGAAGGGAGATGTTGTATAAATGGATGATTGCTTTGTATGAAACAGACTATATACTTCAACTAGCTAGTATATAAGCCACCCACTCTTATTATTTTAGGTCATTCACATATAGTCAATAGATGTAGTTTTAGTTTGTTATATTGTTGATGTACATACATGTTTATAATTCATTAGAATATATTCCTGTATACACTATACTTGTGTTGGTACTTTACTTCGATATAAACAAAACATACGACAAACAGGATGGGATATGCATGTTCAGTTTGAAACAGACTTGAGGCTTTTTTACAACAGATTTGGTAAAATTCAAATGTATCTAAAAATTAAAATTTGTAAGAGAGTGAATTAGTAAATAGTTGGGGAACATTACATTCTATTTTTTTCCCCCACCTTAATTGGACTTATAAGTCAAATTTCAAAATATAGGAATTCATCTAGATGCAATGAGCCTTAAAATTTTTATAAAATGCATTTTGGTATAGAATAATTACTGTGTTTTTATTGAACACCCCTTTCAAATGTTCATTCAACAACCTGGTTTAAAAAGCAAATCTTTATATTGAATAAACTGAGGATTTCTCGTATTCAGAAATTTAAACTATAACGAATCATTTAACAAGATTTTCACGTATTTTGTAGTAATCGTGTATTTTAGGGATTCGATTTTGGAAAGCTGCAACTGTTGCCGACTGACAATCTCTGAAGAAGTGTATGTTATTGACTACATCACCTACATCACATAAGAATTCTAAACTAGTTTGTAGCCCTACCCTGTAAAGATATTAAAATAACTTCAATTGCAAAAGACAATTCGAATTTAAAACATTTGAATTTTTTGTAGACATTATAAGTGAAATTGTTAAACAATGTTCATCAATTTCTATGTGTTTTTTTCCCAACAAATCATCACACAGATCCTAGTTTGAGTTTCCAGTAAGTTAAACAGTATGAAGCAGACAAGTTCTTGCATAGACTGGTCAAGGGAAAATCGCGGTGATGAATAAATTTGTCTGCATTTTCTTTGTCAAGGTCTGACTTCAGACTTGCAAGGAGCCATAAGAAGATTTTCAGACTCGTGGATGAAAGCCAGAGACTTGTTGTTTGAGAGATGACCTGGAAGGTAGATCCATTTGTCCCATACTTTTTTCTCCCTTGCCGGAACACTGCAAATTGGCTTTTCTTGTATTTCTGGTATTCAGCTAATAAGCCATAAATCCTCATGGGTATTCTTCTGTAGTATATATCTAATATATGTACTTTCTCGCAGTATAACAGTGGTGTGCAATTAGTTTGAATGAAGGGTGGAGAAATAAATTGTTTCTACCACAAAAGTTTCAAGTCCAAAAGTTTCAAATCCAGACCAAAATAACACCAAGCATTAAACTTGTCTTTCTCTCTGGCATCTAGGAGTAAGTTAATGTCTAAATGAATTATTCCGAAGATTTCAAAATTAACCCTCGTCATGCTGAACCTGGAATATTCCAGCTTTGGAAGGAGGTATGGACAAACATCAGCCTGCACATATGTGCAGTCTGATCTTAGTCCACACCATCTGATTTTCCTTTTTAAACCAAAAAAGTTTCTGAAATTATATTTTCAAAATCAAATGCTGACTCACAAGTAGGAAATACAGAGCTTTCAGTACTTTGATTTATATATAATTTTGCCAAGACTTTTTGTTCAGCATGACAAGGGTTAATATCTTCCTTCCCATCTGTTCCCTTTCATTCTCATAAAGTCCTCATTATATCTAGTAATGCTTTACAGACTTTATTTCACGACACTGGCACTGGTTATCCTTTTGTTTATTACATCTTTGTGAATATTCATTCGAACTTGTATATCCTGTCCTTAGCTGTGCCACAATGGTTGCTCCTTTTGTTGTTGCAATTTTGTGTTTTACTTTATGATTTACTTGTGATTTAAAAGGCACCTTCCTTTTTCAGATATTTCTCACATATCATGCTATTTCTTCATTCCTGACTCTCTTGCAGCTGTTTTAATGTCTCCAATTGTAAGAATTGGTGTTAAATCTTCCATTTCTTTTGCCTCCTCTGCTGCTTCCTTGGCTAACTTATCTTCTTTTTTATTTCCCCTTATGTCAGAATGTCCTGGTGTTCATGAGATTTCAACTTCTGTATCTGTATGTGTACATTGTAGAATCCTTAAAAGGCTTTTATACAACGGAGAGTGTGTTGCCATGTTATTGGCTCTTGTTTTAGAGGGCCATTTTAAAGGCTGCTAACGAGGCTGCTTATTCAGTTGCATTTGGCAGGTGATTCCACTGTTTGGTGGTTTCTATGAAGAATGAGTGCTTATGTTTAAGTGTTTAAGCATTGGAAATGACTAGGTTTTTTAGTGTTATTGCTCACATGTTTTTCGACAATGTTGGTGCTGATGTGATCAGCATATTTCTTTGTTCTAATTAACCTTTTTAGCTTTAGAATGTGATGAATTTTGATGCAGGCAGGGACAGTAGCAACCCCTCAACCACCTTCTACATTAAGATGGGTCGGAGATTCTTTCTTCTTTCTTCTAGTGTCTCTAGTTCCAGCTCTTATTCCTGGCTCTCAGGTTCTGTAGTCACCCTTGATGAACTGTACAGCTTTTTTTGTATTTTCTCTGGTTTGTCTCTGATTGTAAATAGGGATTCCAGATTGTTGCTCCATATTCCATGATAGATCTTACTAACTAGTGTTATGTATGCTGTTTTTCTGAATGATTCTGGTACTTTTTCAGTTTCTTTTTAGTGATCCAAGGCTAGAGTTGGCTTTGTTTGCTATAATTTTGATGTGCTTGTTCTCCTTTTGATTGTTGAAGATTTGTAGTCCAAGGTATGGGTTGTCTTGCACCTCTTGTAGTATGTGGTTATTTAGTTGATTTCTGGTTAATTGACAGTACTGTAAACCTAGAAAAGATCGCAGCTAGATATGTTTGCGTTTTCTTAATATCAAGCTTTTTTGCGGCTATTTAAATTCACGGATTGTTACTCCCCTGCTATGGTAAATTTGCATTTTTAGGCCTGTTCAACATATGTTTACCACAGGTGAAAAAGGTTTTGCCAATAAAATATTAACCTACCTCCAGCAAATGGAAGCTGTAGTTACGATCTTTGATGGTCGTCAACAAATTAATTTACGTAGTCAATCAATTTTAATAAATCTTTTCTTTGAATTCACACATTGTATTTATGAATTTCAACAGTTTGCGACCATTGTCTTGAAACATTAACACCTTTACACATATATTGTTGCCAAATAAATCCCAGAATATAATTGCGAGTTATTTATGAAGTTTGGCTGATATACTTAACATTGACTTAAAATTTTGAATCAAGAAATTAATTCCTAAAACTTATTCTCCACATACATTTTTAAGATTTCAAGCTCTTTTGAGTTTACTACTTTCAAATAATGAATATTATTGAATAGTGAAATTTTATAATGGAAGCACTTTGATGTAAAGAAACTTTTAACTGACGCCCGAACAAAAATCCTGTTTGGATATAAAGTATGCCAAAATGCAAATAATTTGTCTTCTAGTTAGTTTGTTTGAAGAAAACTTGCAATTGCCATTAAAATTGCGTTTTAAGTTCACATTTTCATCCCTCCAGCGAATCACGCACACTTAAATCGCGCAAAATCATTTCCAGGTTTACAGTATATAACACTTTTTTCAAAGTTTTTTGCATTGAATCTCACTCCCCATTTTTCAGCCTATGTTTCTAGATTCTTTAAATCATTTTGTAGTTGGATATGGTCTTCATTTTTCTTGATGGCACGATAGCAAAGAGACGTACTGATGATGTGACATGGTCTGGAAGGTGATATATGTGATATAAAACATAAATGGATCTAACACAGCTCCTTGAGGAACACCTGAGTCAACTTCTTCACCTGTCGGTTCCAGTTTTTGTATATCATGCTTAACATCCTGAATAGTGGATATATGTGATTGTGGTTCCCATCCTAGTGCCAGATGCCTGATTGCACATTGACTATCACAGAATACATGTACCTGAGTTTCTCGAGGCGTTTTTGATGTTCAGGTTGCTGCAATAATGAAGCCATCTCTCTTATATTTTGATGACCAGGGCTACAACGCTTGCCCTCTTTATTCATTATTGCAGAATCTTAATCCAAAAAAGTCAATCTTTTATAAAAAGCTCGATGAAAATAAATTCTTGTTTACAATTACAATTAAATGTGATTTAGTTTTTTTCAAATGTGTCGAAAAATGTTCTGGTAATGCATAAAATAAAAGTTTGTTTATCTTCAATTCTCCCAAACAAGCCGCCATAACAACTTCCAGTCTCAAATATATCATGTGACTTTTTCGCTTTCCAAACATGGTAAACATTACAACAATTTGATTACAAGAGGCTCGTGCACAGTGCCTTTTTGTCTAACACAAACGGCACAAAAATATGAACATCAAGGATTTTCAAAATCTGGTTGGTAGAAGAGCAAAAACGTTTTTCTTTCGTACTGCAGAGTCGTTTGATATCTTTTGCTTATCTTTAGGTGTTATATCTTCAAAGCCATAACGCTATTTCACTCTCTTGATCCCTTCGTCAAGGTCAGCCAGTTTTGAAAATACTACGCTTTCCTTATATGTAATATGATTTTTGATATCCCAACGGTGTGTGGGAAAATGACAACATCACGAGAATCTTGTCAAAATGGCGGAAGACGTTCCAAATTTTTTGAGAAATGTCAGGGTTGTCCTGGAAAAAGTTGTTTTCTCTTATACTATTGATTTGTTGACTTATGCATTCTAGTCTTTTAGAAAGATAAATGGTTTACCCCTATCCCACATTAGACTATCAAAAGGAATGGGGGTATGTTATCGCAACTTATGTTCAGGATGTTCTTAACAAATGGCAAGATATGTGGGACAGATCAGAAAGAGGAAGAAACCTTTATAACCACAGACCACTGGTAAACTATAAGATGAAAAATCATTAGAAAACAATAAAGGGAGAAACCATTGTGTCACAGTTGAGGACAGACAGATTGAAAGAATATCTACATAAATGCAATATACAACAGGAAAATTTGTGCCAGTCTGGGGAGATAGAATCTGTGAGACATTATTTAATTGAATGTGATTTGTATGAAAATGAATGAGAACAGATGAGAAAGAAGTTACACAAAATATGTGGCATTATTCATTTTGATACGAATATACTGCTTGATGCCAGAGAGGAGGATGAGTTTGGAACTTGGAGAAGTGTAATTCTGTCAGGGTTGGAGACATTCGTGGTGTAGTCTAACCGTTTTTAATCACCAAATTTCAACTAAAAATGCGCACCACCATTATACCATGAGTACGATGCTGTCCGGTGATCTTGCGCACTTAAGCAATGCAAACTCCGATAATACAGTGAAAAGGCTAACAAGGGTAAGGTGGCTGTTTGATGTGTTAGAATGTTCTATTTAGAATACTTTGATGTGAAAGTTTAATAGAACTTGAGTTAGAACCGACCAGGATTCCATTGTGTAAACATATACCACCATGTTTTTTCTCAGCATACAACTGTCCGGTGAACTTGCGCAGTCAGACAATATGACGTCAGTCTACTCAAGATTTAAGGTATGATGGCCAGTTAAAGCCATAAATGTAAATAAAATCTTTTAACCAATATAACAATAAATTTTGTCAGGTAATAAACTTTTAGGTACAACTTTAAATAAACATGTTTACAATGAAAGGGATGTTATGTCTATTGTTCACTACAACAAATTGGGCATTTAGAATCATCATTTTCAGCCAATTTTTCTTTTTCTATTTAAAAAAATGTGGCATTTATTGGCTACCGTTGATTAAAAAATCGGCGCGCGCCACCTGGGGAATTTCCATTCATGATTTTGACAATGGCGGGAAATTGAAGTGTAAACATGTCGGCTGCTCAGGCCTGTATAAAATCTACAGATATCGAGTTAAATGGGATTTTCGCGACTTGGATTTTTGATAAAAGGGCGTTTTATATATTTTCTTCTTGGTTGGACTAAATCACTCGCTAAAAAAGACAGACGAATTCGAAAAACGAGCGTTCAAGGAAAAGTAGGTCAGTGGACAGACTTCATGAATATTTAAAGAGGATGACATCACACACAAACAAAAATAACATCAGGTATTTTTTTATCATTCAACTTACCTTATTATTATTCTGGAATGAAAATTTTAGAAAATTTGCCGGAAACTTTGAATGTTTACTATCAAACAAACCTCCGGAACAGGAAACAACCGGACTGCGCAAGATTACCGGACGCGCAAGATGACCGGACAAGACAGTAAGTACACGCGTAAGAATAAATTTAAGAAGTACGAGACTATACCAGTGAGGATATATGGCTGTTTGGCCGAATACAGACAATACAGACAATACTAAACAGCTAAATTTATTGCGAATTTCAGATAGAGTTCAGACCCTTATGAACTAACCAGATGGTTTTGTAAGAAAGGTTAAGCGAGGCCTGGACAAAAAATACATGCTCTTGCACCACATAGACCAGGATTTTGTTTACTTGACCTATCTGTAAAAGCAATTGCTGATTACTCATTGGGATGGTCCGAAATAGTTTGGATCACTTCCATTTAGCGAGATTCCTGTTCTTTGGTTTTTAATCTGGAAGATTCTAGCTTCAATTAGTACTCAGACCTGCGTCTTCCTAGCTACATAAAGTCTATGTAGATACACTCTTTTTCATCCGGTTTATTAATCATCCGGATACTGGTTTAGTTGACAACAAATCGGTGCAATTAAAATCATTTCATCTATTTGATAGATATCTTAAGTATCTATATCTTTGCTCACCCTAAAGGAGGAAGCCTTGCAACTGCAAGTCTGCCATCGCTCATTGTGATGCTATCAGAGGAAAAAATGCGGAAAATAATTTCAACTGCCAAAAGTTGCCATGACGATGTAAACAATCACAGACCTCTTTTTGACACCATTTTTTTTCAGTTTTGATTTCTGATCCTTCAAAAATAACAAAATCGTGCAGTATCACGAAACTAGTCAAATCCTATTTCTGATCTATTTTAAAATCCTGTTTTGTTGTAGAATAGTATCGCGGACCTCAATGTCGCAAAATATATTGCGTTTATTGAATCGGGAAAAATGTCCTAAAAAATTGGCGATTTTTTTTCTTTTTTTAAGTTTATACAAATTTTGCGTGTTTTGTCAACCTTCTTATTCATCTCTACTCAAAATCATTGTCTGGATTTCGATTCACAGTTTTATAACGATCACAGAAAGGCAAGTGTGGTTTTTTTAGTGACGGCAATTCCAAGGGGGTGGTTTAACTTATTCCTTTATTTATTTACCATTTTTAAATCTCAGGTGATTCTAATGTATCTTATATCTCCATTTTACTAGTAAACTTATTTGTGATTATTTAATATTTATAACCTGCTTTCTATTCATTTAAATTTCATAACCTTCTTGTAAGTTGAAATTCAACGGTTTTATATGTATGCTTTTAACGATATGGCATATGTTTTTCTAACCCATATATGCTTAATATATTATGTTAACCCTTAGAATGCTTTATATGTTAGTCGGCTCAAAAGCTATTGTTAGCTTATGTTTGTTGTTATGCTGTCTTGCCGACTTTAAATAAATCTTATCTTATCTTATCTTATCTTATATCTTATCTTATCTTATATCTTATCTTATCCAAAACCAGATGTGCGGACGTCCTTAAGCACTGTTCTCAGTCATCACAGATTGATTGGACAGACTGAACGTTGAGAGTCGAACCATTTTGAGAAATACTTCAGAAAAAAATGGGAATGGAAATGGGCCCCACAAAGACCCTTTTTGCAAAGTTGTCCGTCACTGTGTGACCAGGGGACTGTGAAACCGGGGCCACGGTAGATAATATTCGGGACTAGTTGACACACCCCGCCATTTGAGGACCTTCAGAAGCTATCAGAGATATTGAACGTGTCCATTTTTAGATTAAACAAGTCTCAAAGAATTGTGGTCCTCCCTCCACAAGATCCCAAAAGACAGTATTGTTTGGCTTCTGGGTGATTTCAACCTTCCCGACATTGATTGGGACAGGGAATCCATTAAAGATAACTGCAATAATAGATCCTTCTACGCAGATTTCCTTGAAAATATGTCCCATCACTATCTTGAGCAAATGGTCAAAATCCCTACCAGGCAAAATAACACCTTGGACCTTTTCTTCACTAGCCACCCGTCTCTCGTACACCAAACCAAGTCCCTTCCCAGTCTCGCAAATTCAGACCATGACATAATTTTCCATGAAATTAAATTAAACCCGGGTCGCCCCCTACAGCCTAGGCGTCCAATTAGAAATTACAAGAAAACAAACTGGGACAGTATCAAATCAGACATGGTCAATTTCTCCTGTAATTTTTCCAAACAAATCATGATGACCCTAACAAAGCCTGGGTGTCATTTAAGGATAGCCTCAATCACTCCTGTAGCAAGCACATACCAACAAAGATCTGCAAGCCACGTGCTGACTTGCCTTGGATAACCCCTAAACTGAAAAGACTTATCCATAAGCGTGATAAGCTTTATTCAAAGCTCAAACACAAGTTCGATACTCGTAGGCAAGAAGGGTTAAAGTCCCTTAAGTCTACCATCCAAAAATTGATAAGGTCTTCTTACTGGTCATACATGGAAAACATCATATTTAACCATGACTCCCAACCAGGCAGGAATAAGAAATTTTATACTTATATCAAACATAACAAGAAAGAGAATGTTGGCATAGCCCCTTTAAAATCAGAGGGTGTCATATATACCGACCCGGTCTCCAAAGCCAACATCCTCAATAAACAATTTGAGTCCGTTTTCTCCCCCCCAAAACCCCTCAGTCTGTCACATTTATGCTCTAGGATACTTAAACCTGCAAACACAAACATGAACGAAATTGTGGTCACCACCTGTGGAGTAGAAAAACTCCTTCAAGGATTATCACCCCATAAGGCAAGTGGGCCCGACGAGATATCCCCCCGAATTCTGAAAGAACTTAGCCACGAAATAGCCCCCATCCTTGCAGAAATCTTTAATTTGTCGCTCCGCACTGGTATTGTCCCTGAAGACTGGAAGAAAGCCACTGTAGCCCCAGTCTTCAAAAAAGGCCAAAAGTCCCAGCCCAGTAATTACAGACCCATCTCCCTTACCTGTATTGCGTCTAAACTCTTAGAGCATATCATTGTTTCAAATCTTATGTCCTACCTCGATAAAAACAGTATTCTCAGTCCATTCCAACATGGTTTTCGTTCAGGCCACAGCTGTGAAACCCAACTACTTAACTTTACTAGGGATTTATTCAACAACTTGGAATCTGGGTATCAAACTGATGTTGTTGTCATGGATTTTTCTAAAGCCTTTGACAAAGTGGACCACCTTTCCCTCTTGTTCAAACTACAGCAACTCGGTATAAACCCTCAAATTGTCAACTGGATCAAATCTTTTCTTACTAATCGTTCCCAAAGAGTTGCTGTAGAAGGCAATTTTCCAGTGAACTTCCAGTTCTTTCTGGTGTCCCTCAGGGATCAGTTCTAGGCCCCTGTCTCTTCCTCATATACATTAATGACCTCCCAGATTCAGTCAAATCTAACGCTAGAATGTTTGCCGATGATACTATTGTTTACTTAACCATCCACGCAAAAAATGATACCCTACACCTTCAGCAAGATCTACATAACTTAGAAAACTGGGAGAGAACCTGGTCAATGGAATTTAACCCTGATAAGTGTGAAATTTTAAGAATAACGAGGATGAGACATCCACTAATCTACCCTTACAAACTTCATAATACAGAACTAAAGGCAACCAATGCAGCCAAGTATCTAGGTGTCACCATCACTTCTGACTTAAATTGGGCTAAGCACATAGAAAACATCACATCAAAAGCAACATCAACCCTCCGCTTCATCCAAAGAAACGTACGGACCAATAACAAACAGGTCAAAACTGCTGCCTATAACACATATATTAGACCTCAATTAGAATATTGCTCATGCATATGGCATCCCTGGCAAAAAACCCTCTCCCATAATATCGAAAGAGTGCAAAGATCAGCAGTTAGGTATGTCATGAATGACTACAACTACACCAATAGTGTCACCCAAATGATTAACACCCTTAACTGGAAATCCCTACATGAAAGAAGGCTACATAATTCCCTCATACTATTTTATAAAATCAGAGCTGGTACAATAGCTGTAGATAACAGTCACCTTATACAAACAAGAAATCTTAACTATCTTATTCCGTTCTCAAAGACCCAATACTTCACTAATTCCTTTTTCCCCAGGACAGTGAAACAGTGGAACACTCTACCAACTAGTGTCAAGTCCAGCCCTAGTCTCGGCATATTCTCCGAAAGACTAGCGGCAGTCAATCTTGTATAAACTACTATCTGCTTTTACTTTTTAACTGTAGCATACTATCTTCTTTTATAGAATTTTAACAATGTAAAATATCTTCTCTTTCCTTAACAGCTCTTTTACCGGTTATTAGCACACCCGCACCCAGTTATAATCGGCAATCGATTGTTGGGTTAAACAGTAGATGTAGATGTAGATGTAGATTTCGCACTTTTTGCTATATATATTTTATGATTTGCGACTTTTCTACGGGATATTAGGTTTGTTACTACTTTATGGTACACAAGTAAATTTTCGGATTTTCGGCGCTAAATTTGTGTAAACAATTCATATCAAAGGAAGTTTTAGAATTCGATATGGGTCACGCGAGAGGGCTGGAAGTCGACAAGTGTTACAGGGGTGATACTTTGACAAGTTCTTGCAGTTGAAGTATACAGGAGACTTAGAACAAAAATATTGGGCATGGGCTAAAAGTCTGGCAAATTTCAAGTATTCTCGAATACGATAATTACTGAAGTAGGAATAAGACATAGAAAGGTGACATGGGTCTTGGTACAATTGAAATCTTGGCCAAACGACCTTTGGTTGAGCTACTTAATCATTTTATCATTTTACATAAATTTACAGTTAAAGTCAAATATCTGATACAGACTTGCAAGCTTTAAAATGGGCAAGGGGTGCGGGTTCTCACTGAGCTTTTTACTGTTATCATGAACGCTGACTGGCTTAATGTGTCTTTACACGTCCTTGAATTGTCTATTTCTAATATTTCTCATCTGACAATTTCCTAAATTTCTTGTCCTTCAGTGCTGCCAGTAGTTTGTTTTTAAACATCGTGCCGTTCAAAGGCCTGCACAATTTCCTATTAACTGCCTGAGTTTCGTTGAAATCTTTATTCAAACTGCATCTTGTTTGTTTGTTTGTTTGCTTTTGTATTGACTTTTTCCGGTCATAATTTCAAAGACATAATGTTTATTTATAACGACATTGATCAATTTATTATCATCAATAGTACCATGAAAAGTGTGTCCCTTTATCATATGATACGCTTTGTTAGGTTCTGTTTACTCGAATTTGTAAATAAAACAGTTGTTTTCTGTCTCAGCTCGTTAGAATCATGACCAGCGCTTTCAATGTCTTTTTTTCTGGAGACATCATCATGGCATCACGCTATTTTAAACCGTGACTTTTGATTGGATTTGTTTCGAGGAATAAATCAACCAAAGCCGGGAAATGTGGGGACAGTTGTGGAAAACTGATTAGATATCTGTGCTTGGTGTATTTCATCATTATACGAAGGGTCTACCAGCAGTTCGTGGTCTGACGACGTATCTCAAAGACTGCTAATCGTATGAAAATGTAAATCATCATGAAATTTATTGCGTTTTCTTTCATCTGCACACGCTCCAAATTTGATGAAGATAGGTCTAACAGCAATTACGTACACCATGCGCAAAGCGGCACACATCAATATGTTTCTAATGTACGCCGTTGACGTCGAGACATGCAAACACGAACTCAATATTATCAAATACAGAGAAAAAAAACTGTTATAAAAGACTTCTGTACCGTCACAGTTCCAATTATTAACCGGGGTTAGTTTACATCCCGTCAATAACATAACATAATCATGCAGCACAGTCCAGATTTGATTTAAAACAAAAGTTTATGGGAGATGATTAGAGAAAAAAGGAAACTGTCCCAAACGCTTGATTTTTTTCCTGGGTGTGTGTGGGGGAGGGGGGGGGGGGTATTAGCAATCAAAATATTCTTGCTGTGAGCATCAGTTCAAGTTGTCGAAAAATTGCTGACGTGACATCATTTGTTTGGCAGCATTCATAAATGCATTTTTTGAAATTGGATAATTCAAAATACAAGTCAAAGAAACAATGATTTAGAAAACAAAATGTTGCCGCGGGACCAGAAAAAATCCTTTATTCTTACAATTAGGCTACATCATTTGTATTTGCCTTAAAACCCCTCTACTTTGACTATTTGTATGTTGCTAACGACACCATTTCCATCAATTTGTCAAACAAGAGGACCATGATGGCCCTATATCGCTCACCTTCGTCTCCTTGATTCAACCCTTAGCAAATTTAAGGTAACTGTGGACACGTAGAGGGCCATTTTAGGCCCAAATTTTAAATTGTCTGCAAATCATGCCATATGCGATACAACTGAACTTTGAAGTACCCGCTTTCACACTAAGTTTCGGTCATAAAAAGGTATTACATGGCGTAGACTTCACGTAATGACGTCATCAAGGGGCCGACCCCTTTTGTAGGGACCAAATTCAGTAATTGTTCATTTTTTCGGAAATAATAAACCGATTTTTATCCCGAAAACGCCTTTTGCTTCGTAAAAAGACGCATGATGTTATGTTTTGATTGATATGAAGATATAAGTGTAAGAAATACAATTAAGTGTAAAGTATTAAATGTTAATACCTTCTTCGTTGCTGTTTGCGAGTGGCAGTTACTGAAAATATTGCCTTTTAACTAGAAAATTTGTCCGTTGACCTATGCTGAAATTTAGATATGTTGCTGCTAAACCATTCCGCTGAAGACAGTTTTTGAAATAAAAATCACGTGTCTTCGGGTTAGATTTTTTGTAAAATTCGATTCTGCGAAGATATCACAAATCAAAGGATATGCCAACGTCGCATCAAATATTCACAAAGGCCATCTTTTTAAACGGGTGAAAAATCAAGTGAATTGTTGTATTTCTTAAAATGACATTCGGATTTAATACTTCTGAATACTTCTATATTTTCCAAAAAAAACCTTAATTTCATATATTTTAGAATACGTTATTGTACGAGGATTGGCTCCAAAAAAGCTTAGTACTGATTGTCATGGTGCGACGTCGAATTCGACGGAAAATGTTGCAACAACTTCACGAAATCGAATTTATTAAAAAAAAATCTAACCCGAAGACATATCATTTTTATTTGATTAAAGCAAAGCATATTCGTTTCGCTTCAAAATAACAAAATATCAGCATAGGTCACCGGGCAAAATTTGAGAAATTTCTATTTATTTACAAAAAATGAAATAAAAAAAGTAACGTCAAATCCTAAAATTCGCGAAGTAGATAGCGTTTCGGTGCTGTTTTTCTTTTTGAATGTGCACAGAAATTAACAACTAGCTCGGGCGTTCTTGGACTTTCTAAATGAAACTTTTTGCGTAAAAATCGTATGATTAATTCGGGTCGAAAAGGGGTTGGCCCCTTAATGACGTCACGACGTCAAATGAAGAGCTTCGGTCCCTTTTCATTGCGTGTAAGCTAATGCCCGTATTTCAAATATAAGGCTCCACAATTATTGTGAGATTTTAAGAAAGTCGAAAATTCGACCATGTTATCTATCCGCAGTTACCTTAAATGCTGTATAAATCATTAATGGCCACTAAATTAAAAGAAAGTCACATTATTCTACTCGTATGATCCCTTCATGAGTTTCTAGGCTTTTCTTAACAAGTTTCACGAGGGGGATTCATCCTTTGACAAGACAAGCATACTGAAAATAAGAAAATATATAACCCCTAAAGTGGATAAAGAGAATATAGCCCTTTCCCCCATAGGACAATACATTTTTCCAACAAGGGTTATCCTTTTGACTAGATATACATTCTGACCACATTTTATGAAGGTTGAACCCGAATTCTGGACCCTAGAGTGTAAGCAAGAGAATTGTCATTAAGGCCCTATTTTCCTGTGATATTGATAAAGAATCCATCCCGGTTCCCATTTTCGGGGTTCGTCCTTTTGACAGGTTTCACAAAGATTGGGGCTACATGGGGGCTAAAGAGGGGCCTCTAGAGTGTAAAAAAGAAAATCTTCACCAAGGCCCCGTTTCCTGCGAAATGACGGGGATCCTTCCAATTTTCATCCTTATGACCTACGCCAATATTCTGACCAAGTTTTGTGAAGATTGGGCCATATTAGAGTTTTATCATTTAACTCGACAACGACTGTGAACAGTGAAGTGTGAACAAAGTATGGGGGTAATCTCAAAATGCTCACATGTGGAGAAATTCGGTCCATTAGGATTTTACCTTGGGGCCAGCCGTTACAGCTATACAGCACGGAGGCAGTGGCAATAAATCTGACTTGTTTCTTGTTAATAGTATTTAATGGCTTTTCTTCCGTTGGATTGTTATTCTTGGTCAGCTTAATAGATAATTAGTTCCTAGTGAAATTTGCAGATAATGCTGAGAAAATGTTCACTCTGTTTAGTAATTCTTACTTTCGCATTTGAAATTTATAGTTTACAAAGATATACATATATAATGTATATAAAAAGATGTTTTTGGATAGGACATGTTCATCTATAATATAAACCATTGTTTTTGTTGTATGCATAATTTCTTTTTTATTAAGTCAAACAAAATAATTTAAGCTTTTACTGAAAAAGCTCATTACCTAAGTCCAACCATATTTCGCCTTTGATGATAGGCGATTGCGATTTTTTCAGGTATCGGAAAGCATAAATGTATCACGGACAAGACTCGGTATCAAACCACATGCAATCGTTTCATAAAATCATTTGTTTAAGATTTATTAGCACTTATATATTTCATAATAACATAGAAGACAAAATCGGATTTTGAAGCAATCTCCTTGGACAGAACAAGTTTCACTTTTAACAAGAGCACAAGGAGCAATTCAAAGTTTGAAACGATATTAATATTATAATGATAATAATAATTATAATAAAAATAAAGATAGAATAAAATCAATTGAACTGTATACAAGGCACAAGAACGGCAAAACTCCAAAAAAAAAATAATTTCTCATTTTTCTCTCACCAACACTGGAGAAGATAGTGTGAAAAGAAACCATACCGTCGCCATTACTTGTTATTAGATAAATTGATTATGTTTTCCGTTCACTCACGGATTGATTGATTGAATGGAGTTTAACGCCGCTTTCAACATTATTTCAGTTATATCGCGGCGGTCGGAGCACCTAACAATGGATTCCTGGTATTTCTCTCACCTGTACTACCATTACATCCTTTCCTAGCCTCCGACTGCTATCTCATATAGGTTTACGATTATCTACCCATTGGTGAGAGACAAACGTCGGAAAGGATATTTGCCGCCACCGGGGATCGAACCCACGACTTCCAGATTGGAAGTCTTATGCCTAACCAACTGCGCTATGGTGGCGGCGTGTTCACTCACGGACCCATCCTGGTTACCTGAGAACATTCTGCAGGAATATTTATGATAAAAAGCAAAAAAGTTTTTATGTTTGATCACTTTGGGCGGGGCACCGAAGGGAGAGGGGGAGACTTAAAGCTATGTATATTTATCTTTTCTTCCAGAAGTTTGACGGTATTTTGTTTGAAATATTCTCATATCATCACTTTGATAGACTTTGATGATCATAGTGATTGTAGATAAACAATTTGGCCAAATTACATAAAACAGTTAATTTAACCTCCGCTAGGCTGTTTTCAAGATGCTAAAACATTTTTTTATGTTTATTTATTTATTTATTTATATTTTTTTTTTTGAAATTTAAAATCTTTACTCCGCATGGGAAACATTTCTCACACGTTAGTAAACGTTTTTGACTTCTCAACCCAGAGTCGATGCTATGTTTAACATAGTGTTGAACCAACTTTTTTGTTATGCTAGTGGACCTATATGTTGGACCACGAAGTGCGGAGCAAGAGATGGAGGAAAGACAAAGGTCTTTGTTTAAATCTTTAACTTCTTCTTCTGGAGCAGAAGGCTATTGTCCCGTACATTTTGTCTGGATCATAAATTCATCGACCATTGTGAAAAAGCTAAGATCATTATTGTTCGGACTCCAAGAGCGGATCATATGTGCAGAGAGGGGGGTACATGTAGGAAGGGACAAGGCTGGGGTCTTTATCTATCTTGTAAATAGATTAACGGTTACTTCCAATGAAACTCTCCATGAAATTTTCATATTTTTAGTGCTTAAGATGGTACTCTTTCAATTTTCTTTAAAAAATGGATTCAGGTCAACGAATAATCGAATATATACGAGTATTTTAAATGATACTTTCTTGTTGGCAATCATTCTGAGAAGATCAAACCTTAATTTGAAGGACGTGTTCCACCCAATTATAGCTTTAAAAATTGAATAGGTGAAAATCTCTTAGGTTGTTTTGGTAGGCTCTATGTAATAGAGTTTTTGCGGCATATTTATAAGCGACCTTGGTACAATGGTTTTCTTCGTTAGGAAAGGTCCGATTATGAAGCTTACCTTCGGCTTTCAGTTAAACACTAGACGTTTTGAAAGTAATAATGTGGAATCGAATACTTCAAATACGGTGATCCTCTAAATATCGAGTAGCAAATGAGTGTTCGGTTTAAAGTGGATAGAATCCTATTTGATCAACCTGAGCTTGACCTTTATAAGGAAGTTATCATATATTAATGACTGAAAAATGTCATCGTTGTACAAATTGTTTATAAAATCTTAAAGTAAGTATTCCGTTCGCCTTACCCAGTAAAGTTTTTTTTGTCTGTATGTATGTATGTGATAGAGGTCAACTTCAGGACACACAAACCAATCTTAAAATGTAGTTGTTATTCAAACCTGCAGTTGTCACAGAGAATTGGCAGTTGAAAAATACTTTTTTACTCATATACATTTACCCGTTTGGTACATATATGCAACCTAATTTGATACCAAAGGAAATACTTTGAAATGATTACTAGAAATAGCGTCGTCACAATGCTCAAATGTCACACCTATAACCATCGCAAACATTTTATAATGGCGAAATTACTATACCATCATCTCCCGCTATTATTCAAAGTTATAGACTTCATTCAAGAATTCTCGGATCGATTGCAAAAGATCTCATATTTTTGGACTACTTGATATTGATTGTTTGTATAGGGTTCAATGCCATTTTAAACACTATTGCAATTTACTTATGACAGCCGGTGCACCCACCCATGACTTCTTGTCGGTTGCCACACTAGTAAAATCATATAACGTTCCATCTGAGCCAACACTTGTCCATCCTACTTTGGTATATCAACAAATGAAGCCTGTCACAATGACTTTTGACAAATGTTGGCTAGACTAGCCGGGGAAACAAACTCACGAACACATATCTGTGAGCAAGATGCATTACCGACTGGTAGCAAAAAACTTTGCCAAGTGTCGGAGAGAAATATGACTATTGGTAATTCTTAGAAGCGAAAAATTAAAATTTCTTGCTACCCCCCCCCCCCTCCAACTATAGAAATTTGTTTTATTTGAACGCGGCTTATCGCTAATTTCAACACTCGAAGCATTATATCAAGGCAGTTTGTGAATCAATTCATAGTTTCCTGTTTGTGCAACTACATTTGTCCGAGCCATCACCTGCCTACCTCAGTTATGTGTACTTTTTATAAATAGTCCATAGGCGGGGGACAAATGACGCCTGCCGCAATGACTGCAGTCAAATTTTGGATATAAGTTTACCAAGGCATGGGTCGATATCATTACATAAGGACTAAAAGACCATCGCTTTATCGACTGAGCTAAGCCAAGATTACGGAGTGTTTAGTAAGGGGATGGGGTTTAGTTTGGGTCTGTGACATGTCCAAATAAAAAAAATAACCACTACCTGAAAAATATGATCAAGCAGAAGAAAATTTATAAAGCACACCCAGACAATTTATGAGTTGCACAACAATTCTATAATCAGAACATCTGCCAAAATTTTACCATAGCCTTGTCAGTATAGCGAGTTGCTATATCTGCGCTTTTTAGG
Source organism: Fragum whitleyi (assembly GCA_948146395.1). Classification (NCBI taxonomy): domain Eukaryota; kingdom Metazoa; phylum Mollusca; class Bivalvia; order Cardiida; family Cardiidae; genus Fragum; species Fragum whitleyi. The sequence continues at coordinate 50,678,801 of OX411552.1, read as the reverse complement.
GGGGGGGGGGGGGGGGGGGGGGGGGCCTGACGGATCACATTTATTTTTATCTGTTTGAATGGGATTTAAAACAGTTTCTGAAAATCTTTCAGTTATATCTTTCAGTTATATACCTTATAATGGATTCTTGATATTTCTTACACCAGAAGTACAATAACATTCTTCCCTAGCCTCGAAATAGTCATAAAGGATGAGTTTCGCCGTTGAGAATCGAACCAGTGACCTTATGAAGAAAAGTCCGACTCGCTGCCACTGCTCTCTGAAAGCCACTCGGGGAAACTGTTTCTCTTTAAATAAGCAATGTACAAGTTTTGGTATGAGAGCGAAACATTTTTCCTCAAAAGCTACATGTATATTTCTAGTCAAGTACCAGCTGCCTAGTTAATGACCATTACATGTAATTAAGAGATCACAAATTAGTAAGATCTGTCACCTATACATGGGTTTCCATAGTAACCATCCATATTGGAAGAACTGATCAGCTTTTGGCCAACAACTTAAACTTTCTGACTTTTCTGTCATTCTGACAAATCAAGAATCGTAAGAATCAATCAAATGTTCAATCGACCAAAATGATACAGCTCACATGCGATTTGTTTTGAAATATGATTTTGTCTTATATATTGTTAATTGTTAGAATAAGGAACCTTTTGACAAATGTCTTATGAAACAATCGCATGTGATGTTACATTTTTGTCAAGGCTGTTAGTATATTCTGGAATATTCTAGAATACTCTGTCTTCATAGCTTGTTATACTATTGTATACCCGATATATATTAGTCTGTGCCTGAAACTTTGAACAATTTATCTGCGCATGATGGAGAGACATTGCAACCAATGTCTGGTTTTGGTGTTTATAAATTTATAGCTTATCATGCGAGTAGTGAAAATTCTGCCCGGAT